>CAXIVR010000002.1:221215265-222539015 GCA_964035755.1 Teleogryllus oceanicus
GTCGAAATTTGAAAAAAATTTAACAGGTGGGGGTACGTTTTAAATTTTCCGGTTTCAAGGGTTCAAAATCGAATTTAAACGATCTTATCTCCACAAAAATGCAATTTTTGCATTCTGAAACTACGGGCCCTTTTCCCAGATTCTGGGCTTTCAGAATATGTGGTCATTTATTTCAATCAGCAAACTACGGTTTCCAGAGGCTTTAAAGTAAAAATGTCGTATTTAATTTAGTTTTTGAATTGCACAAAGCAAAGCCATAAACAGAAAAATGACCTGCACCCCTGAATCACCGTTAAATTTCGAGGGCAGGGTGCTGACTTTCAGAAAAATCCGTGTCAGTCGAAATTTTAAAATTCAACGGTGGGTACGTTTAACTTTTTCCGTTGTGAAGTAATCAAAATCGAATTTAAACGATCATATCTCCTACAAAAAAAGCGAATTTTGCATTCTGAAGCTACAGGCGTTTCCAGATTCTGGGCTTTCAGAATATGTGTTCATTTATTAAAACGGACGCAAACTACGGTTTCAGAAAACTTTAAAATAAAAATGTCGTATTTAATGATTTTCGCGGATTTCACAAACAACCATAAACAAAAATGACCTGCACCACTAAAAACGCCGTTAAATTTCGAGTCAGGGTGCTGACTTTCAGAAAAATTCCGTGTCCGGTCGAAATTTGAAAAATTCAACAGGTGGGGTACGTTGAACTTTTCCGATTTGGCCAAGTTCAGATCGAAATTTTAACGATAAAATCTCCTACAAAATGCGAATTTTTCATTCAAAAAACGCTTTTCCCAAATTCTGGGCTTTAGAATTTGGGCATTTTTTTGGGTTGCAATTTGCATTCGAAACGGTTTCCCCAGATTCTGGGGTTTAGAAATGTGTCATTTATTTACTATCGGACGCAAACACGGTTTCCCGAGCTTTAAAGTAAAAATGTCGTATTTAATGAGTTTTCCGAATTGCACGAAAACGAAGCCATAAACGAAAAATGCCTGCACCACTGAAATCGCCGTTAAATTTCGAGTCAGGTGCGACTTTAGAAAAATCCGTGTCCGTAAATTTGAAAAATTCAACAGGTAGGGTACTTCCCGATTTGGCCAAGGTAATCAAAATCCAATTTAAACGATCATATCTCTACAAAAATGCAATTTTTTCATTCTGAACTTCGATTTTCCCCAGAAATTTTGGGCTTTCAGAATATGTGTTTATTTTTACAATCGGACCCCAAACTTACCGGTTTCCAGAGGCTTTAAAATAAAAATGCATTTTTAATGATTTTTCGAATAGCACGAAACGAAACCATAAACCAAAAAAAGACCTGACCACTGAAATCGCCGTTAAAATTTCGAGTCAGTGCTGACTTTCAGAAAAATCCGTGTCCCGGGCGAAATTTGAAAAATTCAACAGGTGGGGTACGTTAACTTTCCGATTGCCAAGGTTCAAATCAATTTTAAAAGATCATATCTCCTACAAAATGCGAATTTTTGATTCTGAAACTACGGGTTTTCCCCAGATTCTGGGCTTTCAGAATATGTGGTTTATTTTTACAATCGGACGCAAACTACGGTTTCCCGAGGCTTTAAATAAAAATGTCGTATTTAATGATTTTCAAAAGCACAAAACGAACCATAAAAAGAAAATGACCTGCACCACGAATCCCGTTAAATTTCGAGTCAAGTGCTGACTTTCAGAAAAATCCGTGTCGGGCGAAATTTGAAAAATTCAACAGGTAGAATTTACGTTTAACTTTTCCGATTTGGCCAAGGTAATCAAAATCAATTTAAACGATCATATCTCCTACAAAAATGCGAATTTTGAAATTTTAAGCTTTCGGGGGTTTTCCCCAGATTCTGGGCTTTCAGAATATGTGTTCATTTGTTACAATCGGACGCAAACTACGGTTTTCAGGGGTTTAAAATTTAAAAAAGTCGTATTTAATGATTTTCTGGTTACGAAAACGAAGCCATAAACTAAAAATGACCTGCACCACTGAAATCGCCGTTAAATTTGAGTCAAGTGCTGACTTTCAGAAAAATCCCTGTCCGGTTTGAAATTTGAAAAATTCAACAGGTTTGGGGGGCGTTAACTTTCCGGTTTGAAGTTTCAGGATCAAATTTTAAAGATCATATCTCCTACAAAAATGCGAATTTTTGATTCTGAAACTTCAGCGTTTTCCCCAGATTCTGGGCTTTCCCGAATATTGGTCATTTTTACAATCGGACGCAAACTACGTTCTAAGGGTTTAAAATAAAATGTCGTATTTAATGAGTTTCCGAAAACGAAAACAAGCCATAAACAGAAAAATGACCTGCACCACTAAATCGCCGTTAAATTTCGAGTCAGGTGCTGACTTTCAGAAAAATCCGTGTCCCGGGCAAATTTGAAAAATTCAACAGGTGGGGTACGTTTAACTTTTCCGATTTTGCAGGTTCAATCAATTTAAACGATCTTATCTCCTACAAAAATGCGAATTTTGCATTCTGAAAAAAAGGGCCCTTTCCCCAGATTCTGGGCTTTCAGAATATGTGGTCATTTTTACAATCGGAGCAAACTACGGTTTCCCGAAGCTTTAAAGTAAAAATGTCGTATTTTTTTGAGTTTTCCGAATTGCACAAAAACGAAGCCATAAACAGAAAATGACCTGCACCACTGGAAATCCCGTTAAATTTCGAGTCAAGTGCTGACTTTTAAAAAAACCGTGTCCGGTCGAAATTTTAAAAAATTCAACGGGGGGGTACGTTTAACTTTTCGTATAGGTATCAATCAATTTAAACGATCATATCTCCTACAAAAATGCATTTGCATTTGAACTCGGCTTTAGATTCTGGGCTTTCAGAATATGTGGTCATTGTTTCAATCGGCTTAACTAAAAAATGCAATTTTTGCATTCTGAAACTACGGGCTTTGTCCCAGATTCTGGGCTTTCAGAATATGTGATCATTTATTACAATCGGACGCAAAATACGTTTCCAGAGGCTTTAAGTTAAAATGTCGTATTTAATGAGTTTTCAGATTGAACAAACAAACCATAAACAGAAAATGACCTGCACCACTGAAATCGCCGTTTTAAATTTCGAGTCAAAGTGCTGACTTTCAGAAAAAACGTGTCCCGTCGAAATTTGAAAAATTCAACAGGTGGGGTACGTTGAACTTTTCCGTTGTGGGTAATCAAAATCAATTTCGATCTTTTTCTCCTACAAAATCGAATTTTCATTCTGAAACTACAGGCTTTTCCCCAGATTCTGGGCTTTCAGAATATTGGTCATTTGTTACAATCGGACGCAAACTACAGTTTCCAGAGGCTTTACAGTAAAGAAAAAGTATCTTAATGAGTTTACGCTAATTGCACGAAAATCAAGCCATAAACATAAAATTGACCTACACAACTGAAATCGCCGTTAAATTTCGAGTCAGGTGCTGCTTTCAAAAAATTCCCTGTCCCGGGCGAAATTTGAAAAATTAACAGGTGGGGTACGTTGAACTTTCGGTTTGGCAAGGTATTTAAATCAAAATTTTAAAAGATCATATCTCCTACAAAAATGCGAATTTTTTCATTTGAAAACTACAGGCGTTTTCCCCAGATTCTGGGCTTTCCCGAATATGTGGTCATTTATTACAATCGGACGCAAACTACGGTTTCCAGAGCTTTAAAGTAAAAATTGTATTTAATGAGTTTCGCGAATGCACAAAACAAAGCCATAAACAGAAAAATGACCTGCACCACTGAAATCCCGTTAAATTTCGAGTCAAGTGCTGACTTTCAGAAAATCCGTGTCGGGCGAAATTTGAAAAATTCAACAGGTGGGTACGTTGAACTTTTCCGATTTCAAGGTAATCAAAATCGAATTTAAACGATCATATCTCCTACAAAAATGCGAATTTTGCGTTCTGAAACTACGCGTTTTCCCCAGATTCTGGGCTTTCCCGAATATGTGGTTTATTTTTACAATCGGACGCAAACTACGGTTTTCCCGAGGGTTTAAAATAAAAAAGTGTATTTAATGATTTTCCGAAATTTCACGAAAACGAAGCCATAAACATAAAAATGACCTGCACCACTGAAATCGCCGTTAAATTTCGAGTCAGGGTGCTGACTTTCAGAAAAATCCGAGTCCCGGGCGAAATTTGAAAAATTCAACAGGTGAGGGTACGTTGAACTTTTCCGATTTGGCCAAGGTTTCAGGATCAATTTTAAAAGATCAATCTCCTACAAAAATGCGAATTTTGATTCTGAAACTTCAGGCGTTTTCCCAGATTCTGGGCTTAGAATATGTGGTCATTTGTTACAATCGGACGCAAACTACGGTTTCCCGAGGCTTTAAAGTTAAAATGTCGTATTTAATGAGTTTTCCAGGTGCACGAAAACAAGCCATAAACCGAAAATGACCTGCACCACTGAAATCGCCGTTAAATTTCGAGTCAAGGGGGCTGACTTTCAGAAAAATCCGTGTCGGTCGAAATTTGAAAAATTCAACAGGTAGGGGTACGTTAACTTTTCCGGTTTGGCCAAGGTAAACAAAATCAATTTAAACGATCATATCTCCTACAAAAATGCGAAATTTTGCATTCTGAAAACTACGGTTTTCCCCAGATTCTGGGCTTTCAGAATATGTGTCATTTATTACAATCGGACGCAAACTACGGTTTCAGAGGCTTTAAATTTAAAAATGTAGTATTTAATGATTTTTTGCGAATGCACAAAACGAAGCCATAAACCCAAAAATGCCTGCACCACTGAAATCGCCGTTAAATTTCGAGTCAGGTGCTGACTTTCAGAAAAATCCGTGTCAGTCGAAATTTGAAAAATTCAACAGGTGGGGTACGTTAACTTTTCCGATTTGGCCAAGTAATCAAAATCAATTTAAACGATCATATCTCTACAAAAATGCGAATTTTGCATTCTGAAAGCTCGGGGGTTTTCCCCCGATTCTGGGCTTTCAGAATATGTGTCATTTTTACAATCGGACGCAAACTACGGTTTCCAGAGGCTTTAAATTAAAAATGTCTTTTAATGAGTTTTCGCAATTGCCCAAAACGAAGCCATAAAACAATTAAATGACCTGACCACTGAAATCGCCGTTAGAATTTTGAGTCAGGTGCTGACTTTCAGAAAAATCCGTGTCCGGTTTGAAATTTGAAAAATTCAACAGGTTGGTACGTTAACTTTTCCGGTTTGGTCAAAAGGTAATTTTAAAGGGATTCAAATTTAAAAATGATTTTATATCCCCCTACAAAAATGCGAATTTTTGCATTCTGAACTTACGGCTTTTCCCCAGATTCTGGCTTTCAGAATATGTGGTCATTTGTTACAATCGGACCGGCAAACTGTTTTCCGAAAAATAAAATGTCGTATTTAATGAGTTTTTTGGGTTGCCAAAACAAAGCCATAAACGAAAATGACCTGCACCACTGAAATCGCCGTTAAATTTCGAGTCAGGTGCGGCTTTCAGAAAATCCGTTTTGGTCAAATTTGAAAAATTTAACAGGTGGGGTACGTTAACTTTCGGTTTTCCAAGGTTTCAATCGAATTTAAACGATCTTATCTCCTACAAAAAAGCGAATTTTGCATTCTGAAAACTACGGCCCTTTCCCCAGATTCTGGCTTTCGAATATGTGGTCATTTTTTAATCGGGAAAACTTCGGTTTCCAAGCTTTAAAGTAAAAATGTCGTATTTATTGAGTTTCCAGTGCAACGAAAACGAAACCATAAACGAAAAATTCCTGCACCACTGAAATCGCCGTTAAATTTCGAGTCAGGGGGCTGACTTTCAAAAAATCCGTGTCAGTCAAATGAAAAATTCCAAAAGGTGGGGTACGTTAAACTTTTTCGATTTTTCAAGGTAATTCAATCAATTTAAACCATCATATCTCCTACAAAAATGCGCATTTTTGGCATTGTGAAACTTCTGGTGTTTTCTTAGATTCTGGGCTTTTTCAGAATATTGGTCATTTATTACAAAAATCGGACGTAAACTCACAAAAATGCAATTTTTTCATTCTGAAGCTTTCAGGCTTTTCCCAGATTCTGGGCTTTCAGAATATGTGGTCATTTGTTACAATCGGACGCAAACTACGGTTTCCAGAGGCTTTAAAAGTAAAAATGTCGTATTTAATGAGTTTTTGCAGAATTGCAAAACAAAACCATAAACAGAAAAATGACCTGCACCACTGAAATCCCGTTAAATTTCGAGTCAGGGTGCTGACTTTCAGAAAAATCCGTGTCGGTCAGAAATTTGAAAAATTCAACAGGTGAATTTGTTAACTTTTCCGATTTGGGCCCAAAGGGAATCAAAATCGAATTTAAACGATCATATCTCCTACAAAAATGCGAATTTTTGCATTCTGAAACTGGGCTTTCCCCCGATTCTGGGCTTTCCAGAATAGTGGTCATTTTTACAATGGGGCGCAAACTACGGTTTCCAGAGGCTTTACAGTAAAAATGAGTATTTAATGAGTTTTCATATGACAAAACAAGCCATAAACATAAAATGACCTGCACCACTGAAATCGCCGTTAAATTTCCGAGGGCAGGGTGCTGACTTTCAAAAAAACCGTGTCCGGTCGAAATTGAAAAATTCAACAGGTGGGGTACGTTGAACTTTCGATTTAAAAGGGAATTTAGGATCAATTTAAAAGATCATATCTCCTACAAAAATGCAAATTTTTCATTGTGAACTACGGGCTTTTCCCAGATTCTGGGCTTTCAGAATATGTGGGCATTTGTTACAATCGCGCAAACTACGGTTTCCCGAGGCTTTAAGTAAAATTGTATTTAATGAGTTTTCGCGATTGCACAAAAGCAAAAATAAACAAAAAATGACCTGCACCACTGAAATCCCGTTAAATTTCGAGTCAGGTGCTGACTTTCAGAAAAATCCGTGTCCGGTCGAAATTGAAAAATTCAACAGGTGGGGTACGTTGAACTTTTCGATTTTGGAAGGTAATCAAAATCAATTTAAAGATCATATCTCCTACAAAAATCGAATTTTTGCTTCTGAAAAAAACAGGCGTTTTCCCAGATTCTGGGCTTTCAGAATATGTGGGTTTATTTGTTACAATGGACCAAACTACGGTTTTCAGAGGGTTTAAATAAAATGTGTATTTAATGATTTTCGCGAATTGCACGAAAACAAAACCATAAACATAAAATGACTGCACCACTAAATCGCCGTTAAATTTCGAGTCAGGGCTGACTTTCAGAAAAATCCGTGTCCGGTCGAAATTGAAAAATTCAACAGGTGGGGTACGTTGAACTTTTCCGGTTGGGCCCAAAGGGCTTCAGGATCGAATTAAACGATCAATCTCCTACAAAAATGCGAATTTTTGTATTCTGAAACTTCGGGGGTTTTCCCCAGATTCTGGGCTTTAGAATATGTGGTCATTTTTACAATCGGACGCAAACTACGGGTTTCCCGAGGCTTAAAGTTTAAAAAGTCGTATTAATGAGTTTTCCCGATTGCACGAAAACAAATAAACGAAAAATGACCTGCACCCCGAAATCGCCGTTAAATTTCGAGTCAGGATGCTGACTTTCAGAAAATCGTGTCGGTAGAAATTTGAAAAATTCAACAGGTGAGGTACGTTTAACTTTTCCCATTTGGCCAAGGTTTCAGGATCAATTTAAACGATAAAATCTCCTACAAAATGCAATTTTTGCATTCTGAAACTACGGGCTTTCCCAAAATTTTGGGCTTTCAGAATATGTGGTCATTTGTTTCAATCGGACGCAAAACTTTACAAAAAAATGCGAAATTTTTTTGCATTCACGAAAAAGAAGCCTTTCTCCCAAAGGAAAATTTTGGGCTTTCAGAATATGTGGTCAAATTTAATTTACAATCGGACGGCGAACTACGGTTTCCAGAGGGGTTTAAAAGGGTTTTTTAAAAATAGTTTTGTTTATTTTTAATGAGTTTTCGCAGATGACGAAAAAAAAGCCATAAACGAAAAATGACCTGCACCACTAAATCGCCGTTAAATTTCGAGTGGGTGCTGACTTTCAGAAAAATCCCTGTCAGTCAGAAATTTGAAAAAAATTTAACAGGTGGGGTACGTTAACTTTTCCGATTTGGAAGGTAATCAAAATCGAATTTAAACGATCATATCTCCCCACAAAAATGCGAATTTGCATTCTGAAAAATTTCGACGTTTCCCCCGATTCTGCTTTCAGAATATGTGGTCATTTGTTACAATGGGGCGCAAACTACGGTTTCCCGAGGCTTTAAGTAAAATGGTATTTAATGAGTTTTCCATGCACAAAACGAAGCCATAAAAAAATGACCTGCACCACTGAAATCGCCGTTAAATTTCAGGGCAGGGTGCTGACCTACAGAAAAATCCGTGTCCCGGGCGAAATTTGAAAAAAATTTAACAGGTGGGGGGACGTTGCTTTTCCGATTTGCAAGGTTCAAAATCGAATTTTAAAAGATCATATCTCCTACAAAAATGCGAATTTTTGATTCTGAAAACTTACGGGCGTTTTCCCCAGATTCTGGGCTTTCAGAATATGTGGTCATTTGTTACAATCGGACGCAAACTACGGTTTCCAGAGGCTTTAAATTAAAAATGACGTATTTAATGAGTTTTCGCGAATGCACGAAACAAGCCATAAACAGAAAATGACCTGCACCACTGAAATCGCCGTTAAATTTCGAGTCAGGGTGCTGACTTTCAGAAAAATCCGTGTCCGGTCGAAATTTGAAAAATTCAACAGGTGGGGCTACGTTGAACTTTTCCGTTTTGGTCAAGGTAATCAGGATCGAGTTTAAACGATCATATCTCCTACAAAAAGGTGAATTTTTGCATTCTAAAGCTACGGGCGTTTTCCCCAGATTCTGGGCTTTCAGAATATGTGGTCATTTGTTACAATCGGACGCAAACTACGGTTTCCAGAGGCTTTAAAGTAAAAATGTCGTATTTAACGAGTTTCGCGAATTCACGAAAACAAGCCATAAACAGAAAAATGACCTGCACCACTGAAATCGCCGTTAAATTTCGAGTCAGGTGCTGACTTTAGAAAAATCCGTGTCGGTCGAAATTTGAAAATTCAACGGTGGGGTACGTTCAACTTTTCCGATTTGGCCAAGGTAATCAAAATCGACTTTAAACGATCTTATCTCCTACAAAAATGCGAATTTTTGCATTCTGAAGCTACGGGCCTTTTCCCCAGATTCAGGGCTTTCAGAATATGTGTTCATTTGTTACAATCGGACGCAAACTACGGTTTCCAGAGGCTTTAAATTAAAAAGTCGTATTTAATGAGTTTCGCGGTGCACGAAACGAAGCCATAAACAATAAAATGACCTGCACCACTGAAATCGCCGTTAAATTTCGAGTCAGGGTGCTGACTTTCAGAAAAATCCGTGTCCGGTCGAAATTTGAAAAATTCAAAGGTTGGGCTACGTTGAACTTTTCCGATTTGGCCAAGGTAATCAGGATCAAATTTAAATGATCATATCTCCTACAAAAATGCGAATTTTTGCATTCTGAAGCTACGGGCGTTTTCCCCAGATTCTGGGCTTTCAGAATATGTGGTCATTTGTTACAATCGGACGCAAACTACGGTTTTAGAGGCTTTAAAGTAAAATGTCATTATGTTTCGCGAATTGCACGCGCCATAAACAAAAATGACCTGCACCATATCACAGTTAAATTTCATCAGGGTGCTGACTTTCAGAAAAATCCGTTGTCAAATTTAAAAATTCAACAGTTGAGCGTTCACTTTTCGTTGAAGTATTCAGGATCAATTTAAACGATCATATCTCTACAAAAATCAAATTTTGCATCAACTGGGCCTTCCCCAGATTCTGAAATTTTCATTATTCAATCGGACGCAAACGTTTCAGAAGCTTTAAATTAAAATGTCGTATTTAATGAGTTTCAATTGCACGAAAAAAAATAAACAGAAGGACCGCACCCAAATCGCCGTTATATTTCGAGTCAGTGCTGACTTTCAGAAAAATCCGTGTCCGTCGAAATTTGAAAATTCAACGGTGGGGTACTTGAACTTTTCCGATTTGCCAAGGTAATCAAAATCATAAGATCATATCTCCTCAAAAATACAATTTGCTTGCAGGCGTTTTAGATTCTGGCTTCAGAATGTCAATTCACAATTGGACGCAAACACAGTTTCAAGCTTTAATAAAATGTATTTCAGGTTTCGAATTGCAAAACAGCCATAAACAAATGCCGCACAAATCGCCGTTAAATTTCAGTCAGTGCTGACTTTAGAAAAATCCGTGTCAGTCGTTTGAAAAATTCACAGGTGGGGCTACGTTGACTTTTCCGTTTTTCAAGGTAATCAGGATCGGTTTAAACGATCTCTCCACAAAATGCTATTTTTGCATTCAACTAGGCGTTCCGATTCTGGGCTTTCAAATGTGGTCATTTACTCGCAAACTACGTTTCAGAGCTTAAGTAAAATGTCATTTAATGGTTTCGCGATTGCACGAAAACAACCATAAACAAATGACCTGCCACTGAATCGCGTTATTTAGTCAGTGCTGACTTTCAGAAAAATCTGTCGTCGAATTGAAAAACTCAACGGTGGTACGTTGAACTTTTGATTTGGGCATAATCAGGATCAATTTAAACGATCATATTAAAAACAATTGCATTCTGAAGCTACGGCTTTCCCAGATTCTGGGCTTTAGAATTGGTCATTTACAATCGGACCAAACTACGTTGAAGCTTAAAGTAAAATTCGTATTTAATGAGTTTTCCGAATTGCGCAAATAAAATAAAATGACCTGCACCACTGAAATGTTAATTTGAGTCGGTTGACAGAAAAATCCGTGTCGTCAAATTTGAAAAATTCAACAGTAGGCTACTTAACTTTTCCATTTGTAATCAAATCAATTTAAACGATCTTTCCTCAAAATCAATTTTGCATCAACGCTTTTCCCAGATTCGCAGAATATGTGGTCATTTTTACAATCGGACGCAAACTCGTTTCAACTTTAAGTAAAAATGTGGTTAATGAGTTTTCAATGCACGAACCATAAACAGAAAAATATCACCCTTAAATCGCCTTAAATTTGAGTCAGTGCTGACATTCAGAAAAATTGTCGTCGAAATTTGAAAAACTCAACAGGTGGGGTTAAACTTTCGTTGGCAGTATCAAATCAATTTAAACGATCATATTTCCTACAAAAATCGAATTTTCATTCTAAACTACGGCGTTCCCAATTCTGGGCTTTAGATATGTCATTTGCTACAATCAGCAAACTACGGTTTCACTTTAAATAAATATTCGTATTTAATTAGTTTCGCATACGCAGCATAAAAATGACCTGCACCACAAATCCATTATTCAGTCTGGTGCGACTTTCAGAAAAAATTCGTGTCGTCGAATTTGAAAATTCAACAGGTGGTCGTTCAACACGTTGGCCAATAATCAATCAATTTAAACGATCATATCTCCTAAATGCGAATTTTGATTCTGAAACTACGGCGTTTTCCAGATTTTGGGCTGTATGTGATTTTTAATTGGACAACTACGTTTCGCTTTAAAGTAAATGTCGTATTTATGTTGCATGCGAAAACGAAATAAACAGAAAAATGACCTGCACCACTGAATCGTAAATTTCGATCAGGGTGCTGACTTTCAGAAAAATCCGTTCGTGAAATTGAAAAATTCAACGTTGGTACGTTCAACTTTTCGATTTGAGATTCGGATCGAATTTAAACGATCATATCTCCTACAAAAATGCGAATTTGCATTCTGAAACTCGGGCCTTTTCCCCAGATTCGGGCTTTCAGAATATGGTCATTTTACAATCGACAAACTACGTTTCAAGCTTTAAATTAAAATTCTATTTAATGAGTTTCGCTGCGAAACAAGATAAACAGAAAAGGACCTGCCAAATGCCGTTAAATTTCAGTCAGGTGCTGACTGAAAAATCGTGTCGTCAAATTTGAAAAATTCAACAGGTGGGCTACGTTGAACTTTCTTTTACAATAATCAGGATCGAGTTAACGATCATATCCTACAAAATGCGTATTTTGCATTCAACTACAGGCTTTCCCCAGATTCTGGGCTTTCAGAATATGGTCATTTTACAATCGGACGACTACGGTTTCAGAGCTTTAAAGTAAAATGTCGTATTTAATGATTTCATTGCACGAAAACAAGCCATAAACGAAAATGACCTGCACTGAAATCGTTAAATTTCCGGTCAGGTGTGACTTTCAGAAAATCCGTGTCGTCGAATTTGAAAAACTCAACGGTGGGGTCGTTGAATTTTGATTTGGCAAGGTAATCAGGATCAATTTAAACGATTATCTCCTCAAAACGAATTTTTGCATTCTGAAGCTACGGCTTTTCCCCAGATTCTGGGCTTTCAGAATATGTGGTCATTGCTCGGACGCAAACTACGTTCAGAAGCTTTAAAGTAAAATGTCGTATTTATGAGTTTTCATATGCACAAAACGACCATAAACAATAAGTGCACCACTGAAATCGTTAAATTTCATCAGTGCTGACTTTCAGAAATCCGTTCGTCAAATTGAAAATTCACAGGTGGGTACGTTGACTTTTCGATTTGGCCAGTAATCAAATGAATTTAAACGATATTATCTCCTACAAAAATGCGAATTTGCATTCTACTACGGCGTTTCCCCAGATTCTGGTTTCAGATATGTGTTTGTTAATCGGACGCAAACTACGGTTTCAGAGCTTTAAATTAAAAATGTCGTATTTAATGAGTTTTCCGATTGCACGAAAACAGAACCATAAACAGAAAAATGACCTGCACCACTGAAATCGCCGTTAAATTTCGAGTCAGGGTGCTGACTTTCAGAAAAATCCGTGTCCGGTCGAAATTTGAAAAATTCAAAAGGTTGGGCTACGTTGAACTTTTCCGATTTGGCCAAGGTAATCAGGATCAAATTTAAATGATCATATCTCCTACGAAAATGCGAAGTTTTGCATTCTGAAGCTACGGGCGTTTTCCCCAGATTCTGGGCTTTCAGAATATGTGGTCATTTGTTACAATCGGACGCAAACTACGGTTTCCAAGAGCTTTAAATAAAAATGTCGTATTTAATGAGTTTTCGCGTGCACGAAAACGAAGCCATAAACAGAAAAATGACCTGCACCACTGAAATCGCCGTTAAATTTCGAGTCAGGGTGCTGACTTTAAGAAAAATCCGTGTCAGTCAGAAATTTGAAAAATTCAACAGGTGGGGTACGTTGAACTTTTCCGTTTGTCAGGTAATCAGGATCGAGTTTAAACGATCATATCTCCTACAAAAATGCGAATTTTTGCATTCTGAAACTACGGCTTTTCCCAGATTCTGGGCTTTCAGAACATGTGTGTCATTTGTTACAATCGGACGAAAACTACGGTTTCCAGAGGCTTTAAATAAAAATGTCGTATTTAAGAGTTTTCGCGATGCACGAAAACAAGCCATAAACAGAAAAATGACCTGCACCACTGAAATCGCCGTTAAATTTCAGAGTCAAGTGCTGACTTTCAGAAAAATCCGTGTCCGGTCGAAATTTGAAAAATTCAACAGGTGGGAGCTACGTTAACTTTTCCGTTTGGCCAAGGTAATCAGGATCGATTTAAACGATCTATCTCCTACAAAATGCAATTTTTGCATTCTAAACTACGGGCGTTTTCCCCAGATTCTGGGCTTTCAGAATATGTGTCATTTGTTACAATCGGACGCAAACTCGGTTTCAGAGGCTTTAAAGTAAAAATGTCGTATTTAATGAGTTTTCATGAATTGCACGAAAAGCAAGCCATAAACAGAAAAATGACCTGCACCACTGAAATCGCCGTTAAATTTCGAGTCAAGTGCTGACTTTCAGAAAAATCCGTGTCGGTCAGAAATTTGAAAAATTCAACAGGTGGGGTACGTTAACTTTTCCGGTTGGCAAGGTAATCAGGATCAAATTTAAAGATCATATCTCCTCAAAAATGCGAATTTTGCATTCTAAAGCTTACAGGCGTTTTCCCCAGATTCTGGGCTTTCAGAATATGTGGTCATTTTTACAATCGGACGCAAACTACGGTTTCAGAAGCTTTAAATTAAAATGACGTATTTAATGAGATTTCGCGAATTGCACGAAAACGAAGCCATAAACAGAAAAATGACCTGCACCACTGAAATCGCCGTTAAATTTCGAGTCAGTGCTGACTTTCAGAAAAATCCGTGTCGGTCGAAATTTGAAAAATTCAACAGGTGGGGACGTTAAACTTTTCCGATTTGGCCAAGGTAATCAAAATCAATTTAAACGATCATATTTCCTACAAAAATCGAATTTTGCATTCTGAAGCTACAGGCGTTTCCCAGATTCTGGGCTTTCAGAATATGTGGTCATTTGTGTACAATCGGACGCAAACTACGGTTTCAGAGGCTTTAAAGTAAAAATGTCGTAGTTAATGAGTTTCGCAGAATGCACGAAAACGAAGCCATAAACAGAAAAATGACCTGCACCACTGAAATCGCCGTTAAATTTCGAGTCAAGTGCTGACATTCAGAAAAATCCGTGTCGTCAGAATTTGAAAAACTCAACAGGTGGGGACGTTAAACTTTTCGATTTGGCCAAGGTAATCAAAATCAATTTAAACGATCATATTTCCTACAAAATACGAATTTTTGCATTCTAAACTACGGCGTTTTCCCCAGATTCTGGGCTTTCAGATATGTGGTCATTTGACTACAATCGGACGCAAACTACGGTTTCAGAGCTTTAAAGTAAAAATGTCGATTTAATGAGTTTTCAGAATTGCACGAAAACAAGCCATAAACAGAAAAATGACCTGCACCACTGAAATCGCCATTAAATTTCGAGTCAGAGTGCTGACTTTCAGAAAATCCGTGTCGGTCGAAATTTGAAAAATTCAACAGGTGGGGTACGTTAACTTTTCCGATTTGGCAAGGTAATCAAAATCGAATTTAAACGATCATATCTCCTACAAAAAAACGAATTTTTGCATTCTAAAGCTACGGAGGCTTTTCCCAGATTCTGGGCTTTCAGAATATGTGGTCATTTGTTACAATCGGACGCAAACTGGTTTCAAAGCTTTAAAAATTTAAAAAAGTCGTATTTAATTAGTTTTCGCGAATTGCACGAAAAGAAATAAACAAAAAGACCTGCCACTGAAATCGCTTAAATTTCGAGTCAGGTGCTGACTTTCAGAAAAATTCGTGTCCGGTCGAAATTTGAAAAATTCAACAGGTGGGGTACGTTAACCCGATTTGGCCAAAGGGAATCAAATCAATTTAAACGATCATATCTCCTACAAAAATCGATTTTGCATTCGAACTCGGCGTTTCCCCCGATTTGGCTTTCAGAAAATGTGTCAATTTGTACAATTGGACGCAAACTACGGTTTTAGGGCTTTAAAGTAAAAAAGTCGTATTTATAGTTTCAATTGCACGAAAACGAAGCCATAAACAGAAATGACCTGCACCATAAATCCCGTTAAATTTCGAGTCAGGGTGCTGACTTTCAGAAAATCCGTGTCCGGTCAGGGAAAATTTTAAAAATTCAACAGGTGGGGTACGTTAACTTTTCCCTTTTTTGGGTAATTCAGGATCAATTTAAACGATCATACTCCTACAAAATCAAATTTTTTCATTCTGAAGCTACGGCCTTTTCCCGATTCTGGCTTTCAGAATATGTGGTCATTTATTACAATCGGACCAAACTACGGTTTCAGAGCTTTAAATTAAAATGTTGTATTTTAAAGAGTTTTCCGAATTGCACGAAAAAGCCATAAACAGAAAAAGACCTGCACCACTGAAATCGCCGTTAAATTTCGAGTCAGGTGCTGACTTTTAGAAAAATCCGTGTCGGTCGAAATTGAAAAATTTAACAGGTGGGGGTACGTTGAACTTTTCCCATTTGGGCAAGGTAATCAATCAATTTAAACGATCATATCTCCTACAAAAACAATTTTGCATTCTAACTACGGCGTTTTCCCCAGATTCTGGGGTTTCAGAATATTTTAATTGCTACAATTGGACGCAAACTACGGGTTTTTAAGCTTTAAAGAAAATGTCGATTCATGAGTTTCGCGAATTACGAAAACAAGCCTAAACAAAAAATGACCTGCACCACTGAAATCGCGTTAAATTTCGAGTCAGAGTGCTGACTTTCAGAAAAATCCGTGTCGGTCAAAATTTGAAAAATTCAACAGGTGGGCTACGTTGAACTTTTCCGATTTGGGCCCAAAGGGAATCAAAATCGAATTTAAACGATCATATTTCCTACAAAATCGATTTTTGCATTCTGAAACTACGGCGTTTCCCAGATTCTGGGCTTTCAGAATATTGGTCATTTTTTTACAATCGGACGCAAACTACGGTTTCCGAGCTTTAAAGTAAAATGTCGTATTAATGAGTTTTCGCGAATTGCCGAAAACGAAGCCATAAACAGAAAATGCCTGCACCACTTAAATCGCCGTTAAATTTCGAGTCAGGTGCTGCTTCAGAAAAATCCGTGTCAGTCGAAATTTGAAAAACTCAACAGGTGGGGACGTTAAAATTTCGATTTGGCAAAGGGAATCAAAATCAATTTAAACGATCATATTTCCTACAAAAACAATTTTTCATTCTGGAAGCTCAGGCTTTCCCCAGATTCTGGGCTTTCAGAATATGTGGTCATTTGCTCAATCGGACGCAAACTACGGTTTCAAAACTTTAAAGTAAAATGTCGTATTTAATAGTTTTCATAATTGCACGAAAAGAAGCCATAAACAAAAAAATACTGCACCACTGAAATCGCCTTAAATTTCGAGTCGGTGCTGACTTTCAGAAAAATTCGTGTCCCGGGCGAAATTTGAAAATTCAACAGGTGAGGCGTTAACTTTTCGGTTGGAAGTAATCAAATCGAATTTAAACGATCATATTTCCTACAAAATCAATTTTTGCATTCTGAACTACGGCGTTTTCCCCAGATTTTGGGGTTTCAGAAAATGTGGGCATTTGTTACAATCGGACGCAAACTACCGGTTTCCAAAGGCTTTAAAGTAAAAATGTCGTATTTAATTTAGTTTTCGCGATTTCACGAAACGAAACCATAAACAAAAATGACCTGCACCACTTAAATCCGTTAATTTCGAGTCAAGGGGCTGACTTCAGAAAATCCGTGTCCGGTCAGAATTTGAAAAATTTAACAGGTTTGGGGGACGTTAAAATTTTCGGTTGGCCAAGGTAATTTAATCAATTTAAACGATCATATTTCCTACAAAAAAACGTTTTTCATTCTAAGTACGCTTTTCCCCCGATTCTGGCTTTAGAATATGTGATTATTGCTACAATTGGACGCTTAAATAGGTTTAAGAAGCTTTAAAGAAAAGGATTTTAATTATTTTGGTTAAACAGAAACCTAAACCAGAAAAATCCTGCAACCACTGAAATGCCATTAAATTTCGGGTTGGTTGCTTTCAGAAAAATTTGGTCGGTAGAAATTTAAAAAATTCAAAGTGGGCGTTCAATTTGACTTTTGGCAAGGTAATTACAATCGAAAACACATTCTCCTTTTAAAAAAATTGAAAAATTTTTGCAAATTCCGGCTAAGGCATTTTCAGATGGGCCTTTCACATAAATGGCCCTTAAATTTTCAAGGCAAATCGTTTCAGAAAACCTTTAAAGTAAAAATGCGGGATTTAATTAGTTTTGCGAATTGGACGAAAAACGAAACCCTAAAAAAAAAATGCCCCCTGAAATACCGGGGTTTTTCCCCATTTTGGGCTTTTCAAAATCTGTGGTCATTTGAAAAACAAAAGAAATACGGGTTCCAACTTTGTATTTATTAAGGTTTCGGAATTCCGAAAAACTCAAAATCCCACAAAATGCGAATTTGATCAGGTTCTGAGCTTTTCCCCGATTTTGGCTTTAAATTATGGGGGGGTCAATTTCATTTCCCAAGGAACCCAAAAAACGTTTAACGAAACTTTAAAATTAAATTTTATTTTATTTAAGAGTTTTCCCCGATTGCCCCGAAAGGCATTTAAAAAACGAAAAGGACCGCAAACCAAACAAATGCGATTTTAAATTTCAGTCATGCGACTAAAAGAAAATCCTGCACCGAAATTTAAAAATTTTAGCAGGTGGGGCTTTGAACTTTCCGTTTTATTTAAAAAGGTATCAGGAATCGAGTTTAAACGGGTCATATCTCCTACAAAATGCGAATTTTGCATTCTGAAGCTGGGCGTTTTCCCCAAAATTCTGGGGTTTCAGAATATTTGGGCATTTTTACAATCGGACCAAAATACGGTTTCCAGAACTTAAATAAAATGCGTATTTAATGAGTTTTCGAATTGCACGAAAACGAAGCCATAAACAAAAAATGACCTGCACCACTGAAATCGCGTTAAATTTCGAGTCAGGGTGCTGACTTTCAGAAAAATCCGTGTCCGGGCGAAATTTGAAAAATTTAACAGGTGGGTTTCGTTGAACTTTTCCCTTTTTGGGGAAGGTAATCAGGATCGAGTTTAAACGATCATATCTCCTACAAAAAGGGGAATTTTGCATTCTGAAGCTACGGGCTTTTCCCAGATTCTGGGCTTTCAGAAAATTTTGGTCATTTTTACAATCGGACGCAACTACGGTTTCCAGAGGGTTTAAAGTAAAAAAGTCATTTAATGAGTTTTCGATTGCACGAAAAGAAGCATAAACAGAAAAATGACCTGCACCACTGAAATCGCCTTAAATTTCGAGTCAGGTGCTGACTTTAGAAAAAACCGTGTCGGTCGAAATTTGAAAAATTCAACAGGTGGTTTCGGGAACTTTTCCCTTTTGGGCCGGTAATCAAAATCAATTTAAAAAGATTATCTCCTACAAATGGAAATTTTTGCATTCTGAAACTACGGGCCTTTCCCAGATTAGGGTTTCAGAATATGTGGTCATTTGTTACAATCGGACGCAAACTACGATTTGCAGGAGCTTTAAATTAAAAATGTCGTATTTAATGAGTTTTCATTGCACAAACGAAGCCATAAACAGAAAAATGACCTGCACCACGAAATCGCCGTTAAATTTCCGAGTCAGGGGGCTGACTTTCAGAAAAATCCGTGTCCCGGGCAAATTTGAAAAATTCAAAGGTTGGGCTACGTTGAAATTTTCCGATTTGGCCAAGGTAATCAGGATCAAATTTAAATGATCATATCTCCTCAAAAAAGCGTTTGCATTCTGAATACGGCTTTTCCCAGATTCTGGGCTTTCAGAATATGTGGTCATTTTCAATCGGACCAACTACGGTTTCAGAGGCTTTAAATTAAAAAAGACGTATTTAATGGAGTTTTTGCAGTTTCACAAACGAAGCCATAAACAGAAAAATGACCTGCACCACAAATCCCGTTAAATTTCGAGTCAGGTGCTGACTTTCAGAAAAATCCGTGTCCCGGGCGAATTTGAAAAATTCAACAGGTGGGGCTCGTGAACTTTTCCGTTTTGGTCAAGGTAATCAGGATCGAGTTTAAACGATCATATCTCCTACAAAAAGGTGAATTTTTGCATTCTAAAGCTACGGGGGTCTTCTCCCCAGATTCTGGGCTTTCAGAAAATTTTGGTCATTTTTTCAATCGGACCAAACTAGTTTCAGAGGCTTTAAAGTAAAAAAGTCGTATTTAACGAGTTTTTGCGGATTTCACGAAAACGAAGCCATAAACAGAAAAATGACCTGCACCACAATCGCCGTTAAATTTCGAGTCAGTGCTGACTTTAAAAAAAATCCGTGTCGGTCGAAATTTGAAAAATTCAACGGGGGGGGACGTTCAACTTTTCCGTTGGCCAAGGTAATCAGATCAATTTAAACGATCATATCTCCTACAAAATGCAATTTTTGCATTTGAAGCTACAGGGCTTTTCCCAGATTCTGGGCTTTCAGAATATGTGGTCATTTATTACAATCGGCGCAAACTACGGTTTCAGAAGCTTTAAATAAAAATGTCGTATTTAAGAGTTTTCGCGAATTGCACGAAAACGAAGCCATAAACAGAAAAGGACCTGCACCACTGAAATCGCGTTAAATTTCGAGTCAGAGTGCTGACTTTCAGAAAAATCCGTGTCCGGTCGAAATTTGAAAAATTCAACGGTGGGGTACGTTGAACTTTCCGATTTGGGCAAGGTAATCAGATCGAATTTAAACGATCATATCTCCTACAAAATACGAATTTTTGCATTCTGAAACTACAGGCGTTTCCCAGATTCTGGTTTCAGAATATGTGGTCATTTATTACAATCGGACGCAAACTACGGTTTCAGAGGCTTTAAAGTAAAAATGTCGTATTTAATGAGTTTCGCAGAATGCACGAAAACGAAGCCATAAAAGAAAAATGACCTGCACCACTGAAATCGCCGTTAAATTTCGAGTCAGAGTGCTGACTTTAGAAAATCCGTGTCCGGTCGAAATTTGAAAAACTCAACAGGTGGGGTACGTTCAACTTTACGATTTCGCCAAGGTAATCAAAATCGAATTTAAACGATCATATCTCCTACAAAAATGCGAATTTTGCATTCTGAACTCGGGCTTTTCCCAGATTTTGGGCTTTCAGATATGTGGTCATTTTTACAATCGGACCAAACTACGGTTCAGAGCTTTAATGTAAAATGTTGTATTTAATAGTTTCGCGAATTGCACAAACGAAGCCATAAACAGAAAATGACCTGCACCACTGAAATCACCGTTAAATTTCGAGTCAGGGTGCTGACTTTCAGAAAATCCGTGTCGGTCGATTGAAAAATTCAACAGTTGGGGTACGTTCAACTTTCGATTTGCCAAGGTATTCAGGATCGAATTTAAACGATCATATCTCCTACAAAAATGCGAATTTTGCATTCTGAAACTCGGCCTTTTCCCAGATTCTGGGCTTTCAGAATATGTGGTCATTTTTACAATCGGACGCAAACTACGGTTTCAAGAAGCTTTAAATTAAAAATGTCATTTAATGAGTTTTCGGTGCACAAAACGAACCATAAACAGAAAAGGACTGCACCACTGAAATCGCCGTTAAATTTCGAGTCAGGTGCTGACTTTCAGAAAAATCCGTGTCGGTCGAAATTTGAAAAATTCAACAGGTGGGGTACGTTGAACTTTTCCGTTTGAAGGTAATCAAATCGAATTTAAACGATCATATCTCCTACAAAAATACGAATTTTTGCATTCTGAAACTACGCGTTTTCCCCAGATTCTGGGCTTTCAGAATATGTTGTCATTCTACAATCGGACGCAAACACGGTTTCAAAAGCTTTAAAGTAAAAATGTCGTATTTATGAGTTCGTTGCACGAAAACAAGCCATAAACAGAAAAATGACCTGCACCACTGAAATCGCCGTTAAATTTCAGTCAGGGTGCTGACTTTCAGAAAAATCCGTGTCGGAAATTTGAAAATTCAACAGGTGGGGTACGTTGAACTTTTCCGTTTTGTCAGGTAATCAGGATCAGTTTAAACGATCATATCTCCTACAAATGCGGATTTTTGCATTCTACTACGGCGTTTTCCCCAGATTCTGGGCTTTCAGAATATGTGGTCATTTTTTACAATCGGACGAAACACGGTTTCAGAGCTTTAAAGTAAAAATGTCGTATTTATGAGTTTCAAATGCACGAAAACGAAGCCATAAACAGAAAATGACCTGCACCACTGAAATGCGTTAATTTCAGTCAGGTGCTGACTTTCAGAAAATCGTGTCGGTCGAATTTGAAAAACTCAACAGGTGGGGTACGTTCACTTTACGATTTCCAGGTAATCAAATCAATTTAAACGATCTATCTCCTACAAAAATGCGAATTTTGCATTATGACTACGGGCGTTTTCCCCAGATTCTGGGCTTTCAGCATATGTGGTCATTTGTTACAATCGGACCAAACTACGGTTTCAGAGCTTTAAAGTAAAATGTCATTTCGAGTTTTCGCGTTGCAACAAGCCATAAACAGAAAATGACCTGCACCACTGAAATCGCCGTTAAATTTCGAGTCAGGGTGCTGACTTCGAAAAATCCGTGTCGTCGAAATTTGAAAAATTCAACAGGTGGTACTTGAACTTTTCCGATTTGGCCAAGTAATCAAAATCGAATTTAAACGATCATATCTCCTACAAAATCGAATTTTGCATTCTAACTAGGCGTTTCCCAGATTCTGGGCTTCAGAATATGTTGTCATTCTACAATCGGACGCAAACTACGGTTTCAAAGCTTTAAAGTAAAATGTCGTATTTAATGAGTTTCGTGCACGAAAACAAGCCATAAACAGAAAATGACCTGCACCACGAAATCGCCGTTAAATTTCGAGTCAGGTGCTGACTTTCAGAAAATCCGTGTCGGTCGAAATTTGAAAACTCAACGGTGGGGTACGTTCAACTTTACGATTTGCCAAGTAATCAAAATCAATTTAAACGATCATATCTCCTACAAAAATGCGAATTTTGCATTATGAAAACTACGGCGTTTTCCCAGATTCTGGGCTTTCAGCATATGTGGTCATTTGTTACAATCGGACGCAAACTACGGTTTCAGACTTTAAAGTAAAATGTCATTTAAGATTTTCGCGAATTGCACGAAAACAAGCCATAAACAACAAAATGACCTGCACCACTGAAATCGCCGTTAAATTTCGAGTCAGGGTGCTGCTTTCAGAAAAATCCGTGTCGGTCGAAATTTGAAAAATTCAACAGGTGGGGTACGTTGAACTTTTACGATTTGGGCAAGGTAATCAGATCAATTTAAACGATCATATCTCCTACAAAAATCGGATTTTGCATTCTGAACTACGGTTTTCCCAGATTCTAGTTTCAGAATATGTGGTCATTTTACAATCGGACGAAACTACGGTTTCCAGACTTTAAGTAAAAATGTCGTATTTAATGAGTTTTCGCAATTGCACGAAAACAAGCCTAAACGAAAAATGACCTGCACCACTGAAATCGCCGTTAAATTTCGAGTCAGTGCTGACTTAGAAAACTCGTGTCGGTCGAATTTGAAAAATTCAAAGGTGGGTAGTTAACTTCCGTTTGTAAGTAATCAGGATCAATTTAAACGATCATATCTCCTAAAAATGCGAATTTTGCATTCTGAAGCTACGGCGTTTTCCCAGATTCTGGGCTTTCAGAAATGTGGTCATTATTACAATCGGACGCAAACTACGGTTTCGAAGCTTTAAAGTAAAAATGTCGTATTTAATGAGTTTCCGGTGCACGAAACGAAGCCATAACAGAAAAATGACCTGCACACTGAAATCGCCTTAAATTTCGAGTCAGGGTGCTGACTTTAAAACTCGTGTCGTCGAATTGAAAAATTCAACAGGTGGGGTATTTCACACGATTTGGCCAGGTAATCAGGATCAATTTAAACGATCATCTCTACAAATCAATTTTGCATTCTGAAACTACAGGCGTTTCCCAGATTCGGTTTTAGAATATGTGGTCATTTATTACAATCGGACGCAAACTACGGTTCCAGGGCTTTAAAATAAAATGTGTATTTATGAGTTTCGAATTGCCGAAAACAAGCCATAAACAGAAAATGACCACCACTGAAATCGCCGTTAAATTTCGGCCAGTGCTGACTTTCGAAAAATCCGTGTCGTGAAATTTGAAAAATTCAACAGGTGAGGTCGTTGAACTTTCCGATTTGGAATAAAATCAATTTAAACATTATCTCACCCAAAGCGAATTTTTGCATTCTGAAGCTACGGCGTTTCCAGATTCTGGGCTTCAGAATGTGGTCATTGTTACAATCGAACGCAAACTACGGTTTAAGCTTTAAAGTAAAATGTCGTATTTAATGAGTTTTCGAATTGCACGAAAACGAAGCCATAAAGAAAAATGCCTGCACCACTGAAATCGCCGTTAAATTTCAGTCAGGTGCTGACTTTCAGAAAAATCCGTGTCAGTCAAATTTGAAAATTCAACATGTGATCTTGAACTTTTCAAATTGGCCAAGGTATTAGGATCAATTTAAACGATCATACTCCTACAAAATGAATTTTTGCATTCTGAACTACGGCGTTTTCCCAAGATTCTGGGCTTTCAGAATATGTGGTCATTGTTACAATCGGACGCAAACTACGGTTTCAGAGCTTTAAAGTAAAAATGTCGTATTTAATGAGTTTTTGCGAATTGCACGAAAACGAAGCCATAAACAGAAAAATGACCTGCACCACTGAAATCGCCGTTAAATTTCGAGTCAGGTGCTGACTTTCAGAAAAATCCGTGTCCGGTCGAAATTTGAAAAATTCAACAGGTTACGTTCAACTTTTACGATTTGCCAAGGTATCAGGATCAATTTAAACGATCATATCTCCTACAAAATGCGAATTTTTGCATTCTGAAGCTACGGGCGTTTTCCCCAGATTCTGGGCTTTCAGAATATGTGGTCATTTGTTACAATCGGACGCAAACTACGGTTTCCAGAGGCTTTAAAGTAAAAATGTCGTATTTAATGAGTTTTCGCGAATTGCACGAAAACGAAGCCATAAACAGAAAAATGACCTGCACCACTGAAATCGCCGTTAAATTTCGAGTCAGGGTGCTGACTTTCAGAAAAATCCGTGTCCGGTCGAAATTTGAAAAATTCAACAGGTGTGACGTTCTTTCGATTTGGCCAAGGTATCAGGATCGAATTTAAACGATCATATCTCCTACAAAAATGCGAATTTTTGCATTCTGAACTACGGGGTTTCCCAGATTCTGGGCTTTCAGAATAAGTGGTCATTTGTTACAATCGGACCAAACTACGGTTTCAGGGCTTTAATAAAAATGTCGTATTTAATGAGTTTTCGCGAATTGCACGAAAACGAAGCCATAAACAGAAAAATGACCTGCACCACTGAAATCGCCGTTAATTTCGAGTCAGGTGCTGCTTTCAGAAAATCCGTGTCGGTCGAAATTTGAAAAATTCAACTGGTGGGGTATTCAACTTTTACGATTTGGCAAACAGATCGTTTAACATCATATCTCCTAAAAATGCGAATTTTGCATTCTAAGCACGGCGTTTCCCAGATCGGGCTTCAGAAATGTGGTCATTGTCAATCGGACGAAACTACGGTTTAGAGTTTCTATTTTAATGATTTTTAAGATTTCCAAAAAGAGCCATAAACGAAAGACTGCACTACTAAATAGTTAAATTCGAGTCAGGTGCGACTTTAGAAAATCTTCCTCAGAATTTGTAAAATCAACAGGTGGGTACGTAAAAACTCGAAATTGGCATGGTAATCAAATCGAATTTAAACGATCATATTCCTAAAAAAATCGAATTTCTGCATCTTGACCGCGTTTTCCAGATTCTGGGCTTTCAGAAGGAAATCCGTTCCGGTTCAGAATTTAAAGTAATGTCGTATTTAACTTTTCGATTGACAAAACGACCATAAACTAACAAATGCGCAGCATCTGAAATCGCGTTTTCGAGTCAAGGGCTTCAGAAAATGTGTCAGTCGAATTGAAAACTACGGTTAGAGGTACGTTGAAACTTTTATTTCCAAAATCAGGATCTTTAAAAGATCATATCTACTACAATACGAGAATTTGCATTAAAGAATATTTTCCCAGATTCCGGTTTCAGAATAGTGGTCATAAAACGGCGCAAGTACGGTGGCTTTAAGTAAAATGGCGTATTTAATGAAGTTTTCGCATTGCCGAAAACGAACCTAACAGAAAAATGACCTGCACCATTGAAATCGCCGTTAAATTTCGAGTCAGGTGCTGCTTTCAGAAAATCGTGTCGGTCAAATTTGAAAATTCAACGGTGATATACGTTCAACTTTACGATGTTGGCCAAGGTAATCAAAAATGTTCGTCATTCTCCGACAAAAATACGAATTTTTGCATTTAAAGCTAATTTCCAAAGATTCTGGGCTTTCAAACATATGTGGTCATTTTTTGCAATCGGACGCAAACTAGGTTCAGAGGCAATAGTAAAAATGTCGTATTTATTAGTTTTCGCATATTGCCGAAAACGAAGCCTAAAAGAAAATGACCTGCACCACTGAAATCGCCGTTAAATTTCGAGTCAGGGTGCTGGTTTCAGAAAATCCGTGTCCGGTCGAAATTTGAAAATTCAACGTGGGGTAGTTCAACTTTTACGGGAGTTTGGAAAAAACGACATATCTCTAAAAATGCGAATTTTGCATTCTCAAACACGGCTTTCCAGATCGGCTTCAGAAATGTGTCATTGTCAATCGGACGCAAACTAGGTTTTAAGCTTTAATTAAAATCGTTTTAATGATTTCCAAATTGCACGAAACGAGCATCATAAATAGAACTGACGCTGAAATCGCCGTTAAGAATTTCCTCTATGCTTCCCTTCAAATCTGTCGGTCAGAAATTAAAAAAACAGGGAATGTAGTTGACTTTTGCGAATGGCGTAATCAAAGTCGAATTTAAACGATCAATCCTCAAAAATGATTGCATTTGAAACTACGGCGTTTTCCCAGATTCTGGGCTTTCAGAAGATCTACAATCGGACGAAATTTAAAAGTTTAAGTAAAGTGTATTTCAGATTTTCGATTTGAAAACGCCAACTCATAAACAAAATGACCTGCATCCTGAAATCGCCGTAATTTCGATCAGGGCTATCAGAAAATGTGTCAGTCGCAATTTGAAAATTACAGGTAGGGCTACGTTGAACTTTTAATATTTCATAGGTATTTAGGTCATTTAAACATCATATCTCCTACAAAAATGCGAGATTTTGCATTCTGAACTACAGGCGTTTCCCAGATTCTGGCTTTCAGAATATGTGGTCATTGTTAAATCGGACGCAAACTACGGTTTCAGAGCTTTAAAGTAAAATGTCGTATTTAATGAGTTTTCATGAATTGCAGAAAACGAAGCTCATAAAAGAAAAATGACCTGCACCACTGAAATCGCCGTTAAATTTCGAGTCAAGGTGCTGACTTTCAGAAAATCCGTGTCGGTCGAAATTTGAAAAATTCAACAGGTGGGGGTACGTTCAACTTTTACGATTTGCCAAGGTAATCAAAATCGAGATTAAACGATCATATCTCCTACAAAAATGCAATTTTGCATTTGAAACTACGGGCGTTTTCCCAGATTCTGAGGCTTTCAGATATGGGTCATTTGTTAAATCGGACGCAAACTACGGTTTCAGAGGCTTAAAGTAAAATGTATTAACGAGTTTTCGCAAATTGCGAAACAAGCATAAACAGAAAATGACCTGCACCACTAAATCGCCGTTAAATTTCGAGTCAGGTGCTGACTTTCGAAAATCGTGTCCGTCGAAATTTGAAAAATTCAACAGGTAGGATACGTTGACTTTCGATTTGGCAAGGTAATCAAAATCAATTAAACGATCATATCTCCTACAAAAATCGAATTTTGCATTCTGAAGCTAGGCGTTTTCCCAGATTCTGGGCTTTCAGAAATGTTGTCATTTACGTACAATCGGACAAACACGGTTTCCAAGTGCTTTAAGTAAAATGTCGTATTTAATGAGTTTTCGCAAATTGCACGAAAACGAAGCCATAAACAGAAAATGACCTGCACCACTGAAATCGCCGTTAAATTTCGAGTCAGGGTGCTGACTATCAGAAAAATCCGTGTCGGTCGAAATTTGAAAAATTCAACGGTGGGGTACGTTCAACTTTTACGATTTGGCGAAGGTAATCAAAATCGAATTTAAACGATCATATCTCCTAAAAATGCAATTTTGCATTCTAAAGCTCACGGCGTTTTCCCGGATTCATGGGCTTTCAGAAATGTGGTCATTGTTCAATCGGACGAAACTACAGTTTCTAGAGGTCTTTAATGTAAAATGATTATTTAAGAGTTTTGCAAAATGCATCTTTGACACTGAAGCCATAAACTATAAATGACTGCCCACTGAAATCGCCGTTAAATTTCGAGTCAAGTGCTTTGACTCAGAAAAATCCGTGTCCGAGTCAGAAGGATGAAAAATCAACGGGAAAGTACGTGGAACTTTTCGTTGGCAAGTAATGCAAGATCGATTTTAAACGATCATATTCCTACAAAAATCTAATTTTGATCTCTGAAACTAGTTTTCCCCAGATTCACGAGTTTCAGAATATGTGGTCATTGTTTTACAAGGTCAACTACGGTTTCCAGAGCGATTTGAAAAGTTTAAATGGATTAATGAGTTTTCGAATTGCACGAAAACGAACTATAAACAAAAATGACCTGCACCACTGAAATCGCCGTTAAATTTCGAGTCAGGTGCTGACTTTCGAAAACTCGTGTCAGTCGAAATTTGAAAAATTCAATAGGTGGGGCTACGTTAACTTTACCGATTTGGCCAAGGTAATCAGGATCAATTTAAACGATCATATCTCCTACAAAATGCGAATATGTTGCATTCTGAAGATACAGGCGTTTTCCCAGATTCTGGGCTTTCAGAATATGTGGTCATTTGTTACAATCGGACGCAAACTACGGTTTCATCAAGCTTTAAAGTAAAAATGTCGTATTTAATGAGTTTTCGCGAATTGCACGAGAAAACAAGCCATAAACAGAAAAATGACCTGCCACTGAAATCGCCGTTAAATTTCGAGTCAGGGTGCTGACTTTGAAAACTCGTGTCCGGTCAAATTTGAAAAATTCAACAGGTGGGGGTATGTTCAACTTTACGATTTGGCCAAGGTAATCAGGATCGAATTTAAACGATCATATCTCCTACAAAAATACAATTTTTGCATTCTGAAGCTACGGGCGTTTTCCCCAGATTCTGGGTTTTAGAATATGTGGTCATTTGTTACAATCGGACGCAAACTACGGTTTCAGAGGCTTTAAGTAAAAATGTCGTATTTAATGAGTTTTCGACCATCGCACGAAAACGAAGCCATAAACAGAAAAATGACCTGAACCACTGAAATCACGTTAAATTTCGAGTCCAGGTGCTGACTTTCAGAAAAATCCGTGTCCGGTCGAAATTTGAAAAATTCAACGAGGTGGGCTACGTTGAACTTTTCGATTGGCCAAAGGTAATCAAATCGAATTTAAACGATCATATCTCCTACAAAAAGCGAATTTTGCATTCATGAAAGCTACAGGCTTTTCCCCAGATTCTGGGCTTTCAGAATTGTGGTCATTTATTACAATCGACGCAAACTACGGTTTCAAGAAGCTTTAAAAGTAAAAATGTCGTATTTAATGAGTTTTTGCGAATTGCACGAAACAAGCCTAAACAGAAAAATGACCTGCACCACTGAAATCGCCGTTAAATTTCGAGTCAGGGTGCTGCTTTTCAGAAAAATCCGTGTCCGGTCGAAATTTGAAAATTCAACATGTGGGGAGTACGTTGAACTTTTCAAATTAGTAGTTTTGGATCAATTTAAACGATCATATCTCCTACAAAAATGCGAATTTTGCATTCTGAAAGCTCTGGGCGTTTTCCCAAGATTCTGGGCTTTCAGAATATGTGGTCATTTGTTAATCGGACGCAAACTACGGTTTTCAGAAGCTTTAAAAGTAAAAATGTCGTATTTAATGAGTTTTCCGAAGTGCACAACAAGCCATAAACTGAAAAATGAGCCTGCACCACTGAAATCGCCGTTAGAATTTCAAGTCAGATTGCTGACTTTCAGAAAAATCCGTGTCGGTCGAAATTTGAAAAATTCAACAGGTACGTTCAACTTTTCGATTTGTGCCAAGGTATTCAGGATCAATTTAAACGATCTATCTCCTACAAAAATGCAATTTTTGCATTCTGAAACTCGGGCGTTTCCCCAGGTTCTGGGTTTCAGAATATGTGGTCATTTGTTACAATCGGACGCAAACTACGGTTTCAGAGGCTTTAAAGTAAAATGTCGATTTAATGAGTTTTCATGATTGCACGAAAACAAGCCATAAACGAAAATGACCTGCACCACTGAAATCGCCGTTAAATTTCGAGTCAGGTGCTGACTTTCAGAAAATCCGTGTCGGTCAGAATTTGAAAAATTCAACAGGTTGAGACTTTTCGATTTGCCAAGGTATTCAGGATCGACATTAAACGATCATATCTCCTACAAAATGCGAATTTTGCATTCTCGAAACTACAGGCGTTTTCCCCAGATTCTGGGCTTTCAGAATAGTGGTCATTTGTTACAATCGGACCAAACTACGGTTTCCAGTGGCTTTAATAAAAATGTCGTATTTATGAGTTTTCGCAAGTGCACGAAACGAAGCCATAAACAGAAAAATGACCTGCACCACTGAAATCGCCGTTAAATTTTCGAGTCAGGGTGCTTGCTTTCAGAAGAATCCGTGTCCGGTCGAAATTTGAAAAGTTCAACGTGGGGGGGTATTATCAACTTTTACGATTTGGAAAAACGACCATATCTCCTAAACGAATGCGAATTTTGGCATTCTCAAGCCACCGGCGTCTTCCCGGGATCAAGGGCTATCAGAAAATGTGTCATTCGTCCAATTCGGACGAAAACTACGGTTTTTAGAGGGTTTTCTTCATTTTAAAGCATTTTTAATATTTCCAAAATAGGCCATCTTTGACTGCGTGCATCTTCTAAACTATTAGCTATACGACGCTGACATCCGCACGTAAATTAAAGAATACTTTCCTCTATGCATTCCTGTTAACGACTGCTACATGTCGATAGGGATACGTAAAGAAAACGGCGACAATATAGGTGGCATTTTGGCTGAAAATGGCGTATTTTATTAACGTTTTCGAATATTGCCAGAAAACGAAGCCTCAGAGAGAAATATGACCTGCACCATTGAAACCGCCGTTAAATTTCGAGTCAGGGTGCTGGGTTTCAGAAGAATCCGTGTCCGGTCGAAATTTGAAAAGTTCAACTGGGGGAGTATTATCAACTTTTACGATTTGGAAAAACGACCATATCTCCTAAACTATTGCGAGCTATGGCATTCTGAAGCCACCGGCGTGTTCCCAGGATCAAGGGCTATCAGAAAATGTTTCATTCGCTTAATTCGGACGAGAACTACGGTTTTTAGAGGGTTTTCTTCATTGTAAAACATTTTTAATATTTCCAAAATAGGCCATCTTTGACTGCGTGCATCTTCTAAACTACTAGCTATACGACGCTGAAATCCGCACGGAGATTAAAGAATATTTTCCTCTATGCATTCCAGTTCATCACTGCTACATGACGATAGGATCGTAAAAAGCGGCGACAATGTAGGTGGCATTTTGGCTGAAAATGGCGTATTTTATTAACGTTTTCGCAGATTGCCAGAAAACGAAGCCTCAGAGAGATGAATGACCTGCACCATTGAAACCGCCGTAAAATTTCGAGTCAAGTGCGCTTTCAGAAGAATCCGTGTCCGGTCGAAATTTGAAAAGTTCAACGTGGGGGGGTATTATCAACCTTTACGATTTCGAAAACGACCATATCTCCTAAACGAATGCGAATTTTGGCATTCTCATGCCACCGGCGTCTTCCCGGGATCAAGGGCTATCAGAAAATGTGTCATTCGTCCAATTCGGACGAAAACTACGGTTTTTAGAGGGTTTTCTTCATTTTAAAGCATTTTTAATATTTCCAAAATAGGCCATCTTTGACTGCGTGCATCTTCTAAACTAATAGCTATACGACGCTGAAATCCGCACGAAATTAAAGAATACTTTCCTTTATGCATTCCTGTTAACGACTGCTACATGACGATAGGGATACGTAAAGAAAACGGCGACAATATAGGTGGCATTTTGGCTGAAAATGGCGTATTTTATTAACGTTTTCGCATATTGCCAGAAAACGAAGCCTTAGAGAGTAAAATGACCTGCACCATTGAAACCGCCGTTAAATTTCGAGTCAGGGTGCTGGGTTTCAGAAGAATCCGTGTCCGGTCGAAATTTGAAAAATTCAACTGGTTCGGGGGTATTATCAACTTTTACGATTTGGCGATGGAAAACAGGATCGTCTTTAATCTACCATATCTCCTATACGATTGCCAATTTCGGCATTCTAAAGCCACCGGCGTGTTTTGTGGATCAAGAGCTATCAGAAAATTTGGTCATTGGTCCATTTCAAACGAAAACTACGGTTTTTAGAGGGTTTTTTCTCATTTTATTGCATTTTCAATATTTGCAAAAATAGGTCATCTTTGACTACCTGTATCTTCTAAACTATTAGCTCTACGACGCTGATATCCGCACGTAAATTGAAGAATACTTTTCTCTAAGTATTTCTGTTAACAACTGGTACATGACAGGGAATCGAAAAAAAACGGCGACAATGAAGGTGGCATTTTTGCTGGTAACGACTAGTACATGACGACAATTACAATCGTATTTTTAGTAGCGACGGTAGTTTTGATTATATTTTGCTATGTAAACGAAATTAATATCTTTAAATGGTTGTATCTCCTAAACTATTAGCCCTACGACGCTGAAATTTCCATAGCAGATAAAGGGGAATCATCTGTTTTTTCGAAGGTTTCACCTAGGATTTTCTCATTTTTTGCTGAATTTACGAAAAAATGCTTTAAATGGAAGAGTTCTCATTCAAAATTTTAATTACAATTGTATTTTTAGTTATGACGGTAATTTTGATTATATTTTACTATGTAAACGAAATTAATACTTTTAAATGGCTGTATCTTTTAAACTATTAGCCCTACGACGCTGAAATTTGCATAGCAGATAAAGGGGTATCGTCTGTTTTTTCGAAGGTTTGACCTAGGATTTTCTCATTTTTTGCTCAATTTACGAAAAAATGCTTTAAATGGAAGAGTTCTCATTCAAAATTTTAATTACAATTGTATTTTTAGTTATGACGGTAGTTTTGATTATATTTTACTATGTAAACGAAAATAATACTTTTAAATGGCTGTATCTCCTAAACTATTAGCCCTACGAGGCTGAATCTTTCATAGCAGATAAAAGGAAATCGTCTTTTTTTCGAAGTTTTGACGTAGGATTTTCTCATTTTTTGCTGAATTTACGAAAAAATGCTTTAAATAGAAGAGTTCTCATTCAAATTTTCAATTACAATTGTCTTTTTAGTAACGACGGTAGTTTTGATTATTTTTTACTATGTAAACGAAATTGAAATCTTTAAATAGCTTAATTTCCTAAATTATTAGCCCTACGAGGCTGAAATTTCCATAGCAAATAAAGAGGAATCGTCTCTTTTTTTCGATGTTTTGACCTAGGATTTTTATATTTTTGGCTGAATTTACGAAAAAATGCTTTAAATGGAAGAGTCTCTTCAAAACTTTTTTTTTTTTAAAAAATTGAAATCTTTAAATGGCTGTATCTCCTAAAGTATTAGTCCTACATGGCTGAAATTTCCCTAGCAAATAAAGGGGAATCGTCTTTTTTTTCGAAGTTTTGACCTAGGATTTTCTCATTTTTTATCGTATTTTTTGTTAGGACGGTAGTTTTGATTATTTTTAACTATGTAAACGAAATTAAAATCTTTAAAAGGCTGTATTTCCTAAACTATGAGCCCTACGAGGTCAAATTTCCATAGCAGATAAATGGAAATCGTCTGTTTTTTCGAAGTTTTTACCTAGGATTTTCTGTTTTTTGCTGAATTTACGAAAAAATTTAAAGGAAAATCGTTCAAAATTTTAATTACAATCGTATTTTTAGTAACGACAGTAGTTTTTTTTTATTATGTAAACGAAATTGAAATCTTTAAATGGCTGTATCTCCTAAACTATTAGCTCTACAAGGCTGAAATTTCTATAGCAAATGAAGGGAAATCATCTCTTTTTTCGAAGTTTTGACCTAGGATTTTCTCATTTGTTGCTGAATTTACGAAAAAAGGCTTTAAATGGAAGAGTTCTCATTCAAAACTTTAATTACAATCGTGTATTTATAGTAACGACGGTAGTTTTGATTATTTTTTACTATGTAAACGAAATTGAAATCTTTAAATGGCTGTATCTCCTAAACTATTAGCCGTACAAGGCTGAAATTTCCATAGCAGATAAAGGGGAATCGTCTGTTTTTTCGAAGTATTGACCTCGGATTTTCCCAATTTTTGCTGAATTTACGAAAAAATGCTTTAAATGGAAGAGTTCTTATTCAAAATTTTAATTACAATCGTATTTTTAGTTAGGACGGTAATTTTGATTATTTTTTACTATGTAAACAAAATTGAAATTTTAAATGGCTGTATCTCCTAAAGTATTAGCCGTACGAGGCTGAAATTTGTATAGAAGATAAAGGGGAATCGTCGGTTTTTTCGACGTTTTGACCTAGGTTTATTTAATTTTTTGCTGAATTTACGAAAAAATGCTATAAATGGAAGAGTTCTTATTAAAATTTTAATTACAATCGTATTTTTAGTTAGGACGTAGTTTTGATTATTTTTACTATGTAAACGAAATTGAAATTTTAATGGCTGTATCTCTAAACTATTAGCCCTACAAGGCTGAAATTTCCATAGCAGATAAAGGGGAATCGTCGCTTTTTTCGGAGTTTTGACCTAGGATTTTCTCATTTTTTGCTGAATTTACGAAAAAATGCTTTAAATGGAAGAGTTCTTATTCAAAATTTTAATTACAATCGTATTTTCAGTTAGGACGGTAGTTTTGATTATTTTTTACTATGTCAACGAAATTGAAATCTTTAAATGGCTGTATCTCCTAAACTATTAGCCCCACGAGGCTGTAATTTCCATAGCAGATGAAGGGGAATCGTCTCTTTTTTCGAAGTTTTGACCTCATTTGTAAAGTAAATTGAAGTAGTTTGAATGTAAATTCAACATTCCAAAACAGAAAACCGGATCAAGTTAAAGCAGATTTCGAACTGGCAATAAGAGGTATCGTAATTTCAGAGCCAGGAGGAAAAAACAACACAAACTATTGTCTCGATTTCATCTCTCCACCCTCCGGAGCTTCTGCTTGTGGCCACGTCCGTCGAATGAGGTTGAGACATCGACCACGAAACAGCTCCCTCAACTCGAGCAGAGGCGATCAGGGGATGAGGCATGCTATGGTGTGGCGCTGTTTAATTTTCACGGACGCGTGGACACGTCTGGATATCGACTTCCTGATGAACTGTACCGCTCTATGCCCACAGAGGTGATGCACACTCGATAGCCATCTCAACGTTCGTACTTTACGAAGGAAAAATAAATATTTAAAATATGCAAATATTTGCTCTTAAAATGAAAATATGCTCAATCATCATAAATATTAAAGAATGTGCACTATAAGAACTTGCGTATCGATCCCAAACAACAAGAAATGAATTTGTGTATTAAAGTACATAAATGCATATCATTATGTGTACATACATGATATGCATTCATTTATGCATATCATTATTTTTAATGGGGGAAAACATCCAAATACGCAAAATTCGCTTGTATTCTCATTCTGACGGCGTTTTGTTCACACAGATCGGGATATACTATTTGAAGGAGGGAACGCTCCTGAAATCGACATTTATTTCGACGCCGCAATTCATTTACAGGATCGTCTTTGGATATATTGATTGATTAACATTTTGATGTTTCCAACAGATTCCACGTCAACTGGAAATTAGCCCCGTTTATGTAGTTCATGTTTTATCCCTGGAGATGTCGATGCTCCTGTGACCCTGGATCATGAGATCCGGCGCTGACCTACATTTCGCCTTTCGTGGGATTTCCCTCGCCAAGAATCTTCTCAAGCGGAGTAACACCCAGTCAGAACATACTAAGGTCTCGACTTGTCTCCAGGCAAGTGTAGTATATCTAATTGTATCTGGAGGAGAATTCTAGCAGCCGGCTGCTCTCATCGGTAGTTTTCCGTGGTTTCTCCGATCAACACCGGGCGAATGCTGGTGCAGTGCTCTAACAAACGGGCCACGGACCGCGCGAGATCTTTCCATCCTCTTCCTTGTCCTATCCTCTCCCCTTACACACACACACACACACACACACACACACTTACACTAACACTAACATGCACTACACTACCACATATTCCGGGAGACCGGTCGGGAGCTTAGAGCTTGTCCCGCCTGGGGCGGTGCCCCGCTGGTGGGAGAGTCCTGGTTAGGAGAAACCGCATTAGCCGACGGTAGGTCGGTGCCGGATCTCGCCATCCAGCGGGGAAGATCACCGGCATCTCCCGAGAATATACATGCACTCCACTAACGGGAATAATGACCAAAGCAGTTGACGCGCCCGGAAACACGAAAAATCAATCAATCTTAAGTGTGTGTTAGTAAGGAGAGAGATTATGACGAAGGAAAGATTGCGTGCGGTCTGTGGTCCGTTCGGTAAAGTAATGCTCCGGCATCCGGCTAGTATTGATCAGAGCAGCCGGCCGCTAGAATTTTCTTCAATTTAGCGACCCAATTCAAGCTAACTCAATTAAGCAAGTGTCGAAAATTACGTCACCGCGGTGCACCGTTAAAATTCGAACCATATTTCGTGGCGGTCAAACTCGCAGTGGTGTAACCGTCCATATGTCGGTTCCATTGATTTTTGAGAAGCACCCGAGAACGTCAAGACACGACAAGATGCAATTATAGTGTTACCGAATTGCAAGAGATCGCGCCAGCAGTAAATGGTATCCCTTGCGAGAATTTATTGAAGTTTCTGAACGCTCTCGCGTAGAATGGAATGACAACCAATCAAAAATCACCCTTGAAAATATCAGCACAAGCGCAAAGCACCGCTACGAAAAGCTCTCTCTTTTGCTGCCGACCGCCGATCTGGACGCACCGAAATGGTTCATGTTGGACGGAGAGGAGAATTCGCCGTATTTCGACGATAAGAAGCTTGAAAAAAGGTACTTCGTCTCATTATGTTAAAATAACGATACCATGTATGAGAGAATTGGGAATTTTAAATCATGATTATTCTGATAAATTCACGTGAACGCATTACGTAGAAATATACTATTTTTCTATCAACGAGGAAATAATATATTTCAACGTTCAAGAATGTTTACTTAAGTAGAAAGCATGTGCTATAGGAAATGTTTCTTTCTATTTCCTGCATTTTTTGTCTTTCGTCTTGGCTTACCAGTAAGAAAATCATTACGCGGAGATATTGCAGTCATATTGTATAAAATCGGAAGGACTGTGGTAGCGATTCACCAGAGGACGTGTTCGCCGAAGCAAGGGGTTGCCACGACCTTGAAAGGATCTGGGTCGCCGTCGCCGCTCCAAGCTATAGAAATATTTCTTCGAGACGACGTGTCGTGAGTCAGAAAACTTCACTAGAAATTCTCAAAAAAGAACTATTTAAAGAAGCGAGGATTATTCTACAGAGATAGAATTCACCTCACAGACGTAGATAATCGAGTAATTATATTAAAACCATTTCAACGTAATCTTTATCAATATCGCAGTCGTAAAAGGAAGCCAGATAGCTAATTCCTGTAAAGAATTGTAAAAACCAATTTTTTAATTTTCAATTAACGATTATATTTGTTCTTTTAGTGTGTGTGTTTTCAATTGTTTAATCGTTTTCAAATTGTTCAAAACCAATAATTAGTAAAAGAGTTATTATTAATCGTACGTTAATTAATAACGACTTTTTTCTTTGCTGGCTAAATTGTATAAAGTAATAATCTATGTGAAAGTGGAACAACGTCTTGTATATATTTAATCCACTATTCAAGTGACAATTTCTTTGAACGTGTATGTAAAGGGTATTTTGGTATGCGATTCTTTTTCAGTATTTTGTATTTCCATGTATTATTGCCTTGTGTACAGTTATTTTATTGTGTTTTTGGGAAAAATTTTATGTAAATTTAAAGCTAAAGGTAGAGCAAGTGATAGAATTTTTCAATGCAATGTGTAAATGCTAGATAAAATTGTATTCAAGTATTTAACAGAATATATCGAAAACTCTGTTGATAGTTAAAATATTAACTTGCCTGTGTTTCTTTTATTACAAAAAAGCAGGTTAAAAGGCGAACCCACTCCTATAGGGCAGTTAGGACATATAAAACCATTCCTAATTTTTGTTGTAATATTGTCATAACAAGTCACAGGTCAAGTAATACAACAAGGTTACTTGAGTGACCCGCTGTAGGCTTTTTAGTGAATATAGTGAAAAGGTAGAACGGTCTCAGTAGAGACAGCGGTATTGCTGCCAAATGACTACATGACTAAGAAAATCAAATGAGTCAATGGCACAAGAGATTCTGGTTAAGTAAAATGTTCCAAACTCTTTTCGTAATGGAAAAGCATAACGTGAACATTTATCAAAACATTAATTCTGTGGCGTAGTTTTATGATTTTCGCTTGTTAATGAAAGTACATAAGTTCAGTCATTGGCGATATTAAATGCATTGTTTATGATATTTGGAGAATTTGTTTTCATTTGATATTAAGTTTGTTGATTCAAAACGTACCGTCGCCGACACGTAAATTGTAACAATTATACTATGTATTTAGTAATAATTTAGCATCTCTTGTCAAAATTGTTATTTTGCAATATTCACCTCGGAGACAAATTGACCCTCCCGGTCCGTACAGTACAGTTTAGAAATTGTTTATAAAATGTTTAATTGTTGCAAAATTGTTAATTCGTAGTTTTCGGTTCTGGGACATCAGGCAACTCTTCCGACTTCAGAATTGCAAAAATTGAAAATTGTTTATAAATTAGCAAATATTGCAAATTTTTTTGTTTTCTCTAAACTGGCTTTAAACGAGATGCAAAATTCCACAATCCGATCAGCGGTATCTCCTTTCATTATCGAGATACGAGTATGTAATTGTTTATAAGAAATTAGTTTTTTCTTGACAAGTCACACTTGTTTGAGAGTCAATTTTTTCGCAGTGCCCTCACAAACCTACCCTTCAAGTCGTTTGGCAAATGCAACGTGGATTTAGCGGCATCTTTTCCCATCCGACCCTGTCACCACAATGCTATTTGAAACTAACTTCAGAATTCAAGTCGATTGAGGTCATTGCTTATCGAGTCAAAAGCATGGAAACTTGAGTTCTTACAATTGTTCCCTAAATACGTAAATACCAAGAAGGTCATCTTCTGAGATCGCACAAATTCTCTGTGCATATAAAAGGATCAGTCGTTTCAACTAGGAACACGCTACCCTATAATAGTCATAACATTCACAAATTGTTTAATTTATTATGTTCTTCAAATGCGCCCGTGTCTCTGAAAAGCAAACACCATACACTAGCATTTGAAGTAATAATAACCATTCTTAGAATGAATAAGTTTAAAAATTTGTTGCGCCTTTCTAACGCGTCTTGAAGCCCATGGGGGGGGGCATTGGGCGCTTAATATAATGCTCTTTGAAATATGTTTTTATTATAGTCAATCATTTAATTTAGTTCCTTCGGCCAGGGTTCATATCTCCTTTTAATCGTATGTATCAGGACATCATGTACCGGGACTTCATGTACCGGGACAATATTTACTGCGACATTTACAGGGACTTTATTTCTGCTTTATTAGGACTTATTTCCTTGGACATTATTTCCTTGGACATTATTTCCTTGGACATTATTTCTTGGACATTATTTCTGACTTACTGGACATTATTTCTGGACATTATTTCCTTGGACTTATTTCACTGGGACTTATTTACTGGGACTTATTTACTGGGACTTATTACTGGGACTTATTTACTGGGACTTATTTACTGGGACTTATTTACTGGGACTTACTTACTGGGACTTATTACTGGGACTTATTTTCTGGGACTTATTACTGGGACTTATTACTGGGACTTATTACTGGGACTTACTGGACTTACTTACTGGGACTTCTCTGACGGATTACTTACTGGGACTTACTTACTGGGACTTATACTGGACTTACTTACTGGCACTTTATTTACGGGCACTTTATTTACGGGCACTTTATTTACGGGGGACTTAATTTACGGGGACTTAATTTACGGGGACTTAATTTACGGGGACTTAATTTACGGGGACTTAATTTACGGGGACTTAATTTACGGGGACTTAATTTACGGGGACTTAATTTACGGGGACTTAATTTACGGGGACTTTATTTACGGGGACTTTATTTACGGGGACTTTATTTACGGACTTTATTTACGGGACTTATTTACGGGACTTTATTTACGGGACTTATTTAGGGACTTTATTTACAGGACTTATTTACGGGACTTAATTTACGGGACTTTATTTACGGGACTTATTTACGGAGGACTTAATTTACAGGGACTTATTAATTTAGGACTTTATTTAGGACATTATTTACAGGGACTTTATTTACGGACTTTATTTCAGTGGACTTTATTTACGGATTTATTTACTGGACTTATTTACTGAGACTTTATTACTGGACTTTATTACTAGACTTTATTACTAGACTTATTTACATGGACTTTATTTGACTTTATTTGGACTTTATTAACTTATGGACTTTATTACTATGACTTTATTTAAGTGGACTTATTATGGACTTTATTACATTGCTTATACTTATTACTGAGCTTCGTAGACTTTATTACTGTGACTATTTACTGTGACTTTGAATTCTGGACTTTATTTACTGTGACTTTATTTACTGATGACTTTATTTAACTTGACTTTTACTGTGACTTATTATTACTACTGTGACTCATTTACTGTGACTTATTTAACTGTGACTATTTACTGTGACTGATTACTGTACTCGATTTCTGTGACTCATTACTGTGACTTTTATGTGAGCCTCGATTTACTGTGACTCGATTTACTGTGACTCGATTTACTGTGACTCGATTTACTGTGACTCGATTTACTGTGACTCGATTTACTGTGACTCGATTTACTGTGACTCGATTTACTGTGACTCGATTCATTGTGACTTGATTCATTGTGACTTGATTCATTGTGACTTGATTCATTGTGACTTGATTCATTGTGACTTGATTCATTGTGACTTGATTCATTGTGACTTGATTCATTGTGACTTGATTCATTGTGACTTGATTCATTGTGACTTGATTCATTGTGACTTGATTCATTGTGACTTGATTCATTGTGACTTGATTCATTGTGACTTGATTCATTGTGACTTGATTCATTGTGACTTGATTCATAGCACATATAGCCTCAGCACATATAGCCTCAGCACATATAGCCTCAGCACATATAGCCTCAGCACATATAGCCTCAGCACATATAGCCTCAGCACATATAGCCTCAGCACATATAGCCTCAGCACATATAGCCTCAGCACATATAGCCTCAGCACATATAGCCTCAGCACATATAGCCTCAGCACATATAGCCTCAGCACATATAGCCTCAGCACATAAGCCTCAGCACATATAGCCTCAGCACATAAGGCCTCAGCACATAAGGCCTCAGTACATAAGGCCTCAGCACATAAGGCCTCAGCACATAAGGCCTCAGCACATATAGCCTCAGCACATATAGCCTCAGCACATAAGGGCCCCAGCACATATAGCCTCAGACATAAGGCCTCAGCACATAAGCCTCAGCCATAAACTCAGCACATAGGCCTCAGCACATAAGGCCCAGACATAAGCCTCAGACATAAGCCTCAGCAAAGTCTGATACAATATATGAAGTATTCAGAAAGCACTGAAGTTGTGGTGCAGGAAATGTGCAGGTGCAGGAAATATGGGTATTGAGATAGAAAAAAAATGTATATATACACTTTTGTTTGCTGATGATCAGGTGCTCATAGCTGGAGATGAGGAAGATATTTCCTTTATGACTAGAAAATTATTCGAAGAATATACAAAATGGGGTTTAAAAATAAATTTTGAAAAATCAGAATACTTGAGCTGTGGAGAAGATGCCGGAAATCTTAATATTGAGGGCCATCAGATCAAGGTTTGTAAAGAGTTTAAGTATCTGGGCAGCATCTTAACACAGGATGGAAAATGTGATCGAGAAATCAAACATCGAGCAACTAAAGGAAAACGGCAATCTCAAAATTAAACGCGATACTTTGGTCCCCAAAAATAGGATGGAAAGTTAAATTGATTTATGTACAAGTCCATTATAGAACCTATAACAACATATGGAAGTGAAAGTTGGGAATAATCTCAAAAGAACAAAGAAAAATTGAAAGTAATAGAAATGGACCATCTCATAAAGATCTTTGAGAATATCACGCCGAGAACATGTAAGCAATGAAGAAATAAGGGAAAGTGCGCAGTCTCAGTATAACATCGTTGACAGAATCCAAGAAAGGCAGCTTCTCTGGCTCGGGCATGTATTAAGAATGGGAGAAGATAGATGGGCAAAGAAAATTATGCTATATCAACCGACAGGAAGGAAAAGAAGAGGAAGACCTAGAACATTGTGGTATGCAGGAGTACAAGAAGCCATGCGTGCAAAGGATATTGAAGAGGAAGAAGCATGGCGAGACCGAGACCAGTGGCGTCGGAGGTGCGGGAAGCGGCGACAGCTGTAGGACCCCCGCAGAAGAAGAAGTAAATAAAGCCTCAGTAAATATAGCCTCTAGTAAATATAGCCTCTAGTAAATATAGCCTCTAGTAAATATAGCCAAGCCTAGACAATAAACCATAGAAATAAACCATAGACAATAAACCATAGACAATAAACCATAGAAATAAAATCCATAGTAAATAAAGACATAAAAAATAAATCTTAGTAAATAAATTCTTAGTAAATAAAGTCTCGGTTACTTAAGTCTCGGTTACAGCCATAGACAATAAAGCCATAGTAAATACAGCCATAGACAATAAAGCCATAGTAAATACAGCCATAGTATATAAAATCATAGTAAATAAAGACATAAAAATAAATCTTAGTAAATAAATTCTTAGTAAATAAAGTCTCGGTTACTTAAGTCTCGGTTACTTAAGTCTCGGTTACTTAAGTCTCGGTTACTTAGATCTCGGTTACTTAGATCTCGGTTACTTAGATCTCGGTTACTTAGATCTCGGTTACTTAATCTCGGTTACTTAGTCTCGGTTACTTAAGTCTCGGTTACTTAAGTCTCAACAACAACTTAAGTCTCAACAACTTAAGTCTCAACAACTTAAGTCTCAACAACTTAAGTCTCAACAACTTAAGTCTCAACAATAAATTAAGTCTCAACAATAAATTAAGTCTCAACAATAAATTAAGTCTCAACAATAAATTAAGTCTCAACAATAAATTAAGTCTCACAATAAATTAAGTCTCAAAAATTAAGTCTCAACAATAAATTAAGTCTCAACAATAAATTAAGTCTCAACAATAAATTAAGTCTCAACAATAAATTAAGTCTCAACAATAAATTAAGTCTCAACAATAATTAAGTCTAAAAATAAATTAAGTATCAACAATAAATTAAGTCTAAACAATAAATTAAGTCTCAACAATAAATTAAGTCTCAACAATAAATTAAGTCTCAACAATAAATTAAGTCTCAACAATAAATTAAGTCTCATAAATAAAATGCCAGTAAATAAAATGCGTTTCAACAATAAATTAAGTCTCAGTAAATTAAGTCTCAGTAAATTAAGTCTCAGTAAATTAAGTCTCAGTAAATTAAGTCTCAGTAAATAATGTGCCACTAAATAAAGTGCCACTAAATAAAGTGCCACTATATAAAGTGCCAGTAAATAAAGTGCAGTAAATAAAGTCCCAGTAAATAAAGTGCCAGTAAATAAAGTGCCCAGTAAATAAAGTCTCAGTAATTAAAGTCTCAGTAATTAAAGTCTCAGTAAGTAAGTCTCAGTAAGTAAGTCCCAGTAAATAAGTCCCAGTAAATAAGTCCCAGTAAATAAGTCCCAGTAAATAAGTCCCAGTAAATAAGTCCCAGTAAGTAAGTCCCAGTAAGTCCCAGTAAGTAAGTCCCAGTAAGTAAGTCCCAGTAAATAATGTCCAAGGAAATAATGTCCAAGGAAATAATGTCCAAGGAAATAATGTCCAAGGAAATAATGTCCAAGGAAATAATGTCCAAGGAAATAAAGTCCTATGAAATAAAGTCCCTGTAAATGTCGCAGTAAATATTGTCCCGGTACATGAAGTCCCGGTACATGATGTCCTGATACATACGATTAAAAGGAGATATGAACCCTGGCCGAAGGAACTAAATTAAATGATTGACTATAATAAAAACATATTTCAAAGAGCATTATATTAAGGAGGTTGTCACATTACTCTCTAGTCAGCCGAACGAAAAGTTGTAATTTTGTAACGTGCTTGTTAAAAAATGAAGAACGAGTATCAAGTATATTATTTCTGTATTTCGCGACGATTGGTAAACGAGTATTTTTTAAATGATGTATTAAAAAGTGTTAATTATTTTACAAACGCAAGCTAAGAAGCTAATTTGACTCCAAATACCAACATGAAATACTGAAAATACTGGAGTAATCAACGTTTATGTATGACTGCATTTCTCTTCAAATTCTAGTTATCTTATAAGTAGGACATTTCTTACGTATTATGTAAACGTTTTCTTTCAAGAATAATACCTTTAGATCGCAATTAACTCCTTCAGAGAACTGATAACTTTCAGGCAATAAACTTGGCAACGCTTTATATTTATTTTATTGGTACCAATGGTTTACGTTTTCGGGAAGGTCAAGAACGTACAGAACAGTGTGTGATTGGGTTGAGTTGAGTTGTTTTTGTAGGCCTTATAACCTGAAAATCATGTTCGAACAGTTGAGATATAAAGGGCAATTTGTTACGAAACGTAAGTTATCGTGGAAAACAAATTTGTCTGTAGCCGCGAAACGAAGAGACGGAGAAGAAAACGTTACAGACGAAGACATGTTTCCTGTTGATGGTCGCCGCATCGTGCACGTTGAAGAACTCGCTAAACAACATTTTATCATCATTCATCATGAATGACCCCGTATACGCATGCCAGCTCACAAAGCAATGCTTACAAACCAGCCTCTCAGTTTCGCAATATTTAAAATTCCCGCCGAGTGGTACGTCCTGCAACGTTGCCGCACTTTTCGTTCTTACGAAAAACTGATGACAGATGTTATTTTCTTTTGCGTTTTGTCCAAACTACACGGTAAAATCTTTTCATTTCTATTCTATTCTCTTCAGAAAGGTTTAATCTACATTTGTAATATTTTCCCCTCGTGTAATCTTATGTAGATGTGTTTCAAATTTAATTATTTACGGTCGGACGAGATCATTTTCCTATACTTTGCGTGTTAAAACGCAAGTTTTCAAATGTGATTATCTTTAAAACTATACGGTAGAATCACTTTATATTTTGGGAAAGCATGTAAAACATCTAATCTTGTGATAAATTTCAGTTGCGAAGTTCAATCTTATTTTTGACATAACGTGACAACCTCCTTAAGCGCCCAATGCCCCCCCATGGGCTTCAAGACGCGTTAGAAAGGCGCAACAAATTTTTAAACTTATTCATTCTAAGAATGGTTATTATTACTTCAAATGCTAGTGTATGGTGTTTGCTTTTCAGAGACACGGGCGCATTTGAAGAACATAATAAATTAAACAATTTGTAGAATGTTATGACTATTATAGAGTAGCGTGTTCCTAGTTGGAAACGACTGATCCTTTTATATGCACAGAGAATTTGTGCGATCTCAGAAGATGACCTTCTTGGTATTTACGTATTTAGGGAACAATTGTAAGAACTCAAGTTTCCATGCTTTTGACTCGATAAGCAATGACCTCAATCGACTTGAATTCTGAAGTTAGTTTCAAATAGCATTGTGGTGACAGGGTCGGATGGGAAAAGAGTGCCGCTAAATCCACGTTGCATTTGCCAAACGACTTGAAGGGTAGGTTTGTGAGGGCACTGCGAAAAAATTGACTCTCAAACAAGTGTGACTTGTCAAGAAAAAACTAATTTCTTATAAACAATTACATACTCGTATCTCGATAATGAAAGGAGATACCGCTGATCGGATTGTGGAATTTTGCATCTCGTTTAAAGCCAGTTTAGAGAAAACAAAAAAATTGCAATATTTGCTAATTTATAAACAATTTTCAATTTTTGCAATTCTGAAGTCGGAAGAGTTGCCTGATGTCCCAGAACCGAAAACTACGAATTAACAATTTTGCAACAATTAAACATTTTATAAACAATTTCTAAACTGTATGTACGGACCGGGGGGAAATATTGCAAAATAACAATTTTGACAAGAGATGCTAAATTATTACTAAATACATAGTATAATTGTTACAATTTACGTGTCGGCGACGGTACGTTTTGAATCAACAAACTTAATATCAAATGAAAACAAATTCTCCAAATATCATAAACAATGCATTTAATATCGCCAATGACTGAACTTATGTACTTTCATTAACAAGCGAAAATCATAAAACTACGCCACAGAATTAATGTTTTGATAAATGTTCACGTTATGCTTTTCCATTACGAAAAGAGTTTGGAACATTTTACTTAACCAGAATCTCTTGTGCCATTGACTCATTTGATTTTCTTAGTCATGTAGTCATTTGGCAGCAATACCGCTGTCTCTACTGAGACCGTTCTACCTTTTCACTATATTCACTAAAAAGCCTACAGCGGGTCACTCAAGTAACCTTGTTGTATTACTTGACCTGTGACTTGTTATGACAATATTACAACAAAAATTAGGAATGGTTTTATATGTCCTAACTGCCCTATAGGAGTGGGTTCGCCTTTTAACCTGCTTTTTTGTAATAAAAGAAACACAGGCAAGTTAATATTTTAACTATCAACAGAGTTTTCGATATATTCTGTTAAATACTTGAATACAATTTTATCTAGCATTTACACATTGCATTGAAAAATTCTATCACTTGCTCTACCTTTAGCAATTACATGATTACCTAACAACTGCAATTGCGTTTTAACACTTGCATAAACACTTTACATAAAATTATATTACCCTTCACTTCACAAAAAAACACAATAAAATAACTGTACACAAGGCAATAATACATGGAAATACAAAATACTGAAAAAGAATCGCATACCAAAATACCCTTTACATACACGTTCAAAGAAATTGTCACTTGAATAGTGGATTAAATATATACAAGACGTTGTTCCACTTTCACATAGATTATTACTTTATACAATTTAGCCAGCAAAGAAAAAAGTCGTTATTAATTAACGTACGATTAATAATAACTCTTTTACTAATTATTGGTTTTGAACAATTTGAAAACGATTAAACAATTGAAAACACACACACTAAAAGAACAAATATAATCGTTAATTGAAAATTAAAAAATTGGTTTTTACAATTCTTTACAGGAATTAGCTATCTGGCTTCCTTTTACGACTGCGATATTGATAAAGATTACGTTGAAATGGTTTTAATATAATTACTCGATTATCTACGTCTGTGAGGTGAATTCTATCTCTGTAGAATAATCCTCGCTTCTTTAAATAGTTCTTTTTTGAGAATTTCTAGTGAAGTTTTCTGACTCACGACACGTCGTCTCGAAGAAATATTTCTATAGCTTGGAGCGGCGACGGCGACCCAGATCCTTTCAAGGTCGTGGCAACCCCTTGCTTCGGCGAACACGTCCTCTGGTGAATCGCTACCACAGTCCTTCCGATTTTATACAATATGACTGCAATATCTCCGCGTAATGATTTTCTTACTGGTAAGCCAAGACGAAAGACAAAAAATGCAGGAAATGAAAGAAACATTTCCTATAGCACATGCTTTCTACTTAAGTAAACATTCTTGAACGTTGAAATATATTATTTCCTCGTTGATAGAAAAATAGTATATTTCTACGTAATGCGTTCACGTGAATTTATCAGAATAATCATGATTTAAAATTCCCAATTCTCTCATACATGGTATCGTTATTTTAACATAATGAGACGAAGTACCTTTTCAAGCTTCTTATCGTCGAAATACGGCGAATTCTCCTCTCCGTCCAACATGAACCATTTCGGTGCGTCCAGATCGGCGGTCGGCAGCAAAGAAGAGCTTTTCGTAGCGGTGCTTTGCGCTTGTGCTGATATTTTCAAGGGTGATTTTTGATTGGTTGTCATTCCATTCTAGCGAGTGCGTTCAGAAACTTCAATAAATTCTCGCAAGGGATACCATTTACTGCTGGCGCGATCTCTTGCAATTCGGTAACACTATAATTGCATCTTGTCGTGTCTTGACGTTCTCGGGTGCTTCTCAAAAATCAATGGAACCGACATATGGGCGGTTACACCACTGCGAGTTTGACCGCCACGAAATATGGTTCGAATTTTAACGGTGCACCGCGGTGACGTAATTTTCGACACTTGCTTAATTGAGTTAGCTTGAATTGGGTCGCTAAATTGAAGAAAATTCTAGCGGCCGGCTGCTCTGATCAATACTAGCCGGATGCCGGAGCATTACTTTACCGAACGGACCACAGACCGCACGCAATCTTTCCTTCGTCATAATCTCTCTCCTTACTAACACACACTTAAGATTGATTGATTTTTCGTGTTTCCGGGCGCGTCAACTGCTTTGGTCATTATTCCCGTTAGTGGAGTGCATGTATATTCTCGGGAGATGCCGGTGATCTTCCCCGCTGGATGGCGAGATCCGGCACCGACCTACCGTCGGCTAATGCGGTTTCTCCTAACCAGGACTCTCCCACCAGCGGGGCACCGCCCCAGGCGGGACAAGCTCTAAGCTCCCGACCGGTCTCCCGGAATATGTGGTAGTGTAGTACATGTTAGTGTTAGTGTAAGTGTGTGTGTATGTGTGTGTGTGTGGTGTGTGTGTAAGGGGAGAGGATAGGACAAGGAAGAGGATGGAAAGATCTCGCGCGGTCCGTGGCCCGTTTGTTAGAGCACTGCACCAGCATTCGCCCGGTGTTGATCGGAGAAACCACGGAAAACTACGATGAGAGCAGCCGGCTGCTAGAATTCTCCTCCAGATACAATTAGATATACTACACTTGCCTGGAGACAAGTCGAGACCTTAGTATGTTCTGACTGGGTGTTACTCCGCTTGAGAAGATTCTTGGCGAGGAAATCCCACGAAAGGCGAAATGTAGGTCAGCGCCGGATCTCATGATCCAGGGTCACAGGAGCATCGACATCTCCAGGGATAAAACATGAACTACATAAACGGGGCTAATTCCAGTTGACGTGGAATCTGTTGGAAACATCAAAATGTTAATCAATCAATATATCCAAAGACGATCCTGTAAATGAATTGCGGCGTCGAAATAAATGTCGATTTCAGGAGCGTTCCCTCCTTCAAATAGTATATCCCGATCTGTGTGAACAAAACGCCGTCAGAATGAGAATACAAGCGAATTTTGCGTATTTGGATGTTTTCCCCCATTAAAAATAATGATATGCATAAATGAATGCATATCATGTATGTACACATAATGATATGCATTTATGTACTTTAATACACAAATTCATTTCTTGTTGTTTGGGATCGATACGCAAGTTCTTATAGTGCACATTCTTTAATATTTATGATGATTGAGCATATTTTCATTTTAAGAGCAAATATTTGCATATTTTAAATATTTATTTTTCCTTCGTAAAGTACGAACGTTGAGATGGCTATCGAGTGTGCATCACCTCTGTGGGCATAGAGCGGTACAGTTCATCAGGAAGTCGATATCCAGACGTGTCCACGCGTCCGTGAAAATTAAACAGCGCCACACCATAGCATGCCTCATCCCCTGATCGCCTCTGCTCGAGTTGAGGGAGCTGTTTCGTGGTCGATGTCTCAACCTCATTCGACGGACGTGGCCACAAGCAGAAGCTCCGGAGGGTGGAGAGATGAAATCGAGACAATAGTTTGTGTTGTTTTTTCCTCCTGGCTCTGAAATTACGATACCTCTTATTGCCAGTTCGAAATCTGCTTTAACTTGATCCGGTTTTCTGTTTTGTAATGTTGAACCAGTTTTTTTACCGATCTCGGTTACTTGTGCGTGAATTAAATAAAGATAGTATGTCAAAAGACATTAGCTCGTATGCTTCCTTTTGCAAAGTTGGATTGCATGCGAGAAAAATTTAACTTTAGATGGGAAAAATATATTTTGCCAAGTTTGATCCAAGCAAGTGAACTGTAGCAAAAAATTTCAAGTGCATCAACATTTGCAAAATGCATCTCTTATAAAAAAAATGTATCGAAAAATACAATTCCAACCTCTTTTAGGTTTGAGGCTAAAGAAAAGAGAAAATTATAAATTCATTGAGGAGTTATGCGAAGCTTGTTGAATCTAATATACCATGGAAGAAGCTGGATAATCCCGTTTTCAGCTTTTTTTTAAGAAATACACCAACAGAACAATTCCCGACGAGTCCACTTTACGAACAACTACATTAATCCACTCTTATCAAAAAGTACTGTAAGAAAGTAAATGATGTGACGTAGAAGATTCATTTATTTGGCTTTCAATTGATGAAACAACTGATTCCTGTGGAAGGTATGCAGCTAATGTAGTTGTGGGTAAGTTGGATTCCAAAGATACAGAATCTCATCTAATTACGTGCAGAGTCTTAGGGAAAACCAACCATCCCATCATTGAAAGGACAGAGTTGGCATTGCGTTTATTGTGGCAATCTCAAGAGAACGGAGAGAGCACGGATTCTTGATATTTCTGACGGATAGTGCAGTATACATGCTGAAAGCAGCGGTAGCTCTTTTAGTGTTCTATCCCACAATTCTCCACATTATTTGCATTGTTCATGGCCTACATCGTGCTGCCGAAGAGATTCGTTCGCAACATCCTTAAATTAATAATTGTATTCCTTCAGGTAAAAGAGTTTTTGCCAAAGCTCCGTCGTGAACACAGATATTCAAGAGGAACTACCAGAAATTTCCCTTCCTCCAGAGCCTGTCCTTACCGTTTTAGTTGAACAACAGGGCTCAATGCTGCACTTTCTTACTGGTCACACATTAAAGCTATTAAGTTACTTCCTTTATTGAATGCAGATGCAATGTGTATTAATTTAGTAATAATGGCTGCAAATGTTGAAGGAATCAAAAGTAAACTAACATATCTTAGTTCACACTTCATAAGTTTGGCTAAAACCATTATCAAACTTTAAGAACGTGATCTAGAACCACTGCAATAAATTTATTGCACTCTGTAGGAACGTCATTCAAGAATTTTCCAGAACCAGCGAGTCTTAGATTTAGGAGAACAAACAAAGAAAATTGAAAAAAATATCGTTTGACAACGGTGAAAAAGATAAATGGTATTTTACAGGGTGAAACGTATGGTGTTGAGAACTACCCAGCTAAAGAATTTGCAGCTTTTAAGTGTTGCCCCCGAAACTCGTGCAAAGTTAAAAGAACTTTTTCTGCGTATAAGAACATTCTAGCCGATAACTAAAAATGATTCACTCCTGAAAATTTGGAAAAAATAAATCATAAAAATCATCAAAAAATTAGAAAATAGAAATTAAACTCGTGTGTATCATTCAACAGGTAAATCAAACTACTTTGTATAGAATAAAACACGCATTTCTGTCTATGCATATTTTTCTTTTTAAGAAAATATTTCAATATTTTTGTATGCATATTTGTATGCAAATTTTCAGGATTTTTAGTGCATATTAATACGCACCCTACTGATGACATTATTCCATTGTTACACCACCTGCCTTATTAAATGAAGCTTTTTAATTAATTCGCAATCGTCCTTCTCAACAGGGCTCGTGGCATCCGAAATGTGCTTACCACTGTTAAAAATATTCATTTTATAAGGCAGGAGGTGTAACAATAACCTAAGGTAAACGGTCACTAAAGAAAAATCCAGTATCACAGTATACTGTAATATGTTCGTGCCAGTCGCTACTCAAGCACTCGACCATTTATTACAGTTGCAGATTAACAATAGTTGCTTGTAAATGTGAATGGAGCATTTAAATAATTATTTGCAAATAATATTTACAAATATTCACAATTATTCAAATAGTTGAATATAGAATGTTGCTACGATACAGTTGCTATAGAAAAACAAAGTTTACAACTAAATTTAGTCTCTCGCATTATTTCTCATTTTCATGAATTGGCAATACCTAAAAAATGTTAGGCTGACTTCGGCGCATTTTTCTTTCTTTTTGCGTTAAATATTAGCCCGTATTTTCTGCAATGAAAGTGAATTATTGTCAAATATTATGTGGTTGTGTATGGTACTCACTGGCGGACCCAGGGGGACCATGCCCCCCTCCCCAAAAAAGGCCTTGAGTTTTCGTTTACCTTCCTTTATTTGACAAGATTGATTTATAACTTTATGATCGAATCTCGTAATTATTTAAACAATAATATTGTATTTTATCATATCTACAGTACATAAATAACTTTCAATATAATAACAAATATGTTTATGGTTTAACAAAAATCTAGGATGGCGCCCCCCAAAATGATCGGCTGGATCCGCCCCTGGTGGTACAAAATTTTAAGTTAGGCTGATTTCCCAAGAGAAACACTGCTCTAGTTCCCCAAGAAAAACACCGCTGGCCACAGCGTGATTTGTACAGCGTAACTCCTAGGCTGAGAGCCAATACTTCCGGTTGCGATGAATTTTGCAGGCAATTTTTCTTCAGAATTGCTGGTGAATTATGTTACATTTAATGCCACCTGACACGTAAAAAACTATGCCCACATAAGTTCTCCTAAAAGAACCTGTACTAAAACTTATTTAATTAAAAAATTAGGCCGATAAGGGTCAGCTTTTTCCGTATTATCTTGAAGAATAGAGGTTTTGCTTTCATTTAAAATATTTTTCTTCGTGGTACATCTAACGAACATACTACCTTAAGTTGTACCATGTTTAAACTTCGGCCAAGGAATCAACAGCATTTCAATTGTTTCATATGTGAAAACTTGCTTCGATGCACAAGCGTTTGGGATTATGAGCACATTTCTAGAACGTATTAAGCTCGCAATCCAAGGTTCGACTTATTACGCTGTGCACCGTAACCAAAGTCGCGAGATCGAAGAACTTTGTTTCGGCATTAAATGAGTTGCATAGGCTGTGTCGTCCAAGGCCGAAGTCTCGCCCAAAAATTGCAATGTGAAGCAACGCAACAACTGTGTCCTTAAAGTTTTACTTTTGAAGACGGTCATTTCATTGTCAAGTCGACTCCACCACGTTGAGTACTAGAATACTGGTCAAGAAGAAAAATTTGTTCTTTGTAGTTGTATTAATACGTTCATGTTTTATTGTTTATCCACCTGACGAATAAAAGAGGAAATTAAAGACAAGATTTGCCAAGTAAGGTTCTTAAAGGGGTAGTAAATTCCTTCCTCTAACAGAACCGTTATGTAATCAGATTTCATGTTTTGTGGGTCCTTGATATCCAAAACTTGATTGACGGCAATACGTCTGTCCGTATGACCGACTGTCCTTCCGTTAGTACATCAGCCCGTCTCTCTATTGTCAACGCTAAACCGTTCAGATGATATTCTCCAAATTGATATTCCCTAATTTTCCTAAACCAGTGATCGCCAAACCGTCGATCGCGAGGTACTAGTAATTAGCTCGCAGAGATATCGATTGTCAGTAGATCGCGATCATGCTCAAGTTTGACTAACCTGGACTTGTTCTACAGAGCACAAACAAGTAAAAATATATGCATATTTAATGTAAAATTACATAAAAAACTCAATTTTCGAAAAAAATCGTTGTAATGACCTTATTTCAAAATATATTTTTAAGGAAAGATTACATTAGGTTGAAGATTACATTCACATTGAAGATCTCTATCTTCAATATTTTGGTTGAAGGAAGACGAAAAAAGTTTGAGCTTTGGCTATTTTAGAAAAATCAGGGTTTTCAATGAACATGAGACCTTCACCATTCTCTTAAACGTCCTTCGCACTATCCAACAACAAAATTTAATCAAAACCGTTAGCGCCATGTTTTCGAAAGTTTGGAAAATGTCCCAGGGGCTTCAGTAAAGTACCGTCCAACATTAAAATATCGGTTTCAAATTCAAGGGGCCGTGACATCAGCCAGATCTATGGGGGAATATCAATTTTCGAGAACATCGGCTTAACGATTTAGCCGCTAGCGTTAGTTGTTCACAGACGGAAAGACGTTTTGCCGTCATTCGATTGTTCGGTATCAAGGACCCACAAAACATGGATTCTGGCTACACCACGTGTTAGGAGATATTGTTTCGAAATTTAACACTGGAATTTATCCACTTTTAAATGCCAGGGGCCTGTAATAAGAGTTTTTCTGCCGACAATTCGCCGTTTTTACGCGCAGCATTTCTACCGCGGTAGTGGTAGCGAGAAAGTAACAATTACCTTTGTGCAATTTTTGAAGAAACAAGAGAATACCACAAAATGAACTTTAAGTCACATTAAACAGTGCAGTTAGCACTATCTGTATGAAAACTTTGAAGAAAAAATTTGAAGCCATTTGTGAGAAAATTGTGTTTGAGCGTTTGTGAAAATGCGGAATTTGAATTCATTTGCACAGAAAACTGTTGAGTTTTCGAGAAACTTTATGACATTATTTAAAGCAAAATTGCTCATAAATACAATAATGTGGACAAATTGCGGTTAATGTAAACATCAACGACGTGAGAGACAAGCCAAAAAATTGCATTTTTGTAATTTTTGGGGAAAAAACACAAATAGAGCAATATAGCGTTTATGCCATCTTATTGAGTACATTTAGTACTATACCTACCAAACGTTTATAGAGAAAATTTGGAGCCGTTTTTGAGAAAATCTTTTTGTTATTTTTCAATATTGCACTTATTATTGCGCGAAAATTACTAACATTTTCATAAAAATATACATGACCTCAATGAAAGAACTAATTATGAAGAAATTTACTTCAAGGAAAAATCTTTATATTCAATTTCGTAGTTGTAGGAAGTCTTTCGTAGTTGTAGGACTTCCTACAACTACTCAAGTTCAAACTTTTGGAGCTTTCGAAAATTCAGAGTTAACAGTGAAAATCGGACCCATGCCTCCTTTATAAGTGCATTTCACTCTATTCATACAAGAAATTTTAAGAAGGAATTCGGAGCCGTTTTTGAGAAAATTTTGAAAATGTAGTGGCTTCTGTAAATACCCCCCAAAATTAATGAATGTTTTTCAAAATCGCGGACGTTTTAAAAACAACACTTTTTCGGTATCAGAGGACCCCAAAACCTGTATATCTGTTGATATCTCGAAATCAATTTTCCGCGGCATTACATTAACTTTTTCTATACTACGTATCGTATATATGTGCGTATACGAGGAAGTAAAAGAATACGCTTGGTCATGCTGAAAGTTATAGTTCTAAAAAATTGAATTTTCATAATTTTGTTTAAAAAATTACACTATATCGTTCTTTGCGGGTCAGCTGGCCGCGCGCAGGTGCCCTTGTTCAATCAACACGCACAATTCTAATTCCTCTCAGTAAATAACACTAGCCAGCGAATTTAAATTTTTTGTTTGTTGCCTAAAATAAAAGACGTGATTTTGTATAATATCGATGGGCTGAATTTGAATTTTCGATCAGCTTATTTCTATCACGTAAGATTTTCTTGCGAACTTACTTCCTATACATTGTAAGAGTATAATTACGCGAATTTCATCACAAACGTTTTCATAATACTTTTTGTTTTAACGAAAAACAATATTTAATGTATACAACTTCCTGAAATTAATGTTTGTGGTGGTTAATACAAGTCACTAGAGTGTTTTTGCTTTATTTTGTTTTGTTTTCTTCCATATTGGAAACACAAACTGCACTCCTGATGCTTCTTACTTCAGAAAGTACTTCTGTTCCTTCACTAACTCTACTACTCCTGTTTCTTTTTCTGTTTCCTCACTACTCCTGTTTCTTTTTCTTTTATGTTTGTCTTTAGGTATTTCACGCTTTAACATCCACCAATAGTCTGCAAGTATACTGATGCTCCAGCGTCCCTGGTTCCTCCTTCTTGAAGTCCAGCACATCCTTGTGAAAACGTTCGCCTTATTCTTCACTTTATTCTCGCCTTATTCTTCACTCAAAACCCTAGATTTTCTGGTAAATAATCTAGGTGAGAAAACAGGAAATGAATTTTCATACTCATGTTACAACCTAGTTCCTTGTATGCTTCAAGCATGTTAGCCACAATGTTTCAATAATTGGGATAATTATTACCAAGAAATTTTGAAACATATCCATGCTGCTTTCTCCTTTTCATCCAGTTTTTAAATGCTGCATCGGACATCATTTTTTTTTAAATCAAGACCCTTAAATATATCTTCTTTTAATTTTGCTTCAGATAGTATTGGGAATTTCTCACATATGTACTACTTGAAACAGTGTCCTTCTTTATTTAAAGCCTTTACGAATTGTTTGATTAAGTCAAGCTTAATGTGGAGAAGTGGCAACAAAACTTTAGAAGGACTCATAAGGTTTTGGCGTACAACATTCTTACACCGACTTCCAAACTTTCTCAAGGTAGCCAGCCTTTCTTATTCCAGTGATCAACTTGTGCCCTACTATCCCACAACCAAAGAAAGCATACACATTTGGTAAAACCAGATTGTTGACCCAGCAGCATTGTAAGAACTTTAAAATCATCACAAACTTGCCTATTGTGTTCACTGCAGTTTACTTGTGATAATATTAGTTGCAAATTTGCGTATGATTCTCTGAGGATCTCAAAGTTTGATTCCATAATAGGCAAGATATCTTTTTTTTTACAAAATTATTATGCCTCTGTTTCGGCACTGTGTATTTCCCACATGTATAACAAAAGTGCTCTGGATACATGAGCAATGGGACATGGTAAATATGCTTTCGTACTGAACTACAAATTCACAACATTCTACTCCACAATACAGTTTTAAACTGATTTATTTTCCAAATAACATATACTAAAGCAATGTGAAAGAAACTAAGACTATTAACGTAAGTTTTCATAAAGATAAGATAAGAATGATACTGTAACTCAGGATTGGCTATTATTGGAGAAAATGGCAAGGCACGTTATTTCATTCTATTCTAGTCTAGACATATCAACAGAATCATCTGGTACCCTCAATGTTTACTATAAACACATTAAAAACATTCTAAATACATTTAGTATAATGCATAAATACAAATCTTTACATTATAAAACTACACATGGTAAAAGTACTGCCGTTTATATAATTATTCTTTGGACATTTGAAATTAGCTATAGGAAAATAAATAAATTTTAAAAATTAATGTATGTATAGAACTCAGCATTGATTTGATTACAGCATGTTAAAAATACTCCCAAACATTAGAATGAGAAGAGCAATTTCATCTATCATGTAATTTTCAATATAAAATAAACTAATTACAATCTGCTGTCTGGTGACAAGCATTGAGGGTGCCGATTGCATCGAAGCCTCGATTCATATAAAATAAAACCTTTTGGATTAAAGAAAATTTGCCATCCCCAAAAATTTTGCCACCCATGAGCCAGAGCCCACAATACCCATGCCTAAATCCACCACTGGGTTTCTTATTAGCTCACAGTACAATGAAAATGGTATGGTTGCGCAATTGAAACAGAAGTTTTAATTTTTGGAGGTACTTTACATGAAACCTCAACATTTTCAAAACTTTCTCAAAAATAGCTCCAAATTGTTTGATTAAACTTTGTCCTCAGTTAGCATAAACGGCACTTAAAATAATGGTGCAGGTCCCCATTTTCATTGATATCACTAATTTTTTTCAAGATTGCAAATCTTCTGAACATCAATTATTGAAGACAACTACAATATTAAAGAGCTTTTTTCCTTAATAAAATTTGTTGTTTAAATACAATCTTAAAATAAGGTCATGTATAATTAGGGAAATTGAACAGCAAGAAGCCAGAATATTTTTCTTTCTTTTTCTTGAGAATTAAAATAAGATGAACATTAATTGTACTCAACTTATTAATTATATCAGAATTACGAATAAATCTATATAAAAATAATAAATAATCGATATATTATTAGTAATGCACTAGCGGAGAGAAAGAGGTTAATTTGGCTTCAGTCTCCCCCTCCTTCAAGGTTGATGACGAAAATTCATTAATTTAGTTGTGTTTTTTTTTTTTCACATATTGCAAAATATTTTCAATGATAATGAATAGTACTCCATATCTCCAATTGTATACAAAATATAAATGACAAAAATTAAATAGAAATTACTTTTAAATCCAGCACAAATATAAATGTTTTTTATAAGAAAACATTGTTACCTGGACACCCTACACCTGTAACCCCAATATACTTTATAATTTCATGCTCATTTGTAAGTGGTTCAGTGCACCAACTGATGAGAGGTACAGATTATCCAACCCCTCTGACATGTACTTCCAGCATCCCCACTGAATGGGCCAGAGCTGCTACCTCACCTCATATTCATTTACATCAAATCTATGTCAGGAATGGTAATAAAAATTCTAGAAAAGACTATGCACATTTTGTACACCTAATCAAAGTTATACTGTTTTTGTTATTAAATATTATGTTTTACAGTCACAATTTACTATATATAAACTGATATTAGCAACATTCAAAAGTTAGCAAAAAGGCCCCAGTTATACTGGCAGGAAGGAAAACGAAAAAAACAATCAGTATAAGTTACTTTTCTACAAATTAGTCATTTGATTATTTTACTACTATAAGGTAGTCATAGATCAAGTCACAGATAATTTTAATATCTTTATTTTGTGTGGAGTGTGTTTCATTAGTTATATAAAGGCCTGTAAATTGTACACACATTTTTACCTGAGAATATTTCACAGAACTGCAATTTTGAGAATGTCATGTTACAGCATTACACATTACAATTTTTCTTTCACACACTTTATCAACACATTCATTAGCAGTGCTTTTACACCACCACCAGAATAATTTAGTGAAAACATTAGTAGTTATGGGTTAGAAGTGGAAGAATTTAACTACTCTAATAAAATGGTAAGAAACTACTAAGAAACATCATAAAACAGCTGGAAGCGAGAATACTTACTGGTTTTTCAAAAACAACATTGGTTATACAATAAAAATAGTTTTGAAGATTTGGATTTTTGAATTCTAATGTTCCTTCCAGGGACAGTTTGTACAGTTGCTAGGGCAACACTTCTGAGCAAATTATCTCGAAAAAAACTCATTTGAAAATTTAATGTATTCAGATAACCCTGAGGAGAAATACTTACATGGTCAACAATCAACATGGTCAACAAAATTTCATGTCTTTCATTGAAATGAAAGAAGTGTGTCTGTAGACTTTTCTCTAATTCTTCCAGATCAACTTTTAGTAATATTTACATCAATGTACAAATGGGCATAAGAAATCCTTTAGCCAACACATACAAGTAAACATTTTGACAAGCTCTGGAAAAACTTGAGATTCTTATGTTGAACATTATATTTCTTATTAATTACCAGTGCATTAAGTAGCTTGTTAAATATGATACTCACATGGTATCACAACTTCAGAAAAAACGTTCATTAAAGAATATCAAAAAATAAAATTTTTAATAATTATTTATAAAATCACACCCAAGCAGCAACTAACCTTTTACCTCTAATGTTCAGAAATTAATGTAATTTAGTGCAAGAATCATCTAACTACAGTAAATCGGAACTTGCTACTATTACAACTACCATTAACATTATACACAAATTCAAGAAATGTATAAAACTGCTCAATAAAATATTCTTTGTTCAAATATTCAAAGGATCAATGAAAGTTCCTAATAATGACTGACTAGATAATTGCAAACATCATTCCTGCTACTAATTTGTGCAAATCAATAATGTACGGTTTTCAAATACTATGGATGTCTCTAAATAAAACCAAAGGTTAGGATAACTCATTGAGTTTTGGAGAGAGAAAACACAGGGTTCTCAAATTAACAAAAAAAGATATGTGAAATAAAATGTAAAAGCAGAGCCTGGAGACTAGTCAATCAAACACGCCACTGCTCCAGTTAAGTGTCTGTGAGATGTATGGAATGTACCTGAGAAAATATCAAATTAACCTTTTAACCTGCAAGAGGAGAACCAAATGTTTGGAATGCATTGTTCAATTTTTAAGATAAAGCTTTGCTAAGTAAAGTCAGTATCTTCATCTACCAGTGTAGAACTTGTTTGTTTGAATTGTGTAAGTGACAGATGAGTTTGAAATGTGTCAACAGACACTCCTCAGTTCTTGACAGAAAATCTTCCAGTCATCTGTTGAATGAGTATATGCAAGTTTTGCTTAAAGAGGTCTTGCATAGGAAAAATAAAATTTTGGAAAGTGAAACTATCTAATATATGTATTATGAAACTTTCTAATATATGTATGTTGGAACCGTAAAGACAAATAATAAAAAATAAAAACTTTTTCATTCTTGCAAAATAAATGCCAAACCCTACAAACTAGTCTGTAGGGCCCTATTACTCTGTGGTAAATGTCAGTTACGTTTCTTAGCTAAAACAACTAACAGAATATTTTTAAAGATATTGGAATTATAAATTAGGTAAAAAAAATTATACAAATGACTTCCCAATACAGAAAAAAATACACAACTCTTAAGGTTTCCACAAAAAAGTGTCTAGAAAAAACACCAGCTCAATGGGATGAAACAAGAGGAAAGGATAAAGGTTTTGAAAACAAGGGAGACAAGAAAGAAGAGGGAAAATGCAGCCAGACAAAATGAACAAAAAGATAAGGGAAATGCTTAAAATCTATAAACTAGGTTAAATACTAATTCCCTATCCAGGTTGAGAATTTTCAACTCCTAACAGACTGCCTGTAATGTAAGGTTAACAACCTCTGAAGTGTGGAGAAAGTTAAGATGAAAGGTTATACCATAGGCAATTGTAGTACTCTTGGAATGAAATAAGATTGCCTAGGCAGGTAACCAACCCCCCTCCTTCACTCCCTTCATACTTTGTCAATATGGTCATTGAATCCATGTGTTTCCTACCTCAAAGTTATCAGTGATATGACCAGTCTCCTGCTCCACTTGTATGTGTTTTGAGACATCCTCTGAATTCTCAAACTACCTACAGGAACAAACATCTACATAAAAGAAAAGTTGGAGCTACAGGAGAACTAAAAGGAATGAAGTACAAAAAGCAAGTGCTGCATCTCACTGCCAGAGGACGTTTCTTTACCTTTCTTACAGTATCTAATATACATATTAAGCCACCAGATCTGATAAAAGGATAATTTTCTTGCACAGTCACAGAAGCCTTCCGATAAAATGCCCATCTCCCATAAAACAGCAATATCTTAATCCCAAACAACAATAAAACACTCATTATCTTGGCAGTGCTTAAGATAAAAACACGAGCTGATATAAAACTGGAACACGATTGGTAACAATACATTTTCTTTAACTGGCTGAAAGTTCAGCAGACATTAGCCTACGATTCTCTCATTTTTTACTTCTATGATAATATGGCAATACTTGGCACAACACTAACATAGGAACTGATGTTTGTCACTTTAGTTGGCCCTTTAGGAAGACTATGTAAAACTTGAGAGCAATCTAGTCACTACCGGCTTCCATGATCACTGCTGTTTACAGCCAATTCTTCAAGCTGCAACAAAATTTTGATTAACAGACTTCTAATAAATGTAATCTCAATTATAATTGTATAATTTTAATTTAATTCTCCTAGGAATGAACCCTGAAATTAAATTTTCCATAATTATAATATGATACTGCTTCTATAACATTTTAAGTTGTAGACAAAATTTAACAAAACAATTTAAAACAAATTTTTGAAAAAATAAAAAAAAACACGGAAGAGAATGTGAACCTGGTCCCTTACTTCAGTTCCTTTTATTCTAATAGATGTTTACATTAAATTTCTTTAAAATCCAAGTCCTCCAGCATATGTTGTTAGGAGCACAAAAAATTCTCAACTTGAAGCACTCGGGCCAGGTAACAATTTGCAAATTATTCAAACACTGATAATTCATAATTTCTAGGGATTTTGTTCTCTCATTATTTATAAGAAAATGAATAATTGGATTGGATTGCTTAATTTGGGGAAAAAGTCATGAAACAATTAATACATGAAAACTGAAAGACTATATGTTCAGTTAGAATAAATAGCTTTTCTGCACCATCTTCAAGAATATTCCGCAATTAACAATTCTGATTCTTTAAATCAACCTAACCACTTCTCATAAGGAAACTTTCTCTTGAACATTAAAAATTTCTGCTTAGTAAAATTGTTTATGTAATTATGCTTTTCAAAAATTAATATGAAGATGTATTCTCGTTTTCGGAGAATACAATAATACACAAATATATATTTCTTCTTAAAAACGATTTGCAAAATCACAAAAAGGCCCACTTTGTTACTAAGAAATGTTTTTTCCTGTGAATCCTTTACAACAATTTCAAAAGACTGGAATATTTTATCTACGCCACAAACAAAATGTTCATGATATTAAGTTACACACCAATCTTTAACTAAAATTCATGTGAAAAAAATTATATCAGATTCCTTTTTAATTTAATTACCACATACCTCTTTCTCTTCATCTACAGAGTCCTCTTCATCATCGCTTCCATGGACTGAAGCTGCTGGCGTAGTCGGACGAGATGAGGAAGGGAGAAGGGGGTTCAGATAGAGGTCGTGGATAATTGAGCTTCGAAATATAACGCTCTTCCTCTAGAGCAGCCATCTCAGGATATACTTTGTGGAGAGCTTTTGTCCTTGCATGACGGTAATACTGAAAATAATAGAAGTATTTTCAGAGACAGTTAACTATTTTTTGATTTGCAACAATAAAAATAAGTCTTAAGCACATACGGTTTAAAAAGAAATTGCGGGGGGGGGAAAAAAGAAGAAAAAAAAAATATTTGTAGCAAGTGTAATAACTGGCTGCGCACTCAAGATAATCTACACTCAAAATCACCTCTTTCATACAAATTAATAAGAAATTATTATATAAAATCAGAAGTGGGATATTTGTGTTTTTTTTTATAACTGGGGACTGAATGTTTGGCAAAATACCCTTTTTTTAAATTTATTGTGTCTTAATCATTGTAATTATTCATATCATTAATCAACACAACGGGTTTCCCCTAGCCCCTGGTCAAGCATTGAGCCCTTTCTTTTTTTGGGGAGTAATCCTCCCTTAATATTCGTTATTTATGAATGTCTCATCTGTCAGTTATCAAGAGGACCACCAAGTAGCATCTTCACCTACGTGTCGCTCACAACACATGCCCCTGCGTCACTAAAAGCAGCCATAATTGGGAAAGAATTAGGAAAGAGATAGGGTTAAGGTTTGATTAGCTGCTGTGAAACAGGCAGACTCATTTTGTTGGAACTAATTTCATGTGAGCTTGTCCGGAAATCAAACCTGAAACCCCTCCTTGGTGAAAAACAAGCGACTTCGCTCTGAATCATGAGCTACCTAGTCTTCACATTATTGTTATGATTTTAAGACTTTAAATAAAAGAATAAGTCAGATGTAACCACTTCTGGCATTGTTGGGACAATATTATTTTATGTGCTCAGTGTGATCAGACTGTGCCAATTAACAGCACCATCTGTGTGAACATCTTATCTTGCTACAAGTACTTCTCGCTCACTTCCGCTTGTGCCGCCATGTAGTGAAAGGATGTATGTGTGTGGTGATTAAATACCTCTTCTACATTCTATGCATCTCGCAAAATCCGAACCAACAGGCATTATATTACAAGATTTTTATTTTGCCTCCCCTCTCTATTTACCTTGTTTCAGCATTCAATGCTTTTTTTAAGTATTTTGACTTTTTTCTTCATTTCACATCAATATTTTCTTTTTCCTCTCCTCGAAACACACTCTAACATAAAACCTATTTGCAAGTAAGAATAGCTCAGTCCACATGTTGTAGAGTCGGCATTGACAGTAAACAAATTTGTACTCGTGCTGAAATTTATTGAGCCACAGAGAATGTTTTTCAGAAGAGAGAAATGTGATTCTTTTTGATAAATGATCATAGGAAATTTGAAGAAATATTTGATAGATATGTGCAATCAAGATTACAAGGAAGATCAAGTTCCCATGAAGGTGTTGATGTACATACCAGAGTTAAAATTAATATGTAAATAATTTTAATTATCATGAAATTATTTTGATTACTGGTCCTCAATGTGCACATGTCATATTTTATATATCTTTATGCACCCTAACTTTATTAAAATACAATGCCTTTTTGCATGTCTATGTCGGTAAAAATAAATGCCTGAACTTCCAGGCTCTATTTATCACTGTATTAATATTTTGTTAATTAAATTTGAATGTACATAATATTTTCAAATTACTTAATTGACAGATAAAAATGGTAATATACAATATTCCACTTACAATGCCCAAATTTCTCCAATCCAATAAATCGCTAAGTCGTTCAGTTCGGTTTCGTTGGATGATTCGTTGACGACGATTGAGTCTTGAAAAGTCATACATAAATTGGGCCAATTGTTGCACAGACCCTTCAAGGGAGATGTATCTTCTGTCAACAATATATATCCCATAGCTCATAGGGTCAGCTATATGCTCTTGCATAAAGCATCCAAAACCTGAAGAAAAAAGTATTTTATTCATCTTTCAAAAAGGAAAAAAAAGTATTTATGGGAAACACGAACCCAACACTTACAAACACACAGTTATGGTTTTATAAAAGAGCCAATCACATGATTCTATACACCATCAGAACAAACCAAGTACGAGATTTAACAAAGAGTGGAACATAGATCAAAATCGAGTTGAAATAACCAAGAAAATAGCTCACAAAATATAGTAAGGCTTGAATTTTATTTTATGAACAAACCTGAACATTATTAAAGTCTCATTAACAAGCAGTTTTGATTACAATATAAAAGAAGGTTTTCAGTAATAACTTGATTATTAATACTGAAGGCTATTATAAATTTAATTCAAAACGTATTATGGTATTGGCTTTAATTTATAATTTAAGTGTACCATATCAAAATTTTAAAACTTTCTTGATGAAAATAAGCTTTAAAATATTTATTTCAAGTAATTATAAAATTCTAAGTTGAAAAACCCACCTGACAAATTAGTTGTGATGGATGGAATGCCCATCACAGTACATTCAGCTGGTGTATAGCCCCAGGGTTCATAATAACTTGGAAATACACCTAAATGACAACCTCGCACAAATTCTTCATAGTCCAGACCAAACAGAGGGTTGGTAGATGATAAGAATTCTGGATGGAATACAATCTAGACATGAAAAGCAGCATCCTATTACAAACACAAGAATTTCTGAAAATCATTAAATCTTCAATTAAAAATAACAATTAGAACTATTGCAGTAAAACATGATTAAGACAAAATGGTTTGTTCAATATGTTTTCATGTTTCTTGTTTCCACCTCAGGGATCAAAGGTACTCAATCTTTTTGAGGATTGTGTCCCCTCATACAACTAAAAGTTTAATGTCCACCACCCACACACACACACACTGAATTTTTTCTAAGTGAATGGTTTCAATCATCATCATCATCAAGCCAATTGAGAACCCCTTAGGATAAGCACACCATTGTTGTTCAACCAGTTGTTCAACCAGTTGTTCAACCAGTTGTTCAACCAGTTGTTCAACCAGTTGTTCAACCAGTTGTTCAACCAGTTGTTCAACCAGTTGTTCAACCAGTTGTTCAACCAGTTGTTCAACCAGTTGTTCAACCAGTTGTTCAACCAGTTGTTCAACCAGTTGTTCAACCAGTTGTTCAACCAGTTGTTCAACCAGTTTTTCAACCCAAACTTCACTAAGGAACTTACATTTTTTTTCAACATAATTTTGACAATGAAACAAAATATTTGGAAAAAAACATAATTTTCATCATAAAAACACAGGAAAAGTTTGAGAATGGAAGATATTGAGTACAAGACTTTGATCAAAGACAAAGCTGGGATAAGATTTACTACAAAGGCTTTAACACACAGTTTCTGACAACAAGAAGAAAGGAAAAAACATGTTATTTAGACCATTGCCAGACAACGTGATTATCTGCACTACATCAGCAATTATGTTGTAAATTTAAAAATAAATTCTTGCCCAGGTTATAATCAATTATAGTTCTCAAAACATTTCATATACATAGTAGGCAGTTTTCTATCATAGAGTCATTTTCGTAGATATGATACTTTCATTTTGAATGCTTATGTGTTGTTCGTCAATATTATTATATTATGCTTTCATCCCTTTATTTTTGAACAGATCTTGAACAGCTAATGGAGATGAATTATTTCACACTTTTCATTATTATTATTATCATTGTGAAAGATAATAATAATAATGAAAAGTGTGACATAATTCATCTCCATTAGCCGTTCAAGGTCTGTTCAAAAATAAAGGGACCAAAGCATAATATTATAATACTTTTACCTGAAACAAGCTCACTGGTCATTGATCCTGCGAGTCATGATAATGATGGAGAAAATATTTTTGTTCTGAGATTTTTCATCCAACACTGCTTGTTTCCTTCCCTCTGCTATTTTGAGCTGTACTTTGTTTCACAATCTTAAAAAAACAATTTTTTAAAAATATTTCTAATATGTTTTGCAAATTAAAAAAATATGTTGTATTGAAGTCATTAGAAACAATAACCCATGATAATTATAATGACACCAATAAAAATTAGAAACACCATCTAGTATAATACCATATCAATTGATTATTTTATGATTTCAGAAGATCAACTGCGATGGTTAATAGACCCATAAATGTTGTGCTTGTTATATGTTATACTACTGTACCCATGTGAAAACTCTCACATGTTAAACCCTATCCTCTTCCCTGTTTTTCCATTTTCATATTAAACCTGTAATATATCTTTTTCTTCAAGACCCTCTTATCCTCTATCACTTGTTCTGTATGTCTCCTTGTAATTAATAACAATACAATACATCCTTGTCAATACAAACTATTCTTATTTAACATTATTACCAAGCAGAGAGGTACATCCATGTCATTCAATCACCTAGAAATCAAGTAATTAGTTTAATTTCACATACAGTTGCAATTCTACAGGCTCTGAACAAGTGGGGGTAGAATCAAGAAGTGTCGAACTAGCAAAAATATAATAGAATGTTCAAAAAGATCTCATCCTGTACAATATGATGTGACGAATATTTCTTTGAGGCTTTTGACCTCAAAATTTTAGTTTTTAAGGCCTTAAAACGCTTCATTTAGGAGGTATTCGGAGATGAGATACAGTAATGACTAGAGATCGAAAAAATGTGTACATAAATATGTAATGAAAACTGTAAGAATATGTAATAAATATATAAAATTGGATGAAATATGTAATATCAAAATTCACTCATTATAAAACACATTTACATAATACGAAATTACATTTATAAAAAAATTCCTAAGCAAATTTTAAAAATAATACAAATGTCTTAAAAATCATTTGGAGAGCATAAGTTGATGCGCACTTTGCACTATACAACTTTCCCATTAGTAGTAAAAGCTTCATCTATTGCTATTCAGGACTGTAGTTTTGCTGCCACACTAGACGCAACAGAAGTCCGTACAAACTAGCGATACCTACGACTAGAAAACATCACTGCAGTGTGAAGCACTGTCATTAAATGGTACACTTGGTGATCACCAATGTTTCTCCAAAATTAATGTTAAAAGTCATGATCCATGACATCAGTGATACTTTTCACACTTAAAGGTGAAAATGATCTCAGTCGCTGAGCACACTTCCCACTACTGAGATAACTGAAGCAAATGCATGGGACTCTGAGAACACCACGCGTCTTCACATAGGGTATCTAGTGGAGACAGCACGCAGCAATAATGTAGCAAAAAATGCTTATTTTTTTAAAAAAATATTTCTTTTCAAAAAAATATGAAATAAAATTGAATAAAATATATATACAAAAATATTTTGTGAAAATCCAAAATATGTAAAATATGTAGTATAGTACCAAATATGTAAAAATATGTAATGAAAAAATTGAATATGGTGTTAGGACGGGGCCAATTCGTCAAGATTATATATTTGAGAACTGTAAGTAGAAAGACAAAAAATATGTAATTACATAAAAATCCGGTCTCTAGTAATGACCTTCATGTCCATTTGTACATGTTCCTATTTATCTCTGCCAATGAGACACCACCCTGGTGGAGCAACCTCTAAGAACTCTACAAGGGCGGAACTGTTGTGCATGTGTATGTAAAGGGAGCGGAAGGAAAGATTGCATGGAGTCCAAGATCTGTTAATTAAGGTACTGCCCCAGCTGGAAGCTAGAGCTTTCCTCCAAACAGTACCAGAATTCAATCTGACTATCTAGCTATATAATTGTCACCTTGTTGGACGCCTTTGACCTTCTTTGAACAAATTTAATTATCTAGCTATAGTGTTATAAACATGCTATTGTAGAATTCAAATCCTAGGAGGTCACTGCGGTGGCAACAGGAATTGCTCTAAGCCATCGCAGCCAGTTTAACACCTTACAAACCAATGAAACATTCAAATCTTATGGCAAAAATTAATTGCTGTTTTTTGCTTATGTCTATTGAATAGTAAACTAACAGTAATATTTAATATCTGAGAGAGACACACACCTTCACACGATCATGGCAGGTATTAAACAACTGACACCGCCGAACTCCATTCAGAACAGGATCATTCCAATCATCTACCACGTTATGAGTAGTGACAGGAGGAAGACCGTCCCGCTGAAGGGCATAAATACATCGCTTTATTTTTACTGTATCCTCTTTGAGCAGAAGTTCTCCAGGTGCTGGTAATCGACCACTGCAAATACAATGAAATAAATGCAATTGGAATAATTCAGCAGCTGGAGTAAAGTCATTGCTCTCAAATGTCTAAGCAATGCTGCATTGTATGCTGGTTAGCCAACTTTCCCACCATCCTGCTAGTATCTTCATGCATGCATGCATGCATGCATTCATTTCAAGCTGACATTTTGTGGCATTGCTCAGACAGCTGAAAGTAATCACTTAAAGGGCATCCACAAGTTATGTACGTAATGTAAATTTGAAGTATTTTATACACTCACTCTTCCCCTGTAACACACCTTTATTGCATGCTTGAACTATCCTAAATAACTACATAACACTTGCTACAAGAACCCACACACACACGTTCACACGCACGCACACACGCACGCACGCACGCACGCAAACGTACATTAGCAGTAAGTAAAATAAATTATATAGCAGTAACAAAAATTAATTTTATTAGTGTTATATATTAAATCTTACAATAATTACTGTCAGAATTAATTGGTAATGTGGACTGCACTTAACAGAAAAACTGGAAACTTTTTACTGAACGAAGACGGGAAAATTTCCGACAGCAAGCCACACATATGCTGATAAGGAGGATGCATAGACCAGAGTCTATTGTGCCAATTTAGATGGACTCTAGAATATATTATAGATCCACATTGAATAATATCATTATCTTACAGAGTCCATCAATTTACCATTGATGAAAAAACTTCCATTCACTGTGATAATTTGTCATTACTTTTTAAATTATTTCTACTTTTTAAATTATTTCTACTTTTTAATTTAATTTGTTAATATTTTTATGTTTTAGTGTAAAACTGAATAAAAGGAATTATTTAAGCACACATTGAAAAATTTTAAAAATAAATATCTCTGTTACATAACTTTAAACAACAGGGCGTCCACAAGGGAGGCAGGTGGAGCAACTTACTCTAGGCTAAGACTTAATTGGGGGCCTGAATTTTTATTCATTCGAAAGAAATGAAAAATGTATTCACCTCTAATCCAATTATAATGCTATAGGTTATTTCTGATGTATGGTTCTGTTAATTAATTAGGGGAGTTAACAGAATAATTAATTCTGTTAATTAATTAGGGGAGAAGGGAATTTTTTGTTTGAAATAAGGGGGCCCCTTGGATTAACTGCCCCGGGCCCCTGGTTTTTTGTGGGCGCCCTTATAAAACTAAAATACCACTACCCCTCTGGAAGTGGTGTGTACTGCTGTCTCAAATCCTCTCTTCCCCTTTTTGGCTTTATGTAATTTGTGGATGACTCGAATGACACACAAAAAGAGAACAGAAAGCCTACAGAGATTTATTTAGTTTTGCCAATGATGAGACATTAAGTAAATAATCACTAAATTGATATGATGACTGCAAAAACGAAATGTAAATCTATAAATTCTTTTAACAATTGACAAAATTTCATTTTTATTATCTTTAATTTTGCTATTAGCACAGACTGAATAAAATAAGAATGTGGTTGATAGTTTGTAGAAGAGGGGGGCAGTATTGTTGTGACCTACCTTTTCAATCACATTATGATATAACCACCATAAAACATTATGAAATTAATATTAATAATGAAACTAACATCACACATACTACTCACAATTCTCACTCACAAAACGCATTTTACAATTAACTTCATTATCAACACTTGTCACGACGATCATCTGATTAAGTGCGGCAGTCAAGTTACACAAATTCATTTACCGGACATTATGAAGAAAAAAAAAACACTTTTTTGGTATCAGGGGACCCCAAAATATGTATTTACATTGAAATCTCAAAATTGATTTTCCACAGCATTACATAACTTCCTCTAAACTACATATATTACTCTGTATGTATATGTACGTATGTATACGAGAAAGTAAAAATTAAAAATTAAATTAGGTGGAAAATATATATAAGTAGTAAGTACAAAATATAAAATAGAAGGGAGAGAACTTACCAAAACATATGTAATTACACACATATTACATAATAATAAAACTTTATATAAAATGTTTTAAAGAAATGGATACTTCCAATCTCAAACTAGTAGTGCTGACAGAATGGCACAGACTTTCTTGAACTAGTTAGTCTTTTAATTTCTTTGGTCTGTGCTAGCTTCTCGGTCTAGCCCATCCTCTAGTCGGCTGCCATCTTTGCCACCCAAAGTACTTTTTTTTTATCCTCTCAATTTCTCGGAACCCAAATGATAGAACAAATATGAATATTAAAGAAGAGTAAACCCTCTTCCTATACAGAAATTTTTGTTCAAAAAATTTGAAGCCGTTTTAAGAAAATGCTGTTTAAGCACTATTGTAAATGTGAACTTGGAAACTCTTTTTCACAGAAAACTTTTGAATTTTCGAAAAACTTATTGGAAATCATTTAATAATAACAAATAGCTCTAAATGAACATAATAACATCATGATTACATTTGCGTAATTTTTGAAAAAACAAAATAATACAGCAAAATGACTTTCATGTCATCTTAAACACAGCATTTAGTACTATCCATAGAAAAAGTTTAAAGAAAATTTAGGAGCCGTTTGAGAAAATGGCACTTAAGCATTTCTGAAAATGCAGAATTTTGAGCTCATTTTCACAGAACACTTTTGTGTTTTTGAGAAACTTTATAAGACATTTACAACACAAGTACTCTTATATGCATTAATCTGAACAGATCACTGCTAAAGTAAATACTAATGACATAATGACATGTCAAAAAAATTAGTTTTGTAATTTTTGAAAAAACAAAAGAACAGAGCAGAATGATGTTTGTCATCTTATAGAGTACATTTAGCACTATCCTCACCAAAATTTTAAAGAAAAAATTTCTTAGATTAAATTTTAAAATTTTTTTTTATTGAAATTGAAAAAATTATCCTCAATTTTGTAATAGTAGCAATAAGCTGAAAAAATTTCAAATCTTGGCAGTTTTCGAAAATTCACAGTTAACAGTAAAAATGGACCTATGTTAGCTTTACAAGTGAATTTTACTTTATTCTTTCGAAAAATTTAAAGAAAAGCTTTGGAGCTTTTTTGAGAACATTTTGAAAATGTCCCTGGAGTTTCACGTGAAGTACTCCCAAATTTTAAAGAATGTTTTTTAAAATTGCAAAGCTTCCAGCCAAGCTAGGTAGACAAGGAAATATCCATTTTGAAAAACATTCTACATTTCTTTAAAATTTAGGCGGTTTATGGTTTAGGTAGTTCACTAACGGATGGACAGATGCACTGAGTTCACAGACGGACATTTTATTATCCATTGACTTTTCGGTATTAAGGACCCACAAAATATGGATTCAGGCTACACTAAGTGTTAGAGGTTTTTTTTTCAAAATTCAGCAATTGGATTAATCACATTTTTTGTTACCAGCGTCCAGCAATTAGAGTTTTTCTGCCGAAAATTTGCGCTTTTTCCCCGCAGCATTACATTCCTTTCTCCCTACTGTGTAAGTGGCAGCAAGACAGTAAAAGTGTGCATAATGTGCAGTGTACAATTATGCATAATTAAACATGTTTTGATAAGTTCTCTCCTATCTATTTTATATCTTGTACTTACTACTTATACATTTTGTCATCTATACTTGATTTTTTAATATTTATCTTCTCTGTTTTCTTTGTAACTTTTATTTTAAATTTTTTATTCAATTTCTTCAAAATTTTGTTTGTAATTTTTTACTGTCAGATGTAAGCACATCAACAAAGTTCAGTTGCCTTCATACAAAAGTTGTTTGATTTGATTTTTTACTGAGATGGGAGACAAAATCCACTTACTTTAGGCAAATTTCATACATGCGTTTTCCGATCTTCTGTTGGATTTCATTGATAGCTTCGCGTAAACTCTTTGTAACAGCATGTCCCCTTAAACTTTCCACATTGAAGTTGTTGGTTTTTGCCGGAAAAATGAGAAATGCTACAACAGTTACATCTGGCATTGCTGACTGCAACATTAAGACAAAAATTAGAAAAGATTTTCTAAGAGAAATTTGATAGAACTATCTAAAAAATTTAAAACAAACATCTACTTCTTAAACACAAAAGAATTTCCTTACTTTCAGAAAGTGATTCAATCTTGCCAAAGCTTCTATAAATATATCAGCTCCTTTGTTGCCAAATTCATAACGACCAGCAATAAAAAAATAAAGTGTTTTATCAAGATCAAAATCATAATGTCTGAAAGAAAAGTAATAAAATTACATAACACTATAATTTGAGAATGCACTTTATGTCTTTTCACAAGAGCACAACTACTGATGAAGAAAAGTGATACTTACCCATAAAAATGACCTCTTACAAACTCATGAATTTTGTCCTTTGAAATAGCATGAAGATTCTGAAATTCATGCAAAGCTGAAAACTTTTTAACATTAAGACCGTTTGGAGTAATAACATCAGGTTTACGTTTCAGTAAATGTTCTGCTTCAAAACCAGTAATTTCAGAAACAGTGGTGAATGTATGTGCCATGTGACTAGCAGCACGTTCCATACAATATCGATGGTAAATCTGTCGCTTCCCAGCTTCTTCATCTACATTAAACTAAAATAATAATGGTTACATTAATTTTTTTTACCAGAGTTCTCATGAAAGAATAAAGATAAAAATTGTCTGCAACATAAAAGAATTTTGACATTGCAACAAACACTAAAGTAAATTACATTTAACTTACATTTTCCATATTGTTGTAGAAATCTGTGTTTCCAGCACACAAGTATCGACCAAGTAAAGTGGCATGAGTAGTAAAAACTGTTGCTACATCAACATGACGTGTACGAAGGGCAATCAGTCCCACACCTGCCTGCCATTCATGAAAGTGAGTTACAATTCGTGGTGGAGTATCCAGACATTCTTCTGCGGCTTTGCGAAACTGAAATCACACAATAAAAGATTGTACACAATCTGCTCTGAAAAAAAGGACCATGTGTTTGAAAATGTCGGCGGCAGCGGCGATGGTGTAGCGGTTAGCGTATCGGACTCCTATACCCAAGTTCGTGGGTTCAAACCCAATCAAAGCCGAGGATTATTAAGGGCGAAAAAATCCTTCGTACGCCTTCCTTCGGAGGGGAAGTAAAGCCGGCTATCCCATGTTAGTAGATTTACTGCATGTAAAAGATCCTCAAGCCTAAATGATGCCTCTGAGCTAAATTCAAATTGCCTGTTTCATCGCCCAAGTAATACCTTCTTTCTCCCCTAGTAGGTGAAAGGAGCATAACGAAATGGTCAGACGGAAGAGCAGGCCTCATGGCCTGAGTCTCGCCTCATAAAATAAGGCAAATTCAATTCAATGTCAACAGAACACATCAGTGATTCAAAGCTTAGGTTATGTAACTATGACTGCAAAAGCTACTCCAAAGAAAATCTAATCAAAACAGCTTAGTAGTTAATATACCATCTATTTAAAATAAAATAAAATTATTTGGTAATTTTCAATGTTATTTATTTCAATGTCATTAACATTATCAATGCAAAGAAAAAATCATCAACTTAATTCTACATAAAATGCAAAAAACATTAATAGCACCACTTACTTCACCAATGAATTGAGCAACTAAGTACCCTAAGATCACAGCATCATTTGCTTCTACATCAAGGTGAGGTATTCCAATATTTGTCTTGTCCCAAAGTTCCTGTTTGTATTCATCTAATTTCCAAGCTCCTGATCCAATGTCAAAAAGGATAACTTGAGGATTTCCATCTACAAGCCATGTTCCAGTATGAAGCTGTCAAAAAAGAAACAAAAATGAAATGGGTTAATATAAATTCACATTCATTAATAATATTGAATATGAAATAATGTATGAATATGAAATATTCATTACTAATACTGAACAATTAAAAATCGTTCTTTATTTCTTTCAATTTCAGAAATTTCAGTCATTAAATGTACTCAAAATTACAAATATTCTGATTAAGTTGTACTAATATTTATTTAACAAACAACAATATCTCATCTATTTCTCCACAGAAAGTGAAAAACTTTTGCATTATCATAATCATCATTATGAGCTTTTCAGGATTAAGCCTAGTGGTCTAATGTTTTGAATCCAATATTCCTTTAGTCACTGCTGAAGAGTTCCTGGTCCTCCCATCTTTTCCTTAGCCTGCCTGATTCTCTTCTTCCCCTTGATCTATCATCTTACATGTCCTTGCCCCTTTTTCTTTAGTATCTTTACATTTTACTAACTACATTCTGAATTTTCAAACTTATGTCTTTATTTCCAAAACATCAGAGTGCACATCAATGACCTGAACTCATGTTAAGTGTATTTGAGAAAACTTTCTGAGTTAATGTGGAGTGGTGAAGCTAAATGATCTTATTGCCAAAAAATATTTCTTCTGAAAACTAAGAAATTGTCCATCTGAATTGGACTTCATCTTTTTGTGCCTCAAAAGGAAGTGGCAAAGCACTACATCTCTAACTCCAGCTGACTAACACAGTTAAAGACTGTAACACAAAATGTCAACATAAAAGAGGATGAAGAGGAATTAAAGGAATGAATAACACAAGAAAGCATTCATAATTAAAATCTTCAAAACATAAATGTGTGCCACTTTTAGTTCCGTATATTTGCCCTCTTAACAAATTCACACTCTTTAAAGAAAGATTGAAAGCAAATTTAGCATACTCACAATTAAATAAAAAATATTCAAAAAAAAAAATTAAAAAAAAAAAAAAAACTGACTTTTAAAAAAATTTATTTACTATTCATTTAAAAACATTAAAACAATTATCAGTTGGTCATTCATAAGACTTTTTGTAGTTAATTACTAAATAAATAAATTTTGGGCTCTAATAAAAAAGTACATTTTGAAGTACAGGGATCACAGTATAAAATTAAGAAAAATTAATATTACTATTCAAGAATACTGATTGAAAAAACAAAAATCAAGACACTTTCTTTGCAGCCAAAACCTATATATTCTTAAAATGGCTCTGATCAAATTGTAAATGGATGCAAACAAGTTATTTAACATCAGTGATACACCAAATTAGATTTCATCAAGGTCATCAGTTTCAACACCAACAAGGTCACAAGATTTAAAACAGTACAGAATGGACTGAATTACTTGACTGTTTAAAGTAGCTTATTATAAAGACAGATGCTTGGCAGGACAATGGGACACTAATATTACATATGGAGAAAATTAAATCGAAGTAATTATTTTTGAAGTTTTCCCCACTACTTAATATTTTAACTTTCAGGAACTTCAAATGTAGATACAAACATGTCAACTTTAATCATGTTCTAATAGACAATTATGCTGTTTCAGAGATTTTCAACTGGGTACATTAGAATTCACTTCAATTAAAAATAGAGAAATGAAAGGCAAAATGTAGTCTCGAAATTACACATGCACAATGTAAAATAAGAGAATTTTGTGACTGGAAATAAATAATTTTCATTTTTAGGGTTCTTTGCATGAAGTATCAGTGACATTTTCCACTAAAATGGCTCCATACTTTTTCTTTATTTTTTTACTCAAATAGAGCAAAATACACATAAAGATCAGCAGATCAGATTTTCATTAAAATCTCTGAACAAGATTTTCTCAAAAACTGTTCTAAATGTTTTCTTTAAATTTCAATTTCAACAACATGAAGTTTACTTAATGAAATGTATAGAATTTTGAAAATTTCAAAAGATCAAATATTTTTCAATAACCTTTAATACTGAAGCTAGAGATTTCTTGCTAATCCAACATACTACATACTACTGCAAGTTTTCTTGATATTCCACAGCAGGGGGTGCAGGGAGAGGACGGCTCTAGCTACGTCATGGCTTAAGATGACGTACCAACTGTGGGCATGAACTTAACGCACCAAAGTGTGTCTCAACAAATACTACGATTGTTTTGAAAGTATTATATGCTCGGTGCCAGCATTGTAAATTGGTATGTGCCGTTCTGACTACAACCTAAGTATCTGACCGGGCCGTGCTGTTCAGCACTGGGTGAAGACTAGAGAGCTTGTGTATCAAGAAAACTTGCGCAAGCAATACTCATAAATATTAGCACTTCAAATCACCTTGTGAACACATTTTTAAAATGTTAGTAATGTATGCATAATTTTGAGTTGAAATTAGGAGGATCACAAGTACAGTCTTGTCTCTGTCTTGTGCAGTTTCAACGCCAACATTAAGAACACATTATAATCCAATAAACCTAGCATACTCTGCAAGTTATGCAGAGGCAGCAGGTGCAATTCTCATCCACAGCAACCAAAGTTTGAATCCCAAATTTCAGTTAATTTCTTTCTTTTAAGCCATTCTTATTTTAACTTTTAAAATTTCAAAAAGAATTAAGCTGTGTAAAGAAGTAAAACTTTGGTGTTCCATTTGGTTAGGAGATTTTGAACCAATGTCTGAAATGATCACGATTTAGAAGTTGCAAAATTATAATATGTAATTATTGTAATTAGGGGCAAGAACGTAGGGGCTCCTCTATAGTACCTCTAGTTTAAATTAATGGACAACAAATATGTGGATAACATTAAATATAAAATGAAGTGAACAATTCTGAAATGTTTAATTCGAACAGAAAGAATTGGCCTTAGCCCTGCCAATACAATAACAAAAATTAATAAAGTTAACTAAAATACCTTAAAACCCTGCTCTCGCATTTTATTCACAGCAAGTTGCAAGGGACCATGAGCAGGAAAATCAGCCTCTTCTACTTCTGTTCGTGCACAGTGTTCTTTATAGGGTCCCAACAGACAATACTGTTCTCCCAGTTCTTCAGTGGACACATAAGCTTTTGATCTAATAACTGTGTATATGCCACCAACTGAAATTCATATCAAGACAATTGGATGTCAAAATATACTGGATGGTACATTTGCAATACTACAAGTCTCTGAAGTCTTGAGAAGCTTCCACATCTGACTAGAAAAATTACCATTTAGTTGCTGAAACTTAATAAGGAATAAACAGAAAATGAAACAGAATTAGGTCTACAGAAGACTGGTCCTGAAGGTGTTACAGACACTGATGAAAATCTTGTATTTTCTTAACTGCTCAGTAGAATAATAATAACAAGTACTGGCACATACTGCATACCAAATGTATGTATCAAACATGTACACAAGGTTTAGGTCTTGTCCACAACAAAAATGCTTTCAAAATGTATGTGATCTAAAAACTATTTTGGAATTAAGAAAATTGGAATTTCTCATGTGAAAGATGATATTAATACCAGAAATTACAAACAAATCATTACGGGAAAATAAATACAACAGAATGTCCATAAACTTATAATGTTGCTATATTAGTAAAAATTCAACAAATGGATAATTTTTAGTTAAGTTAAGTTACATCAATGCAACTTTTGTTCAGTAACACCACAATAACTTTAGCTTTACCGAGTCATAGGTAGAGTAATGACTGTGACACAACATGTTTTTCTCAAAAACTTGGCGGTGTGCCCTCAGACAAGGTCATAAGCCCACTCACAAGCAAGTATTGCCAAAAAGCACTAGGGATAAAACTAGTCTTAAATGCACCCCTAATTATATCGTGTATATTAGTCACTTGAGGCAACTGTTGATGATATATGAAGACAGATGCCATTTTACACAATCAGTAACACATGGAGAGAGGGGCTCATTGTCCTTCAACCCCCTCCCCTCAAAGCTGAGAAAACACATTTGAAATTACAGTTCAACTAAGTTTCTGTAGTAACAAAAACCATTCAATATCTCAATTGAATACATTAATTTCTTTTTGTAGTAATAAAAATTATCCCCATCTCTCGAAGTTCGTGTTCAACTAAAAAGAAACAGACTTAAAATAAAGTGAAACTAAAGTATTATATCGCAAGGGGGCAAATCTTGCCTGATGATTTTTTAGGCAAATCTTACCTTTGTTAGCAACTTCCCACGCAGCTTCAAACGTCCATCTGTTCTCTAAAGCTGCCATTTCCCCTCTATCCATAAATGCAAGGAGATCATTTTGACTTGCTCCTCGATAAAATCTTCTGCTTGCCCTATCCCTTGACATGGCTGCAACATTAACATATTTCATTCATTTACACACTTGAAAAAACTTCAAAAATCACATAAAGGTTATTTCAAAAGCTTAAAAATATTCTTCTGTTGACAGTTTGCAAGTGACAAGAACAAGATAATATAAATAATTGGGAAAATGGGAAAAAATATTTGTGAAATATAATAGTTTTTTTTACATCATAACTTTCTATTAAATAAACAAATTATTAAGAGCAAACTCAACTAAGAAATAACTCGTATCAGTATCTTGAGATGACAAGAATTCAAATCAAAACTTTAACTTGTGTCATTATTAGGCAACAAAAATGACATTGTTGAACCTGAGCGATACCAGTCTGTGTCAGAATGAACCCACATGTCACTTAGCAAAACAATACAATAAGGTCATTTAAATGCGATATCTCTGTCGGCGCACACTGTACCTGCAAACCGCAAACTCCAACGCCTGCACCGACAGAAAGTCTATTTCAAATCAACCCCGACCGTAATTTTTTACACCGTAACCCGGTAGTGCTCGACCTGCACCGTGCGGCTTCTCCTGCCTTACTTCAGCTTCGAGTTCATGTGAAGGTCATTTAAAGGGCTGCGCTGTCACATGTGTGACAACTGTAGACAAATGAATACCTAAGCTATCGAGGCGCAAATTTTGATTCGTCGGACGCTACGTAACATTTTTGGTAAATCTATAACACGTGTAACGAATGAGTTCAGCTGCAATGTGTGCACAATAATGAGAATTTTATGAAGTTCAAATATGCAAATTAGTTTGGTATCTAATTGAACGCATCAACATGTACATTTATATTTCTAGGGAGCCGTCCATAAATTACGTAACACAAATTTGGAGTATTTTGAATTCCTCCTCTCCCTGTTACGCATCAATTACGAGCACTTGAAACTTCATAGATAATAACTCTCGCAACAATACCCTCCCTCATATACAAGAGAGACATAAATTGTATTACACTAAAAACAATTTATATTAATTTTATTTGTGTTTTGTATTAAAATTATGATTATGGTCAGAATTAGTTGGCGATGCTGACTGCACCTAACAATAAGATTGGGAACAATTTTAAGTGAAGGAAGAACGCATAGATAAGAAAAATTCTGACAAGCAATGCTCACGCCATCATGCACGCCATCACGCGAGAGTCTACTGTGCCAAATTAATTGGATTCTAGAGTATACTACAGAGCAGTTTTGAATATATTTTTTTCTTTACAGTCTAACAAATTAAATCAATTTACTATTGATAAAAAATATTTACATTTATTATAACTTGGGGTCGGATTTTGATGACTTAAAACATCGCCCAAAATGATCAATAAAATGCTCTTAAAATGTTTTAAAAATGACCGCTCCAGATTAACAACTCAAGCTGTTGGAAATGTTACTGATGTAAAAGAGACTTCTTCCTTTTGTTCAAGTGAACTCAGCTTGCAATAGTTTGGTTCGGACTGTTCGTTACAAAAAAAATTGCCTTTATATATCGCGAAATCGGCCGAAGTGACGATAGGGTCACAGAAACCTTAGATTACATAGTACTCACAACGGCGGACATTACGATACATGCGGGAAGAAATCGAAAAGGGCTACTCAGGAATTCTGTGGCGAGCATTTGCTGAATTTCGTAAATATTGTTTGAAGCAAATGCCATTAAAATCGATTAAATAAGCCGAAAATCCATTATAAATGTCGTAAAAAGGTTAAAGAAAATGATTTAGACAGTCGAAATCGACGAAAAGTGCAAATAAATGACAAATAAAAATGGATCATTTCGTTTTCATAATATAAAATTAATTTCTATACTTAAGCATTGTTAGCCATGAAAAGAAAGAAAAAAAATTTCCCCTAATTATAACAATTTATAAATAATAACTTTTTCAATTTATTTATATACCTAAAAATGTAATTAGTTAATATTTCAGATAGATCTAAAAAATAAATTTTTTAGATCTATTCCTCCCCCTATATACTCCTTCCCCTATATATTGCAGCATAAAAGCTTCCTCAAACCCTTTCTCCTCTTTAGTATTACATAATTATTTACAGACAACCTCCAGGTGCATTTTCTATTTGTTCTTGAATAACAACTTTGTACTGGTCAATGTCAATGGAGAGATTTGATGATCAGGAATATATTAAGTGTCATCTGTTATTTATTGATTTTCTTTCACTAATATTGATTAACTGATAGTATGAAATAAGTAAGTGTAAAGAAGTAAAATAAATCTTGTTTATTTTACTTTCAATAATATTTATTTTATTTTTGCTAAAAATAATGTGGTGAGACTTCACAAAAATGGAATTATCAATATAAGGTTAAGTTTAACTGAAGATTTTTTTTCCCACAGTACCTAGGCCTTATTCTCTTCAAGTATGAAGTGTTAATTCTTGTTGGATTAACAATGTTAAGTGAGGCTAAATCCAGACACTTCTCAAGTGGATGATTATTTATGAAATCTAATTCATGCTAAGTTTTTGGTGGTTAGCAAGTCCATGTAGTACAGCATTTCCATATCAGTATGCATCATGAAACAAATATCCTTCATAGAAAACAATGGAATCTGTCTCAGAATTAAAGTTACTAAAATGAAATATTGAAGTTCATCACATCCACGAAAGAAAACACAAAATTGTAGAACTTTATATTAATGAAACTTGCATTATATAGATGATTTTCTTGATTTTAAAGCTATCATAAATTGCAATCCCAATGCATCCACTTTTTTTCTGCGTGAATTGAAATGTGTCTATTATCTTTTTTGATTGTAACTACAAAACAAATAAAATCTTTTCAATGAAATCTAACATCTTCCCTTCCCTTTGTTTTTAGTTTCAGCTAATTCTTAATGTAAATCAAATAATAAATTAATAATATTCCTAATATTAATAAGATTCCTAATATATGTTGATACAGAATGTTTTTATTTCTTCTTTCTTTCATTTTTTCATCCCGTTATGGACAATGCAACTTGGAAAGATTACTTCCGAATTCTATGAATTTTTTGGTGTTTGTGTTGCTTTATTGAGTAACACTGCAATAAAAATTAAAGCCGGTCATTAAACTCAGATTCTCATATTACTTTTAATTTTGTTGTTATTAACATTTGCATCTATGTAATGCGAATCATAATAATACGAGTAAAGACTCACAGTTCATGTTTACAATAGTTATATAATATCCAGTAATTTATGTTTTCAATTATGATACTCTACAATACAAATTACAAATGAAACCAACACATTGAATTTCGATGAACATATTTTTTTAAAAGATTATGTGTTAAAAAATTGTATAGAAATGTTTTTCACTAACAGTGAATGAAGACTATTGAATTCTATCAAAAGATTAACAAGAGATTGTTTTTCTTCAACATAATATGTATTGCATTATTATTAGTGAGTCACTAATAAAGCTGCAACAAGACCATGATATTTGTAAGAGTATGGCAGTGAAAAGAGGATTCATATCTGTAAGGAATACTGTAATTCAGCTTCAATGTCAGTATCCCCATCTACATTAGGTTTTTCATCCAGTTTCCCTTAATTCTTAGAACAAATGATGAGATGGCCCCTTGCTTTGCTTTTGGTCAATGCAGGTAACTTCTCTTTCTGTGCAAGTTTTCTTGAACTCACTTTTCTAGGCATGAAAGAAATGGAGGATTAGTTATTTGTAAGCAGTATTTTCAAATAAATGTGAAGACCATTTATCCTTGCAGTTCCATTATAAAGTAACATTCATAAAATATTAAAATCCCCCTTTCTAGTGTGTGTAGTAAAAGAGAGTAGGAATTTTAGAACTCAAGAAGACATGTGGCACAATTGTATTCATACATCACATACATCAAATTGTCTTGTTATACAGAGTTGAAATTTTTTTATTTGTATTATGTAATATTTCATGTTTTATATGGAAAATGTTTCTTTAAAACTGACAGAGTGGAAGATTGAAAGTATATCTCAGATTTGTTTTGGGTTCCTTCCAGACTATTAATTTTTTATTGTGGTATACTACCCCAAACCTCAAATCCATATCTGAGGCCTACACATGAACAAAAAATTCCATACTTTATTGCCAATATATATTTGATGTGATAAATTTTGAGAAATATCTTACATTAAACCTCAATAAGAAAATGTTTGAGTTTTATATGCTGTTTAAATATTTTTCTAATATTTATTGTTTGATACATAGTGATTGATGTCAATTCCCAAGAATTTATAGCCATGAATTTGTGTAACTAATCCTTTATTGGCAATTTCCTAGAGATTTTGATTTATATTACTCAAGTGATGAAATTTTATTAAGACTGGTTTATTTACACTTCCTTACATTTATTTAATTCTTGGTTTTTATAACAATAATAATAATAATAACAATAATAATAATAGCAATAATAATAATAAGAGTAATAATAATAATAATAGTCATTGTAATAATAATAATAATAGTAATACTAATAATAAAATACTATTCATTCAGAAATGATTTAACGATATTAACGATGCCTAGTGCATTTAGCAAATTCAGGATGAAGGAAATAGAATTTGGGTTTGGCATTCTTCTACATCAGTCCAACTGGAATTTAACACAGGCAGGATGGGATATGCCAGTTCTTTTTTCTTTGCTTCAACTTGAACAGTCAACATGAAACAGAGAATCAATGGGATTAGAATTTTTATTTTTGTTTTTTAAGGGAGGTAGTGATGTGATTTGTGTATTCCTTCACACTGTAGAACATGTTGTTGGAAAGCTTTCAATTTACTTTTAAATCTATGTATTGTATTAATATCTTTAATATCATGGCTCAATTTGTTGTAAAGTGTAATGACCTCTATTGCGGTACTTTTTTGATAAAGTGTAGTTTCAGATTGGGGAACATGTAGGTTATCCTTTTGTCGAGTGTTATAGTTGTGTACATCAGAATTTAGAGTGAAAGTGTCTTTGTTTTCCATGAGAATCTTCTTTGTGAAGACAACTATTTCAAATATGTACATGCACGGTAGTGGAAGAATCCTTAATTTTTGAACAAGGGTTTGAAGACTCCAGCTTATGAGTGCTGGTCATTGTTCTGATATTCTTTTTGGATAATAAATGTACGAAGTGCTTTCAGGGCATTTCCCAAAATATTAATCCATATTTCAAGTGTGGCAGTAGTTTCCTGATTTTTTACAAGATTATTATTTATGAGCAATGTTGGACTTGTCCTAAGAGTCTCAATGTTGGAGCTTGACCTGAGGGTATATAGGGCATAACAAGATTTGGTGAGCTTCTTATTAAGATTTGAAATGTGAGCATTCCATTTTAGGTTTTCTTGGATCAAGGACAGTAGTTTCCTGTGATATTTTTACAAGATTATTATTTATGAGCAAATGTTGGGAGAGTTTTTCTTTGGATCGGGGATTCATGAAATTTAGAGAGACTGTTTTGCTGGTGTTTATGATAAGTTTGTTGTCTTGAAACCATTTTACTAATGCATGCAACGTTTCTTGAGTTTCTTTTTCTAATAATTGTTGCGTTTTTGCTTTTATGATTATGTTTGTGTCATCTACAAACAAAATTGTTTTGTTATTTTTTAAAGCCAAAGGCAGGTCATTTATGTATATAAGGAATAATATTGGCCCTAGGATGGATCCTTGCGGGACTCCACAATTTATCATCTGAGGGTTGAGTAGTATGAGGAGATTTTGTTATCTTTAGTGTGCCGGTGAGGTAACTACTTGGCTACGGTTTGGTAAATATGATTTAATCCACTGGCCTGCAATGCCTGGGATCCCTAGCATTTCTAGTTTTGTTAAAAGTATGTGATGATCAATAATGTCAAAGGCTTTTGACAAATCTAGGAAAAGGCCAATGGGAATTTCCTTCTGATTTAGTGCAATAAGTATGTCATTTAAAAAGGAGAAATGGTTGTCTCTGTGGATCTATTACACCTGAAACCATGTTGTGCATTTGTAAGGATATTATTTGCATTGAGAAAGTGTTTGAGTCTATCATTGAAAAGCTTTTCCAGAATTTTTGAAAATCCTGATAGCAGGGAGATAGGTCTGTAGTTCATGGGATCATAACTATTGCCCTTTATAAACAACGGTTTAATTTTTGCCATTTTGAATACATTTGGGAATATGCCTGTTTTTAGAGAGTAATTGCAAATATGAGACAGCGGTTGCACTATATATGGGGCACTGTGTTTGATAAGAAAATCTGGAATGTTGTCCAGGCCTGCTGAGAATTGTTTCTCCATTTGTCCAATGATTTTAAAAATTTCAGAGGGGGTGGTTTCATATAAGTATATGGAATTTGCAATTTGTGAAACATTAGTGTTTGTCTGGTGTGTTTCATTGAATATGTCAGCAATTTCTTGTGGGTCTTGTAAAGTTTGGTTTTTGAAGTGGAGCTCTATATTTTTTCTGTTATTGTTAGTTGGTGCTGTTGTCTTTTTAATAATGTCCCACATAGCTTTTGTTTTGTTACGTGCATTTGCAATGTACTTGTCATTTTGTCATAATTTTCGCTTGTTTGATTACTTTTTTTAGGATTGAATTGTATGTTTTGTAGTATGAAATGAAGCTGGGGTTACATTTGTTCAGTGTTAGTATTTTATACATGTTGCTTTTCTTTCACAAGACACTTTGATGCCTTTAGTAATCCACGTTTTGTTTTTATTATTTTGAATCTTTCTGAGTTTTTGAGGAAATGTGTCATTAAAATGTCTTAAGTATATATTTATGAATGAGTTAAACTTATTGTTTGTGTCAGTTGCCTTAAATACTTCATTCCAATTTTGTAATCTGAGTAAGTTTTGGAATTTTATTATGTTTCCTTGGGAATAGTTTTGAGTTTCTTGGTAAGTTGTCTGTTCTGTGATTTTTGTTTCTATTTGAAGTGTTAGGATCTGGGCAGTGTGGTCACTGAAGCCGGTAATAAATGTAGCAACAGAAAAACTATTATTATTTGCATCTATTATTATTTGATCTATTGCAGGGCTACTATTTTTGGATATTCTGGTTGGTGTATTTATGGTTGTTTGTCGATTGTATGATTTTAGTAAGTCTTTAAATAGATTTTCATTACTGGATTGAGTGAGGCAATTTATGTTGAAGTCACCGCAAAGAATAATTTTATATTGTCTGCGTCTTTTAAGTTTTGTTAGAAACATTTCGAGTTTTTTTAAGAAGATTTTCAGATTTCCAGTTGGGCTGCGATACGTGCATAGGACCCATGTTTTTATTCCAGTTAAGTCTGTGATAGATATTTCAAAGTCTTTTTCTTTTATGAGGTGAGAGTGATTGGTGTAGGGTGCAAAACTAATTTTATCTTTAATAAAAATGCATGTCCCACCATATGCATGATGTGCGTTGTTAATATTTCGACATGAGCTGCTAGCTAAAGAGAAGCCTGGTATGTGTGTGTTGTCTAATTGTTCCTTGGTCAGCCAGTGTTCTGTAAAGCATAGTATTGAAATATGGTTGAGCTTCTCCTCTAGTAATACGTCTAACTTAACACTTACCAGAATGCTCTATTAAGAACAAATTATTACCTTCTCACAGCACAAGTAAAGACAAGAGCAAGAAGGCAAAGTGCGAAACAGAAAGTAGTGGAAATGAAAAAGGGAGGGGGGAGAAAGAGAGAGAGCTGCACATCAAAAAGTACAGTATAGAATTTACAAAAATTATTTTAAAAAATGAGAACACCTCAAGTACAGTTTGGTAGAGTGTAAAACTACTAAATTCACCTTGTTGATACTAGTATGAAAACAGAAGTGCATGAATATTTGGAGAAACTAAATGAGAGGTACACAAATACCAAACAAAACAATGGAATCAACATAATTATCTCCAAAGGCTTTGAAGATGCAACACCTACTCCATTTTTCTTTTTCCTGCAGTAATATATTTTTCTAAGGGAGCCAATTTTAGTTTGTTATAATTTATATTTGATTGTTTTTTAATGTTAATGTTATTCAATTTGTATTGTAACTGTTCACGCTGGTTACTTTCTGAACATTCTATCTAATGTAACTAAAGTTAGACTTGACCTTCAACTTTGCTTTCAAGACAAAAATTTTTGTTGGATCATTAAACTTATCTTCCCAAACACCTACCCAACATGCATTTGCAACAAGCTTATGTGTCTTTAGGGAGCTATTGGTTTTGATAAATGTAAAATAAAATGACATCAGTTGGAATGAAGGTTCTTTATTCTGTAAAATGGAAAAAAATACAATTTACATGAATGTCAATGGAATGCATTTCTCTTTTCTACAAACTTCTTCATTACAAACAAAAATTATTACAATACAAATAGTACTGGTATTATGAATATTAGAACCTGGAAATAAAGTTAAAATTTCAGTTCTTTAAAATAACATGATAAATATTTTATAAAAAACTTAATTAATTTTGTTCATCATTGCAGTAACATTAAATAAACAGTCAATTTAGTTGTTAGAAAATATCTACAAACATTTTTGAAAGAAAATTGTAATTGAATTTCAGTGTTTAGGCTAATTTGTGAACTTTGTTCAATTTACTTTTATTTACTTCAATTCATTCTAAATTTCTATAAATAATTTTTATTACTGTTTATCATTACCATTTATTTAAAATTTCTTGCACCTTATCAATCAAGAAATCAAATTTTCTCATTATAAGTCTCTTGAACTAAAATGCTGCCACATTGATTGAGAGTGTTAAGGCACTCTTTTGCAATTGAACCAGCATCCAAATCATTTGTGTAATAAGCTGCTTGTCATTATGAAATTCACCATCTTTTTTAAATTCCACACAATTGCTACAAGTACACACAATAATTCTCTTTACAACACATATTAAAATTTAATAAACCACTACAAAAATGCACACATTTAAACGATGATAATTGAAAAAAAAAGATACTCATTGATGAGACTTGAATATTCTTAGGGACACTAATACTTGCTATCTTAAAATATAAATTGCTTGTTCTAGTTAACATACATCAGCTACACAACAATTCACAATTAATCCATACATGAGTTTTATGTACACAAAATTTAAAGAATGTTTGAGACATTTTAACAGTCAAACTTGTCCCTCCAGCTGTCATGATATTTACTTCAGCATTTGTTGATGCTTTGTATAGCTACTCTACATAAAATGTGCAAGGAACACTTGATTGCACGTTAGTTGCATGTGCGTGATTTTTTGGACAACAAAATAATACATTTTCTACTTAAAAACATTAAGATCATGAAAAATCATCCTATCAAATAGGTAGAAAAGTAATTCATGAATTTGCAGCAGCAATGCAGCTAGTTTGTTTCCCTTCAAAGGAAGAAATTACATATACCTTATACATCAATACAGAGATGACACAAATATAAAGCAGGAAAAAGCAAATTCCATTTAAAAGATTTGCAACTATGACCAATAACAAAGAAGGACTACTATGGTTACACAGAATAAATCTGTTTATTGTATTTAAAAAAGATACCTAATTTTGATTGGAATTTGTTGGAAAACGTAACTTCTACTACAAAAGTTTATCGAAATAGGGATACATTAACCTCAACAAAAATTAAGTTAAAAGAGAAGAGCACCAAATTCAAGACAAGCAAAAATACTGTTTCATGAATCCTTAGCAAAAGTTGTATAAAAGGCCATAACTGAGATAAATGGTTGATAGAGGAAAATAATTCAGTCTTTACATAATATCTTTCATGATAATCCAAAGTACGATGACATATGATTTCTAGGGCTGAGGAGGTGATGTATGCTCAGGTCCTCCAGCAGGCTTAGCTGTGTAAAGTATCTCGGCATACTCAGTCCGCTCCTCATCAGGGCGAACTTGTGGTCTCCTGTCTCCCAAATCTTTCAGATCGAGTTCAGCATAAACAATGCTATCAGGGGCTGGCTGTCGTGCAGCATGTGGAGGCTGTCCAGTTTGCAGTTGCTGTTGTTGAGGCTGCATGGATCGTTGTGGTGTAGGAGAGTCCACCTCCTTTAAGATAAAAAAAATATCTTAACATTTTTTTTTGGTATTTTCAATTTTGCACTGGATCATTCTGAATGACTTCCATTAAACTAAATGTATAACTTTACTAATGTCAAGGAATAAAAGTTACTTTTGACAAAAAGTCTAACAACTGTGCTTGTCACTTGCTTACTAAACTTTTATTACCTGTTTTATATTTCATTGACTATACTTTCATATAACTTACATATTTTTATATGCAAGTGAACCAACCTTTATGTCCTCTAGATGTGCAGGCTGAAATTTTGAAAATAATATTAACATCAAACCAGAACATTCTCAGAAAATTAAATAAACTGTGATAAACTACAATGTTGAATATATTATTAATATATTAAAAAATTAATAAATTTAAAAATATAATTGATTAATATAAACAATTAAATTAAGTTACAATAGTATTTAGAATTCAATTACTTAAACTTACAGTAATAATTCAAATAGTTTACTTGATAACATTGAATTCATGAGGTGAAAGAATTTGAAACAATGACATACATTTTTCTTAGGCACATATCTGTAATTAATGATACTAAACTTTAAAGAAAGTTTCTTTGTGGAAAATTTTGTACCACTGATAATGTTTTTAAAAAAGTTTATTAATTTTTGGATGTAGACCTCCTCATAGTTATTTTCATAAAAGTTTCATTCTTGTTTTATTGTGTCTCAGTGTTTCTCAAAATATAATGTGTGAAAGGGATATTTAAGTAGCATGTCAAACAACTCAAAAAAACTTTTATTTGTTAAGTGAACTGATGTAATGACAAAAAGTTCATGAAATAAATAGTATATAGATTTCTGGAAAACAAAGGTGTACAGAATTTCCATATAGAAAACTAGCTGAAGTAACCTGGCATTGCTTGGGTATTCACAATTATCTATTAAGAAAAGCAATGAACTCTATCCATAGAGAGAAATGAAAAATTTTACAGTGCCCCTCTCGCCTCGCTCAACCCTTGTTCGACCAGCCTTGGCCCATCCCTCTATACTCCCATCATTCCACCTGCTCTCTCCATCTTTCTCCTGCCCCTCATCGCTCTTGCCCCACCCAATCAGACCTCTCCCACTCACTGCCCTGTAATCAACACTAGATACATTGCAAATTGCATTAAACAAAAAAGTGTATACAAATAATATTTTTAGTCTCTTCAAAGGATGAATTGCCCTAAGAAGTCCCAGATCCCTTCTTCCCCTGCCTTGTTTGTTGCAATCATTATTGCTATGGGCAAAAATATTACTTGCATTGTTGCATATTTCAAGTAAGTTCCAATAACAAATCCCTGTTTCATCCATTCAGAGGATGAATTTCAAAAAATTCTTGATTCATTATTACATAAATCATAATAAGATTTTTTATTCAAAATTTCTCATTTATAACTTCAGATAAAAGTTAGAGAAGATCTCTTGTGTAATTTTCAGATTTTGTCCAATCATGTTAATTTGTATTCAAAGAATTAAAATTTAATTACAATTTGAAATTTCTCATAAGTCAAAAAAGTATAGTGGGAATTCTGATGTGGTGTTGTTGACATTCTTATGAGAAGAAATAAAAGTATTTGTACATATGTACTCATCAATGACTATGGTTTGAAACCCAACATCACACAACCCTAATTCTGATGGAACCTTTTTAATTGAAAAAAATATTATATTGGCATGAAAAATTTCTTAATGGATTTTGTTTTTTTTTTTTTGTTAAAAACTATTATTTGTACAAGACAAAATGTTCAAACTGCCAACAAAACTCAGTTTAACAAGCTGACTTTGAGTCTCACTTTAAATATGTTTTTTTTTGCTCAATTAATTGATCTTTCATAACAATCTATACATCTTCAATAAATCATCTACAGCTAACTAATGTAATTATAGTAATGAAGACAGTCTATTGAAAAGAACCCATCATCTGTGACTGGGAGAAAATATATCTGAATATGTATGAAGAATAATCTAATCCCATACGAATCTCTAATGCCAAGAACCAATCATAATAATAATTAGGGCCTGGAAGTTTGGCAAAATGCCTTTTTGTTAGTTACTATTTTTTTAACTTAATAATAGGAACCACTTAATTGTATTCCTATTTTAGGTTCTGATGTCTCTTTTGCCATTTTGTCACATTTTTGCCTCTTTCTGCCATTTACATCATTATTACTTTCTCATATACATATGTATAGACTGAGTAATATACGTAGTTTAGAGAAAGTTATGTAATGCTGCGGAAAATCAATTTCAAGATTTCAACAGAAATATGAATTTCGGGGACCCCTGATACCGAAAAAATTTTGTTTTTTTCAAAACGTCCGTCCGTCCATCTGTCCGTCTGCCTGTCAGTCTGTCTGTCCGTCTGCCTGTCCGTCTGTCTGTCCATCTGTCTGTCTGTCTATCGGTCCATTTGTCCATCCGCCCGGAACACTACTAGCGCCTAAACCACATGTACGATATTTTCCAAATTGAAGAAACCCCTGTCCATCTAGCTCTAGTTGAAGCTTTGAAATTTTGAAAAAACATTCTTTAAAATTTGGGGGAACTTTACTTGATGTCCATCGGACATTTTCAAAATTTTCTCAAAAACAGCTTAATATTTTTTCTTAAAATTTATTGTAAGAATAGAGTAAAATACACTAATAAAGATGGCATAGGTCCTATTTTCATGGTTAACGCTGAATTTTTGAAAATTGCAAAAGTTTGAATTTTTTTCGGCGTCTTCCTGCAACTACAAAATTAAAGAAAGCGACTTTTCTTTCAAAAGAAATTTGTTGCTCAAAGTCAGTTGGTCACTTGTCATAAGGTCATGTAGATTTTTTTAAAAATGCAAGTAGTTTTTGTGCAATAGTGCATGCAATATTTGCAATTTTAAAAAATAACAAAAACAAGATTTTCTCAAAAACAGCTCCAAATTTTTTCTTTAAATTTTTGGTAGGGGTAGTGCTAAATGTACCCCATATGATGATATAGACGCCATGTGGCTCTAGTTTTTGCTTTTTCAAAAATGACAGAAGTATAATTTGTTTGACCTGACTCTGTTGTCTGTAAATTTATATTAGAGGCTTCTTCACATTATTATATTTAAATAATGTCATAAATTTTCCCGAATACTCAACAGTTTTCAGTTAAAATGAGTTCAAAATTCCGTATTTTGAGAAACGTTCTAACGCCATTTTTGAGAAAATAGCTCCAAATTTTTTCTTATAAGTCTTCCAGTGGATAGTGCTTATTGTACTGTTTAGAATGATGTAAAGTTCATTTTGGTGTATTCTTTTGTTATTTCAAATGTTAGACAAATGTAATTTTATTTAATATCTCTCATGTCGTTAATATGCACATTTCAGTGGATTTTTATACATTATTGAATTTGTGAGTGGAAGGTCTTCAAATTACTTCAAATGAAGTTTTTCAAGAAAATAGATTCTGTGAAAAAGAGCTTCGAATTTTGCATTTACATAATGCTTAACGCCATTACCTTAAAGACAGCTCCATATTTTTCAATGAAAATTGCTATTTAGGTTGACATTTTACCCTTCTTTAATATTCTAAAAATAATATTTTGGTTCTACTATTTGGAAACCAAAAACTTGAGAAAATTTCAACAAAATGTACTTTGGCGGCGATAGATGGCTGCAGGCAAGGAGAAAGGGGAAAGACTGTACCGTCCAGTCTACACGAAGGAAATTACAAAACTTTACTACGAGAAAGTCTGTGCCATTCTGTAGCACCTATAGTTTTGCTTTTTTATTCTCCTGGGACTGATCTCAATCAGTCATGTTATAATTTTCTGTGGAAACAGAAGTTGTGTTAGGTTTTGTTCCCTCATGAGAAATCCATCCTACTTTTGAATATGATCTCAAATCCCTTTAGAGGATAGGTCTCTGAATATGATATGTCCTGACAAGTGCGAAGAACAAACAATATCATTTTCACTGATGTCATTTCAAGATTCAATAGGGAGTCAACAACAGCATTTCAAAGGGACAGCTTCACGAGTAAAACAAATTCATAGCCATCACATCAGATGACCATGTGGGATCAAGTTTTCAAAGAAAATATAATTTCTTTACATGTTAAGTGCTAATGTAAACTTTACAATTAGAATACAAATTATTCATTATAATTATTAATTTGTTCACAATAATTCCTTTTAAAAGTGATTTTTCATTGTTTACATGCCTTTGTGCACCCTACTTTAGCTAAATAAATGACTTGTTTTGAATGCTTACTTTAGTAAAAATAAATGCCTTTTTGCCTACCTGTTTTAGGTAAAATAAATGCGTGAACTTCCGAACTCTGATGACGATAATGATAATGATAATGATAATGATAATGATAATGATAATGATAATGATAATGATAATGATAATGTAAGTAATGTAATGTAATGATAATGATAATGATAATATGTAATGTAATGTAATGATAATGTAATGTAATGTAATTAATGTAATATAATTTTTAATATAATGTAATATAATGATAATGATAATAATGTAATGTAATGTAATGTAATGATAGTAAATGAATGTAATATAGTAATGATAATGTAATGATAATATGATGATAATGATAATGATAATGATAATGTAATGATAGATAATGTGTAATGTAATGATAATGATAATGTATGATATGATGATAATGATGATGATAATGATTGATGTGATAATGTATGTGCATATGATAATGATGTGATGATGATAATGATTGTATGTATGTAATGAAATGATAATGATTGATGATAATGATAATGTAATGTATGATAATGTAATGATAATGATAATGATAATGATAATGGTAATGTAAGTGTAATGGTAATGGTAATGTAATGTAGATGGTAATGTAATGGTAATGTAATGTAATGTAATGTAATGTAATGTAATGTAATGTAATGATTGTAATGTAATGTAATGAGTAATGGTAATGTAAGTGGTATGATAGTGATAGTGATAGTGATAGTGATATGATAGTGGTAGTGGTAATGGTATGGTGAATGATATGATATGATGATGATGATGATAATGATGTGATAATGATGGATATGATAATGATAATAGTGATAATGATATGATATGATAATGATGATATGATGATAATTATGATGATATATATGGATAATGATGATAATGATGGTGATGTGGTGATGTGATGGTGATGGTGATGATGATGGTGATGATGGTGGTGTGGTTGGTGGTGTGAGTGATGGTGGATGGTGGTGCTGGTGGTGTGTGGTGGTGCTGTGTGGTGGTGGCTGAGTGGTGTGGTGGTGATGGTGGTGATGTGAATGATGATGATCATAATTAATATATAATAATAATAATAATAATAATAATATATAATAATAATATAATATAATATTGATTATTATTACCTTAGTACTGGAATCATCACAACTTTTACCTTCTTTAAATATTACTAAACTTGGTTTTGATTTCTTTGATGAGTGGCTGACATGATCAGCACTTCAGTGTCACTGCTAAATAATAAAAGAAACAGAATTCATATTTATAAAGTACATATGATGAAAATTTATTACCATACTTTAATGATAAACTTCAATTAATGAGTAAACTTCAATAGCAGTTAGTTTCTAAATCGATTAAAAGTTATGGGTCAGATGTTACAGAATTAGAAATATATATTATTTTGCAGATACAATTTAAGTCATTCAAACAAATAAAACATAGAAAAATATATGTTATTCATCAGAAAAGTGTATGGATTCAAGTTAAATTGTGTTTCAATGAATTATAATTATTTTATCTTATATTGTTTAAGTGGATATTAGAAATTAGAAAAATGTCAAGAGTACTCTATAATTTCTGACAAATTAGACCCTTTTTTCCTTTTCTTTTTTCTTTTCTTCTTTCTCTTGACTCTAAATAAGTCTATTTCCTCAGTCATGAAACTTTATGAATATGTAAAATTATGAACAAATGAATTTGTGCTACACGCAAAACATTTTTTATCTTTCATCAATATAAAACATGCTCATAAACATATAAACATGCCTTAATACGTGTCACCATGAATGAAAAGGACAAGCTACCACACACATACATTCTGATAACACAGCAACAATATTGTCAGATGTAACATTCACTTTCATGGCAATAAGACAAAAAAAAAGTACATATTCTTTAGGAACAGTACTACACCTTATTTCGTATTTTGAGGAAATATAATTATTTCTTTAAAAAAGAGCAAATATTTCAGTCATATAGAGAAGAAAACATACTACACAAGAGAAAAGGAAACCATTTAAATTTTTTTTGTAGAAGAGAACCTGAAGAATCAACATACAGAAAAATAAATAAGTGTACATTGTGAAAATTATACATAAGTCATTGTTCAGTTCAAAAACCAGCATGAAGTGAATTTTTTGTTAAATCATTTACTAGTGATTTAAAAGGTTCTGAATACTTTAGAAGTATCATACACACAACACAGTAAGCATTTTCAAATTATTTTTCAAAACAAAAAATGTTGATAAATTTGTTTTGAAGTTAAGTAATTATTTTAAATGTGTTTTTCCAAAAATAGTGTAAACAAAAAGGGGGAGAGGTATGTAGTAAAATATAACTTGAAGTAAATTCATTGCTAAATCATTTAATTTGGAATATTTCAGCAAAATTTTATGAAAAAACAAAAAAAAAAAAAATAAGATAAACTTATTAAACAATGTTATTTCATCAATAGTTATGAATCTGAATAAGAATTATGAAGTTATAGTTGTTTGATCAAATAAAGAGACCAATGAGATTGTCTGTAGAGATTCAATTATGAGAATGGAAGTTTCGAATCAATTAAAGGCAATCAATAAAACAAAAGAATATTCTCAGCATTTGACAGTTTTATTTTTCACATTACAAAACAGGTTTTCTTGGTTCAATAAAACCACATTTTCGGGTGGAGGTTTGAAATCATTTTAGCATAATTTTAAACCTCCACCTGAAGATATGGTTATTCCTGAACCATGCAACATTGTGCTAAGTTTTGTAATATGGAAGGAAAACCTTTGTTCTGAGAATTTTCCTGTGATCCAGTGAGTATCTATAATTGATTTGGAAACTTCTATTCTTTTAATAGAATTAAGAAGTGTAATATGAAGGACTAACCCACTAAAAATTGTCCTGTACTTTAAAACAATTAGTTTGAACATTGAATATTTTTTAACAGACAATAAAATAACACATATTTTACATTAAAACATTACATTTCAACATTTGAGTCGTGTAATGTGACCTTCTACAAGTGTGTGATGTCACTCTGTGAGACAATTGCTCTTTACTATGTACATTATCCTTTTTCTTCTTTTTTTTTCTTTCTTTTTCTTTTTCATCTTTTTTGTTCTTTCTCTCTCTCTCTCTCTTTTTCTCTCCCTCAATGTAGTGTTGTATGCAAAATATGTGTTTTCTTTTTGTTGTTTAATATTAATTGTTCAAACTAATTGTTTTAATGGAGTATATATTTGGGGCAGAATATGAAATATATGTTACTTGTCTTCTAATAGAAAATTCTGAGAAGAGAGTGGAAAGGTAAGACTGCAGCTTGATTTATCTCTTCTGTCAGTGAGTCAGTGTGTCTATCTGTCTTGCTGACATTAAATTGTAATTCCTTTCATAACAACTTGGATAAAAATATAATCATAATTAATAATAATAATATAAATTAATATTTTGTATCTCAGAGTCATATACACATACATAACATTTTGCCATTTATTCTTAAGGCTATATATTTTACTCTTTGCATTATTTCCATATCCTATTGAGTATACTTATCAATTGATTTTGTGCATTTTGGAGGGTTAAGATTAGTGGGAAAGTCTTGTGATCTAACAAAAGAAACTTTTTGCGTAATAATTTTTATACATTTTGTTGATTTCCACAAAGAGTGGAAATGAATAGTTAAAAAATAATACTACAGTAAAACCTAAGACAGAACCTCTATAAGACTGGAACCTGCCATCCTGGACAATAAAATCTCAGAACAGAACGATTTTATATGTGAAAAGCTGGAAATCTGTCTCCCATGGATACAAAATGGTTTTTAGAGAACCTAAGGTGATTATTACCTGGCTAAGAAAGAAATTTATTTTTAAATTTTCAGCCCTATCTTTGGAATGGTATAGCATGAACGATACTGATCATGTCCTGAGGCAATAGAGTCAATGATGAGTTTTTCTTCTTATACCCACTATCAGGGAATCTTTGGCAAATGCAATGACTGTTTCACTGTGACTTTCAAGGTTGCAACAAGCATGACTTCACTGCTGTAGCTCCGAACCCTTTATGTTGGTTGTACACAGCCCATTCATTTCTCAACTGCGTCACCACATTTCCTTAAGTCTACAAACAGAATTCTGTCTTGCCATCCTAATGTAGTGTTGACAAGGTGTAGACCACACAATTTTGTAAACAATTGTAGTATAGTGTAGGAAAGCTGTGTGGTAGTGTATCAAAATGTCCACAACGCATATGTGCAAGGCTGTTCCACTACAGAAGGAAATGCGGAATAAATGATTGACCTCTGAGATACTTTCCATGGTTTCACTATTGATTTATTATTTCCTGCAATATTTTCATTGACAAATTATACTTCATTTTCTTTATTTGGTTGTGTTAATTCTCAAATTTGTTGATTTTTAGATTTTTTTAAATAAAACTAGAAACTACAGCTAAAGGATATTCTCAAGTTCAAAGTTGGAACATTTTGGAAATTAAAACATTCTTTGTTGTGAAATTGTGATAAATCAGAAGCCGAAGCAAAAAAAAAGCAGAAAATAAAGCCATCTAATAATATTTTCTTTGAAGACAAAATTAGAAAATTAGTTAAAGCAAAAACAGTGGGGGAAAAAAATTGGAAAGAAAGTGTACATTAGTATGTGCAGAGGAAAGCAGTTAAACTAAAATTGCTGCAGATCAATTTTGTGTTTTGAATGTTTATTTTTTTATGACTGGTGCATGAATATTTCATTATCACAGAATGTTCAACATGTAACTCTGTCAAGGATTCTCTGTTTAAGCTTGTGCTGAATACAAGAAGTGGGTTAAAGTAAAAAAAAAACAAAAAACAATATTCAGTAACTACTTACTCCAGTTAAAAGTTTCTTTCTTCACATACAAATCTGCAAATCTTAATATAATTTCATGTCTCACTTTAACTAATTGCAAAATGTTGCGGTTATGTTATTCTTTCAACAATTGAGTATAACATTTTTTGAGAATTTCTATAGCCAAAGGCTTGTGATTTTTAAAGGCAAATGTAACCCTTAAAGGAAAATTCAAAAGACAAACATTTTAAGAACATCAGGGTCAATATAATTTCAATCAACATCTTCAACATCATGCTTTTTTTAGATCATGCATAGAATGAAATACATTAATGTATTTTTTAATTGTTTTAAAAAACTACATAATTTTAATTTTGTTTAAAAACAGTCTAGTATGAAATCATTTCACTCACATGTAAAATATGAGACTGGAAAATATCCACGAATACAGAGATCATTCAACACAAAAGATGCTTCACTACTTACGATGAATTTAAATCATGCCCCAGCATGTATAGTTTGCCAAGCACCGTTAAAATTCAAAAGCCCCTGTTAGTTATAAAATAAACAATTGACAATAGGAAAAGTGAAATAACACATCATGACACTATAGAGAAGAACAGGAAGGAACATTTCCTGGGTAAATTATAAGCCATTTCTTTAATAGGTTGATTAATGATAATTTTTGGTTACAGACACAGTAAAAAAATATGAACTACATGATTATGGAAATGTTCAGTATTTAATTCAACATTGATATAAAATTACAAAGACATGGAATTCTTAGTACATAAGTATATAATGTTAAATATCTACTATAAGACTGCAAAAGTGTTAAAATAACATTGTATAAAGCAGGCATTTAATAGTAACTTCCATGCACACAGATGAATATTATTTAAATTTTACATCAAATAAATTTACTCTATTTACAAAAATACGAACTCCTATACTCTACTAAAACATAATAGTCTTTCTTTCAGTTAATTCATTAGATACATTTAAAAATATTATTCTTGATTGCATGACAACTATTCTACTAAAACATTTTTGCTATCAGAAATTGTTTGTATAACAAAATTAGTCATGTTAATGTTAAAATCATCAAGAGTTAATACTTCTTCAAGCATAATCAGACAATGATTTGTATTTCAAAAACAAAATGAAACAGAGAAATTAATTCTCTTAGTAAATTATCAAATGCAGAAATTTATGTCTATCATGCACATTATTTCATTTATCCTTTTACCACTGTTTACACCAATACACCAAAGCCATGCTTATTTTATCTGGAGCAGTGCAATCAGGCAGAAGCATGCACATATTTCCCGCAGTGATTTCCTGCAGTGATACAAGTCTCTTTCACACATGTTTTTTTATTAATCTGTATAAATACACTCTTATAAAATTGTTTTATACACACTGAAAAATAAATTACAAAAGTGGTATGATGAAGTGTGATGAAGTATTAATGGAAAGAGAAGAAATGATTGCAGGAGATCAAAAGCACAAAGACAATTAGAAACAATTAAGCTAGGAATGACTCAATACAATGTGATAGAAATTAAAGTTCACACGCCATGATGAAGAAAGATCATTTTAGTGCTCACACAAAATATCATGTACACCTGCTCATGTGCAAAACAGGAGAAAAGGGAATTTATAGAGATCATTCTGCCCCAACAAACAAGGCATCAAATCACTGATTAGCTGGCATCTGTAAGATAAGCTGCAACAGTATTTGAAGTGTTATATTTTTATTTAGTGTTCTTAATAACCACTACTGTGCAATAATGAGAAAGAGGTGCTTAGAGCAGAGGCTTAACTATAAATGAACTTGACACATATGTCCCTGAGGACCCCACAATTTTGAAAACAAACAGCTGATTTGTTTTGTTAACATTACCTGACACTGGAGGACCCTTACTTTCTATACCAAAAATTACAATAAATAATTGCTTAATAATATGAATGGTAATTAAAAAAAATTTTTGGTGAGAAAAGATAGTTTAATTTAAAAATTTTAAAAATGTTTATAATGCTTGAGATCTTTTAAAATCTGAGTGAGAAAAAAAACCTAAATATTTTGGTGATTTATTACTTCATATTTTTTGAAGAACAATTATTGTATACTTAAAAATGTTAATTTTTGTAATTGCAGCATATTGTATTATGTTAATAAAAGCTACAGTACACATTAATAATGCAGAATAATTAATTTTTAAAATCAGTTTCTTAATTTTAGTAGATTGAATTTCTTTAAGTTAAATTATTTGGGTATCATCTAATAATAATAATAATAATAATAATAATAATAATAATAATAATAATAAAAATAGATAATAATAACAACAACAACAACAAAGGAAGAGTTAGATCACATAATGTCAGTGTACTGCATAGTAATTGTATAGTATAGTATAGTACTGCATAGTATTGTAACTCTAGAAGAAGCAGGTCCTCTCTGACAGTCTATCACAAAGCCCTTGTTGTGTTATGTCATTGGCTCAATGCTTAGCATTTAAATACACAAGTGCAAAGGGAGAATAAAAGTGTGCATTCTTTTTTATTTTGCAATTAAACCCTGAAAATATCATGCACTTGAGGATTTGAAATCAAGCCACTATCAAAAACTATAAATGTATTAATTAAATCAAGTGATATGAGACTGCAGATTGAAAATTATTTTTATGTTTTTTCTAAACTGCTTCAATACACTTTTCTTACAATTATGTAAGTAGTTTGCTGCGGAGACGGGTATGAAATATTGATTAGAAGTTTTCACTGATGTTTTTTGAGATTATGTACATAAACTTAACCTGAGAGCATGAAAGAATTTAATGAAATATTAAGCAACCATTAAATCTAATAATATTCTTAATTATTTTAATTTTTTAATACACAACAAAAATATTATATTAAGCTGGTTTCTGTAATTTCTTTTCATGTTTTTAGGTAAAGATTGTGAAGGTGTAGCCTATATGATGCCTTGCCGCATACTAATTAAAAATGCATTAACTTTGAAAAGACCACAATTATTTTCTCCTGACAAAAAAGGACACACACATGGTGATGCCAAGTCTGCTCACAGCAGCTGGACTTATCAGATCAATTATTTTCTTATCTGGATTTTATTTACAAGTCTTTGATCTTGCCTTTCATTCACATTTGTGGTTGCAGCTAAAGGGACATTCTCATCATTTTGCGCCTTGTCCTTTGTAGAAGCATCTTTCTCTTCAGGAAGAAATTTCACTCTGAAAAACATTAGTGTAACACTCTCACACATATGCATACTTTACAAAAATTATGATTACTATAGAGCTGTTATTAAAAGACCATTCCAATTGCCAGACTTAAAAAGTTATGAGAATGATACCTTGCAAAAATCCAACGTGCAAAATAACAAAGCAATATCATGCAGTTAATAAAGGGATAGTAGTATGTACAAAACAGGCTGGATGCAAATAAATTTCATCAGCAACATTTTGCTTTTTACCCAAGTAAATAAATTTGTTGTTATTAGGTATTCAAATTTATTTTTTGAAAATTATCATTAACTTAATGCATGATGGTAAACTATGCACAGCACCCCCTACAGTCACTCTAGTAACTCTTGTTGATTTTCATAGGCCTCATTGCATTAGTAAAAAAAAAATAATTATTTTAATTCATGTTTTCACAAGTTTTTTTTTCAAAACTTTAACCAACAATGTTTTTTTGTAAGCACTGCAACAGATATTATGAAAAAGAAATAGTTAAATGCATTTTTAAATCTTCCTATTTACTTCAAATTTTTCTTTATAAATAAAAATACGTCAATAAGCTTGAATCAGTTTTATAAAAAAAGAACAATTATCTTCACTAATTAGAAATAATGTGTTGTGTTCAGTGAAAAAAGGGCTTCCTGAAATATTGAGAGTCAATGTGAAAATCTTGAAATAAATTGGCAATAATTGTGAATGTGAAGAGTAATATTCTGTAATAGAAAACTAGTGACTGAAAATCTTTAGCAGAGTATGTATTACCAAACATAATTTGAATACACACTCTACACAACCTGGAAAATATACTACACAGAAATAAATATGGCTACATCTTGAGAAAGCCTTACTTTCAAAATCTACTACATAATTTAAATACTTTGCACACAGATAAGTAATTCTACTGATATTTTCATGAAGCAGCTCCACTAAAGCTTAAAACTTACTGTGACTTCTTGTATCTTAAAACATTTTTTTACATAATTATCTATATAAATTAGGATATTTTTTTATAATTGTAAGTACTTAATGAAAAATAATAATAGAAGAATCATTTCATTAAGAATCAACATTGTATTCTGGACACAGTACATATGTTTAATATCTACTGCAATGTTAATAAAAATATTTTGTCCAAATTTTACAGGAATTTATTATCAATGTACAAATTAGCTGTAATTGACGTAGTAAGAGATAAGAAATACTTCAAATTTCATTATGTGATTGGTATCTCAATTTTCTCATTAAATATCAGTTACTTCCACACATCTCACATTGCAGTAAGTAAATTACTTTCATTACAAGTCACAGAAAAAATTAACAGCTAAAAATTACAAAGATACTTACGATTCCTTTGGATCTTGTTTTGATACACCACCTAAAAGCAGAAAAAGAAAATGTGAATACCATTTTGAAAAATTATTGCATTGCCTGCATTCATCTATTTCTGGAATTTCATGTTATTTACTTATGTAGTTATTTAATTTCTGTTCTTGTTGACGGGAATGAGAACTGAAAATAATTTTTTTGCAGAGGTTGCTTGATAAACCAATGAGACAAATGTCAATACTCATTCAAATCTCTCTGGTTTATTTAAAAGACTTGTCATCCTGGGACTGTACTAATAATAATAAGAGCAAAAGAGAAAAATTTGCTTAAAAAAACTAACATGTCCTCATGTTTACTAAACTGTTACGAATGAAAATAAATTAAGGTTTACAATTCAGATGAAAAAATTAAACCCAATAATGATGCAGAATTTTGAGAGGCAAAAAAATCAATGACAAAAGATTATTAAAACCAATATTTTTATATTCTGACACAATACTATACAATCAATGGAGACAAAATCACATTTCTTCATGTCAATACAATACAGTCCTAAATGCTTCATTCTCAAATTTTGTTTGTTGTTGTAAAAGTTATCAAATTAAATAGTAAGATCTTAAGAAATATTCATTAACAAATGATATATAGAACTGTTTACAAATATGATATATGCAATACAGATATAATTATTTATATTAAACATAAATAAAAATAATCCCCTAAGGTAACATAACAATTCTACACAAATCATTGAGTAATATTATAGGTCCAGATACAAAGAGAAGTATAAATGGAGATTCCTGTGTTTCAACAGAAAACAGAACACTGTTATATGCCAGAACTGTACACAGGGTATTTAGATATAAATCAGCAAAATAGAGTATATTATAATCATAAATAGACTCTTCATCTAGTACATAATACTTTGTGTAACTTTGTGTACACCATCTTACCCTCAATTTTTGTGTTAAGTACTTTTGTGTGATAATTCATGAGCTGAGTTACTTTCTACTGATTGTTCACATGTTTACTCCAGCTGCAAGCTTTCAGTATTGCAGAATGTCTGGCAGTAGAAGGAATAAAAAATCTATTAATGTAAATAAATGTAATTTCAAGCAAAGGAACAGTGAGTATGAGTAGTTAGTAGTTTCACTAAACATATTTACTATACACTTCATAAAAGTTGTGGATTATTTTACCACACATTCCAGGAATGTTATCTGGGTAAAGCATGTATTGCAATCAGCAGTTTTTATTCAGAATGATAAAAGAATTATAATATAAAATGGTTTAAGTCCTACCAAATGAGTAGTATAAAATTAAAACACTGACAAAACAAACATGGAATGTTATGTGCTATTCATTTCTGTAGAAATAATACTGTATAAATCTCAGAGAAAAGAATGGAGATTCAAAAGATCAATTTGGAAGAAGCAATGTGAGTTGAGTTACATATAAAAGTCAACACATTCATCTCCCTTTCGAGTGTATACTGAAAATGTCTTTTCTCTGGAATGATTTAATTTGTGAGATCGAATATTTACTTTGCATGAGATTCTAACATTCTTGTAACCTGGAAAACTAAGTGAAATGTGTTTTTAATTAATTTGAATGATTTCCTTGAATATCACATTTTATCTTCTTCCACTTCTTTAGAATGCTATATGCTTTATAGAGTCTTATGTTTGCTTTAGACTTTGAAAACAATCAACTGAGTATATCAGTTCATGCTGTTGTATAAAATTTCTCACCAGGAGAGCAGATGTCTTGTCAACAAGTTAGTAATATATCCCTTTAAGGAAAATTCTATCTTCTTTAAATCATATTACTATTTATAATAATTCACATTTATGGAATATGGAATATTTGTAGGAATGTATCTTTTTAAATGTGCCTCTATAATAATGTTATCAAATACTCTCAAACCCTCTCATATATCATATGCACTGCACAGTGACAGTATTTTCAGCAGTAAATAATACATAAGAATCCCAAGTTGACATTATACTAAAGATAATTTCCATTTTTCCAACATATGATATAACAAAATCACAACCATTATATAATATTATCCAATTGTAAAAAGCCTAGAATTATATGGTCCCTGATTTGAACAGCTCTTATTATTAGGACAAATGCCAATGTAATTTTTGTTTTACAGCCTTATTAAGAAACAGTAAACATTTTAAGAACATTATGGCTTGCAAATTAAAATTAATGTCTTAATATTAAAACAAATATAATACAAAACTTAGCAAAGATGATAGGCTTCCTTTAAATAATGTAATATGTGTTGGATAAGAGTATTCAACACCATTACTACAGTCTTGGACAGAGGCACTGGGGATTTTTTTTCTTTTTTTGCTTAGAATACACTACAAACAGGGTATTCAAGACACAAACTTGAGAAAGTGGATTAACCACCAGAGACGCATCTTTCCCTTCCCATTCTGCCTGAGAATTTTGTACAATATAAGCAAATATCTGTCCATTGTACACTGGGCTAAGGAATGGAGAGAATTGTCAAAAGGAATGCATGGTTTCATACACATAGAACACACAACTGGCTCTTACACATTATGGACTGACCATACAATGTGTTAAGGCCAGTAATTTCCCCGTGTGGGAGCCATATATATTTATATATATATATTGCAGTTATATAGTAGGTATAAGAACAGACACACACAGAGGTCATCTGGATTCTTTTGATCACAAGAACAGCTGGCATTATCTATTATCTTCTCACTTAAACAGTACTTTCACAATAGCCAGCTCTTTGTCCACATCTGATATCCAGGTCTCCATTGAAATTCACACTTTTTATGCTCTCTCATAAGGAAGCTAGTTTGCAACTTGCTGTCTGTTCAATGATGATCCATACACTACATCAGGCACCTGCCTCTTTAAAAATTCACAATGATAAACATTCCCAGTAACACAACCTTTCAGAGGTGGGCCTACTCCATGAACACATCTGTACTACCGAGCTACATTGCAAAAAGCATTTACTCCACATGACTTCTGCCTAAAGGCTCTTGGCCTTTTAAATTATTGTCCTTTGTTGCAAATCTCAGTCAAGGGAATACCTCAAGGATGAAATGATTTCATTAGATAGAAGTCTAACCAAGAGGAGCAATGCTTATTTTCAGTACTAGCTTCAACTGACTGCTGATCTCATAGCACTGAACACTTTTGTAATCACACTAATCCATTTTCTAAAAAAGACCACATTATTTCATTAATATCTCTTTTAATCTTTACCAATTCCCCTGTTTATGTAACATTTCATTGACCAAGAAAATAAAGAGATCTAGGGGACGGAAAGTCTCCAAAATGCACACCACAAGTCTCCTAATCTGAAGATTCACAATTAATCAGCTAGGACATCTCCCTGAGATATATAAGATCACCTTATTTATTTTTAGTTACACAATGTGGTTTTCTTCTAAATTAAATGAGGGGAATGTACTACCTGATGAGCAAGGAGACAGCAGCAACATTAGTGGTGTTTATCAAGGTGTTACTAAGTGCTCATTGCTATGAGATGTGCCAAGTGCGTATTACAGTCAGGTGCAGAGCAAAGAAAGGATGCAAATGCACTAAGTCCAAAAAATAGCACATAGAATTATGGAAATCTAACAAATGAGTCTGTCATTCTTCATAAGAAGCGCTGGCAATGCTTTTTTTTAATTTCATTAAAACAGATCACTATGTGCGATTTTTTGCAAAATAAGGACTTGATGCACTGTGCTAAGGGTTACGGCTCTGGTCCAAGATATTCAGTACATGCCACAGAACTGTGCTTGTGTCTTTACACACACAATATTCAGGTCAGGCAGCCCATCTCTGTTTCTGCAAGATTCATCCACTGCACTTGTGGGACAAAACTGGAACACTGGACCCACACACCCACAAAACCCTTTACACAGGAGTGTCTTTGTCATCTTTTAAGCCTTCTTGATCTCCTGCTGGTTGCCATTGATGTACTCGCTGCTCACATTGTGATTGGCGATGGATTTTCCATCCCCCCCTCCCCTTCTCCTTTAGCTGGGGGTGTAGCAGTTTTCTCCGGGTCTATGTGAGCTTCGCTACTCGAATGGCTTGTCTTTCCTCGACCTCCACTGGCTGAAAGAAAGCAAGAACCACAATTCGGTGAAGGCAAGTGAAGATCAGGGATAATAAGGTCTGACAAAAAATACTTATGTTTAATAAATGATATAGATACAGAAATAATGCTGCAACAAAGGTGCATTACACAGAACTTTTAAGTTTAAATTTGATACTATATATCATGCTTCACAACAGCCCAAAGACACACAAAGATCTTTCAGCTCTCATATGCAAGGGGATTTAACAAAAAACAAAAAAACAAAACAAAAAAAAAAACAGTTCATTTCCGGTAATGGTAAAAGGCATTTTTATCTCAAGAAATTAAGCACACCAAAGAACCCTTCTTGATCTTTCTGTACAAAATATATACATGAACAGGATTTCTGTTTTAGTCACTTAAGTGCACTATGTACAGAGAGCCACAGCTAACCCAACAAGTGAAAGATATAGAACATTTACCCCAAAACTTTACACCATGAAGCATGCTCTTTACAGCAAACAGGCACATAAAATGACAGATTTTTCACACTAAACAACTAAAATATTAGTCACAGATAGAACATGTTTTTATGACAAAATTTAGGCAAATATTTCATTTGATTTAAAAAGAGTTTAGTGAAAGAAAGAAATACTATACATAATCAGGAAAGAGGGTCCAACAACACAGACAGCACTGCACTTGCCTTCGCCGATATTAGTTCTTGTTTCTTTGCCACAGCTTTGTGCTATTGTGCAAGCTACAGCTAGTGCAAAATAGCAACAATATTCTAAACAGAAAGCTACAGTTCATGCATTATTATCAAAAGCAAGCAGCCAAAATAATTTAATATTTCAATGTTCTTTTCATTAATTTAAAGGAATAGTATTTATATTTCACAAGTTTACAATCTGATTTTCACAAAAGTCCATCTTTATTCTCCTGAGAATAAGGAATGTTTCCTTCTTGAAGTCAAAGGAAATAAAAAAATGTTTAAAAAATTGTGAACATTAATTTTGTATATGGCAACTTAGAGTAATAAAGTAAAATAATAACAAAAACATTACAGAAATGCAAAAAGAACATGCCAATGCACAATAAAAGTGAACCTAACATTTAAAGGCAATAAAAACAATTTATTGTGGCCTTTCCTTTGAAAAAATATGCTTTCTTTTGAAGAATGAATTTAATATTGATTAGTAAATCAGTAGTAACTGGTTTAAAAGAAAAGAAGACATTATTTTGAAATAATGCATTATTGGTATACATTATTTTCTATTTATAAGCATTTTTCTACACAAAAACAAAAATCTTTTCAAAAAACTGAACTTGAATTTTGCTCTGATATAGTTTATTTTAATTTTTCCACAGGAAATTTGCTATGCACATTGAGATCATAATCATTACCATGATGATCATCATCATTATCATCGTCGTTGTTGTCATCATCATCCATATCAACAACATCAACATTGCTCTTGGTTTAGGAATGATGTTCCCTTGCTACTAGTGGGTACTGAAGCAATAGTCCTTCATCTGTTGAAATGTTTCTACAAGTGCCATCTGTGGAAATAATTCTTTGTACTGGCTTTTTCCACTTTGCCTAGTATTCTGTTATTTCTTCTGCTTTATCTTCTAAGTTTTTTTTTTTTTTTTTTTTTTTAATTTGTTGCATCATTGTTGATGCAACGCGTCTCTTAACCCTTGTTGGGCATTGAGCGCTTTCTTCTGGAGTAATCCTCCATTACTGAATAACTACTATACTGAATAATTACTATGTTTGTCAAGTCTCATCATGTCACAGTCAGTCAGTACCTTTTATCTCTTCGGCCAGGGGCTCAACACCATTAGATCCTGGGGTTCCTGGCCGGTCACCCAACCAGGAACCCCCGAGTCTCGAATTCGCTTAACCTTCATGACTTCACGGAGCGTAGTGAATGAATTTGGCTAGCACCACCAGCCATATTTCTTTTATAATTATGTCATTTCTTGTTACTCCTAAAAGCATCCTTGGAAAACTTCATCTGAGCTACTTGCATGCTTGTATTTTCCTTTGTGACCATTACCCATACTTCTGAACAATGCTTTAGCAATGATTTAATATTCTTTCCTCATCTAAAGTATCTTTATTATTTTATTTTTTCTACTATATTTTGCAAATGTTTCTTTCACATCCTTTGGATCTAATACAATTGAATTTCTGAGGTGTTTAAATTAGGTATTGAATTGTGTATTCAATTACTGATTTTTCCATCAAAATGTTCTTAGTTATAGAAAGCTAGTGTTTTTGTTTTTTGGCTTGATATTTTTATTTGATACTCTTGATGTATTTTTTTTACTTAATCTGAAAGCTGCTCTCTGTGGTAGTTTTCTAACTTTGTTACTTTGACTTGGTCATCTGCTAATAATACAGTCAAAAATTTCTGGTTGCTTGTTAAATTTATTCGTGTTAGAGTTTCCAATTTTCATTCTTTCATCATGTGATTCCAGTATATTTTGAAGAGAGGTGATGATGTGTAAATTTTTGAGTGAACCTTTCTTGATTCTCATCTGCTTTGTGTTGTGTCTTCATCATTTCTTATAACTATCATTGAATCTGATATAAGCTCTGTATATCTGGATCATCCCATATAGAATTTGTATATTTTTTATTAAATAGGTTTTTCTTCTCTCAAAATTTCCCATTATGTATCTTCAAGTTGTCACAGACTAATCAGGGATCAATGATATACATTGGTATCTTATGTTCTTTCCTTTTTTTTTACAATTTGATGGAGAGTGAGAACAGCATCTATTGTGTTTCTGCCTTTGCATAATCTGCATTGCTCTTCCAAGGTTATTTCTTCTCCTTTTATTGTCATTAGTCTTTGTCTTATTATGATTTCAAAAAATCTGTTGTCATTACTAATGCTTCTGCAGTTGTCACAGCTATTTAGTAGTTGGGGTTTTAGTTCTTATCTTCCATATTTTACCATTTCTATTTTTATTCCATCTCATTCTGCATTCCTTTTGTTATTCATAACCATTTCCTCCTCTACTTCCTCTTCTGTTATTTCCTTTATATCATTGTGTCTTCTTGGACTGCCTTAATCTTGAGGAATGTTTTCTGATTCTTTATTTTATATTATATTTTGGTTAAATCTGTCCCTTGTAACCATGCCAATTTCTCTATTTTATTTTATCTCCTCCTTTTTGAGAGCTCCCAAAAAACTCCCTCCAGGAGTTTCACATACTTGTCTCAAATGTTCCTCCTTATTTTTCAGGTTGTTTTCCTTACTTTTACTCTGTTTCATTTGTGTAAGATATGATCCTTTACAATCATTGTTTGTAAGTATTAATCATTGTAATCATTGTTGGTACGAGAACACTTTGAAACAAAATGAATTGGATGAAAATTTACAAAATAACGGTGAGAAAGGCATATCCATTCAATGTGTGGTTCAGAAAAACAGGCTATAATGATGAAACCTATGTCATTGAAGACATCCAGAAAAAAAAGAAGGGAAAGCATTTTAATTCATTATCTCTCTAACTTCTATGTTCTCATTGAACCACTAGGGGAAATCCATATCGAGCCTAAAGTTAAAGATATTAAATCTATGCTGCACTTGATTCACAGTGATGCCACACTTTTTTTTCAATCTCTGATCACAGATGATCAAGTTGTCAAGAATACTGAAGGGTTCAATAGTGTTGTCAATTCTGAAGATGTAAATGATGACAAAAGTTGAACAGTAAATAAAAGTGTTATAACAACTCTCTCCAAATTGTATTTACGATGTGCGTATGCAAAAATGTATTGTATGTTACATATGTTTGTTATAATTTACATTAAAATGTTGTTTCAGCAGGCAATTAACTGTTGCCAAACCCACAATACTATTCTTCTAATTAAGGCACAATGATCCAAGTAATATTTTCAACATGACTCAGCTGAAACTGGGAGTTTTTAGGACAAACGTATTCTTAATAAATTTGTTTTTCATTGGTTTTGGAAAAGATAGCTACTGATTTTATAATGTGGTTTACTAACAGACCAATATTTAATTTTATGGATTTGGAACTTGATCTCTATTGCTAATCATGACCCAATTGATGCATTATTGTAGGAATAGTTATCTACCTCTAATTATTTGGTGACAAATTGAAAAGATAAAATTCAAAATCTTGTTGAATGTAATTTCAAAGAAGTGCATAATTACTACTCCCTTAAAAGTTTACAATAATAGTAGCCAATCAAAAATAATAGAAGGTGAGATCCAATTGGCAAGTACAGAAGTAAATTTCAAACAACTGTATTGAAAGTTTGCAAGTGAAGTTTAGAAAGTAAGTTACCAATATTTTTATTTTAATAATTCTTCACATTATGCATTAATTTGAAATTATTTTCTTCATACAATTAAAACATTGGAATCTGTGCAACATACAGAGGCATGGTAGTTTGTTTGGGAGTTGGGAAAAACACTATATGCAAAGGAGAATATTATTACATATTCCATGTGATACAAAAGAAATAGCAATCTTGCAATAATGAATAATAGACAGAAATTCCTTTGTAAACAAATAATACATGAAAAGTGAACCTCTTGGCATTACAATATGATGAAATTGAGATGTTTTCTAAAGCATACTCTTTACCCTGTATAAAAAGTATCCATATATTAAATTTTGATAGTAATTTGTAATTACAGTGTGATTTTTATTTTAAAAAATTTCTTGTGAATCAACTTTGTACTTTAGGCAAAAAAGTAGTTTAAAAGAAACTGATATTGTATTTGCAACAAAGCAACATAATAGCATTTTATATATCAATATGTTAAATTTCTTGGTAATATATGCTTCAGTTATAAAATTCAGACAGGAAAATTAATAATACACAGTTGGGGATCTCAAATGCTAACATGTCAAATACCTAATACTTTGGCAATGTAGCTATAAGGGACCACTTAGGATTAGCAATAATAATTATGATGTCACAAATTTCATTCTCGTATATTATTTACAAATCTAGGCCATCATACATAATTTAATGCAAGCAGGGATACAGACTAAGAGCTTTTGACCTAAAAACATTCTACCAGGTCATAAACCTCTAATGATGTTCACAATTCAATTACTTTCTTTTTATAAGACCATTTACAAACATCAAATTAATCTTCTACCAAATTATTAATATCATTACAACCTACTGGGATTATATCTGTTTTTATTTACTTTGCATTTAAAGGCAAAACTCAACAATAACTTTTAATTAAAAATTAAAATATACACCTGAAAACTAAAAGTTTAATAGTATCCTGTGAAGACATCATTAGAGTTTCATTGTAAAATATCTTCTTTCATTTCATAAGTTTTCTAAATTCTTTTTTAGATAAGAATATTAGAAGAGAAGGAACATTTACTAATTAAAAACCATAAATTTAATTCTTCAACTATCTGACTGAACATATCATCTAAATCATCCATTCACTCCAATGTATACAAAAGCAACAAGCTTCTAAAGCAAAGCAAAGTCATTCCTAGCAAAGAAAGCTAAAGGAGTCAAGTTCTGAAGATGATATTGTCATTATTGTGACCAATACATTTGAGATGAATGAATAAATTGATAAATAAAGTAATCTTGGATTCTGTGGTAGCTGAAAGTGTTATGAACACATGCATGTGCAAGGGGGTGGGGGAGCTGTGCTCTCCTCTCCTTGAAAATTTTGTAAGGGGCCCCATACGCCTTCATGATAAAACACATTATTTCTGTAAATATGGTCAATTTCTGATTTTCCTCTTTTTTTCACCTGACAATTTAGGGAATCAATTTACATTTGCAGAAGGCAATCTGCAAGGCATTTGGCAACCTGTAGAAGGTTCAACATAAAATCGACGGTATAAATTAATTGTGTGATTTAAGTTTTAATTTGATTCTGCTTGTATTATGTTTTACATGTTTTATTTATTTACTAGTAATATATATCATATGTAAATAAAAAACATTTAATCATGTAGGGGCCCAGAAATGTGCTTGGCCTCCACCTTATTTTACATTTTGCACACCTATGGTCACGAATACTCATGATTCTATGAAACTTCACCAGGTTTCAATCAAAAAGAAGTTTGTGTTGCTTTACCATTTGTTTCATAAGAATGTTTATATCAAAATAGTATCATTATGAATTTCTAATTCTAAGCAACTGATTTTCTTATAGTGAACTCAATATGTAACTACATTTATATCAAGAAGGTATATTAGAGGATTGGAAATCTTTTAATATTCATAAAAATCTTTAAAACTTAAATGGCACATCAAGAATGTGAGTTTCCATCCACTATCTTTGATTGATGTCACTAAGAGAATATTAAAAATGAAAGTAATTTTGCTGTCATTTTTACAATACAAACCTATTTTTGTACTTTATACCTGTTTTTAGAAGATGTAAAATCAGATGATAAAACCAATAGTGAACAAAGGAAATATGAACAGCCAAATTTAGAAAATTAAGAAAGAGTAAACAAGAATACTTTGATAATGGTTGGTATGAGTGTATGTATGAAAATAGCATTTTTCAGTAAAGGTTAGTTGTAAATGATAGAAAAGGGAAGATTTTATTAATTTTTTAAAACATGTTTTAAAGCATTTTAATATAAAGTGCTACATTATTAGCTAAAAGTGTTTTGCAACATGCACAGAAAAAGGAAACTCACTTACCAGTAGCATGCTAGTTAGGAGCGTGCTAAATTACCATTTTAACAAGTCAGATTACTTGGCCCGACTGTCATGCCCTAGGCAGAGCACAATACATCTGTCAGGTAAGACACAAAACTTCCCGCAAATTTATATCTTTCCTATCAAAAAGGAAATGTACAGGAGATTTCTTCACTGTTTGTACAAGTTTTCTTCCCAATATATTCCATTTTTATTAAAGAACTGTTTTCTCATAAACGAAGCATTTGAATAGGTTTTCATTAAAAAAAAATTCATTAACAATATAAACACTGCCTATGTTATTTTCTTTTCTTTCTTTTCAAATGAAAAATGAGTAACGCTACAAATACTTTTTATGACCTATAATCAGAATGAAAGGTTGTATTCAACATTTTTACTTGGTTTTATATTTAATGATCTCACTAAAATGACGAATACACAATTAATGGTTTACATGTGGTTCTGGAACAGTATTTCTTGGTTGTTCATGAGTTATGAAGACAATCTTCTGTACTGGCATGAGCATCTAATAGATCAGAAGCAATTACTTTTGCAACGATAGCTTTTTATATTACGCATTAGTAAACTAAGGAAGCGAGGGATTTATAAAAATTGAATTTGTTTGTTCCAGAATGAAGAGCTTCAGTTTTCATAAAAAGGAGAGACTTGTGAAAGATAAGTTACAAACAAATGAAAATACCATTCTTTTGAATGGCAAGAGAGAAGTCTGTATTTCAATAGCAATATTTATTGATCATTTGAGAGTTCTCCTTGCAAAAGTAGTTCCTGAAGGTAAAGAAGATTGAGAATACTCAGAATATATTCTGATTTTATTATTACTTATATACTACTTTAATGATTGGTTATTATTTAAAAAAAAAACTGAAATGATTAGTAATTTTCAGTTTGGGAAAGTTATATTTCGCATTGATATCACAAAAATTAAATATCTTTAGTAACAGAGTAACAAAGTTAAGGTACAATTAAGTCGTGCAGGTAAGCAGAACGTTGGTCTATGTAGCAATTAGATAAGAACTATTGCACCAATGCCTTTCACATACTTCTCAAAAACTAGACCATACTATTCATGGAAGCTATATTTACTTTTCTTTTAGATTTTAAGTTCAAATAAAATCATATTATTTTATTTATAAAGCTAGCTACAAGAGATGTATTCTGAACAATGTTATTTTGAAATTTTAATAATAAACACATCATTGAATTGTGTAATGCATTATATCATATATATATATATATATATTAATAATATATTATAAATTATTCCATTATTCATATCATAGTAAATAATTCATTTCCTTCAATAGAGAGCATACAGAAGCTTAAACACCTTTGACTGGTTCTTGCACTACTTTCTTCGAAAACTTCAATTCTTGATAACCAATTGATTAAAATATTAATTCTAAGGAATACAATTTTTAAATCATATTTAAAAAACTTCAAAAATATATAAAACCATATGACTGAGCATTCATACTGAAATCAAACAGCACACTGAATACAACATGAATAAACATGCATCACTAACAATCATAAATGCAGTTCAAAGTTAGAATGTCTAAAAAAGAATAAATTTCATTATAATAAAAGATTCAAAAGGAAGAATGAAGAAAATAAAATACATAGAAAACTGTTAATATCCAGAACATGCATAATTCAAATAAACCCCTTGACAAAAATTTGAAATAAACTTGAAAGAAATTAATTTTTGATACCACCCCAAAACTAGAGTCAAAACTGGAGCAGTGAGGTACAACATTCAACTCTCAGGCTCTTAAAAAATGCGAAGCTTATCAATTAGAAATGAAAGCTTTCCCTGCACTGAAGATGAATGAATTGTTTTTTATATGCAATAACAAATGTTGGCTGAAAAACTATGTAATAATGTCCTCTATTATAAAATGTTGCAATTAATTACACATTGTGAAATCACATAAATGTTTAAGGAGGTAAATGTTATGCAATTTCTGATTCTTTTGGATGATATGAATGTAGGTGTCTGTATGTAAATTATTGGTAAAGCTACAGATTATTAATTCTAATTATTCACAATAAATAACCCCCACCACCACATTTATATCACAAACCAGTACAATACTAACCACAAATTTATTATTATCATAAATGAGATATACTTGGGTTTTTCTAATGAGGCAGCTGAGGGTATTATCTCCAAGAGGGAATATGGCATGGCTTTTCACGTCTTTCTTGGTTGTGCCACTAGTGTCGCTTGATCTACAGCACTGCTTGATACAGTCACAGCCATGCGACATCTTTTAGCAGGACTAAGAAAGACGCAAAAACTGGTGCCATATGCCATCTGAATAGATATAATACCCTCAGCTGCCATGTTAGAAAAACCCAAGTATAAATCATTTTTTCTTTCTATAAAAATTGTTGTCTATGCTATTCCCCAGTTAATTAACATTGTGTATGGTAAGCCAAATCTGTACACAAACTTACTCTAAAACTCATCAACCTTCACATAACTTTCACTTTCTGTGGAGCATTATTGGTACAATCGGGAAAATGATATAAAATATCAGTTTATAATCTTTGAATTACCCAAAATGCACCTCATAAGTTTGAAAGGATAAGCTAATTGCTGTACAATAAATTGTTGGATGTTCACTAATTATATAAGAGAAGCAACAAATCAAAAAATTAAATTATATAAACATGTGGTTTCATAAGATCATGTGTTGTGGAACATAAACCAACAATACTTTCTATTTATTTATTTTATTTTCTTATTTCAATTTATTTAAATTAATCCATTACCCACAATATTGTGTCAATTATTATACAAAGCTAATTAAAAACTTCTGATTCGCTGAAACTTCAGGAAATAATAACAAATTTAATAAACATACAGCAAAAAATCATATATTAAATACTCAATATTTTCATTTTCCTGTTAGACATCTCAAGAAAGAAGTTTTAGCTCAATTAGTTGTTTTTCCTTCTAATTATTATGGCAATACTTATCCTACAATTTTATAATTGGCATCTTTTCCTTTGTGAGATTACAAATATTAACAGAAAGGAAATACTCATAATTAGTAAATATGGCTGGTGTTAATAAAGTGGGAGTATTAATTTTTCATATGGGCCATATTTTTTACATTTACAAGACATTTCTAGCTTTAAAAATGCCAGTAACTGAACAGCTTAGCCAGGTTTGTGACAGGTTATTGAGGTTAAGCAAATTCAAGATTTTGTGGTTCATGGAAGTGTGACTGACATGAATATCTTTTTCTTTAATTCAAAAGTTGAAATGACTGTCATTGAATTTGTTTTTTTGTTTTTTATTCTTATAAAAAGTATAAAGAAAAAAATGTCCTAACCCGGATTCTAAACTGAGCATTATGGATAACCAGCCATGAAGCTTACCATGATGCTACATAACAAAGGGACAGAACCATCTCTACTGCTACAATGCATAAATCTTAATGTTGCAATGATTGTAATACATTGTAAATCGAAATTATGCCACAAAAATTCCAATATTTTGACAAAAGTGTATGTAAAAAGGTTTAAAGATCTAATACTGAGGAATATATTACATTAAGAAACAAATCTCTAGTTTCAATTTTTAAGGAGGAAAAAATTTGAACTTTTGCAATAAAATAATTTGTTCAAACTCAAGGGACTGCAGCATTACCTCTGGGCGATTGGGGAATACACATTTTGGTATCATTTAGATGATAGAATTGTTCACAGACAGACAAAATTTGAGAAAAAATGTTTGGTACCAAGGATTCACAAAACATGAATATTAACTACATACAGGAAAACACAGTTTATTATATACAGGAGCAAGAAAATTTCACATTTATTGTGTCAGGAACCCAGAAATCTTGGTTTTTGTCAAAAAATATACACTTTTCCTGAAGCACTACATAACTCTTTCTCTTACTGTGTTGTAGGCATGAGAAAGTAAAATTTCAATAAATTAAGAAATAAAAACCATCTTATTATAGAGATTAATGAAACATGTAAGCTTGTATGCAGAAAATGTTTGAAAGTTACAAAATTGTCCTAAATATGGCAATAAATAATCTAAGGTAAGTTTTTGATTTGTTGCCCTCAAAGTACAGCTGAGAAAATTAAATTTTCTTTCTTTCTGTGACACAGAAACAAAACTCACCTGCAAAGCACCAACGTCCTGTAGTACGCGCAAACACAAGCAGGAAGATAGCCAATAACAGCACAAGGATAGCCACAACAATTCCAATGATTGCCCCAGCTTCAAGTGATGTCACTACAATGAAAGACAATCCATATTATATCCTAATCCTATAACCTAAAATTAAGTTTTGTTGATAATTACTGTATTCAATTCTTTCTAATGAAACTATAATTTAGAGAGAAAATAATAATCTCTTCAGCGAATAATGATAATTTAAGGGCAAATCACTAGTATTAGAAGAACTGTGATAACAACTATAGATTTGACACTGTACGATTGAATAGTTTAACTTTTAGGCTCTGTCAATGCCATCTTGTCACTGCTATTCCTGTTAGTTTGGGTACTAGTGCCCTGATATAAATTTGTTAAGAAGCCATTAGATCCTTGCAGAGAAGTTTTTGTTTTTTAGCATTGAAAAGTAATTGTTAGTTAATACTAATATTAATACTAATACTAATACTACTACTACAACAAACAACAACAACAACAACAACAACAAAAAAAAAAAAAAAATAATAATAATAATAATAATAATAATAATAATAATAATAATAACAACAACAACAACTTATATGTTATATAATTCATTTTTTAAAATCTAGTGTGTATGCTTGGTGAAACTGAACAGATCTGACAGTGTATATAGACAGACTTTATTATTCCAAGTATTTTTCTGAATTTTCTGTGTGACGTAGCTGATAAAATAGCAGCATGACATTTCCTGACCCTGTACCTAAACAGTTTGACATTGCAGTACATGAGTACACTGTTTACAGGCATATATTTTAACAAAAGACATTTCTTCAGAGTTATTCTGAAGAAGTTTAAGAAGTTATGATCCTGTACGAAAGTAATGATGAAGATAATTACGAAATAGGGACTGATGTTTTGAGGGTTGGTGATGAAACGGAGGTGAGACATGAATTGTAATAATTTTGAATTTGACAACTTTGTTTTTGTTCAGTATCAAAAGAGAAAAGCAATGCTGATTTAAGAGAAATTAAAGATGTTTATTAAGTATGTTCTAAATATCAAGAGTATTTGAAATTGCTTGCTGAAACCAATTTCTTTGTGCCAATGTGAAAATATTTGACATTCATGAATTTGGAACTGGGTATTTATGAAACTAATAACACCAATTAAATACCTGAAGATGGTACTGTCCATAAAATAAAGAGAAATGAAGTTTGATGTATACAACTAATAAGTTAAATTTGTATTTTTTTAGTTAAATTAAAAATTAATAATTACAATGAGAAGACAGGAATTCATTTTTATAGATGTTAAAGATTAATGTGTAAAGGAAACAATTTTCTTTATATAAATGTATGTGTGTGTGTGTTTGTATGAATATATATAAATAAAATTAATAGTATTCTCTCATTTTTTATTAAAGATTCAATTAGCTATTAATTTAATAAATTATAAAGCATGAAAGTTTGGCTCTCAATTTACAATCAAACTACCTGAGCTGTTTTTCTGTCTATTGACAAGAGATTAAAAAGGCATCAAAATCATGCCTGATGAGTGACCTGAAACCCTTAGGACAGTCCCCTTGTACATTTCACATGAAACTCTTATCAATGGAAATTGCCACAGAGGTTCATAAAAAATAATGTAGATACAGAATTTTTTCATGGATTACACCAAAAATCCAAATAATGGACTGAAAATGTCAGAACAATGAACCTACCATCTTGTTATGATCTCAGGATAAAGTAGTTACTTCTGCAAGCAAAGAATACCATGTACACCAAAGATAATTTCTCTTCTGAAAACTTACCAATAGGTTCTGAGCTAGTTGACAGCCGTATCCTGTATGTTTCTTCACCAATCTCATTTCTAGCACTAAGAGCATATTCTCTTTCAATATCCTCCATGCTCACTTCATTAATTCGTAGGACAGCTGTCCAAGATCCACTACCCTGTACACAAAAAATGGTGTCAATAATTATTTTTAAAATATTGGTAGTTTTAAGTCTTAAAATTATTATTTCTTCTAATAAATATTTCAGTAAACAATCACGTGACATAAAAAGAATCCAAATCAGCAAAAAGAATCTCTTAACAGTAAGTAGCAGGAATATTCTATTGATGCTACTTGAAACTTACATTGTTCATCAAAGATAAAGCATTAAAATGCCCCTCATATCCAGCTGAATTTTCTTGCACCACTTCTTCATTAATTTTCCACGATACAGTAGGTTTTGGATAAGCATTTACTTCAACGGCAATTTCTCCAGGACCCCCCACTATGAAGCCAAACTGATCAATGGGATTTGAATGTGGTCTGGGGGCAACTGAAATTCAAGAAAACATTAGTCAGTGTTGGGATTTCCATTCCCACTTCTGTTGTATTGCAAATGACAAATTAACTGAACCATAGTGGATTTTCAAACTGAAAGTCCATTTTGAAGAGAAAAGAGCAATAATTTTCCCTTCTGAGCAATCCAACTAATTGAGGGAGCTAGTTTCAGACCCAGCAAACTCCACTTTTAATTGAAATTGAGTTAGTACTACAGCAATTGTAACATTGAAACCTACTTATATAATACCACTGGTTCTGTAAAAGTTTGTGAAAAATTTGTTATGTGTGGAATAAAATCAAACTCAACAACAAAACTATTCAATTCAAAGACAGAAATCTAAAACACCTTTTAGAGAAGTAAAATGGCTTCTTCCCAGCAAGTAGTTGCATTATATTGAATGTTCAATAATTTGCCAATTTTAATGTTGTAAATCCCCTGTAACTTCTGAAAGCAGAATTCTGAAGAAATGTAATATGGACATCAAAGTCAGCAAAATCCTTATTCTATTAGGTCTAACCAAAAAATCTTAAAGCAATTACTTCAAATTCAGCAATCTCCATATTTCAAATGCTAAGTGTTCAGTCCTAACATGGTTTACTGCATAATTGTTAAAATGTGAACTTATTCATTGAAATATTTGTGGAAACTAAAAATAAATCATCAATCTTGAAAGAAGAAAGGTGAAATAAGTTTTGGGCCCAGTAGCAAAATTAAGAAAATGAGATTGATGGGTTGAAACTAACTCCCTCAATTTTGTTCAAGAATAGGCTTCTCAAAGAAAATTAATTACATTACAATAGATGCAACACAACTGAAAACTAGATCATGACATTTGATTTTTCTTTTTACTATTTAACAAGTATTTACATTCTTCACCTATAGTGGAAATTAATTAAAGACTGCCTATATGTATATGTAACTCCAAAATGAAGGTGATGAGAAATAGTTATGGATGTGAAAGCAGGGTGGTAAGAAAGATCAGGTTTTTCCCCATCTCGATCAGGTTTTTCGTCCAGTTTCCCTGATCCATTGAGCAAATGCTGAGATAGCCCCTTGTTTTGCTTCTGGACATAAATGTAACTTCATTTCCTGTGCACGTCTTCTAGAATTCAGTGGGAAATACAATTATTCAAATTATCGTTTCCATGTCGCGGCAGGAAGTAATAAGAGCCAAAATTTATTGCTTATTTATCTTTGAAAATAGATTTTATTATATGGGAGTTTTTTTGATTGTTTTTTTCTCCCTTTCAAAATTCAGAATTTATTGCTTATTTATCTTTGAAAATAGATTTTATTACATGGGAGTTTTTTTGTTTTTTTGTTTTTTCTCCCTTTCAAAATTCAAATTCTATTGCTTATTTATCCATGAAAATAGATTTTATTACATGGGAGTTTTTGTTTTTTTTCTCCCTTTCAAAATTCAAAATTTAAGTAGTATATGACTTAGAGTAGGGATCACAGAATTTTGAAAATAATTTTTATTACAAGACTTTGGCAAACAAAAAAAAAAAAAAGATGTGATAAATGAAACAGAGAGGGAGAAAATAAAGATTTCTAATATCATTTTTAAGACTTTGGCAATGATATAGAGAGGTATATTTAAAACCATGTACCAAAGATTTTCAACTTACTAGTGAGAGGTAAGATATTAATTTCTGCACAACAAACAATACATAAAATACAGAATTAAATTTGTTCAAAGAATTTTCACCCTATCGAGGAATCAAACCTGGATCTCCTGATTTATGTCAAGTTGCTCTAACCACTGAGCTACCGAGATAACCATTGCTCTGAATGAGTTCTTAGATCTGATATATTCCCTGTTATATGTTATTTACATAGGTCACATCATGGGAAACATTTATTGTGCACTACGCATTTCTGACATAATTGACTCGCCAATTAGATGTCAAAGTGGTGACCATTAAATAAAATACAAATATTAATAAAATGTGAAATAAGTATTGAACATTTAATTACTAGATTTAATCTTCATTGAATAATTACTTACATTTAACATTTACTGCAGCAGATGTCTGGTTATTGCGGTTACTTTCTTCCAATGCAAGGTGTCCTGCAACACACCTCAACATTTTTCCATGGTCTCGCCAAGACAGCTGATAAGTAAGGTTTTGTTTCACTGTGAAGAGATCTCTGTCAGACATATGTATAGTTTCAGGGTTGGTAAGGCCACGTGTCACTTCTTGATCATCTGTAAAGAAAAACAATTCCACTTTTGTATCACTTTACAGAGGTGATTCATGAGTCTATCATATGTTATTCTTACAAATACAGAGGACGTTTCTGAAGAATAGTTTCTTCTGTAAACAATTTTATTTACAAAAATAAGACAAACAGCTAAAAAAGAAAATAATGATGTGTATCTAATTAATCTGAAATTAGAAACATTAATTATTCTTACCCAAAAACCAGGATATATTGGCTGGTGGACGACTGTCACGGATAGTACAAGATGCAGTTAATGTATCACCATCTCGGAATTCACTTTCATCACGACTGGGATACCTGTCATTACTTCCATAGCCACTTCCATAATTAGGTCGCTGACCAGAACTTGAAACTGCCAAATCAGGTGCATTTGGAGCCACTGAATATGACAGAAACAAAACAGGTATTCACCTTAGATTAAACATAATTCAAAGAGATAGACCCTCCAACTATATGAAATTAAAAATTATAGATGAAAAATATGCAAAGCAAAATTGACAATGATCTCTCTACTTTAAAAATGAATGAATTTTTATAAAGTATTTTCGCTTCAAAAGGTATTCTCATTTCTTCAATAATAAGAGTTCTATTACTTCTTTATCATCAATATAAATTTTCTTTTCAAATTCTAAAAGTGCCGTTAAAAAGCATTAAATAAAAAAACAATACAATAAGTTGAAGATTTAAGAGGTCACAATGATTATATGAGTTGCCTACAGTTGAAATAGTTAAGATTCACTTCTCATGAAGTCCATGCATCCCCCCTCCAAGTATTTTTACAATTTAATAATAAAAAGAAAGTTTATATGTTATTAGGATTAGCGAGAAGGGGACGGGAGCGGGCGGAGGCGGGCGGGGAGCGGCGGGAGCGGGCGGGAGAGGGCGGGAGCGGGCGGGGAGCGGGCGGACGGCGGGAGCGGGCGGGAGGGCGGGGAGCGGGCGGGGAGCGGGCGGGGAGCGGGCGGGGAGCGGGCAGGGAGCGGGCAGGGAGCGGGCAGGGAGCGGGCAGGGAGCGGGCAGGGAGCGGGCAGGGAGCGGGCAGGGAGCGGGCAGGGAGCGGGCAGGGAGCGGGCAGGGAGCGGGCAGGGAGCGGGCAGGGAGCGGGCGGGGAGCGGGCGGGGCAGGGCGGGAGCGGGCGGGGGCGGGCGGGGAGCGCGGAGCGGGGGAGCGGCGGGGAGCGCGGGCGGGGAGCGGGCGGGGAGCGGGCGGGGAGCGGGCGGGGAGCGGGCGGGGAGCGGGCGGGGAGCGGGCGTGGAGCGGGCGGGAGCGGGCGGGAGGGGCGGGCGGGGAGCGGGCGGGAGCGGGCAGGGAGCGGGCAGGGAGCGGGCAGGAGCGGGCGGAGCGGGCAGGAGCGGGCGGGGGAGCGGGCAGGCGCAGCGCGGTGGGGAGCGATGCCTTCCTCGGGCAGGTTGCGGAAGCCCATGGTGCAGCGGAAGCCGCCGTTGAAGCTGGCCGGCGGCGGGGAAGCCGCACTGGCCCGACTCGAGCCCGGCGCCGGCGTACTTGACGCCGTCCGACGACTGCGGCAGGTCCTCGTTGAGGTTCCACGTGGAGCGCTCCTGGCCCGCGCGCGGCGTCGTGTGCTCGATGCGGCAGTACTGCAGCGCGCGCCCCGCGCGGCACTGCACCGTCACGCGCTGGCCCTCCATCGCCACCGTGACGCGCGGCGACACGTCCACCGCCACCGCCGCCGCCCCCGCCGCCCCTGCAACACACGCAACCGCACTTTGCAATCGACTCTCCTCACGCATGCTTTTGGCCGCTCACCAAAAATAAATACAGTCGACTCCAGTTATAGCGAACGTCTGGGGAATAGCCCGATTGGTTCGCTATACCAGATGTTCGCTATATCCGATGATGCCAAAATTAAATGGAATTTCTCCAAAATGATTGATTTTATTAATACAGAGATACAGATTAATCAACAGCTCAAACTGAAATATTCAGTATTTTTATTTGTCCTTAAAAAATAATTTGTTTTCAATTGTTTACTTCGTGCATTTTTCATTAGTAATTTCTCTGCACCCTTCTTCATAGTTCGTGTTCTCTCCATACTTGATTCTGCATTGTCCACTTAAGTATTGTAATGGAAGTCTTGACACCATTCAACACTTCTTGCACTGTCGGAACACTGTCCCACTCTCCGAAGACCCTTTTACTCGCTTAATAACATGCGAGATTCAATTGTTAATTTCCAGAATTTATGTCCTACGTTCACTATAGCCGAGGTTCAGGTTCACTATAACCGAATCTTCTTATGTTTATTTGTAATGTAAGTGAAACGGTACCAGTGACTTTAGTTTACTATAACCGAGGATTCGCTATATGCGAGTTCATTATAACCGAAGTCGACTGTAAGTAGGCTACTTTTGACTAAATAACTATGGTGCTGAAACAGCACGTACTTTCACTCCCAGTTTTTCACGCAAAATAAGTACTCAAATTTTCAAAAAATTGTACATGACCTTACTTCAAAATATATCTTTAAGGAAGAGATTTTCTTAAGGGAAAAAGTCTCTATGTTCATAATTGCAGATGTAGGAAGACGCCTAAATTTTTTTAGAGTTTTTGCAATTTTTGAAAAGTTAGAGTTTTCAACGAAAATGAGACTTACACCATTCTCTTAAACGTCCTTCACACTATACAACAAAACAACTTTTATAAAAAATGATGTAGCGTTTTTTTAATTTTGAAAATGTCCGTTGGCTTCATGTAAAGTACCCCCAAAAATTAACATGTCGGTTTCAAATTCAAGGGGCTGCGACATCAGCCAGATCGATTGTGGAATATCAGGTTTGGAGAAAATCGGTCGAACGGTTTAGGCCAGGGATGTCAAACTGCGCCCGCACGAGCTACTTGCCCGCTTGGAGAGCCCGGCGCTCGTACGGGCACGGGCAACTTCTCCTGACTCCACACTCATTTCCCCTTAAAAGCCAGAAAGCAGTGTGCATTCGCAAGCTGAAGCGGCGCGAGGCGGTGAATAGTGGCTTTGTACGAAAATATGTTTGCCAGATTTATTTGTAAGAAATAAACGAGAATATTATGTTCATGTACTACACTACTTATTACTATTTGATGTTTATTTTCTTAGTAAATTCTCCCTTATTTAAACATACTTGCTAATAACAGGAACATGTTTGAATGGCGAATTCTTTCCTTGTTTTCTTTTGTGTTGCGTTATTAAATCATTCGGTTATTTACTGTATTTAGCAATAATGTGAAATAAAATAACAAGACTATTAGTTTAAAATTCTTGCATGCGGACCGAAAGCGCTTTTAAAAGACAAGAATATTTCTCTTTTCTGCAAAACAATTCTGCAAAAATTGTAAATAATGGCGTTCCTTTTAAAATGGCGTCATACCTAGTTCCAGTACGTCATAGCCTCACTTTTTCACAGTACGTCTTACCTTCCGCGTATCGAAATAAGCTAAACCGGTGAAGCTGTTATTAAGTACCAAATCGGAGTCCAATCTGATTTTAAGTCACAAGACACGAAAAAATATAAAGAAATATTACATTAGGCGTAGAACACACAGTAACTCATTTTCAAGCACTTCCGCCCTCGCTATTGGTCGATTAAAACTGACGAATGGTGAGCGAGAACGAAATGGGCAAGGGGGAAAACTAATTAGAGGGAAATTATCTCGGAGTGAGGGTGCAAAAGTAGAAAGATAATGAGGCGAAGCTTGAGGGTGGCAGATCGGGCAGTCGCCATACTGGAATCCCGACGTCGATTGGGATTGGTGGATGCGACAAGTGGAAGGGGCGAGGAACTCTAATTCAATCGCGGTGTGGTGAAGGCAAATTAATTTTGCGGGAAGGGATCTACGAGCGTTAAAATGCTATGATCGAAGTTTGCCTAACACGCAGCTTTTCGTTGCATTGCTGCAAGTTCAGTACCCCGTATCAATTTATTTAAGACCGACAGTGGGGGAGGAATGAGACTGGGGTAGCGTTACCGCACTTTGCCGTTCCTGCCACGTGTTCGCAGAGGCTTCACTGCAAAGCGAATACCTGCGTATACCTAGCGAATACCTATGTATTCCTAGATTAGGTCTTTGCTCCTTTCGAGGCTTAAAGACGCCCCCCTCCCCAGCCGCTGAAGCTTACCTCTAGGTGTAGCCATCGTCGTACCATAACTATTCGGCAGTCCGCGGAACAGGTGCCAACGTGCCTAGGACGTGGACAGCCAAGTAGTTACCTTTTCTCTCGGACAGCCACGTAGTTACCGACTTCGACCGCGGAAGCCTACGCTCTCATCCTCGTACCAACTGGTATCCTAGTAGGTTTCTTATGCATGTACAGGAATGGCTCGTGAGCATAAATTGGCCAATGTTTTACAATTGTTTTAAATGACTGTCTGTATTATATTGTATTATAAATAAATATTCTTCCTTAGAATTATGGTCAGTGAAATTTGTATGTTAACGCTGTGTATTCCATTAATTCAATTAAAAATTACAAGCATCTTTCAAAAGCTGTTTTGCTTTCGTTAAGTGATTTTGTGTCATGTAGCACGGATGGCAACAAAACGTATGGTGCGTTTGGAAGTTTCTCGGCAGAATATACTAAATATACTATTAACACTACATTTAAATAGCGATTGTTTTGCTGTAGAGGAAACTACAACTGCCCGAAGCGGCACTAATTTCAAGAACGTCTGTGCCAAATATCTTCGCACTATCCATTAATGCGATATTCCATTGCAATTAATTACAACTAGTGACCTACAGTAGAAAAGTCGTGGACAAAGAAGGTCGACGTGGGATAGACATTCAAAGGGCATGGTTTTGCCATTAGTAAATGTATTTACGTTAATTTTTTTCTGTAATAGACATCTCGATGCAACACATTAAATAGTTTCTTCAGCCAGCAAAATTCTATTTTTGTCAACTAGAGAAATTTTTTAGTCCCTTAATGTCAGCTCAGCACACATTATAAAGATCGTGTTCCTTCAAAATTACTGTTGGTGAAATCTTCTAAATGTTTCCACGCACATTTGGCTTTTCTTCGGACAAAAGATTTCCATTTTTTCCAACAAAGTTTTATGAGTTAATGACTCCTCGGACCCTTATCCCATATCCGTCACGCAAGTTCATTCTGCACTACATACTGAATTCCTTCAAGAATAGTAATAAGAAAACAACACTACCAGTCTCCGTTTCTCATTTGACGGTTCCCATTTCTTTGCTTCATTTCAAAGTTACAGATTAATCACCTTCATTAAAACACGCTCGAGAAGAAACACCGGAGAGTTTGCCAGCCATCGAAGCATCTCCTCTCCCCATCTGCGCGCCCAGCCGTTCAAAACAGAACGTTCACGAAAACACAAACTCAACCACCGCAAAACAACACATGTTTCGTCCGCCATAAATCAGACGACTCATTAATTATTTGGAACTCTGCCCGACGCCGCTGCTTTGCCACCGCAGAACAAAATGGCGCCATTTTTCGTTAGCGCGACGCGACGTTCGCAAAAACGTCCGCAGATGACGCGAGTAGGTCGCCAACAGTTCCACGAGTCTCCGAGAGATGGCATGCGCGTCGTCAAGATGCATCGCGAACGAGAAGGTTCGCGCGCGGGATTTGAGTATACCGGTCGGTCTCAACCTCCCGTCTATCGCCCGCGGGCTGCGAATAAAACTGTCATCAGCGATTTAGACGGCGTATAACTCTAATGGTATCGGCGTGCGCGAATTTTTATTTTTTATTTCTCTCTCTCTCTCTTTTTTTTTTTTTTTTCATTTGCGAACGAATTCCGCGTTGCCACGCGCGTCCGGGCATCACTGCCGTTTTCCGATTCGCTCCCCCGGCGAAGTCCCGGAGGCGGCGGGGAAATCGACTCCCCTCCCCTTCCCCCCGCCTTCGATCTCCGTCCGCACTCCCCGCCCAACCGGCCGCGTTTCCTCCACCAATAAAGCTGCCATCAGCACGGCGAGTAACTCTAACGCTATCTGCCAGGCGATTTTTCGCCACAAAAACTCCCCTTGCGTCGACGCGCCCGCCGAGGGAAGGGGCCGAGGAGGCCGGGCTCGGCGAGGACGGGGTCCAGAGTTGTGTAGTTCAGCGCGAAAAGGCGTCCAGTGTTGTTGTTGTTGTGGCTGATAGTTTGGAGTACAGAACGCGTGTATAAGGGAAATTAATCAAAATGAATAAACAGACGTTTCGATGAGATAATGTCACCGGAATCAAACATTTGTGATTATTTTCTTTTTTAAATGAATTTAATGTTATTTGGTGGGCATAGTTTGGTGTACGTTCAACAATCAAAATAGTAAAAATTCGCTTAGAACAAAATTTAAATAAATTAAGCATTTAACTCATTTTGATCTATAGATCCACATTCGATTCGATTCACATGATTCACGGGTTTGGCACGGATAAAATCACGTAATAGTAAATCTAATTCTTCATCTGGAACCAAAGTGCGGTAGTTATGCGCGCAAACGCACCTAGCATTCTAGCACCTAGCCTAGAGTTTCTCGTAGCGCAGGGCATAGAACTGGAATACAGCACACACTACATTCGACCAGGTTCGACATTAAGTGTATGACTATGGAAGAGGGGAAAATGTAATAAACATATTTTGGGAATAGAAAATGGGATAAGGAATTATTCAAATAACTGAAGGGAAAACGCCGTTTGAACAGAATTAATAAAACTAGATAAATACGATGAACAAACCCGCACAACGTGGCTGTATAATGCGAACGTGCAAATGGGAGTTTTCTTAGCGTTCTTATTAGTTTTTTTCGGATTAGGTCAAAAGTAATGGACACCATTTCGGCTAGAGTAATACACTTACTAGGAAAATTGACCGAAAGCAATATGTTTCACAGCAAGTGGAAAACTTCTAAATCCTCACCTTTTTAATGATTGATTAATAGTGATTGCGAGCACGTCAACAGCTAAGGTCATTTAGTCCCGTAAGTGTAGGGCATGTTTTCTACTCGGGATGTGGTGGTGACCTTGCCCCCGATGGATGGCGAGATCCTGCACCGACATTAGCGGTGCACCGCCCCAGCCGGAACAAGCTCTAAGTTCCGACCTAACTCCCGGCAGTGTAGTGCATGTGAGTGTGTTTCGGTAAAGAGTGAGGCTAGGACAAGGAAGAGGAAGGAAAGATCGCGCGCGGTCTATGGCCCGTTTGTTATGGTACTGCTCCGGCATTCGCATGGTGACGCACCTTTTTAAGGAAACACCCTGTCACCCGATTGCTCGTGGCTGTTGGACGCCCTGGTCCGGCTTTGACGATGGCGAGCCGAGACACCAAGCCAATGGAGCGAACACGCGGGTATCCTATTTTCCAAGTAATCGCACCGATCCTTCATTGCCCATTACCTTAATACAGGCGTCATTTGAGGCTGCCGGGCAGGGGCATCAACGACACTCAAGCCGAGGGGCCTGGGGCGATGGAAGTTCCGATGTACAGAAGCGCACCCACTTTACAGCCCCGGACAGAGTGGCGTTTACGTGGTATTGGACATGGCTGAGGGCAGGGAACATGTTCGGGAGGGAGTGAATACAGAGCACAGTCACAGAGGTTATAGTTTCCCGAAATGCACTGCCCTCGGCCCGTCGGGTTGGTTTGCAATCCAAATTTGCGTAGAACTCTGCAGGAAATTTCGTTTTTTCTGCGATACAGCAACTACTTTTGAGGACAAGAACGGAACACTACACCGCATTGTAGTAATGTTTTCTTTGGATGCATGCCACGTATCCCGCACAGCGTTTGATTGATTTCGCAAGTCCGATCGCCACTTTTCACATCTCCACCTGATGGAGAACAGTCAAGGGAATAATCATTTGTCCTGAAGTTGAGTCAGTTCATCAAATCCAGTCGGAAATATATTGTAGACTCACAGCTTGGCTTACAACACATCTTCGGCTGCAGTTCTACTGAGCGGTGTTTGACTACCCACCTTATAGTTCGGATCTCACCATTCCCCCCTCCCCAGCGATTTCCATCTTTTTTTACACCTCAAGAAATTCATATCCGGTCAGCAGTTTTGCGAATCACAGTGTCGCAAATTCCCTGGTGGCTGTCAAACACTAGCACCTACTCCAGGCGACAGACATCTACGACACAGGGATACAAATGTTCATCCCACGAAATGACACATGTGGAGGTGATTATATTGAAAAATTGTGGAACATGTGCTGATGCAAGAAAGGTGTTCCATGAAATCGTGTTCTCTTTTTGTTGGAAACCCAGAGAAACTTTATGAACGCGCTTCTCATATTTAAGCAATAGAGGGGCATTTTTTGCCGCTTCAATCCAATAGTCAAACATTAAAAACGGTACCAAGTGTGTTTGTCTTATTTTCTCAGAGAGACCGACGTAGGGGAGAACGCCATCGAAGGCTAGACTGTCCGCCGCTTTTCACATCTCCGGTAACTGCGGTGAAGTGTATACTTCTTTATTAGGTCGCCCATCAGGCTTTAATGTTCCAGCGAATCTCCCTTACTACGGATTCTCGCATCTTGACGTTCCGCTGCCCTTCCGGTAGAGCTCTAGAACATTTATTTCCGGGAGGAGACCCTCCTCATCCCCGGCTACGCAGGCGGCACGTAGGCCCGTCCCCGCATTGGTTTTCTGCAATCTATTTTATATAAGCGTAGTTGTTTACAACCGCATCTGTTGGAAACAATAGTGCCACTGCAATGATGAAGTCCACCCTAAGTTTGCAAAAATCCTTTTGAGATATCAAAAGAATTAATTCTAACGTAGGTGCGATTTTTGATACCTAAAATGTCCTTTTTTTAAACAAAAATTACAAAATTGCTTTGGAGTATACGCAGCTTAACAATGGTAGCTTATCCATTATTAAAATCTGTGTGGTGTTGTGGTAGCGAAATGACAACATGATACGAGTTCTATTTACACAGATACGAGTTCTATTTACAAATTATTTATTTACAAGATTCACAATATGACAGCTTTGGATTACGTTCTTCCTCCGTGACTCCCATGCACACACAGCTCCCCGTGCTCTGGGTAGTGCATCCTCCACCCAGACGCTTTACCGCGCCGGTGACCAGACACCCAGTGCTACGCACTCGCAGTGTCACGAGGAATACACATCCGCCTTCCCGGCGATCAGTTACATGCACACTGAAATACTCAAGGCGGAGGTGCACTCAGAGCGAAGTCCCTTCCTTCTCCTCTCTGCTCCTTTATTTTGGCAGTCACGTGGTCGCCCCCAGCCTCCCTGGCGAGGCGAGGGTGGTCGCTCGGCCAACACATGCCCGCTCACAGGGGGGGTTCAGTCTACACTGCCCTGCTCGCCCTGCGTCATAGGGGTGAGGGTCACGCCTCCCCCTCAACTGGCCTTCAACCCCATGAATTAACAGACCTAAAAGTGAAACATTGATGGAACGTATTAATTGTATTTTGATACTTTTTGAGTCAACATATTCTGGCACATTTTCATGTGGAGGCGGCACAGTCCCGAGACACGTCTGGCGTCGTTCACATGCACGGACGCGAGCAACCCGTTTCTGCGCCACTTTGCACATCTCCGGCAGGCACCGGAGCGTCGTCGCGCAAGCGACACGCGGCGTGGCGCGGCGCGGCCGGCGCGAAGCGGACGCGTTTCTCTGCAGCCGGATGACATCGGAGCCGTCACACACCGGAACATCCGGGCACGAGACGAAGTGCCCGCCGCCCCCGCCCTCCCCTCCCGGAGGGGCTTCTCGCCCGCCGCCACGTCGAGAGGCTCCGCTCCGGCCCCGCACCGCGCCCGCGCCGCGGAGGAGAAGTTTGCAAACCCGATTTGTGCAAATCTCTGCCGGAAATTGCAGGCGTTGGCGGGGGCGGGGGGCGGGGGCGGGGCGGGGGTGGAGTGGGCCTGCGGGCCCGGTGCGCGGGCGCGCGCGAGGCTCTCGCGGAAATGGGGAAATGGCGGCGCGCGCTTGGCCGCGGCGGCGGGGGCGGGGGCGGGGCGGGGGCGGCGAAACGGACGGCGGCGGGGAACGAACGGCAAGCCTTGGGCGGCGCGACGGCGACCGAGCGGGCGGGCCGGCGCCCCAGAAACGGATGCGTCCTTCTGGGTAAGGCGTGGAGCGGAGCGGGGGAACGTGGTGGAGCGGGGATGGGTCGGGGAGCGGGGCGGAGCGGAGCGGGCGGACCGGGGCGGAGCGGGACGGTGCAGGGCGGAGCGGAGAGGAACTGGAGGCGCTGAGCGTCCGCCGCCGCCGTCCGCAGGGTGCCGCGACGTGACGTCCGCGATGGGCGCAGTCGAGTTGCCTCAGAGCTGCGGATGCGGTCGCAGTTGGGCTGCATATCACACGGAGGGAGCCACCGCGCCTCGCGCCTCAGTGTTGAAATACGGATCACTGTAGGATATAGCTCACAGGAGTAACGCTATTCGGAACGAATAGCCAGACCAACGGTCTTGCTGCGCCTCTCGCTAACAGGCTTGCAATTCCGTTCATCCCTATTGAAATGATGCACGTGTGTTCGTTATCCATTCATCTTCCTTGGCATCTCATTCTGCTATTCTTCATTCATCCCTTTATTCCTGATTTCATCGTTCATTCAATATCGATCATTTTCATCTATTCATCAAATCTTTGATTTCATCTATTAAAGAGCAACAAAAGGGTACAAGTTACCATTACAATAAATATTTAAGTTACAGTTAGCGAGCCACTAAGAATAGTTTTTCAACCCCAAGAAAAATCTAAATAAATTGTGCCATCGATATGATTGATGAAGTGTATTTGACGTTGGAATCATCCCTTTGAAATGGATGGTGGCGTTCATCGTGAACTAGTGGAGTTGCGGACTGTGTAGTCTAAAGATTATACAACACCGAAGGTGGATACAATCCTCGCCGATGAATGTTTTTGCTTCCTAATATTAGATAGCTTTTGCACATCGTCAAATACCGTATCGTATGCGACATGAACGTCTACGCACGTGAGATCTCTAACATTACAAAAGAGTTTCAGAGAGAGTCTAACGTATCGATGACCAGAAAACGATTACTAGAATTATCGTGGCGTATAGATACGAGTCACGAGATCACGATACATAGAATTTGTCCCTCTTCCCTTCTAGCAGTCGAGGGTATAGCAACTCTTTATTCCCATGAGGCCACATCATATTGGTGGGCAGGTTATTTCCATAATGCCACATTACTAGCTGCACACGCTGCTGTCACAGTGCGGAACAACTAGCGTTTATCATAGTCTCACAACGAAACGTGCAAATAAGCTTTTTTCGACCGTATCAGAACACGTCACGTGATTTCTTCGAACGTGCCACGTATTGTTTTAATACAAGCTGTGCAAAAACTCTTATTATTTGAATTGATTGATTAGTATACCTGCGCGTCAACTGCTAAGGTCATTAGTCCTGTAAGTGTAGTGCATGCTTTTATCGCGGAAGGGGGCGGTGATCTTCCCCGCTGGTGGCGAAATCTGGCGGCAACCTACACGTTGACTTGCAGGATTTTCATCAAACAGGACTCTCCCACCATCGGAACACCGCCACAGCTGGGACAAGCTCTAACCTCCCGACTGGTCTTCCGACATGTGCGATATATATAGCACATGTCAGTGTGTGTGTGTATTAGGTAGGTGTGAGGATATGACAAAGAAGAGGAAGGAAAGATCGCGCGGGGTCCGTCGCCCGTTTGTCAGGGTACTGCTCCGTCATTTGTTTGATGTAGCACGGAGAAACCACGGAAAACTACCAACCAGAGCAGCCGACCGGTAGAATTCTCCTCTAGACAGCGGCTGAATTCGATCTAGCTATCGACAGCGACGGAACACGAACTCTAGGATCTTCCGGTCCGAGGGAGTACAGTGATATATATTAATACCCTACGCCACCTAAACCGGTTTGTGATTTGGAACTGTATACGTCATCGCACTGGTTCTCCAGAGGGAACCCCAACGCGCCGCCCCAAAGCTCCGCGCGGGCTGATATATTCCACGGCGCTCGGTTAAAGTGACGGGTAAACGGCGGCGCCGTCGCCGCCGGCGCTTCGCATGCGCCCAGGGGTACGGGCGAGGGGGGCGGAGGGGGGCAGCGGGCCCCCGCGAAATGAAAGAGCCCCGCGTGACGGCTCGCAGGCAGAAGCCAGGGCCCCGAATTGCCAGGTGCTCCGCCGTCGACGGCGTCTCCGCGCGCCGTCGCCCGCCCGAGGAAGAAACAAGAGAAGGACGGCGGAAAGGCGCTCGCCATTAATCCCCACGCTCTCAGAAGCCTCAGACGCCGATGGAAGAGGACGTCTGCGTGAGAAATACGAAACGTCCCGTCGGGCGCTTGAGCTCAATTTTTAAGAGTAGCGGACGTTCCTACGAGCGGCGGACCGGCATTTTCTTAACAGTGACATTGGTTTTACTACAAGAGTTTTAATTGAATTTTCCGAGAACCATTAACATTCGTGACGTGCTATAGGGAAAAGTGAATTGTGCGCACATTTTCAAAATTCTGTGATCCCTACCTAAGTCATATACTACTTAAATTTTGAAAAAAAAAAAACCTCCCATGTAATAAAATCTATTTTCAAGAATAAATAAGCAATAAATTTTGGCTCTTATCCATGTTGTCCAAGTATTACTTATGATACATATCATATATGAAACGTATCATATATGATACGTATACTGTGTTACGGTCGAACGTGCCACCAAGTTGAGAATTCTAAGAAGCCGGCTCGGTAGTTTCCGTAACTTTCTTTGATTAATTCCAACCGTCAAATGCCGGAGTAGTTCTTAAACAACTGGTCATGGCCTGCATGCGTTTATTTCTTCCCATCCTGTTCTCACTTCCACCGTTAGGGATGGCTGATGGACTCATATTTGATTTCATCCCCCATTTCATTTCATTTGAATTTGAGTTGTAGTCCCACAATGAAATAAATCTATCACCGAATATAAAGCAATCCAAAATTGTTGTCGGATCTGTTAGGCGAAGCTCCTTTTATTCACGATGACACTACTTTTGAGAAAAGTGTAGTGGTTTTGAAGTTATCAAAGAAATATTATGCTAGAAAAACGAAAAGTCAAAGGGTTATGAAACACGGCATTTCAACGTTGAAACTTTGACGTCGCACGAAGATGGTACACTTCAGACACCAAGCGCACGATAACGCGGACGGAATTATGAAACGGAATTACGCGCAGTGTTCGGAAAGTCTCCTTTCACCACCTCTCGAGGATTATCGCTTAGGTACAGGAAGGTCTTTCGTAGCGGCGAGTTAGCGGCCTCTGGTCGAGTGAATCGACTGACTGGCACCGAAGGGTGCGCCGATTTTTTCTCGTTGGCGGCAAAATTTACGATTCAGAAAGAATAGAATATCACTCACGACTTGTTTTATTCGCCTTCAAATTTACAAAAAAATCATATACGGTGCAACAGCAATTCCTTTATTCCATGTTCCTTTACCTAAAGGTGGTTTATAACATAGCTTTTCTAACAGTCAGAAGTGTAATTTTTCTTCTAATATGAAAGCTGCGTCAATTCACTGTTGTTTTGCATTAAGTTAACTTCAGAATAATTGCAATGAAAATATAGGTACAACTCCTCCATAACAACGAAAACAATTAACAGTCGCTCGAACGGTCCTTACTTTGGCGGGAAACCAAAATGAAATTTCCATCTCCAAAACTTTTAGAAAAGCAAATCAGTAAATTCTAAGCTTTATGACTTCCAAGTGACCTACTTTCGAGTTACAAACTTAATTCCATCAGCCAAACTGGTGACTTGTGACTAAATTGCCAAGAGACCTGCCATTAATGGCAAAATTAGAGAATTTTTATTCGTATTGTGCAGTACTTTATTAAGCACAAATTAAAAAAGAATCACAGCTTATAAAGCGAATCCAATGATAATGTATTTTATGAAGTGAACAGGTATTAGACGACGAAACATGTTGTTAAAACATATTATAAGAAAGTAAAAGAATACATGTGAATTTACGACGATGTGAGTTTACGACTCACGAAATATTCCTTTGACAAATTGAGTGATCTGATACAATTCCTTCTTTAATAAGGGGGAAATGTAATATGTTAAAAAAAAAAAAAAAACAATTGTGATCAATTAATTGGTTCTTTATAAATATTGAGTAAAATATGCAGTCCACAGTTACACAATTCTGATAAAATTGAAGAAAATAATATAATAAAAATATTTCGTGAAAATACCAAAATATGTAATATAGTGCCAAATATATAAAAATATGTAACGAAAAAATTGCATATTGTGTTAGGACGGGGACAATTCGCCAAGATTACAAACTTGAGAACGTTAAATAGAAAGACAAAAAATATGTAATTGCATAAAAATCCGGTTTTTAGTGATCACCAACGTAGAGTGCGCGAAAAATTACTCAGGTGAATCGCATGATCTTGCCGGACACACTAGTTGAGTCAAGTCCTAATGTCATTCATGCACCTGCTAGAGATCAGAGTTTCCAAAAACCTTTTCTCCCTCGTTTCAAACTTGACGCTGCAGCTGCAAATTAACTCCACAATACGATATACGCGAGCTACTGTAACAAAAATACACATGCCCTCTCGAGGAAATACAATTAGTGATCACAAAAAGCTGATAATTAAAGAAACAAATATTTTGTTTTAAATAAATATTCCACATTAATCCCAATAATGGATAGATCGTTGGTTTGCTGACATGAAACATGCGTTTAATCCATTTAATAATCAGTTTGTCTAGAAAATACATTTAATATTTTTTAGTTTTTTGTAATATTATATGATGAATATCGTCTTACGAATATCAAGGGAGCAAAATGAAAATGTGATTGAAAAATGTTCAAACTTGTTTTAATCTTCGTAAATCAGATCCATCCGTCTCATATCCGAGTCTGTTGCAGATTATTAAAGCGACGTTAAAATATCGCGACCGTCTATAAGAATCCTTCTCTTCTTGAAGATCAGAAAAAGAGACCTCATTTCTTAAAACACAATCCTCGCATTTTTTCTCCGAAACCATCTCCATCCTCCAAGTAAACAAGAAACATCTCCTCGCAGGCAGTCGGGATGGAGACACCAGTCACCGCAACGTCATGGGGGCATGGAGGCGAGGGCGAGCGGGGCTGTGGTGAGGATCGTGTCATGGGCGTGGTGGAGGGCGTGGGGGGCGGAGCGGAGGGCGTGGTGGAGGGGCGTGGTGGGGGCGTGTGGAGGGCGTGGTGGAGGGGCGTGGATGGGGGGCGTGATGGAGGGCGTGATGGGGGGCGTGATGGAGGGGCGTGGTGGAGGGGCGTGGATGGAGAGGCGTGATGGAGGGGCGTGATGGAGGGGCGTGGTGGAGGGGCGTGGTGGAGGCGTGCGTGGTGGAGCGGGTAGGGTGGTGGAGGATCGTGGAGAGGCGTGGTGGAGGGACATGATGGACGGGGAAGAAAGTGGGTCAGTCATGGAGATGGGGTGGTGACGAAGAGCGTGGGGGGAGGCGTAGGCGGGGGTGTGGGTGGAGGTGTGAGTGCGGGACGGCGCCTTGAAGGAGGAGCGGTGGTTGAGAACGGGGTGGGGAAGGGGCGACGGAACACGGCACTAGCGCAGAAGGCGGTGCGCCCCAAGGTCCTAACGAGGGGGCGCGGCAGGGAAGATGTTCGCAAGCCGATCGCTCGAAATTCGAAGGGATAACTATATATTTTAAAAAAATACCCTGGCGCTACGCCGCCTCGGGACTCAAGTCGTGCTGCCCCGCCCCGCCTCCGCCCCCTCCCTCGACCCCCAGCCCCGCTCCCGCGCCGCACCGCGGCTTATCGACTATCGATATCTGCGGGTCGGGTCACGTGGCGGCGGCGGCGGCAGTGGTGCCAGGCCCCTGGGTACCTCGGCGCCCGCGGTCGGAGGTCGACTGTGAAAGGCACGGAGGCGGCGGAGTCGACAATGGGATCGGTATTGGGGGAGGGGGTAGAGGCAGAGAGTGTGGGAAGACGCCGATCTGGGGAGATGCTCGAGGTGCTGTAGCGATGACGGTGGAGGAGATCGATGTCGAAGGTGGAGGTAGAAGTAGAAAAGTACGTCCTTTGTATGTGCGGATAGGGTTACGGATAAACAAATAAGTATAAAGGTATATAGCACGCTGAGGAAACGATGATAGCCTGATATCAACCAATTTTTCTTTTACCGAATTTCCGGTCCATTTTTGTTTTGTCCTTATATGATTTCTAATTTCACACTACTTAAAGAAAATATTAAAGCTACTTTGATATTAATTTATCATCGCTCTGATTTCGCCGTGACAAAGTACAACTTAAGAATATTTTCTGACTAAATAAAACATGAGCAAAAATTAATGTTTGATGCTAATAAAAATAATGCCGTAATGCTTGCAAGCAATAATCTTCTCAAAAATGTCCACGACTTCTAACCATTCTTCTACAAGTCCCTTAATTTTCCCTTGACGTTTCCAGAGGAATGAAATTTCCTGATTTTCCCCGGTTTTCCATCTTTTCCAGAAAGATCACGTGGGTCACAAAAGGTCATGAAGCGCATATGTGGCAAAAATAGAAAATTTGGGCCACGCTGCCTTTGCCAAGAAGCCACTGGCGAAATTCAGGGGGAGGGGGAAAACCTGGGAACCATGCCACCCCTCCAAGGGCTAGTTTTCGTTTATCTCCCTTTATTTGTAAAAATTGATTTAAATATTCCTTTATGCTCTAATTATGTAATTGTTTAAACAATAATATTGTATAGTATCATATCTACAGTGCGTAAATAATATTCAGGATAATAACAAATATGTTTATTATTTAACAAAAATCTATGATGTCCCCCCAAATGATCGGCTGGATCCGCCTCTGAAATAAGCAACGTATAATTTACAAGTTTTTGGCACAGTTTAATCATGGAGATGGGCAGAACAACTGGTTCAGGTTCAATTTGAGTTTGCAGTACAATAGTCAAAATACTTGCGGTGGATTGGAAATGAATATTGCCAGTTGAGAATGGAAGATGCCAATAACGGTTTGGCCGTTTGTTAATGCCCGAAAAATTACCATGCAAGACGTTAGTCTGAATGGTGGAGATGGTGGCTGTGGTCTTCGCGGTGGTCACTCTGGTGCTGTTCTTGGTGTTGGGGTGGGGTGGTGGCAAGGGTGTTCTTGGCGGGGTGTTCTTGGCGGGGTGTTCTTGGCGGGGTGTTCTTGGCGGGGTGTTCTTGGCGGGGTGTTCTTGGCGGGGTGTTCTTGGCGGGGTGTTCTTGGCGGGGTGTTCTTGGCGGGGTGTTCTTGGCGGGGTGTTCTTGGCGGGTGTTCTTGGCGGGTGTTCTTGGCAGGGTGTTCTTGCGGGGTGTTCATGTCTATGTTCTTGGCGGAGGGTATATCGCGTCGGTGTTCATGGCGGGGTATCTTTATTTTTATTTTTTCCGAGCGTAGGTGTAAATCTTCAACAGAAATTGCTCTTTAGCTCCTTGAACATTTCTACGAATGTCATCTCGCTTTTCGACTGGCGGGGTGTTCTTGTCGGGGTGTTCTTGGCGGGGTGTTCTTGGCGGGGTGTTCTTGGCGGGGTGTTCTTGGCGGGGTGTTCTTGGCGGGGTGTTCTTGGCGGGGTGTTCTTGGCGGGTGTTCTTGGCGGGTGTTCTTGGCGGGATGTTCTTGGCAGGTGTTCTGGACGACGTTGTCTTGACAGGGTATTTTTGGATACGTGCGCTTGACGGGTTGTTCTTGGCGGCGTTGATTTTTGCTGCAAAGATCGTGTTGGAATGGGGCAGGGGGCGGGGCAGTCGATGGGAGTGGAGGTGATGTGGTGGTGATGCGAGTGGTGGAAGCGGCGCGGCGGGCGGGCGGGCGCCCATTGACACGCTGAAACAAGGCGCGCGCGCCCGCACAAAGAGCGCCGCGGGAGCTGCCAACGTTGGGAACAAAAGAAGCGCGCGCGGGGTGGGGAGGGGAGGGAGGGGGACGCCGCCTGTCGCGAGCTTCTTGCCGCCGCCACCCCCTCCCTCACCCGCGACGAACAGATGCCGCCGCTATCGCACGGTGGATGACGTTGCCAAACCGATCGGACTAAACCGATCAAGCAATTTTTTTGAAATTTGTATTTGACTTTTTTTTGTTCTTGGGGAGGAATATATTTTCTACTTCAAGCCAGCGACAATTACAGAGACAAGGATGAAAGTCATATATCGATGGAGTTGTGGGAATCGTATTTGCGCAGGCGCATCGACCTTTCGATATCGATACTTGTTGACATCGCTGTTGAGAGTTGCATAAGTATTAGATAATTTATATTTCATACATATATTTCATGCTTTGGTCGGAGGCGGATGTCTGAGTGGGCTGGTGCAGTTGAGAATGCGGGGCCATAGCGGTGTGGCTTAGTGTCGATGTTCTTGGCGGAGTGTTCTCACCAGCGGTGTCCTCGGCGGTGTTCTTGCGGTGGTGTCCTCGGCGGTGTTCTTGCCGGTGGTGTCCTCGGCGGTGTTCTTGCGGTGGTGTCCTCGGCGGTGTTCTTGCCGGCGGTGTCCTCGGCGGTGTTCTTACCGGTGGTGTCCTCGGTGGTGTTCTTGCGGCGGTGTCCTCGGCGGTGTTCTTGCCGGCGGTGTCCTCGGCGGTGTTCTTGGCGCGTGTCCTGGCGGTGTTCTTGCCGGTGGTGTCCTCGGCGGTGTTCTTGGCGGCGGTGTTGGCATTTGCTCGCGCCGTTGCGAACGCCGGGTCACAGCGGCGCCGAGGCGGCTTCTAGGGGCGGGAGAAAAGGCGGCACCACAAGGACGGGAAGCTCTGGGTGACACTCACTCACCGCCCCGCCTCCTCCGTGCATCTCACAGCCCCGTGCCCCGCCTCGCTCCGACTCGCCCCGCCTTGCGCTTTATCTCCTAGGTGAGGATATTCCTAACTTTTACCATGGCGACCCCCTTCATGAAAGCAATAAAAAATTTGAATGAATATCTGTTGCACGCTCCGTTCCTCACATGAAGGTATCACACACGTAATACGTTACTTATGAGCAGTTTATGGGGCATTCAAATTGTTGTTTCCAACCACAGGGGGCTTTAGCGGCAGCAGTCCACAATAATCCGGTGATAGAAGTTGAAGCGTGAATTAAAAAAACATTTTCTCAAAAACGGTTCCAATTTTTTCATTAAACTAGTGTTAAATGCACTGCATAAGATGACATAAACGCCATATTGCTCTATCTCTTGTTTTTCCAAAATTACAAAATGTATTTTTTTATTTGTCTCTCGCGTCGCTAATATTTACATTAGCGGCGATTTGTTCACATTATTGAATTTATGAGTTCATCTGCTGTAAATAGTCATAAAGTTTCTCGAAAACTCAACAGTTTTTAGTTAAAATGAGCTCAAACTTCCGCATTTTCAGAAACGCTCAAACGCCATTTCTCAAAAATGGCTCCATATTTTTCCTTAACTTTTTTTCAATGTGTAGTGCTAATTGCACTGTTTAATATGACATAAAGTCATTTTGCAGTATTGTTTGGTTTAAAAAACACAAATGCATTTTTTTAAATATCTCTCATGCCGTTATTATGCATATTTCCAGCGATTTGTTAACACAATTACATTTGTGAGTTAAAGTGCCTCAAATTTTTTAAATGAATTTTTTTAAATGAAGTTTTTCGAAAACTCAAAAAGTTTTTGTGAAAAAGATCATCAAATTTCGCATTCACAATACTGATTAACCGCCATTTTCATAAAAATGGTTCCAAATTTTTCAATGAAAATTGCTATTTAGGACGAGGTTTTACTCTTCTTTAACATTCTTAAAGTAATATTTCGCTTCTACTATTAGGAAACCGAAAAATTTAGCAAATATCAAAAAATATGTTTTGGTCGGCGATAGATGTAAGCTGACAAGACGATGGGGCAAGAGTAATGCAAGTCCACCCGGAAAAATTCCATTCGTGGATTCTCTCACCGTCGTTTTTGGTTTCTACGCACATATTCACTCAAATACACCCAAATATATATGGGAAATACAACTGCGGTTACTGGACAACTTATGCAACAAGATGTCTCTTCAAGCGTTGTTTGACGAGACATCTCTGTTCTGTCCCATAAGGCAAAAAACAAAATTTTCTAATTATTATTTACGATTTATATTGTCCAGTAGCATTCGCAGTCAGAAAAATAAAACAAGTAGTTTCGTCCGTAGCTACGAGCCACAGCTGAATATTAGAGACAGCTAGCTACACCCAATAAACCTTAAGGCCCCCCGATTAACCTTATTTGGGTGTCTCGACACACAAATTGAAAAACATTGGCTTACATAATTGAAACACAAAGCAAAACATTTTTTCAATGTTTGACTGAGTGATACGTCTTGTAGTTTACACAACCCTGGAATATACATGAATAGAAAATATCATAACTATTCCATATAATTCTTTAAACATTTTCGATTTGCAATGTATCAAAAGCTCTTTAATTTTCCCCATTAAACCTCACGTTTGAAAATCGTGTTTCACTCAGTTATGCATATAGGATTAGAAATTCAATATGTGTTACAGAATTATATTTTGAAGATTTGGAGAAATGTAAAGAGACCAAAATGCATTATGCAGATTCCAATCATCCAACTTTACAGTGTTAACAGAATGTGACACAAATCATGCATAACAATTTCGCTATGGAAATTAGTGACAACAAGCAAGTTCGGAACATATAATGCTGATTTGTTCTACAATTTCATTTTGAATATGGAGTTACATAGGAGATTACGTATCTATTTTAGCACAAAATGGCCGGTCTATGCGGAGTAAGATTAAAAATAACCTAAACATTAGGAAGGTGGAAACGTGCAGTTTCTACTTCAGACAGATTATTATTCATCTAAATACTTTGCTAACGATTCAGAAGTTAAAATAGTTTTAAAAGATGTTTCGTATACATGAACGAATAGTTCAATCCAGACAAAGAAAAGATTCATGTTTTTTAAAAGATGCGATAAATTTAGTAGTTTTCATACAGAAAGAATATCACCACTCTAATAGATGAAAGTGTTGAATCAAATGATAATTTAAATAATATAAATAAAAACGAATTTTGAAACTGCTTTCTATTAAAATAAGATTTTACACATAAACCGAGAGCATGACAATAATTATTCACACTTCGCAACAAAATTATTACATAACGAGAATGCCTTTAGTATCACAGCCGCTCTTTCAACATTGCTCCAAACTCTAGCATATAACAAAATAGACTTACAAATATTTAAACACTGCGCCAGTGGCTGGACACATAGTCAAACCAACCAGCTGACGAAATCGATTGGCTACACCGTCAATTTGGCGAACTCTGGGATGTAAAGAAATGCACACGATAGACAGCTATGCACATGCATACAGTTTCTACCTAAACGTAAGGTTACATGCGCAGAGCATGCGTTCAACTGTCCTAGAATGAGGGAGGCGCAAGCCCTGGGCACAGCAGCGACGACGCACCTTCCAAGAAATAGATGTGCGTTAGAAGAGGCACGAACACGTTGAGAACAAAGTGAACGAAGTTCTAGGAAAACAAAAACGGGAAAAGAAAATTGTGTTATCTCAATCAGAACCGGGGGAATCGAACATAAATACGCCTTATTAAGAAGATTCACTGAAGACCGAAACTTCCACTTTTACACTTAGCAACCGACAGTTACTTCACTAAAATACTCTGGCATCCTAGATCAATTTGGTATCAAACTCCAGAATGCAATTAGCAAAAAATTAAAAAAAAAAGCCGGTCGAATTTTCATGAACCACCCACGAAGTCATGCGCTAAACGCTAAGAAACCGATCAGTTGCCAGAACCCGTCACTTTCACTCTGTACATTGGCGCGTATCTAATAAAAAAATTATATAACAAGCAGCGATGCTCTTGAACACAAGAAAATGTTCATGAACCATCAACTGAACGCTAGGCTATGTACGTTTTAAGTGGTCATTTGTTCCTTTGTGAGGTTTGCCTAGCCACGAGGCACAATTGACAGTTGTCGAAAATAAACAACCCGGATGCTTGACAGACTAATTCGAATCGGATGGAAGCTTCTGAGATCCTAGCGAATAGGATTGCTATCAAATGTAATAAGTTCCATGAGAAATGGATTCTTTACTGATATACAAGTATAACTGTAAGACGAAGATTCACGTAATGTGATCAGTAAAAATGTAATAAACGATACTACAGTTTATTCTGGAAAGAAACCCTTATTTTCTCCGTGACAAGCGATTGGCGGGTTGACCGAAAAAAAGGTAACGGACGGAAAACCAAGTGCCGTTACGACGTAGCGATACCGATCAATCGCTAAAACCTGTCAATTGGACACTGAACTCCGGCATATCGTAAAGAAATTCGCACGATAACAGCCGTGCGAACGATCATGAACCCGCCACAGACCGCCAGGCAGCACTGGCCATGCACCCGATCAGTCGCCCGCCCCCGCACAAGGCGAGGCGCGGCCGGGGCGCGGCGGCCGAGTATTATACACGCGTCACGGGCGGTTTCCGCGCGCGCGCGAAATGAAGCCATTGTGCGGGCGAGGCGAACCAATCTTCGGCCGGCGATAAGGGCGGCGCCCAGCCGCACAGTGGGCAACATTCAACACTTGCCGGGTACGTATTACAAAATTATTATTTTATTTTCACGAAAAAGTACGTACATGTGTAATTTTTCCAGGTTGGAAATGTATAATTACATTTTAAAGTAGGACCAAGATGGCGGATGTGTGAAATGGATTTGAAAATAAATTTAATATTTCATTTAAGAGAACAAATGAATTGATTTTATTATTACACAGACACATATTTAATGATAAGTCTGTGGAATTGGGCTCTTAACCAAACAAATCTTTTGGATAATCACAGCATAGAGAAGTCTATAAAACCCCTTAAATATGGTACATTCAACTGTCTGTAATTTCTATAAAGGCACGAATCGTCACATCAAATTTGTAGGAAGGTAACGTCATTGTTTGTACTTTTAAACGGCTGTTGGCAGTTCATTTGTCTACTGTCCTTTTGGGTAAAATTTGTACTTAATAAGTTATAATTTAAAGAACATAGACATGGATAAAACTATTACCTACAAGCAATTACTTTTTTATGAAATATAATTATACAAACATGCATTTAGGCATTTCCCTATACTTTCCTGAAATCTTACTGTTGTTGCGTCATACTTTAACTGAATACTGAACATCATAAACTTAATGCTTGAGAAACGTTTATAAACATTACTGAATAATGAAACGAAAATTTCTAGTTATTAGGAGTAAATAGGCGTAGATCATGAAAAAAAATTTAAATTTAGATTCTTTAGGAAAAAAAAATTCCGTTTACGAATCATGAAAACATAGATCAACTGAAACTAATAATGCCTGAAATGTCCTAAAACGGCGGTTGATGCCTATTTTAAGTTTTTTGCCTAAATATGGCTAAAACAAGCAATTTTAATTGTGCATATTTTATTACCCATCTTTTAAATTTGTTTTACCGAAATGCAAGTACTTTCTCGAATTGCCCAAAACGTGAATATTTCATGAGAATACCCAATCGACTACGCACCTAAGTCTCTCACCCAAAACGCCGAATATAAGGAGCTCTGCAAGTCAATATAATTTTCATTATGTTTCACTCTCGTCTCAGATCAGCACTTTTTCTTTTTCTTTAGACAACTGCACACATTCCCGATGCAGCTGCGCGGTTGACAGGTTGAGAATGACAAATGTGAAAGAATGATTGAAAGAAAAAGAAATGAAAGTGAATAAAATAATACGCCTGTAGTCACTCTCATAAATGTAAAAGACTTGGCTTTCCTGAAAACTAAAAAAAGGCGTAATTTAATCTTTTAAGACAGTTTTAGATTCATGACTAATGTTTTTTAAATGTCTGATTTAATCATTTTGTAACCCCTTTAAGTGACTAAAACATTACTTTTCATGCTTAATAGAGCTAATTTCATAATTTTGTGTCCTATTTTAGGTACCTAAATCATCACTTTTTCTGCTTAAAATTCCGAGTTCTAATTATTAGACAAACGCGAATGTAATTGTGTTGCTTGAAGTTTTGAATTTCTGTCGCAAATGTTGATATCAGACCACCGTGCGGCGGTGCCAATCGCGTGGCGTGGCGTGGCTTGGCGTGGCGCGTTCACCGGCGCGTGCTATTCACGGCGGAGGCTGGTGACGCGTGCGTTCACGCCGCGGTCGGCCATTATGGCACGGACACGGCGCTGCGGCCTCCGTAGAGCTGTCGGGCGGCTTCATTATTTTGGACGCGGGCGGGCTGAAGCGGCTGATTAGCTTGGTCGTGAGGGCGCTTTGAATGGCTTCACAAAGTCGCATGTGCTTTTAAGGATGCGTTTGAACGCAATTATCTTCCGGAAATCGTAACTTTAGTCGTTTTATCAATCCATAAATGGACACGGGTTTGTAAGAAATGAGGCCACTTTTAAAGCTTTTACGAATTCTTAAATCAATACGTTTGTATGAAACCAGGTCAATAGAATTTACTTTTTCAACTTATTATTTTTGTTTATAAAGCCGTTGTTAAATGTGTCAGGTAACGCGAGTATCTAAACCAACAACCGGGAGTGGTAGCTCAGTGCATCAACAGATGTCACTGCAGCGCCACTGACCGGGAGGTCCTAGGTTCGAGTCCTGACGGCGGCGGCAGGATTTTCGGCACTACCTTTTCAGCTATGTCGAATTCAGTTGCTGTCTGGAGGAGAATTCTAGCGGCCGGCTGCTCTGATCGGTAGTTTTCCGTGGTTTCCCCGATCAACACCAGGCGAATGCCGGTGCAGTACCCTACCAAACGGGCCACGGACCGCGCGCGATCTGTCCTTCCTCATCCTTGTCCTATCCTCTCCCCTTACACACACACACACACACACACACTACACTAATATGCACTACACTACCACATATTCCAGGAGATCGGTCGGGAGCTTAGACCTGGCCTGCTGGTGCGGTGCCCCACTGTTGGGAGAGTCCTGGTTAGGGGGAAACCTCACTAGCCGACGTTAGGTCGGCGCCGGATCTCGCCATCCAGTAGGGGAAGATCACCGTCATCTCCCGCGAAAAAAACATGCACTACACAAATGGCCTAATGGGACTAATGACCAAAGCAGTTGACGCGCCAGGAAACACGAAAAAATCAATCAATCTAAACCAACATGTTTCATGTCAAATGTTATCTTACAGAGGAAGAGTAAGTACAGAAGAACCATAGGATGGTATGAAAAAAAAATCAGCATACACTATTTTATGAATATTAATTATTTAACATTAACATTGATAAATTAAAACATTTAATTAGTTAATTAATTTAACATTTTATTATTAACATTAACTATCCCTGATAATAATGTATTGTACCGACATAATATAATAATATTACCTTTCACGAAGGAGAATGAAAGTGTAAACAGTACCGAGTTCCGTAGGTTCTATTCCTGTCCAAGTTTGTGGATTTTCGAACGGTGGTAAATTCACTTTGGCAACGTTATGATTGCTGCTTGTACAAGAACCCTGTATAATATTGGGAAAATTATAATCTTCGCCGTTCCCTCTCTAACGAGTTGACGTTATCTCTCAGCCATATTAAAACTCAAGTTGCGGACAAATATCACTCACGTTCTTGTGGCGGCGCATGATGGCGAAAGTGGAAGGAAAAATCATTAGTTGGGGAATTAACAGAGCTCAAAACGTAAACTCGACGCAACGAATTGATTGTTTTATATTCACAGTCGCGTAACTCCTACAATCGTTAGCTCCGTAAGAGTAGTGGATTTTTATGGCCCGAAAAACTGCGATGTTGCGGTTATTTCCTGGGTGTCAAAAAAATCTGAATAGATGTTGATATAGAATAGTATTACCTCCTCCTGCAGGATGAAAGAATGATGTATTTAAGTTTCGATCTGTTAATAATATTGTAATAACGCCAGCCAATACAGATAAAAAATAATAGTAATTATAGAAGGACTGTAATTCCAACAGTTCATACAAATAATGGTGTCTGATCTAATGATATTCTGAGTGCTCCTATATTAATTTTGGTTGTAATAAAAATTTATGGCTCCTAGATTTGAATCGTTTATTTCAGAAACCCGTCAAACGCCAAAATTAAAAATGAGCTTTAGCAGTGGAATATTGTTCCACGAGTATAAACACATCGCTTATTCCTTATTTACCTAAAAACATTCATTTATTAACTGCTTTAATATTTAAACAAATTTTGAAATCGGTATTCGGAATTTGGCGTTTGACGGTTTCTGAAATAAACGATTCAATTAATAAAATTGAGATACGTCACCGACGTTCCCGACAAACCCCATTGTTCACTCTACTAGGTATCTCCACGGCCGGGACCCCGACCGAACCGGCAAGCTGCCAACATTTTCGTAATGTAGTGTGCATGCATACATGCATGTATGTGTGTGTGTGTGTGTGTGTGTGTGAGAGAGAGAGAGAGAGAGAGAGAGAGAGAGAGTGCGTGTGTGTGCGTGGGGAGACGAGGGAACTAGAATTAGCAAGGAAAAATCGTGTGCGATCCGTGGCTCGTTTGTTTAGACACTGCTCCGGTATTTACCTGGCATTGATCGGAGAAACCACGGAAAAGTACCAATCAAAACAATCGGTCGTCCAAGGTATGAATCTTATGCCCGTGGTTTCGAGTGAATTTAATTCTTATATTGAGCTGTAGAAATGAAGTATGTCATAAAAATGTGTTTAAGTTTGCAATTCAACCCACAAAACATTAACATATGACACGACTCTGAAGTTACTGCGGGTTATTCCATTACATTTTGCACAAGAACATCTGGCAATTACGCCACCAAAATAACGTTACATATTATAACTACGAGGGAATGTAAAAAAAAAGCTCATGAATGACTACATGGACAAACACGAGACACAAAGACGTTTTAGAGAAAAAAAATTAAAAAAGTCGACCGCCCTCAGGAGAAGAAACAGCGAGGCGTCCCCATGGCAACGGCGCGGGCGGTTAGACGGACAATGAGCCCCGCGAGAAAACTGACCACCTCTGCCACCAAAGCAGCCAGCGGTGGCGGCGAAAAATTCCACCCCGTGCTTTGATAAAACAAAGGACGCACGCGGTGCACAGTCAACTCACGGAGGCAAAAAGTCCGTTGATACGCTGCGCGGTGCCGCGGCGCGACGCGCTAAAAGAAGCAAACAGAGATAAAAGGCGGCGTTGCTAGACCGCAGCGGCGGAGCGGAGATAAAAGATATCTGAAGGAAGGTAGATGTAAATGCGACGTGCATGCCTTGCACTGCGGTGCAGATTTTCTTGGCGTCTTTTGCAACGTGTTTCTACGGAACAAAGGCGGCACCGGGCCTAGGAAACACAAAACTCCGGACAAATGTTGTTGGCTCGCAGGTCTCTTTAAAAAAGTTAATTGAGATAAAAACTATCTTATTATTTTGTTGTTTTTTGGAGTTGAAACGAACTAATTATGCACTTCCGTATCTGTTGACGACTGTTACCAAACCCGATGCTAATAGCGAAACATATAATTTTCAACAGTGGAATAAAATCGTGTGACCGAGTACATTTTCCGCACTAGTGTGAAAAAGTCATTTTCGGTATGGAAATGTGGTATGGAGCAACTCTGACGATAGATACAGATCTGAATTAATCTTGTAGATTTGGGGTAGCTTCCTTACCATTTTTTTTATCAAAACATATACTTGGATTGATTCATTAGTGGTTCCGGGCGCGTCAACTGCTAAGGTCATTAATTTCAAAAGTGTGGTGCATATTTTGATGCCAGGAGGTGGCGGTATTCATCCCAAGTTGGATGGCCAGATCCCGCGTAGGCCAACAAGTTGGCTTGCGAGGTTTTCTACAACCAAGTTTCTCCCTCTAGCAGGGCACCGATCCAGCTGGGTAGCTCTCAGCTCCTGACTGATCTCAAGACATGAGTGGTTGTTTAGTGCATGGAAGTGTGTGTGTAATAAGGTGTGAAGATACGGCAAGGAAGAGAAAGGAAAACTGGCACGCGGTCCGTGGCCCATTTGTTAGGATACTCCTCCGGTATTCGTCTGGATCAAAGAAAACTACCGACAAGAACAACCGGTCGCCAGAATTCTCCTTTAGACAGCGGTTGAATACCACACAGCTAGTGTTGCCACCGTCGGAACTCGAACCCAAGGACCTACCGTCCAAAAGCACTGTGCCCTGACCCACCTCAGGCGTTCTCTCTCTTCCAGTTGGTTAAAGATTAGGCACGTAAACCGCTTAGGTTATTAGACCCGTAAGTGTAGTGCATGCTTTTTCCTCGGGAGATGGCGGTGATCTTCACCCGTTGGATGGCAAGAGCCCCGCCCCTTCCAGAAGTGCACAGCACAGGGTAGCACACGACAGCCCGCGAGATCCTGATCGAGGATCGGCGAGCCAGGAGCCCACGGGGGAGGGCGACACATCAAGATGGAGGACCTGCCGCCGCCCTCGGGGCCCATCTGCGCGCAGCCCGCGCGGCGCAGGCGGATCGTCAGTCGCATTTGCCAGGCGGCAGGCGCTTGGGCCGCGTCACGCGCGAGCTGCGACCGACGCTTCACGCACAGGACACGTTGCTTTCCTCTGGGAAATGGACCCGTACGCAGAAATTATGCTTTGGTTATTTCAAAATCCTTTGGCCACTAGAGGAAACTATTGGTTCGTAGCTGACCTTCACAGACTCAGTATACAAATTATAAATAAGAGTTGTATTTCTTTACGTAGGATAGATAGGTAGGAAGGATATTTTATGTCAAGACTCTTTGACATGGAGGAAACTGTTGGCTCAAGCTCACTTCACAGACTCAGTACATAAATTATAAATATGAGTTGTATTTTTTAGTAGTCATAGGTATGATAGATATGTTACGTAGATAGATATGTTATGAATAATTTTCAAAGTCATTATGATTTTGTTTTGGAACCCCTTTGATTTTTCAATTCAATTTTAATAAACATGTTTTATTATACTAAGTGAGTGTGTACAATAGACAGGAAACAAATGTATCGCGACGAAAAATATTGGGGCGCACTTCATTCGCTCGTCGCGCGGCTACATGACAAGAAGCATAAAGGCTCCCACAGACCGGCGCGGTAGATTCGCAGCGGGTGCGGCGCGGAAAGTTCCGCGCTAGACGCGGCCACGGAATTCGCGGGACGGTTCACTCCGGAGTGTCAATTATGAGCCAGCTTTTGGTGACGGTTGGCAAGGTCGCTCGATCCAGAGGGAAGCGAAGACTCCCGAATACGGGCGGACTCCCACGAAACTCGAGCTGCAGCGGAAGAAACGCGTCAGACTGCGTTACAAATTCCGCCGCCGATTAAACGCTGCCAATCCGTTGCCGCGACGCTCGCCTGCCGCGCAGGTCTGAACGTGCTCATAAGGCAACACGTGACGCGAAACTTCCGCTGCGGCCAATCCGCGTAGGTTGCGGATCTCCCGCATCGGTCAGTGGGAGCCTTAAGTCTACGCGATGCGGTGAGGGAGGCAGGAGCCATCAGAGCGGAACGGGGGCGGGACACTGTCCGTATTCTGGTCGGAAACGAGATGGAGACGGGACAGAGACGCGACGGAAACGGGACAAGGTGTCGGCGCGGGCCGGAGGACGGAGATCAGGAGCGGAGCGGTAGCCAATCGGGCAGCTCGTCGACGGGATAAAGGCCGGACAAGCCAACAGCTGCAACGGCGGCCCAAGGTGGAACGACCGCGAAGCGATCGGCGAGCAGGGCGGAGGTGGAAAGGAGTGGGGCACTCGAGGGGAGTTGGGGCGAGGGCGTGGGCGGGGGCGAAGTAATTGACGCTCGCAGGCGGGGGAGGCGCGCTCCTCCGGATGAGACCGGAGGTTTCCGCTTCGCCCACGCGCGCTCCGGAGCCGCCCCAACCCCTGCCCCGCGAATAACTAATTGCGCAAATATATAGAGAGCTGCACGGGCGGCCGCGAGAGGCCGGGCGAGGCCGGGCGGGGTCGCTTGCGCGCACGCTGTAATTCAATCGAGGCGGTTCATTCGCGCCCTGCCTTGCCTCGCACACCCCCCTCCATAGGGGAGCTGCTGCGCCCGGAGCAATGGGCGCCAGCGGATAGAAACGAATCGGATCGGATCGGATCGAATAGAATCGGATCGGATTGAAGGGAATGAAATCGGATCGAGCCGAATCGGATCGGATCGAATGGAATGGATTCGAATTGGATCGGATCGAATGAACTCGAATCGGATCTAATAGAATCGATTCAATCAAGCTGAGTCCGGTCGGATCGGATCGAATGGAATGGAATCGATTGGAATCGAATCGGATCAGATAGCATCGAATCGCATCGAATCGTATTGAATTAGGGTGTGATTGAGGTGAATATGGAAGGATAGATGATTAAAGATGGTGGAAGCGTGGAAGATGGTCGTTGGGGCGGCAGCGTGAAAGTACGGGGAGACAGCAGGCCGGCAGCAGGAAAGTACAGGGAGAGAGATGGGGGCAGCGAAAGTACAGGGAAGAGGGCAGGGCGCAGGACAGTACGGGGAGAGAGCAGGGCGGCAGCAGGAAAGTACAGGAGAGAGCAAGGCAGCAGCAGGAAAGTAAGGCAGAGAGCAGGTCGACTGCAGAAAAGTACAGGAGAGACAGGGCAGCAGCAGGAAGTAGAGAGAGCAGGAGTGCAGCAGAAAGTACAGGAAGAGAAGCAGCAGCAGGAAAGTAAGGGAGAGAGCAGGGCGGCAGCAGGGACTGTACGGGGAGAGAGCAGGGGGGCAGCAGTAAAGTAAGGGAGAGAGCAGGGCGGCAGCAGAACAGTACAGGGAGAGAGAAGCGGGAGAGCAGGCAGGAGTAAGGAGAGAGCAGGGCGGCAGCAGGAAAGTACAGGGAGAGAGCAGGGCGCGCAGAGAACAGGCAGAGGAGGGGGAGCAGGGCCTAGGAGCAGAGGGGGAGGCGGGGCAGCAGGAGTCAGAGAGGCTGGGCGAGCGGGCAGAGTAAGAGGGCGGCAGAGCAGGGGCGGCAGTGGGAGGCATAAGTACAGGGAGAGCAGCGCGTGGCAGGCAGCATAACAGTACGGAGAAGCAGGGCAGCAGAAAGTACAGGGGAGAGCAGGGCGCAGGAGTGCGGAGGAGCAGGGCGGCGCAACTAGGCGTGGTGGGCGGCCGGGCGACGACAGCGGGCGCCTGCAGCTGCCAGGGGCTGCGCTGGTGCGGGCCAAACGAGTTTATAGCGACCCCGCGTGGCCGGCGCGCAACTATTAATCCAATCTATCGATATAACTCGACTTCCCTCGGCGCCAGTGGGGCGGCGGCCGGGCGGCCCGAGGTGCTGGGGCAATTGCGGCTGCGGCGTCGACGCGCGAATTATGAGCTGCCGAGGAGAATGGGCCACGGGGCCGACGGGCAAGGGCCACAAAATGATTTCCCCCTCGCTACAATGCACACATTGCTTACCAATATTAAGATGTAGAATCACTTTTAACTAGTTCCCCATTTAAAATAAACAAAATCAAGAGATGTACAAGTAAAATCATTATCCTCTCGAATTTAAATTTGAAAATCACGTATTACAGTGTTTGTTGTGTTGCAGATTTCATAAGCATGACGAAATTGAAGAAAATACAATATATAACAATGATTTAAAGATGTTAAAAAGAGAACTTTTAGATAATGATCTTGGGTGAAAATGCTGATATCCCAAATGTAGACAGGAAGTTAAACACAAACTGAAGGCGACCTATGGAACAATCAGTTAAATAGGAATGAATCTTTGATCCCAGTGAATAATCTGATAAGTAAAAAAAACTAAGTTTACAGGGGAGCAAAATACAACTTTAAACTGTTATTAATAAGGAATTAATGCTATTCAAACTCAACCTACACAAAAATACGTTTGTTTGAGTATCACCTTCGTTTGAATATCATTAATAATAATAATAATAATAATAATAATAATAATAATAATAATAATAATAAAATTGTCTTTATTAGTGGCGAGACTCAGGCCATTAGGCCTGCTCTTCCTCCTAACCCGCTAAATTCCTTCCGCCTAATTAATCGCTGATTTAATTCATTTAAACGTTGTTTTTTGCTCTCCTGTAAAAATAAGTGTTTATGACTTATCAGATTATTCACCGGGATCAAAGAAATAGTTTCGTGGGCGAACAGACAGAACGACAAACAGACAGCGAATTGTCGGGCGACCGGAGGCGTGAGAACAGGGGAACGGGCTGGTATATGGACAGGCGAGTGGGGGAGTAGGAAGGGAATCGAACAGGCGGCAGGCGGGCGAGCGATCACGCAGGTGAAGGGAGCGAAGGTGGTCTCCGGGCGGCGAGCGGGTGGGCGGGGGGGGGCGGGCGGGCGGTCAGGCGAATCGGTTCGCGGCAGGTAGGCGAGCTCGAGGTTGGCGGGCGAGGCGGCGCGAGGGGCGAGGGGCGGGCTGATGAGTGAGCCGGCGCGGCGGTCGGGCGAGCAATCGGATGAGCTCCCGGGCGTTGGGGCAAGCGGCGTCGCGGGGGCGCGCTGATCGACGGGGGGGGGGGGGGGGCGACCGCACGCGCGCATCGTCGACACCTCGCCCGCGGGCGGGCGGCGCCAGGAAATTGGCCGCTGATTGGGCAATCTGAGGGGCGCCGCTCCCCGCGGGCGGCGGCGGGGCGGCAGCCAGTGGGCGGGCGCGGGGGCGGGGCTTCGTGGGCGGCCGCGAGGGAGACGTCGACGAGGGAGGCGAGCGGCGCCGCCCGGTGACATCGCTGACGCAAGAGGCGACGAAGAGCGTTGCAAATTGTTCCAAGACCACTGCGGACGGCAATAAACACGGCTCGCATTCTGATGATCACAACATTAATTGAAAATGACCTACAAAATGACTTAAAAATCAGAAGAAAATGACCTTTAAAATCACTTAAAATTAACGAGAAAATCATCAAATTTTTTAAACAAAATACTAAAAAATGTGTATGAACATGTTTATTTATTCAATGAATTTTACAATTTTAAATAATATTTAATTATATAAATTCAGAATGAATGTAAACTCTTTATTTTAGGAGGAAATGTAATCCTTAGCTCCGTTCTTCCAACTGTCAGTTTTGAAAGGTCCAGGAAGTTACCGAAGATACGTGTTATTTTGAGAGTTCGAAAAGCAGAATCCACAGCAGTAGTGAATTTCGTCGTGAATTGATGATGCAAATAAAAACTTTGCTTTAGTATGTCATTGTAATTCATGAAACATTCACTATCAAAAAATATGAAGAGGAAACAAAATGCATCATAAAAATGACAAAAATGGTGCAATGGTAAAAAGACCTAAAAATTGAAAAATGGCAAAAAATGACAAAAAGGACCCAATAACTATACATGTCTATCGCCTGTATGTCGTAATAAACATTCATTTACAAGTAAGCAATGTCTACAATGCACCAATGAAAAGATAAACAGATATAACCGGAATCCGAGCTCAGCTCCACTCTAATGGTAATCAAAGAACTGACTCACTATTCCGCCTTGACAGACTTCAAGAACCGCCGTCCGGTTTGTCACAAGAAATCTTGCACAATACAAGTATTTACTCAAAAATGTGTTCTGAAACAAATGCTAAGTCCAAACACTGTAAGATAAAATCAATCAGTCGAGATAGTTACGAAGGCCGTCCATCTTCAGTCGATCACCGGCACCTGTCGAGAAGGATATACGGACTTCAGAAATTTTCAAATTTATGTGGGAATAAACAGAGAAAAAGTGTTCCTACCTTTTTAGTTCTAAGATGATAGTTGACGCAAAAAAGTGCTCCAAAACTAAACAATAACATCTTCGCCGCTGAATGAATTTATCATTTCTGATTCTATCTTTACCATTACAACGGTGAATGTGCTGAAAGTTGATGCGAGAACACGAAATTCGCCGTATACATTTTGCAGCCGCTTACATTGCAACCTATGCAATATCATTCTGTAAAAGCCATGTATATTTCTTATAGAATAATGCAATTTACACCAACAGGAATAAATAGCTGTGAATAAATCAGAATAATTTATTTAACGTAATTTTTGGGCATTTATCTTTTTCCCAACCTTTTCACGATAATTACTAAAATTCTCGAAAAAATAAAAATGTTTTTTATTTATTTTATTTATTTATTTTACGTAAAAAACAGTTAAAAACTGCGTATGACGTGCTAGGAGGAAAAGTGAATTGTGTGCACATTTTCAAAATTCTGTGATCCCTACACTAAGTCATAAACTACTTACATTTTGAAAAAAAAGAAGAGAGCTCCCATGTAATAAAATCTATTTTCAAGGGTAAAAAGGCAATAAATTTTGGCTCTTATCCACTTTGTCCTTCGGAATAAATACTTCCTGCCACGACAACATGGAAACGATAATTTGAATAATTGTATTTCCCACTGAATTCTAGAAGACGTGCACAGAAAATGAAGTTACATTTATGTCTAGAAGCAAAACAAGGGGCCATCTTAGCATTTTCCTAATGGATCAGGGAAACTGGACGAAAAACCTGATCGAGATGGGGTCATTGACCCGGAAGGTGCAATACAATACTTGTTACAGGTTGTTTATTTTATTATTACATTTATACAGTTCAAATGGTAAATAATGCATTATGTATAATTGTTAAAATTAATGTTACTTTTCTTGTGATGCTTGTGATTTACAACACGATTAAGATTAACCCCCTCATTAACAGAGGTTAATGAATGGTAGCCAAAGTAGTAGAAATAGGCTTGTCGCCTCGTGCAGGTGGGGAAGAGATTGAGTATTGCCTGTGCAGGAAATTGCTGACGACTCGGAGGAACCCTCAGGCGGATTCCCACCCCCCGATAAACCGCACTGCGCCAGCCTCCACTTTGAGACAGCGAGCAACTTAGACAGACGGCACCTCGAAGCTCGCGGTATTTAATATTTGTTATACTCGCCATTCCCTGGCCTTTTCAGACATACCTGAGATGAATGGTTTTCATAGAGATATAATTTGAACGATGGAGCAATGGTGAAATTAGGGGAAACGGGATAACCCCGAGAAATTTTGCCTGCCGCAAACTCGATATTTTTTACTTATTTAGGATGTCTTTTAAACTCCTAAGGTAATAGAGCGACCCTGTGAGTAACATTAGGGGTAACGGTAATGATATACGGACACGCACAAACATCTATGCCCCAGACGGGACTCGAACACGAGACCCTTCAGGCTACAGCTTTTCAGTCTTAGCGACCTCGGCTATCCAGGTCGGTACAAACCCCCTTGTCCGCAATAAACACCCAAGAATAGATGAGATATGAACCCCAGTACCCAGACGAAGAAGGCGAACGAGCTGACTTCAAATCGACCCGTTCGGAGTTGGACCATGTCGGTGCATGGACGACTCCTCCCCTTCACCTGACTATACACAATCCCTCCCCCCCTTTCTCGTGGACTACAGACTGCGCACCTCACCAGTTATGAACCCCAGTATCTGATTGATTGATTGATTGATTGTTAGTGATTCCTGGTGCATTAACTACTATGGTCATTAGTCCCGTACGTGTAGTGCGTGTTTTTGCTAGGGAGGTAACTGAGATTTCCCCCCTGGATGGCGAGATCCGGCGCCGACCTACCGTCGGTTAACGGGGTTTTCCCTTACCAGATATCTCCCACCAGCGGGGCACCGCCCCAGCCGGGGCAAGTTCTAAGTTCCCGATCGGTCTCATGGCATGAGTGGTAGTGTAATGCTTGTTATTCTAGGTGTGTGTGAGTGTAAGGGGTGAGCACAGGACAAGGAAGAGGAAGGAAAGATCGCGCGCGGTCCGAGGCCCGTTTGTTAGGGTTATGCTCCGGCATTCGCCTGGTGTTGATCGGAGAAATCACGGAAAACAAGCAATCAGAGCAGTCGGCCGCTAGAATTCTCCTCCAGACAGCGACTGATTTCGACCTAGCTGGAAAGACAGTGTCGAAAATCCTGCCGCCATCCGGAATGTAACCTGGGACCTCCCGGTCAGAGGCGCTGCAGTGACATCAGTTGATGCACTGAGCCACCGCTCCGGTACCCCAGTACTGAGGTAGTAGGCGGGTTGACCAAGAATCGTTCCGCTCGAATTTGGTGCAGCTCGATGCACGAACGCCCCTTCTCTCAACTGAATTTCCGACCCTTCTCTTTCCCCTCGCTCCCCTCTAGATCCCCCTTCCCCCTCCTTGGGCTTCGCGGGGGAATTGGGAAGGGCCCCAGTGCGGTGGCGCCGGTTCCGACGGCCCCCAGACGCGCTGGGTTCAGCTTTGATAAACTCCCGTCTTATGAAATTTACAGTAAATCTACACCAGGGCGGCGCGGCAGGCGGTCGGATTTCCGCCTCCGGCAGGGCCACGCCGCGGATTTCAGCTTGTTTGCGCCCGAAAGCTATTTTTATGAGAGACGCGTGCATTCATGGCGTTTTTTCAAGCGGAAGATGTTCTTTGAAGGCAAAAGGAGAATTTTGAATATAACGTTTGTAAGGTACGTATCTATTTTGTATGGTTCTGTAACTCATGCAGAAACTTTACACACAGAAAATGACGATTGTGTAGAGTAAATCTTATAATCTGGATGAGTAGAAAGAATTCAACACACGAAAACGGTACAATAGATTACGTATCATAACAAGTAGTTTCTTTAATTATAATATGATGAAACATTCAACAATATTATTCCCATTCATTTAATTTACTTTAATCTTGTTATTAATACATTTGTTTGTGAAAATACAAGTTATAAATTTAAAAAATAGAAGTTAATTTTCAATATTTAATTCTAATTAGTAACCATTATTAAAATTTTTATTAATCACACTCATTTTGTTTCCCTGGACTACTTAGAAACTTTCGTTAAGAGTCCTTTTACCAACTGATATTTATTTTATTAATAATATTTATTTTTCAAAAAGTATAAATATTTAAACATTACAACGAAGAAACCCGATGAATGCTTTATGTGTATCAGCAATATACAAGTAATAGTTTCAATCTGTTAGAAATTCTAGCTCTGGTGTTTCACTCCCCAACGCACTGATGTGTTATGTAAAGGAGATATCGAATTGCAAATGACGTTATACTTCGATCAGACTAACAGTGAGTCGCCAGAGGACGTATTAACATGCAGCGCACGAGAGAAAGGTGCAAATTTGACATTTCGCTTTTGTTTGAATAATGGAAATTTCTCTTTACTAAAACCGTTCTTTGAATTATATTGCGAATCCAATATGAGAAAATAATGTATCTCTGACTTCAAGATAGAATATTAAGAGATATATTCAAATACTTCACCGCAAATGTTGTCTTTGCATCATTGCAGCGAAAACTATCCATTATGAATTCACCTGCAACAGAAAGAGGGAAAAGAAAATTAGCATATATCTTAGTAAGAAAAGAACTTTACATTTTCAAGAAATTATAATATTCCAAAATCACTGATAATAATTCTATGACAGTTTGAAGAATGTACGTAAGATCCATCAGATATTAACAACAACAAAAAAACAACAATTTCTTCATTCACCTTTGAAACCATAATTTTTTCCCGTCTAGATAGATTGCAAGAAGTTTAAACTCGAGCAAATTTAACCCACTTACTCTGATAGTTCACGTGAGGAATTGCAGCTGGCCAGAAGCTAGTTTTTGACAGTGGTTTCTTTTTCCTTATTTCTCAATGTCTCCTATCTCCTTCTTTAATCGAAGCTCAATAAGAAACGGTTCTTTTAGACACTCCAGAAGATTTACGGGAAATCGAATGGAAGTTTGGAAGTTCTCAGCGAGATATCGAATAGAAGACGGCAAAATACTCTGCAGATTCACGCAAGCAAAGTGTTCAAATGCCCACTGATGACGCCAACATGTTTATATTGCAAATGATGTTTTGAAGCTAATTTGATATTTGATATTCGAGTAATTTTTAATATTGATTAGTATAACCTGGTGAATTGTCTTAATTCTAGTATACTTTTATGTCTCGTAACTCACATGACTTACCCTCAAGGTTTTGGTACAACTTAATATTTTGTGATGAATCTACAATTTATCTGAGTGATTATTACACTTTGAAAATTAGGTCAACAGTTAATAATCAGAACTGGGTACCGTTGAAAATTCTTTAAAACCGACTCTATTATCTACATAACAAAAATATAACTTAATGCACAACACTCCCTTTAAAAAGCAAAGAAGGTATTTACACTAGCACATACATTTTAATCTACAACGTTTGCTTGTTGGGATATAAATATTCTCTCAAAAATGAAAACTTTTCGTTGTAAAAATTAAACACATTAAATTATTAAAAATTAACACATTGAATTGTTTAATCAGGAAAACAAGACTACAAAATAAGCTAAGGATAAGAGTACCTTTCCACGTAATCATTAGTGAACGATCGAAACTAGTGGCTGGGGGAGAGGTACTGCCATTAGAATGATCCGTATTGAGAAAATGATATTTCGCAGGTATGAGTTAAAAAACTTTGTTTTCATTTGAATTTTACAATTGAGCAAACATGTTAGAGATTCCCTGAAAATGTTTGTTTTATCAAATGATCATGAACATAACGCTCTATCGTAAATAAAAACATGCATGCATAAATTATTTTTTATTCGAAGAAGAAAGAAATACGAAAGAAATATTTCAATTCGTATCAAAATATTATTCACTCTAATTTTGATCGCGCACTATCCTCTATCCATGCGCTTCGTCTAGGGATAAATGCACCCACCCATTTTCACGGAAAAGAGCACCGACTTCAAAGAGCGTCCTGCGGCTCAGTTGGCCACACACGTCTGATGCACACACTCGTTCGGCCACGCGAGGGAAAGAGCAGCTATCGGTCGCACCAGGCCTGTAGCAGCACACACTGCCCAGTGGCCCGGAACAGAGGCAACGGGGCGGCGGCGGCGACGGCGGCGGCTGTGGCTTCGGCTAACGACCCCTGCCCTCTATCCTCCCCCTCGCCCCCCCCCCCCCGAAGCACCGATGCGAGATGCCGCGCTGCCAATGACGTATCATTGACTGCAGAAACAATGCGCCAATTCTACGGTAACATGCGTCGGCCGCATATTCACATAGTCGCATTTATGGAGACCGGCCCGATAATGCGGCGACGATGGCCGCGTAACCAGCGTCGTTACGCAGGCTTGCCAACAGCGGCGCGAGGCGAGGAGGGGGGGCAGGGTGATGGCTTCCGGCGGCGCCAACACCCCGTTGCGCTCGGCACGTCCGCGATTGGCAGCCCTGCTTAGTTATCGCGATCTAAATCGTATCGATTCCTGAAAGTCCGTGATTTTATTCCCGCCGCGCCTTTCGTGCCAGGCCCCGAAGGTATATTTTTCAGCAGCAATTTCCGAGAGGAAATGCCGTGCGTTTGGCTTTTGTTCCTGGTAAGAGAAGTCGCGGAGGACGCAGCAATGCGTCACGCTTTTCAGACATTTTTTTACAAAAAAAAGAAGCCATCTTCGCGGAAATCCTACTTCTTTAATTTTAGTGGAAGACGCTCTTCGTTCTATTGATACGTGAATTACGCCTGTCCTCAAAAGACCGCGGAACGAGGCAATGTTTCACGATAAATTGCACATGAGCAGAACATTCTTTTGTCTAAGACAGGAAGATGAATGCTAGGAAGCGTTACGCCTCTACTAACGTTTTAAGATACAAACGGTGAGTATTTATAACATTCAACGTCCTTCTGTCTTGAGGTATTACATAATAAATATATATGTCCTCGATCAAGAATATGTCATAATTGCTTCAAGTCTACGCCAAAACAAAACACCAACTCACACATTAAATGATAACGAAAGATTGTCATTATAGTTAAAGGCATTTGAAGGATATAGTTGTAGTGAATTAATAAATTTTAAATAGTATATATTTTAATAAAGAAATATGTAAAAGAAATAAGATCAGGCGTACACTGACACTCAAAATTTGGATTATGTGATAAAAAGTACCTTAAAAATGTCAAAATAGCCATTGAGTAACTTGCAGATTAAATAAGAGCAAAACTAAAGAAGAAAATAGTCCTTTTAAAGCACTTTTTTCTCGCGCGACAGGAAGCCTTTATCTAGAAATAAAATTGATTTGCATAAACTTGACCAATTTGGTAATCAGAATATTACAGTAATATTAACAGAAAATATTACTAATAGAAAAGGCTTAATTTTAATAAATAAAGAATAATAAGGAAAGATAGTCATCTGAAAATATATTGATAATAAAGAGAGAATATTTACGATATCTGTAAATGCGATAATAAAGACCTTCAAAGTCTTTTAAGAAGCTTCTGTCGGTCGATGAAAGATTTGAACTGAAGACTATTCTCGATCCTGCAACGAAAAGAGAGTTCAATTCGGTTTCAATCGGAAACTTTGTGTTCTTTCGCTCTAGAAAAGAGAGCAAAACGGCAGTTTTCCCTCGAAAACGGCAAAAAGAACAACATAAACGCCAGAACGGCCGAATAAATGATGAGCATACGCTGCCCAAACACGATATTCCCGAGGGACGAGTTTAATCAAATGGTCGATAGGAGTATTTGTTTCGAGAAGAAAATAAAAGTTATGAAAAATACGTACGTATATTCCACCTCTTATGCAATACGTCAAACATAGTTTCTGTGGGACATCAAGAATTGTTTTATTTATTTTTTGTGGAATACAAAATAAAAAAGAGAATGAGACACGTACGATATAACTTTAAACTTACAGAATGAAAAAATTGTACACATCTTACTAACATTTTTGTATTGACACAATTCACTTTCAATATTGAAAATTCGAACTTACTACGTGTGAAATATGACACAGGTGGGTCATTTTAGGTGAAAAAAAACCCACACCAATATATTTTTCATAACAATAGAAATAAAAAAAATTCCCCGATTGCTCTCAGATGTGCAAATTCCAATACATAGTGTTTCTTGTAAGTTTTAGATTTCGTCATGCCTGCATGTCATAGCAACTTTATGCGCATTTCCAGGACTCGAAACGCCGTTTGCTTCATTTATCAACAGCGGTGCACAGCAATCAGCTTTCGGTCTAAGTTTTCGGACGGCATAAATTCGGACGCGATAAGCTTTTTTTCTACCGTAATTTAAGTATACTGAGCCTCTTGGTTGAATCAATTTCTAAATAGAATGGTAATTAAAAAACAGTCAATGCATCGATTGCGGTTGAACTTTCGGTTCTCCTGAGATTGCTTCAGAGATGTATGTGTTAAATACACTGCGAACTATTCATGCGTGTTTTGATAGTGAAACTTTTCCACTGAGAGGAAGAACCCGGCAGCAAATGACTAAGGGAAATCGAACGAAATGAACTTACTGTGGTTTCGTACTCATGCTTATTGTTTCTATAAAGCCAAGCAACGAGATTATTGATTGTAAGAAATTCATATTCTAAGCAGTGAAAAGAAAACTAACTTAAAATTTGTTGAGAAAAAGATTTCTTTTGACTGATGTATCGGTGTTGTAATGGCGACAGATATCATGAGTCGCTATTGTATCCTATCACAATTGTGATATGAGGTCTGATGTTTACAAAATAGAGGACAGGCAGAGTTTCAAACACTGAGGATCTAATATGATCAAAATATGTTACCACTTACACGTGCAAATAGTTGGAATTGACAGAATCCACAAATAAATAAACAAGGAAAATAAAATGCACATACACAAAAAACAATTAACAAACCAATCAATAATCTAATGAAAACACAGACACGAGATCGTACTTAATCTTCCCTCCACTGCAGCGCCACCTCATCCTTTGTTGTAGGTCACGCAGACGGCACAAACGCTCCAAAATTCTCATGCATTTGTGAGTAATAACCTCTTCCCTGCTTCGTTGATTACTTCCATTCGGTAACGTCCCAGGGCGGCAGTGACAAAAAGTGACATGAATAACTCACTTTTCGATTTCACCGCGGGGGGCGCGCACCAGGACGAGAGAGGAGAGCGAGGGGGAAAAGAAAAATGAGTGGACTGGTTGCGCGCTTATCTCAAGTCCATCTGACGCGAGCCTGCTCTCAAAATAGGCGCTCTGGATATTACGAAGATCGACCGCAAGTGCTTCGTAAAAAACCGAAGCCGCCCCCAGCGGTGCTGCCAAAGGCAAGAAGGATACCCGCTACCCCGAAGCGCAGATATCATCTCCAAAGCAAGAATTATTGTGACCAACACTTCGGTCGCATCAATAATGCGGCAGTCTTGGCCAACGAATCGATTCGGAAACTTTTTTTTCGTTTCGGAGAGAAATATCTAGACCTGTCCTCGTCGGGAAGTGGATTTCCTAGGTTTAAGGTAATGAATAGTGAAAAATAATTCTTTGAGGAAGTATTAATTCATAAGAGATTAAACAATTTTTATCCATTCAACCTATCGTCTATTATTCTCTTTGCAGTGATGCGTCAAATTTCCGACTATTAAAACATCCTTGTGTCAAGCTCAATAAGAAACACATCAAACAACACAAAGTAGATCTGGTCTAATATCGACTGTAGAAGTTTTTATTAATTAACAGTCAAAATTACTAATTTCATTTAAAGCAAAAACAGAAGGTTGCATAACATTCCGTACGGAACAAGTGAAAATGAGGAGCATTAGTTAATAATCAAGAGACGACTTGAACCCTTATTCATTTTTTATTGTTTTTATCATGTTTAACAATATCATTGCATTTCAAACAATTCAACCATTATTTGTGAGTTTTTTGTCAACTCACACAAAAGGATAATTCAGAATAGGAGAGTAAAATTTAACATCATTTCCTCATGCCGTCGATAGCAAATTCTTATGTTCAAGTGTATGTAAAGGTGAATGTGTTTTTTACAGCCAGGGAAAAAAACAGAAACTTACGTCACCTTTCAAAAAATCTTTCCAGAATGTGTGAAATCCATTGCTACAGTGCTTTTCTATTTCTGTTATGTTCCGACCCATGTTGTTCTCGAGAATCACACGTCACTATGAGGGGATACAAAACATGAAACCAGAAGGAAATGTGCTGTGTTCGGTGAAGGCAACACAAATGGTCCAGGGAGGAAAGGAAACAACGTAAAGACTATAGAAATGCCAGAAAAAATCGAAAGGAGAAAGAAGAAAGGAACACGAAGGGATCGCGCCAAATAAAACGCGTAGACGACGTAAATTCGATCGGGAGAAAGAACACAGGGATGGACACAAAAACAAACGCTAACGTATAAGATGACAAATGAACTGTGGAGAATAATTTCGAAAGAAGGAAGAGAAAAGAACGAGAAACAGTTAAAAGGACGAGATTGAAGACACAAAAATCAAAGAAGAGGAAGAAGGGAATATGACAGAAGAAAAAGTGATAATGAAATCACCAGAAGACTAGTAAAAGGTAGAGAACGGGTATCAAAAGGAACAGATGTTGTAGAAAGAAGAAACAGATGACAGCAGAAGACAATAATGCTGAGCGATATGTAAAAGGAGGAAAACGAAAAGCAGGAAAGGAAACACGAAATAAAATTAAACTAGAAAAGAAGAAATGGAGGGAAGAAGAGGTGCGATGAGAGAGGAATGAGAGATGGGGAAAGAGAATGAAGGAAGAGAGGCTGGGGCAGTGGTGAAGGTGCAAGTGGAGCGGGGCGTGTGGCGGAGTTGGGGGGTCGAGGCGGCGGAGAGAGCACAGCAGTAGAGCCGATGGAGGCAATGACGGGGACGGGGCGGGGACATGGCGGGGGCGTGGCGGGGACGTAGCGAGGATGGAACGGGGACGTGCAGTGGTGAAGGCAAATCGGTAAATTTGATTTGATTTGATTTTTTCGTGGTTCTGGGCACGTCAACTGCTTTGGTCACTAGTCCCGTTAGTGTAGTGCATTTTTTTCTCGGGATATGCGCAGTGATCTTTCCCCGCTGGATGGCGAGATCCGGCGCCAACCTACCGTCGGCTAGTGGGGTTTCCCCCTAACCAGGACTCTCCCACCAGCAGGGTACCGCCCCAGCCGGGACAAGCTCTAAGCTCCCGACCGGTCTCCCGGAATATGTCATAGTGTAGTGCATGTTAGTGTAAGTGTGTGTGTAAGGGGAGAGGATAGGACAAGGAAGAGGAAGGACAGATCGCGCGCGGTCCGTGGCCCGTTTGGTAGGGTACTGCTCCGGCATTCGCCAGGTGTTGATCGGAGAAACCACGGAAAACTACCGATCAGAGCAGCCGGCCGCTAGAATTCTCCTCCAGACAGCGACTGAATTCGACCAAGCTGAAAAGCTAGTGTCGAAAATCCTGCCGCCGTCAGGACTGGAATCTAGGACCTTCTGGTCAGAGGCGCTGCAATGACGAGACTATCGAGGGCGGGGCGGGGAGGGGGGGCGTGGCCTCCGCGATCGCGCTCTCTCTTGTTTTCCCGGTCGGCGTGGATCGCAGTCGCAGATAGAAAACAGTAGAGCAGTCAATGGCCCCACAAGAATAGACGGCGCGGGCGAGGGGCGTATCGAGCGATGGGCGGGGGGGCGCCGGCGCTCGCGTGTGGCGGAAGGGCGCTGCGGCTCCGCGCGTGGCGACGAGGGGAAAGGAAGACACGTGAAATGGCAGCGGAAGAAATCAAAATGAGGAAGGAGTAGGCGTGAGGCAGGGAGAACGGATGGGAATGGAGTATTATGGTGAAGAGAAAATGCGTTCAGGTTGGATGATTTATCACACGACAGTTTTAGCAGTCATTCAAAATAGAAATTTCTACTGTATAACTGAGAATATAGCAAAATTTAAGTGACAATTTAACACAATATTTTAGATTATTTTCCAAGAACTTATCTTATGCAATTTCACAATTTACGTAACTAATTAGATATACTGTTTAAGGTACGTTAACTTAACATTGTTGAGGCATGTGTAAGTCAGTTTTCACATTCTTACTGAAAAGGCTAATACGATCACAGCAGGTTTAAAACAATCAATACTAAAAAACAACACAATGTCATGATGAAATCTTCCCTGACATGAAACAGAAGTTTTTGAAAATTCTATAACTTTTCCCGGGTTTTACAAATTTCCTTGCTTTTTTTCATGTTTGCCTGACTGCCGGTCATCCTATTAGTTTCCCCTGATGTCGCAGATGTTCCGAAGTAATATTCCTTGCCGCTCCCAGGAAGAGTGGATCTCCGAGGAGCGGAGACAGGCTTGATGGAGGGCGATGAAAATGAGATGAAGCCGGTTAGGCGGGGGGGCGGGGGGAGAGCCGGTGAGCGAGCGAGAAAGAGATGGAGGAGGGGGGAGAGGTGGAAGAAGAGGGGTGCTTTATTGAGTTGTGCAGGCGATCGAAATGCGTGAAGCGGCGGCTTCTGACATGCAGGCCCTCACGACCGACCGTCCGGAGCGACTGGCGTCGGTGCATTGAAGCGTTGATGGGAAGCGACTGCCTATCGCACCAAGAATTCAGTGATGGCCGTAAGGTTGGTTGGTTAGTGATTACGGGCGCGTCAACAGCTTACGTCATTAGTCCCGTAAGTGTAGTGTATGTTACCCCGCTGGATGGCAAGTTCCGGCGCCGACCTACCTCCGCTAGTGGGGTTTCCCCCTAATCAAACCTCTCCCACCAGCGGGGCACCGCCCCAGTCGGGACTAACTCCAAGCTCCCGACCGGTCTCCCGGAATATGTGGTAGTGCAGTGCATGTTAGTGCAAGTGGAGAGAATAGGACAAGGAAGAGAAAGGAAAGATCGCGCGTAGCCCGTTTGTTAGGGTGCTGGGGATGATCGGAGAAACCACGGAAAACTACCGATCAGAGCAGCCGGCCGCTAGAATTCTCCTCCAGACAGCGACTGAATTCGACCTAGCTGAAAAGCTAGTGTCGAAAATCCTGTCGCCGCTAGGACTCGAACCTAGGACCTCCCGGCCAGAAGCGCTGCAATGACATCAGTTAATGCACTGAGCTACCGCTCCCACTGTATGGCGATAACGCCGTCGTTCTGGTCAGTTTATCGCGCGAGAAGGAAGGCGGGCGGCGGGAATGTTGAAGGTCCAAGGACGGGCAAACGAAGAGAATAAAAAGGATGGACATAAAGAAGGAAGATGGAAGGGGGGAAGGAAAAAGAGTTGAAGGGGAATAAACGGAGGAGTACAAGTAAAGGTAGCGAAGATTACACGAAGGACACGAGACTAGCAGGGCAGAGAATAGAAAATTTAGATTTAACTACCAATGATAATAACATTCGTAACTGCAATGCTGCTATGTTTATATTGGAGTATTAGGAGAAGAAGACACTGCACGTTGCAGTCAACAGTTGACATGCAGTCAGCAAATGGTCCAGAGCCAACGCACCACGTGACAATGCAAAGCGACCGGCAGAGAGTACAAGTGAGCGAACATCGTGGGGAAGTTGGGTGATTGGATGTGCCTGACGATGAAGCCCTAGTCACGACACTTCCTGTACTTCATTCGTCTCCTTGCACTAATTGTGAAATAATTGAATCTGTGAACTTACTATATTTATTCAGATAGCCGGCTTTCGACGTCATTGTTTATAAATCATCAGCTTATAAATAATACAAATTAAAAACAAAATAAATAAAAATAAGAGAATACAAATAATACAATTGGTAAACATACTGAAATTATCCTAAATTAATCGTATTTTGTTTTTATTTATATTATTTATAGACAGATTATGACTGCAAAGCCGTTGAAAGCCGGCTAACTGAATAAATCTAAAAAGCTGACGAAGACGACTTCAGTTGTTTCACCTCTTTGGTTCATCAACGCCGACCTGGTCAGCGGCTAGGGTCTGATTCGCGCCGGTCGAAGGTCGTGTCTGAGTTCCGCGGCTGGTTTGCCTCGTCTCAGTATGCGGAGGCTGGTTCTGCTGGCAGATCGAAGTTCAGTGTTAGTGGTTAGTAATGGTCGAAATGCGTATGGGACGTAAGAAAACCTGTCATGAAAGCGCGGAAAATTACGTCAATATCTCATCAGAATTTTCTCAATCCTTGCACTAAGCCTATGTGAGAAAACTGCCCGGTTCTCTCAACTTTTCACTTCGAAGTTTTGTGTGTGGCAGAGAACAATACAGCAGACACCGTAAAGCTGAAAGTTATAAAACTTAAACAGTTGTAAAAAATATTCAGTGTATAGGTTTGATAAAAATACTAAGGGCAATAATTTGGCCTTTAAATTTATCCAAATAGGTATGAAAGGTACCGCAAAGAGAACTGCAAGTGAAAAATTTTAAACACAACTGCAAGTGAAAAATTAAAGGAGATGTGTAACGAGTATTTTACAAACAAAATTGTAGTGCCATCAATGTACTCAAATTTTAAAAAGTGTCATGATTAATAACTTGTAAATAAAGAAACAAAATTACGGGACTTAGATAATAGAAAAACATTGGGAATGAAAATATTAAGGATGTAAACACAAATACAATGAAAATAAAATGTCGACGAAATTTCGTAACACGTTATAAAAGAAACAAATATTCATCAATCGATTATTCAATCTGGAGACTCCCCGTAAACGAAAATTTGTTGATAACAAAACCAACAAGCCAACTTCATTCAGATGTAGTAGCCTTTTCTGAATTTAGCGCCCGATAAAACAGAATTTTCGGGTTTAGAAAGGATGCTGGTGTGACTCAAACAGCATAAAACAACATGTGTATATTTACACGCTCGCTCTAACTCAAATCATAAATAGACGCTTTGGCATCGCGCTGTTTTTCGAAAAGCAGACCGCAGCGAAAAACAAGCGCACGGTACACTGGCGGAAAAATAACTTGACGATTAACAGCTTAGCGATGACCTTGGGAACATATCACTTGATTCCTAATTGCCTATCATAAGCGAACAGAAACGTCAAAGGATTTTAAGCATGGGAAGAGAACGTCGATAAAACTGTAAACACGCGGTAATTGCTATCGCATTATGTTGGACGCCCGTTACCAATTTCCTGCGGAGAATTTCTAAAACCATATACTAGACACTTACTTATTTTCAGGCAACTGAAAATAAACTAAACACTTACTTATTTTCAGGCAACTCTTTTTTAAACTCTGGTAATACACCTTCACACGCAAACACGTTCACGCAGGTACAAATACACTCAACGTTCTACATGTTCATCACGACAATTTCTACAATTCCTCCACAATGTCAGGATATTTCAGTTCTTCCAACCCTCGGTGGGTAAGGGGTTAGCTTACTGGCCTCTGAACCCCCAGTGCGCAGGTTCGATTCCGGCCGAGTAACCCGGATTTTCGAAGGGTGGAAAATCCACAGTAGCCATGTCACTCTTGTGGCACGTAAAAGAACCCTGGCAGGATGCCCGGCAAAATTAAATCCCTCCCACAACATCCCGCCCTAATGAGATTCCACTTTCTCCCAACCAGACATCTCGGATATAGTTAACTGAGCCCGACATCTGGCGGAGAAAGTGAGAGTCAAATCCAAGGCGCAGTTACGGGACGGCCCATGGGGTGCGCCTGTTTAGGTAAAAAGTCCCCAGACCCGCGTCGGGGTAGGCCTCGAAGGAAGCCTGGGTCGAAACTCGGGTGCGGAATACTGCCTACGGGCAGTCTCCCCGCAAAATAACCCATACTAATAGTTCTTCCAAAAAAATTTCCGCAAAATAATCTTGATCTCGCCGATCAACAGAAGTATGAATCGAAATGAATGATCACTGTGTTCCAACGACTAATTGCGCGACTACCCACATTCTGCGACAGTTTGTTTCTACAGACACGTGTCAGCTGCGGCGTCTCGCAATAAATGAAATACAGATTTTTATCGGACTATACGTACAATTAGAGGTCTGCAGCAACAAAAATTCTGAACAAAAGCACTCAAAATGTTGCTCGAAAACGTGACTCGCACGCTGCTCAAGAATAACAAATAATATACTCTCGTATTACTTGCAATAAGTATTTTTACAAAAAACATCACGATTACTACACCACTACTCTTCCTTGGACCCTTACCACTTACTTGGACTCTTGAATGTCTCACGACATCACCTGTGTCGTAAGCAGTGACGCATAGATTATGAGAATTATTTCGATGGGCGCAGTAAGAAATAAGTCGGAATGGCACAAATATTTGCATTTTGCGGTTGAAATCGAACCTCTTCCATACTTTTTTAATTTTTTTTCTGTATTCCTGGACGTCTAACAAAATTATAGACGCCTCTCAAAAGGCCAAAGGTTGAATAGTTTTCTTTCAATTTCTACGCGCATTTGATATTAATCATAAAAATGCAATATGCTTCGTTCGCCAACCGTTTCGAGTGTGCGTTTGGGGGTCTCCGTTCTGCCCAACTGACCGCAAACCACCCACTCGATACTTCTTCAGCCTTAAAAATACGCCGAATACGCAACGCTTATCCTCCCCACCCCCGTACCCGCCCCTCCCCGCGTACAAATTTCGCACAGAGGGGCCTCTTTTCCGACCGCGGTCGCACGCCAGCTGGGCGGCCATTACAATTCCGAGAGCCCGTACGTGGGCGGCCGGCAAGGCGAGGCGCACGGTTATTAAGCAAAAATAGAGCCCCCACGCGCCCCGGAAACCCCAGCCGACGCACGCAGCGCGGCCGCGGTGTCCCCGCGAAGGACACGACACGACACGGCACGTCCTACTCATCTGCTCGCATGCCGCACCTCTCTCACTCGGTACGCGTCTACTGCCATAGATCACTCATTCTCTTCCCTCTCTCCCCTCCATTTCACTATACATTTACCTTTCTTTTTTAATTTTTTTTTTCTCTTTTTTTCCCTTCCCTTCTTTTTCCTTTCCCTTCCTCTCTTTCTTTTCTCTATCCCAGCCTCTCCTTTCCTCATATCCACCTCACCTTCTCTCCTCCACATCTCTACCCCACCCTCTCCCTCTTTCTAGCCCTTATTTTCTCTCTCCCCTTCCCGTTTCTATCACATTCTGCCTTCCTCAACAGACTCGCTCCTTACAACCTCCAAACTCTTAATACCGCTAGAGTGATTTCAATGTGGGGATAGGCCAAACGAGGAGCAAGAAGTGTCTGAGGTTTTATTTGAGACGAACTGCTACCTATAGTTAGTTGCCTGAGATGGGAAATACGGAAGCTGAGTTAACTACCAAAAAAATTGCTGCACTACAATAAGGAAGGAAGGTGTTCGACATAATATTAATCCCACCAATATTTTAATGTTACAATGTAACAGCTTTCTTTGTATTCATTACCATGTTCCCTAGCCCTGTTACCTGTTCAACTTGTGAGACCACGCTCTCAACAGCACACCTTGACATCTTCGGTTCCATCAGCAGCTTGACGAACCTGCTCCTGCAAAACTATCCCCTCCCCTCTTTCCCTCCCCCGGGTGGCGCACGGCCGTGCCCTCCATCACGCGTGATGCCGCACAAAAGGCCCTGTCAGCTAACGACCCGCTCGGCGCCCGCGCCCGCGTCCCTGCTGGCGCCTGGCGGCGAATTTTTAAATTGTTTCCGGCCCGCGGCCGCGCCATGAATACCAAAGCCCGCGCGCGCCGCCACAGCGGCCGGGGCAGCTCACGCGGTGGGGGCGGGCGGAGGGGGAGAGGGCTGCTGGTGGTCGGGGCGGATGGGCGGGAATGGCAGGCGGAAATGGGACGGCGACGACGACGGAGAGCAAAGCGGATGAGGGGGAATTGGCCGGAAAAGGGGAGAGGAGATGGGAGGACCAGAACGAGGAGAGAGTGGGCGAGAGAGTTGGTGCTCGTGCGAGAGGGTCAGCGAGTCAGAACCGCGGACAGAAAGGGAGAGTGATTAACGGAGAGAAGTATACTCGGTGTCACTGGAAGTGTAGAGGCAGAGACAGAGGGTGGGGTATATCGTGTCGGAAACTTTGAGGAAGGATACACTAGAAAAACAAACGTCGAGGTGGGCACGTTCGGACGGGAAGGCAAGGCGAAAACATCAGATCAGGTGATGTCGGAAGTACGGGGTGATGGGTAGAAACGACGAGGTTCCTACGGCAGGATGTGTAAAACGAGAACATGATGACCGGGGGAGATGGAGGGCCGGGATGGCCGTTTAGTACCAGGGGTGGTAGATGGAAAAAGGAAGAGACCAGGAACGCAGGCAGGGGGTGAGCATTGCTTGTCAGCGCAGCAATTCCAAAAACGGGGCGTATGAGGGAAGAGGAAAGGGATAGCGGAGAGGGGTACAGTCCATGTGACAGCGTGATTAGGAAAAGACGTAAATTGCAATTATCAGGCGGTGGCGATGAGTAGGGATGGCAGAGTGGAGGAGGAGGAGGAGGAGTAGGGCAGCGAGGACGGGTGGAACGCAGACATCGAAAACGAATGTCAGGGAGGCGATTTCGTCGAGAGAACGCCAACGTGCGAAGACGTAGGGTAACGAGAGCGGGGTGGGTTTATAATAATAATAATAATAATAATAATAATAATAATAATAATAATAATAATAATGACTTTATTTATGTGGCGAGACCCGGGCTATCAGGCCCGCTCTTCCGCCTAACCACGAAGTGGGTTTGAGGTCACGTGGGTTTGAGGTCACGGCGCGGAGAACGGAATGATAGGGCAGGGATATCGGGACAATGTGGCGAGGACATCGAAAACGAACGTCTGGGAGGGGATTTCGCGAGAGAACGCCAACGTGCGATGACGTACGCGACGACGTAGGCGATGACGTAGGCACCGAGGGCAGGGTGGGTTTGAGTAGGCGGCGCGGAGAACAGAGTGAGGGACATCGAAAACGATCGTCTGGGAGGCGATTTCGGCGAGAGAACGCCAACGTGCGATGACGTAGGGCGCGGAGGGCGGGGTCGGGCGGTCGGACCGTGTCGGGGCAGGGTGGGTTTGAGTAGGCGGCGCGGAGAACAGAGTGAGGGACATCGAAAACGATCGTCTGGGAGGCGATTTCGGCGAGAGAACGCCAACGTGCGATGACGTAGGGCGCGGAGGGCGGGGTCGGGCGGTCGGACCGTGTCGGAGGCGACGGTGGCGGCGCGGTGCGTGTGGCGCGTCGATGGCAGGTGCTGAAGAGAGAGGCGACAGCGCGGGCTGCAGCTGGGACAGGATGAATGGCAGCGACCGTGACACGGATTTGAGAGATTTCAAAGCGCAGGGAGAGGAGGAATTGACGCGCTTGAAAGGGCCGGCGCGGCGGAGAGGACAGTGGCGACGGGCAAAGCCAGGCTGCGTGCGGGGGCGGGGAGGGAGGACGAGCCGTTCGCCGTCAGCCAGCCATTTCCCATTCATACAACAAAGTATTTGCGGAATAACGCTCAGAGTTGTATAAAAATTCGTTTTACAACCAACTCCTTGATTTCAAGCTACTTGCTTCTCTCAAAAGAAGAAAATGTCACATTTGTTTAATACATAATTATCATCATTAATAACGATAATATGCGTTATTTTTTTAAAGACAACAAATTATTTCGAAATAACACTCAGAGTCATATAAATTTTCGCTTTACAACCATCACCATGTTTTCACGATATTTTCTTGGATTAAAGGAATAAATTATCACATTTATTTAACACTTAATTATCATCAGTAATAACAATAATATGCGTTATTTTATTAAAGACGGTTTTGTAAGTCCAAATAATCTTATACATGGTGCCTCAGATTAAATGTAACTATCTTATAGAGCGTGGAGATATGTCAAAAAGGAACGATTTTTTGCTGATGAACACGTAGTGGGAAATTTCAAATAAAGAATTTACATACCTGACATTTGCCCCTGATTGGTAGGCGACCCATCATGCACTGGTGTTCGACGTGTCCACGAAATCACTTTGCCTCTGAACGTGACCCGCCTAACACCTGTATGATTGCCTACTAATTCTGGTCACATACCTAATGTTTAACATCGATTTTTGAATTTTACCACATGTTCATCGCCAATAAGTGATCATTTTTGAGTCGCCTACAAGCTCTACGAGTTTATATAATTTATTTCTAAACAACCTGTAGTTAAACTGGTGATTAAAAAGAAATGCTTTAAGAACGGTAGTGAGCATAGTCTGGGGAATAGCAAGCCGCGACCGAGGTAAAAGAGAATTACCTCCAGCTCCTAGGCATTGCCAACGCGGCGCGGCGAGGTGCGTTCAGAGGGATGAGACATATTTGTCAACGTAACCGGTGACCTGCCCGCAGGGCAGTGGAAAGGGACGAGTTTGCAGAGAGGGGAGGACAGGAAGAGGTTAGAGTGAGCGAGGAGGGGAGGACAGGGAGGGGTGGAGGGAAGCGGAGAGGGGAGGACGGGGAGGGGAATGAGTGGGCGATGAGGGGAGGAGAGGGTGGAGTGGGGTGAACAATGAGAGCCGGAGAGGCGCCAGGGAGGGGGCGAGTGGGAGGAGAAGCCAGACCAACAGCCAGAACGAACGCAGCCGCGAGCCGAGATTCCATACCGGAATTAGCGTCGCCCCAGTGATTTTTCAATAAAATTCAACACGTACTAGGCACCGTAGGCGCTGGCACCGCCGGCGGTGGAGCGAGCGGGGCGGAGCGGGGCGGGTCATAACTAAATTGCGTCCGGCCAGGCGTGCAAACCTACCCTACGAATAGGGGTGGGTCCACCCCTGCGACCCCTTTCAACCCCTTTGTCCCAGAGGGAGCAATAACACGACAACTTGCAACACCGCTGGCTGGAGAAATGACGCAATCAGCCGCTAGAATATATTTATGAACACAAAACGTAAGAGACGGATATCGGAAATATGGAACTTCGTTTGCTTGGCGAAATGCATGGCATCTTGTGCCTTTTTCGATAATACTCGGAATTTTACCCGGTTGCTTGTGTATATTTTTACGATTTTCTTTCTTATGAAATGAAATGCAGTCGATGTTTCAATTGGTACGTAACACTGCAGTACACACTGAGAACAAATCCATTTTAAATATTGTTTTAAACATGTAGTATAATTAAATAATGTTACACTATTGAAGGAAGTTTAAGGGTATAACATTCATCGTTGCCAACTAAAAATATATTACACTAATAGATAGCTTTATTATTAATTTTTCAAGATACCTTCTCCGAGATATCAGTCAGTCAGTCTTTTAGTACTCAGCGACTTTGATGGCGAAATACAAGTAAAGTTATATTTCTACTTATTTTTATAATTGTTTTTAGCTTGTTATTGATCTTCCAGTTTGAAAACATTCATTCCCTCTTTTTTCGCCATTACATTTTAATTTTTTAATAATTCATTTGTGAAAATTGTTGGATATCTTTCAGTTGCTTTCGTAGAGAACATGTTTTATAGATTTTTTTAAATCGGCTTTTAATGCGACCATACACCAATGGGCGCCACACAGAGGAGTGGACTCGGGAAATGAAATTCCTTCGATCACCAAACCTTTTTTCATACATTAAAAAACTGGGCGCAGCGGTTAGGGACGTGCGCTGGAACTGCTAAACCCTTCGCCCTTTTCTCGTCGGAGGAACGGGAAAATATTTCAGAACGTGTAGTGTACGGACGCCGGTCATCGGGGCGCAGGGTTGAAGGGCCGTTGCACTCGTACACCTCTTTTTGCATGGTGAGCCTAAGTGGCGCGAACCGAAATTTTCGAGGTCGGTTATTCGCCGATTGTCGCCGTGCATTTCGGGAAGGTTGGTAATGCTATACGTAAGAACCGCTCGCCCAATAAAAAATCACAATATCGAGGAAGGAGAAAGTGAAATGTTTTCGAAGTCACTGAAAAGGAAATTCAATGAGAGTTCTCGTTCCCTGATAAATCTTTACATTTTCGAAAACAATGACTTTTCGTTGCAATTTTGTAATTACAGTTTGTATTGTATTTTGCATTCATTGTGCTGTTGTTTTAAGAGTTCCAACATTGAAATAAAACTGCGTTGTGTTTGGTTATGTTAACAAATACATTAACAGGAGCAGTCAGAAAAGTAAGTTTCCCTAGGTCGTCAACAAAAGGAAAACACAATTTCATGGAAAACCATTGAAGCACCACCAGAATTGAGACATTTGTCATATCGTGGTATCAACATTTATATCTCTATTGCGTAGAAATGTGCCGCCTCTGAGAGCAGTTTTTGACAGCCATCTGAAATTCTGCGTCACTGTCAAACCTAACGCTGACCGGACAGACATTTCTTAAGAGGTACAAAAACATGGAAACCACTAGGGTCGAGATCCGAAAAATAGGGTGGTTAATCAAACACATCCCAGCGGAACTGCTGTAGACCTGTTCTGAGGCGAGTCGTGTGTGTCCATTCTGTAGTCCTAATTGAAAATGAGACGCTTAATTATGCCATTTGGTGTTCAAAAATCATAATTATTTATATCTCAAAGATAGAAGAGGCCTTCACCATCATGTTCAACACACGCACTATAGACACATTCGTCATTTCTTAGCACAGAATATTTTTAGTCTACTCTAGAAGTCACTGCGCACAACGTGTTCCATAACCTACTTCCTTCACCACCGAAAGCGCCAACTCGCCTCGTTGGCGCTCCAACTTCCGTGACTCGCGGCGGTTTCTAACTGCCTGTTGCTTAAGCGACGCGTTTGTCACCCAGGGACCAATGCGTCGCCTGCCTGCAACTTGGCTAAGCACGGGGCGAGACGGGACGGAACGGGACGGCGCCCCGCCAGACGCCTGCCCGCTAATGGCGTAAAGGATGGACCCCGTCGCCATGGGAACGCTAAACACAAACAAACTCGAAAGTTGCGACATGAATGCAGTCGGCCGTGGAATCGACCTCGCAACAAGTCATTGCGAACGGGGAACGGACGGCGACTAACGACTCGGTGCGTTGCACTATAGTGCACACCGACGGACCACGGAATATACAAAAAATGTCGATGGTGAAGCAACGGATTGAATTCACGCCGAACTTTGTGTAGTTTCTAACCGAACGCCGAAGTTTCTAAAGAAGTAAGGCATGAGTGCTTCCTTGTTGGATGTGAACCAAAGAAAATGTAATTTTATTTTACTATACCATTTTATCTTTACACAAAAATGTATAAAACTAAAAACAATCTCGAAACGTCACAAATTAAAATATAAAATAAAAATTATGATAATCAACTCTGAATAAAGTCACAGAATGAAGTAAATCTTTTGATCTGAAATGCCCTGTTCTTTATGATAAAGTACGTATCCCCCCAAAAAATTGAACGTACATTTATAATATGCATGAGTTTTACATGTGTGTTTTTATAGTGACAACACTGGATTGTAATTTGCAGTTTTATTGTTCTATAAATTCTTTAGCTAATAAGTCTCTGCGACGTACAGTATGGACAATTTGTTAAGTAAACCAAACACATATTTCAATTGATATATAAAGTTAATTATTATGAGTTTGATCGTCATCAATATAGATGATTAAAGAAACTTTAATAATAATAAATGACTTATTCGTTTTCTGTTTAATGTGCTGTTTTAAGAAACAAGAAATCTCAAATTACGTATTAAACCAACACTCAGCTACTCGATATTGCAAAATATAAAACGGTTTACGTAAAATATTCAGGAGATGAAAAGAAAATATGAGAATAACGACCACTTTGAAGATCATGACCAAAAACTACATATACAAATTTTGCAAGGCTATAGGACAAAGTGTGCGTTAAAATACTGATTTAAGAAAACATTATTAACTGATGTAAAACGTAATAATAATAATAATAATAATAATAATAATAATAATAATAATAATAATAATAATAATTCAACATCAATACAAACGCTCTGGACTATCTAACCAGAAAAGAAACGCATGGCTTTTCAGAGACACGCATTTCTTTCATCACCATTATTCCATCGAAGAGCCCCACCATGTATGTACTACAACGAATTTACTCCGTTTTGCTGGACAGGCAAGACCTGCCACGCACCGCCATGTGTGAACGTTGCATTCTCCCCCGCGGCTCGCACTCGTTTTGTCATCGATCGAGAGAGAGCCATCGACGCGGCGACCGCCAGCGCTCGCTTTCCCTGTCAACTGCAGCTTTCAATGAAAGGCCGGAGCGCAGCTAACCCCACGCCATTCATGACAAGATACGTCTATGACGTTTATTATTCTGCATAAAACTCCTCATTGCCATGACGGGACCCACGCTGTAATACCACGTGTAATCTAATAGAAGAGGCGAAATAAACGGGGGGCTTTTGAGTTTGGAAACAATCGGTTTTCGTGTGGTCTTCTTCAAACAGTATTGCATTAAATGAAGTCTATAAGAGACTATACTGAGCATCACAAGAAAAGTAATATTAATTTTAACAATTATACATAATGCATTATTTACCATTTGCACTGTATAAATGTGTATAAACAACCTGTAACAAGTATTGTATTGCAGCCTCCGGGTCAATGACCCCCATCTCGATCAGGTTTTTCGTCCAGTTTCCCTGATCCATTGAGCAAATGCTGAGATGGCCCGTGTTTTGCTTCTGGACATAAATGTAACTTCATTTTCTGTGCACGTCTTCTAGAATTCAGTGGAAAATACAATTATTCAAATTATCGTTTCCATGTTGTCGCGGCAGGAAGTATTATTCCGAAAGACAACATGGATAAGGGCCAAATTTATTGCCTTTTATCCTTGAAAATAGATTTTATTACATGGAAGCTTTTTTAATTTAAGTAGTATATGACTTAGTGTAGGGATCACAGAATTTTGAAAATGTGCACACAATTCACTTTTCCCCATAGAACGTCATACGCAGTTTTTAACTGCTTTTTGACGTAAAATAAATAAAAAAGTCCTGTATTTAGTTTTTATTTGTTGTTGCTGCACAAGGAAAACATTGCAAAACGAACATTTTATGTACACCTAAGAAATTCAAGAGTCATTCCTGAGAAATATGTTACAGTGATAATCATATACTTGTGCGTTCCACACGCAAGGACAATAAAATATAGTTCTAAATAGATGAGAAGGATTAATTCCTTAGTACACAGAGTGCTTCAGGATGAAAGTTACGAACTTCTTCCACAGAATTTCCGCGGATCAAATATGATCGCTTTTCGCCAATGAAAAATTGGTTGGAAATGCGTTCTATACGCAAAGAACATATAAAGAAGTTACAAAGCGACATTTCTGAAAACCCACCGGCGGCTGGTACGCCAATCATCATGCACTGGTGATTGGCAGATACAGAAACTCTGAGGACGACATGCCCACTAGCTCTGCCAATCAGTCTTTTGTCTTCAACTGCTCAGCTTTGAAACAGAACGTTCATCGTCTTTACCATGCGTGTATCAAATCTCATCATTTTAGTATCAGAAAAACCAATGAGCACAGGTGTTCGGCCGATCAGGAAGGAGCTGTGACTAGGAATGGATTTCTACGTAAGAAGACTACATTCCGAATAGACCTTCCCAATTTTTTTTAAAAATAAAACACTATATCACACGAATATTTTCAATGTTTCAATATGTTTACTTTAAAAAGTTAAATTTTATTTTCAGCTTCATTTTGTATATTCATTTTCAATATTTCATACAAATAGAGAGCTCCCGTTGTCAGGTGTCGCTTAGAGCCGTTTCGGATATTAATCCGTCTCTGCCGCAGAAGCAGCAGAACGCGTCACGTCCATTCCCTAATTGCGAGGTTCGTGTGCCTCCCGCAGCGGGCGCTGCGGGCGCGTGTCCTCGGGCGACGCGGCTGCACCTGAGCGACTGGGGTGCCACTGCGGGCGGCCCGCGTGTCAGCTGCCGAGAGGGCCGGCGCGAAAGCCTCGGAGCACACACGCAGCCACGTGCCTATGTGGCACCTAAATGTCGACCTAGGGTGAAGACAGGGGCTGACGAGATGGTTCCAGGGCATCGTGGTCCGGAAAATGTCTGGGGCACAGCTGGAGCCCGGGAGAATTCCCCGCAAAGTGACGTGTTAGTCAGTGCTGGATCGCGCTTTCTAATGGGTAGACATTCAGCCACCTCCGCGAATGTCAATACAGTACGCTTACAGGACGCGACCAAAGCTGGGACCGGAGGGAATTCCCAGGAAACAGACGTGAAAGTTGGTGCTGGATCTCACGTGCAGTGGGGAGGATCGCAGCCACTACCATACATGTTCATGCACTACACTTACAGGATACGACTAAAGCAGTCTCCACGGCGTAAGCACAAAATAATCTCTTCCTTCTGTGGTGGCAGCGGAGATTTTGTGGTATTCCATGATAAAATCTGGGATAAATGAGGTATCAAACCACAATAAAGATTGAATAATTTTACTTCACATAAAATTATGCCATACACTGTTCGGAGAGTTCTCCCATCATCAGTGGCTCTATAAAATGACATAAACAAAATCGTATGAAAACAATATCTACAATGCAAGTACAAATTTACTAAATAAAATTATTTCAACAAGAAACTTACCCAGTCAACACAGATTAAACACTAAAAACCATTATGAAATTGTCCAATATGACGCCATCTTGTGCATCGTACGATGTACGAGGGCAGACTGAGGAAGAGGAAGGAGGAAAACTAAGGATGAGAAGTTAGTCAATAAATAAATTTATGATGGGGCTGGATCTAAATTGGGATTGCTCATTTAGATCCAGCCCATCTAAATTTTTATTGACAACTTTCTCATCCTAGTTTTCCTCCTTCCTCTTCCTCAGTTGCCTACATCGTACGATGCAAGATGGCGTCATATGACAATTTCATAATGTTATGTTTATCTGTGTTGACTGAGTAAGTTCTTGTTGAAATAATTTTATTTAGTAAATTTTGCTTGCATTGAGATATTGTTTTCATACGATTTTGTTTATGTCATTTATAACCTGATGATGGAAACTCCAAGCACGTGTATGGCATAATTTTATGTGAAGTAAAATTATTCAATCTTTATTGTGGTTTGATACCTCATTTATCCCAGATTTTATCACAAAATAATCAATTACTCAGTCGTTGTGGCCACAGCTTCCCTCACACCTCTGCTTCCCACTCCTCTTTCCCCTCTGTGGGCGGGCCTCTGAACTCTTGCAATTACGAGCGATTGATTGACTGGTAGTGATTCCGGGCGTGTCAACTACTAAGGCCATTAGTCGCGTAAGTGTAGTGCATGTTTTTTCCTCGGAAGTTAGTGGTGTTCTTCCTCCACTGAATGGCGAGATCCGGCGCCAACCTACCGTCGGCAAGCGGGGTTTTCCTCAACCAGGTATCTCGCAACACGAGACAAGCTCCAAGCTCCCGACCGACCTCGCGGCATGTATGGTAGAGTAGTGCATGTTGATGTAAGTGTGTATAATGGGCAAGGATATGACAAGGAAGAGGTAGGAAATATCGTGCACGGTCCGTAGCCCGTTTGTTAGGATACTACTCCGGCATTCCCCTGGTGTTCATCGGAGAAATCATGAAAAACCAGCGATCAGAGCAGCCGGCCGCTAGAACTCTCCAGACAGCGACATCAGCTGATGCCCTGATGCTCTTTCCAGAAGTTAGTTTAAAGTATTGCGCGTATTCAAACGTTCGCCTTGAGCAGTGGTCCTAAAGGCTGTTTTGAGCAGAACTGCTCTAAACTATCCTCATTCCGTAAATGCCTGCATATACGTATGTAGAATACTCATCAAGAACGAAGGTCAACGAGTATTTTTGCAAACTAGTTGGATTCAGGGGATCGTGGTTCATAAAATGCCAGGAGAATCGCTAAGGCCACATCTCCCCTCTATTAGGGCGCATGCATGCATGCATGAATATACGCAAGCATTGTATGTATGTGGGTGTATGTATACATTTAGGTGTGTATGTACGTATGAATGACGCAGGTTGTGCGAGCGCATAGATGCTGTGTGAATGCGTGTGTTTGCGAGATGGCGGGCGGGTTGCCGCAGCCGCCTGCCGTGCAAAGGGGGCGTGCCAGGCCGGCGCGGGGGCATAGAGGTGCCAGCAAGCCTCCTTGCTCCTTGGAGAACCCGAGGCCCCTGCTTCGCTCGGCGCCGCGGCCGCTCCCCTTTCGGGCCTCAAAGGCAGGGACACCTTAATTAAGCAACTAATTATTGCAAGGCACGGAAGTCGAGTGGCCTCGCGACAAGTCAAAGACTGTGGCCAAATACAGAGACACCGCTGGCAGAGCACACGTTCAGGTTATTTCCGCGAATGAAAGTAATTACTTACGCGACATGAAACTCCGGCTCCTTGGTTCAGCTTTTCAACTCGCTCATCCTAGTAAGTGCTGGAACTGTTATAGGAGTTACGTTTCGGTGAATAAACGCTGGTGGAGATAAAATATTAATTTTCTAAATAAATTACGTGGCATTTTAATTTTGCTGAGGTGGTTTTCATTAAATTGCCTGTCACCCCCGGCAATGTGAACCCATTTTTTTTCATTTCGTCGAAAACATTTTTGATAAATACAAAACCGCATTACTCTAAAAAATGAACGTTATAATTTAATTATAATTTTTACCTTTTGAAATTTTCAATTTCGTAAATCAAATTCCTATTTTAAAAAAATTTTAAAAAAAAAATTTATGCATTTATTATTACCACTAACTCAGTGATCGTGAATATCCTACTTCTCAAAACAATACGCGCTTGTTAAAATTGGTCCGAGAGGGGAAGATCAAAAAGTTATTTTGTACACAAAAATCCTAAAAAAGTCTTCCCCAAGATAATAATAGTTGTTCGGCCAAGTTTAGAAACAAATTACTACTATTTACGAAACTAAACTCTACAATCATAACAAGAAAATAATACATTGTCTTGACATATCAACTCCGCTTTTTAATTCAAATGAGAGCAACCGCCGTGAATTCATTATTCATTATTTCTATAGTTTCCTCAGGGTTGATTTTGGAATGTGCAAACAAGGAACCAAAAGCACATCAGAAAGTAATAAAACTCACTTTTTCAAATGCATGGATATTTCTTTCTATTTCCTTTTTTCTATATGCTTTATCCATGTTACCTGAAACTTTGTTGCTGTGCCACCGCGGATGAAGAAGTTCAATCCCAACTATGGTGGACAACATCAATTTATTCATCTTAAAAAATTATCACGTGTCAACAGAAAGTAGACTTTTTCCACCGGACACTTATTTTCCATACGAGAAAGTTCGAACTGAGTTGCGTAAGGGCTGTTCGCCATTTCGCGCACGTTTCGCGCGACCCCTTATTTAGCGCAACTTTTTCGCCGTTCGCCCCACGCACTTGGCAGAATCATCCCGGCAATTACGTGAAAGAAACGTCCCGCGGAGGGATTTCGCCGGGCGACAATTTCGGCGCGTGGGCGGTTTCCGATTCCGATTAACGCGGGTCGCGACGCGGCGTCGCCCCGGGCGGCGGGCGATGGGGGGGGGGCGCCGCCCCGGGGGCGAGCGGCGGCGCGGTCAGCGCGACGTGCTTCGCTTGCGAACGATGCGCGAACCTCGCCGAAATTCAATAGCGGTCCCTCGTGGGCCGCACCCGCCCACACCGCCGCCGCCGCCCGGCCGACCGGCCGGCCTGCTGCCGGCGCGCGGAGATACGGCCGCCCCGGGGAGCGGCCTGGCCGTTCGTAGTCGCTCCGCCCCGCCCCCGCCGGCACCCCACCGCCGCCCCCCCGTCCCGCCCTCCCCCCCCCCCCCCCCGGCCCCGTCCCCTCCGACACCCCATCCCCCCCCGGCGGCCCGCCCCCCCAACCCCTCCCCCGCCCCTCCTCTCCCTGGTCCACCCTCCTCCCCCCGGGGGCCCCCCGGCTCCTCCTACGCACCGGTCCCATTCCTCCGCTGCTCTGTCTCCACCTCTCCTGTGTCTAACATCCATCCCGGACACCAGACCTCCGGCACTTTTCCCAACCCCTCCCTCACACGCCCAAGCAGCCACTGTGCTTCGCTGGCCGGTCTCAGCTCTTGGCATTCAGGGGATGCAGCTGTAATGGCAAAAGACCATCTGCGATGATCTAATGAGTAGGTTTTACGATGACGAGGCGAATGACGTTAAAATGATGGAATGAGTCACAGGAATCAGGAAATACTCTCAGAAACCTCACGATTACTCGTTTGGTACATCTAAAATTCGACACTAGCCGCAATCGAACGTCGACCCCAGCGATAGAAACATATGCTCTAACCAATACGCCCATTATTAATGATATTATTCTGCACCTCTCAGTCACGACACATCACATTCGTGATCTCTCCCCGTGTATGAATATTAAACCGCCAAAACTTTCTTTTTCGTCCTCTAGCATCCCGTATTGTCACGTGCTTATCTTACAGGCAAATATTAATTACATTGCATTGCTGACCAGTGACACATTCTTCATTTGTTATATGGAATAATAACAAATCAGAATAAAGTAGCAAATATAAAGTAGCACACAGTAGACTTGTCTTAAGAAAACGTATACGGAGTCCTTACAAACTGGAAACTTAATTACTCGTACAAACTTATTCCAAAACTTTTAGAGCGAAATTCTCGTCGAAAACGGTTGAGTTAACTAAACAGTTTTTTCCCAAATCCAAAACTCAATTTGCATCTCAGTTTTACTCGTAATACTCCTTCGACCTTTCAAATCCTCTGATCAATTTTCCACTCGCTGGCATTCACTCGCCTGGCGGGCGTCTCGGAACATAGTGGCAGCAGACAATTTCAGCTGCTGTAGCAACCCATCCCGCCCCGTCCCTCCTTCCCTCTCCCTCCTCCTCACTCCCTCACTCCCCCTCATTCCTCACTCCCTCCCTCACTCCTCTCTCTCACTCACCTCCTTACTCCCCACTCTATCCCTCACTGCCTTACTCCCTCCTTCACTCAATCCCTCCCTCACTCACTCCCTCCCTCACTCACTCACTCAATCCCTCACTCAATCCCTCACTCACCATTCACTCCCTCCTCACTACCTCTCCTCACTCACCTCCTTACTGCCTCACTCTATCCCTCACTGCCCCACTCACTCCCTCACTCAATCCCTCCCTCCCTCCCTCCCTCACTCACTCACTCCCCAATCCCGCCCTCACTCCTCCTCCCTCCCTCACTTACTCACTCCCTCACTCCTTTCCTCCCTCCGTCTCTCTCTCCCTCTCCATCTCTCTCTGTGGGGGCTCCGTTCGCCGCGGGCGCGTCTTCAGAGCGCAACGCACGTCGCGCGACCGCTGGAAAAATTTCTTCCCGCGGCGTCCGCACTTCGCTTGCCGCACTTGAGGCGGCGGCGGCGGCGGAGCGGGCGGTGGAAGGGGGCGGAGGACTCGCGAGGAGGCACGAGCTACGAGTGGCTTCGGACTTGGGCGCAGTGGGCGCCAGGGTGTATGTCTCGCCCGATTTTCACGAAAAATACGGAAAATCTCAGATTTTCAAAAAATTGTACATGACTTTATTTCAAATGCTACTTTTAAGGCAAATATTTCATTAAGGGAAAACTGTCTTGATATTTGTACTTGTAGGAAGACGTTGAAAAAATTTTGAACTTTTGCAATTTTCGAAAAATCAGGGTTTTTGACGATCATGAGGCCTGCACCAATCATGAGGTCTCTTAATCGTCCTTTACACTATCCAACAACAAAATTGAATCAAAAACGATCGTGCGGTTTTTTGAAAATTTTGAAAATGTCTTAGGGGCTTCATGGAAAGACAACCCCCGCCGCAAATTGAAATTAAAATATCGATTTGAAATTCAACAGGTCACGACATTAGCCAGATCGATTAGGGAAATATCAATTTTGGAGAAAATCGGCCGAGCGGTTAAGCCGTTAGCGTTGTTTACAGACGGACGGACGGACAGACAGACACGTTTTGCCGTCTATTGATTTTTCACTCTCAAATAACTACAAAACAGATTCTGGCTTCACCACGTATTAGATGATTTTTTTTTCAAATTTAGCAACTGGATTTATCAACTTTCTCGTTACCAGGGCCTGGTAATAGAGTTTTTCTGCAGAAAATTCACCGTATTTTCGCGAAGCGTTACATAACTTAAATCTCTCCTCCGTAGCGAGAAAGTAAAAAAGATGTCGAAAAGAAGTCGCGATGATCGATAATTTCATGTTTACGCTTGCATTGACCACTATGGTTATTAGTACTGTAAGTGCATACATGAAATACGTGGAATACGTCATACATTTTACTATTTTAACTGACCCGAGCAAGAAGGTCACCGTTAGCTGGCCGGCAAAGTCGGACTATCAACCCATAAAGTGAAATACACACAACAGTATTACATTTGATATTTTGGCAATATCAGAACAAGCAGTGCAGGAAGAGACTTTTTCGTAGATCAGTGAGAACGCGTAAACATATTTCAATATTCACGCGCACATCCACGTCCAATTATCTATCGTACCAACAAATGCGTTAGGATTTGGCCCAGGCACTTCCCCGCTTCGGGGCACTGTGAGCGCGGCGGCCACGCGGTTATTAAAGGATCCGCCGCTAAAGCGGCCGCTTTGACGCACGAGGCGCCGCAAGCGCGCTTCACGCCCGCCGACGGCCTCACGCGCGCACCCCAGCGGCTGAAGCGCGCACTCACTCTGCGCTCGTCTCACGGCGAGCAGCTAAACCCCACGTTCAATTGCACGGCGATATACGGTCGTTCCTGCCATAAATCAACTCTGTTTTGATCCCTGATATTTATTACATAGAAGAGCAACGCTGTAGGTCTCTAACTTGGCGAGGAGTTTTCTCTATAATAATTTCTTACGATTTACTCTAAAATAGTCCGGTGATATACTGCAGGGAGGATGTTCTCGATAGAATATTAGTACTCATATATTATAGTAAAATATCTGTCTGTTTTATCGTATATGTTATATGGTACCCGTCATCCAAAAGGAAGTGACATTGTGTTAGTCAGAAATTTAAACAAGAAACCAAGATTTTTTTCTTCCTTAGTATATGGCTAGGAAATTCCTTTCATACAGTTCCAGTCTCTGGCAAATTGCTTTATTAGGCCATGCATTACCCAACGAAAAAATGCCGTTTCAATCAGAATCGAATAGGTCTATACAATCACGTCGGAGTATTTATAATACTTCGAATATTTAACCATCTCACTATATTGGCCACCAACAATTACCAGACAAAATATAGATTTAAGAATTCTTCGAAAAAAAAGGCGAACAGAGGAATTTTGTTGATGTTTTCTGGGCAAAAGTTGTGTAGAGCAGCGCTTCAATGCGTGTCTTGAGAACGCGAGCAGATCCTCCAGGGAGAAAAATCTCTCCAGTTTACCTGTAAGGAACAAAACTCTTACAGCTCGTCGCAAAACTTCTCTCAATTGCACCTCTCCCTCCTGCGGGCGGCTCTTTCTCCTCCCGCCGTTTCGCAACCAATCCCGCGAGAGCAGCCTCGAGAGGAGAAGTGTACATAACGCATCCCTGTGGAACGCCTGGCGACGACACGACGTCGGCAGCGGAGGTGTTGGAGCGGTGGAGAAGGTCGAACGACAAGGAGCGCCCCTGCACGCGGCGGGGCGCCAGCGGCCCGCAGTGCGCCAGTGTGCCGCGGGTTGCCTATTCTGACGTCACGTCACGGGGCAAAGCGAGCAGCCGCCGCCGCTGGCGTGGAGAAGCGAAGCGGAGTGGAGTGGAGCGGAGAGGAGGCGAGCGGCTGGCTGCCAACTCGCACTGTCGCTCTCCCTGCGGGACGCGGGCAGGTAGCGCGAGATAGCGCCACGGTGCGACGTGAGTAAACGCAAAGGGGGTCTTCATTTACGTATGAATTACGCTTGAATTACATTCAGCTGGGAAACATCGCGACGCCGGCGGACAGAGCGGATTGCGCGCGATGGGAGCGGGCGGGAAGCGGTGCGGGCGGGATACCTCGAAGGAGAGTAACAAAAATGAAATTTATACAGCAAAAAATATATATGAATATATGTAAAAATTACATCTTCTTTATAAAAGGAAATAAATAGCAATAACTTGAAAAAGGTAAAGTCATTCTAATATAGTCCTATTTCAAATGCAAACACGACGTCTTCAGAAATAATCGCGGAAAATGCTTGTAATAAAAATAAAACATTAATTTGATAAAATACAATAAATGAATTAGAATAACTTTCATAGATTGCATTACAAGAATATCAAATAAATATATCAAAATTCTTGATCCAATGTGCCCTAAAATTTACAAATTTCCTCACGTTTCTTAAAATATACTACTTCAAAAAATATCATCTTTTGTTGAGAAAAGTGACTATTACCCCGTTGAGAAAAGCTAGGCTTTCGAACTTTTGATGTGGGAAAGCATACGTAATTTAGTCGTTCACTCCATGCAGGCCATATGCAAATCGAATAGATTTAAACCAAAGATATATAATTTCAATAAATAATGACATTCGTTCCTCAATGTGAATTTGTTAATAACTTGGCATCAAATTGTTTTCGCCAAGTAAAACACATTTGAAACGCGTAAAAAAAGTTCGGTTTGCAAATTTCCTTGACGGGAAATAGACCACTCTAACACTCGTGTTTCCTTAAAAGTAATAACCCTCACTTTCAAAATTGCGTCACGACGACTTCGAATCCAGAGAAACACTCCATGTTTTCGGATCGCAAAGCACACGCCTTCGGAGGAAGCGCATTCATTGCATTTTTTACTCAATTAATAAAAGTTTTTAAGTTTACTCTTTCAATTACAATTGGTATAAAACTGTGGTTGGCACCGCAGATTTCTCTCTAAACCTTACTGCCGGAAGTGCTTGTACTCAGCCAATTGAAGGAGAGAGACATGGTCGCGGCGGTCGCTTTAAGAATCAGCGGTCAGGTAGCGCCCCCGCACAGCAGCGGCGTCTCGTCCTCCGGCGGGCGGCCCTCGCGCGGGGCCCTCGGAAATAAGACAACGACAGTAAAGGGCGGCACCGGGGAAGGGGGCGTGGCGGGGAGGCGAAGGCCGGCGCACAAAGAAGGGCCGCGCCGCGCCGCCTGAGGGGGAAAGAGAATTATGAGGAGGACGTAAACCGAGCGGACGGGACGAGCGCGGACGGCGCGGCGGCCGGCGGGGGACGGCGCTGGGGACGCGAGCCAGGGGGGACAGCAGGAGCCGGGGGATGAGAATCGGGTCAGGCGTCGGGTGAAACTGTTGACGCGTGGCGAAGGAAGGCGGGCGGGTGACGGGGGGGGGGGCGGGCGGGGCCAGCGCGGCGGTGGGGGCGGTTGAGAAAGAGTGTTGGCGCATGGCGTGGTAGGGAAATGGTGATGCCAATCGGGAAATGGTGCGGTTTGGAGAGGACGAGGCGGCGAGATTTCGAGAGAAACGACGAGGGTGGAACGGCGTGTTTGACAGGCCACGAAGACGCGAAGGTTGCCATCTGAGAAAGACAGAAAGAGAGAGAGAGAGAGGAGAGAGAAGCAAAAAGAGATGAACAAATGGAGTGAGAAGAGAGAGAGAGAGAGAGAGAGAGAGAGGGGCGGGTGAGGTGCCAGCGGAGCGGAACGCATCAGAGGAGGTCGTAACGGGGTGCGGCTGGGCGGCGAACGAAGGGGCACACAACGGGGCAGGGGCGCCATGAGGCGCAGGAGGCGCGGCGAGGGGGCGGAGGAGAAGGGGGGGGGGCACGGGGGGGCCGCGAATGGGTTGTGACTGAGTGAGAGCAGCAGGCGGGGCGGAGCGTGGAGGAGCGCGGTTGGGCGGGGCGGGACGGGGGGGGGGGGGGCGGGGCGGGGCTGGTCTGTGCGGGACGAGGCGCGACGGGTCGGGGCGGGACTCGGCTGGTCGGGGGGGAAGGGACGGAGCGGTCGGAGCGCGCGTTGACCGCGATTGAATTGATGGCGCTGGAGGACCCCCGCCCCCGGCTCCTCCGCTGGCAGTGGCCCGTGCGGGCCCGGGACGACGCGGCCGCAGCTGCTCGCGACGCACGCGGCGCTCGTTGTCCTCCCCCCTCCCCCCCACCCGCGGCGTAATCACCTGGCGATTACGACGTTGTTTCGGCAAGTGGTTACTCTGCTCGTTCGCCTCTCTTGGACCGTGGGTCGATTCCCTGTGAACTGATGTGGAATTTGTGAGGAACAACGTGGGTTTAGTGGAGGTTCTCTAGTTTTGTGCAGCGTCGCACTCGTTCCCCAGATGATCTCAGTGTCCAACACATAGAATACTGCGTAAATTGTTCCTTCTATCTCGTTTTAAAGAGAATAAAATATAGCGACACAAACAAGGAACGTATGTCTTTAAAATGTTACGGTGATCCTCTATACGGGGATCCGTAGGAAGAGCCATGCACTTAGTATATCTTTTGTAATTATCCCCGACTCGAGAAACATCGGTATAGACACGAAATAGCCTATATTTTTTCTTCGAAAAAGAGTGTTATTTTTTAATACACGATTTGAGATTGAATTTGGCATCATCTTAAACCAATATTGTATACACTAATGAAGTGTGACTACACAAATTGAAACAATTTGTCTAACCTTATTCTTTATTCTAAGGAAACGTTCAATACTCCACATAATATTTATATCTTGAAAAGCAAGCGCATGTGTACATTAACTTTGAATGACGCGGAACAACAATCACAACAATGCACTTATTGCAATTTAACATTTTATCAGAATTTCAGAATATGGAAAAGAAAACTCGCTTATATATTGTGGATTATTATTTTCGTAATGAGAAATTCTTTGCCTTCATTATACATTCAAGAGAAAATATAAAAAGAAACGGTTGAAATTTAGTAGGGTCGCTGATACCTTGGGGTTATCTCACCTTCTTCGATTTTCAACGCCCTCGCTAACACCTTACGCATATATACTGCACCTTTCCATAACGTATAGTCACATTCGTAAACATGAAATCCACTAATAAAAATGATTTAACATAGAGTTTTTACAATACATGAGTGCTCTTTTGGGCTGTCTACCGAGGCTATTACCTCCTTCTCCAACACCATTTTCGCAACCCATTTTCCCTGCCCCATCGGCGTCTGTTTGCGGCTAAGCAACCACCCTGTTTTAATCTCGCGCTTACAATGCAAGGTCCCTACGCCAAGAAACTCGCCTGCTCGTTTGCAAGAGGCCCTTTTCAAACTCCGCGAATACTTTAATCGATCCAGAAAAATCCATTACGTGACAAAGTAACCTAAATACACTACATATATATTCACGAAATCTGCATGGTAATTTCGAGAGAAGAGAAAGGGAAGAAAAAAACAACAACAAGAACAGGGAGGTAGGTGGTGGAAGTGGGAAGGGTGGGCCTGTGTCTCTAGGGACGAGGACGCCGAGATGAGACTCAGCACACGCCGGGAGATTCAAGCGGAAGGAAAACGAGCATTTGGTGGAGGGGGAAGAGGGAGGGGGTAGCGAAGGAGACGGGGAGGAAACGCGAGAGAACGGGACCCTCTGTGCTACGCCAGGCAGCGGTGTCGCGCACGTGCCCAGATGACGCACGGAATATTCTATAGTTAAAGTGAGCGCATGCAACATTCAGCCAAGTACTGTCGTTCGTGCAACAGCTGCCGGTGTTGCTGCTGTGTTGCTGGAGGCTGCGAACACGCTGTTGGGAACTGCTTTCAACGAAATTCATTGAGTGTCAGTGTGCGTTTTTTTTATACGTGTAAATTATTTAACCGCCCGAAAAGAGAATTTCAAAAAAGGAGGAAATGGATATGCATTCCCGATGATAGTGCAGCACTGCAGAAGCGGTCATAAGAGAATTCAGATCAATGGTCAATGACAATGTGGAGTGCACATACGTTCTGTAGTAAACCCATAGGACAGCAATGTGGAGGGAAATGCGTATTCAGCAGGTTTGGTTCCGAAAGATTACTCCATACGAAAATATGGGCAGAATTGTACTAATTACTTTTCAAAAAAGCCTCATTTCTTACGTAGGTAACTGGGTGATGGGCACTAAGTTGTTTTCCTTTATGTCCCCGCCATGGCGTTTTCTCTGGAAAAGTGGTTAACAATAGAATACTCAAGTGCCTGCACTATTGCTAGTCAAAATAGGACAGTGGTATTCAGCAGAAGGTAATATGCCAGCCGTGTCACTAATACGTACAGGCCAGCGTACAGACTTTGGTTCTGGCATACGTAGGTACATTGCGATTATAGAGTATATTGTAGTTGTAGAGTACACAGCACGTTTAATATAATTAAATACATTTAGGAATGTTGCGTTTTTATTTAATTTACATTATTATGAAGTTCCGAAAAAAGCTCAATAAGGGACAGGAATGCAGAAAAAATAGATTTACACGTCCACGTTTCTCACAACTTCACTCAAATAACCATCTATTTTAATATCACACTACGTAACCACTGAATAATTATTAGACCGAATATACATCTTCAACAACACACAGCAGAAATGAATACAGAAAGTTTTATTAATTATCATTATGGTAATTTGCGCATCACTTGCAATGTAAATTTTGCACTCAAAACAACAAATATTTACATAACTTTTAAAATGGGCACATTATGCCTTTTGTTGCTTATTTTCAAGCATACGTACAGGGTGGGCAAATTGTTTACTGTTTTAAGAGTACTGCTCGCTCGTAATACTGTTGTATTCCAACCAACGGGAGAGAAGGAGAGAAGGAGAGAGAGAGAGAGAGAGAGAGTGAGTGTCAGGATGTTGTCGTTCCTCACTGGTATATCCCCGATCCTTCTCACCAGATCCTCTCAATCTGTCAGCGTCATCTTCACCCGTAGGCAATTAGTATTTTTATTCCAAAATTCTTCCTCAGATGCAAATGGTCTATCCCCTGTCCCTTCTCGTTCAAAAACTGCCGGCGACGTCTCAAACAAAAACGGTCACTCGTCATCGGAGCTCGGAGAGGTCTGTGATGACGTCACAGCCCCCTTCACCACCCTCGCTCGATCCTAACAACCCTTTTTCCCTCGACACTTGTTGCCCTCGCTGCTTTCACTGTCCTCACCGCCCTGGGTGCGACTCGTGGAGTAGTGGCCGTCCAATTTTGGGTTTCGTGGTTCACTGCCCAATCAAGGTATGTGGAATTTGAAGTCGATTGGCTTATACCAGATTTTAGCGTATTTCTCCCGTTTCCCTTGTCTCTCGTTCCATCATTGATCCATCATAACTCACATATCAACATCATCTTCACCCATCTACCAAAGAATTCATTCCATATGTCGCATTGATATTGATACTGATACTGAGAATTATAATGAAGAGCAATGTATTTTGAAAACCTTGTGGAGTGTGACTGGGGATTAGCTTGTTGCCAGTCATTTAGTTGAACTCCATAATCACTAACCCAAGAAAATCATTATAAATCCTCAAGCTAAATACTAGGAACTGATGGCGCACATTATTGCACCTAATATATTTTCTTGTCTCAGCCTCCATCTTACACCCTTATTTCGACAATTACTGATCTACTGATTTCCATTCACTCTACTCTTTTCTTTGCTTTTTTACTTACATCGCTCTAATGTATTTTCGTGTTTGCCGGTTATTTGTCTTCAGAGACTAAAGCGGAATATTCAGGAAACTTTCTCAAATACATCTTTCCATACTCTCCTGAAATAGGAATTTCATATTACGTTGCCAGAAACAGGAAATAAACCAAATAGCAATAAGATCGTTAACATAAATAAGTGACTTTGCTGAACATCGCGGTGTCTCTTTCCTTCACTGAAGAACACCAGTTCTTCACTGAAGAACAGAAGTTTTAAATTTTTGACAGAATTTGTTTTTAAAGCTCACTTAAATAGCAATTTCGAACACTTTTTTAGTTCTCGCATTGATCTCAGTGTACTTGAAAGCCACTCAACTACGTCATTGAACATAACATCCTCAAAATGTCACAGTGTTGATGCAACTCGCTCCGTACCGACAACTATAAGTATTTTCGTACTTAACAAGAGCCTTTGAATTACTGCCCCAACTACTGCAGCCGCTGTACCCAAGACCATCGCCGCCCCCCGCCCCAGCGGCCGGTTCCCGCGGCGCCACAAGGGAAGGGAACAAATCGCGGGATCAGCCGGAAGGAATGGCGGTGGAATCTATATAAATTGGCGCTACAAACTCACTGCAGCCTGCAACTCCCGGTCGCTCGGAAGGAGTGAGGGCGATGGTCGGCGGGGCGGGTGGGGCGGGTGGGGAGGCAGGCGGAGGGGTGAGGCGGGGAGGGAGCTGGCGGGCCAGGCGGGGCTGGCGGGGCTGGGGCTGGCGGGGAGGGGAGGGAGCAGGCAGAGGCGTGAGGCGGGGAGGGAGCTGGCGGGCCAGGCGGGGCGGGCGGGGAGGGAGGGAGCTGGCGGGAGGGGAGGGGAGGCGGAGGGTGAGGGGGGAGGAGCTGGGGCCAGGCGGGGCTGGCGGGGAGGAGGGAGCAGGCAGAGGGGGAGGGGAGGGGCAGGCGGAGGGGTGAGGGGGGAGGAGCTGGCGGGGCTGGCGGGAGGAGGAGGCAGGCGGAGGGGTGAAGCTGGCGGGGAGGCTGGCGGGCTGGCGGGGTGGCGGGGAGGGGAGGGAGCAGGCGGAGGGGTGAGGTGGGGAGGGAGCTGGCGGGCCAGGCGGGGCTGGCGGAGCGGGGGGACGAGCGGGGCGGGCGGGAGGACGGGGGGGGGCGGGGGAGCGGCACGGCAGGGTGGGAGTGGCGATACGCCAAGGGGAGCGGTGGAGTGTAGTTTAAGTGAAGAGTGATGAAAGTTATACCGACAAGAGATGTGGTGGAAAGATTCGAGGTGAAGAGAGATTAGATGGGTGAGGGGCAAAGTGAAGTGAAGAAAAGAAAGGCGGAGAAAGTAGTCGGAAGCAAGGGGGAAAATGTGAAGAAAAGCGGGTCAAAAAGTTCGAAACGAATGAGACCACTGGAGAATGGAAAGCCCAGAAAGAGACCCAAAGAAACGAAGTTGAACGCGGGGGGACAAGGAGAGAGACGAGAATACGAAGCAGAGACAACAGGCTGGATGGGGCGAGGAGAAGAGGGGAGAGCAAGGAGACCAAGGGAGAGGAGGAAGGGGCGAGCAGAGCGTGCAGGCGAAGGGAGGGGCGAGGCGGGAGAGGAGGGGAGCGCGAGGAGACCAAGGGAGAGGAGAGAAGAGGGAGGCAAGGCGAGGAGTCGAGCAAGGAGTGCGTGGTGAGGAAGGGTGGGACGAGGTGGGGGCGGGGCGGGTCTCGCACGGTCGCCAAGCAGGTCGCGCGAGAGCTCTCCACAGCGCGAGGGATTCGCCGTCCGCCCCCTTCCCCGCGACCTCCTCCGTCATCCCCGCCGAGGGCGCCGTAAGCCCAGCAAGTGCCCCACTTGTGCCTGGCCCTGCTCCTCCTGCGAGTGGGGGGGGGGCGAGGGAGGCGGCGGGATTGCGCTGCGTGTGCGGTCGCCTGCGCGCGCTCAGGCCTGAGCCACTCGGCAGCAGCACAAAAGCCGCCTCGGCCATTCAAGACGGTTGCACATTGTGCGCATTTCAACAGCCCAGATATTCTGCGTGCTTTGAAATGTATGAAATGACTTCGTAATGAAGTGCCGTCGTAGGTCGTGGCGAAATATATCAAAGAAATTTATAATACGTAGAAAATGATTTTCAATTCATTCCAATAATAAGCCATTCAGTATTAGAAAATAATGTTGCCCTCCTCGCGCATAACTTTTTTCAAAATTACAACTTGCATAACCTTTTTTAAAATTAAAAAATATTGACATTCTTACTAGTACATACATAATCCTAGATTCAGTAGTGAAATTAAATTAAAAAATGTACTAATATAATGAGTATTGAAGTTCAAAGAGAACATGGAATAAGGGATATTGTAAATAAGAATTGAATAAAAGTGACTACTAAATTATGTCAAATGCAACAATTATCTTTTTACGAAAGTGATCAACGTAGTAATGTGTCGACTACCATACGTATCCACATTCCATGCATTCTTTCTTTATCGCTACTTGGGCGATCTTAGGATAGATCCTCCGAAAACACGATGTAGCTGCGATTCCGATCTCTCCACTGAAAAACCCACGAACCCACCACACTGAGCAGGCGACGAGCACTCTGCGCCGGAGACGAGGGCTGAGTAAATAGGATCGGCTGCGCGGGGGATCTGCGCGCGGCGATCGACTGAGGCCGGAGCGCGCAGCGGCGCAGAGGGGGGAGCGTGGATGGGGCGACGGGGAGGGGTGGATGGTGCGGAGGAGGCGGAGAGGAAAGAGGGCGGACGGAGGCGAGAGGAAAGGCGGCAAACGTGGCGTGAAAGCGCAGAGGGGGTGCCGAGTCGTAAGTGAAGGAGGGTGAGGGAGGGAGGGGGAAGGAGGGTGAGGGAGGGAGGCGAGATCGCGCTCCAGGGGTCTTCAACCTCTCCGCGGTCTCGGCCGGGGCGGCGCACTCGTGTGTGATGTATAGGGCACTTGCGCCCAAACGCAACTGAGGGGTTCGTCCGTTTTAACAGGATTAAAGAAATTCAATTTAGGAATAAACCCACGTAAGTTATCCGCTAATAAAAGGAAGGTGAAGTATTAAAATTGAATATATTCAAGGGTGTATCAACTCATACAACACAACTTTTTGGAAATTTGAAAAATATAAATTATATCTAAATGAATATTATTTATGTACTATATAAAATAATAGTACATAATCATACTCAAAAATATACCAATTATTTTCCGTCTTGTTCTAAATTTAATATCCTTACCACAACATTAACTTCGTGGATCAAAAATGAGCCGACAATTAAGCAAGTATTGTCATAGTATGAGTTAGAAAGTGTAGTAACCGTTGATAATAAAGCAAGGATTTACGGACTTGTATGTGTACGTTGAGACATCACGTTTTCAAATAGCAAACCCAGAGAAAAATGTGAAGTTCAAGAAGGAATTGTCTTCGTTGTTTGTGGTTCATTATAATTTTGTCTTCAACCGCGTGTTACGAAATTAAAATAAATTTTGAACATTTATTTACGTAAACAAAAAAATTCGCTTTGAAATACTATGAGCATTCTAATAGATCACTCTCCACTTGCTAATCCACACGTTTGTCCTCAATTTTTAAATCCAATTTTTACCAGACGATGAAATTACCTTACATTCTAAAAATACAATTTAACAAATAAAATTCATCAAATGTGTTCAAGGCTAGACCTCCGCATCTTACATCCCGATGTCCTTTGCCTCGCGTGTCCCAAAGAACACAGATTACTCACCCTGGACCTAAGTGGCCTGGCCCCGCGGGGGAAGAGGAGGAGGGGGAGGGGGAGGACAATCTGCGGAGGGCAGGAGGGCGCCGAGGGTGCGGACGAGAGGGAGGACTGTTTGCGGTCACCTGAACCGGAAGTAGAATGGATGTGTTAATCGTAAGTCCGCAGCGCCGTCAATTTGCAGGCGCTGGCAGCGCCCCGGGCGGCTAATGCGGATGATCTGCTGATGGGAAAAGCTGACACGGGCGCCGCTGGCGCTGATAGACCTGTGACGAGGGGCGGGATCACGCGGAAGGGGGCCGGGGCACTAATCCGACGGTCACGTCTCGTTAAGTGAAGGTTCACTCAGGAAAGCACTCCTGTAATATCTTCGACAGGTGTTATCCTTCCTTAAATATTTGTCATTCGTAGAAGTAATATTATGAAACTTGTGATACCTATTGAGTGTAATATTTAATGAAGTGTAATCGTACATCCACAACAAGGAAATGTGATTCAAAATTCTGAAGACTTCGATTCTGTCAATATGCAATGGAAAACTATACCTTACATGTTGATATTCATACAATGATACAAATGTTAATAATATATGACAGCTAATAGACAAGCTACAGTTAGAGAGAGATGCGGAGAAACGAGTGACTACGGCCCATGTAATGTTTTGCAAAGCAACGATTCACACAAAACACTCGCGTATAATTTTTGGTGTCAGGTAATACTTGTGAAATGTAGTAAAATTTTGAGACCAATAATATCTAAGTGATCTGTATATTTAGAGATGTAACAGCGAGTTTGTATCATAACAAAAACAAAGAAATGTAATGTAAAATCCTAGACTGTGACACTGTCACATGAAATGGAGGTCTACGCTGAAAATCATCAAACTTCAGATAACGAATGTAAATTATAATGCCTACTATTGTTTAGATAGATATATCATTGACAATAACGAATACGAAAATTATAACATACAATACGTAACCGCTTGTCATCGGCTACACTCATGACAAAGAAATATTGAGTGACAATACCCGACATCTTGCCTACAAATAGTTCCTAGAGTAGCGAAGAGATGGCGTTACCTAGAAACAAATTTCTGAACATACTTTCGCCTAGCCAATCAGAACTTTTGGAGAAATGCGAATGCGGCATGAGGCTTGCTCGGACGAGATTGTCTTTTTTTCCCGGATCGAGACGCTGAAGTGATTAGATGGGTACTATTCCACCACACAACCGACGAGGACACGTGGAAAATACCAGAAATGAAGCTTTATTAAAAGGTAATTGTCTAAGTATTTTTCATGGGATTAATCACTGTGATATGTCAAGATTACGTAAAATTCGATAGGAATATTAAACGAGTAATGCAACGAATGTAAGAATAACAGTGATAGTGGACTAAAATGAATTTATAAAACCACGTTGCTACATTCTCGTTGCTGGAATATAGAAGAGATTTTTGTAACATAGGACGTGTTTCTGTTTCTTTGTTACAGCTTTTTCAGTTTTAGTTTTGAGCAGTTACTTATTCTACTTTTATTCTATTTCATTTTTATTTATGGATTTCATTTTGAAAATTCTATTGGAGAATTTTGATAATTCCGAAAGCATAGTTTATTCAACTGGCTCAACTTTCACTAAAACAAAGTTATAATTTGGAGTTTTGGACTCGCATTCTAACGCGACCATCACCTTCGTGTAAGCTGTGGTTTAACTGGGCTGTACAACGAGGAGAAGGCGTACGGAAATACTCGATTCCATCGCGGTAGGCAGCGCACGAACCGTCGCAGGACAACGACGACCTTGGGCGTGAACGTCGCTCGACAGCCGTCAACTCAGCGCGGGACCAGCTTGGAAAATTCGCCGGTCGTGAGTCACAGAAAAGCAGAAAGAATATTTACTAAATTGCAGCTTGGAAAACTTTCAAGATAGAATTATGATTGCACAAATTAAAACGTTGTAATATGAGCTTCCCTCAGTAACAGACATTGATCGGACAAGTTTTACTAAATATTAGTCTTGATAACCAGTAAATTTATTTTGCAGTCGTAAGAAATCAGATCTAAATAATTTTTATGTTTATTGATAAAAGTCGTCCTTGTGTATAATTCTTTATCTAAATTCATACATAATTGACTTGATGTTATTTGAAATCATTTAAGAGGAATTGTCTATGTAAAAAATGTTTTGAACATGAATGAAAGCTGTTAAATTGTTTCTGGTAAAACGTTATTTCATGAACAGTCAAGAGACTTTTAAAACAGAATTTTGCACTGCGAGGTCACGCAGAAGCTGAATATTAAGTGTAAATATTGAGTGTAGTATTATTTAAGATTGAAAAGGTATTAGTGAATTTTGGTATATTGTTTGTATGTATTTTTTTTACAGGATGGTTATTTAAATTGTGAATTGTGGGTTTCATTAAGAGATAATTTGTTTTGAGAAGTGTACATATGTATTTACTGTTTGTTTCGTGTAAATGTAGATCAGAGTCACTATTATTCTACAGAAAACTGCAGTTTAGGTAGGGTAGCTACCATTGTGTAATCAAAAGGAAAAGTAATCACGTAGGAGAATATGTGAACGTGAGTGTACGAAGGATCATATTGGAAAGAATATATATTACTTGTTCTTTAAAACTATGAAATTGTGTTTGTTTGTTAAATGAATACTAGTTAGCAAAGACGAACCCACACCGATAGGAATTATCCATAATTTGAGGTATTCCAGATTTGTGTGACGTGTAATCACACGTCACGAAACAATAAATAACAGATTTACTTCTGTAATTCGGCGTACTACGAAATAGTTAGGTAGATACGTGACGGATACAATACCCACTGCTAAGACGTTACAAAACAGATACGGTTGTAGTATTTTTAATCATCACGTTACATTGTTTACTCATTTACAAAATTCAAAGGTCCTTCAAATGACATTGTTTTGAAAAACATACTGAGAAAATAAATTCATCGAGATAAATAGTAGATAATTTAAAAAAACGCTTTAATTTACTTAATTTCACATCTAAAGGGTTATACTACCTGGTAATCTGTCTCTTCAATGTATGGTACCCATATATTTCGTATGAAAAATTATAGAATTTCCAGAAATTCCTCTCGTGTTTTGCATTTGCAGAGTTCCGCAACTTTCAGCCCCCGCCCCACTCCCGCAAACACGCGTGCAGAAACAAGAGTAATTCGCGCAGTCGTTTCGCAGCGGAACCACTGACCGCGGCCGTCGATTGCCATTTGTCTTGGCCCCTGGGGCTTCATTTGGCGCGCGGGCGTGGGCGGGGGCGGGGGCGAGGAGGGGGCAGGAGGAGCGGGTGGCGCACGCCGGGAAGCCCATTGCAGCGCGCGGTGAACGGAGGAAGTGGGGATGAGGGAATGAGGCATGGACACGGGGACGGTGAAGAGGGGAGGGGGGCTTGGCGAGGAAAGAAAAAAATGAAGGATGTGGATGGGAGAAGGAGAAAGAAAGAGAGAGAGAATATGAAAGGAAAGGGAGAGAAGGAAGGAGAGAGAGAATATATAAAAAGAGAGGGAGAGAGGAAAAGAAATAAAAAAGAGAAAAAGGGAAAGAAGAGAAGGTCTAGAAACGAGGAGAGTCAAAAGACGACAGATGAGGAAGGAGAGCATTTAAAAGAGGAAAGAGTAGGAACACTGGAAAAGAAAGCGAAATAGGAATGGGAAAAACGACGGGGAGATGTGAGGCGAGCGTTCTGAGGAATACAGGTCAGAGAAAGGAAGGGCAGATTTGGGACGGACGGATATACTTGCATCGGGGAGCGGGCAGACGCGCAGTCGGAGATGTCCATGACGAAGCTGGGTGCGTCCAGGGCCACCGCGAGCGAGTACGGCGTGGCGGGGACGCGTGGCGGGGACGCGTGGCGGGGACGCGTGGCGGGGACGCGTGGCGGGGACGCGTGGCGGGGACGCGGGGCGGGGACGCGGGGCGGGGACGCGGGCGGGACGCGGGCGGGGACGCGTGGCGGGGACGCGGGGCGGGGCCTCCGCCGGAGCGGAGGGAACTGCGTTAATTTCCGGCGCCCTCGCGCACTGCAATTATCACTTCTCTTCATAAACAGCCCGGCGGCGGGGCGGGGAGGGGGCGGGGCGGGGCGACGCTTAGCGGCCAGGAAGGAACTGCCCGGGGCCTCTGGCTACTTCGGCGGCGGGCGAGAAAAGGGGGGGGGGGGGGGCGTGCGGAGGCGGAGAGGCGGGGGCGAGTTGAGGGGACCGCGGCGATTGCGGCGTCGTCGGCGTCGGAAGTGGAGGCGAAGGAAGAGGCGATGTCGGAGTAGCACAAAGACGGGGGTGCTGCGGCGTGGAGGGGGGGGGGGGGGGGGGGGGGGGGTGATGGTGATGGCGGCGGTGTTGGTGGTGGTGGTGGTGATGGTGGTGATAGTGGTGGTGGTGATGGGGGGGTGAGGTGAGGTGATGATACTGGAAGTGGTGGTGGTGTGGTCGTGGTGATGGTGGAGGGGTGGTGGTGACGCTGATACTGGATTGGTGGTGGTGGTGGCGATAGTGGTGGTGGAGGTGGCGGATGCGGGGGGGGGGGGGGGGTGTTGATGGTGGGACGGTGGTCATGGTGGGTGGTGACGTGGTGGGGGGTGGTGGTTGTGGGGTGGTGGCGATGATGGGGGTGGAACTGGCTGTGGTAGCGGTGGCGGTGGTGGTGGCGTCGGAGGCCGGGCCGCAGTCCAGATATTGAAAGCAAGATGGCCCTGCGTCTGCAAATGAAAGCTCCGCGCTGCTGCGCGCTCCGCAGCGGCACTTTTCATTTTCGCCTGCTCGAGTAATACAGAGCGCGGCTCTCTATTACGCAGTCCCAATGCACGAAATAAGGTTGTGCTGAAATCCAAGTGTTTTTCTGTGTTCCAGACTAAAGCAGAAATGAATACCGCATAACTAAGAAGGCCACAGTATTAATATCTTGTTGAATTACTATTTAATAACATTCCATATATTCTGTAACATTCAACGAATTGGTTAACGTACTAGATAGGGTGTGTCCAAGCATATGACTGGATTCCATTCGAAATAAAAGCTGGCGTTTTTGTCCAAGTAATTTAGCGTATGAAAATAGTAATCATATACGCGAATACTACTCTGTTAAGCTAGAGAACAACCGATATGGCATGTACGCAAAAAAACTGACAAGACTCTATTGCAGAAATGTGAATAATCACTATGCGAAAAATTTCGCGGAATAATCACTATCCCGAGCCGGTAAAAATATAGTACTTCGAGAAAACGAGATAAATGCAACGGAGATGAAACTGAACCTAGATGCCTGATCTTGGAAAATACGGGAAAAAATTTCAACGAAAAATGAAAAAAGAAATAAAGTCGGCTCGTAGAACTATCTTGTAGACATAGTGGAAAACATTACATAACGAATTCTAATCGGAGAAACCATATAACGTATATTTTCATACATGAATTTTAGGAATTGCAAGTTCGAGCCAACCAAGAAGAAAATAAAGATTCCACACTGCGCGCTGCTGCGGATAATGAGTCTTTCGTGCCAAAACGAATGTTCCGCAAGGGGTGCCACGCTAGATCTAGGACTTCCGCACAGTTAAAAGCATAAAACACGAAAAAATGGCGACACGCGAGATAAAAGCACGTAGCGCTGCACTGCGTAACGCAGTCACAAAAGTAATGACCGAGAGCATGAAGCGGGGTGGGCGGAATCCGATTCGGAAGCGGGACAGCCAAAGCCAGGGATAATTATCCGCTACCTCTGGAGGAGACGAGACGGCCAGAACTTTGTCAGCTCTCAAGCTTCACCGACAGATGTCTGAGGATCAGTGCTATCTCCGTCTTCTGGGGCACCCTTTGGACCAATGGGGTTTTGGCTGCCATGACCTCACCGCGTCCTACGCAATGTTGACAAATTTCGGACAAAGATGTCTCATCTGATCGTCTATTGAAGTTTGAGGCTTTCGGCTGTACATTCGGAACACAGGTTTTGAAGTGGGCTACCTTTCCCTCCACATTGATTTTGTTGCACTTTTAGTTTTTCTCAACCACTTACGCAGTAGACAGAATGTTATGTAAAATTGCGAAAAAAAACGGTGAATTCTTGGCCAAAAATATCTTATTATAAGTAGCGAAAATGTAGATAAATCCTTTGCTAAATTTACAAAAAAGCTAACATGTGGTGCAGCCAGAATACATGTTTTATGGGTCATAAAAATATCGAAAAATCGAATGACATCTGTCTGTCCGTCCGTCCGTTCGTCTGTGAACATCACTAGCGACTAAACGGTTCAGCCGATTTTCTCCAAAATTGATGTTCTCCAATCGATGTGGCTAATGTCGGGACATTTCCAAAATTTTAAAAAAATGGCTCCATCGGTATTGATTAAATTTTATAGTTGGATAGTGTGAAGGACGTTTAAGAGAATGATGCAGATCTCATTTTCGTTGAAATTCATTCATTTCACAGATTTTTCGAAACCTGCAAACAAAATCGGTTTCTTAAAAATAGATTTTGAAATAAGTTCATGTAAAAGTTTTCGAAAATTTGAGATCTTTTTGCGTAATTTTGCGTGGAAATACGGGCGAGAAAATACGTGCTGTTTTAGCACCACTAATATCAAAACGCTCGACATGGTTCGTGTTTCATCAGTAAACATGGCGAAAGACAGATACAAGTAAAGAGGAGTAGAAACGTAAATGCCCCCAGGTGAAGACAAAACTGCTGAGGATGTAGAATGTAGAAATCTTGGGTTCAGTTGAGAATATCCTGGAAAACGACTAGTCATATAGTACCAGTGTGGTACCAATGATGACACAAGAGTACATCTTCAAACCGGGGTTGGTAATCACATGATTGTTGATTATAGTGGTCGCTTTTCCCAAGGCAAATTTTGACACGACTGGTGAGGCCAAAATTGCAGCAAAACAAATAATCAGAAGGCATTGATTGTAGCCTGAGGAATCAGATGAAATTTGGTATTTCAGAAATCAAGTGAAGAGAATGATTCCTCCCCTTAAAACAATTGTCGAATCTAATATTTTTCCGTAGACACAAACCCTCGATTCTAAAACGGTGTTAAATGTACATAGAAAGTAATTGATTTGCTTTTTCATACATGCCCGTAACTTCATATAGGTCAAAATTATTTCGTGATGGGGCGAAAATGTACCACGTTGAACTATCTAATGATTAGAAGTTTAAATATCGCAAGGCACAATCCCACCCCACTCAATGGGGTGAAATTATCACACATAAATAACTATACATATCTACCATCACACCACATGTACAAAGCATTTACGCTAGAAATTATAACATGACGTTATAAGAAAAAATATGTACACATTTCGAGGTATAATCTCGATGTAAATAGCTTCCAAACTTAAAAACCTTAAAATGTGGCACATTTTCACCTCGCTTGACGGTACCTCGCGCACGTTGGGGCACCCCTGCAGCGGTGGAATCTATAGTTATTAGCTGGAAGGCTGGATGGATTCTCAAACTCCACCTGTGAGTAGCTCTGAGGTGTATCATGCAGATATGTGAGATAATTGACCATTACTTCCCTCAATCCAAACTCCCAGAAAAAGTATCCACAAGCCCTAAGAGTAACACATTTTGCAACACAAATACCATTGACTGGTAGCACCACCAATATCGACATATGCTTCGCTATTGGATAGTTTCCCAATAGTATAGCTTCCCAATAGAGTCCGTGGAATTCACATTTTTTTCCCTTATCGGAATCAAACGTGGACTTTTACGAATGGACAACGAGCACGCTGACCATAGATACGCGGGTGCTCTCGGCCTTGAAGTGCATCTTTAAAGAGAGTGAAGTAAAGAGCATCAAATTTTCATATCAATGCTAATTGACAGTTAAATAAATGAAGAACAAGGTTAAAAGTTTAGTAACGTCTTAAAGGTTATCAAACGCTACTTTGGAGGGTAAATGTTAACTTGTTTCGCCTAATGTCTTCATATTGCTGTTCCAACAGCTCTCCAACAAATTTGGACGTGAAGCCAATGCAGGAAGCTGGTTTTGTTATAAAAATATTGCTGACAAAAACAGCAGATTTTCTGTTAGTATTTTAACTACATGTCAACAATAAATGAAGATGAAAAATTTTTCTCCAAAAAAGCAAGTGATGAAAATGTTAATGTACCTCAAGACTTATTCATAAGAAAAACCGAAACGGAAAATTAACTTTACATTAATTTTGGCGTAAAAGATTACTGCCACGTCCGATTTAACAGTTTATATCTGTCAAAGAAAATGAAAACGTGAACCTACCAACACTGAGTAACCAATAAAGTCGTCAAACTCCAAGCTCTCACGTTTACCTTGACGTGACAAGCTATTTCGTCGGAACATTTTCCGCGCCGTGACTTCCCTTTGATTTCCAAAAATCGCCCACCACAGCGCCAGAGGCACGCAGAGTACGCGCGCGGGCAGACGGTCGTGTTTTCGCCTCGCCCTAACGAGCAAGCGGACGCTGCCGGCCGCCTCGCGCGCCCCTCCCCCTCCCCGCCCCTCCGCTCCCCCTCCCCGGCTCGTGGGCTGATGCGGCGGCCACCGACGAGCGAGGCGGATGGCGGCAGGCCGGGATCGTTAGCCCAGAGGAGGCCGCGCCCCCCGCCCCGCCTTCCTGAGGCAGCCGCTCAGGACGGGACGGCGCGCCGGACAGCGGACGGTGGAGGCTGCGGAGCGGCGCTTGTTTAGGAGAGGTGGCTCAGGGCATCAACTGATATCACTGCAGTGCCTCTGACCGGGAGGTCCCGATAGTGGTAGGATTGTTGACAATAGCTACGTAGCGAATTCGAATTCGGCGCTGTCTGGAGGATAATTCTAGCGGCCGGCTGCTCTCATCGGTAGTTTTCCGTGGTTTCACCGTTCAGCACCAGGCGAATGCTGGAGGATTACCCTAACAAGAGGGTCACTGACCGCGATCTTTTTTTCCTCTTCTTTGTCCAACCTTCACCCCTTACTTGCACACACGCACGTTACACAGCCACATATTCCGGGAGATCGGTCGGGAGCATAGAGCTTGCCCGGCTGGGGCGGTGCCCCGCTGGTGGGAGATACCTGGTTAGGGAAACCCGCTAGCCAACGGTAGGTCGGCACTGGATCTTGCCATCCAGCGGGGGAACATCTCCCGAGGCAACAAACATGCACTACACTTACGGGACTAATGACCTCAGCTGATGACGCACCGAGATCACTAACAGTCAATAAATTATTAGTAAGGGCGTGGTGGGCGCGGTGGTGGCGGTGGTGGCGATGGTGTCGTCACCGATGGTTGCAGTAATGGTGCCCGTCGCGACGGATGAGGCGGCGGTGTCTTGACGGAGACCGAGGAGGAGGTGGTGATGGCGGTAGCGTGGCGGCGGTCGCAGCGATGATGGCGGAAGTGAAGGCAATGACGATGGCAGAGCAGGCTTAGAAGTCATTGGCGACAGCTGCGGGGATGGCGGTCGTGACGTTGGTGGCGGCGGTGACAGTGGCGGCGACCACAGGCCGATAAGAAACGATGATATTTAAAAAAATATGGAAGAATATACCGCATTTAAGAAACCAGAACTCGATTCACCTATGACGAAATGATTCATTCCATTCCCAGACTACATCATTCAATTAAAAAGTGTTCACAAAAATAAACCTTATTTGTATAGTTTTTTACTCGCTTTTAAAATCCCATGTACCGTACGTTGCATTAGTACAGAAAAAATCCACGACGATTAATCGATTACATTTTTTAAATACTTTTCGTCACCTCCACTGCGGAGGAGAGAGGAGACAAAATGAGCGAACAATAGAAGGCAGCAAGAAAAAAACTTCAACCAACAGACAAACTTCGACGATAAAATAGGAGTTTGGATAACATTCCCACGTCTCACCAAATAGTATCCAAGTGGTATTTTTTTTTAGATGACATTTGAGTAGTTCATCTGTCTTTCTTACACTACTATGATTTGTGGTTGTTTTTGAGATATTTACCTGGATGATAACGCAAGGGGAGGAGGAAACAATTGTATTTGTAAATTGAGACGCTTTATTAATGGAAAGAGAAGGAACACGTTTCAGTAAATAAAACAGATTAGAAAAAAATACACTTTTCCACGACAGTATTTATTGCCAGATGATTTAAATTTCAAATAAATATATTTCAAAATAAGATCTTTGTAAAACTTTTCGAATGCTTGTCTTTGAATGTAATGTCTTTGTACAAGTTTTTCGAATGCTTCTAAGCTTTTTTTGAAATGCAATAAATGTGAACGGAATTTTAAGCTTTTACTTGAACTGCGTAAATGTGAACGGTTTATACATTTTCCATTTTTTAAGTAGCTTCAGTTTTATGCAAGGGCCTTTTGAAATTAAACCGAAACGTAATTGGAGTGAAAAAAAAAGGTGGTATAAAAAGAAAAAAAAAATACTTCTCGGAAAAAGATCAACAAAGGATCTTCCAGGAAATATGAAAATTCCACGAAGAGTTCGTACGTGCAAGAGACAGAATAAGAATTACACAGTTATGTACAATGAAAACTTTCAATTACGTGATGTTGAAAAACGAAGCTAGTTTCTCTGGCTCCATATTCAACGTAACACAGTATAATCACAGAAGCTTCGCTCCCATGAGTAAGCTCGCATTAAAAACGCACTGCAACGCGGCGTTGCAGAATGTAGACATACCAGCTGAGAGTCGTTTCACAGCCTGAAAGAGCGCTCAGACACCCCGAACGCAGCCAGGCGAGCACAGAGAGGACTGCAGCGAAGGCAAGGCGTCGCCGGCGGGGCATGCCCAGCGACAGCGCAGCGGACGCGGCGGGGGAGGGGAAGGTCCCGGCTGCGCGGCATCGGGGCTCAACAGCAGACGAACGACGGCCGCGGTCGGTAGCGTCTGCCTTCGCTGCAACTCCGCCAACTTGCGCGGTCGCCGCCTCCGCCGGCCCCGCCCCCCGCGACCGCCCGCCGCGCCCTGGCTGGAGCTACCCTCACCGCTGCGGCACCGCCAGCCGAGCACCAGGAGCTTCCTCGCGAGACCCGGAAGGGGTAGCGGTGGGCGGCGAAATTCATTTAAGCGATTCCGGGCGCCTCAACTGCCAAGGCAATTAGTCCGTTGGTTAGTGAATGTATAGTATGTTTTTTGCCAGGGAGGTGGCAGTTATCTTCCCCCGTAGGATGGAGCGATCCGGCGCCGATCTACCGTCGGCTAGCGGGGTTTCCCCTAACCAGGACTCTCCCATCAACGGCGCACCGCCCCAGTCGGGACAAGCTCTAAGCTCCCGACCGGCCTCCCGGAGTATGTGGTAGTGTGGTGCATGCTAGTGTAAGTGTGTGTAAAAGGGGAGAGGATAGGAGAAGGAAGAGGAAGGAAAGATCGCGCTCGGTCCGTTTGTTAGGGTACTGCTCCGGCATTCGCCTGGTGTTAATCGGAGAAACCACGGAAAACTACCGATCAGAGCAGCCGGCCGCTAGAATTCTCCTCTAGACAGCGACTGAACTAGATCTAGCTATGTAGCTAGAGTCGAGATTCCTGCCACCGTTTGGATTCAAACCCAGGATATCCTCCTCAGAGGCATTGCAATGCTGATATTTAAAAACCAAAATTTGCTTTTGTTTTTGTTGCTAAACCAAAGACAAATGTCCTTCCTAACACTTCCAGAATTATTAAAATTCGAACATGGTCCTATTAAAAATGAAGGCAACCAATGTGTAGTGTGTGGTTAAAATCAAAGCATCCAATGGTGTAGTGGTCAAAACACTAGTGTTTCACCTCTGGAGACCTGCGTTCATATCCTCGTCGAGCCATGTAGAATTCTCGGGGTTCTCACGTTCCTTTTGCCTCTCATCCTCACCTACTGGTAACTCTCCATCCCCCATACCTTGTCCTCATTCCCATTGCCTCACCTTGTCTTGCCTTCCGTTTCAGTCACCGACTTAAATCCTACGTCCAACTCTCCAACCGCCAACCCCATCCTTTGCGCTTACCTGACCGGAAAGTCCCAGGGTTCGTGTCCTGATGGTGGCGATGGAGACCCGACAGTTCTACCTTGATAGCTAGTTCGAATTTATCAGCTGACTGATAATTGTAGCGACGAGCTGCTCTGAGAGGGGAGTTTCAGGAGTTTCTCCGATGGCGAATGTTGGGGGTGGGGGCAATGCCGCAGTAGTACCCTAAAAAAGGGACACGGAACGCGGACAAGGTTTCATTTCTATTCCTTGTCCTAACCTCTCCGCTTACTTACACACTTTTACACGTATACGCACCACATTACTACACATGTCCGAGACTAGTTGGGAGTTTAGAGATTGTCTGACAGTGCTCCCGGCGGGGTAGATTCCTGGACGAGGAAAACCTCCGTAAGCGTCGTTTAGGTCGTCACCGTACCTTACATCCATTTAGGAGAAACACTGCCACCTCAAGCAATAAAACATTCACTACACCAACGAGACTAATGGCCTTAGTACTCGACGTGTCCGAAAATATCAATAAATAAATATATCAACCTCCAACACGCAGACTAGTCCTATCACTGGGGGCGGTGGCTCAGTGCATCAACTGCAGCGCATCTGATTAGGAGGTCCTAGGTTCGAGTCCCAACGGTAGCAGAATTTTCGACACTAGCTTTTCAGCTAGGTCGAATTCAGTCGTTGCCTGAGGAGAATTCTAGCGGCTGGCTGATCACATCGGTACTTTTCTGTGGTTTCTCCTTTCATCACCAGGTGAATGCCGGAGCAGTACCGCAACAAACGCGCCACGGAGCGCGCCTTTCCTACCTCTTGTCCAATCATCTCTCCTTTCACACACTTACAATTACATAAAGTACACTAGCACTCATGCCGGGAGACCGGTCTAGAGCTTAGAGCTTGTCCCGTCTGGGGCGATGTCCCGTTGCTGGGACATACCTGGTTGGTGGAAAACCTCTGTAACTGACGTGAGTCGGTGCCGGATCTGGCCATCCAGCGGGGGAAGACCACCACCACCTCCCGAGCAGAACACGCAATACACTTACGGGACTAATGACTATAGTAGTTGACGCGCCTGGAATCACTAACAATCAATCAATCCAAGACCTCCAACCCAACTTTGCCTCTTCCTGGGTCTTCTTCCCTGCTGCCCACCAACACCTCGGGCTCGGACCTTACCTCATCTCTGCCCCAAGCTCCCTCCGATAAAGCGTCGAGCCCGCCTCCGGCCTGGTCCGCCCACGCTGCCTCCGCGCCTGCCCTCGCTTTCGCCGCGTCCCGGCCCTTCTGTCAGCCTCTGCCATCGCCGCCGCTAACAGCGCTCGGTCTGCGGCGACCGTCATCCGGAGGCTTCGCGGTCGTACTTCTCCGAGGGATGACGCTTCTTCCCCCCCCCACCGCCGCCCGCGCCGCCGCCCGCGCCGCCGCCCGCCTCGCCGCCCCGCCCGCCGCACCCCCGCCCGCCTCACGCCCCCGCCCGCCTCACGCCCCCGCCTCACGCCGCCCCTCGCCTCACGCCGCCCCACCCGCCTCACGCCGCTCCACCGCCTCAGCCGCCCCGCCCGCCGCCCCGCCTCACGCCGCCTCACCGCCTCAAGCCGCCCACCCGCCTCACGCCGCCCCCGCCTCACGCCGCCCCCGCCTCACGCCGCCCGCCTCCCGCCGCCCGCCTCACGCCACCCCCCGCCTCACGCCGCCCCCGCCCGCGCCGCGACGGCGCTGCGGGCAGCCGCCGCCGACCGTCCGAGATGTTTGCAGACGCCAGCTGCGGACGCCGGATCAATATGACCGGAGCGCATACGCGAGTGCAAGCGGTTTTTGCTGCCAGAGCGCCTATAAAACTGTGTGTGTGCCAGGAAAGCAAAAGCAACCCTATTTTGCTACCGTTTTAACCTTATATGAGTCTCGCGTCTTCTTTATTTTACATTGCAAGAGACTTAGTGGAATACGTCGGTGTCAAAAATACGCTTTACGGCCATTAAAATATCTACGAAAATTTACTGTGTGTATAAACTTCCCCATCTATCAAATGCATTTTTCTACATTTATGAAGGTACGTACGAAAAAAAGAAAAGTAAAACAAAATGTCCATTTTTTATTATTCTCACAAAAAATCGGATGATCTCATATACGTGTCATAAGAAATTGATAGTAGGTATAAAGAAATTCTTACCATGTCGCCTGTCGCAAAAAAACTGTAGGGAATTTTATATTGAAGAAAGAGAACACATACGAGTATGTTGCTTCTTAATAAATTGGGCATTAGACTCGAACGAGTCAACTAACTTTTAGAAGTTTAACCGCACTATTTGTAACAGAACACAAAAATAATGTGAACACTTTTCAATAGATGATTTGCTAATAAGAAGAGATTTGTCAAAAGTCTTAGAAAATTAATACATTCAGAAGAGTAGGAAAGAGTGTTCTTTCACATTCGTTCTTAGTATCTTGCATGCAAGATAATTGATGGAGCTGGTTGATTATTCTGAGCCATTCTGTTCTTTCTGAAAATTTACTTCAAATTTTAACACTAATTGTTTTTACAATAAGGCTATTATAAATGCTCTTTGTCATTTAATTATGCAATGTAATATTATACAATGATTTATTTACACTTATGATTCTATTCTTTTATAATTCAATTGAAAAAAGTAACTAAAAATTTAATATTTGACATTTCTTACCACTCATTTTTGAAAAAGAAAAAAGAAACCCAAGTGAAATTAACGCGTTACGCGATTGTTTTTCGCGAAAATGAAACAAACACGAAAATATAACGCATCTACTTGCAACGTATTAAGCCGCCTTCATGACTGTCTCCGTACGTACTACCACGGAAGTCCAAGCAATTTCGTGGCATGGACCGCGCCCCACTTCTCAAAGTGAAATTTCGCCGCCCGCTACGAAGAGAGTGATTGATTGATTGATTGATTGATTTTTTCGTGTTTCCGGGCGCGTCAACTCCTTGGGTCATTTATTCACGTAAGTGTAGTGCATGTCTTTTCTCGGGAGACGGCGGTGATCTTCCCCCGCTCGATGGCGAGATCCAGCGCCGACCTATATTCTGCTAGTGGGGTTTCCGTCAAACCAGGACTCTCCCGCCAGCCGGGACAAACTCTAAGATCCCGACCGGTCTCCCGGAATATGTGGCAGTGTACTGAATGTTAGTGTAAGTGTGTGAGAAAAGAACAAGGAAGGGGAAGGAAATATCGCGCGCGTTCCGTGGTCCCGTTTGGTAGTGTCCTGCTGCGGCATTCGCCTGGTGTTGATCGGAGAAACCACGGAAAACTACCGATGAGAGCAGGCGGCCGCTAGAATTCTCCTCCAGACAGCGACTGAATTCGACCTAGCTGACAAGCTAAGGTGAGAAGTGGGAACCTAGGACCTCCCGGTCAGAGGCGCTGCAGTGACATCAGTTGATGCACTGAGCCACCACTCCCGCTACTGCGCAGAGCCTTCGTCATCGCGCGTGGCAGAGCCTGGCGGCGGGTGCGTTTCCCCGAAGTGCCCTGTGCGTGCGGCGGCAAGGCGCGCTGGAATCCGCGCAGCCAGCGGCACCTCTCGCCCTCCCCCGCCGCCGTTCGTCTGGTGCTTCCGCTCTGCATTGCGCTTTCGAAGGGCGAGAAACGAGAGAAAATTAATTTTAAATAATAATTATCGGGGAGAGGAGGATCCCGAAACCACTAACACTATTTATTTCCTCAAAGCCTGAGCAGATTTAGGAATAAATTAAATCCCTAGATGTTGATATGTCAATTATTATATCTTTAATGTTATTAAATAAGTAGTATCCTATGTATAGTATTCTGTATTAACACTTATTATTATTATTATTATTATTATTATTATTATTATATTATTATTATCATCATTATTATTAATTATCGCAGTGGCGTGTAGTGCGGAATTGAAAGTGGAGGGAAATGAGTGTGTTAAACATACATTAAAACTCAGTGATTAACCGTAAGGTGAGGTGAAGTGAAGTAAAAATGTGGTGAGGTGGAGTGCTATGGAACCTTGCACGGTAAAATTTTCATGTCAATTTGTAAATTTGTGAAATTTGTAAATTTTGTAAAATTTTGTGTAGTTGTTAAGTTCTGTAATGTTCAGTTAGTGAGTTCTGCCATCAAGTTATTTGCAGAATTAGTGATAAATCTAAAAATATTTGCATATTCATTGATTTCATGTCGCTTGTAAAAATCGACCACTATTATTTTACGCACAAGTAACACAATATATTTTTAAATTAGCAAAGAGAGAATTAATAAAAACAACTTGTTGATAATAATTTGAGATATTTGACTAACATATTTATTTTCAGAATTTAGTACATAAATTGGTAAACGACCCAAACCACAAAAAATTCCTTTGTTTCTTGAACCATATTTACAATAATTGAAAGATTATATATAATAAAAATAAAAGCAAAAAATTGAAGATTCAATCAAACCTGACACGCTAGATATTTTTCTTTTCACTTGCACTTGATAAACTAAAAATTGACAGGATAAGAATGTTGCTCGTTTTTTGCAACCGCCAAGCCAGAGTGTGCACAATCTTCCTTTTGCTAGAGAGCTTGCGACTACTAAATCTTGACGGGCCTGTACGCGTATTACTCGGCCGTGCCCGTTGTGATTGACCTTTAACCGCAATCCAAGCGCACAAGTTTAGTTTAACCGGTCGGGTTTACCATATTATATACTTTTCGGACGCCAGCCGAGTGATGCCATCTTCACCACTTTTCCCATTCGTCGTTGCTCACCTTTCTCACAGCAATGGTTCGTCATCACGTGCCTTGCTGAGTATAGTGATCTAAAGAGAGCTGCACTCACCCTCTATAGCGAGCTTGACAGGGCTCCTTTACATTCGCTTAAGTTACATTCCTTTCTCCAATTTTTCTAACGGGCTCCTCCATTGGAAAGCCAAATTGTACGCCGTTACATGTCAGAGTTTCCAATTTTGCGCACGTAACACGTAGGCTGTATCCGCAAGCATTTGCAACGTTGCCCTGAGCGCACAGCTTCGCAGCGCCCTGTTAGCGGCAACCGCGGTGGCGGCGGCGGTGATGGTCGTGGAGTGTGGTGGCGCTGGCAGCTGCAGCGGATCGGTGGTGGGGAGCGGTAGCGGAGGCAGTGGCGGTGGGTGTTTGGGGTGGCTGTGGCGGTGGGTGGTAGGCGTTGAGTGGTTGGTGGTGGGCTGTTGGGGTGGAGGGGGGGGCGGGGGGTGGGGGTTGCGGTGGTTGTCGGTGGGTGGTTGTCGGTGGGTGGTTGTCGGTGGGTGGTTGTCGGTGGGTGGTTGTCGGTGGGTGGTTGTGGTTGTCGGTGGGTGGTTGTCGGTGGGTGGTTGTCGGTGGGTGGTTGTCGGTGAGTGGTTGTCGGTGGCCGGCGGTGGGCTGTTGGGGGGTGGCGTTGGGCGGGTGGCGGTGGTGGCAGCGGTGCCGGCGTCGGCGGCGGGGCCGAAGATGACGCCGACGAGGTCTGCCGCCGCGCGCGCCGCGCGCCGCCCCCGCGGGCCGTCCGTCCCCCCTCCCCCCGTGCGTCGCACGCCCACCCGCACGACAGCACGCGCGCATACACGCTCGCACGCGCTCCGTCCGCCCGGGAGCTCGCCACCCGTTCGCTTAGTTACCTCTTCTCCGATCCTCCGAGGACCCATTTTTGCACGCTGCATCACGTCTCGCTGCATTCTCCACGAGGGACGTCACTGCACGACTTCTCTCGCTGCAGAGCTTCCTCTCCACACTGTGTGCTCTTTTAATCTCTCTTTGGCTTTTTCTTTGTTTACTAATTTTCCACTAAATTGCAAAGCTTTTTTTGGCGTTCTGTTTTTCCGTAAGTTTGTAATTACCTCAAATGCCTTTCAGCTGCTCACTCAGCTACTCAATTAGATTGATTAGACCGTTACCCACCGACAGAAACTTCACTTACTTAAGATTCAATTTTTCCCGGTAGTAATATAATTAGAGTGGCCTTCTTTGTAAGAGGTCACTTAACCGTTATCAGGTTTGCCATTCGGTGAAATCGTTTAATGCTTGTGCGTGTCTTTTTAATTTAATATTTTTGTATATTTTAATATGGATATGTGAATGGGCTTTTTCCAGAAAACATCATGACCTGGTTCCTTAAAACAGATTAACAAGCACGAAAAACTTGCAGCTTATCTAAATGATATTTAGCTGCACTTTAACTTTTTAAATTTATTAATTGTTGATGAATTTACATAGCTCAGTAAAAATAACTATACATATTGTGACATACCAATATGTCACTGAATATTGTACAATATTTATTATAAATGGCGTCAATTAAAGGGAATAAATTATGTGAATATGCTAGCATAGCAACGGTAAGAGAGCCGTCGTCAAGGTCAACATCTTCATGCAGTGACAATCGCGGAGACGGCTAGTTCATTTTGTATAGAATTCAGGGATTGGCCGAAAAAGCAGTTCATGGCGACATCCGGCGCCGACCTACCGTCGGCTAGTGGGGTTCCCCCTAACCAGGACTCTCCCACCAGCGGGGCACCGCCCCAGCCGGGACAAACTCTTAAGCTTCCGGCCGCTCTCCCGGAATATGTGGTAGTGTAGTGCATGTTAGTGTAAGTGTGTAAGGGGTGAGGATAGAACAAGGAAGAGGAAGAAAAGATCGCGCGCGGTCCGTGGCCCGTTTTGTAGGGTACAGCCCCGGCATTCGCCTGGTGTTGATCGGAGAAGACAGAGCTGAATTCGACTAGCTGAAAAGCTAGGTCGAAAATCCTACCGCCGTCAGGATCGAAGCCGGCCGCTAGATTTCCTCCAGCAGCGACTGAATTCGATAGTGAAAAGCTAGTGTCGAAAATCCTGCCGCCGTCAGGACTGAACCTAGGATCTCCCGGTCAGAGGCGCTGCAGTGACATCAGTTGATGCACTGAGCTACCGCTTCCGGTTGGAAAATTCAGATCTCTCTCAGCAACAATTAGCAAGGAAACCGGGCTTTAATCCACTTGCTTTCGACCACAATATTTGTCCGAATTCAAGTTCCAGAACGAGCACTTATTTTCCACAAGAATGCTTGGCACTCTCTAACCCAACTAATTAATTATCGTGGAAAGTCATCATGATCAAAACTGCTATAGGACGGCGGTATTCCAGTTACTTTCTCGATGACAAACCATTTACTTCGCAATGCACTTCTGTGTTGTAATACTTTTTTAAATTAATCCTTAGAAAAAAATACATTTTCACAAATTAATAATCATGACGATGTGAAATGTCGTCCCAGGTGACCTGTAGCATTTCAATTTTGAAAGCTCCCCGCGCGCTCCACCGCAGCAGAAACTTTTTGAATGCTGTATTATTCTACCTTCTTCTAAAGAGTACGTTTACACAATTCCTAGCGCTCACATCACGAATTGATGCAACCGACCACAGAATGAAAGCAAGAATTTCGACCGCAACCATTATCGCTATTATTTGTATTTCCAATCAGCTAAGTGGAACGAAAACCGATACCGGTGGTTTCATTATATCCTCTTCATTAGTACGTATAATTCTTCCAGCATCCACAGGTGCATAAACAATTACACCGGCCGCCGCGAAATGACATACACTGCCTCATTACCTTCTTCGTCGGTCTCCTGCTAATTGTCGGCGGCGGCGTTGGCAGCTCGTCAATTCATCTTCGGCCAATAGAGCGCAGGTCGGCCGCGTGGCGCGTGCGCCCATTGGCCGTCGACGGACAATTAAGTCCCCACAAATTAGCGGGCGGCGCGTAGATAAACACGCAGTCGCTGGACGCGGCAATTAATTCATATTCTAATAAAGGCAACGAGCCCCGGATAACCCAAGAGCGGCAATTACCCTCCGCGCAAGGCACACGTAGACATTAACCATGGGTGGAAAGAGCGGCAGCACACACTGTGACTGCAGCTAGTGGGTCATATCACGCCGCCCGCCACCCGTCGCCGTCCATCCTTGCCGCGTCCGCACTGTCCTTTCGCCGTCGCCTCCAAACGACCTTTCCCGGCAGCTCAAATACTTCGTTTGATAAATGTTAGCTCCCCCCCATACCGCTCCCTGCCCCCGACTCCATGCATGTGTGTGTATGCCTATGCATAGTACAGCATCAATATTCATGCAGGCGTATCTATAGCGCCTCTGTATATATACTATTAATTTTCGTCCGTCATTGAATCCGAAACTACTGGAGCGATTCGGTTATATTCCGTCAATCAACTGAACTACGCCCGCGCGCGAGCCTCCGTGTGTGGCCGCGGTATATCATACTTCCGGATCGTCATTTGCTGGGGTGGGGGTGGGAGGTCGTTCGGATGGGATGGCCGATGTGAACGATTGCGGGTGGGGTGGGGGAAGGGGCAAGGGAAGGGACGAAGAGGGGAAAGGACCAGCCTCTGCGCATGAGCGGGAGGGACTCTCGAAAAATAGGTCAAAGTTGTTGTTTGCCGTTTTGGCAACTTTTGGTTGCAAGGTTTAGGGGCATAAATATTTAGAGATAAAAATAACAATTTAATGAACAAATATGCAGTGACATATCAGTTCTGAAGGATATAGTCATTTGAAAGGAAATTTTAATACACACTTGAAACGGAAATACGGTTAGTAGTAATTCCTTCTCACCAATATTAAACTCTTTTAACTCACTACATAACAAGTTACGGTAAGATTAGGGTTTTGTACGATCTTCAAGACATCAACGACAAAAAAGCTCTCTAAATTACTCACAAAGCAAGGAATATTCACATTAGTCTAGCTACTCGTAGTTAATAAATTAATCGCATTGTTATATATAAAATAAATTCTGCAATTACCGATTTTTTGCGATGGTATTTACTCCATTTTATCGGGTGTGCCAAAGAGAGAGGATTAAGTTTTCCACAGTGAATTTTTGTTTCTTCTCTACCTCGAAATTTTTGCACTTGGTCTTATATAAAAATATACATATTGGTGTGCTAATCGAACTCTTCTTTGTGGTGAAACGTATTTTAGAACAGCCTTTAAGAATAACACTTTATACTTACGACATTCATCCGACTATTTTAGATGTTACACACACAAAAGCAAGGAGAAATCGCCATCCAATATAATTCGTTCTTTTGTAATTCTGCGTACAAAAAGAACTACATTCAGATACGCCAAGAATATATCACATTCATGGACACATTACTTTTATGTTCATGGGATTTATTACATTTTTAAGTAAAAATAAATTTTCAAAGCATTAACAAATTACATTAGCTTGCTCCTATTGAACTGTCACTAAACTTTAATTAATTACACGATAGATAAAGTTGTCTAAGCACAGAAATGCGGGCAATAAACAGACTATAATATTTTTTAACATTATTATCAGCGTTGTAGTAATTCCACACAAGTTTTAATGGATGTAAATGAATTATATCTTTATTACCCTGGGCTGCGACCAGCAATAACAACAGCGCTATAATCCCCCCACAGCAGCAGATGCCCAGAGATTGCCACTTGATAGTTCCCCCTTTCACCCCCCCCCCGCCCTACACTCCTGGAGTTCTCAACAGTCATAAATACAAACTTGGCCGGATCGAGTTATTTTCTTAGCAGTCTCACCACTCGCCCGGCCGGACAACGATATCAACAGATTGCCATTAAGGCGAATTCGCTTCTTCGATTTCCGATGTTGCCGCTCCGCGCCCTCCCGCGCGTACCGAAGCAATAAGAAGGCCGAGGGAAGTTCGTTATTGCGACACTCGCCCCGGCCAATAACACGGACGGCCTCGGACCCCGATGGCGAAAGTCCGGGTCTTGCCTAAAACGGACGAGATAACACGGAAACTCCGCAAGGGCTCCAAGGCCGGCAAACAAAGGTTCCAGCTGGGGACAAGCGATTGTTAAAACGAAAAGCGATTCCTTAGATTCTATTCTCGAGTTTATGTTTTCCTGAGTATCCTTTTAAAAGTATCACAGAAAAGAAAATCTATTTTATTCGGATACAAACGAAGAAATAGCTATTTTTTTAATTGACGGTTCTTGGGCGCGAATAGTGACAGCTCCTATTGAAACGGAAACGCAAGACGTTCAAAGTCCCGTGCGACCGAAGTTTCGGAAGCGTACCGTGTTTCCAGTTACTCCAATGACCTCTCGCGTCTATTTGTGGCGCTAGATGATCCTGCCACTGTCGGGACTCGAACCCTAGGACCTCCGGTCAGAGGCACTGCAGTGACATCAGTTGATGAGGCACTTAAGCCGGTTTATCTCACGAAAGTGCCGATGATATTATCATGAAAGGTAATTATGTAATCCATTAATATTGACCTAATATAAAGAGAAACAATAATTAATTCGAAAATATGTTTCAAAATTCTTGACTGAATATCTGCTTAATCTTCTCTTTTTGCAGTAAATTATTCAAAACATTCAAGGAAGGATATATAATTAATTAAAGCTTCTAGCATAATTTGATTGTACGAAAAAAATAATATAATGCCAATGTCCTATATTAACAATTTCTTCTACGCAAGAAAATAAAACAGGTAGTAAGTAGCCTGATATATTAATGTTCTAGGTACTAAACCGCCGACCTGGATGGCCGAGGTGGCTAAGAGGGTGTACCGACTTAGTGCTTCAGTGTAAAGGGCCGCGGGTTCTATTTCCGCCTTAGGCCTTGTCTCTCATGTATGTGTTGTCGCGGAGGGCCTCCCTTCTGCTGACCCCGTATCAGGAGAGCCCGCAAAATGTGTTGGTGTCTACTGTATGGTCGAATATGTCTCCCATCGGGTCGTAAAGGGTAACCGGCTGTTGTCGGTTGAATAAAACCTTAGGAAAAAAGCTTACAAAACGGAAGCACTGTGAACGGAGTAGCATCTGGCGCTCAATGCCAAACTTAAACGACGAAGCCGGTGCAGACCGGTTGCAATGTGAGTCCTACCTTCAGAATTCATTTCGTCGCAGCGTCGCACTTTTTCATTAAGAAAGTTCCGCGCGGGAGACTTTCAAATTAAACATGCTTCTTTTCGGCGTCATAACGGACGAGGGCATGCACGTAACGACTCAGTGGTTTCCAAGGAAACTGTAAACAAATGAGCGGCGTCGTTTGGCGTGTGTCATGAACTCGCGCGCGCGAAAGCAATGCATGTGTTAGGCCTGCCCATCTGGAAGAATACAATTGCATCGCAGCTGAAGAAAATGTTTCATTTTCTCATTTCTTTTATTTCCCTATTACGTTTTAAAAGATTCAGGTGAAAATTATATAGAAGACGTGTGATCACCAAAAAACTGCTTTTGTTCTGAGAAGCTACGCTTGAAGCTATTTGGGTTGGAGGATGATGGCAATAAAAGCCTCGTTTTCTGCATATATTATCCGGATGTATAGTAATAGCCTTTTCGGGATAAAGAGAATAAAATGTTATTCATTACAAAGTCACTGGTACTGACAATAACTTGCATTAAAATGTTAGCAACGAAAAAGATTTTACCAAGTTGAAAATGTGATTTAAAGCTATTACATTTACTAGATTGTTTTTGTCCTTGTAATAGAATTTGAAGAGCACACATTCTTCCACTCCAAAAAACAACAAAAAAAACAAAAAAAACAAAAAAAAAAAAACAAAAAAAAAACTAAATTTAACAGCTATGTGATGAATTTAACAGCTATGTTCTATGATGCTAAAAGAAACTAAATTTAACATGTACTAGAATATATTTGAAGGTTACTTTACAAATATTACGTTGTACGGACACAGGCGTTTGTACACTGTATCGCTTAAAAATAATAATATACCCCTGAGATGTTTCTTTCACTCGTTGAGAAATAGCGGATGTGAGAGTTTATATGCAAGGGGCGTACGATACAAAATAATCATATTTGAATTTCTGATCAGCACTCTACATTGTACTTTAATTTACCATACGAAAAGAAACACAGTTTTTAAATTATCAGCAAAACTAAAACGCATATTTATTTAGAAAAAATGAAATGAAGCGGCTTTAATCTTATCGATTAGTGACCAATGAGCCGCATAACCTTGCTAATTCTCAAAGCTTCATCAATATTTATATTTACCATTGCATATGGATCGTTAATTATGCTCAAAATCGGTTAATGAACGAATATTTGCGCACACGTCCCGCGTTGCGCTATTAGCTTCGCCTACCTCCAACACCATCGCTAATGTAGATGTTTCCGAAAGTTTGTAAGCTATTACGTTGCAATTGCTGCCCTAATATGAGGCGCCGGACAAGAAAAAGCGGCGTTGCGGCGGTGTCGCGCAGGGTCGTTTTGCATGGCATGTTTATTCAGCGAGGCACCGCGCTTTTGTCCTCGCTCGCAGTGGGCGTGGGGTGGGGCAAGCGCTGAGTGGCCGGTGCTCGTTTGAGGCGAGCGCTTTGAGACAAGAAGGCGTCGCTGGACCACGCCCCCTCGCCACTCACAGCCGCGCCGGCGTGGCTCGTTGCCCGGCCGTCGCGACGGAGCGCCAGAGATGTGTGTCCCTAGAAGGCGGGGCTTGCCTCTCGGCGGGACTTGTCTCTCAAGGCGTAAGAGATGCCACTACCACCAACTCCTCGAATGAGGCTTCTGACTATGCAAAGCACAGCTGATGGCATGCGACGGGTTTCACTGGCTATGTCAATCTCCATTTCCAGCAGCAAGAAGTTTGGGTTACTGGCATGATTCAATGATTGATATTCAATTGATTGCCGTTTACAACGGCGTCAGCTACTCAGGTAATTAGCCTACGCACACTACGACGCTGGTTTCCGGCGCCGAATGACGTCACGCGGCTGCTGGATTGCACCATGTTATCAAATGGTGGCGGACACAACGAACGAACGCTCGTTCACGCCCGCCAGCTGCCGGAACTCCTGGAAGTTTCAGCGCGCTCAGGCTGCACACGCGGGTTCTCAGTCGAATTGCGACTTTGGAGAGTGTGTTCACAGGAGTCAAAATTCATATAGAACATTTTTGGTTTCGAAGGTGTTGGAGAGGCTTGCGGGGTGGGAAGATAAAAGGAGAAAAGACACGCGAAGAAGTGTGCAAAAGTACTGGAAAGAAATTTATGAGTAAATAAATATGTAAACATCTACATAACCTCAAATATATTAGTATAAGTAACGTTAGAAGTTACATTGAGTAAAACATTAATCAATTAAATTTCGTTTCGACCATCATTTCGGGGTCTTCCTCAGGGCTGGTCTGCCATTAGACGCAAATTGATCACCACAGCTGGTCATTTGAATTCTCTTCCAGGTAGCCTGACCTAGCTATTGAGTTAGTGTCAAAAAAATTTATATACCAGTGAATATTGTATATACCAGTCAATTGAAGTTGTCGAATGTGGATGAGGTATTATTGTTCATAATATTCATTAAATACTGATAAAGTAATTGAGAATATTAAAACAAATGTAGATTCTCATAAGTATATCAAATTAACCACAAAACAAACCAATTCGTTCAAACAAACTATATAAAAAAGTTCTTCGTTAGTTTTGTGTTGGAAACCAGTCGGCTCACTTCTAACGCATGCGTTTAAAAATACCGCATGTTCATGAAGCGTTCACAAATACCACTGTTGTCACTGGCTTTCATAATAACAAAAAAACTGAACAGCCGTTGTCAGACATGCAGACTTCAATTTCAAAATGGACGAGGAATATATGCTTTACCTTTGACCTGACACCTTCATCACCTGTCAAATTCCGAACATTTCGGGGAGTTTCGAAAGCTTTTTCCTTTATGACGTATTAATCATGAAAGCTCGTATGAAAGGAACGGAAGCATACTGGATGGTAATAAAAGGTCTGTCACCGCCGAGGAAAAACAACACAGGGTTTTTCACCCATTGCAAACGGATTCGCGTTTCAAAGGCTTCGAAAGTACGCCCAACCGAAGTCACTGCTCTTCAGGAACTCTAACAATGGGGTTTTTCACCAACAAAACCTTTTGAAATTTTGAATGAAAATACATATGCTATAAAATAGAACCCTGTACGTTTTCGGAGTTCCAAGTTTAGTGGGAGACACGACGGTTGTGATGTAATAAGAAAATGAGAAAATGGTATCTAAATTAACGATACAAATAAGATTAATTTTGTTGGTAATAAATAAAATACAAAAGTTTTGTAAATTAAGTAAGTCACACATAAATTTTCTAAGTGAAAAACAGTAGAATGACTAATGCATGGTATGTAAAATCAGAATGTCATGGTACACATATGCGCAACCTATCGCTGTTATGAATACATCCGGTAGCCCACACCCAAGGTAGGGATTATGACATGAAAATGGACTGTGCCAGTATTATTAATGTGTTTCATAGATTTTCTTGTGTTGCTTTTTGAACGAAACATAAATGTAATTTTTTATGGCGAGGCTGCCTCTCGTAAAGGTAGGAAGTCGATGTTTTTGAGACTACATTCAGTTCAGCTTCCCCTGTGACATCAATCGAGTTGACAGATTTCGCGTGCTAACTCTACAACAAAATCACGACACATGAAGTTCAGTGAAGTGGCGTATTCAGTCTAAACCCTTTAGGTATCCGTGACGTTTTCGAACCCTTCTGAAGCAACACAAATACTCCTGAACGTACTAAACGATTTTCCGCAGAGGAGACCTGAGTTTGGAATTGTGGAGCTGTGTGCAGGGGAATGGCAGTGGGGACGGCGGCAGTAACTGCAATGCCTCTGCCAGGGAGTGGATATGTCAAGACCGGAAGGAGCTGGCGTTATTGGCAGAGTTGACAGCGTTGTCATTGTTCGATGGCTTAGCCATCATCATCAGTTTGATCAACTGATGATGATGTCTAAGCCATCGAAAGCTGCTATTTGTGAAATAATACTATTGTTGACAATATACGCTAATCATTCAATTATGTAAATGTCAACTACACCTCACCACTGAATCAATATAGAGTTGACAGCGTTGAAAGAGACCAAGCATCTCAATTATGTGCCTGTCCCTAAGTTGTTGTTTTTGGCGATATACCTGAGATGGTTTCATTGATGGATGATTAGTAAGATATGATTGGAATGATAACGGAGGAAGGGTGAAATTGGTGTAATAACAAGCAAGGAGACGGGATATCTCCGAGAAAACTTGTGGCGAACCTGCTTTGCCTCCACAAAATACCATATGGATCGATCTGGATTTGATTTCCGGTACCGAGAGGTGAAGGTAAGCAGTCTAGTTACAATACAATGGGTCGCCCCACGCCTTTTAGAATAAATGTAACAAAATTAATGTGGGGGAGAGTGTAGCTCAATTGGGAACCAGTGTTCCGAGCGCAGAGCTCAACGACTCAAGCTTCGCAAGTAGATGATATGCTCTGAGGAATTGTCCAATTTTACAACTCTCTTCAGAACGAGGTGTCTTCCGGACATCTCGAAGCGATACAGAGAGTATAATTCTATCGGCACCGAGATGGCACTGATCCTCAGACGTGCATCTGAAAAGGACACATTGGCAGGGCGAGGTGTTGAGATTGGATTAGCACGGGGTCGGGGGGGCGAGATGTCCTGCGTTCAGCGACCTCCCACGCAGCCTCTGTCTCAGTCGTGCTTTACGGCGCCTCCTCCGGTGCGGAAGGGTCGACTGCAGTTCGTGAAGGGAACGCGGGGTCTGAACGGGTGGGCGGGGGGGGGGGGGGGCGGGGGAAGGACGGGCGGGGCGGGGAGGGGGAGCATGGCGGGGCGGTTCTGAGCGCGGCAATGGAGCCGGGCGAGCGGAGCGGGGCGAGGGGGGGGAAGGGGGGGGGGGGGGGGGGCAGAGGTCGACGGGCACGATCGGGAGAGAGCGAAGAGGGCTGGGCGGGCGTCTCTTATTTCGCGCAGCGGCGGGGGGTCCGACAGCCAACACCTGTCGCCCGACGCCCCGCCCTCGAAGGCGGCGCAGCGACTAGCAGTAAGCGGCTGACGACTGGCTGCTGCGCGAGCGCGATCACGAGAGATTCGCCGTTTGGCCTCTCCATGTGGGTAACCGGAGGACCCATACTGGTTGAGCGATTGCCTACAAATTCATCAATTTCTAAAGTTTTCAGGTCTGATTTCTTTGTCTTTGCAGTTTGTATTATTACATGCAAATAATCGTAACGATTTTAAAATGCTGCGGTAATTAAATCAGAAGGGCAGGTAATCGACAAATACTCTTCATATTTGACGTAATTTTCGAGAATTGTTGAAATGCATGTGAAGTTACGTGTATATATTATTAGAAAAGATATTGAATCAAAAAGTAAACGTTAGACACATTGTATAATGAAGAATGTATTTTATTCCATTCCATAAATTCTCATTATTCCCAAATCGCAAATCTGAAATATGCCATCATTTATAATTCTTATATAAAATTCAAGGTCTCTACATATGCTAATTAAATGTATTGTAAAATCTAAACCTGCCAACGCGTACTTTGGACCGAACTTAAATACTTGCGCATACAACCGAAGACGTACACTTTCGTTTTCCTATGTGTCTCTGCTTGTGTGAGTTCCCTAACTTACGACATTCTACTCGAAAATCATCATGAACATTATTTAAGTTTGCACTGAATTACAAACACGCTGTGCGCATCCAAGCCAAGCACGCTCGTCCGCGTCCTCCAGGGGCATCTGCTCGAGCCGTTTTCTCCGCCGTCGCCCCCCGCCAGCAGCGCCTGCTCCGCCATCATCTCTCCAGCAGCGGTAGCTCAGTGCTTCAACTGATGTCACTGCGGTGCCTCTGACTGGGAGGTCCTAGGTTCCCACTCCCCACGGCGGCAGGGTTTTCGACAATAGCTTTTCAGCTAGATCGAATTCAGTCGCTGTCTGGAGGAGAATTCTAGAGGCCGGCTGTTCTGCTCGGTAGTTTTTCCGTGGTTTCTCCGATCAACACCAGGCGAATGCCGGAGCAGTACCCTACCAAACGGGCCACGGACCGCGCGCTATCTTTCCTTCCTCTTCCTTATCCTCTCTTCTCCCATTACACATACACTTACACTAACATGCACTACACTACCACATATTCCGGGAGACCGGTCGGGAGCATAGTGCTTGTCCCGGCTTGGGCGGTGCCCCGCTGGTGGGAGAGTCCTGGTTAGGGGGAAACCCCGCTAGCCGACGGTAGGTCGGCGCCGGATCTCGCCATCCAGCAGAGGAAGATCACCGCCATCTTCCGAGAAAACATGCACTACACTAACGGGACTAATGTCCAAAGCAGTTGACGCGCCCGGAAACACGAAAAAATCGATCAATCCGCCATCATCTCCGTCGTCAAACGGAAAGCTGCGCCGCGGGGGCTTTGCATCCGCAGAATCGCCGCCCCGTCCTTCAAGCGGCCGTCAGCGCCAACGCCGCCCCTCCCTCCCTCCCTTCCCGGCGGGGGTGGGTGCCCTGTGGGGGTCGTAAACACGCCGTAAGCAGGAGGCGGCGCGGCGCCCAACTTCGCGGCGCCCCGCGTCGCGACGCCTGCCGTCGTTCCCAACTTGGCGAGCGCCGCCGCGCGTCTGCTCGCCGGCTTTTAACGACGACGCCACCGCCGCCGCACGATGGCTGGAAAGACGTAAGAAGGGGGCACAATTTTTCATCCGAAACACGCACTTGACGCACGCCCGTGAAAAGACTCTAGTGGTGCTAAAACAGCATGTACTTTCTCGCTCGTATTTTCACGCAAAATTACGTCAAAAGTAATCAAATTTTCGAAAAATGACTTTATTTCAAAATTTATCTTTAAAGAACGCATTTCATAAAGGGAAAAAATCTGTCTTTTTAAAAATTTTGAACTTTTGCAATTTTCGAAAATTTGCTTACTTAGTAATAGATAGATCTTAGAAAGAGGAATGCAATGATGTAAAATTATGTTAATAGTTTGATAGTATTTTGTGTAAAAGTATACTTTCTGACATGAGATTTTAAATTAAACGTGAATTTTTTGAAGGAGCCCCGCAACTGTCACTTTTGGGGAAGATGGCCTTCGCAGCCTTTCTCTTCTTCCTGCAAAGTGCCGACCCCGCGAAGGTAAACTTCCCCCAGTCAATATTTGCAAGGGTTGATACAGGAAATCTAATACATTTAATTTAAAATCACATGTCAGAAAGTATAATTTTATACACAAAATAAATCAAATCATTAGCATATGAGTATGTTACTTCATTGTATTCGTCTATTGATAATCTATCTATTGCTACTGAGAAAAATACATGGTTCTATTTAAAAATTCAAAGATAATCAAATTTCTGGAAAACTAAAACTATTTCGAACAATATCTCTCCGGCACATTACTTGCTCCATGATTCCGCATTGTTGAGCAAAAACTAAATTTCGATATGGAAACCGTTTAGAAGTTATATGAATGCCCATAGTTCGTGGGACTCCCTGTATAAACAACTGTTGTACAGTACGCATACTATTATTCTTTAGTAGTGCAGTACCGGGAGCGGTAGCTCAGTGGATCAACTGATGTCACTGCAGCGCCTCTGACCAGGAGGTCCTAGGTTCCCACTCCCCACGGCGGCAGGATTTTTGACACTAGCTTTTCAGCTAGGTCGAATTCAGACGCTGTCTGGAGGAACATTCTAGCGGCCGGCTGCTCTGATCGGTAGTTTTCCGTGGTTTCTCTGATCAACACCAGGCGAATGCCGGAACAGTACCCTACCAAACGGGCCACCGACCGCGCGCGATCTGTCCTTCGTCTTCCTTGTCCTATCCTCTCCCCTTACACACACACTTACACCAACATGCACTACACTAACACACACTCCGGGAGACCGGTCGGGAGTTTAGAGCTTGTCCCGGCTGGGGCGGTGCCTCGCTGGTAGGAGAGTCCTGGTTAGGGGGAAACCCCACTAGCGCCGGATCTCGCCATCCAGCGGAGGAAGATCACCGCCATCTCCCGAGAAAAGGACATGCAATACACTAACGGGACTGAAGCAGTTGACGTGCCCGTAAATACGAAAAATCAATCAATTAATTTACAGCAGTATTCGTGAAGACTGTTTTCTTTAAAACCATTTAATTTATTGCAATGTTGTATGAGAGTATTTTATTTGATGAACTGTGCGTGCTACAATTTTGTGTGTTGTTTTTTTCAGCAGCGTTTCTACCGCCGCTGGCTACAAGTTTTGCTTCCTTGCGTCCGCGAGGCCGGTCTACGTCGCGTGCCGGCAGGGCCCTCTGGACATCTGCAATTAGCAGTTGCCGAACTCTGGAGGAGGAGGCCGTGGAACGGAGGCGACGAGAAGTGGCTCTTGGAAGGCGGGGATGAACCGCTGTCGCCACCGGCGGATTGAAATTTGATGCTAACGTTCGTGTAGCGAGTCTGGTGTGGAGGAGGATGCGAGGGGAAACTCAATCTACTAAGGTTCCGAGACGGAATTAAGATGATTCATAACTGCGAATGAAGTAGAGGGGTGGCTTAGGAGGGGGCTCCGTGATAATAGGAATGAGGAATGGTGGGGACGAGTGAAATGAATTTAACCAGTTCGCATGGTAGTAACATTTTCGAAAATTTTCTCTCGCAAGCACAAATTGAAAAACTATTTTATTCGGTGCAAAGCGAATTTCAGTTCAGGTATTACGATACAATTATGAAATGTGTAAATGTGAAAAAAACTTGAAACTTGCCATGTATCATCCAATAAGAAAATTTTGTTTGTTCTTCTTGGAACAAAACAAATCACAAGACATTGTCGGCATGTATGTCTGCGCACTTTGTGCCAAATTTCACTCTACACCAGTTTAACTTCACAATGAAAATTTTTCTATTTTTTATTTCAATAGAAATATTTGGGTAGCGGCAGCGTAGTGGTTTGAACGCATGCTTTCTAATGAGAGGTTCCCCAGTTCTGGAAGGTTTATCTGTTCATGTCCTCTTCAGGGCAATTTGAAGGTCCACTCAGTCTTCGTGTCAAATGAGTACTAATATTTACGAGCCTGATTGGCTGTAAATATTGGGCAATTAGCGGTTGCAACGCGGCACTCGACACACCAATTTCTCCCCATTTCTGAAATAGAATAATGTAGGCATATTAAAACTCTAGTAACGAGTGCCTAGGTGGAAGTGGGAAAATAAAAAGACAGCAGTGGCGAAACGAGATGATATAACCTATGTGGTACCAAGAAGATGTACATATAAGTACGCAAGATCAAAGGGACAAGAACATATTGCGCTGCATCTTCAGTTTCTAAAGAGTTGAAATAAATCATTTGGAGTAAATTATAGTACCATCTTTAATTATAGCATTAGTTTACAAATATCAGTACTGAATAAGATACCTTGGCACTGCAAACGACCAAAATATTTTTGGAGAAAGGGTGGGCGCGAAAGCGCTAAGCAAAAGGAAGCAGAAATAAATCAAGAACTGAAAAATAACTCTAACAACGTACGAGTGTATCATACGAAACGACCGTTGTTATATGTGACTCATACTCAATTTACGACTCCAATCCGGAGCGAACGCTCAATCACAGCTAAGAGAAAAATCACTTAAAGAGTTATGGAGTCATATTCCCCAGTCACGGGCAACATTCACAAATATAAATCGGTTTATAAACCAGACACCGCATTTCCATCTGAATGCGGCCACAGTTCAAAAGAGAACGCGGACTCCATCGCACGCCATGTTTACGAATACTAAACCCCTTCCTCATCGAGGACCACATTAAAGCGAATAGAGCCGCTGTCCTCCGGCTCGCCTACCGATCCTCGAGCAAAAAACTTATTTACCGGCTTCGAGTGAGCCGTCCTCGGGGCTCTAACAACCATTCTGATCCAATAAGCGTGAAAAATGCCAGCGCTACGGGAAAAATGTCCCAGCCCGCACCCCTCCTCCCACCTCGGGCTTTAATAAAAGGGGAGCCGGCAGGGCCTGAACGGAGGGGGGGGGGTAGCCTTGGCACCATTCTTCGCAGGCGGCAAGCAGGCGGGCCGGACGGCGACGCAGGCGCGTTTGTCACGCGGGCATCTGTCGTGCTTTGGCGCTAATAATGCCCAGGGGCAGGGAGGGGGAGCGAGTGGTACTCGGGGGCGCGTTCGGGACCCTGCGGGATGCCGGCACCGCTGTACGCAATGGGCCGCAACACAAAATGCCTTTTATCACGTCATCTACCTCAAATACTGATATCTGTCCCTCAGAGGTAATGGACATTCGGTCACATTTACTTCATGTCATAGGCGAGCAGTTTGAAGATGATTTGTTCTCAGTATGAAAGTGGACATGATGTATTGACTGCTTCTCACTTCATTCACATTCTCTTTTGGACCTTAGTTTAACCCTTTTCTCCCCTGAATGAAAATGGACATGAAGTTCATAAAATTAATTTTCATTGTTTCTAGCTTCGTTAAAATTATCTTTTGACCTAGCGCACTTTCCTCCTGAGAAAGATATTAGAAATACAATAATATACAGGTCTGAGGTTTAGATAACTCCTGGATTCATGTTCAAGGTAACCTTTGAATGTTGAAAATTAAATAATGTCATAATTTTGACCCTTTTCGTCATTTCGCCGTCACTTAAAAGTGATTTTCAAACATCGATGTGCTAGACGAACACCACTTGTATATATTTATATTCACAACACAATTAATTTTTTTTGTAAGTGAAATGTTTACTTCGAAGTCACAGGAAGTGTACGTTCTTTGAGAGTTTCTTCGGCACACTGTATAGTCTCGCTGAGTCGGGCGAGCGTCAGTATCGAAGAGGAATAAATGGCCCAAGGAAGAGAGTTTGCATCAAATATGAGTTTGAAAACGAAATAGGAAAACCATGTTCATATTCAACACAAAGAACACGCGAGGTATGTGACAGCTAATCACAAAACTATATATCAAGCTTAAAATCATTATAAGATGAACCTGTCAAGACGGCGGACTTTTATCCTATTCTTAACGACGCGATCGTTAATGTTCTTGGGGTAAAGTGGATAAAGAACGAGAATTTGATAATTTCTGTAGGGTTTACGTGACTTTTACGTTCAAATTTCTTTGGAATTTTTCGAAACGATCTTTACACAGTTCAGTTTCTCATTGTCTGATTGTTAGATTGGACATAAAAACAGATAAGAAATTAATTTAATAAAATTTACAATGTCTTAGTATACCCATATCATTATATTAAAATAATATTATTAATTATATATTTATCATTTTCTTCAGTTTGTACTCATAATTACTATATGTAATTTTGAGAACTGGGAGGTTTGAATGCTTGTAAATTATGTTTAAATTGACAGAATCGATTAGACTAGAACATTATGGCGGAGCGCAGTTGACCTGCGAGCGGGACGCACAGCACAACACGTTTTCTTATGCGCAATCGCCTCCGAGCCAGCTTTGCGCGATGCCAGCGACATCTTCCTGTCTCTCAGCTCATAGATTTCTTGCAGGACACGATTTGAGATGATTTTTTTGTTGTGTTTTATTGTGTTTACAGTTGAAAAATATTCTCATTGAAAATATCTCTGAATGATAAATTCACATGCGAAAAATTTAATCATAAATGATCTGTTACATTTGGTAGATAAAGATAGATCATAATAAGTTTTAAATAGTTTTGGACATGTACTTTTTAAAATAGAATATGTGATGTCTGAAATACTAAATAAGCTGGACCTATTAATTCAATACATGTCGATAAAAGATAATAGATAAACACAGTTTGATAAGTGTATACAATCAAGTGTTGATGAATTGTAATAGTTATTCTCGTGCACAATAACCTTTAATAAATTTCGTGAAATAAGTAGCTAATCACAAACGTCATTTTTAGTTACAACTCATTTGTTTCGATTTTTCTCAATGACGGCGGACTGTTAAATCCTTAACGGACGCCGATCGTTATCGTTTCTTTTTGGTTGCGTAAAGTGGATTCAACAGAACGAGAATTTGATAATTTCTGAGTTAGCACGTTTTTACCATGCTCTTAAATTAATATGCCTTTCATACAAGAAGTTCATTATTATTATTATTATTATTATTATTATTATTATTATTACTATTTCTATTTTTCTTATATTATTACTACTACTGTTCCTTCGCGAGCTGGGCCAACTGGTAGTCCCTGTCCCCCATGGCGAGGGTGTGGCTGGTAAAGTGCGGTGAGGGGTGGCATTTGCGGAAAGTGGGGGGTGAGCGGAGTGTGGAGGGGGGGAGAAGGGGACCGGGCGGACGGGCGGTTGGCGCCAGGTGGCTGCGTCGCGTGTGTACGCACACGCTCACGCACGCACACGCCTGTTTCCCTCTCCATCGCGCACATGTCGCCTCCGAAAGCAAAAGCTTTTGCCGCGATGCGGGCAGGCGGGAGCCATGTTGCCGTTGCCAGCGCAGAGGTTGGAAATCGCTTACAGGCACGAATACTCGAGGACTATGTTCTTTTTCGTACAAATCAGCCATGTTTGGTAATAAAATGGATGGGAAGTTAAGGTTAAAATGGATGAGTTAAGAATAAAAAAACACCTGAATGACTAACATCAACATGGCGAGAAGTGAGGATTAATTTCATTACATACTGATCAATGGGTTAAGTTGTAATTTGAAAACGAGGAGAAACGAAAGATCTCTTAACCAATATTTTTTATTTAAAAGCTCAGCGGCTTAGCTCTATGGCCTTGCTATCACCGTCAGAACAGGTATCTGGAGGCCAGAATTCTGATTCGTCGAATTAGCCCAATCTCGAATTCTGGCTGCCCGATTAATTTCATTTTATACATTTTTCGATAAAAGCATTTAATATGGATAAACCGTTTGCATAAGTCGTATTTGGACACAACTGTTACCATTTTTAGTTAAAAGCTATTTTGATGCAGATTCTAGATCAAATAAGAAATCAGCCACTTCTTCAATTTCTTTTCGTGCATTCTGCATTTACTCTCCTATGAAGAGTACAGATCTCTCTGAAAAAACGAAAACGCACAAAACTGAAAAAGAGACCTTGAATTTTAAGAAACTGTTGGGCTGCGTTAGAAATGTCACACACTTCATTTTTCTTGGGGTTTGTAGATATTATCCCTTTCTGTGATTTTGCAGAAATTATAGTATGCAATAATATCAACAGAGACAATATTAGACCAGCTTCCACATTCACCTATATCAAGCATGTCATTTATTATCTAATGTTCTTAATTAGTATACGAAAATATCCTCAAATATCAAATAAATATTAATTTGATTTATTAAGTATGTAATGTAAATGGTATAACAACCTGGTCAAATTTTCTAATTAACAAAGTAGATAATTAATGCGAGTAGTAATATACACAATAAAGCGGTAGGAAAACTGTCGAATGTTTTTGATTTAGTAATACATTTCTCCAAGACATTTTTGTTGCAGTTACCACCAATTGTGATATTAGGTACATACAATACAAATATTTATTAAATTATTTCGATTATTTTGTTAATGTTAAAATGTGGCCAATTTTAAATTTTTTTATTCCAACACAAAACGTGATGTATAGCTGCATTTTCATATAATATTTGTTTTAACAATAGTAGGAGCAAATTAAATAATTCATAATTAAAAATTGATAATGAAATATGAATAAACTTCCCTTGGCTACAACTTTTGCTGCTTGAAACGTCACATCGTTCAGAACAAAATTACCAACGGAATAGAAATTTATAAATGGAATACAGAAATCAATGTAGCATGGCCTTGCAAATCTGTAAAAGATGTGAAATCTCTTTATGTGTACTTCGTATACCGTACCAGACGTCTCATTAAAACGGTATCTATTCTAGAGAGTCACGTTTTCGGAAATGAACTATAGGAAACGTATTCGCTTTAAAAGCTGAATGGAAAAAATAATCCCTATTTCGACACATACTACTTAAGAAGGGATTTCATTTAAAAATGACTGCAATAAATTTAGAGAATATTACAGGAGGGACTGAGGGTTATATTCTAAACAAAGTCTCTAAAATCGGTAAAAGCAAGTGGCGAATTCAACTTAGCCCCTCATTCTATTCGATGTTGGCACCGCAGTGCGAGGTCACGGAAGCCGAGTCGGTACAAAAGCTGGCACTCCCCAGGGGGCCCAAATCTGCGGGGCCCTTCGGTATTAGAATCGGCAAATCGGGGCTTCCGACAATAACTAACGGCTCTTCGAACGGGTCCTGGAGGCACCGACCGTGACGAGAATGATATTTCTGGAACCCTCTCGGCAGGGCGTCTCTCTCCGCAAAACGAGGATTATCTCACATAAATCTACTTGGGCCATGTCCAATCAGTGTCATCCAATCAGCAGCTCTCCTTAGAGGGACGCTTTCCCAGGCAGGGCTCGTGCCCAGAATAAGGCAGGGCCCTTCGTCCTGTTCGTACTTTATTTGTATTTATATTGTGAAGAAGATAAAGTAAACCCAGATGCACGAGCATGAGTGGTGATTACAAAGCCAGACACGGGTTTGTAACAGAAAAGTGATTGATACTTATCATATGAAATACGAAATGCACGCTATTTAGACAGTTGCTGAACAGTAATGATATAATTTGAGGTTCACGAGAGACAGTTCGTCATGTTCAACGTGACAGAACGGTTGAATAGAACGTGGTAAACAGAATGACCAAACAAAAAACGCAGTCGCATTCTTTAAATATTTACTTAAATCGACCAAATCCACTGCGCGGGGTCAAGAATAGCCTACATTTCCGGCTGTTTCGACTCACTTCAAAATCTACATAAAGTGCTTACGCAATTATTTACGAGTATTTTGATATTTCATAGGAGTCCGAGCGAAAATGTTTCTAAAGAATAACAGAGAGGAAAACAGGATGCAAAATAACAATCATATATCTATCAAGTAAGAACGTTACACTTCCTTACCTATATTTTTATTTTTTTCAGAAGCTCCAAAAAATATTATTCGCAATACTGTTTACCGAAATTAATAATCAGGATAGAAGTTATAGAACCAACACACCAAAATCATTTCTAACGAAATTTTCTCTTCTCCTGATTAAATAACATCAGTTTTTCCTGTTGTTGACGTAAGACGAAAAATAACACTATTTGAAATAGTAATATAATATGTGATTTCTTTTTAAAATAATTACCATTGATTGTCGGGAAATTACGTATAAAAGGAATAATTTTGGTGGTTAGCAATTGCCCTGTGGGTTACCCTCAACTGCACGACAACAGAAGCAGTAAGGTGGAAGTCTTTTCAGAACTACAAGATAACCCCAAAGGATTGCGACACAGACGGTGCATCTACATTCATCATTCTCTTAACTGCCAGATAAGGGACTACGACAGGAGAAGGGCTTCCTGAAAGAGATAGAAGAAGGAAGGCGAACGGGGAAGACAAAAGACTTTCGGCTTACGATTCGGCGAAGCGGCTCAGGCGTTCCGTGACAAGGGAGAAGACCACGGCGGTGCGCCGGGGGGAACCGACGCAAGATAACCCACGGCTCCTTGTAACCCCACGTCGATTCCAGACCTATAATTCATCTACGAAAACCACCATCAAATGATATACTGAATGACACTAAATTAAGCGAATAATATTCAATTCTCCACATTTCGCAGGGTGAATCGATATATGAACTTGCCAGTGCAAAACAATTTGATGGGAAACACGATAACCCAAACCTACTTCTGACGTAGCATTAATTAGAAGTCTATATCAAAACATGAAAAGAAAGTTTGGTTTGGTGGTGAGTTGTAGTTGACATTTACACAATTTAAATGATTGAAGGCGTCATTGTCAATAATACTATTTATTTCAATAAGTAGTCATTTTTGTGACTGCCAGACAGCAGAAAGCTGATGATGATGGCTAAGCCATCGAAAGCTGCTCTTATTGAAATAAATAGTATTGCTGACAATGACAACGCCTTCAATCATTTCAATAATGAAAAGAAAGGTATTGAATTAGGAAAATCTTACTGAATACTCACATATTCGCAAAGATGCTACCACATATTTACGTTCTGAATGCATTAACGTAGGAGTCAGTCTAATACAAATCATGATTTTGAGAACAACGTAACTTCCCGACTAGGAATAACGTAAATTCTAGAGCTTCATCTGTAAAATCATAAAATGTTCTTTATGTCAATAAATGAGGCTAAATGGACTGAATCAAAATATAGTTATACATTAAATGACTCTACTCGATTCATTAAGGATTGGCTGAAGTATGTAACATGTCAATATAAAACAGAATTAAGTGTTCTATGGAATTTACAACTAATGATATACATCACCTTTACAGCAAAAGTAAGTGACGGTAAAAGAACCAAGTTCTGCTTTTTTTCATGAGATTACCTGCAACAAGAAAACGAACTTCAATTAATATAAAATACAATTTGTATGTATTCATACATTTATGAACAAACAAACACAACAAAAATGACACAGCTATCAGTTAATTCACTTTTCATGTCTCGCGAAATTCTTGGATTCCGAGAGTCAGTCAGGTTTCACTATAATGACTAAGCCATTGGAGGATGATAATCAACCTAATAAAATGGTTGGTGAAGGCGAAATTAATACGAAATTTATAGTCAGTTCTAACACTAACACACCAGCAGTTAATTCCCAGTAAATAGGAAAATCAATCTTTATAACCAATGATGTATACAAAAGGACAATACCAGCGTAAAATCAACTTCTGATGAAATTTTACAAAATATCTTCAAAGCAATTATTAGATACTGATCACAATACATCAAAAGAAACGTTCCCATAATAACCATACATTTATGTAGTAGCAAAAATTTAAAAATTTAAAAAAGAGATGAACTAAAATTATCCCAAAAAACCCCCAATGAACCACAATATTTCTGCACAATCCACATCACAGATATTCACCGAATGATTCAAAGAATGAATCATCCCAAGTATTCCTAGCTCCTCTGAAACAGCAGGAAACGCCATAAATCCCAAATGCCAAAGAAAAAAATAAGCATCCCCAGCGATCTGATGAATCGAAGACAATTGCGCTTATCTCCGAGCCGCCTCAGTGAGCATCAGAACAAAACCGACTTGATTTACTCGCTGCTCCCCACCGCGCATCTTCCTGCCCCCCTCTTTCCCACGCCTATCCACAACGTCCCCCTTCCACCCCTTGCGTCATCACACGCCAGGGGGGGAGGGGGCGCGCTCACTTACAAATCAACGCCGCCCCTCGCGGGAATCGAATTACACGACACGGAGACAGCGTATATGGTAATGAAAGCGTAAAGGGTATGACGACGTGAAGGGTAAAAATGTAGTGTTTTCAATATATTATAAAATATTTTTGACTTCTTCTGGAATGATCCTTTAGTGATTGATTGGACGCTTTCTAATGAGGTAATACACGTAACATGAAGGTGATGACTAGCGGGCGAGGTACGGTGGCAATAGTATGCTTGAAGCCAGCGTGAGTATCAAATATTTATCAGCGCAGCTAGTGGCATGAAAGGAAACAATCGACGCTCTCGATTTTCCGATTGTGGTGCCTCCGATGTGAACCAAGCCGCAGCGTGTTAGTCAAATAGTAAGCAATGTTTTGATTCAACAAAAAAATAGGACGTGCTCAGAAAAATAAATCTACAAGTGTAAATACGCATAGCCACCGCAAACCTATATTATTTTATATTTTAATCGGATCTCACTTGTAAGTTTCAGAGCCGCTCTCACTACTCCTCTATCGTGGCGAGGAGGTCAACTTCCTGCAGAGGAGATTTCATTGCATCCCCCATGCCACCAAGTCTTCACATTACTGATGTACAGTCCTCTAAAAAGAAAATTCCCGCGAACACCCTGCTGAGATCATGGGTCCACTCTACAGAACACAGACCCAGAAGTTCTTGCAAAACTATCGTCGCGGCGTCCAGGGGCAGCAGCCTCTGTGGCAACCCCCCCCCTCCCCCTCCTGGCCCCCGCCATTTCTCCGCGCCCCGTCGTCGTCGCCCCCGCCGCGCCCCCCCCCCCCCTGTCACCGCCGCCACTGCCGTCGCTGTCATCGCTGCTGCCGCAACCACCGCCGCCGCGGTCGCCGCCGCCGCCCCCCCCCCGGCCCCCCCAAAAAGGGCCCGGGGCCGCGCCGCTTCTGTCCGCGTGTAATGGCCCCGATCGCCGCCCCCTGCCGGCAGCCGTCGGCCGGCCGTCGCCGGGACAACCGCGCGCTTCCGCCGAGCAAATTGGACGCGTCCTGTTAAAATTTCTGGCGCCGCCTACCCGCGCCCTCCAGGCAGGTGTACTCCCTGCCTCCCCCCCCCCCGATCTTTGGTTTGGAGCTGGTTGCGGGCTACGGAAAACAAAAGTTCGCAACCCGCTAGATTAAACGCGCATTTACATCAAGGGATCGCATAGCGTAGAGACCAAGTATCTCTCACACCTTCAGAAATCGTTCACAACTTTTTTTGCAATGAAGTGAATACTTTATGAATATTCTTTCAAAATTGTCACCGAGTATGTATTATTGTGAATTGTGTGATCCGTGAATTTATTTTAATACTATTTACAATTAACGTAGTTTTTAAATAAATATTTGAAATGTTTTCATAAGAAAAGATTCCAACTACTTATTACTACGTATTTCTGTTACAAAAACTGAGCTTGTTGAAACATTAATAAAAATATTGTTTACGTTTTTTCAGAATACTTTTTACAAAAAAAGTAAAAATTGAAGAAAATGTGAAAATTGATTATTATAAATGCATAGAATTAAATAATACATATTTTTAAGAATGTTATTTATAGCCCCCCTTAAATATTTTATATATTATTTCCGGGATTTACATAGATGTGCTGCGATTGAAATGAAATTGGCACCAAACACTGATCCCTTGAGTAGCTTTCTCTCTTCCTTTGGTCCGGTGTCCGTGATCACAGTGCGATTAAGCAGTGTTTTGATTTCATCACACACCAAATGTAGGCGATCGTCTATTTCCCATACCGTTTCCATTCGTAACTTCAAGACAGCATATACGGACAATAAAGATAGATTTTGCATCATTCTTACATAACTGGCGACAAGAGCGAAATATACATTATTAAATACGTGCAGAAAGAGATATGTGAATAATATATTATTCGTACTACATTTACGATATGAAACATTTAGCACTTGGATAATGCCAACATTTCTTTATGCCAGTAAATATGATTTATTTATTTACTTATTTATTTAGTCAAAAACAGTCAAAACTGTATGTGACGTATGAGGGAGAAAATCATCTGCGCACGCTTTCTTGAGTTTCAGAATCTCTTCCCAACAATTTAACTATTAATAGTTTAAAGATGTAAAATAATAATAATAATAATAAGTGTATATAATAATAATAATAATAATAATAATAATAATAATAATAATAACAACAACAAATTTAAAAAAGCGAGGGATTAACATTTCAAATACTAGATATTTTCGTTGCCAAATTGTAGAAAACTTATTTTTAACGATAAAGGAATGATGCAATCCACATTCTATTGGCAGAAACAATGAAAAGCGTAAGTTCAATACCCAGGACGCTTTCACACGTATATAGTTACATGAAGCGTATATTCGATACTGACACAGATAAGACTTTTCAGTCGTTCTCGGTATCACATCATGTCCTCCGCAATACAGCCCACGCAAAACGCCAGGTAAATCTTCCCTCACGTCGGATTTGATCCGGCAACACTACGGTCCAAAGCAACGGTCCGGTACAGCTTTTATCGCCTCGTACTCTCCAGCGGGCCGCTTCCTTCCTTTGTTTTTTTTTAACCCGCGCCGCTGTGAATGAGTTGGCCAAAGAGACCAAACAGGAATCCGCCCTCCGCTGCTAAAGAATGAGCGACAGCGCCGGCTCTCGCAGCGAGAGGCGACGCGCGCGCGCAGCTGGTGCTGACGGCGCGGCGCACCACCCGCGGAGATCGCGTTGCGCGCGCGCCCACGGGCAGCGCCAGTGCCCGTCGCCGTGCCGCGCAGTGGGCCACACCAGGGGAAAGTTGGCAAAAAGGCCGAAAGCAATATAGGCTTCAGAAGCTCCACATCACATGAAAAGTTTTTTTTGATTGATTGATTTTTCGTGTTTCCGGGCGCGTCAACTACTTTGGTCATTAGTCCCGTTAGTGTAGTGCATGTTTTGTTCTCGAGAGATGGCTGTGGCACCGACCTACCGTCGGCTAACGGGGTTTCCCCCTAACCAGGACTCTCCCACCAGCAGGGCACCGCCCCAGCCGAGACTAGGTATAAGCTCCCGACCGGTCTCCCGAAATATGTGGTAGTGTAGTGCATGTTAGTGTAAGTGAGTGTGTGTGTGTAAGGGGAGAGGATAGGACAAGGAAGAGGAAGGAAAGATCGCACGCGGTCCGTGGCCCGTTTGTTAGGGTACTGCTCCGACGTTCGCCATAAACCGTGTTATAACTTCCTAGTCCAATACTTTTGTGATAATTATTCTTTACTCCATTAGTGAAATCAGTGGATCAATTGCAATCAACAGCCTGCGAAGCACTTCCTTTTTTCCCCCGAATGGGGCGGTGTCCCGCTGGTGGGAGATAACTGGTCGGGCGAAAATCCTCTAGTCGACGGTAAGTCGGCCCCGGATCTGGCCATCCAGTGGGGAAGATCACCGCCACCTCCAGATGAAACAACATGCATTACATTTACAGGATTAATGATCTCAGTAGTTGACGTGCTCGGAATCACTAAAATTCAACCAAGCAAAGAAGTTCTGACTTGAGGTTAGATAATTACGTATTTGAAGGCTAAACAATTAAATAAGTCATTATTTAATGATAAAATATGTTTTTTATTCCCAAAAATTCCGAAAAAACTTTTACTATACTTTTTGCCCACTTTTCCCCTATGTGGCACCACTGTGCGGCGTGGGCGACGAGTGCCAGACCCCAGCGCCACGCAAAGGCACCAGGCGCAGCTGCGGGCGGTCATTCGGATCCTCAACGAAGGTTTCGAACGCGAAAATTGATTATTTGCATCTTCACTCTTTCTCTTTTTCAGTTGACTACTTCAACTCCCGTGGATTCCGATGAATTCTAAACAATCTGCAAATTCTAATAAATCTTTTAAATCCTAGAAAGTCGTCAGAATCCAAATGCATTCTTGAAATACTTAGAATTACAGAAAATTTTAATTTTATATTAATCCATTGATTTTTAGCGGATGTAAACTTTATTTAAGTTCTCTAAGATTTCAGTTATTGTAAATTTAGATTTTACAAAACAGAGAGAATGTAGGCTTGCAAAAGTTATTCATATTTGTCAATTTCATGATGTTTTGTTTCATTTAATAGCAGTGAAATCATTCCCAATATTTGACGGATCTTCGGAATTTTTCTTTAATTTTTTTTCTTCGTAGTCTTAATTGGAAATATATTAATAAACCGTTTCAAAGAGATTCGAAATGTCTACAAGGTATTAAAAATTTCTATTACGTAAATCACACTGGCTTAAAAAGTAAGTGTAGTAGTTGGTTAAAAAGTAAGACTTTACTAGAAAAAAATTGGAAACTTTACTTTTGCTATTCAAATTCTACTCAGACGAATTGCCTTCTCTACAAAACATTATCTGACTCGTCTTTGATATTACTCTTTTAATATAATAATAATACTTATTATTATTATACTTACTATTATTATACTTATTATTATTACTATAATTATTACTATTATTACACTTATTATTATTATAGTTACATCTTAAAAGAAACTATTTAAAAACCAATAATGTAACCGAAGGAAACAAACCCTGTAGGATGGGATTGAAGAATATTGACGTTCCGCCCACTTCTTCCACACACGCCCTTGGAGTGCACTTTCTTCCACAGGCAGCCCCACCCATCCGCCTGCCCATCCGCTCCTGTCCGCCCGTCTGCCCGTCGCTTAGCGCCATTGGGAGGCAGCAGAGCGTCAGCGAGTCGCGCAAACGAATTAAGCGGGCACTCGACGGCGGCAGCGCAGGCGGCGGCAGCGAGGGGGTGGGGGAGATGGCCCCCGCGGCGCGCGCCCACCCCGCCGCCCCCGGCGACGCCACGGCGTCCGTCGGCCTGCACTCGCCCCGCCCCGCCGCGCCGCGCCACCCGAGCGGCCAATTACGGGTAATGGGCTAGCGGGGGGGGGCGCAACGGGGTGGGTGCGGGGAGGGCTAATGAAGGAGGTGGTGATGTTGGTGGCGAGGGGCGGTGGAGGGGGAGGAGACTGATAACTGAGTGGTTGTGGCAGCGGATGAAATGTGCTGCTTTTGTTGTTGTTATTGGGGTGGTGATGGTGTTGTTGTTGTTGTTGTTGTTGTTGTTGTTGTTGGTGGTGGTGGTGGTGGTGGTGATTGGTGAATATTGCGTCATGACTTTAGTGATAGTGATAATGGCGGTGGTGGTAATGTTAGTGGAGGCGATGGTGATGATAGAGATATAGATCAACATGACAGTGGTGAAGGTGCTAATGGATGATGGTTAACTCGGACGGAGGAGGTTGTATTGGCGACAATGGTGGTGACATTGCCACAGACACACGCAATCGGCAACGTGAGGCCAGAAGCTACAAGTAAATGGTGATAGAGAAGAGTGGTGGTGTTGGTAATGGAGGAGATGCATTCTCTGCTCGTGCTGATGTTGCTATTACAGTTATCGGTGGTGATGGTAGTGGTGGTGGCAGAGACAATGGATATATCTTCCTTGTGGAAAATGGTGTCGATGAAAATGATGGATGCGAATAGGAATGATTTTTGGCAGCAGTAATTCTAGTCAAGTGAAAGCTATGGGGCGGGTGGTGGCGTAAGTAGTCTTTATGATGGCAGTGGATGTCATGTCTGCGCCAGCAGCTGCATCGTTATTGTAGGTAGCTGTGGAAGAGAATAGAGACAGAACAATCCCTGGGGGACGGGCACCGCTGGTCAAACAGTAGAAGCTGTGGAGCCGGTGGACGGAGTAACAGTGTTTGTAGTTTGTATCGCTCGAGACCAAAACTTGCTGAGTGTTTGTGATTATGAACGCCCAGGTTAACGAGGAAAGCTGCCAAAATACGCGACAACTATGCAGAAGCCTCAGAAGGTAACGTAAGACATCAAAATGGTGCTTAGAAACCATTCAACGTGATGATAAAATTAGCAGACGCAGTTATTAACCGCCACACAAAGAATCTGTAACGTTGACGGTGCGGGAACATATGTAGCATCAAACAGGGCTTGTGCAAGCAGTCCAATGTATTTTGGCGGGGGTCCTGACAACTACGAACTACCACGCAACGGGTGTTGGCATTATTAAAAGTTGTTTATTAGTTTATTACATATACTAATAAACAACTTTCAGTAATGCTATATTGTTTTCATAGAGGAGGTTTTTATGCTGTTCATTTTGTTGTAACTCTCTCTCCACTAGATGGCGCTTCAGTTAAATGCAATTGCCTATCAACCTGGGCTTCGAAGTTGCTGGGCGTTGCCTTGTGACCAAGGAAGAGGCCAAGGAAGACACGAGCAGGCAGCGTGGAATGCAGAAACGAGAGAGAGGGACAATGAGAGAGGAGTAAAGAGGGGGGAAAAAGAAGAGGGGCAGAGAGAAAGAGATGAACCGAGAGAGAGAGAAAGGAAGAGAGGGGAAAGAAGAGAGGAAAAAGATAGATGGAAAGACAGGGAAAGGGAAAAAGGACAGAGTTGGAAAGAGAGAGAGAGAGAGAGAGAGAGAGAGAGAGAGAGAGAGAGAGATTACGTTTGCCTGGTTCTGGTAGTAAAATATAATTTTACGTGACTTTGTTTGAGTACGTCTTCTTTACGAGAATTTAAATGGTACGACCCAAATAACCACACATACAAGACGGAAACGGCAGCGTGGAAGCGGTGCTGAGGGAGCAGGGGTGGTGTGCTTGTGGGGTGGGGCACGGCGACATCCGAGCCGCCGCCACCGCCACCGCCTCCGCCGACGTGTACGCGTAGACAAAAGCCGTACGACTCCTGTGGCCGCGAAAGTGTTCCTTTCTTCATTCTTTTTTTTTCTTTCTTTTTTTTGCGCTGACGTCACATGGCGACGGCGTCTTGCGTGCCCCCCCTCCTTGCTCAGTCCCTTCGCCCTCGTTAGCGGCGTCGCCACGGCAACACAGGGCGAGAAAGGGAGCGGAAGGGTGGAGGACACGCGAACCAAGGGACGAGAATTGGGGCTGAAGGAGAAAAAAAAAAGGAAATGACGGGAGCCGAAATCGAACGAAATAAAGGGGTTCGTGAGAACGAACTTAGCTCGTGCAAGTGGCATGAGGCGGTCTGCGATCGGGAGTATGAATGTAGTTGTAGAGATGGCAGCGCAGGTGAAAGCAGAAGGAAATGAGCGGAGTTGGCTTACAACGAATGACTGATCAGTGGGGAAGGATAAATAAAAACTAGAGCTTGGAAGAACGAATATTTTTATGACATTGAAACGCATATGAAAAAAGAGTTGGCATGAGACACGTCAAAGAGCATAATAAACAGGCAAAATGGCCACTGGTGGAATGAAAAACGCCTAGAGTATCAAAATAGGGGACGCACTTTAATTTTAAATGAATAATTACAAACAAACCGGTGATTTCAGCAGAGATGGCATGAAATTTCATTTTGTAGGAGAAAAGAAGCAATTTTTCACAAAAATGTATATTTAAAATCCTCCACCGTAATTGTTTTGTGTAATTATTTTCTCATGATTTACTTTTTATCTCGCTAGTTCTGGTAGGGACGAGTACATTGAAGACAAAACATCCTGTAAAATGTGATTGGAGACAATATTATACATACATATTATTTTCGTAGATGATTATAATTATCGTAGAACCGAAATAGTAATAAAGATAATAATGACAGAACGTTCTCTATAAAATAAAAAAGTATGTATATTCAAAGCTTAGTAAACTCGTCTGTGTTTTCATTGTTGCACAAATGCTTGCGGCCAAGAGAACTATGTTTTCGACATTTGCCACGAGTTGGAAACAAGTTTTCTTCCAATTATCCATCCGTTGTTCCTGCAGGGCTGCGGGAGCGCATAATATTCCCCAGGTCGGGCTTTGGCGTTGTCCGTTATTTCTTGCGGTGGGCGGTGGCAGAGGCGGGCCTCGTTGGTGATCCAGTGGCTTCCAACTTCTTCGCCGCCGTTTCGGCGATCGATAACCAATGGAAGGAGAAAAGGAGCGCAGGAGAAGAGAGGACTACTTCAATTGTCTACGCCTTCAGGCGTTACACCGAAAAACATCAACGTCCACTATTTATCAAGGAACTTAGTCAATGATTTTCAATCGCATGTCAAATTATTTCCAAGGCTTTGAATATTTCTTTTGCTTTGTGTATTCTAAATGCATTGTACTGATTATCCAAGTGTTCATATTCTATTATTAATGCTTTGGGTGGTGGTGGTGGTAGTAGTAGTAGTTCCCACGTGAAATTGTCGAAACCATGTTCCCAAGCCTTTGATGATAGGTGAATGTGTCCGATTACATTTTATTAAAATCCCTTCTATAAATGAAATCACTTAAAAATATTGATCACTTCACTGATATGTTATCGGAAAACAATAACTATTCTCTGAAACAATAATTGAAACTAGTTGTGCTAAAATACCATGTAGTTTCTTCTCTGTATTTTCACGCAAAATTACGCGAAAAATACTCAAATATTCGAATAATTGTACCTGGTCTTATTTCAAAATCTATTTTTAAGGAACAGATTTCATAAAGGTAACAAATCTCTATCTTCATAATTGTAGAGTTTTAAACGAAACTGAGACATGCACCATTTTCTTAAACGTCCTTCACAATATCCAACAACAAAATTTAATAAAAAATAATGGGAGCCATTTTTTGAAAGTTTGAAAAATGTCCCAGGGGCATCATAAAAAAAACGAAAATTAAAATATACATTTCAAATTGAAGACTCGGCGACATCACCCAGATCAATTGGGGAATATCAATTTTGGAGAAAATCGTCTGAATGGTTTAGCCGCTAACGTTGTTCACAGATGGATGGACATGCAGACGTTTTGCCATCAATTGTTTTTTTCCCTAACAAAGGCACAAAAACATGTATTCTGGCTACACGACGTGTTAGATTTTTTTCTACATTTTGAACTTACTTTCTCTTTACTCCGTAGCGATAAAGTAATTTTGTATAATAAGATAACATTAAAATTTGCCCAGGAATTGAAAAGAAAAAATGGCAAAAATTATTATTTTATTGCCTTAACTCATATCCAAGACTGTTTCATGTTTGTAATTTCGGAAGTTCTTCACGTTGATCCATCGATTTAATTACATTCACAGTTCCTCTACACAAATGGCAAACAAACCGTTTGAATTGCTTCCAATTGTCTTTCTGGCCTCTGGATTCATCCAATTAAAACGGTCAAACGTCCGTTTACAGGGATTAACACTGAAATACATCTGTCTTTCTAACTCTTTGAGAAAAGTTCGTATCAATCCATCAGGAGCCAGCATTTACTAGCAGGAGAATGAACAATGAAGTAAGGACAACTAGAGACATATTTTTGCAAGAGTTAAACGCAGAGATCACGAAAACAAGAAACACCTCAATAGAATGTAGAAATTTTCAGTTTGTTACATTTCAATGACGATTTTTATACGAAAACCTATAACTTTTAAAATACATCTTTTTTTAGAATAATAGAATAAAGGAAATATCACTACGCCAGTTTTAAAATCCATTCAGGGTGAGCCAATACATTCACGTGTGAGGATACGAAAAATATAGACACGCCTTTTATTATTATTTTCATCTAAGATTCAGAGCAAAGAAATAGATGATCACGTGATCACTGATGAAAGAGTTCACCAGTTCTATTAACAAGCGGCGGCGATGGTGTAGCGGTTAGTGTATCGGACTGCTATACCCAAGTTTGCGGGTTCAAACCCCATCGAAGCCGTGGATATTTAAGGGCGAAAAAATCCTTCGTACGCCTTCCTTCGGAGGAGAAGTAAAGCCGGCTGTCCCATGTTATATTGATTCAGTGGTGAGGTGTAGTTGACATTTACATAATTGGAATAATTGAAGGCGTTGTCATTGTCAACAATACTATTTATTTCACAAATACCAGCTTTCGATGGCTTAGCCATCATCACGTTTTCTTCAATCATTCCAATTGTCCCATGTTAGTTCATTTACTGCATGTAAAAGATCCTCAAGCCTAAATGACGCCTCTGGGCTAAATTCAAATCGCCTGTTTCGTCGCCCAAGTAATACCTTCTTTCTCCCATGATTGGTGAAAGGAGTGTAACGAAATTTGCGTGGTCAGACGGAAGAGCAGGCCTCATGGCCTGAGTCTCGCCACGTAAAATAAGGTAAATTCAATTCAACAACGATACAATTAAAAAAAAAAAAAAAAAAATAGGAAAAAAAAGGAAACGTATTGTCCAAAATTTCAAATATGAATTAATTATTGAACTTCGGTAATAATTTATTCGTAAATTTAGTTAATTTTGCAACAAAGAAATGTGACGAGACACACCAGCTTTCACGGAAAACCTAAAGCATGGAGTAGAAATGAGAGAAAAAGCGTTTTTCCTAAATAATATGTAATTTTGTGTGTTTTAAAGCTAAAATAGCCTACTCTCTGATTTCGAGACGCATTAAAAAAATTGAAAATTTTGATTCAAAAGAACGAATCATACAACCAGCGCATAGATTCCATTTGTAGAATCTCGAATCTTCCAATATTTTCCAGTCGTTTTGCATGAATTGAATAGCGTATGAATAGCGCTTTCCGCAATAAAGGGACCCGTTCAAAGAGGTAGAGCCACCTCAAGGAGCACAAGGGGACGTGCCGGCCCAAGAATAGGCCTCCCAGGAATCGAACTGGTCGATGGGGAGGCTCGTGGAAGGGGAGAAAGGTAGAGCGTAGCAAGGTCGAGTATGAGGCTTGGGGGGGTAGGGTTGGGGACAAGCAGGGTGAGGAGGAAAACAGCGTGAAAAGGCGGGGCGGGGCGGGGCGGGAAAGGGTGACGCCAGACAGAGAACGTTGGATGCGGGACGGGACGGGACGGGACGGGACGGGACGGGACGGGACGGGACGGGACGGGACGGACGGGACGGACGGGACGGACGGGACGGACGGACGGGACGCGACGGGACGCGACGGACGCGACGGGACGCGACGGGACGCGACGGGACGCGACGGAACGCGACGGGACGCGACGGGACGCGACGGAACGCGACGGGACGCGACGGGACGCGGCGGACGCGGCGGGACGCGACGGACGCGACGGACGCGACGGGACGCGACGGGACACGACGAGGACGCGACGGGACGCGACGGACACGACGGACGCGACGGGACGCGACGGGACGGGACGGACGAAAAACAGGACGGTCGAGGAAATTCGGTGCGAGCCGTCTTGGCGGCAACCTTCACCTCGACAAGTCGGTCACGGCATTCAGATTTCGTGGGCGTTTCTGGACCTCATTCCTTTCCGTCACGCCACCCGCCCCCGCTCCACTTCGCCTTCGCCGGCTCCTTCCCCCCCCCCGCCCTCCACCACCGAGACATTCCTAACGAAGCGGCCTGCGGGTCAACGAGGGCGGTCGTCACGCACGCCCACGCTCGGATTTTTATCTTAATAGCGTTTCGACAAATTTTATTATGAGCAACCTAGTGCCGAAATACGTAGAAAAGCGCGAGGTTGAGCTCTGCCACAAACTCGGTAAACTTGTTGAATTTTTTCTTCGTCCTAGTTGCTACGTTCTAAACATGCGCCATAGAAAGTTGAAAAGTTCTGGAACTTGAAATAACGACAGTATTAGGTCAGGAATTTCAGGTTTAAACTTAGCAGAATTCATTAAATAAGTAGAATCAAATTTAATTGGATTACTACCTTGGAATTAAATTCGAAAATTATATGCGTTTACCCAATAGACGTTAGGTCAGGAATTCCATTTTAAAAGTCAGATGAATACATTAATACATTTACGTACTACGTTTACAATAGAGAATTCACACTAAACTGATATGTGTGGATAAAACTTGTGGATATTCTTTCTCACGTTGGTTTCTGACCTGAATGTTTAATTCAACGGACTAGCATCTGCAGACACAATTCTGTCATGCAAGATCTGCATGCATACTCTATCAAAACCAAGAGACTTTCTTTTGAACCCCAAAGAAACATAACTGTATTGCATATTCGAGTAGCATTCATGCAAAAATAGAACAAGAGAAGGAATGTAATCCTTGAAAACAGCCACTCAGGTTTTGAGCAAAAATAGGGAAAAATTAGTACTGAAATGTTATGAAAATATATGGTACTCATCACAAATACATAATTACATGTTGAGATAAGAGTTATACCAGATTTCGTACAATTTTCATCGCTTCAAAAGCTTGTGCATTTGTATAAAAATAAGAAATGAAAACTAATTCAGATATTTACATCGCTCCAAAAGATTCGGCATTTGGATTAAAAAAAAAGAAATCAAACCAATTTTGATATTACACTCTGGGACTATATTATTTTGACTTAGGCAGAGAACAATGCCATATGAACGTCCCACCAAGAACTTGAAATATTCGTCAAAAGCCACCCGCAAATGACAGATGAGAATCAAGTCAATGAACTACCACGTCCTCTTTACAAAAGCGCATTCACGGAACAAAGCGATTACCTGTCATGTTCCCTAATGCATTTCTTATGTATCGCCTCTTCTTTGAATTACGGTCAAAGAACACAATATATTACGAAGTTCAATTACTTCACAAATCGGGTTAACAAAGAAGTATTGAATAAGCAAGCCAAAGTTACAAGAAGTGAAAGAGAAATTCAAAGAAAGAAAAATTCACTAGTTTCTAATTAGAAAAAGAAGTAGGTACGGTGTGTGAAGTCTCTCTCTATAATCACGAATAAAACTACATTTTCCGAGTACAAAGAAAAAGATGATGCCACATTTAACGAATAGACATTAAATTTTAGGCCATAAAATCAGCATTCTGGGCGATTAAAAATATGCAGGATAACTTTTAAGGTGTGTAGGATAAATTAACATGAAAAAACTTCTTATACAGATATTTTATTTTATTGAAACTGTTTTACTAAAAACATAAATGATTATGAAGTTCACAGAAACCTAAATTCTAAATCATCAATAACTTTCTTCAATAACAATACTTTTACGTGTGAAAATAATACTATATTTATATCAACACTCGTGGATGATGCATAATTTAATATTGGAATAACACACAGTATACTTGCCTCATTTTTTTTGCACGCAGATCGCATCTTAAAGATTTTCGAAAGTTTTTTCATATGAATTTTAAGTTTTGCTTCAATTTATGTCCAGAAAGGCTTTTAATTTATTCTCCACTGTTTCAGTAACATCCAAGATTCATTTTAGGGTCTAATAAAACGAGTAGGCTTTTTTTATTTAGTACGTTTAGCCACTATAGGTAAAGTGGGGAGTTTTAGACGCTGTAAACCTTGAACTTTCAAGTCATAAATGCATGAAATTATTATTATTACTATTAATAATAATAATAATAATAATAATAATAATAATAATAATTTCGAGTGTTTACGTCAAAAGAGTAAATTAGTCATTTGCCGCGATATTCGATGTCTAAAGTAAACAAAATTGGATGTCTAGACTTAATAAAATCGTTCGAAAACATTGTAGGCGACAACATAGGTCTGCGTACGATTCTTGTTGTAAACACAAATATATATTAGCGGTTAAGAATCTTTTCCAATATTTCTTTTTCTCAGTACTCAACGTAAAATATTCTACATTGAGTAGCACTTCTACAATCTCTCCAACGTAAACAATCAATTAACAATTCAATCATGTAAATATGTATGATACTCTAGGAGTAGCGACAAAAAAGTCTCTCATCATTTAATAAGAGTTCTGTCGTAGATTTTTATTTGAAACGCACTATAGAAATACTACGTATCGTTTTAATCGCCAATCTAGAAATAGTCTAGTACGGAGAAACGTACGATCAGTTGACCATTGACTAATTTCTGTAAATATAAATAACAAATTAATATTTCAGAATTAAAAGTTAAAAATTTTATTTAAATTCGATTGCATACACGTTACTTAAATTTGCTCGCGCTGTATTCATTTTAAAACGTCCCGCTCATCCAACTTCAGGCTTAAACTAGCGTCCGTCGAGCGTGCGTCATTCGTTTCAGACCTCTATGCTATAGCGGGACCGCCAATCTGCATACGGGGCGTCGCAATTTCTCCAGCGCGTGTATCCAACCACGCGGGCAGGTCCCACCAAAGAGCTTCGCCACCCTCCCACCCCACCCCACCCCACCCCACCGGCCTGCGGAAAGCCCCGCCGCCGCTAAATCGCGACTCGATTGTTTTAATCGCGCTTTTTAAAACGGCCGCTACGCGCGCGCTCGTCCGTGCGGTTGGGCGCTTCGCAGCATCGAGGGTGATTGCCGATCGTGAGGTAGTGTTGCCAACTTCGCTTTTTTCTCAAAGAGTTTTTTGCCTAAATTTTTTTTGTAATACAAAAAAATTGATTTTTTATTTTGTATTTTTCGACAGCCTAGTTAAGAAGAACAGCAAGCGTTGTTAATTATTTAATTCAGTTTCACAGGTTCTTTATTGATTTTACATTTGGTTACAATTTAAAAGCATTGTTGCAACCTGCATTGGGTACTCCTTACGGTAACACGGTAATTGAAACATCGCGGAGTAAACCAGTTAGGTTGTCTCTACGTGGTGGAGATAATACATGACTCAATGAGAAAATATAGTATCAAACTAGCCTGTTATTACGCAATAACTTTTTCTAAAAAAAATATTCAATTCAATTTTAATTTTTTTTTTCCAATTTAAAATATTTATCGGTTTAGAATGACTAAAATAGAAAGTTGTTTCACCTTAATTTAATACTTACTAAGTTGTTTTTAATTTTTATTATTCAACAATTCGATTTGTGTACTACTTTAACTACCGTAACGAATCGCCTAGTTAAAATAGGTCGTTTCCGCTTGATTTTCATTTATTTTTAATGCTCAAATTGAGTTATTTTTGTCTTTCGAGCCCAAATGAATTTATAATATACATTTGATTGATTTCGCTCTTTTTGATCCGCTTCCCAAATTACAACTCAAGTTATGCAAAGGTTTACGGATGCTTTCAGGAATAATAAAATTTTAAAGGAACATCAACAGGATTTGCACTGGAGTATTTGGCAACAGTAAAAAAAAAGCATTTCCCTACTGGGTTAAATAAAAATACGCGATGCGAAGCATCTCCCATCGTTGCGTCGCCCGCAGCCTCTGCCGTTCCTCCGCTGATGGCGCGCGCGGCCGTGTAGTAGCCGCTGTCGACCCGGTCGCCAATTTCGTTAGGCATGCTGACGCTCGAGGTTGTTTTTTCCGTCAGAGTTAGCACATTCCGCGCGGGTCTTATTTACTGGAGTGAACGTCACGATTAGGTAGCCGAAAACGACCCCGCAGGGTAGCTTTTCACTTTACATTTGATTTTGTACGAGATTAATTTTAAAACAATGTAGCGACACTTACATTTGCGTACATGGAATTGTCTCAAGTTTATGGAATGTGATAATAAATCTATTTCTGCTTCAGATATGAACTTCAATAATATATTTTTTTGAAACAATGCCGCTTCCTTAGACAATTTCCACATTTTGTCATGAAAGCTCCTATTGTAAGCAAAAATATCGACAAAAGCAGTTTGTTAGTATCATTTAATTTTTGAATTACACCAGCGTTGTGTACTCCATATTAATGTAAATCTAATGTAAAAGAAATTATCTCGGTTGTTGCTAAAATATTACGAGTTTCATTGGGCTGAGTAGCTCGAAATTCCGCAACTCGTGAACATAAGTACCCGAAATATAATTGCAGACATCACAGCAGCCTGATACACGTTTTGACATCGAAAGAGGATTTCAGTTAAAACTCTCTTCTGGGAAAAGCTAAAGTTAGTTCCAATGAGATGTGAGGGTGCGACACATCGTTCATGTATGACTTATGAATTAAACCTTCCAACAAGTTTTACGACTAATACCCTCGAGTTTTCTCTTTCGCTAATAATTTTGAACTATATATAGAAATGCAATAAAGGGGGTTTTGAAACACGTCTTCAAATACGAAAGCATGTCAATACATCTGGCTCCTAGGTAAAAAGTTACGAGCAAAGAAATTACTTTGTATTCAAACATCTCCTGCCATTGTTCTATAATTTTGCCTGTCCTGTCCATAAACATGTTAAGCGATTTTTTCTTTACCGCACCGTTTGCCACCTTTATATTTACCACTAAAATGCTTGCCAAGTTCCAAAACTCCTTTTTTTGATTTTTACACGCGTGCATACCATGGACAGGAACGGCTTTTCACGTTTATAATGCAAAACAGCTTTCTATGCTTAACCCCTTCTCATAAAGCGGCCGTATTCACCAACACCGCAGCTGGAAAACTCATTACCATCAGTGTTGTTACGGCTCCTAGCCGCAGGGCCAATAGAGGCAGAAATCTCGGAGCAGTTGTGCACACATGTACCGACACAGCCCTCCGCAGTAGACCATCGCCCGGCCTGTCAATGGAACTACTCTCACAGCACCCGGAAGTACCCCGCCTTAATTTGTCAACGCTGTCACCGCCCGTGTCACCGCCGCTTTGTCCCGCCACCGGCACCGCCACCGCCGCCTCTGCCGGCACCAACCGCGACCCGTACACCACCGCCAGCCCTCGCTTGTCACCGACGACTCTCCATCACCAACGCTTCACCGCCGCCCGCGCCGCCGGCACCGGCACTACAACACCGCCCCCCCCCCCGCCCAGTCCGACTGGTGTTTGACCGGCGAACATCGCGCTACAACTGCCCCTCCCCCCGAACCCCCTCCCACGGGCGTCGAACGGCCCGCGCGGGGCACACCAAGCGCGACGGCCCGCGCGCTGAACCCTGCGGCACCCCACACCCGGCGCGGCGGGCGATATACCGCGCCGTTCAGGCCGGAGCATTCTATTATCCAGCAGCAGATTCATTTTTATTGCGGCATAAAGAGGGAGAAAGTAGATTGCAGCAATCATTTTATTTCCCACGCAGATTTACATCGGCGCCCCGCCCCCCTGCGCCGGCGCCGCCAGTGCCGCGCCACCCCGCGCCGCGCCGCGCGCGCTCCCTGCCTCCCGGGCGGCGAACAATGGCGGTGGCGGCTGCGGGGAGTCCTCCGCCGAGAACAAACGCGCAGCGGCCGGCGGGCGTCGTGGCGACGCCGCGCGCGCCTCTTTTGTTCGGTCGCGTGCGCAGGAACGGCCCTTATCGCGGGAGGCCGCGCGTGCTGCGGCGGCAGCGGCGGAGGGCGGCGCGTGCTCTTCCGGCTGCCCCCTCCGGCCCCCTCGCCCCCCTCCCCGTGGCCACCCCCGGGGGGTCCCACCCAACCCCTGGCACGCGGTGGACGTGGTGCGCCGCGATCGCGCCGTGGTGAATTATGAGGTGGAGGGGGGTGCGGTGGTGGCCGTGCTGGTGGTGGTGGCGGCGGCAGGGGGGTTGAAAATTTTGGAATTAGCTACGACCGGCGATTGCGAGGTAATGCCCCAACTCAAGCTGCGAGGACCAGGGATACAGTAGTAGTTTGATTGATTGATTTTTTCGTGTTTCCGGGCGCTTCAACTGCTTTGATCATTAGTCCCGTAAGTGTAGTGCTTGTTTTTTCTTGGGAGATGGCTGTGATCTTGCCCACTGAATGGCGAGATCCGGCGCCGACCTACCGTCGGTTAGCAGGGTTTCCCCCTAACCAGGACTCTCCAACCAGCGGGGCACCGCCGCAGCCGGGACAAGCTCTAAGCTCCCAATCGGTCTCCCGGAATATGTGGTAGTGTAGTGCATGTTATTGTGTGGTGTGTGTGTGTGTGTGTGTAAGGGGAGAGGATAGGACAAGGAAGAAGAAGGAAAGGTTGCGCGCGGTCCGTGGCGCGTTTGGTAGGGTACTGCTCCAGCATTCGCCAGGTGTCGATCGGAGAAACCACGGAAAACTACCTATCAGAGCATCCGGCCGCTAGAATTCTCCTCCAGACGGCGACTGGATTCGACTTAGCTGAAAAGCTTAGTGTCGAAAATCCTGCCGCCGTCAGAACTCGAATCTAGGACTTCCCCGTCACAGGCGCTGCAGTGACATCATTTGATGCACTGAGCTACCGCTCCCGGTTCCAGTGGTAGTGTATTCTTGAGTATATAGTATAATTTTAGTTAATCAGCGAAATCAAATCGTGGCCTACAAAATTATTTTATACATGCAAACGGATTTTATCATTATTGGGCACGTCTAAACTTCCAAAATGCCTTCTCGGAAAATCTTCCTGGGAGACAAAGCCCAGAGATAATCAGAATGAATGGTTCAATCTTAGGAAGTCAAAGGAGTGCAAATGCGATGGTGGTCATGTTAATGGAGGTGGTAATGCAGGTGGCGGTTGAAAATGTTTGAACTGCCGATGACCGGTGAACGGAACTGAGAGACTATAATGGAATCTGTGAATTATAGGACTCGATCTGGGAAGTCATAGCAAGGCAGTGGTGTGAATTCAATAAAATTCATAGTTAATAACAAGCGTTAATCGAAGACATTGCCTGAAAGAAAAAACGACTACCACTACACACAAATGCGTGTACTGCTCGTGTGGAATTGTGCATAGGTATGGATATGAGGATTTGGCGGTTGAAAGTGGCGCTAGTGGCTAGTATTGAGAGGTCCTCCCCGAAGCTGCAATGAGTGGTCCTCGAGGATATAGCGTTTATTCCCGGCGGCGGCGTTCGGTAATTAATATTGATAGTTAATTATCAGAGACAAACAACCTATTGTCTCGATGAAAACCCTGGAGTCCTAGTTTCAATCGATGAATTTCGCCTCATTATTTTCGGGCAGATACTGAAGTAACATCTCGGAAAGCTTGTGGAACCAGGAATATGACCTTAACAATTTTGCTCTCAGTTCTGACTGTATTCGAGTCACCAGCATCATCATTGATCATTTTTCTTCAACATATCCACGAGAAACGATTCCTTACATTCCAGACGTATTACGAGTTAATAATAATATAAATAATAATACAATATATTATTAATGAATGTACTCCTTTAGATTGATTGATTGATTTTTTTCGTGTTTCTGGGCGCGTCAACGGCTTCGGTCATTAGTCCCGTTAGTGTAGTGCATGTTCTTTTTCTTTCTCGGGAGATGGCGGTGATCGTCCCCCACTGGATGGCGAGATCCGGCACCGATCTACCGTCGGCTAGTGTACCCCTTTAGAGAACCATTAATCATATATTTATAATATGGAAGATGTAACACAATTTAAACGACGGCGATTACTGCAACAGGGATTGAGATGGACAGACGGCAAGAGAAGAGGCGGAGGCAGAGTTCGGAAAGGGCCTGGAGTCGAGCGTCCTCACAGGCAGCGCCCTGCCTTCACACCCAATCCGCCCGCAGACACAGAGGTCGCAAAAGACGCCCCTTTCTTCCCGCCGGCCTCTCCGCCCCCGAGCGAGGATCATGCAAATGCACTTGGACCAGGGCTTCCGCGGGCGGTCGCGGGGCCGATTCCGGTCGCTGCCTCCGGGAACCAGTCAGGCGGCTGAAGATAGCGTTACATCGTCAGCGCCGAGCAAATTGGGTGTCCCGCCACCGCCCAAAACCGGCCGACCGTCGCCGCGGTCCGCCGCCCGCCTTCCGTCGGTCGTCCTCTCCAAATGATCTCGCCCAACCTCCGTGCTCCCTAAACTCCGTCCCTCCCCAACCTCCGTCACTCTCAACCTTCGCCCCTCCCAACCTCCGTCCCTCCCAACGTCTGCCCCTCCGAACGTCTGTCCCCCGCAACCTCCACCTCCCGACCTCCGCCCCTCCCAACCTCAAATCCTCACCTCCCTCCCAACCTCCGTCCCTCCCAACGTCTGCCCTCCAACGTCTGTCCCCAACCTCCACCACTCCCGACCTCCGCCCCTCCCAACCTCAATTCTCAGCTCCTCCAACCTCCGTCCTCCCAACGTCTCCCTGCCAACGTCTCCCCTCCAACGTCTGCCCTCACAACGTCTGCCCGCAACCTCCACTCTCCGACTCCCCCGCCGCTTCCATCCCCTTCGTCCGCCGCTCCCCTCCCAACACAGCACTCCGTCCTCCTTTGCTATTCTTCCTTCCACGTTTCTCCGTCTTCACTAGCGCGTTCTCCGCAGCCGTCCGTCGGGGAATCACGGAAGCCCGGCCGCATTCCGGACACGGCGTGGAACGCGTCATAAAAAATCTCAAAAAAACCGGATCCTCCTTGATTGGCTTCGCGGGGGAAAAGCCGTCGCGCAAGTTTGATAACTCCCTTTGTGAGAGCGCGTTTTTCACAGAGTGACTGCGGTTCAGACGAAGGGGAGACATGGATTATCCAGGACGGACGCTATTAGCTCTTCTTGACGATGGAAACACTGGTCATTGTGTGACTTCATTCAGTTTCTATTGAAGGGGTCATAAGTAGGGATGGGTCCTCGATACTTTCGAAAAATACTTTTAATTATTTATGCTATTAGCTTTTAAAAGAACAAGAAGATGAATTAAATGTGCGGACTTTCTTCTTCCTAAAGTAAATGTATCATCTTACTGGAAAAACTAAGTGACTCTCCTCAATTTAAGAAAAGTGCTGTTCGATACTTGTGCATTCCATCAGCCACAGTGTTTTCGGAGAGACTTTCCAGTACAGCTGGATTGATATGTGAGAGAAAAAAATAAATAGAATGGGCCCAGAAAGAGTTCGAATGTTAGTTTTCTTTAATAAGAATTTTTAAAACTGTAAAAAATGTATGTTCAGCTCAATAGATTTTAAATATTAAAATAGTACATGTATGCATGTGTGAAGAACAAAATAATCCTTATCCTTCCAATTCTGATTGAACCACATTTGCTGCTGAGCCTTTAAAGTAGTATGGTATCGAGTATCGAAGCTCTCAGACAGGTAACCGTATCGAGTATCGAGAAATTCAGGTATCGACCTATCACTAGTTATAAGCTATGTTTGTTGACAACAATATTCTGGAACATTTTCTTTACTGCTCACTCAAAGAATTCTCGATTATTTTGGATAGTGTATGAATATTATAGTAATACATTTCAAAGCTACAACAATTTTTCTCGTAATTTAAAAATAAACGTTAACACGGGTGTATATGACTTATATCTATCAAAAGTTGATATTTCTGATACAACTAGGCAGAAGTCTATATTTTTAGGACGGCAGAAATACGAATATGATACAGGTAAATGAAATGCCAGAATTGAATTTGCGCAGTTGTTACACTCTTGCATTGTATATTAGTTTTGTGATGTTATATTAGTGTGATGTATTTGGTGTAGAAGTACAATCTAGCCACACTTTCTTGAGTTTTAGAATCCCTAACTAAGCTCTTATATTAAATTGAATTATGAATATAGGTAGCAGCGACCGTTTTTTGTAAGATTTGACAAGACAATATTTGTTCGCAAGTATTAAAAACTTTGTCATTCGCTATTAAATATATAGCGCATATTGTAATACTACACTATGCTAATAATATGACATATAAATTAAAACGAACGCCTTCAGCTACTAATTTTCCGTGAATAACTCTAATGACCATCATTATCTCACGCGACAGCATGCCATTCACACTCGGCAGAGTGCCTCTGTTGACCGCATTCAGTATTTTCCGAACCAACGGGCAGTGCACCACTTACACAACACGGAAGAGTACTGTCTAAGCAGGCGAAATTACCCGCGAATGGAGGCGTGTAATGCAATTGAGGCCCCATTTGTCTGGCATAAGGGCGGGCTTGACCCGGCACTGAGGGGGTCTGCGAATCTAAGACAATGGCGCATTCAGGGCGAGCGGCGTCTCTACTCAGGCGGGCTGTCTCAATGATTAGGCTCCGCTCCGCTCCGGTCGAGGGGGCGGGGCGGGGCGGTGCGTTTGGCCTAGTCCTTTTCAAGGCGGGCGCATTGTGTCCGCAGCAAACACCGCCGGCCGGCCCATTGACGGCTGACAGCGCGCGAAACAAGCGCCTCGCGCCCGGCTGACGGCCTCACAGCCTCCGATCGCGCAGCGCACGCCCGTGAGCAGAGCCCTGAGCACGCCAATGCACGTCATCCGAATGTCACGCGGAGCGGCGAGGGGGGCGGATTCGATTGGTGAGTGACGCCGCCGGAAGCGGTTGGACCTTCCTGCCAGACTCACGGCGGCCATGCCCACTCAGAAAGACCGGGAGAGGTGGCTCAGAGCATCAGCTGATGTCACTGTAGTGTCCATGACAGGGAGGTCCTAGGTTCGAGTTCCGACAGCGGCAGGATTTTCGATACTATAGAGTTAGGTCGAATTCATCCGTTGTTGTAAGAGAATTCTAGCGGCCAACTGTTCTGACCGGTAGTCCCGTGGTTTCTGCGAGAAAGACCAGGCGAAGGCCAGATCAGTACTCTAACGGGCCATGAACCACGCGCGATCTTTCCTTCCTTTTCCTTACCCCATCCTCACCCTTTACTTACACACACTTGCACTTACATGCATTGCATTTCCACACATGGGAGATCGGTCGGGAGCTTAGAGCTTATCCCGGTTGGGGCAGCGCCCCACTGGTGGGAGTTTCCTGGTTGGGTGAAACTCTGTTAGCCGACAGTAGGTCGGCGCCGGACCTCGCCATCCAACAGGGCAAGATAACCGCCACCAGATTACCAAAATCAACCAACAGTTTCCAACAATTCTCCTTTGCCAAAAACTTCGCTCTTATCAACAATGTCCATTCGCACTAACTTCGAGCTTTACTTACAGCAACAGATATGGTTGGTGAACACAATCGATGGATGTCACTGAAAGTCAGGAAAAACTGATGAGACAATACACTTTACGTTTCCTTTACGGAATTGAAGTATATAATTAAATATCACTCTATTTCCACATCAGCAATGGTTCTGACCTCCTGACGCTGAACAATGAAAACTCTCTCTAATGCGAAGCATACATACAGGAAGCGGGGGGGGATGAAATACACATATAAATTTTGTTATGTTTGGTTAATAGATAATGTTACGTGCTAATCACTGAATTTGACATACAGTGAGAAATAATTTTTACTTTCAGCCTCGAAGATTAAGACGTCAATGAAAACATAATTTACTAAGAAGAAAGATATCGAAATATGAGAAACAGCGATGAACAGTTTCATTTCGAATTTCGTTGGACGTGTAGGGTTAAATTTAATAAAATCGATATCACAAATTGACAGAGATTAGTGCGATACTTTCTAGAGTAATACATGGGTTCCATTTCAACGAAAATATACGTTGCCAAACGTACATCTGTCATTTGTGCCAACACCACCCTGAAATATACTGTTTTTGAGAACCAATAATATCAACGAAATATGGTTTTCGATTTCTGGTCGAGTTCAAAAACCCATTTTTCATCTCCAACTGAATTTCATTCCAGGAAATGCAATAGTTTTTTCGGTTTCGGCCACCTCATCGGCTGTAATGTCGTCCTGACATTCGTTCCCGCGCTCGCTGTTCTCAACGAAGTCGACTTTTCTCTCCTCACAAAAGGCAGCATTTCCACCAGGCAACACCGCGGGGAGTGTTTTTTGTTGCTGATTGTATTCTGAGTTTATTTCCCACGACTGGGCCGTAGGGGGTTTCTGAAATCGATAACGTGTGTTACGGATATCGACAGCTGTGACGCGAAGTCACATTTTAGCTGCGCCGCGGCAATTGGAGTCAATTGTGTCGCTGGATTTCCGTTCAGACGGGGCCCTTTGCACAGCGAATCGATTCATCGATTTTGTGAAGATAATTGTACTGATGTTCACATAGGGGCCCTTATATAAACATATAATTTGTCAGTTGGGACAGACCATGACTGACGTAAAGGTGTAAAGATTTCACATAAAAATGTGAGGTTGTATTGCATTATTTTGTTGATGAATGAATAACGATATCGTGTCCAGAATATCTCTGCCGAGATTTTAAACGATTTTCGTCAGCAATCGTAGTAAATGCGGGAGAATATTTATCCCTCAAACAATTTGAACATATGATTACAAGGCATTAATTTAAGTGGCAATGATATTTGCTGCATTTTTCATATATAGAATAAAAAAAATTTTAAAATATTAAGAAACTGAACTTGGAGCTTACTAAAATTCAATATTGTAACAGAACGTTCTTGATTCATAACCTTTCACTAGGTACAATCTAGTATTCGAGATCGATTCCAAGTTTAATATGCTGCATTAAATTACTCTCATAACAATACCCGTCCACATATGCACAAAGACAATCATCATGCGTTCAATCGATTCTCATACTGCATTAGATAGAAATCATGCATTAAGTCGTACCCCTAATGCAACAGGGCCACTATTCCAAAATCATTCATTTTCCCGGAGAACCATCAGACATTTTCTCGAGGACATATAAAAACAAAAATTGAATTTAAATTGAATAGCTCTTATTTGTCTATTTATGAAACTAAAAATATGATATTGTTGCATATCACGTAATGGAAAACGACGAATCTAACAGCGGCTGTATCTCAACTTTCAATTTTTCGGAAATGAGAGACTTGCATTAAGGGTGCGAAGATAAAAAGAAATATGTCTCAGGAACCACAATTAAAATCGTTTCACTCTCCTAACATTCCCTTTCCAAGTTCGTCGACTCACAAGTACAGAGTAAAGTTGGGAAGAAACAGAAATTTTTCACTCGAAGTATTATTTTTTCACTTGAATTTCTTTTTGTATAACGTTCCGATATCATGTAAGAATTATAGATCAAAAACTAGATAGATCAACTACAATTGCAGGGGCGAATCCAGATAAAAGTTTCCCTTTGGATCCGCCCCTGAAGTTTAGGGAAATGTGATTTATTCGTATATGAAGATCGCCAGTGAGCGTGAAAATTTTAAGTTAATTAGTCTGAGAGGAACCTGACACGCTGAGGGATGATACGATACACGATATTCATGCTTCGATAAAATATTCAGCTTAGATATCAGTACCGAACGAATCATCGATACTTCAATACTCTCGAAATCAAATATTGATATTTTCAATATCCATTCCTATCAATACCAAATATTCGAAGCCGGAAATATGTAAGTTAATCAAAAATAATTCTCTATCTTAATTCACATCTGTTCTCAATGTACTGCATAATAGTATGAAGAACCAGAGGATGGGCTCACTTTCATCGATCGTCTTAGAAAATTTTCGAACAGCTGCAGATCGAGTTGTATCGATAATCATACTACGATTGCACATCACAATTATCGAAACCGATTCTATAATATTGACGGTAATAGCTTTACTTTTGAGCGTCAGAATTATCGCCAAGTTTTTACTTCATCTCGGCAACGGCTTATCTGTCTGTACTCCCAGAAACAGGTTTGCTGGTCCCCAAACTCAGTGGATGGAAGACTATTAACATTTAAAGAGTTCACAGATCGCGAGTTTTGTATTAAACTTTAGTGATAGACAATGACCTTCTGTCACCAGCAGCTAGTAAATCAAAACTTTTCAATTACAAACGCGTTGGTGAATATTTCAACAAGCCGCTTCTTGTTCATCCTCACGACGCTTCTTTGACAGTCGCTAGTCAACTAGGAGCTAGTACTAACGTGAGAATAGAGTGAAATTACGAGTAATTATGAGCCACTATTTTTTTACAATCGACACTGCGAATGTCAGAATGGCCCCCAATGGCGCAGACCAGGAACTCCTCCGCTCCCTTGCCTGTCTTCCCAGCAACCGGATTTCCTGGCGCGACCCTCCCAATGCTGCTGGCGTTCCTCACAGAACAAAACAAAAAAGAAAAAAGAGGCGTTTGGGACTGTTGTGTCGCGCATTGAACCAACTTTCATCGAAATATTCTGGCGGCGGTCACTAATTAATACGGAGGGGGTGCAGGACAATAAAAATGTTACGTATGTCCAATGGATATTGTTATTCTAGAACGTCGTTCGACGATAACAACCAAACCATAGGTTAATGTAAGATCTATATATTATTTAGTTCGTGTTTCTGTCCTACTCTTCGGTTGAACTAGTGTCACATATATTTTTTGCAATCAATACAGCGAATGTCCGAGTGTCGCAAGGTTTCTCTCTCACCCCAGCAACTCTTCTGCTCCGCAGCCTGTCCTCCCCTCCCCGTCATCAGAACTCCCCGCTTCGGGGAACCCGACACCGGTGGCGCCCCTCGCGGAGGGCGGGGGCGGCTTCGAAACGTAAACAGAAGAAGGCAGACGCTCGCACCTGTTGTGTCGCGCGCTGCGCCCGCGCCATTAATCGCCGCGTAAAAAACGACACTCTGTCATTAGGACGCGCGGGAACGCGTGGGCGGCGGGGCGGGGGGAGGGGAGGGGAGGGGAGGGGAGGGGGCGGAGCCCGGAGGGGCCGGGGAGAGAGGAGGCTCGCGCGAAACAAAGGAGACAAAGCCGCCGCGGCCGCGCATTCAACTGTCAGCGACAGAGCAGCGCGTCGCACCGCGCCGCCACCGCGTCTCCGCCCCCGGGGGGCGGCGGGGACAGCGGGGGCGGGGGCGGAGGCGACAGCGATGTGCTCTGACAATGGATGTACTCCGCCTCGGAGGCGGCTCGCCTTAAATTTGTAACGGGTGGAAATTTCAGATGGTTATTGGATTTATCTTTTCTTCCTTCTCTCGTAATATTGCAAATATTCTTCTTCCTTACGATTCTCATTCACATTTTTTATATGACATAGTTTTCTTTTCTTTTTAGTGACTAATTCCGCTGGGAATCTTATTACATTTCATCAAATCGGTGTTTCATGATTGAATTCCTCTCTCCAATTCCTTTAAAAAAATTTGCAAAATCTAACAGTATTTTATTTACACATTCTAGATACCATATATCTCGTTATATAAAAATTGCTCTTCCATATCTATTTAGCAAATCACGAATAACCCCCCTGACCTTGAGTAACGAACTCTCGTGTCAATCTGTGCTCAATTTGTTCAATAGCAAAAGGTCAAGTTGCCTGAGGGATTTCATGTGCACGCAGCAAATAAGTAGAATTTGAAGGATGACAGCTACTTTGAATTGCAAATAGAACTTTCGAACACAATGTAGCCGAATAACTGTCTGACAAAACTGCATGGAAACGAAAGCACGCAATGTGATTATACTGCAAGTCAGAAATCATGAATAGAACAAAATTAAGATGCCTCAACACCCCTTCGTTCAATTCGATACGATACGCTAACGCTCCCGGGCTCCCGGCGGCCGAGCGAAAGCAGAAAAATACAGGAATCGGAAAAAGAAAGAAAATCGAGATTAACAAGAAGGATGAGAGAACTAAGAGTAGGAGAGAAAAAGGAGGAAGCAAAAGAAGACGGAGAAGATGACAGGAGAAAGAATACGAAATAAAGAGAAAGAAAAGCCTGGAGACGAGTAAAGGGTGCAGAATACATTGAGCAAGATTTCGAGCATGCATGTGGGGGGTGTGACATCGCAGATAATTGAGAGGTAGGTTATCGATTCTCAGAAGCACGTTCATATATAATCCGTCCGGGAAATATTTAAATTAAATTACGTAAGTGGAAAATCTCTTACCATGCTCTCACAATCAGTAAAAGAAAACTGCCAAGAATGTAAATAGAAAGAAAAATGATTTTAAGCCGGAAACACGTGCACCGGTACGCGTCTCGCATTCAAGTCTTGGTTTCAAAATAAACATAATATTTATCACACAAAAAGTAAATTCAATGTAATATATAAAGAAAAAGAATTTTTACAGAAGAGCACATTACACAGCACTTCCTAATATCAATTATTTCTCGTGGCGCACTATATTTTTGTCGGACAAGGACACGACAAAAGGAAGTGTCGAAGCCATTTACAAGTTAGCCAACTGCAAACGAACGAATGCATGAAAGGGAGTCTAATGAGCTCAAGGGCACAACGACCACAGAACCTTCAGTTATGTTGCCAGACTAGCTGTCACTTTGGCTCATCCTTAGAAAATCGCTCTATTAAATCCGGGCCAGAGGTTGGCTAACAGCTTTCTTCATAGCTGTTATCACAAAAACAGCTTACTGGTAATAGCTGTTATTAATAATAGTTGAAAAATAACAAGTCCATGACCAGCAACCTAAGATGGCCGACTGCTAAGAGTTAAATCAGTTGTGGCGACTGCTAAGAGTTAAACCACGCAAAACGAATAACGTTGGTAGCACCGTAAAGCTTGTGCAGCTACCTTACGGCGCTTCCTTGCACTACTTTCCCTAACATGTTTGGACAGAGAAGCAGCTGATATGAACGAGCTGGATGAACTGCCAAGGATGAATAGTAATTCATATAATGTGTAGCGAATGTGTATAGAATATAGAATATTACTAAAATGAAAGTGATTCGGGTTCACATTGCAAATATTCTTTCAAATATGCAACATGTGCACAGTGAAGTGACGAGTGCCAAAAATAATGAGGTGAAACAGTGTTTGTGCTTACGTATAGCTAAAGTGTTAATGGCTATCGAATATCAAGTATTATAACGTTATTTGACCGTAACTCATTTTATTTTATTGGACCTAGGGAAACATTAGTTGATCTCGCATAAGCAGCAATGGGACAGAGATAAGTTAACATATTGGACGGACTTAATTTAAAGGACAAACATCTTGTTGTAGTGTATACAATAAAATAAAAAAATAGTGTGGCACATGGTGTGTAATAATGACGAATTATGTATTAATGAATCTATAATTTGAACACTGGCAAATCATGATTTATTAGCTGCAGTGAAGCTGTTATCGCACAAAATGGTTGCCACAAAAGCTTGTAGTAGTTCGGATTAGGCCCAGTAGGTTGCAGTTCTATGCATTTCAACCGATAACAGCCAATAACAGGATAAACGAAATAACTGTTATTTCGCGTAACAGTTACGAAACGTTAACGGTTAAGAAATAACAGTTTAGCTGTTAAGGGCACATCCCTAGTCCGAGCGGCAGAGTCGTGTGGGCGGTGGTTGGTGGCGCCTGGGCGGCAGATGGCGGTCGCCGGGGGCGACGAGGGGGGCGGGGCCGGAAGGGGGCAGCGCGAGCGATAGAGCAGACCGGACTGCGGGGGCGAGGGCGGGGCCGAGGGACGTGGAGTCGGGGGCAGTGCGGGCGCAGACAAGCTCACAGGCCGCGCCGGCGCGCCCGGTCACGTCCATTACAAGTTCAATTAACGGGAGCGCCCCCGCAGGACGCATAAGACTGGCCCGCGCCCATCGCCTTAGGTGGCGCAATTCAATTTCCTAATTCCCCAATTCCGCCCCGAGGACAAATGAGCTGATCGTGTGAGCGCTGATAGACGCGCCTGCGGCGGACACGCGCCCACGCAGGTGTGCCAACTGATGGGGGCTGCGAGAGGAAATTGGAGGCGCGGACGAGAACGACAGGTAGTACCAACAAATTCATCAACCGAGCAATCGAAGGCGGAGCGATTCAACAAGGCACATTTCGACGAGCAATTCGAATTGCTACGAAGATGCAACGAAAATGAACATACGTCCAATAAATAGATAGAATTAAATTTTCGGAAAAGAACGTAAAAGTATGTTACGTAATTTTGTTATAATGATTATGTTATATATTAGTGAAATTTAACCTGCGGTAATAATATGTTCTTTCTAACGACTTGTTATTTACTTCACTTTCTTCGAAATGTTACTTATAATTGTAGTCTTTAATTTTTCGACATTTTTTACTTAATTTAATTGATCTTACAACTATTTAGAAATCTAGTGTGTTCTGTTAGTTGTGGATTAGTATAATTTATATACTTATTATTATAATTATTAAGTTTTATCGGTTATGAGGCCTCGCAAACTACCGGTAAAAAGTCTCGTTTACAATTTAGTGGAGCCTTAACTTGAGGAAATATATTTTAGAAAACGACAGGAATATTGATTTGCAATTAAACGGAGAGAACTCTACAATTTAATTACTAAAGCGGGTCAACAATTATTTCCAACAAGTGTTTGGCGAGCCATGTGTAAGTTTGGCAACAATTTTACCTGTTAACTTTTAATTCCGATAATGTATGCAACACCAATAACTTTACAACGGGCGAGGAATGCTTACACGAGGAAAGTAATTACACCTGTTAATGTTCTACTTGGTAATGCGTAATTTGATTGCTACTCCCAGGGATCAGATTTCTTTTTCATAGCTGAAGTAATACTTCCTTTAATTTTCTCTTTACAGTAATATATACAAAAGATGAACCGTTTCCACATAATGCAACGTTAGCGTTTGCTTTTGTTACTTTCAAAGACATTTTTAAAACACGTGCTTCTAGTAACAGATGGTGTGTATTTCCTGGTGCCTAATTCTGACGATGTGATATACGCAGAACAAATTAGTGGTTTCATGTGGGAAATATATCGAATTTCTCCCTTCACATATCTGTTTGTTTTTTTTTGTGGTTAATCTTCTAAACGAAAGATTGAATTTATCCATCTCTTTTGGATGGATCAGCAGTTAAAAGGTCAAAAATACAGATTTTTGTTCATTTTCTCGCCAACTGGACGATGTGCGTTTGTATTACTGCACAAGGAGCTTGATGTTTTCATTACAAATTGAACATTGTGTATTACTTCTCTCGTAACGTATGAAATTTCGGTAATTCATAAACTGAAAGGATTATTTTACGCAAAGGATTGATAGAAACTTAATACAGTCGATAAAATTCGCAAGACGATCGATCTCAGGTTATGAAGAGTGATATAGTTTATAGGGAACAAAAGTAGAATATAATTTTATACGTACCCTGGATGAAGAAATTGCCCTGAAAGAATTCACTCTGTAACAGGGGTTTTCTGCATTGTTTAAACTTTTTTATTTTGCATCTTTTCCCTGAATTGAATGACAAGTTTGAATACCGAATCTTAATTTTTCTACGCACTGTCCACGGGCAGTGTTCGATTCGTTGAAAGCGTCTTTTTTCACCTCTAGAATTCTTGCACGGCCATACATCCGAGTAGCGAAGCATTTTACGATTGTCCCATGACGCAGGCAATGAAACAGAACACATGAATTGCTTCCGGACGGGGCGTGATAAATTTATTGTCCCCGGAAATTACCAATTGCGTTTATGCGATTAAAGATTTATTTAGCCAGCTTAAAATTTCTACATTTTATTAACACCAAATGCTCTTTTGAGCGAACTGCAATGTATATGTTCGTTTCTCAAATGAATATCGCTGACCACTGAATAATTGTACAATTGTTGGTAATGACAGCACTTCATTAAATCATGCCCAAAGTGTCACCAATCACAACAGATAGAACATTTTCCCACTAAAATACGAGTAGTACCAACTGTCAAAACCACCACACTCGGCAGTAATGAAAGGGGAAAATCAAATTGCACTTGAAATCTCGGGAAATTAAACGAATCAAACAATATTATTAACTGAAACAAAAAAAGGTGAATCTGTCGTTATCGAAAAACAAAAATCCATAATTAATTTGGATGAAAACGATATTAGAATTCCCTTAAGATTTTCCAACGTAAGTAATTTAAAGGAATCAGTTCTTATTCAAACACAAAAAATGCAAAGAGTTGTCGGCTCGGTGGCCGAGATCGCTATGGCAGTAGTGTCATAGCGATCTCGGACCGAAGGGTCGCGGGTTCGAGTCCCGCCTCGGGCATGGTTGTATTTGTGTTCGTCCTTTCACCCTTTATCACCACCATATCGTTTCATCCACATAGTTACCATACCGTTAACAGCAATAGTGGTCGCTAATGACCCAAGATGTTGATGCGACCTTAAATAACCAATTAAAAAAAAATGCAAAGAACGTGGACGTCAGGTGTCCGTGAGCAGACATTAAAATATTCTCTCCTATCCCCTCACTCAATAGAAAATAAATAAAAATCACTAAATAATTAAATATGTAATGAACTTAAAATAATTGTGGAATCTTGTTTCTGTGACGGTGGAAGGAGGGACATTTGCGGTTAAGTGTACTCGTTTTGTACGCTGGACGAGAAGCCTGACCTTAAAAAGAGTGCAATAACGGCCTATATCATCCTTTATTTTCCGTTGAAGCCAGCGACATAGGTTGAGACCTTGGTGAGGTCATTCACGTGGAAGTTAAATAGACAGCTCACAATCACCAGATAGTATGAAAGGGGTCTGTACTATTCCCTTTTATTACGTTTTCACGTTAACTCGAGATGGACCACATTCTACTCCAAGTTCCAGGTTTAGAGGAACGTCACAGAAATAAAGTGACAGAATGTTAAAAAAACAACTTTCCATAAAATATAATTCACGTACATAATATGTCTTTAAATAGAAATTTTGAAGTTAGTTTTATGGGATTTTAGCAACAGAAATTCTTTGAGTGCAACCGTTGAACATTTGCGGGAATGCCAAAATAAAAGGTTCCACAATTTCAGTACATCCCAGGAGTTAGCCATCATTCGTGAAGTAAATGCAGATAATTTCCACATATTACTCACAGACCACGCTCATCCCAACACGATTTGGCAGAAATGAGTGTCAAACGAATCACTCGCGTGACTGAACCGCGTGTGTAGGACCGGGTCCGGTGGAAGCGGCGCGGACAGAAGCAACGACGCAGGGTGTGGCGACGAGGTATGCAACCCGGACTCCAGCAGTGGCGCCCGGTGCGGGCAATTACGGCGTTTTGTAGCGCTGGTCCGAGAGCGGTGGGGGAGGGGCGATGTAAAATGCGCGCGATAACAAACAGATAACAAACGCGCGGCGCCGGCCGCATCGATTCGCGACGCAAACAAAATGTCCGTCCGGACGGCGCCATCTGTCAAAGCGAATTGCCAGGCGCGCATTTTTCGCCTAATTAGTAATTAAGTGCGCATTTAGACAAATTCGTTATGTTAATTAATTTAAACAGCTATCCCCACTCATAATGGTCGCTGGTTTAAATTAATCGCCATAAAGGGTTAGAAGCTGGTAAAGCTATGGCAAGACAGGCAGGAAGTGATACAAGTGAGACGATAGACTTGCAGGCGTAAGTCAGCAAGAATTCATTTTTTCTTTTATTTTAAAAATTAGAACACGAAGACTCTAGGCATGAAAAAGAACAAAAATACATGTATAATTTTTATTGTACATTCTTACATCTAATAACTTATTATTTCTGATTATCGCATATTATGAGCAAATTCACACATGAATTCATATACAGTCGTCTCAGGTCATAGTGAACGTGTGGGGACTAACATGTTTGGTTCACTGTATCAGAGGTTCATCACTATATCCGATTATGGCAAAAATAAATGGAATTTATCCACAATGATGGATTTTATTAATATACTGCAAAATTCATTAACAGCACGAACTGAAAACTTCAATATCTTTATTATTACGCCAAAAAAATCAATTATTTTCAATTGTTTGCTCCTATTTTCATTAGATCCTTCTCCAGAGCACGTGCTCTCTCCATACTTGATTCTGTATTGTCCTTGTCTTTAAGTACCGTAATGCAGTCTTCACACTGTTCAATGCTTCTTGCACTATTAGAACGCAATCCCACTCTCCGAAGACACTTTTAATTGGTCTAATAATATAAGAGATCTAATAAATTTCGAGGACTAATTTCCTAGGTTCACTATCGCCGAGGTTCAGGTTCACTTAACCGAATCTTCTTATGTTTATTTGTAACGTAAGTGAAACGGGAGCAGTGGCTTAAGTTCACTATAACCGAAGGTTCACTATATCCGAGTTCACTATAACCAGAAGTCGACTCTACTATGTGAATGACAAAATGTGTTGTTTTGCAAAAAACAATTTTTGTTTAAGAAATTATTATTGGGTCAATATCGAGAGTTAAATTCATGATGGTGTAAATGTATATCACATCTCACAGCAACACTAAGACACACGGAGCAAAACCATTACTTTCTCAGGCAATTGAATTTTATGCGAGAACCGAAGAAGAATGAAGTGAGATCAGTCTGATCTGGACGCGTCCGTCCGATCCCGGGCGGTTGGCAGCGCTGCCATCGACCACCGCCCACGCAACAAAGAAGATCGTGTCCACGAGCAGAGCGGGTCCTCTTGGGTCGATGACGCGCCCCCAATAATAAATCACGAAGCGCGTGCGTCTTGTCCAGAGGGCGGCGATCAATCGAAGGAGCCGCGCAGATCAAAGGCTGCACTGGGCGGACTAGCCCTTCGCCAAGGCGCAGCTCTTGGTCAAGTGAAACGAAGCAGGCATCCATGAGCCGGTTTTTCACTTTCACATGCAGATTCGAACAAATTGATTCCAATGGGGGGCAGTACCGGAGCTACACAATTTGGTCGGAAAAATTTCAAAAGTTAAAAGTAAAATTTTCTTTAACAAACAAAAAAAGTTTTTTGATCAAATAATACAATTTCCATGGTGATCTTAAAACGCTAAAAGTATTTCACATGAACACATGAAACAATAATATGACTTTCAGTGGAACGTATTTTAAAGTTAGCGTCATTTGATTCATTTCATAGAGACCTACGATAGAAGAAATGACTATAATTAAATATTTAAGGTAAAACACTAAGTGAAAATCAATGTTCCTTAATTTTAAATTAAAATGCCTTAATGTTAAAATCAAGGCCTCTTAAAAATTAATTTTAAAAATGTTTCTGTACCACGTCTTATAAAATTACGTTAACGATTTTCTCGAGTTCTAATTTTTTCAGTTTTTAACTAATATGTTTCATCAGTCCCATCATCGGGGACCTTGACTTGCGGAGCTGCAAAATGCAGTTACGGCCTTGGATGGCTCAGAGATACAGATACTCGTAATAATAATAATAATAATAATAATAATAATAATACTGTGGAAGGTTGTTTTTGAAGATTCCTGATTATTTTTATAAATAAAATGTTTGGTAGCTTTTATAATTTATATATTTTAAATATTTAGCTCTAAGTAAATCAAGCTTTTATTTATGACCAGTGAACCCACGATCCAAGAAACGTCATGAATAAACATCTGTAACACCGTAACTTCGGTTTTATTACTCTTTTAATGACAGGGTCCACAAGGGGTATTTTATATCTTTTAATTGTAATAATAATAATAATAATAATAATAATAATAATAATAATAATAATAATAATAATAAAATTATTATTAACGTTTCATTTATAACAAACAGAAGCTCTACTCTAGTTGTGTTTCATTAAAAAGTATTATCAAGGTTGATTATGAATGAAAAAAACCTACGAACTGTGTGGCTATGGAAAACTTTTAAAAGTCGTGTTTTTCTCCCGTTTGACGTGTATTTACATAACAGCAATTTCTGTGGTAATAAAAATTCATATATATTCCTCGTCTTCCACTTGAAAATATCCATGAGAAACGAAAATCATAGGAATATGGGCTGAACGGACGCGAGTAGGCTAAAATACAAACTCGAGAAAACATTACATTACCTTCAATAGATTGCAGGACTTCTTATTTGTGGTAAATAGCAATTCTTCATCGAACAGTTAATATTGCACTCTAATGCATTCAAAATGAAGACTCGTTCAAACTGAACTGTCCGGACAACAGGGCCAGATTAAAAGATCGATTTTCCCGTCCCGTCTGCAATGAAAAACAGCAATAATTCCCTCGGCAATGGAAATTCGTACTTTGCTCGTCCTCCGCCTGAAAGAAGCAACGAGCGTTCTCCTGTCGTGTACAACAAGGCCACCGATAGGAACACGCGTTGTGGGGGTGGGGTGGGGGGGGGGTGGAGCGGGCGTCTGAATTGCAGACGCGGGGTGACTTATTATGTGCGTAATGCGCGTTCGCAACGCCCCAATAATCGGGCTAATGCGACTCGCCGCGATATCTCCGGGCGCATCTCTCGCCCGCACAAATCCAGAGCGCCTATTCAGGCCGAGTTGTCATGCCACCAATCACCGTCCGCGGCGGCCGCCGTCGCGGGCCCGGGGGGGGGGGGGACGGGGGGTGCATTGACCCGCGAGACGAAAGGGCGGTGAGGCACAGAGGTTCGAAATCGATGACAGTACGATGTAATTCAATTACTAGTGGATGGAGACAGGAGAATATTTGAAGCTTGAAATAGAAACGAGATTGGAAAACCCCTGTATTCTGGCATTTTTCATCTTTTGAATCGCCTCTGTCATTGCGAATTCAAACGAATACGCCCGAATTCTAAGAAATTCTTCGAATCTTATATTTTGAAAATCACTGTAATCTTTCGGTGTCCCAAGCTGTCAAATGTAAATTTCTATTTTTAGGAACTTTTTTATTTTAGTTTTATATTAATTAAAACTTATTTTAAGAATCTTAAAGAACGACGTTTTTGGATTCAACGTTTACAAAAATGTATTTAATAAGTTCTTAAAAATTTAATATGTTCATTGCAAGTATAAAAATAATCCAGATTTGAACTTTCATAAGTAATTCCCTTTTTTCTAAATGTAATAATCAATATAATTTTATAAAAATGAAATTTAAAATCTTAAATCTCTCATAATTCGAGGTAATGTCGGGTGATACGAGAACACAAAATTACCACGCATCACCAGTCACTGCAAAAAAATATTCGCGTAATTTTCTAACATCCAGTTTCGATCTGTCGTTTACCTAATCAGAACTGGCTTTAAATGACACTCACACAATCGAATTGCCTTCCGCTCTTCATCCGCTGTGCGGGGTCGGCGGGGCGCTTTGTGAAGGTCCGTCCTTTGAGAGGGGTGCCTCGGCAGGGGGGTTGTTCGCACCAGCAGCGCGATGGGAACCGGGGGGCAGAGACCCCCACTCCCCGTCCAGGGGACATCGCATTGCGGTCTGCATCCGCCACGGCCCCGCCCCCTTCGCCAGCCGCAAGCCATTGAGATTGTCTCGGCATCTTCAGGGGGAAGCAGGGACGTCGCGTGGCTACGGAAGCTAAAAATAAAGGATTGGACAAGACCACTGAATTTTTCCTCCAACGGTACGTGCTGTGAACAGATCTACGACATGGGCCCGATGACTTTTTAATGTTCCGAAGGCTTCTATTCCTGGCATCTTAAGTGCTCTATGTTTGCACAGCTATTGTCATTATAGTATGGTGGATGCTTAGAATTCCAGAGTGCAATTCCAGCAAAATTGTCTAGTTAATTATGAAGACTGGATCTACTTTCTTATCAACGACTTATTATTCTCAAATCTCATCCTCCAGTATCAATCCTCCATTATCAATTAACGGTTAACTGCATTAACGGTACCTTGCGACGGTTCACTAAAATCTTCTTCACTAAATAAGAATGACAGAAATGAATTAATGACGAATTAATAAAAAAATATTCTTCCTTATCAAAGCATTTTTACAGAGTTTTCAAATTTAATATTTATAATAACATTTTGAGGGTCATAATACATTTATAATAACATTCATCAGTGTTATGTTAATAAGAAATACATTATTTAATATATGTATATTGTTTCCTGAATCATTTATAAAATAGAGAATGCGAATTTTCATTAAGAAACAAGAAAAATTGAAAGAATTGCTTTGTGGTGTGTTTTATCTTTGAAAAATTTAGTGGCTTAGATTGTTACATTTGCATAATGTAAATGAAATATTATTTCGTTTTGACACATAATTAAAATGAACCGATATTCAAGCATCCGTATATATTGTACCGCGAAGTAGAAAAGGACCATTCCTTTTCGATCATGAATCTGGCACTTACTGGCCGATCAGCGGCAACCCTCATCCGTCGTCTGCCTCGTTGACCAACCCCACATCTCTACCGCAGCCCCTCCTCATCCACTATTTACTCTGGAGCAGCCGGTCGCGGCGGGGACCGTGGGAACCTCAGAATCCACACGAGAAAATTGTTTCAAGCTCCGCTACACAGTAACCGGATAGATTATTTTCGCGGGCAGTATCAAGTTATCTCAAAGGGTGGATTATAATCTCTGACCGTCGTCCGGCTCTCCCCACCCCGTGCAGCAAGTGGCCACTCGTTCCGCGCCCTTTGTCCGGCAGCCTACCCCCCGGCCACGCGCCCGACTTACGCGGTATTTGCTCACGGGCGGGCAGCGGGGCGCAGAGTACATATTGGGGGGAGTTGTGGGAACGACGTAATCTACATGCCCAGGAGAAGGTACACGCCGCTGCAACTGACATCAATAAGGGGATCACGTCTTCATTTCCTCCGAGCAGAGGTTAACTGGGTTCTTTACTACGGTTATTCCCACAAGCCGGAAAATCATCCTATTTTCTAATATAATATTTAACATTTCAAATATAACTTACAGAAGGTATAAAAATATCATCAGTAGAACAATAAAATATAATATCAATTATTAATGAGAAAGCCAATCATCGAAAATATGAAACTCGTCGCATAATTAGCATTGAAGTATAGTATAGAGAAGCTATAATGCTGAATATCCCCAATTATATTAAATTGATACATGCTCATTGGATTTATAACATGTACCAACCTAATGACATATACTACTAAAGATATAAACGAAACAATCGACCATACGTTAACCCACATAAATATACTTTGATGTACATTTTCTCAAAAAAAAATTTTTAAACAAAATTTTCAGGAATGTTGGCATCGGACACTACTTTTAAGTGACAAGAACTATAAAATAAACACAATTTTGAGTATTCACGTTCTAAGAAATTGTACGTAGGAAAAATTGTACCATGTGTCTAAATATGCTGAAAACATTACATAAACACACGTCACACCCAAGATCTTACGAAATACCATAAGAGTACGACTTTTGAGATAAATGAGGCGAATGATCAAAGGGGTATGAAGTTGCTTTACGAGGAGAGAAGGCAAACAGTTAACAAAAAGGTAGACGAAAAAATGAGAACAGTTCATGGTATGTTGTAGATAATTTATCAGAAAAATAATGCTTAATTTTATAAACAGAATAATAGGAGCTCATTTTGAGTTGTCTTTTGAGTTCATTAAGCCACATGAATTATTTTTTGTAAGTATATTTATATTAAATACAAACGATTTTATTTTATTCACTACTTCATATTTCATTCCCCAATATTTATTTTCTGTTATGTAAACACGTTAAACCCCAGGTATCACTACATATGTTGCTACACAACTGAAAACTCCTGTATGACAGAATAACAAAAATTAAAATAGAAAAACGCCATAATTTGTACTTGGAAACCAATCATGTAATGTTACAAAAATATAAAGAATCACAGAAACACGTACACATAACACGGCCTTAACCAGTACTCACTTGGAACATTAATTACACATTTGAATGAGTTTAATTTAATAATTCATCTAATGCGTTTTCAATTAATTTACCATTAATAAATCATGAACAATTATCCAATTCCCTGAGTTTCTCTTTTCCATTTCACCTCGCAGAGTCCTGCACTTTGGTTGTGGAACCTAACGGTGTTTTTTGTCATTAGATGGAAGTGACGATGAAGATAATGATGTACGAAAAAGGAGATTTGATGAGTAAATAAGCATGGGACAGCTGGAAAAAAGGCCCCCAGGAGGCCTCAATTTAAAGCACGGGTGTTCCCACTGACTCCCCCCGCCTCCTCCCGCCCGCCTCCGCCTCCCGCCCCGCCTCCGACTCCACGCCCCGCCTCCGACTCCACGCCCCGCCTCCGATCCCGCCCCGCCTCCGACTCCACGCCCCGCCTCCGACTCCACGCCCCGCCTCCGACTCCACGCCCCGCCTCCGACTTCCCCCCTCCGACACCCCACCCCGCCTCCAACACCCCGCCACGCCTCCGACACCCACCCTGCTTCATTTTAATCCTTGGAAGTTCTTTTTGTTCTGATTTTTCGCTGTACTTTGCATCTCCCGTCGGAACGCCCGTGTGGGCCGCACAGGGAGCAAGCCGTGCAGGTTCCTCCGCTTAAGGGAGCGGCGGCGGTGTCTGTGGCGCGGTCTGCGGCTGTGCTACAGGCAGCGCGCGCCCGAGAGGCTGGTCGCGGTCGGCCAAGTGCTCCCTGCGAGGCTGCAGGGGCAGGGGGTACGCAGTGGAAGCCAACGGGGATCTCGGCTGGTGGGAGGGCAGCCGCCTCTTCCCTTCCACCCGGCAAAATAGCAACGGTCTTAAATACGTACTTCCAGCTTTAGCCTTTCTAGCGACAGTAAACGCAATTGAACAGCCACGGCGACGGTCAAAAATCCGTTCACAAGTTACTGGATCAATAAATATAGTGTTGAAGAGTGTAATTTTAAACTAAAATAACGAGGCATACTGAAAAGAGGCGACACATTCAAGAATAAACTAGCAATTAAATTTTTTTAAATACAAGAATAGAGATTTAGAGCAATGCAATATGAATAATTTGGAGAGTTTTCTCTTCTTAATACCATTAGCGGTAACGACTACGAACCACGGCCCCTCAGCGCCGTAGTTGAGATAGGAAGGTTGACTGATTGATTACTAATTCCGGGTGCATCAACTGCTAAAGCCATTAGTGCCGTAAGTGTAGTGTATGTTTTATCGCTGGAGCGACGGTCTACCCTCGCTGGATAGCACTATCTGGCGCCAACCTACAAGTTGGCTTGCGGGATTTTCTCCAAACAGGTATCCCATCAGCGAAGCACCGCCCCAGTCGCGACTAGCTGCAAGCTCCCGTTTGATCTCCCGGTACGTGTAGTAGTGAAGAACATACAAGTGTAAGTGACAAGTGAAGGTAGGACAAGGAAGCGGAAGAAAAGATCGCGTGCGGTAAGTGGTCCTTTTGTTAGGGTCCTGCTCCGGCATTCGCCTGGTCGGGGAAAGCGCGGAAAACAACCGATTAAGCAGCCGGCAGCTACAATTCTTCTCCAGACAGCGGCTGAACTCGCCCTAGCTACGTATACATAAAAATCCAGACATTATCTGGACTCAAACCCTAGGAGCTCCCGGTCAGAGGCACAGCACTGCCATCAATTGATGCACTGTGGAAAAAAAAAAAAAAAAAAAGATTTCGCTCGCAAGGAAGCAGCCATTCACCCGTTGCCCTCCTCTCGCTGCCAGTCACTCGCCGCCATCTCGCCTCTTCCCATCTGCCGGACGCACCTTACGAGCGCCAGCGCTCATAGACCGGGCGCCAGCAAGAAAATCACACCTACTTCTCATAGAGTCTTAGCTCAAAGCTAAACCTTTTTGAGAAGTTAGCTAGTGCGTTGAGGAACAGAGAAACGCAAGTACGACGGCCTGTAGGTGTCGGCGTTGCGCTGAACAATTTTTTCAATGTGTCGAAAACCAAAACAAAAAACTCAGCTTGGAGAATGAGTACGCAGCTAATTCTTGTTGTACATTGTTCGTTAGATAGCCGGAGTGTGAAGGAGTTGTATCCCAATGATGTGGCGTCTCAAACTGTACGCCATATTGAATTCAAAGTGTAATTTTTAAAATTCAGTTCAGTATAATTTGAATTCAATATAGGGGTGCAGTTTGAGACCTCACATGGGTACAACTCCTTCTCACTTTGGCTATCTAACGAACAATGTACAACAAGAATTAGCTGCGTACTCATTCTCCAAGCAATTTTTTTTTTTTACGACACATTCAAAAAATTGTGCAGCGCAACGTCGACACCTAGGCCGCCATATTTGAGTTTCCCTGTTCCTCACTGGCTAACTTCTCAGTCGTCTTAGCTTTGAGCTTATCGTATATAGTGTTGCTTGCTGGCTCTCGGCCTGGTCACGAGGTCACCAAGCGATTGCACCGGAGGGGGGGGGGGAGAATGATGCCTCTGGCGGCGGAAACACTCTGCTACGATGATAGAGTGCGGGGAGTATTGTGGGACTGCATTGTGTGACTTGGAGGCAGATATTGTGGTTTGGTGACACTCTACAATGGGCTCAAGAGGAAGAAACGTCCGGGATAAATCTGCGTCTTTAGAAAATGAAAAACACCCCCTGGAAGCATTTCATTTTCTGCGCAAGATTTTCTCAATCTCGGTTGCATCTGGTTCTGGACTTTTCTTAAGCGTTGCTACGTTTCACAGCATCTGCAATACCAACACGAATAAATACAGAAGGTCAATATTACAACTTCCTCGTTTGAAATTATCAAGTAATTTACTAAAAGTAAAAATGTTGAACGCCTTTCATCAACAGATTTTATTTAAAAAAATTAAAACGATAGTTTAATTTGTGACTAGCGTAGTATAATCTAAAATCAATTTCTAAAACCGTAATAGAAGGAATATTTTTCTGGAGTGTTGCAATACACAGTTTTCTCACCCTATGATGAATACAGTAAACCCTCGCCAGCACGAAATTGCTCAAAACGAACAAAACTTCGGTATGGGCAAGGGATTATGGTAATACAGACATTTATAAAACTCGGATAATACGAATTTTTATAACAGGGACTCCGATTATTTTGATCCCTTGAAATTCATGGTAATGAGGGTTTACTGTATAAAAATTTCGACTGTGCAGAAATAGTTTGCAAGAATATCCATGTTTAATCCACTAATTTAGTTTCTACTTTACTGACCACACACAAATTAAATCAATTTAAATGTTTAGATTTAATTTGTTTGAATTGCAACTGGTTATGATCCATTGGTAGTTATACTAGTATATAACGCCAAAAACGCTTCTCTATGGGTTTTCCCAAGAACAATAGTTTAAACAAATATTATCAAGTTTTTATTTTAATCAGTTAATCCTGATCTATTCTATTATTCTAAGATCTTAAATTTCCGAATCTGAACCCTTTTGACGGAACTAACAAGTTAATCTTTTTTCGTTCAACGAGACGAATTTAAATTGAAGAAATTGACTACTTCATTTGAAAACCTTTTTCCCCCGCAGACTTAAAACCACACTATTTTTGGATATACTCGTATTTCAATAATACTTGGGGATGATTAGTTTGATGTGATGTGCGCGAATTCAGTTTAGCATCCGAGATCATAAATGACACATTAATTCTTCTTTAAACCTTTCATTTACTCTTCAATCCACTTCTGCCTGAACAAATTACCTAAACATGAATTGCGGAATGACAGCTAATTGTTTTGGCTCATGTTGTCAACGGAACATCAATCAAATGTTGATGCAGATGCATGACAAATGGCAGCAATATTAAAATGACAAGCAACTGAAGCCTCAAAACAGACATTCTTGCAGATCATTTTGATGAGTTTGATCGTTATGGAGCTTGTCAAGTATGACAAAACTGCTAGTATCTACCTCCAACAGAGTTCGGAAATGCCCGATTATGGGTGAATTGGAAATCGCAGGAATACCTTCTCAGTGAAAATTGCGCACACATTCTGTAAGAAACTAACCGACAAATCTGATCATGAGTAATATACAACTATGTGAGAGAATTTAATACTTCATGATTTCATTGATTTTCTATAACGTAAAGTCAGATCAGGCTTGATTTTCTGTAACGTTTTATTCTCCCAAACTTCATAAAACGTCCCATACATTAAAACTGTTAACGAGTAACAAAAGTTATGTTAGAAATTTCCAAAATTTGTAACGAGTAAGATTTTATATCTTATTTAAGGCACGATTTTCCAAACGCTGGCGCTGCGAGTAATAAAAGTAATAAAAGCCCTTTATTATATCCAATATCTTAATTAGTTCAGATATTGGATATTTATGATATCCAATATCTTAAATAGTTCAGAACCGTTATAAGTGTTACATATGTCAAACTTAAGTAAAAATCCGCCCTACCCAACGTTTTTCAGAGCATTTCTTTCGTAGAACAAATGGCCTGCCTCAGCCGAAAACTGGCATGAAGATATTTAATACATTAATGAACATACTGCCCAAAAATTTACATCCCAATGTACCTAAACCATCACGAAATAACTACAATCAGAATGTCCGAGTCCCCCGAATCTAATGCACAAAAATAATCTTAACCGTAGCTTCCCGCACAAGGTTCACCTCGGCCTCCTGCAAACAGCAGCAACACCACCACAACCGCCGCTGCAGCAGAACAAAAGCTACCGGGGGACAAAACAGCACAGCGACGAACTCTGGGGCTAAATCTCGAATACTTGGTCAGATTATGATGGAGGGGGAAGATGACCCAGCAAGTTGTATTGTAGCAACACCCTTGACAGGTGAAATGTCGAGCAAGAAATAAAATATTAAAAAAATATGAAAACGTTATTGAATTTGTTTCAAACTTATATTGTTACTTTTTTGTTTTTGAGGTTTGTTTTCGAGCATTTCCAATATAAAAACAACGGAATGGCGGATCCAATATGGCGGGAAAACAAAAAGATTTAAATAAAATATAAATATAGAAGCTAGGTAGTAAATGAGAGATTTGAAAAATAATTAAATGAATTTTCTAGTGAAAATTATTCAATAAATCTTTCTTTATAATTGTAGTATAAGTACACAAAATACAAGGGTATCCTGATATACCATAAGTATACAAAATACAAGGAGTTTATCATAGGTATGCTTTGAAATTTATCTGAAATTTTCCGAAGCACGAGTGGTATTTAAATGGACTATTCCACGAATGAAATTATGTCCAACAGAGCTTCAAAATGCGCCAAATATTGAAAATAACTGACAGCCACGTTAAAATCAAAGAGGTTATGTTATAGTACATATGCGGTTTATTTTACATGACCATAGCAATCAATGTATTCCGTCTCTAAGATTGATGAGTCACAGTTTATAATTGGGCAGTAGGTAGAAGCAGTAAGAAAAATCTGCAAAAAAAAGGGATACTTTTTTTGAGATACACTGCGAGTCTTTTGAATTTTGACCAGTCTTTCGGGGTTTGGTCCCAGTGTGCGGCGGTGGAGATTCGGGTCTCTGGGCAGCGCTCTGCGGGTTTCTCGTCGGCCGAGGCGGAGACCGCAGCGGCAGCGAAAGAAATTAATGTGCCGGGGCGAAAATGAAAGAGAGCAATTTTGTTCCCGCGAGCAGATACACGAGAACCTCGTTAGTCCCGGATAATTGGGACTGCGGTGAGCTTGAGTTCACACATTCCCTGACTCCGCGTGTTTTACAGGTATTTGGTTTTTCGGCCGTTTGCCGTGGAGTCCTTTGCTAACATACTCGTAGGATAATTATTCCCAGATTTATGATGGGCATATTTCATCGAAATTTTAAAAATATACACTTTTTTATTTTAACGATAACGCAACGTGAATAATTGGCATTCGTGCTGTATAAAAAGAAAATTACATATATCCAACCAATGAAGAAATAGTATCACTTCGCAGTCTCTGCAAGAGCTCATTAGAACTCACCAATTATATTTGGTCTGCATTTAAAGTTACGGGACCTCCATGAATGTTTAACAGCACTCACCTGCAAAAGAAAAAAACAACATAATTAAAACTGATGATAAAAATAGGAAACAATAAAAATACAACGAAAAATGTTTTTATAAAATGGCGTAAATAAAAGGATACACTACGAGCAACCCAACACGTTGCAACAAGTGGTGCTAGTATCGGGCACAGTTGAGACGCAAGCTGTTTTCTGAAGATCCAAAGACTTGAAAACGTTTTAGAATTGAATGATAGTAATGATATATTGAATGAAAATAAAAAATAAATAAAAGTGTGTGTTGGGAGGAGGGATATACATACAGCATTGAGAATCTGTTAGAATTAACGACGTTTTAAGAAGGGGAAATATACAGCAGCGCGTTAAAATAAACAAAATAAAAAGAGAAGAGAGAAATATGGAAAAGTCAGACGTGCTAAACATCAGAACAAAGAGGGAAACCAGCAAGAGAAAGGCACTTTCTCAACACTCTTGTCATAACCCACGGACGAGATCAGAAAGAGCCCACGGAGAACTAGAGGATTTTTCATGGAAAATCTTCTTTAGAGATTATTTTAAACCGTAACTTGCATTATTAACATTTCAAATATATACTAAAAATAGCAAAAAATAAATTCTTAATATATTTTAAATAAAGAATTTTATTCTTGTTATTGACCATTGTAGAAATCACGACCGTTAATAAGTAGTAGGAAATGGATCACGGGATCGGTCAATTAATGACGTTTCGAATATTTAATTCTTCATCAGGGCTACAAAAATATTCCGAAACGTTGGCAAACTCATGTGTTTCATTAATTGACGGATCCCGTGATCCATTTCCTACTATTCTTGTTCTTGAAGTATTTATTCGTCCTGAGGGGGAGCGGGTGCGTGCGTCCGAAGCAGTGACCTCGTGCTCGTCGCGGGGCCATGAGAGAGTAAGTAGCCTTGGCCGTGCAGCGCCCGTCCTCCAACTCCACAGCAGCAGGGGGCAGGGGAGGAAAGCGAGGGGCGGGGCTGGGGTTGTGGGGACGAGGTCTGGGGAATCGGGGTAGGGGTGAGGGCGAGGTAAGAGGCGGAGTTGGGAGCAGGTTGGGGTGTGTGGCGGCGTGCGACGGCGGGTATGGGGCGGCGCGTGTGAAAAGGGATGACGGGATAGGGTGTAGGGCGGAGTGTGGGAGCTGGGCGGGGTTTGGGGCGGGGGATGAATTGGGGGCGGGGTTTGGCGGCGGGATGGGGGCGGGGCTTGGAGAAGGGATGTGGGAACAGTGTGTAGGGCGGAGTGTGGGAGCAGGGCGGGTGTGGGGTTGGGCACTGGGGGTAGAGCGTCGGGGCGGTGTATGAATAGGGCGCAGGGCGGGGTGTGGGTGCTGGGGATGGGAGCGGGGGGAGACACGACAGGGTGGGGCGACGGGGTGGATGCGTAGGCGGGTTGGGGCAAGAAGGTCCGGAGCGCGGGGGCGTGGCGCGTGGGGGTTAGCGAGGGGGCGGGCGGGCGGCGGCGGGGGTGAGCAGATCTCCCGCGCAGAGTCTTATCGGCCGGAGGGCGTTCAATATGCCTTCGGGGCAAGCGTTTAACCTCGGAGGTTGCGAGAAAGTTGACGGCGGCGGCCGGGAAGAGGCTGTCATCGGGATAAAGCCGCCCCCGCCATTGTCTCCATCGGCGCCGACCTCCGCCCCGTCCCCGCTCCGCATCGCGCGCGTATCTTGTTCCTCCGGCGCGGGGGCGGGGCTCCGAGCCGCGACAGGGGGAAAGAAAGCCACGGACTCCATAGGGAGGAAAGAGAGGGAGGAGAAGAGGAAACAAGAGACGGAGTGAGCTGGAGGAAATGCTAAGGAAGAAACGAGAGAGAGAGAGAGAGAGAGAGAGAGAGAGATGGAGTATAATATAACAGGAGAAATAACTAGAGAGAGGACGGCAGAGAAATTGGGCAATGCTTTACATCCAACATGATTTTTGACAAATATTTTCGATTTTATGTGAACGAAAAACAACAGATCTGTTATCGTTTATTATTCATTAGTAAATAATTCAAACAGAAGGAAGATACAACTTTCACTGATGTAGATTCACAAAATTAAAACAACAGGTATACGACTATGAAACGTTCAGTACAATTTCATAGAACCCTTGTTCTCTTATCCAGAAAATTAAACCCAATTAAATAATTTGCATCAAATGAACCATCAACACCACTTTCCCTCGACACACGCTTTTCTTCTAACATGGAGGCTTTCAGACGTCTCCATACACTCATGGCGAGCTATCTCGGTTAGTCCTGAAATAAAGTCGCCTGCACTATTGTCTCGGGGATGCCGCTACCCCAGGGGCGCTTATCTCCTTCCTGTCTGAGGGGCGAGGAAAAGAGACAGGAGGTTGGGTGTAATGTAGGGAGTGCCCTAATATACTTTGCGGAGTAGTAACGAACGCGATACAGCTGTGGTGAGAGGGCCTCGCATAAAATTCCAAAGAGGCTAGATTTATCCTCTATGGAACGCAGGGCGGTTCTGTCTCAACAAGATTACCCTCCTGAACAAACCAGAAGAAACAGCCTATACAATCAAGATAGCCCGTACTACCGGAAACTTTGATATTAACTCACCAATCTTTAGATCTAACGTCAAGAACTGGAATTCGACAATTACAGATGTTGGTACGAACGAGATTAAATTATTGTTTCCTAGGAAAATTTATAATCGCTCGCCTTCCACGATAAAATTTTTAAAAAATACTAATCAACACAACTCTCATTTTGTGCGTTAATAAAGTAATTATTATTTTAACTTATTATCACTCATATATTTTGGTTTATTTATTTACCACAGATCGTTTATTTCTACAAACTACTCACATTATCTGGAATAAAATCGACTGGGCTTGTTAGCCGTCCAGCCTTTACACAATGTCGAATACACAGTTGTATTCAACGTTGCTTTTCTAGAATCATTCAACGCGACTTGGAAAAAATTCCGCATTCTCGCCGGAAGGATCGTTAAAGCGAAGTGTGGCGTCAGCCCAGGAGCGCCTTCGGGACTGAACCCTCCATCGCATCGGCGGCGTCTAATCGAGATGCCCAGATACGACTGTCTGGTTGCTCCTTCCGAGAACCCTTTGGCAGCGGCGACGCGGCGGCGGCGGCGCTGGCTTCGGAAACAGCGAAGGCGGGGGCGGGGGAGGGGGAAAGGCGTGGGAGCGAGCGCGGATGAGTTTCAGTTGAGTGAGCCTCGCCCGGAGTCACTCTTCCCCGCCCCTCCGCCGCTCATCCCCGCCGCCACCCCCTCGCGCGACCCCGCTCGGCCCTTTGAAAGCGGGCCGCGTGTGTTTGTAGAAGGGCGTGGCGACGGAGGCAGCGGTTGCGGTGGCGGAGGCAAAGGTGGAGGCGGCGAATCGGGAAGAGACGGGGACGGAGACGGTGAGGGTGGGTGTCGGGGACAGGCACAGGTCGGAGACGACTGCGAGAACGACGGTGGAGATGACGGCGAAGACGGCGGAGACGACGGCGGAGACGACGGCGGAGACGACGGCGGAGACGACGGCGGAGACGACGGCGGAGACGACGGCGGAGACGACGGCGAGACGACGGCGAGACGACGGCGAGACGACGGCCGAGACGACGCCGAGACGACGCGGAGACGACGGCGAGACGACAGCGAGACGACGCGGAGACGACGGCGGAGACGACGGCGGAGACGACGGCGGAGACGACGGCGAGACGACGGCGAGACGACGGCGGAGACGACGGCGGAGACGACGGCGGAGACGACGGCGGAGACGACGGCAGAGACGACGGCCGAGACGACGGCCGAGACGACGGCCGAGACGACGGCCGAGACGACGGCCGAGACGACGGCGAGACGACGGCGGAGACGACGCGGAGACGACGGCGGAGACGACGGCGGAGAGACGGCGCCGAGACGACGGCCGAGACGACGGCCGAGACGACGGCCGAGACGACGGCCGAGACGACGGCCGAGACGACGGCGGAGACGACGGCCGAGACGATGGCGGAGACGACGGCGGAGACGACGGCGGAGACGAGAGCGGAGACGCGCCGAGACGACGCCTTAGTAGATGAGTGGACACCGGGGCGATTTGTTGGGGAAAAGGGGGTGAAGGTGACGTGGGCAGGCAACGAAAGAGGAATTAATGGGAACGGCCCGGGCGTTGGCCTCGGTGGTTTCATCGTCGATGGCGATAGGATGACGGAATGTTGTGTGACATACAGGAAGATGCAGACAACGGGCGAAGGCGAAGATGGAGGTGGAGAAGGGACTGGAGTTAGGGTAGTGTTGAAGGCGAATGGCAAAGTGATGGCGACGATGAATGTGCGTGGCATGGCATAAGGGAGAGATGAGATGGCAAGGGAGATGTGAGAATGAAAGCGGGAACAGCGGCAAGGGAAGGGTTGATTGATTGACTGTGATTCCGGGTGTGTCAACTACTGAAGTCATTAGTCCCGAAAGTATAGTGAATGTTTTTCATGCACTATAGTGAGGTAGTTGTGGTCTTCCCCCTGGATGACGAAATCCGGCGCCGACCTACCGTCGACTAACGGGGTTTTCCCCAAGCAGGTATCTCCCAGCAGAGACAAGTTCTGTGTCTCCGACAAGTCTTCCGGCGTTTGTGGTAGTGTAGTGCATATTAGTATAAGGGTAGGAAGAGGAAGGAAAGATCGCGCACCGTTCGTGGCCCGATAGGGTACGGCTCCGGCATTCCCCTGGTGTTCATCGGAGAAACCACGGAAAACTACCGATCAGAGCAGCCGATGCTTGAATTTTCCTCCAGACAACGACTGAATTCGACCTAGTTGAAACCTAGGGTAGAAAATCCTGCTGCCGTCGGGATTCGAACCTTATGTCCTCCCGGTCAGAGGCACTGCCATAACATCAAGTGATACCACCTAAGCCGGTTGGAATGTAGTCGCAGTCAGCCTGTTCCCCAAGGGCGGACGTGAGGGAGACAGTGATGGCAGCGGCCGAGTAGTCACGCCACGGGGTAAGGAAATAGCGAGGAGGCACTGAGAAGCATCCACGTCAGCAAACACGCTGCACACAAACGTATACACACACACACACACACGCGCGCGCGTCTCGCACGTCGCCTGGGTCAACAGTACAAGAGGCTGGGACGGTGATGGAGATATCTCGTGTGCTTCCGACTGCAGAGTGAACACATGAGAACACAAGTGAGAGTTGTAGGAGGGGAAACGTCTTGGAAGAGGGGCAAGGAAACGACTCAAGGTTGCAGTGGGGGAGAACAGAAAGAACTGTGGGAGAGGAGGAAGAAAACAGTACGTTTACACGATACCTGTGTTAATATTCCAAAAACGTTCCTTTTAAGAAACATTTAATAAAATCGCAGACACTAGCAAATTTATTACATAAATTTCGTTTTATTGGTGTCTTAATTTAAGTGTCAATTTGTGTAATTTCGGATGCAGCGCCTAATTTTGATATTCTTTTTAAAATATTGAAATAATTTTAAACATTGAATATTTTTTCATGTTTTGACTATTAATAGTTAAATTGTTGGGAAAGGATTCTGAAACTCAAGAAAGCGTGCGAAGATGATTTTCTCCCCCATACGTCACATAGTTTTTTTACTGTTTTCTGACCAAATAAATATGTAAATAAATAAACCACCAAATTACAGAAGACGCCGTCCGCTTTAAAGCGCCGCGCGAAAGAAAAAAAGCGTGTTACTCGCGGGCGCAGAGCCGGCCCGCGCTCGCAGCTGCTCTCTAAGAATTTTACGAGCGCTGGGAGCAGGCGAGCCCCACGCGCGTCATATGCATGCGCTACATAAATGACGCACGGCCCGCGTCGCACCTCGTCAACGTGTGTGGTGAATGCGGAATGCAACAACACAACTCCCGTGTTTTTACATATGAATGCTGAAAAATAAAACGACTATGTCAATAATACATCGCTCAAAAACTATTGATGTTTTGAAAACAGGTTTAACGACCTCTTATGTTCGATACGATAAAATCAATGTTCACGCGGGGGAGAATTTAATTTCAAAGTGATCGGATGATGATGATAATAATAATAATAATAATAATAATAATAATAATAATAATAATAAAATTTACAATAATAACCGATCCGGATAGCCGAGATCGCTAAGGCAGTAGAGCCGTTGCGATCTGGGACGGAAGGATCGCGGGTTTGAGTCCCGCCTCGGGTATGGGTGTGTTTGTGTATGTCTGTACGTGTGCCTTCCATTCATCCTTCATTATCATCATCCTCGTTCCACATCCTAACCCCCCAGGACTATCAACCCTGGGGGATAAAAAGTTGAGTCAGCATAATGCTGATTATCACAAAAAGGAGTCACATAGACTTGCCACGGGAAAAATGTAACTGAGCCTCAGTAAGTGTAGGTGTATGTCCGCAAGGACCTAGACGGCAAATTCGTGATAAAAAATAAAATAATAATAATAATAATAATAATAATAAATAATAATAATAATAATAATAAACAAAACTCAGCCATCTCAGGGCCGTCTGAGACGGTTAAAAGGCACTACGCATGCTTTGGCCGCCTAACCACGTGCGAGAGATGAATCTTAAAACAATCAGAGTTCGCTTTGTTCGATCATATAAACTGACAGTGGTGCTTAGTTACTATTAACTTTTACAAAATTATTGTGATTAGGGGACTTGATCATTCACAAACAAAGTATCGAAAACATTAAAACACGGAGCACTAACCATCGATGTTAAAACTTCAGCTGCAAAAACATCGACGCTTCAATAAAAGCTGCAGAGGTAATGACTTTGTGTATAGAAAAACTCGAATGAAGGTTTTTTTTCATGTATCTTTTCGAAAGACTGTCCGAGGGGAAGTATCAGAGAAATTGACACTTCTTCCGAACTTCTCTGCCCTGTCCATTTTTTCGTCTACTTCGGTACTTTCAGACCTCTCTCAAATCTGTCAACAAACCAAACCTTTCCTTGCTCCCTCTTACCATTGTGCGTTTATGATCTGTCCCAACAGTCATGCCTCATGATGAGTTCTAACCAGATTGATTTCCTTTCTGCATTTGTCATGGGCAGAGTTCTCTCTCCTGCTAAACATCGGAGCTCCATGATCATTTTGGTTCAGCTGACTTTTATATTCTTATAAATATAAAGAATACTTTCCCAACTATTTGGCTTTCTTTTTTATAGATTTCATTTCTGACCTTTATATCCTTACACTCCACACAAAAACTCATGAATTAACATTTTCCAACTCAACACACAAACGTATGTCAGTGAACATAAAATCATTATGCAGAAATGTATTTTCTCTTAACATAAGGATAATTTGCACTTTGCACATTGAAAGCCCATTTTTTCCGTGAGAATTGTGTCTCAAATTACCATGTTCCTCAAACGACCGCGATCTCTGAAAAAGTGCCTCTCATTACACAAGGCTGCGAGATGAAAATTTACCCTCCGAAATCGAGGAGCCGCGCGGTTTAATTAGAAGGCGTCAGTCTGCTCGCCAAGTCGCGCGTCTTTTCGACGCCGCGGGAAGGAACTCGATGCTCAGATCTCCCGCTGACACAAATCTTCGCTCCTCTCGCGTACAAAAAGATGCCTTCTTTGTCATCCCGGCGACGGCAGCGGGAGGGTTGGAGTTCGTCTGCCAGCGGGGTGTCCAATGGCAGCGAGGAAGGTGCTGTGTGTGCTGAGCGAGGTGAGAGAGAAAGAGAGAGAGAGAGAGAGAGAGAGAGAGAGAGAGAGAGAGAGAGAGAGAGAGAATGAGACAAACGCGATGACATGGCGTAGGCGATGGCACGGTCTATGGCATAGTGCACATTCGCAGTCCTGGTGGCGTGGACTGTGGTGAAAAGGTGAGTAGCAACGGAGGGAGATGGAAGAAAGATGGAAATGTAATGGCAAAAAGGATGACCACAATTGTCGTTGCGGGACTCAGAAAGAAGGGATTGATGACAAGGCATTCACATGATGGAAATGGAAAAGTGTAAAAGTTTGGATAATGTGAAACGTATGCGGCAGGAGTATCAGGATCGAGCAGATCGGTAACGAGAAGAATGGGAAATGTCGGAACACACAGACGTTGGACCAGAGAGAATAGGGCAGAAACGAGAATGCAGAACACATGTCGGATCAGATCATGTCGGAATAGGGACCAAAGATGTCGGAACAGGGAGATCTCGGTACAGGGAGATCTCGGTACAGGGAGATCTCGGTACAGGAAGATCTCGGTACAGGGAGATCTCGGTACAGGGAGATCTCGGTACAGGGAGATCTCGGTACAGGAAGATGTCGGAACAGGAAGATCTCGGTACAGGGAGATCTCGGTACAGGGAGATCTCGGTACAGGAAGATGTCGGAACAGGAAGATCTCGGTACAGGGAGATCTCGGTACAGGGAGATCTCGGTACAGGGAGATCTCGGTACAGGGAGATCTCGGTACAGGGATGATCTCGGTACAGGATGATCCCGGTACAGGGATATCTCAGTGCAGGGATATCTCGGTACAGGATGATCTCGGTACAGGATGATGTCGGTACAGGATGATCTCGGTACAGGAGATCTCGGTACAAGGAGATCTCGGTACAGGGAGATATCGGTACAAGAAGATGTCGGTACAGAGAGATCTTTGCACAGCGAGATCTCGCTACAGGGAGATGACGAAACACGTAAAATAGATATCAGAATGTGCTTGAACCAGCATGTGTCGGAACGGAAGACGTCGGGAGCTTTTAGACGAGCAGTACGTCGGGAGCGGAGCGCGCAGAGGCTGGCGGGGCTGCGAGTAGGAGGCCCCGCAGCAGCGCCGCGAGGGCGCCGTGAAAACGGAAACCGCACTCTTGGCGCTTAAATTGAATTTACACAGCGCACGGCCGCCGCAGGCGTAATCAGCCCAGTTATCTAGGCGGCGCCAGCGGCGGTTCATACATCACCATTATCTCAGCGTCATAAAGGGGCGTTACGAGGCCTCTGCGACGAGGACCGGCGACGGCGCGCGGAGGGGGTGGGGTGGCAGGGGAAGAGGAGCTGGCGGGAAAGCAGGTGCGGGAAAAGACGTGCGGGAACAGAGGGGGACGGAAGGGAATTCAGGATGTAAAGGAATTCTCAGTGTTCAGCAGCGTTAACAGGTAGGAAATTTTAAAATCTGTATTGTCTTTGATCACCCTACATCACGCAAAATTCGAGGTGAGAAGTTACAATGTAGAATTATATTTTGTCAAACAAGTACATTTTGTACCGAAAAGGGCGCATTATTTTGCATCAGGGTAAGGATACACGTTTGCATAGATGAATCTGCTCAATTTCCACCATTTCTAAGCTAAGAAAAATATTGCATTATCAGCACTAAGAATTAAACAATCAACAATATCTAACGATACATCAATGTTTCGAAATTCGTATATGAAAATGATGCTTCGGTTGCTACACATTTCAAATATTCACATTTAAAATATGGTCGCTCTGTCGACCTAGTACTGCATACAAAAGTATTCTGCTGAAAAATGTTTATCTAAGTGCACAATCCCCCGAATATTCTAAACTTAGAATATTAAAGGGTTCAACAGCCGAGTAAAACGTCTAACATGGCATGTATTTTGAATCATGGACCACAACGATCGATACGGGGATTACCGGTAGCGGTAGCTCAGTACTGATGTCACTGCAGCGCCTCAAACCGGGAGGTCCTAGGTTCGTGTCCTGACGGAGCCAGCATTTTCGACACTAGCTTTTCAGCTAGGTCAAATTCAGTCGCTGTCTGGAGGAGAACTGGGTTGCTCTGATCGGTAGTTTTCCGTGGTTTCTCCGATCAACACCAGGCGATTGCCCCTATCAAACGGGCCACGGACCGCGCGCAATCTTTCCTTCCTCTTCCTTGTCCTATCCGCTCCCCTTACACACACACACTTACGCTAACATGCACTGCACTACCACATATTCCGGGAGACCGGTCGGGAGCTAAGAGCTTGTCCCGGCTAGGGCGGTGCCCCGTTGGTAGGAGAGTCCTGGTTAGGGGGAAACCCCACCAGCCGACGGTAGGTCGGTACCGGATCTCGCCATCCAGTGGGGGAGGATCACCGCCATCTACCGAGAAAAAACATGCACTACACTAACGGGACTAATAACCAAAGGAGTTGACGCCCCCGAAAAAACAGAAAAAGTCAATAATAATAATAATAATAATAATAATAACAACAACAACAATACCGACGACGAATTGACGCTTCGGAATATTATTGGTAACAACACCAAATTTCTATCCACATCAGTATGTCGCATGACACTGCCGCACCACTGCACCACCACTGCCACGCCCACCGCTGCAGCGCTCGCGGGCGCTAATTTCATTTGCAGTGGAAAATGGTGGCGGTGGTGACGGCGGGAAAGCAGCAAAGCTCTTGGCGGCCACACGTTCTGCTCTCGCAACAACCGAAAAACAGGTCAATTAGCTACGGACACTCCGTGATTGAGGCTGGGAACAATAGAAACCCGGCATTTAGACGAGGGACAAATCTAGTTTTTTTCGAATCCGAATGAAAAATAGCTGTGAATATTCCGTTTCCCTGAGAAAATGATTTCATCTAGGACCAACCACCCACTAGTAATCACACTAACGCGCTTAATTTCCGTTTTCGCGGTTTTAGTTTTTCCCATCGGCCTAATAAAGAGCTTTTTTTCAAATTGATTAACATTGGGCTGCCGCTGGAAAATATTCTCGCCGTAGTTATTGCAAATAAACTAGTTATAACAACGTCACATTTATGGCACCACGTTTTAAGTATAAGTTCCCGAACATTTGGGGGATAGGACAACTTCATTCTAGTGATATAACAGTCAACGGATGTCGGAATGAAGGAAGAACTGTCAGCATTTTTCTTAATTCATTTTACGGCCCTGCACATGTAAATGCGTGGTACACATAAGATATCAGAAGAGAATTGCGAAATTGTGGTTTCTCTATTACTCCTAACACGGTGCATGGAACGGAGTACACAGCTTACGGTGGAAATTCAGTGAGTTACACATACGATTTCAACAAAAATCGTAACTAGGAGTGTTAATAACGAGCATGATAAAAAGAACATTAAAAAAACTATTTTTTCTACCACGTCCTGAGACGTAGCATGCTTCGAGGAAAGTCTGGTCTGCAAAAACCAATGCATGAACATACAAGCGTGAACTTCCATAAAAATATTTGTATTCGTTTCCCATACTCTTTACTCTTTAGCCACATGTAACATACAAGTACCAACGCGCCGGTATGCGAATCATCTAAGCTGCAGCCGCCATCGAGGCAAATGCAGGAAACTCCATGACTGGCGGGGCAGTGGATTGCCATTGCAGTACAAGAGGAATCAAAATGTGATTGGAATTTAAAAGCTTCCCATAAACATTTCGAAACAAGACAATTTAAGGTCATAGCTGTACGAAATCGGCCTGTTTGAAGCCCTCATTTCTATTTCGTATAAAAATAACTTTCACTTTGGTATTCGTTTTTCATCACCAGTTTTTCATCACTTTCTAACAGTTTGTAACTCGTGCACCAATTGGCGCGAATCACCTGGGTTGTAGACAGCTGAGAGGCGAATATCGGGAACGCGGCACAGGCGGCGATGGCGGAAGCGCGGAATGCCATAGTACCACAGGGAGATTCAAAATTTTTGTCAAATTCAAAAGCTTTGTGCAGCCCCATTGGCTAGCTCCAACAGTGACTAACAAAAACGCATCATGATTAAAATCGAGAACGGTAGAAGTGCTCTAAAACGCTTTGTAGTACGTATTTAATATTTCAAACAAAAAATAATAAAGCAGCATTATTTTTGGTAGTCGTTTCCCAGCACCAACTCTCATACTCTTTAAACGTTTGTAACACACACTCTATTCTTTCATATACATACCACCAATACGAGGGCACCCATTTCCTGGACCACGTTTCCCTGACTATTTCCCCTGGTTTCCAGCGCACTTTTTATTTTTATTTTCTGACAAGATTTGTAATTTCACACTCATTAAGAAAATATTGAAGCTACCCTTACTAATTGGTCATCTCTCTCACATCACCGTGACAATGTACAAACTAACAATATTTTCTCACCAAATTAAAACTGAGCAAACAACATCGCTACTCTAACGCTTTTATTTTTACTGATATGCTATTGCTTGTTATTAGCTTCGATACGAAGTTAAAAATACACTGCACAACTTATCTGGATCGAGAGGATTGTGGTTAAGAGGGAAATATAAAAACAGATGAAAGGTGCAGACTTTCTCTTATGGAGAGAATTATGAAAGGGAATTAGGAGGGAAATATGAAAAGACAACCAAGTCAAGTTAAGAACTCGTTAATTAGTAAATAAGTCAAACTGAATCATTACATTTCGCAAAAAAGGTCATGTATGTACCACGGGCGTTAACTAGTTCTAATGATTTCGGGCGACAGGAAATTTTTGTTGCCGTTCGATTATTAGAACCCTTATAACGCCCTTGGTGCATAAATGACTATTAAGGAATCACATCTAGTTTTATAACCTTCTCAAAATGTTCGCACCGGTGGCGGTAGCTCAGTGCATCAACTGATGTCACTGCAGCGCTTCTGTCCGGGAGGTCCTAGGTTCGAGTCCTGATGGCGGCAGGATTTTAAACACTAGCTTTTCAGCTAGGTCGAATTCAGTCGCTGTATGGAGGAGAATTCTAGCGGCCGGCTGCTCTGATCGGTAGTTTTCCGTGGTTTCTCCGATCAACACCGAATGCCGGTGCAGTACCCTACCAAACAGGCCACGGACCGCGCGCGATCTGTCCTTCCTCTTCCTTGTCCTATCCTCTCCTCTTACACACACACTTACACTAACATGCACTACACTACATTCCTGGAGACCGGTCGGGAGCTTAGAGCTTGTCCGGGCTGGGGCAATGCCCTGCTGGTGGATAAGTCCTGGTTAGGGGGAACCCCACTAGCCGACGGTAGGTCGGTTCCGGATCTCGTCATCTAGTGGGGGAAGATCACCGCCATCTACCGAGAAAAAACATGCACTACACTATAGGAACTCATGACCCGGAAACACGAAAAAAACAATCAATCAATATGTTCGCTGACTTATAACAATTGTTGTATAAATTCCCTGATTGTTTTTCAGGTTGGCCACCCTGCGCGAATCGCCTATGCTTCAGTCAGGTGAGGACCGCGTTTTGGCGCCGCACGATGCCGGGAACACGGCGGTGGCAACGGGGGCGGCGGGCGATCGGATTGGCGGGCTGCGCACGTTCACAACACGTTGGCGGCTCATTTATTCAAGCGGCAGCGTCGGCCAGCGCGCCGCTAATGGCGGTGAATGCTCGGACCCGAACACGGCCGCAGCGTGTAACTCCTGATGGAGAGTGCGTTTTGCATGCCAGGTGAGGCCGGGCTGCGATCACGACCTCGCTCGACAATCGGCACGGCCCTCGCGCGGATTGGTGGAGAGGAAGGGGGGGAGGGACACAAGAATTACTCCGTGAGGAAAGAAGTTTATTCGGTGTAGGTTTGTCTGTTACAAGGAAGGTTAATTTTTTATTTGCGTGCTTATAAGGGGAATTTTTTTAAAGTTCTTAGCGAGACGAGGGCCCATTTAGTGGACTTCATTGCTTCATTATACATAAAACACGATTCACTGTGTACTTCACGACAGTTATTTTCTCAGTCAATGAAGTGCTTTGTTTAAACAATATAGCAACCTTAATATCTCATCAAATTGTGTGGTGGTTCTAAATAATCATTGTAATAAACTTCAAATACATTAAAAAGTATCGTGTCATAGTAGGTCGTAAATTCATTATTCACATTTGATATGACAGAATTAATATTGCAGTATTCAAATAACTCTTCGTGATGTAAATTCGACAGCCGTTTATTAAAATGATCATATCAAGTGTACATAATTAGTAACCGTTGTACAGCTCCAAATGCCGGTACAATAACGAAAATACTTTCATTCATTCGATAGTAATAGCATCAAAACAGTTGTAAATTTCGTATTTTCATAATGTATTCTGAACTTTATAATGCATATGGATTGACTTCACTTACAATACAAAAATGTAAAAATTTCCGAAATTGTTGTCCCTGAATCCCTTTCAAATTATTTCCCAATATTGCCATAGTTATTACAAAACTGTTCTTTTTCTTGTTGCGTGACAAATATATATCTTCTTAGCAAACCATACGTGTAATTTTTGTGCCTGAATAAAGGAGAAACATACTTAATGCATTACAAATTTAAGGGGAAACGAATTGTGTTTTTCTTTAAATGCATGTTATTCATTTTTAACAAAGGAATCACAAACGTCTAAAAAGAAGATAGAAAAATATATAGTATATATTTCTTCTTTGTTTACTTTCCTTGCAATATATAGCATTTACGAGAAAAGAGAATTAAGTGAAAGAAAAGAGCAGTTTCTCAATTTTTCCTTCAATCTTTCCGCCAATGCTCTGTTAATGTATCGTCAATTTGTTAACTTTGTGTACAGCAGCTATAAATTTCTGAATCACGATTACCAAAAAAATCCAGTAATTTCGAGAGACCATTATTCCCCCAAAATTTAAATTGCAAAACAAAATTCTATAAAAACACACAATAGCCTCTACTTTACTAGTAATTCGACGAACATCGACAAAAGGGCACGAAGTGACTGACCTAGCATTGCCTTTGCATACGCAAATTAGGAATAAAACGCAGTAGCAAAATTTGGAACAACATAGCCGGGTAGCATTTTGTATTAATTTACACATGTTTATATAGGCAAACTCCATACGAATAGGAGTATTAACGTGGAAGCCATTTGTTCACTTCCTGCCACATAACATTCAGCCACGGTTTGCTCTCTTTATAGAAGTCGTAAATCTTTTACGGGCTGCACTCTAAAAACTGTTTTCGTTCAAACACGAAAAGATCAAAGCGTTATGCATATAGTGCAGTTTTAAACGAGGCGCGGGTTGTGTGTTTCAGAAAATCAAATGACCAGCTCCGCAAAGTGCAACAAAAACATTACTCGAAAAAATAACGATCAGAGGACTGGCAATGCGAAGTCAATGAGACTGCGGAGGACGTAGAAAAACGAGCATCGATCTCTCACCACGCCCTCTCAGAAGAAACGTACTTTACGTGTCTTCACAGCACAGACGTAAGAATGACATTCCACACATTACGACTTTAAAACTGTTTTATGATGTTCACTCTAAAAAACAGCACAGTGGATTTCTTCGTGTGTGGAAACAATATCAGAATCAACATTTAATTTGTTTTCATTATCAACAGAAGCCGAAATATATCTACAAATACAGTTTACACAAGCAAATTCATTAATTTTATGAAACTTAGGAAAGTGCTTGACAAGCCGCAGACATTTTTCAATGAACACGTCGTTTATGTTTGCAAATTTTCACTGAGTAAAGTAAATCAGACCATTTCAATTACGGTAAGTCAACAGCTCACATGTTTTAAACAAAACACATGTGATATTACGTTTTATCAGATAACACGAAGCATTCCCTTCACACCTATTAAAGTCTCAAAATATTTCGGGGCTATGATAACGTGCACAAAAAATTCAGGCCGAAAATCGGAAAGAATATACACTAGCCGCCTCGCCAAAACATCTCGTAAACGGTTGAAGTAGTGTTGCTAAACTATGGATTCGATGGCGGGCAATTAAAAACTTTTTCAGTATGTGCAAAGCTCGTTCCACAGCGCAGTCGTTTTTTGGGTGCAGCGCCAGACAGAGAAATGCATGTGCGCCGGGCCACTTGGGCCGTGGGAGAGCAGAATTGGGCTCCCACCTGGGCGGTGCTGGGAGTTGGATTTAGATAGCGGACCAGAGGGCGGTGAGGAAGGGGTTACCGACAGAGGGTTGGCGGAGTCGAGGGTCAGGGAGGTTTGGGGAGGGGGTGGAGAGTGAAGGGTTGTGGGGGGGAGGGTGGGTGCGGGTGGAGATATGGAGGGAGATATTGGGATAGATAGGGTTGAGGAGATTTCGGGGCGGGGCGGGCTAGAGATGTGGAGGACAGTTATGAATGGTGATGGTGGTAGATATGATAGATAGGGTGGTGGTGGATGGGGTGAGGAAAAGGGATGGCTGGACGAAGAGCAGGGTGGCCACTCATTTCCTGGAAGAAATTTTCCTAACTTTTGCTGGTCATCCAGCGCATTTTCTTTTATTTTTTTCCGATAAGAATTGTAATTTCACACTACGTAAAGAAAATATTAAATCTTCTCTGATACTAATTAGTCATCTCTTTGATTTCGCCGTGTCAGACTAAAAGTTAAGATTTTGATACTAAATAAAAATTGAGCATACATAACGCTGTACTTATGTTTTAAGGAAAAATATGTAATGCATACAATTATAATCGCCTGAAAATATTCCCTCGCTTCAAAAGGTTCATCTATAAATTCCCTATTTGTCGCTGACTTTCCTAAAGTAATGATTTTTCCAACAATGCTATAATCATATTAAAACTTGTTGAACAATAAACTTGACAAAACTTGTTCAACAATAAACTTGACAAAACTCGTTGAACAATAAACCTGACAAACCTTGTTCAACAAAAAAAAACTTGACAAAACTTGTTCAACAAAAACATTTTGCCTAGGGTCGTGAATTCCCTAACAAACGGAATCCAGATTGTGCGAGTTAACTCATTACGTCGGTGGCAATTAGACTATCCGGGATAATCGCGAGTCTGCTGCACAACCAGCACGCACATTCACAGCCGCCTCACACTCCGCACGCACGTCCAACATTCCCGCGCACCCCCACTCACCGCACACGACGCAAACCGGCCCAAGCACGCCCCGCGCCGCGCGTCTTGTCCCGCGAGTGCACTCGTGCCTGCGAGCACCGCTGCCCGTCGCACGTGCCCCGCCCCCTCGCCGCCCACCGCCCAAGCGGAGGCCCAGGCCGCGGCCGCGCTAACTCGATTCCGCGCACCGCGCGATCGGTTACGCGCCCTCCCGCTGCTGGTTTCCTCCCACGCCCGCCCGCCGCGCTGCCGGCGACACGCGGAGCGGTAGCTCAGTGCATCCACTGATGCCTCTGCAGCGCCTCTGACCGGGAGGTCCTTGGTTCTCACTACTCACGGCGGCAGGATTTTCTACACTAGCATTTCAACTAGGTCGAATTCAGTCGCTGTCTGGAGGAGAATTCTAGCGGCTGGCTGCTCTAATCCGTAGTTTTCCGTGGTTTCTCCGATCAACACCAGGCGAATGCCGGAGCAGTACCCTAACAAACGGGCCCCGGACCGTACGCGATCTGTCCTTCCCATTCCTTGTCCTATCTTATCCCCTTACACACAAACACACTTACACTAACATGCACTACACTACCACATATTCCGGGAGACCGGTCGGGAGCTTAGAGCTTGTCCCGGCTGGGGCGGTGCCCCGCTGGTGGGGGAGTCCTGGTTCGGGGGAAACCCCGCTAGCTGACGGTAGGTCGGCGCTGGATCTCGCCATCCAGCGGGGGAAGATCACCGCCATCTCGCAAGAAAAAAAACATGCACTACACATACGGGACTAATGACCAAAACAGTAGACGCGCCCGGAATGACTAATCGACTCGTTCCCGACCGGCGCGCGCCTGTTTCCTTGGCGAGCTCTACCGCCTGTCACGAAGCGGCCGCCGCGCCATGCGCCGCCCCACGTGACGCGCCATGCAGTCACCAGCGTCCCTCTCACAAAGGGCGCACGCCGCCACGAGTCCAACGCTGGCCGTCGGAACGGGGCGAATGGAGGGCGAGGGGGTGGGCAGGGAGCGGGTGTCTGATTGACAGCGCGTGCCACGGGAGCGCCACTACACGCGGGCGCCGGCGCAGGATAAAGCAGTCCCCCACGCGCCTGCCGCCGCTCTACCCCGGGTGCTGATCAACATCATTATCATCTGCACGGCCTGGGTTGCTTCAGAGGCAGCGCTGCCGTTGCCTCTTGTGGCTTTGACGGGGAGATCCTAATGTTGGTTGGTTGTTAGTGATTCCGGACACATCAACTCCCGAGATCATTAGTCCCGTAAGTGTAGTGGATTATTTTCCTCGGGAGGTGGCGGTGATCTTTCCATGCTGGATGGCGAGATCCGGCACCGACTTACCGTCGGCTAGTGGGGTTTCCCCCTCACCAGGACTCTCCCACCAGCGGGTCACCGCCCCAGCCGGGACAAGCTCTAAGTTCCCGACCTGCCTCCCGGAATATGTGGTAGGGTAGTGCATGTTAGTGTGTATGTAAGGGGATATGATAGGATGAGGAAGAGGAAGGAAAAATCGCGCGCGGTCCGTGGCTCTTTTGTTAGGGTACTACTCCGGCATTCGCCTGGTATTGATTGGAGAAATCACGGAAAACTACTGATCAGAGCAGCCGGCCTTTAGAATTCTTCTCCATGTGATGGACACTTCCGACATACCTAGGACGAAATCAGCCGCTGTATGGAAGAGCACTCAAGTGGTCGACTGCTCCTGATCGTAGTTTCTCACCAGATAAAATAATTACAGGCGTTGTCTTTGCCAACAATAGTATTTATTGAAAGATCCTTCGATAACGTAGCCTCATTGCTGTCGGCAATGAAAATGCCTCTAATTATTTTATTTTGATGATCGACAACGACCAATCTCCTAAAAAACAAATGTGTTGCTCACCAGGAAATCAACGAAACAGTACCTTAACAAACGGTTCACTGACCACGTGTGATCTCTCATTTCTCATCCTTGTCCTTCATCTCCCCTTTCACAAACTTACCCGCAGTACACGACCACGCATGTTGGGCGCTCTTACTGCGATTTATTCATAGCTACCTGTGAAGTAAATGAGCTGTTAGAGTGTCATCCAATCGGAAGGTTGAACCCTATTGACGTCAGATGTCCATGTAATCACCATGTAACGTCCCGATTGGTGCAGCGTAATAGTTGATGAAAGGTCACGGGCAGCATTGGAAAAATCGAGCTTCTGCTGATTGGGGCGGAGCCCTGTTGGCATGGCTACCTTGAGGGGAAAACCCTGCACCTGAAAAAGGGCACCTTCCGAGTTCATGAACCAATAAAGACTGAACGACGTCACTCACCGGGATGTGGCAAGCACTACACTTACGAGAGAAATGTCCACTGCAGTTGTCGCGCCCGGAAACAGGAATCAATCATGATTAGAAACACGATTTTTATGTAATTATACATTTTTTGGCTTTCTATTTACCTTCTCAAAACTGTAATATTGGCGAATCGTCGCCGTTCTCACACAATATCATTATTTTTGTTACGTATTTCTACATATTGCGAACTATAATTATACATATTGCGACCCACCCTCCGCCGGCTAGCTCAGAATGGGTTTTCAAGGTGGGCGCAAAATAAAAAATACAATTAGAATAGCGGGGATCAGGGTCTGTGGGCCGTTGTGGTAAAACACTAATAATACAAGAATTTTGTCTTGCTGAAAAAAAGAAAACAACTTACACTCTCAATAATTAACTACACTATTTCCTTTCTCTCATTTAAATCAATTTCACAGAATACTTAAAACTTTGCCTAATCATTCCAGTTGTAAATTCCCTAGTTGCAACTTTACAATTAGCTAAGTTTTTCTTGAAAGAAAAAATTGATTCTATTGTTTACAGAATATCGGTATAAAGAACCTGTACTAATACTTTCTTTCCGAAACAAATTATTCCTTCTAATATCTACAAATTGTTCAAGTTGGCACAACCTTACTGTGTCTTTTCACGGCGTAGAGAAATCTACGGCGTCGACTCTTCCAGTCGCTCGGTGTCCTTGTCCTTGCAGCTCGGTCGGAAGCAAAGCCGCCCCTCTGCAGAACCGCTGTTCAACTCACGATGTGGCCTCCGTCTCGTTTTCCGTTGATACTCTTTTCGTATTCTTTTATAGAATGTAACTAGCTTTTAATTCCATATTTAAAAGAATCTACAATACGACAACTGAGTCTATCGTATAAGAAGAGTAAATATAAAATAAGAAAAACTGCAAAGAAAAGAAATGAATGGCCTCGTTAGTTTCATGCTATTCACACTCCTCTCTCTTACAAAGATTTTAAATGCATCACTTATACTTTCATCCTTTTCCTGATGAATTGTTTTAATGCCTTTAATATGATAATTACCTCCTCGAATGTCTTGAAGAGTTTTTATCGTAGATGCAGTCCTGAAGTCCGTAACAGTACAAGGTGCCGCCTTCTCGTGATCGGTAGGTCCTCACTCTCCAGCTGTTACTTCAGAAAAAGAAAGCTTTCTTTCTCCCGACTCTCGGTGTCGCATACTCTACCGAGACGCTCCCTTACGGATATAGTTCGTAGTTTCCATTTTCGGATTGTATTCATGCGCGTTGGCGCGCGTTCAAACAAGCTCATCTTATTCTTGAATATTGATGTGCTCCGTTTTCGAGACCTCGGCAAACGGATGGTAAATACATTTGTAAATTTTTTTTTAAAATTTTTTTTTATTTTATCAAATTTCAAATATTTGTAAAAATAATCAGATCCCAACTATGCGTTCACAGTCTTCACAACTTCACATTACAATCATCACATGATTGTTCTGAAATTATTTCTTAATGTCCTAAATATATATTTGCAAAAAAACCTTTAAAAACACAAGTTAGAGTACTTCAAAATAATGCTTATCTGTAAACTGATCTCACAGTACAGCCATCTCGCAGGAACCCATCAACTGAAATGAATTTCTGCCCACGTGGTTGTATGTTTGCTTTCCGCCGCAAGCGGGGTACATGAATATCTCACCTTGAACACAGCAGTGACCGGCGCTCGCCGCCGTCGGAAATTCTGGCTCGCCGTCTCTCCGCCCCGTCCGCCCTCCCGCCCCGTCCCGCCCCTCCGCGCCCCGACCCGCTCCGACCCGCCCCGACCCGCCCCGACTCAGCCTCGCCCCGCCCCCAGCCACGTCCCGTTTCGCTCCCCCCCCCCCCCCCCCCCCGCTCCATCTCGCCCGCCCCCCCGCGCCCCCCCCCCCCCCCCGCCCCCCCGTGCCCCCGCCCGCCCGGCCGCACCGGTTCGGGCAAACAGGTGAGTGTGCTGCTAATGGGCGGCCGGCGGCGCACACAGCGCTGCATATTCCAGGAGCGGCGGCGCGCGCTCGCCCCGAGTGCGAGGCCGGGCCAATGGAGTGGGCGCGAACGTGTAATGCGACGCTGCGACCGCCCGCAACCGCAGGCCGCGCACTCACGCAAGGCGGCCATGATTCTTGCACGCGGACTCGCCTTCGGCCATGCCTACTGCTTGCGAGTCAAGCATTTACAGAAGTGCACTAGAGAAATATACAATTCCGTAGAAGGGGTGTAAATGCATGGGAACCATACAAGGGTGGGAAATATGTCGCGCGATTCGTTTTAATTCAGGATATGGGGGAAAATAAAATATTCAATGTTATGTCTCACTCAGTGTCACTCAGTGTATGTCTATCAGTGATAGTAATTCTACTGTGTAATAACGAAGTTATAAAATAATTTACGTTTAATATTAATTCTAGTCGAATAACGGTGCAGCACTACGCACGAGTAACACATTGCGATCCTTCCTTCCGAAATATGTTCCTAATCCTTGCCTTGGACTGCAGCGCAATACGGTTCCCCCTAAATAACTGATTTATTAGTTGTTTTAACCCTTCGACTGTTTATTAAATACTTATGTGGACTCTAAATACTTATAAGGTGTTTCTGGTCCCAAACGTTTTACACAATAATTTACAAGTATTCGATGCATGAATGTTATTTGCAATTATTAATTTAGAAAACGGTGCTTTTTATTTGCTTGATTTAAATATTTACTAAATAACCAAGAATAATTTATTTTAAAAAAACACACACATTCTACCATTTCCTCATTACTATATATACGTGTCTATGGAGCAGCATGAATATTTTTGAAACAAGTCAACCAAATCGTAATAAACAAATACACCAAATTATCACTCAGAAACCGCAGCATAATACTACAAAACCGAAATGGACACGCTTTTAGAATTTTTCTAGTAATTTAGATGTCAAATGTGGCATTTCTGACTCCAACCTCATAAAAATTAAAGTAATTCCAACAAAGAAACAAAGTTAGAAAACTGAAAATATTACAACATATGTAAAACTGAACATAAATAGCATATTTAAAAGGAGAAGTCCATGTGAAGAATGTTCCGAAACAAATTTGTGCCTCTGCAGTCAAAAAAGACTCTAAACAGAGTGTAAGGGTTAAGCGGTCAGTAGATAAGCAGCAGTGACTGCTACAAAGCCATTACTTAAGATTAGAGTCACCGCCAGTGACAGCAGTAGACCACCGTTGCGTCCCCCGCCGATGCCTACGGGAAGATTAGCTTCCCAACTCCACCGCTACTGGCCTACAGCGCGAGTGCCGACAGCGCCGGGTCCAATTCAACATGGATATCCAGCGAGATCTCCACTGTACGAGGCACCGTCCCTTTCACCGCAATCACTTCACTCCACAGACCTCCTTCGCCGCCGTCGCTATCCCATAACTTACCAATGGAAGAAACTTCACAACCACTATCACTGCTAAGACAATCGGCTGGATTTTGTCTGCTGGGCATTCCCAACAGATCTTCGTATAACGGGAAGCCGTCGAGGCGGCGATTGACGAGGTGGGCGGCGGATGCGGGGAGACAAAGACCGGTGGCAGAGATGGCTGTGGAGGGAGATGCTACTCTGGCAACAGCAGCGGTGGTGGTTGTAGAAGGTCTGAGAGGGTGATAATGGCAACGAAAATGGGGGTCGGTGTGTGAGTAAACGGTAGCTGATGTTACAGCGATACCGATGAGACTAAGAACGGGGAAGGCGTAGGCGGCAGAGAGAACAAGGACCAGTCGGTGAGGACGAGTGCAGATGGGGGAGGATTGGGGCGGGGGACGGGGCGGGGCGAGCCATGGCGGTCAAGTCAGGAGTGGAGACGTGACTGATCGGGTCAGTGTGGGGGTTTGTGAGATAAGGTTGTATGTGCTACGGCTGTGCTGGGAAAGGCGGGGCTTGCTGGGAAGGGCGGGGCTGTGCTGGGAAGGGCGGGGTGTGCTGGGAAGGGCGGGTGTGCGGGAAGGGCGGCTGTGCCTGGGAAGGGCGGGGCTGTGCCTGGAAGGGCGGGGCTGTGCGGGAAGGGCGGGCGTGCGGAAGGGCGGGGGGGAAGGGGGGGCGGCGGGAAGGGCGGGGCTGCACACTGTCGGGAGGGTTGCTTCGTAGGGCAGGGTAGAGTGAGCGTGGCAGGGAAAGGCGATGCGGGTTGGTGTTGCGAGACGCTGTGAGAAGACATTATGCGGGAGAGATTCTGCAAGGAGAGCTGGGTGAGCTAGAGTTGCGTGGTGATGGGCGAGGCGGGGCTATGCGTCTACGCTGCAGGGCGGGGCGGGGAGATATGAGAAGGGCATGGAGAGGGAGAGGGTAAGGCCTGTCCAAGCTGAGACTGCGCGGGAGCGGGCGGGGCTCGGCTGCACGTGGCGGGTTGTTCGGACAACGCAGTGGAGGGTGCAGAGTAGGGTAGGCCAGAGTGGGGTTATGCGGGGCGGGGCGGAGAAGGCTCGCCTGAGCGGGGTGCGGCGGGAGGGAGGGAGTCAGTTGCAGCGGGGCGGCAGGGGCAGTGGGGCGGCGAGAGAGTCAGTTGCAACGGAGCGACGGGAGGGGGAGGCGGGGCGGTAGGGGGCAGGGCGGCGGGGCAGCGAGGGCGACTGGGAGACGGAGCGGCGGGGCGGCGGGAGCGACGGGGCGGTGGGGCGGCCGGGGCGGGGCGGGGCGGCGGGGTGGCCGGGCGCGGCGGGGGCGGGGCGGCGGGCGGTGGGGCGGCAGGCGGCGGGGCGGCGGGGCGGCGGGGCGGCGGGGCGGCGGGGCGGCGGGCGGCGGGGCGCGGGGGCGGCGGGGCGGCGGGCGGCAGGGGCGGCGGGGCGGGCGGAGGGACGGGGTGGCGGAGGGCGGGGCGTTGGGCGACGGGCGGCGGGGCCACGGTGCGGCGGGCGGCGTGGCGGCGGGGCGGCGGAGGCGTTGCACGGGCGACGGGCGGCGGTCGCGCGTCGGGCGGTGCCTGTCACGATGGTGGATGGCGGCAATTAATTCTAACGAATTCCGAAACCGGAGAGTTTGTCTGATTCAATATGAGCGCCAGGCGCGCCGGCCCCCGAGCTACCGCCCGCGCCGTGGCGTGCGCTGCCCCCGGTCGCTCGCGAGGGCAAGCTAGGGGCGGATACCAACTGTAGCCTAGGGGCCTCAGCAATCGGTTATTGATATAATTCTTTCCTTCCCATTTCGCTCCTTCCGAAACCTACTAATAAGTAGATTTCATTCATATTACGTCTCGTGAGTCAGAAGTAATATTCACATAAGTAAATTTTTGGTAAAACTCGAAGATATTTACGTAAAGAATGAATGAAAATAACATTGTTTTCCCCACGAAAATTGTTTTTAACGCTCAGAAGAAGCTTTAACATTTATATTTTCATAAAAAAACGTAAATATGTAGCTTGAGATCTGTTAGTGCTAGTCTACAATTCGAAAAAATCAAGATATTACCAGCCACACAGCGTTACTTTTTTGTCTATAAATAGTAATTAATGTTGACAAATCTTGGCAGAGAAATACATTGCATTTTGTTACAGTTTTCTAATGGTTACAAGCGAGATATAGACACATTTCGCCATATAACTTGATTTCAGACTAAAGTAGCATACTATTTGAAGGGTTCGGAGGCTTTCAAATACCAACAGCACCCGACCGCCGCAGTTGCAGACAAAATGTCTCGAAAGATGCATTCCAATACATCTGTAGCGCGGAATACCAGTGATCGGGAAAGCCTGCATTGTTGTAGACCGCAAGGTTGGCAGCAGCAGCGAAGCGTGGCGCGCAAGGGCGGCGCAGCGTGGACAATGAAGGGCTAGGGAAGCGCGAAGGGCGGCGGCGCGGGCGGCCGATCACAAGGGCCATTGGGCGAATTAGGGCGAAACCGGATCACCCGCGGGCGGGGGGCGTCGCCCCGGAGGGCGGGGGCGTGGCGGGCGATGGCGACGGGGCACTCCGCGTAATGAGCCCTGGCGGCGCACGCAGGGATGAAGGGGGCGGCGGTGTGCCCCCCTCTCGCAAAATAAATAATGCCCCCTGCAAACGACTTAATTAATCGGCGGGTGGTCTGGTCGGGCCGGGCCGAGCCGCCCCGCCCTGCGCGCGTAACGAGGTGAAAGGGGATAAGATGACGACGTCACCGCCAGCGTTCGACGTGTCGCTGGTCACGAGGGGGAGCAGGGGGGCGGCGACCTTCGAAGAGTGCGCGCCTGACGTCATGCTCGAAAGTCCTATTGTTTACCAACTGAACTCTGACCGGGAGGTCCTATGTTCGAGTCCTGACGGCAGCAGGATTTTCGACACTAGCTTTTCAGCTAAGTCGAATTCAGTCGCTGTCTGGGCGAAAATTCTAGCGGCAGGCTGCTCTGATTGGTAGTTTTCCGTGGTTTCTCCGATCAACACCTGGCGAATGCCGGAGCAGTACCCTACGAAACGGGCCACGGACAGCGCGCGATCTATCCTTCCTCTTCCTTCTCCTATCCTCTCCTCTTACACACACACTTACAATAACATGCACTACACTACCACATATTCCGGGAGACCGGTCTGGAGCATAGAGCTTGTCCCGACTGGGGCGGTGCCCCGCTGGTGGGAGAGTCCTGGTTAGGGGAAAACCCCACTAGCCGACGGTAGGTCCGCGCCGGATCTCGACATCCGGCGGGGGAAGATCACCGCCATCTCCCGAGAAAAAAACATGCACTACACTAACGGAACTAATGACCGATGCAGTTGACGCACCCGGAAACACGAACAAATCAATCAAACCAACCGAAACGTTTGTTTTTACTCTCTCGCCTTTACGAAGGTACTTAGTAAAAAGCGACTGTTATGTAATCGTTCGCCGGAAAACGGAGAATTTTCAACAGACAAATCTCTTATTACTGGGCCCTGGTGACGAAAAAGTGGAAAAATTCTAATCCTACATATATATATATATATATATATATATATATATATATATATATATATATTTTCCCTTCTTCTAACACGTGGTGTAGTCAGAATCCATGTGTGGCCCTTGAACCGAAAAATGTATTGACGGCAAAACATCAGTCCGTTTCTGTTTTTCCATGTCTATGGTCATCGCTAGGTCCAAATTGTTCAGCCAATTTTCTTCAAAATTGATATTCCCCCATATATCTGAATGAACTCTCAAGGCTTTGGGAGTTTCGAAAGGATATTTTGATTTTTGAGGGTACTTTACATGAAGCCTCGAAAACATTTTCAAAATTTTCTCAAGAATAGCACCAATTTTTTTATGGAACTTTGTCCTCGGATAGCATAAATGGCCCTGAAGAGAAAGTGTGTGCTGTTGTAGCACCACTAGTTTTGTATGAAATTATTACTTATACACATTAATTTGGTGGATAATTTTTTTCATTATAGTTTTTGTCCGTCATTGAATAAATTGTAAGAGATATTCAAATGATTTTTAATCAATAAAAGAATCACCTTTTCAACCTCGTGTTTCGTTAGTTCACATATTTTAGCCAACACACTTACTAGTAGGGAGGTCACCTCTTATCTGATTGGGGATTGCATTAAAAATTGAACTATTTTATTATATTACGTTAAAAAATAACAAGGGACCATATTATTACAATTAATGTGGTGTTGTCGCTTTTAATGTGTTCATAGCTACGATTTGGTATTTATCGTACGTATTAAAACCATTCGTTTACATTTGTTGTTGTACCAATGATTCTCTCCAACCAATGGTTGCATAAGATAGCATTAGTGATATAGCATAGCAGACGCATTCTCGAAGTAACTTTTCTGAATAGTCACAAATAATTATACTGACAGCGATGTACCATAAATATTGTCTACGATATTTTGCAAATATTACATAATCAAATATGAAAATATTTCTAAGGATAATTCAATTAATGAGAATTTTGTTTGTCGAGTGTAAGAGAAATGATCATAGGGATATAAAACGCGGTTAATGTCACTCTTGAGCCAATGTCACTCTCGAGAGAACCAATTCAAATTAATTGCGCCTGGATTAGGTTACACTTAATTACCGCGTAGCCAACTAGAATTAGCTTTCAACTGAAATATAAGACGAGGAATTGAAGTAAAATAATATCTGTCCATTAAATGAAATTACCGGGAGCGGTAGCTCAGTGCATCAACTGATCCGTACACAACGTCACTGCAGCGCCTCTCACCGGGAGGTCCTAGGTTCGAGTCCTGACGGCGGCAGGATTTTCGACACTAGCTTTCCAGCTAGGTCGAATTCATCCGCTATCTGGAGGAGAATTCTAGCGGCCGGCTGCTCTGATCGGTAGATTGCCGTGGTTTCTCCGATCAACACCAGGCGAATAGGCCGGAGCAGTACTCTACCAAACGGGCCAAGGACCGCGCGCGATCTGCCTTCCTTGTCCTATCCTCTCCCCTTACTCGCCACCACACACACACACACACACACCACACAAAGACACTACCACGTATGTCAAGAGACCGGTCGGGAGCTTAGAGCCTGTCCCGGCTGGGGCAGTGCCCCACTGGTGGGAGAGTCCTGGTTAGGGGGAAACCCCGCTAGCCGACGGTAGGTCGGCGCCGGATATCGCCATCCAGCGGGGGAGACGCCGGATATCGCCATCCAGCGGGGGAATCAGTGCCATTTCCGGAGAAAAAACACGCACTACACTAACGGGACTAATTACCAAAGCCGTTGACGTGCCCGGAAACACGAAAAAAATCAATCAATTAAATGAAATTAAAATTCATTCACTAAGAATATCATTTTATTGTGAGATATAATGCACATAATATATAGAAGTTAGAAACAAGTTCCTAGCAATGTGTGCTATTGAGGGGGATGTAAAATTTGTCAAATTTTTATTTCACTCTACTTCAAACATAGTTAAGGTTTGGAAATTCGACGGCAAGAGATGTCTAATTCCGAATTCTATAATTGCTGGGTAGCATACAGGGAAAACATACAATACGCGTATCTGCTGAAAATAAAGTTTAGGGTCGAACACCGAGCAACAATAGGGAGTTTTAGCACCTTTCCTTAAACTATTGATCACGTGGCTATGAAGTTTATAATGTAATGAACAACATTCACAAGAGTTTTAGCAGTGCAAGAGTTTTGCGACATTGCGTTATGCATTATAACAAAAGAAGCAGTTCAAGCGTTGAACAAAGAAGTTGCATAATATATCAAAGAGTGTATAGTAAGTGGTCAACATTTAAACCACGATACGAGACAAGAGTATAACAAATCTACATTGTGCACAGAGTTTCAAATTTTATGGCCCATCGCCATGAGCATGCAATCTGGAATTTTGAATTGGCTTTTCTTGAGAATGTAAGGAATATATTACAACAGCGTTCGTTTATGACCATAAGACATAACCTAACCCAAAGGTATGATTTCAACTTCTTTGATTTCAACTTCTCGCAAACTTCTTACCCGTCACCTCTCCAACACGTCAATTCTTGTCAGCGTTGTGGAGTTGGTAAGGTAACTGTAATACGGGAATCGGTTTATTAGCGTTGGTAAAATAGCTTTCCTGTTTATAGGTGGCCATTTTGCTGTTTGTATATTGACCGTAGAGACTCTTACAGGCGTGCACTATTTATGAAGGTATAAGGTCGTACGTTAGGCTTAAGGTAAGACGTTATGACTTTAAGGTCTGTCATGTGACCGTTAGTGCATAACGTCGCAATATTACGCGTGGCGCTAAAACTCCCAATGTTTGTAAGCACCGACCTTTAGAGGAATATGTGATTATCCGTAAGCATTTACTGGAAGATGTCTATCAATTTTCTTCTCTAGAAACGTCGCACTTGTTAGTGGAAGTCCGACAAGAAAAGAGATACGTGGAAGCTATTATCACACAACGAGATCCCAAGTACGAGGTATACCAGGAAGACACTAGTTACACGAAGAAAAGCGGCAGGAAGAAAATGTTCCTCTACTACGCAACCACAAAATTACACAGTCCGACAGCTCGAAAGAGCAGCAACCTGCAAGCATGGTTTACGGCACGCGGCAAATGCTGATAAGTGACCTCGACGTGTCTTCTGGGAGAGCAGACAATTCCAGGAGGCGCCTTCCGCCGCGAGTGGCACGTCTCGGCGAGGACCGTGCGACGCCTACGTCGAAAGAACAGCGCTTAAATATGCATGGCGATAATACACACAGTGGGTGGGCGAAGGGGCGGGAGGGGCGGGGCAGGGCGTGGGGGAGAAGGTTGTGACGAAGCGGGGGAACGGCGGGTCGAGGCGGAGCGGGCGAGACTGGACGGGACGGGCCGGAGCGGGGAAGGGTAGGGCCGAGCAGAGTGGGGCGGGGCGGGGAGGACAAGGAGGGGCGGGCTGGGCTGGAGGGGCGGGGGCGGGGCGGGAAAGAGGGGAGGGCCCGGCTGAGTGAGGATGCTTGAAAAGGGCTGCGGGGTTGACGCGGGGAAAAGGCGACACCGCCGGTCGAAAGAGAGTCACCCCATCCCTCTCCGTCCCTTTGCGCCAAGATTCGCGCCGCGAGACTGCACACTGGGCCAAAACATTACCTAATGCGTGCATTCGGGCCTATTTGTGATTTCCAAGCATCTGGCATCTCAGCCAACAAAAAGTTGATTACGTAGAAGGTTAACAAAACAAGCAATGGAGTATAATCCACTTGACAAAAGACGCGTAGGAAACCGAGAAAGAGATGATGAGATTGGAACATTCCTCTGGTCTAATTCTATCAAGACAGAAGACGAAGAAAAATGTTTAATAATATATTACTTTGGTAAATATTCACAAACATTAAACCGAAGAGCACTAGTATGTTAAAGTCAATGTGATCAGTCGAAATAGTGGAAGAACGCATTCTTTTTTGAAATACAAACCTGAATATCTCCAACTGAGAGGAGTGTTTAGAACGTTTGCTACGAAAGTCAGAATATCACTCTTTATAATATTCCCTTTTACTCACCAAATGGATATTGTAATACATGCCATCGTTTCATCAATGTTCTTTTCTATGCAATTTCGTAAAGAAGTGAGGCTTTTTAAAATAAGTTCCTGTTTAAAATAACAGATTATTACGCAGACTTTTTATGTTTCAAAATTATAAAATGAACATTGGTTAGTGCATTTCCATAAGTCAATGCAAAATTGTCATGTTTCATATTTTGCGATTCGAAGTCGATTTCATAAATACTTATTAAACGTACATTTTTAATTGATTAATTTGTAGATAAAGAAGCTAAACTTTATCTCAGGGTACGTAATTCATTGACGCATTATTATCGTCTATATTATATGCGGATTTCACACGCAACCAATGTTTATAAATCAGGTTTCTGAAGAAAGAGAATTTCACGGAGACGTGAAGAATTGGATTTTGATTTTAAAAATGTAAAGGATTTGTTAAGAAAGCATATCTAAATATGTATGTCAAATGCAACCCGCAACATTGACAGCATTGTTAAAATCAATGTAGTTAAATAATTCCTAAACGAAGCGTTCTTAGGGCCTTAAACCTTGGAATTTTGAGTCTACAGCTTCACGCTAATCCGGCGCTTCTCGATATTACTCCACCTGCACAGAGACGTTTCAGAATCTGCAATTGCATTTGAAATTAAATTAATTTCTTGATGATCTCGGCGATTAAATTGCACGGGTGTATCTTTCAGATCGGTAACAAAGCTAAATAATGTTCCAAAGAGTAGAGCTATGCTTGCCCTATCCTGTATTTTCGCATGGATAATTTTTCGGAGCTCTCTCGAGAGTAAAAATCTCATGTAATATTTTTGTGACTATCAACGAAAACGAAGAGCTAACTGTCAAGGAAATTGTTTAATTACATCAAATGTTTTTAAGGAAGTGATGAGAATTGTTCCACGAACCTGTCTATAATACTGAATAAACCTTTATCTAAAATTTGTTTCAAACATCAATTTCATTGTTCTTTATTTTTATTTTAAATTCTATACATTGGAAGTTACCGTTTTTTTCTTTCTTTTCAAACAAAGAAACACGTTTCGTTAACAACTTTCCCTCTTAATACGGAAAATGAGAGATAGGGAAGAGAATAGAAGAATTTAATATGCGAGAAATCAATATTTCTTCTTGATTATCAATATATGTTTGCAAATAAAAGTATCCAAAGTTTTTATGACAATCATTTTTTCAGCAATTGCACGTACGTATACGTTTCGTAATTAGTTTTGTTACATCATCAGGTGCTAAAATAATGGGACACAGAAACCGTTATTCTAAATATCAATTAGTGTAATTGCTAGTATAGTTTATAAACACTACAATTGCCTCAAAAGTATAAGTCTATTGAGTAAAATTATCTCAAAATCAAACATATCCACTACAAAAGAGATTTTTAAACTTATAATTTTGTATACAAAATAACCAAACAGCAACACAACAAAACAAAATTAATACAATACAAATAGACACTCACCTTAGTGAGGAACTACTATCTCATTTGTTAATATGCGAGATTTTCGCCGGACGCTAGTTTTCTTCTTATTTACTTATTTATTCATTTTTTACTAATTTATTTACTTGTTGTGCCCCTCTTCCGTCGCGCGTGGGCCCACCGCTGGACGTCGCGCGCCGCGGAGCGCAAAGGAGGAAACCGGAGAGGCGGAGAAAGAAGAGCGCATGCGCGGAAAGGGAAATGCGAAGACAAAGCGCGCGCGGGTTCCGCAACACGGGAAGAGGCGCCGCCAGGTGCGGAAAGGCGAGTTGCGCAAGCAGCAAGCGAGGACGGGCGCGGGGGCGGGGGCGGGGCCGGGCCATGGGAGGCGAGGTTCAGGTGCCGAGGTGGGGGAGCGGGGTCATGCTGAGCTGGTTAGCAGAGACCGGAAAAAATATGAATATAAATGTGAAAACAGTAACAACGTGTAATAATATATGGATATATTGTGTGATATTAAAATACTCTTGTTATCAAACACATTTATATATTATTAATTAGAGTGTTGGTGATGAGATACCTTATTAATTCAAAGTAAATAAAACAGATGTTGTCAGGTATCAATTTTTATATTTATTCTTAAGATCTTTTTGATCGCGTAGCGATCATCGTCAGAGCTTGTAGCTGCTGGGCGGAAAACGAAGTTCTGCAGAACAACATTTATATAATACGAAATTACATTTATACAAAAAATGCCTGAACACATTTTAAAAATAATACAAAAAAGGCAATTGGAGAGCACAAGTTGATGCACACTTTACACCATTCAACTTTCCCGTTAGTAGAAAAACCTTCATCATTTGTTATCCAAGAACGTAGTTTAGCAGCTAGACGAGACGCAATAGAAGCCATCGTACAAACAGTGATATCTACGACCACCAAACTAAAACTGAAGTGTGCTGCATTCTCATCGAAGTGTTACATGACGGCGATCGCCAAAGCTTCCGGGGTAAATGGGGGACGCGTATCCAGTTGGGGCAGCACATGCCATTTTGCTTCTGTATTAATCCACTGCTGGTTGAAGGTGGTGTGAAGAAGTTTTCAACGGTTTGTCACACCATGTGATATCGGATGTGGCGATGTGGGGGATTGGGTACTTGGAATAGGAGAGGATTGGACGGTGAGAGGAGGAAGCAAGGACAAGCGGAACGGGGGACGGCGGGGTGTGGACGAAAGCGGGAGGGGGAGTATGCGAGGTAGCTAATGGCGTGCGAGGAGAGGTGCATAATGTATCAAGGGCATATTGGAATCGGAAGGCGACCAAATCACTTTCAGATCAGATGGAGATCGGGCCGGGATAAGATCGGATCGGAATAGGAACGGGTCGTAACAGGAACGAGTTGGACAAGAACAGGTCAGGAGAGGAACGGGTCAGGAGAGAAACGGGTCAGGAGAGAAACGGGTCGGGGAGGAACGGGTCGGAGAGGAACGGGTCGGGAGAGGAACGGGTCAGGAGGAACGGTCGGGAGAGGAACGGGTCGGGAGGGGAACGGGTCGACAGGAACGGGTCGGGGCAGGAATGGGTCGTAATAGGAACGAGTCGGACAAGAACAGGTCAGGAGAGGAACGAATCAGGAGATGAACGGGTCAGGAGAGGAACGGGTCGAATAGGAACGGAACGGAACAGGAGTGGTCGGAATCGAATCAGGAAGCGCGCCCAGCGTGTGCAGGGCGGACGGTGGTTCGTTGAAGAGAGCTGCGCGGCTGGCAACGGGAGCGCCAGAGCCAGGGAGTCTGAGCGAGAAGGACGGCGCGCAGCCGAGACCGTAACTCACCCTCCCGCAGACGTCGCCCGCGGCAACCAGCGCTGCGGCCGCGCTACGCACCTGCAACAAACAGAGACGCAGCGGTGAGACAGCTGACAGCGTACAGTGGGAGGTCAAACACACATGCGGACAAACGTATTCGCCATAATACAAATCGCTCGCCAGAATACAACAGACTAAGTATTAGATGTGACGCGCCTGACACTTTGATATCAAGAGAGAAAATACAACTTGGGAAAAGGAAATAATGAATAACTAAATCTACTCATATAATCGGTCTATTTTTATTTGTTCTATAAATGATTGAATGCCTTTGGTCACTCAACGATTTAACGATTTTGAACATTCGGAAAAAACTATATATATGAACAAAAGTGTTAACTTCAGAAACATTTAAAAACTAACCATTGAGTTTTTAAACATTTCATTATTTGCCAATTAATTTCGTTATTACAATAATAAATCATTCACTACGCTGATCGTCGAAATTGTCTACTATTTAAAGATTAATTATGTGACAAAACACCAATTTGAATAATATGATGAATAGCAAAGAGAGGCAGTGAGAAAATATTCAAATGGATGAGACCGAACGACTGAATGGAGTGATCGGACGCAGAACAAGCGACAGCAGTGATTGATGTCTTCTTGTGCGGAAGAACACATCCATATAAATGAAGAAAAGACAAATTGATGAACGCTGAACGCACGACAATTGAATGGAAGGAAATGACAAATGAACGGAAAAAGAGCATCGAGCTAATGGGATTAGGTCCAAATTAACTTCGATCAAGAAACCTCCTGGAGACAGCACGGCGTTGCAACGTTTCTACTGTATTGTCCTCTGCTTTCCTCAATGAGAATAGTAATTATTTTGACAAAGTAGGAATTTCTTCTATCTTCCCATATATCCCCACACTACAACTTAAATATGAACAGAAACTCATGATTTCAGTGCGATTAAACAATTCGAACCCACTATTGTTTTAAAGAGTCCTGGATATTTGCGTTTCTCGTTTATTTTACATTTTATAGTGAAGAGGCTAAGCAGTGTATGGGTCAACAATTAAGCATTCAAGTTTTCTGTGCAAAATGTTCTACAATGGGCCAACGATGATGGAGGGCTACAACAAACAAAAGCACTATCCCTTTCTTTTAGATATAAGGTCTACAACCGTCCAGACATCCATCCAGAGGTGTCAACCATCCATCCAGAAACATCAATACAATACTGTCCAGTTATTTTTATATTTATAAAAAATGTTTTTCTGTATTTAGATCTCTTAATCACGCCATATGAAGCACATTATTAAAACTAGCTATTTCCATTATTTAAGAATTTTTAAAAAAAATATTTTTATAGGTAAGGGGGCCTTTTTTACAAGCTCACAAACAGATTTCGTTTAAACTAGCGTACCCGTGCGAGAACTCTTGCATGTTAAAGCCCACCTCAAGTAATTAATTTAATTTAAATACATTGCAGATTCTACAGGTTGATAAGTGGGGTAGAATCGAAGCGTTGAACCAACAAAAATGTAATAGAATGTTCAAGAAGATTCATCCTATGAACAGGGTGTGAAAAACGTTACTTTGAGGCCTTTGGGCTCAAAATTCCAAGTTTTGAGGCCCTAAAATGCTTTGTTTAGGAGTTCTTTAACGAGATACATAAAAAAATACGGCAGTGTTGCAAGTTGCATTTGACATGAATATTAAACAATTTCCTGAACTAATACTAAACAAATTCCTCATATTTTTAAAGTCAAAGTGCAATTCGTCAGGTCTCCGTGAAATCTCTTTCTTCAGAGACCTCATTTATAAAGATTGGTAGCGTGTAAGAGCCGCAAAAGGTATGTATACAACTGAAATAATCCAGGAGGCAATCCACCTCGCTCCCACATAAACTATGTTGACAACGAATCCCATTCTTATCAAACTGCGTGCTGACGCGTACATTTTTTTGTTTTCCTCGTAAAATGGCCACAAAATGGAACGAGATGGTTTCGATAGCAAACGCTTCACATAATAAAGGGCACGAACGAATAATGCCCCACCTTGCCGTCGCAACGGCCGCTGTGGTGACCCTGCTCACTGTGTGGGGCAAGCAGAGTGACAGCACACGGTTAAGAGACGACCACAGCCGGCTGAAATCACATGTCCGGCAGGCTCACCCTGACGACGAGCATGAGCCATCCACATGGCACTTCAGCGTGTGAATACATGAATTCATTGATTGGGGTTTCCGTGCGCTTTACATCTAAGGTTATTAGTTCCATAGATGTAGTTTAGTTTAGTATAATTTAGTTAATGACTTATTTTACGTAGCGAGACTCGGGCTATCAGGCCCGCTCTTCCGTCTAACCACGCAAATTTCGCTACGCTCCTTTCACCACCTAGCGGAGAAAGGAGGTATTATCTTGGACGACGAAACTGGCGGATCTCAATTTTGCTCAGAGGCTTCCTTTAGGCTTGAGGATATTTGATTGATTGATTGATTGATTAATTGATTGATTGATTGATTGATTGATTGATTGATTGATTGATTGATTGATTTATTTATTTATTTATTTATTTATTTATTTATTTATTTATTTATTTATTTATTTATTTATTTATTTATTTATTTTACGTCAAAACAGTTAAAACTGCATATGACGTGCTATGAGGAAAAGTGAATTGTGTGCACATTTTCAAAATTCTGTGATCCCTACACTAAGTCATTACATGCAGTAAATCTACAACAAGGGACAGCCGTCTTTACTTCCCCTCTGATGGAAGGCGTACGAGGGAATTTTTCGCCCTTAAAAATCCACGGTTTCGATTGGGTTTTAACCCGCAAACTCGGGTACAACAGTCCAGTACGCTGACCGGTTATACCACCGAATCCGCTAAAGCATGTAGTGCATGTTTTTATCGCCGGAGGTGTCGGAGACCTTCCATTGCAGGATGCGATGCCGACGCAGACTTAGGTTTGCGCGGTTTTCCCCAACCAGGTATTTCCCACCGTCCCGAAAGGACCCGAAGTTCACGACAGGTCTCCCGTCAAGCGTGGTGCATGTTAGAGTGTGTAAGGAGTGAGGATAGGACAAGAAAAAGGAAGAAAAGATCGCAAGCTGTTCGCAGCCCGGTTGTTACGAGACTGCTCCGGCCTGGTGTTCATCGGAGAAACCACGCAAAACTACCGATCAGAGCAGCCAGCCGTTAGAATTCTACTTCAGACAGCGTCTAAATTTGATCTAGTTATGTTGCTAGTGTCGAAAATCCTGCCTTCGTAGGGAGTGGAACTTTAAGACCAGGTCAGTATGATCAATGGACACCCTGAGCTACTTAAACTATGTTGTGTGTATATATGTATATGTACATACTATATATATATATATACATATATATACACATACATTAACACATATACATACACAAACATATACACATACACATATATATCTGTGTGTGTGTGTGTGTGTGTGTGTGTGTGTGTGTGTGTGTGTTGCGGGCCCACGCGTGGCCGCGGCAGCTGTGTGTTTGCGCGTTGTGTCGGCCGTTGGCGGTTGGGCGTCCGCGCGGCGCGCAAAGAGGATTTGAAGCCCATTGATCCGCCGCCCGTTCAATACCCATTGTTCGCCCGCGCCGCCGCCTTTGGCGTCTTTCGCCCCGCGCAACACGCGGCCTCGTCGCCACGCCAGCTCCGAGCGGGTGGCTGACGCGCGTGGCCGGCTCCGCACGGCTGACCTCCCGGGCGGCTTCGGACTGATGCATTCACAGTGATTCCGGGCTCGTCAACTAATAAGGGCATTTGTCTCGTTTCCATTTTTTTCTCGGGAGGTGGTGGTGTCCTCCTCCCGCTGGTTACCAGGCGAATGCCGGAGCAGTACCCTACCAAACGGGCCACCGACCGCGCGCGATCTTTCCTTCATCTCCCTTGTCATATCCTCTCCCCTTACACACACACACACACACACACACACACACACACACACTAATATGCACTACACTACCACACATTCCGGGAGACCCGTCGGGACCTTGGAGCTTGTCCCGGGTGGGGTGGTGTTCAGCTGGTGGGAGAGTCCTGGTTACGGGGAAATTCCGCTAGCCGACGGTAGGTCGGTGCCGGATCTCGCCATACAGCGGGGGAATATCACCGCCATCTTCCGAGAAAAAACACTACACTTACGAGTCTAATGACCTAAGCTGTTGACGCGCTAGGAATCACTAACCAAGCAACCAACCCCGCTGGGTGGTGACCTAAAGTCGACTAGCGGGGTTTTCTCCAACCAGGTATCACCCACCGGGGGGCTCCGCCCCAACCGGTGTCTAGTGTAGTGCATGTTAGTTTGCGTGTGTAAAGAGAGAGAATAGAACAAGGAAGAGGTAGGAAAGATCGCGCTCGGTCCATGACCAGTTTGTGAGGTTATTTCTCCGGCATTCTCTTGGTGGGATCGGAGAAACCGCGGAAAACTACCGATTAGAGCAGCCGGCCACAAGAACTCTCCCCCACACAGCAACTGAACTCGACCTATCTGACAAGCTAGTGTCGAAAATCCTGCCATCGTCGGAAGCGAACCAAGGACCTCCCTGTCAGAGGGGGTGTAGTGACATCAGATGATGCTCATAACCCTCCCGGTGAAGCTACGGACGCAGATTGCGTTTGACGAGTGGACGTGGATCGGATGAACTGATGGCTTCGCGTTGGTTCGTTTCGAATTTCAATTACAATTCAATTTCACTACATTGACTGATTGATTAGTGATTCCGGGCGCGTCAACTGCTAAGGTCATTAGTAAGTGTAGGTTTTATCGCAGGAGGTGGCAGTGATCTTCCCCCGCGGAATACGGAGATCCATCACCGACCTACATGTATGGTAGTGTAGTGTATAGAAATATAAGTGTGTGTAAAGGGTGAGGATAGGACAAGGATGATGAAGGTAAGACAGCGCGCCGTCCATGGCCTGTTTGTTAGGGTACGCGCGCGTTAATAATTAATCCGCAATTGGCCTGGTGGTGATCGGAGAAATAACGGGAAACAACCGATCAGAGCACCCGGCCGCAAGAATTACCCCCAGACAGTGGGTGAATCCAACCTAACTATATAGCTTATGTCGAAAATACTTGGGACAATAGGACCTCCCGGTCAAAGGCACAGACGTGACATCAACAGATGCCCGAAGCCACGTAAACCGCAAGGATGTTGTTGGGGAAAAAACGGAGAAAACTGCTAGGAAAACGTACCCAAAGAAAACACCATTCAATTTTCAAGTATCCTTTTGTTCTGGCTCTTACAACCTCGGATTTACCCGATTGTGCACTGTCATTTTGCGGGATTGCGATCACGTACATATTACAGTATAAACATTGTATAACAAGTATGCGAGCGAAAATTTCTCGTAACTTTTATCATCTCTATTTCTTCAAGGGAATTTATTGCAGAAGAGTGCAAAGCAATTTAAACGGTTTAATATTTTTTATGATACTATAGAAAACCAGAAATCCATGGAAGTTAACAAACACTAACTATCTTCCTAAATGTTACTTCGAACAGAAGAATGTATTAATAAATAAAATAACCGATTCATCAACAAGAATGCTTGCCGCCATGCATAAGGTTTTTTTCTGCACGCTTTTTTCTCCCAGCACGGAGTCTAGCCAACCTTACCTCTCCCCTCCTATCCATACCTACACTCCGTACTTAATATTTACTTCGATTAAGAACCCCATGTTCGTTGTAACAACACGAACAATACATTTCATGATTGTATCATGATAAATTAACTATATACGTACATTTTGTTCTTTCCAGCCAATTTCCTCGTTGATTCACTTCATCCAATTCACCGAGTCCCCCCTAATTTAATACAAATACTCAACGGGAGTATTTTAAAATTTCTAATTATTAACGCGAGCAGGCGAGCAAACACATCTCCCTCATGGAACTTTCACGAATATTACGTTCGCCAGCTCTCCCACTCAGCGCTGCATCGCAGCTCAGCAGCGATCGACCGATGTGTCGCCCCGCATGGAGCAAGGAATACATCATTCAGGTTATTTCAGTAATGGATACACCGGAAGCACATCGAGTTACCGGACCGGGCGCGGTGGCTCAGTGCATCAACTGATTCCACTGCAGCGCCTCTGACCGGGAGGTCCTAGGTTCGAGTCCTGACGGCGGCAGGAGTTTCGACACTACCCTTTCAGCTAGGTCGAATTTAGTCGCTGTCTGGAGGAGAATTCTAGCGGCCAGCGATCAACACCAGGCGAATGCCGGAGCAGTGCCCTACCAAACGAGCCACGGACCGTGCGCGATCTGTCCTTCCTCTTCCTTCTCCTATTCTCTCCCCTTACACACTCACTTACACTAACATGCACTACACTACCACATATTTCGGGAGACCGGTCGGGAGTTTAGAGCTTGTCCCGGTTGGGGCGGTGCCCTGCTGGTGGGAGAGTTCTGGTTAGGGGGGAACCCTACTAGCCGACGGTAGGTTGGTGCCGGATCTCGCCATCCAGCGGGGAAAATCACCGCCATCTCCCAAGAAAAGCATACACTACACTAACGGGACTAATGACCGAATCTGTTGACGCGCCCGGAAACACGAAAAAATCAATCAAACAATCGAGTTACCGATGGTGCTGCTTCGACAAAACACTGGCGGGTGGGGGGGAGGGGAGAGGAGGGAAAGGGGGCGACCTGCTTCGTCGCACCTGACGTCACCACTCGACCCCCACCTCAACCCCCTGATTATTATCGAATGACCGGTGACAATCAGTTGCCAAGTCCATAACAGAACAAGAAATGGCTCATGGTGCTGTTGAATATCTATTAAGCGGCTCTCCGCTGACGGGACTTTCACGATTTCCAACTAAATTATTATTGAAAGCATCAAGACAATCAATTTTTTGTGAAAGTCGGTTGTAGCTACCCATTCTCAGCAAATTATTATTGAATGTCTCGTACAATGAATTTGGATATCCATTTCTTAGTAAGAAGCATATCATGCTGTATTACAAACATATCTAGTATTGGAGTGTCAACAATTATCATTTGTTTTAATAAACCATTTTCTATTGTTCTTATATTTGGTATAAGACTGGCTCCCAGGTTAATTATTATTGAATATCTAATGACACGGTCACGTTCTACATCGTGATACAGTTATAGAGGTGCCTCGTGTGTTTTCCGGATGCAATATTTTTTATGAAAACTAAATCACATGCTTACGACAATTCGTAGCCAAATTGACATTGAATACCCAAAAAGAATTAATGGTCAACCAATATAAATCCGCTTAAGAAATACCTTGTTTGCATTTGTGGTGTACTTATAAATCTGACTTGTGATTTACATGTTGAGAACATCACAAAAACAAGGTCTCCAATTATTTGCGGCTGAGTCACATTGTATTTTATTAATAAATGAGCGGTGACAATCAGTTGCAAAATCCTTATCTGGTCACAAAATATGCTGCGCTGTTTTTTGAGTAAAGTAAGTAATACCCTAGAGTTTTCGCCGGTTTCCCGGTTGTATTTCCCGGGTAACACCATTTTATCCAACACCTAATTCCCAATACTATTGAATGATCGGTGAGATTAACGAAATATATTTCTGGCAACATCCGTATTATGTATGTTACTACATTAATCTGTAGTTCTCGACTGTCACGAACTACTATTGTTGAACTTCAATTAGAAACAAGTATCTTCGCTGTTAAGAAACGTCCTATTTGTTCTGATCCTGCAATGTAAACCCTTTTTTCTGAGACGACGTCAAGAGTACTATCGAATAATCTTGATTAATGGTGTACAAATTAAATACAGAGATACGCACTGGACACAATTTGAGTGTCGAAATTTAATTACATGGAAGGGGAAAAGACAGCGATTAATGACTTACACGCGCCACTTAATAAAAATGCATTTCAATTAAGCTTTAATAAAACATGTCGACAAATGTGACCGTGACTCACTTGCAGTAGGGTACATATAAATATCCGAACACGAAAATGCAATTAACCAATTGATGCACCACAATCCACATTTATTCAACGTGTTGTTTCTTACGCCCAGCAGTATGTAAAATTACAACCGGATCAAGACCTTGATGTTACTAAATAAGTCATAAAACTACAAACAAAAGGCGGCTTGAATCTCAAACAGCTGTCTGCCGGCAACAACTGTCAAGTTTTATGAAGATATCACCTCCCCTCTCGCCATAAATTGCCATAAACATCCCCAACGCACAGATTAAACTGATTAATTCCGCTCCTTCATCTGAATGGCCGGTAACTCGGCGGCGCCGCTGGGCTGTTAGGCGAATGAAGTGCGGGCAACAAAACGGCTGAGTCGCCGGTGACTAAGCTGGGCCCGCCCTCTCCCGCCCCGTCCAGCACTGTGGGCCCAAACGAAACTAGGGAGACGACATTTATTTGTTTACTTTTTTGAATTTACACCGCTTAGAAATAAAAAATAAGATAAAATAAGTGTCGCTTCGTAAATAAAGATAAAAATTAAAAATAAGAGAGCAAAAACCAACGTTTAAATGAACTAAATCCGGGATTAATCGTATTCAAGCGAAGGTGATATTCAAACAAAACTATTTTTGTGTAGGTTTTATTTGAATATCATTAATTCCTTATTTATAGCATTTGTTAAACGTTTTTTACTCCCTTGTAAAATTAATTTTTTTCGACTTATCAGCGTCGGTAAACCGGCGGTACCGGCGTCAAATACTAAATTATAAAAAGTAACAAATATTCTCTTATTACCTATAATTACCGGCGTCAAAGATTATAATTTGCTTTCTTGAGCAAAAAATAGGAAGAACTAATAAAGGTATATAAAATTTCACAGAAAATAATGAGATAATAAGAAAAAGTATGCCAAGCATATTTTCTAATTTCCAGAGTACATTTGATCAATAAACATTCGAATGCAATGTTATTAAAATATTACCATTTATACACTATACAACTATATTATCATTAATTATTGCGTGCCAAAATGATCTCAGACTATAATCAATTCGAATTTTTGTTCTGTAGATCAGGACATTTTCACGCTGTAAAATGCCACATAATTCAAGGAATTCACAGACACGCAGCTAGAACCAGAGAGAGAGAAACTGACCCAGAGGTAGAGACGGAGAGAGAGAGAGAGTGGGACAGAGAAGAAGGGGAGGAGAGGGCGGGAGAGAAGTACACTTATGGTAAAAGTAACACTTGAACCCAGAATCCGTTGGCTCGAAGTACAATAGTATTCACCTATAGCCTGCACCACTAGGGGAAGCGCTGCTACTTTTGATTTCTTCACTTTCCGCTGCTTGCTCTCGTCGGTTCGCTTTGGAACCACTGCGCGGCCCTCACAGACGGCGACGGAGGGTTTTCAGTTCATCAGCATAACACAGGGAGAGCGGAGCGACGCGACTATTGTTCACGCACACGTGCCTGCGGCGAGCGGGTGCCCTACAGCGCTGACGTCGCCACCCGCCAGGTGCCACTGGTCGCTCGGTTGCAGCGACAAGGACTAACTGTGCGCTTAAAAATAGAGTTCATTATATTTTCCATTATTATTAACATTATTATTATTATTACTATTATTATTTTCGTTATTTCTCCTAAAAATAGTGACTAAATATTTAGTGACAGTGGAATACAAAATTTACTCGCGTTGCAACAGCTTATTAAGGAACAGATCTAGTGACTGTGGGTTCCTCTCCCTACTTTCGCCAAAATATAGGCTGTTCCCAAAACGCGTTGTCTTGTACTTGTTGCGAATAGTCTTGGAGGATGGTTTCATAGATTTTGTAAAACGATTATATTATTAACATTATTATTATTATTACTATTATTATTATTATTATTATTATTATTATCATGTAATGCTTCCATTCATATCAAAAGTAGCAAAGGGCTTTTTGGAAATCTATGTGTTTCTTTCTTTAGGTAAAAACTATAATACAATGTTATATTTTTTCAATTGTGTTTCGTAAAACACTATTAAAAAAACACAATTATGAATCTTTCACGCCATATTAACACAACACACAGGCTTAATGGGCTCACCTATACTAAAGTATATGCCACGACCCTTAACAATAATGAAAAGTGGATAGGCCTCTCTTATAAAATAAAAAATCCTTTTTTATGATTACATGAGCAGTTGTTTGGGCTTAATTCTCTACGCTTTTCCATGATCTTGACAGCTGAATATGATTTGCAATTGCCCTGCATAAGAAGAGTAACATATTACTGTTGACAAATCTGTATGAGATCGAGAAACTGAAAGACGAAACCTGCCGAGCCCTCAAACAATGATTCCAGATTCAAGTTGCGTGGAATTTATCGTATGCTTCCAAGAATTTTGTGCAAGACTTCACTTTTGCTTGCACGAACCCTTTTATTATTTGCATATCTAGAGCTTGCAAAATTAAGATTTCAATCGTCGTATATTCACATCCAGACAACTAGGTAATTCCAAAAGCACGAACAAGCTTCCAAAAAGAAAAAACTTTTTATTTAATGTTTTGATAAAGATGAGATTAGCTTTCAGGCGTCATTTTGTCCCAAATCGCTTGCCACACTTCCCTCTCAGTAAGTGCATCATTTGGTTGCGTTTTCCTTATCTCCCATCTTACAGTATAAGACCGACTTCCGCTTCCCATGTTTCATTCTTCCAACAAACAGAGCCCCTTTATAACGCCTCAATCCCCTTCTTCACACTCCGTTGACTGCGTATTTCCTCCATACTCCCTACCCCAAAGCCGAAAATATTGTGGTATTGCCACACAACATACATTCACCACCCTCGATGAAGGCTCAGCACACATACTCTTTTTACAACCCGCCCTGCTTCCTTTACCGCATCCTTCATTTGCACACCGCATACACCACCACTAAAAATCCTATCACCCTCTTCTCCCATCAACAACGCACAACACATCACCCACACCTTCTTTACACGGCCACAAGCACCTCTCAAAGCAACACCCACATTCATATCGTTCACCCCACACCACAACTACCAATAAAACCACTTCGCCTACCCACCACCTCGCTCACAACACTCACCTCATCATCCACATACTGACCACCTGGCCCCACCGCTCCTCCCACATTAATCCTCCTCACCACACACCGGTGCTGCGGTCGACACAAGCACCCACCTCATCACCCCACACACACAGCAACCGCCATCACATCCTCCACAGGATGTGAGACCGCACGCCTCCCCCTCCCAGGTCAGACGGGCGCTGCAATGCGGGGTTTTCATTTCCGACGTGCTACGCGCGCGCGCTCTCATTAATCACGTGAAATATATTCATCGGAATATATTTATTCGGAAAACATTGGATTGATATAAAGCACGGCGAGGCGGCGCGGGCAGCGGCAGATTACGATCGCTGCGACCTCCGCCCCCTCCCCCGGCGGCTCACCCGCGATGGGGCGCGCAGGTGAGCCCTTCATTACAGCACACTCGCTCCATATTTTTCTGTCCTTTTCGACCTCACGGATTACTCAGTGCGTCAACCGCGCTGGGCATTCGTCCTGTAACTGTAGTGCATGTTGTTTCTCGGAAGGGAGCGGTGTTTTTCCATCCCCGTACCGGAGCGGTAGCTCAGTGCATCAACTGATTTCACTGCTGCGCCTCTGACCGGGAGGTCCTAGGGTCGAGTTCTGTTGGCGGCAGGATTTTCGACACTAGCTTTCCAGCTAGGTCGAATTCAGTCGCTGTCTGGAAGAGAATTCTAGCGGCCGGCTGCTCTGATCGGTAGTTTTCCGTGGTTTCTCCGATCAACACCAGGCGCATACCGGAGCAGTACCCTACCAAACGGGCCACGGACCGCGCGCGATCTGTCCTTCCTAGGGGGAAACCCCACTAGCCGACGGTAGGTCGGTGCCGGATCTCGCCATCAAGCGGGGGAGGATCACCGCCGACTCTCGAGAAAAAACATGAACTACACTAACGGGACTAATGACCGAAGCAGTTGACGCGTCCAGAAACACGATAAAATGAATCAATCCATCTCCGTTCTCCAATTGATTGATTGGTTGTTACGGATTTCGGACGCGTCAACTATTATGGTTATTAGTCCCGTAGGTGTAGTACGTATCTATACTCGGGAGGTGGCGGTGGTCTTCCCCGCTGGATGGCCAGAACCGGTGCTGACCTACCGTCGGCTAACGGGGTTTTCCCCAACAAGGTATCTGGACACCGAAGTCCTCGACCGGTCTCCCGGAATATGAGGTAGTGCAGTGCATGTTAGTGTAAGTGTGTGTAAGGAGAGAGGATAGGACAAGGAAGAGGAAGGACAGATCGCGCGCGGTCCGTGGCCCGTTTGTTAGGGTACTGCTCCGTCATTCGCCTGGTTTCATCGAAAAAAAAAAAAAAACACGGAAAACTACCGATCAGAGCAACCGGCAGCTAGAATTCTCCTCCAAGCAGCGACTGAATTCGGCCTAGCAGACAAGCTAGCGAGGAAAATTCTGCCACCGTCGGGACTTGAACCTAGGACCTCCCGGTCAGAAGTGCTGCAGTAACATCAGTTGATGCACTGAGCCAACCATTCTCCGAGATCCAGAGCCGACCTAAATGACAGTTTGCGGGGGGAGGGGGTCTCCCCTCTCCAGGTACTTTAAAACGTGACCGCTTTCACAGCTACTGCTCGGTCACTACTGGCAAAATAACTGCCAGTTATGCCTATGCACTCATTTTGTCATGCGTTCGTTTACAGTTTGTTCATTTGTAAATGGTTTCATTACTATCTGATCCTATTCATCATCCTGTGATCTGGGGTCAGCAAAACGCGAGGCCCTCCGCGACAACACAAAGTCAAGGGACAAACAATCATGCCCAAGGTGGGACTCGTACCCGTGACCCTTCGGACCGAAGCGCTGAGTCGGTACTCGCTCTTAGCCACCTCGGCCATCCAGGTCAGCTAAACCCCGATTTAATTCATTTAAACGTTGATTTTTGCTCTCCTGTAAAATTAAGTGTTTATGACTTATAAGCTTATTCACCAGGATCAAAGACCTATACACAGAATTTGTTTTATTTATTTTTCACAAATATTTATTTTGTAGAGAATACATAGCCCAGTAGATAAAAGCTACGTGTCAAACGCTTGGTACAGACGGCGAAGCGCTCAGACTCACAAGAGCAGGTGCTTGGAAATGGTTTTGAAAGCTTGGATTCAGCTGTGCCCTAACTCCCGCACGAACATACACAACGCTACCTCACATGTCGGAACACTACTCGGGTGCTTAAAGCTTCTCACGGTTAGTGCCACGACTCGCTGGTGGAGGTATCTGAAGGACGGAAACATCGCAAGCGACTCGTTCTCAAATATTATCTGTACTGTTACTGGCTCAATTTCTGCTTCTCCACTTACACGGGGTCGTCTAACGTGATGTTTTTACTGTGAAAATACAAGCTAAAAATAAGTTCATAGTTTGTATTTCAATGCCTATTTTAATAGTAAGTTATTACATTGAACTGGACTCATCAGAGTTGACGAAGAGGATTCAATACCTTATGAAAGAATATCTTGCGAAAATTGCTTGGGAAAATACAGGCTCTCGGGTAACGGAAAATAAAGCCAAGTGGAGAAGGCGAATGGAAGTTCTAAATGTAGACGAACACAAAATATTTATTAAAATCACAAACACACGCCTAACGAAACCTACACCGATGGAAAGCAAGCACACGCCACTGAGCATAAAACTGTTTCTCTCTGTCATTCTCTCACTTTCGTTCCTCCCATCCGTGAAAGAACTCGGCCGTTCTCTTCCGCAGAGAAAACACACACACACACACACACACACACACACACACACACACACACACATTCACCTACGTACATACATACACCGATGAACAAATGAAAACATGTACGCAGGGTGCAAGGGTGTATGAGAGCGCAGAGGTTCATTCAGTTTTCTGTGTGAGCTTGCACATTCACGTGCACACGTTCAGGTGACGTCATACACACGTGCTCACATCTCCAACAAAGAGGTGAAGAGATGTATGTACTGTAAATGAGAACGCACGCGTGCGCATATATACGCATTTTCTCATTAACTTGTCGAACTCGTTCGCTAAAGCAAGAGGCATGTGAATGTATAAATTCTTAAGTTTCATTTTTCATCCGCCTTCTGTTTAATTTGTGATGTGACTGTTTTATACATTCAGCTTGTGTCGAATAACAGTAGCTGCAATAAAAATATTTATATATTTGTAAAAATGTACGTACTCCAGTGTCCTTGTAACTGTAATACATCGTTTAATCCAATTTTGACGTAGAATTTACGATAGTGTACGAACATGAGTGACAAATTCTAAGCACCGCTTGGCAAGATTGGTAGAAGCTGACAAAATCGAAAATGAATATTATATTTCTAAAAGTTCAAATTCAAATATATTTGATTAAAAACTGAATTATTTCTTAAAACTGTTATTACGTTCCATTAAGACACATAATTAAGACTGCCAATCCAACTGCATGAGAAAACTCTAGAAGAATCATAATCCCATATGCCCGAGACCAAGATTGCCCTTATGACACTTGTAACGGGCAAACATAATTAAATGAATAAATATAAATAAATAAACAAATAAATGAAAAATATAACAGTAAATAGATATTACTTTCATATTTTGATTTTTAATATTCCTTTCCAAGACGCGTTTCATCTAGCAGTGCAGCTTCAAACCTGGAGCGAGGCACCAACGCTTCCACTACCATCGCCGTTTATTCTTGTACCTAAACACACACGTGCACACACTATTACGCCTTTTCCCGGCAGTGACACCCATTGGCTGCTTATAATGCATGGGTCCCCGCCCCCTATCCACAGCAAGGGTGGATTGCACACGGTGAAATCCTAACGATTTTACCTCCTGGAAAACGGTGGGAAAACCATGCGAGTTTAACTAACGTACATGTGACTCGCAATCAAATAGAACTTTTACTATTTTATATTAGAGAAACTTAAAAATGAATAACTTTTTTCTCTATTCGAAGGTTATAAGGGAACACATCGTTAACTTTAGCTAATTTTAAATAAACAAGTAACTTTCAATGCATACTAACAAAGTTAACATCGATTAAATTAGTCAATAAACATAGTCATCACCTTTCTTGTGATGCCGTAAAGTAATGAAACATGCTCATAGTTGATAACACATTTAATTCTCCACAATATTCTATGTCTTTCGTCGAAGCAAGCATTGATATTTCGATCTACAAATCGATCTTTGTTCAATTTCTTTTCGTATTGCTTATAGGATGTTCAGATTATCATGAGACGATTTTCTAGTCGTACAAAAAGGAATTTATTCACAAGCGTAATAAAGAGATCATTTTGATAGCAACAACACTAATTTACTAGCACTGAGTCCTCAGAATTAAAACAACTTTTAAACGAAAGGTATAAAGAGCATGGTCAAAAAAGTCTACAATCCTCCTACGGAAGGAACGACAAAGTGAAAATATTGGGAAAATATCAATATAAAAAATAATGGTTAAAAATATTTATATTAAATAACGAATTTCGAAGTAATAGATTTTTGAACCTCATTATGGAAATGTATTTTCTAATAACGGGTGGTTGGATTGGAAGGCTACCGTAATGGCGAAAGGGCGGGTTCCCGGGGGAGGGGGCGGGGGCACTGCCCGCTGAGGGGGCGGGGCAGAGGGAGTGAGGGCGTTGTGCATGGCTGCATTCGCGTTCGTCGGCAGGAACGCGTCACGGCCCCATTGATCGTTCGCGCGGCGTCACTCGCAGCGACGGGGGAGGCAGCACAGGCGGTCGACGGCCTTCGAAACCCTGCAGAGTGATAGAAAATGCTCAGGCAGGGTGGTGACTACAGCCCCAATTTTCAGGCACGGGCCTAATTTCATATTTTCATGTGGATTCTCCAAATTAATTAATTAGTTAATCTTGCTTTCTTTTTCATTAAAGTTGTAAAGTTTTATTCATTTGAATTCCTTTAATATTGTAAAAAATTTAATGAGATGTTCGTTTAATTTGTGCTTTTAACAAGCAAGCAAAATATTCTGCATTTACCTCGTTGAACACACTGCGACTACAGCAATAGCAGAATAAATAACAGCATAAGTAATTACACATTTTATAAACAGTTAGGTGGAATTCAAAGAGCACAAAACTGCTGGACCTACTTCGCGTATTCATTACAAGCAAGCGATAATGACATCATTTCACTTTAAGGCATAGAAATGTCCCGTAACACAAAGCAAAATCAAAATAACAATCCACAAACGTGTATCAATCAAGACCTCGAGACATAAATTATTTACTTGATATGAACTAAGGTAACGAATAAGTATTAGAATAGATTGACGGCTGAATGGCGAACTAAGATTCGCACCGATAAATACTGCGATAAACTTTCAATGATTGGCAATTTTCAAAAATATTAACAAAAACCTAACTGATTTTTCTAGAATTTCTATCTTTCAAAGAAGTAAATATGTTTTCGGTATTTACACAATCAAAATCTTTTAAAATAAGAATTAACACTATTACAACGAACGAACATATTTGAAACGGATATTTACAATACAACTTATAAAGAAATTACATAAGAAATAGAACACTACTTGAAGTATTTACTTAAGATTTATTTCTATTTTAAATCTCATTTCACAATTTTTTATTATTTTACAGACTCAAGCTCTGTTCAGAGGACAACTCTTGACTTTTCTCTCCCTCTCACTCGCGTACATCCTGCAGCAAGCAAAATGAAACGGAAGACGTATCCGGGGTGGGTAGAAAAGAGCGGACGTCCGGATGCAGATAAACTGAGAGGAAAGAGAGCCGTTACGTTAATTTTTGCGGACAGCGGATGCAAGGTGTAATTTTGCATGCATCAAGGACGCCGCTCCGGCCGCTTAACTTTTCGGTTTAATTCTCGCCACCATTTGTTTACAATGGCGCGGGTGATTTCCTCTGTAGACTAGATGTCCTCAAAATTGGATTGGCCAGAGCAGAAAGACGTGAGGTTGAGGAAGAGCAACATTATACCAGATATCGATAAAAACTCGACTAATTGAGAGTAGTTAAAACAAATGGCTCCAGGAAAGGTCAATTGTATTTTATTTGGACAAACCTTCTCTTTAATTATCGCAATAGAAGGCAACTGCAAACTCCATAGGTTCATTAAATGTTTAACGAAGGAAAATAGGAATAAAGGAAAATATATATGGGAATAAAGGAAATGAGGGAAAATCCAAATGGAAAATGGACAACTTCTAAAACTAGAGAAAGTTTGCAAGTTTTTACAAATACTGTAGCATCGCTGAGAACCAAAGAGGAATTTCAATTTCACTTTGATGACCATGCTAAAACATAAGGCCAATGCGTTTTTCTCTGTTATAAGCTTCACCACATCTCATTAAAAACAATGCAAATTTTAAATAAAATTACGAGTATTATTACATACAGAGCTCAAAATTGGAAGATATAGAGTACTACAAATAAATATACAAGGGAAAAAGATTCGACGAAAAAAGTGCAGCATACCAATAATAATGATACCGGAAAATGTTCCTTGGCCCAATTCTACTGCATCAGATGACCTATTTAGCGACTTTAGTGAGCTAATAGGAAGGAATTACACGAGTGTGGTCAGGAACAGCGTGAAGTGTATACACACGAAAAAAGGCTCGTACTGAATGTCTTACGTCATAAACAAAATTGACACACTTAACGAATAGTCTTCCTTCATGGAAACGATTAGAAGAGCAGTTTTTTAAGCACACGATAGCATCGCACTAGGAAGAACTACGGATGCCCTCACACGAAGGAAATTATGTCAGCAAGATGTCGGCTAGAGATCTTAAGCAGTGACGTAATTTTTTAGACAGAGACCTGCCTGTCTGCCTCGTGCAGCTTACTAGGGCGAAATGATAAGACTGCATTCAGTATCATAGGACCTTCATCTCGAAGAAACTTAAAGAACACACTTTTAAGTTCTTAAAGACCCTATTAAAATACTTAAATGAGGTCTAGAATTATGCAAAATACAGATCATCATATAAATATAAAATTATTCTTAAATCTACTCCAATCAAATTCGATGACACAAATCTGCGATAATATCATCTCGTAATTTCTCTTTACTGTATTAATGGTTGGAAATCTATCGTAAAAATCTCAAACATTCAACATGTTTTGCAGCATATGTTTCTGACTGAAATTATTTTTGTTCGAAAGATCAGTAATATGTATATTAAAGGAACACTTTAAAGCATTCAGCTTTGAAACTTTGGAAAACACATTTTACAGTATTTCTTAAGCAATCTTCCACAAAATACTGCAAATAATACTTAACTATCGAAATATTTGCGCAGAATAATTCTAGAAACATCAATATGAAATCTGAAGAATTTATCCAAAGAGATGTCAGCAATTTATTTATTTTTTTACATTTATTGAGACGTAAACGCCAGGAAGAGGTTGGTAGCTGTAATACCATAACGCAGCGTATTAAAAACAGTGAATTTAGTTCACAGTCTGTACGAGAAAAACTTCTACAGACAACCAAAACGCTCAAACTTCGGCTCAACCTGTCGTTGGGACCGTGCCAATATTCACTCACAAAAAAATCGTATTTTGAAACAAAGCTTTCATCAACCCCTTCCCCTCCAGATAGCCCTTTTTGCAAGATTTGTTATTACATTTGTTCTCTTTCCGTACAGTCGACAGAAAGCATCGAGAAGCGAATATTTTAGAAAGTAGTAAATCACAATGGAAGAGAAAAAATACAGCTAGGAAATGCAATGAGAATACAAAACCGTTCGTCGTTCTTCAGAGTCGATGAAACGTTATTAAATTGGAATGTTTTCGATTTCCGACACTGTTACGCATGGTGAAGAGGGTTTATGGTGAATGTAATTTAAAGGACTCAGTAAAAGTCTTCCACCGGAGGATGGATTTTTGAAAAAAGAGAAAAGGAGTAACTTCTCTAAACAAATTAAATTTTGGAATACAACTGCTTTTAGTGTATCCGTATAAAATTTACGCAAATTGCTCATAAACATTCTAAAATTCAGACCAAAAAATGAAGCGTTTCTCAGAAGTACAATTTCTGAGGCAGCTTGAGGTGAGAGAAGACGCGCTACAGAAAACAATGAATAATAACTCGGTAGATTTTTTCCAGCAAACTCCAAACGAGAACTGCGCTCCGTCCGGAATTTGTCCGTTTGTCTCCTCTTCGTGTTCGGCCCTGTTGGTAGGGGTTGGGGAGGGGAAAGGGAAGGGGGGGGGGGGGGGGGGGGGGGGGGTGGGGGCAGGTTTGTAAGGAGGGACGGAGTGGGGCGGGGCGTGTTAAGGTGAAGGTGACGGTGGTGGTGGGTGTGGGGGGCAGGGGCGAGGTGGCGAGGCGGAGCGAGTCGGCCGGGGCTGCCAACTCCAAAGCCGAGTGCGTGCGGGCGGCGGGCGGGGGGCCGCCGCTTTTGCGCGCGCCCCCTCGCGCCGTCGCGATGCCATCGCCGCCCGAGCGGACGGCCGCTTCCGCCCTCGCCCCCTTCGCCCGCCCCCGCCCGCGCAACTCGCCTCCACTCTCTACGAACTCGGCTTGCTAATTTTATGCAAGTATGTGAAACCCACGTAAGGCTACTTCCTTGCATATTCCTCCCTTGCAACCGGGAGCGGTAGCTCAGTGCATCAACTGATGTCACTGCAGCACCTCTGACCGGGAGGTCCTAGGTTTATCCCACGGCGGCAGGATTTTCGACACTAGCTTTCCAGCAGGTCGAATTCAGTCGCTGTCTGGGGAGAATTCTAGCGGCCGGCTGCTCTGATCGTAGTTTTCCGTGGTTTCTCCGATCAACACCGAATGCCGGAGCAGTACTACCAAACGGGCCACAGACCGCGCGCGATCTGTCCTTTCCTTTCCTTGTCCTATCCTCCCCTTACACACACCTACACTAACATGCACTACACTACACATATTCCGGGAGACCGGTCGGGAGCTTAGAGCTTGTCTGCTGAGCTTAGAGCTTGTCAGCTGGGGCGGTGCCCCGCTGGTGGGAGAGTCCTGGTTAGGGGACGGTAGCCGACGGTAGGTCGGCGCCGGATCTCGCCATCCAGCACCGGAAAATCTATTGTCAATCCAAAACCGGAAAATCCATTGTCGTAGTGCGTAAACATGATCGCCCATAGGAATTAAAGTATCTTCAGAAAAAATGAGTTTTTGCTTGTCGTATAATCGAACATACGGTAAAACTAGGAACTGTTGGAACTGAATACCTCTAACAGGATCTAAAAACTTTTATTGAACATTTGTGTACCTCTGTGTCCATTTTTGCTCTTATAAGCATTACAAGATAGTAAAACATGTGATAGACACCTATATCAAATCAAAGGATCCTTAATCTATACATAACCTCTAAATATGGTTCAATATGGAACTGATGTTATTGTTCAGCCTCAATGCGAAGGCCACCGCCTCGTGTGGGATAGCGGTCCCCTTCTCCCTCGCTTTGAGATATCGAATCGTACGGTGCTGGCAATAAAGTTCACATACCGCTGGTGGGTGCACGGTTCCACTACGCGCTTATTGATGTTTACTTGTCACATTCTCACTCACCCACATACGAATTCCAGTCAGCTGCGCCACGATTCAACCAAGCATCCTTCCTCGTCAGAAATTCTAAATTACAGGCAATTCTACGAGCTATTTATCGGCTCAGTTTTTATCTCCACTGTTGCACACGAACAGCACCGTTACCAAAGTCTACCGTTTTCTGGAGTTATCCTTCCTTTGCTTCCTATTTTGCTTTTCTTTCAGATCCTTCTTTTACCCCCGTGTCCAATACACTCTTCAAAAATTAACTAACGTATCTTCCTCTCGTCAACTGAATTTTCTTACTTCCTAAAAAATTCAGATGCGTCGATAGCAAAAAAATCTAGTCAAGTCATACCAGAATGATACGCAAGCTGTCAGATTGTGTTCTTTTTTGTCGGTGGCCGTTCAGAGTACTTCGATTTTTCACGGTTGCATCCTCATCCTGTTCGAAATCCTGTTTCGATTTATTATTCTTCAACACTAATCACAAATTTATTTTTCAATTATTAGTATGAAAGTAAACATTCTATAAGCAAATCTAAATTTTCAAATTCCATCCTCAAGCGATCTCTTCAATCACCTTTTGTACAGCCAACCTGCTCCATTTAGAGAACCACAAACATCCCAAACCGCGCCACGGAGCCCCGGTCCCTATCCTCCCCCGCTGTTACGTCCATCGCCGCCACCGCCATCACTTCCCACTCTACCCCCCTCCACTGCCCCACCCGCCGGCCGGCCGCGTTCCGCGCCCCGATCCCTCGCGGTCCCGCTACTCTTTTGTCCGCGCGGTTACACAACGCTGCCAGCGGCGCTTCCGGCCGGCGTCCTCCGTCCGCCCCCGCCGCCAACTCGCTCTGGCGGCGGCCGCTGGAGTTCTCCGCCGCGCCGCCCGGCCTGCTGCTATTGCACGCCCCCGGCCCGGCCCAGCCCGGCCCGGGGAGGCCGCCCAGCAGTCGAACCTAATTTTTATCTCTCCGTGCGGAAAAGCGCACGAGCGCTGGGGCGTTTTCACACCCTCAGCTCGCGGCTGCTCTTTCAAAGCAGGGCTGCCCAACGCCCAGGGCGCGCTTTACAGCGGAAGAACTCATCGGGGTTTGTCAAAGTTCCCGCTTACGTTCGCATTACGATCTCATCAGTTATAAACGCCGTTAGAGATATAAAACGAAATGAAGGGGCGATTCAAATCTGAAAACTGAGGCGATATCCGAGGTTAGTAACCAACAGCAGTCATTATTTTTTTTAGCCGTGTGTTCGAACACTAGGGCCTTCCGGTCAGAGGCACTGCAGTGACATCAGTTGATGCCCTGAGCCACCTTTGCCGGTAATAATACTAGTTACAGGAAAAATGTAATTGAATGAACAACACTAGAATATCGTTTTTCCAAAGTAATACTAGGAACTACTTACTATAGGAATCTCTACCCTCCCCACATGGTACCATAATGGGAGTTATACCAACCTCTTTGGGCATTAAACCAGTCCTTGAGGACTGGATGATATTTTATAAAAATTAAAGCTGGAAACGTATTCTCTATATCCTTAAATGCAAGATTATGTTATCGCACTTCATGCGGATGATACCAACTGAGATTTCAAAAACAATTATGGATTATGCTCACAACCTCGTAAGCTACGTAAAGACAGTTAATGAAGTTAAATGCTAACTCTTCTCAGCATCTTAACCCAGCTAGTTACTGTCAAATAATAGCTGTTTGTTTAATGAATGTCCTATTTATTGACTAAGAGTTATTTAAACCTTCATCAGACCAACCTACTAAGACGAAACAATCTCGAAGGAACAAAATGATGGTGAATTCTTAGGAGAGATATGATTTATTGCAATTAAATTACACTGAGATTCTCTGTTTCCAATCTCGGACTTTCCATTGATTCGGCCTTTCATCTCTCGAAACTTCCGACCCAAACCTCAATGTTGCGGCCATGAAACGGAGAAGAAGGCCGCAAGTGGTCCGCGGGTTGCCAATTTGACATCCCTGTTTTAAAGTTTCCCGGTACGCACACCGCCGATTGCCAGAAATCGGCGACTAACTCTCGTGCCCATTGCGATTTGTTGTGCCCTTTCGAATTTGCTCCCTTTCTCTCGCTTTTCAATTGCCCGGTGCATTGGGCTGTCGTTAATTTGGCTAGCCAGCAATGAAAAGAATATTCCTCCTACGAGACTTGAGAGTTCAATGAAACATATTTCGAAATGGACAACGAAATTAAATTTTTTATTATACTATCACCGTGGTATCCATGAGGATGATGTGAAGGGGGGTCTTTTGTAACAAAAAGTGAAAAGGTGATGGTAATCTTCTTTTTGTGATATGTACGATTTTTATCGCTTCGTCCCATTTAGGTATTTAATTGAAATTCTGTAAAAGCATTACGACCAGCTGTGATGATTACATTATATCGCTTGATTCGCTAAAACTGATTTAAAGTAAGAACTTGGCGGAAAAAGCTCAAGTCATCTTCCTTTGCAAAACGAACCGTTTCCACTGTTTTGTCTTTCGGTCAAACCAGTGGCGATTCAAAGTGAAAGACTGCCGTTAACAACATTCCACAGGCAACACGGAATGAATATAAAGAAAATCAAGCAGAATAACCTGATAGATGCTGAATTTGACAAGTTTCACGAACTATTTTCAGGTCAATTTTGTGGCTCATAGCGAATTACAAATGCGTACAAAGGGCAGCATTTAAATCTTAATACTAAAGCGACTGTTTAAACAAAGAGATTTTGCATTTTTAAAATTGATTTAATATTTGTGTAAAGAACAAAATCTTTCGGAAATGACGCGTAAGAATCGAATATTCTACGAATATAGAATTTTGCCAAAAGATAATTTATAGACTATTCGTTGCCGAATGCACTAACATTCGAAAAAAGAGAAACTTCCAAACATATTTACAAACTCAGAGAAATTGAGGGAAAAAAGTTTCATAGCGAAAAGAAAGGATATTAGTCATAACATAATAATAATATATTCGGTGACTATTCACGAGAGAAATAATTTATCTATAGTGATTTAGTAAAATATATTGAAAATAAATATATTTAAATACATTAATTGTTAAAATTTATCAATTCACAAGTGAAAATTGATTTCCTTTTTAGTACGTTTTTTTATTATTCTTGACATTTTTGACGACAAAAATAGTGAAACTGTCGCTTAAAATGCATTAATATGGAACTATGTAAAATATAATTGTATTTTTATCATTAATATTATAATTAATATTTTGTAATTAGCATTTATATATTAATTAAATATGTCTGGAAAATTATTGATTATTATGATTCAAACGTAATTCAACGAACAGCATTAAGAAAACCATTATGATCGGTTAATCATTAATGAAATTTCTTCTTGCAAACATTGATGGAGCAGGCAATCGCTGATGATTCAAGGACTCCATGTCAATAGTTGTACACTTTCTCTTCTCTGTCAGACGTGTGCCTTTCTCCATTGACTATCCCTTACATGCTTATGGAGCCAGTCACGTACAACCGCGTCTACCGAATCAGGCTCGCTCGTTAACATGCGAATCCTTAAAAAAAAAAAGTGGTGTAAGTAGCGGTGGCAACAATTTACAACCGGCGCAAGCCCGGCTCAAGACCTGCACTTGCTCATGTATGAGTCGCTTAAGGAGGTTGTCACATTACTCTCTAGTCAGCTGAACGAAAAGTTGTAATTTTGGAACGTACTTGTTAAACAATGAAGAACGAGTATCAAGTATATTATTTCTGTATTTCGCGACGATTGGTAAACGAGTATTTTGTAAATGATGTATTAAAAAGTGTTAATTATTTTACAAACGCAAGCTAAGAAGCTAATTTGACTCCAAATACCAACATGAAATACTGAAAATACTGGAGTAATCAACGGTTATGTATGACTGCATTTCTCTTCAAATTCTAGTTATCTTATAAGTAGAACATTTCTTACGTATTATGTAAATGTTTTGTTTCAAGAATAATACCTTTACATCGCAATTAACTCCTTCAGAGAACTGATAACTTTCAGGCAATAAACTTGGCAACACTTTATATTTATTTTATTGGTACCAATGGTTTACGTTTTCGGGAAGGTCAAGAACGTACAGAACAGTGTGTGATTGAGTTGAGCTGAGTTGTTTTGTAGGTCTTATAACCTGAAAAGCATGTGCGAACAGTTGAGATATAAAGGGCGATTTGTTACGAAACGTAAGTTATCGTAGAAAACAAATTTGTCTGTAGCCGCGAAACGAAGAAACTGAGAAGAAAACGTTACAGACGAAGACATGTTTCCTGTTGATGGTCGCCGCATCGTGCACGTTGAAGAACTCGCTAAACAACTCGCAAACAACATTTTATCATCATTCATCATGAATACTCCGTATACGCATGCCAGCTCACAAAGCAATGCCTACAAACCAGCCTCTCAGTTTCGCAATATTTAAAATTCCCGCCGAGTGGTACGTCATGCAACGTTGCCGCACTTTTTCGTTCTTACGAAAAACTGATGACAGATGTTATTTTCTTTTTGCGTTTTTGTCCAAACTGCACGGTAAAATCTTTTCATTTCTAGTCTATTCTCTTCAGAAAGGTTTAATCTACATTTGCAATACTTTCCCCTCGTGTAATCTTATGTAGATGTGTTTCAAATTTAATTATTTACGGTCGGACGAGATCATTTTCCTATACTTTGCGTGTTAAAACGCAAGTTTTCAAATGTGATTATCTTTAAAACTATACGGTAGAATCACTTTATATTTTGGGAAAGCATGTAAAAACATCTAATCTTGTGATAAATTTCATTTGCGAAGTTAAATCTTATTTTTGACATAACGTGACAACCTCCTTAAAGGCGTATTCTGAAAGTATAGCTTGTCATTTGTGCAGCACTAAATGTAACGTTATTGCCCTTAAACATTCCAGATACTTTTCGACTGTTTATGGACCTTTATTCAAAAAGGCACTCCTAATACACTGAAAACTCTAAAAGAAAAAAAAACATTATGCATAAACAAAGAAGCCCCGGGTGGCTACCCTGAACGCACCGCGGTGAAGCCACAGCGTGAAGCCCGCTGGGCCCTGCGTGTGAAGGGCGCGCGGGGCGGGTGCCGCGTCAGCACGGCGCGGGCGCTGGCAAAGCGAGGGCCGAAAGGGCTCCGAAAACAAGGGCGGGCCACGAGGCGAGGTGCCAAGCGTCGTGGCCTCGCCGCCGGCAAAAAGCGCAGGTGTTTTCAAAGGAAGTTTTCATTGCGGGCTGCCGCGGCCCGCCGGACGGGCGATTTGTTATTGCAATCGTTTGCGCGCTCCACGGAGGGCGTAGGCCGCTGGCAGGAGGGTGCGTATAGGGTGGGAGGCAGTGGCGTCCGGTTGGGAGTGGAGGGTGGAGGGAAGCGGGCTGTATGCGGAGGGTTTAAGGTGGCGAGCAGAGGATGGAGGATGCAGATGAGGACCTACTGTGGAGGGCGACGAATGGAGTTGAGAGTGACCGGTAGAGTGGTGGGTGTAGGGTGGCGAGCGGGTAGTAGAGTGGAGGGCGATGGGTGTAGGGTGGAGAGCGGAAAGTAGAGGATGGAGGGTGATGTGCGATGGATGAGGTAAGAAAGCGGTGTGTGGGTGTGGAGTCAACCGTGGAGGGCGGCGGGTGGATGGGCATGGAGATGGTTGAAGGGCACAAAAACACAGAGATTCAATTCTTTCCCTAATTCTTTTCACATTAATTCAATGTAAGTATCCGTATCAAATAAAAAATATAAAATATCAAATATAAAAAATCCCTTTCAAAATTCAAAATTTAAGTAGTATATGACTTAGTGTAGGGATCACAGAATTTTGAAAATGTGCACACAATTCACTTTTCCCCATAGCACGTCATACGCAGTTTTTAACTGTTTTTTTGACGTAAAATAAATAAATAAATAAATAAAAAATTGTAGTACAGTGGATGCTGCTCATTGTAATGATGGATATTGTTATGATTCTGCTAATGTCATCATTCGTATGATATCCAGCCCGATTTGATATTACAATATCACGAAAACATCATTTATTGTGATCAGAATTCATTTTATGCTGTCGTTATTTTGAAACAAATTTTCAATTACGTACAGTTTTGAGTCTTCATGACTTGAGTGTCATGACTCGCGAAAGACCAAACCGAATCTATTACATGCTCGCGTTTTGAAATCCTGGAATGGATGGCTGAGAATGAAAATATCACTGAAGGACGAAGAGAAGCGACATACTAGTATAGAGACTTTAGAAGAATTGCTATTTGGTATTCGGCACGGGTAAGATGATTTCCAGAAACATTACGACTATGAGATTTATACTAAAGGGCAGATAAATCCATACACAGATCTTAATAGAGAAAGTTTTAAAATTGTAAAAAATTGTACCTGACAACGCAATCTGACAGTAAATTGTAATAATTTTGTTTTCCATAGTGAAGGCATGAGTTGAATGACGGCAAAAATGAATTTTATTATGAATGTATGTTTTTCGCGTAATAAACTACAGAAGTAGCTGTCTTTTCCATTGGTTAGTCTTCAATTATAATTTTTCCTTTAATATCAATCGGTAAACACATATTATCCCTGTGCCCCTGCGTGGTAACAAAAAAAGATGTCCACAGTACATAAAGAATGATTTGCAGTTCTAGAAATTTCCTGGTAGCTGGGATATTTTTAAATAGCTTTTATACATTAAGAACTATTTTGGGTCTTTAAGAGATTCACACTCAAATACTTCCCGAGTTATGCAATTCTTAATGGTGGAATATTTAGTGTAATTTGAAGAATCAACTCGAAGTAATGGGTGTTTCATGAGCATTTGTAAACCTACTTATCTTGCAATATTATTGTCATAGTTGTTCGGTATTATACAAAATAAATATACAAAACAAACACAGAAAACACTGTGCATTAGTGTTGCATGCGGTAAATTGCTCTTTGGCAAACAGAAATATATGAACTGAACGGTTACTCGAATCCGTTGACATTCTACACACTCATTTCCATTCGCAGCTTCCTGGCGTGCATCTCTCTCATATGGCGTGTTTCCGATATTTGATATTTATATGTGACTTTTTTGCTCGCAGTGTTTTCCCGCTGTGATAAATATTTAGCAAGGCAGAATTTAAATATGTATGCAAAAGTGCATGGAAAAGTTTCCACAACAGCCCCATTTTAATTTAGATTAAATTTTATTGTGGAAGTTTTGAGTGGAAATCACTGATATCAAAGTGATTCTAAAGGAAACAAATAGGATAACGCGACGGACGCCGGCACCAGTAATATGAAGCTGTTGTTTGCAGGGGTTTCAAGTGAAATTCCCAGAATTTCCGTTAGCGAGTGGCGAAAACATGTGGTGTAATCAAAGAAAATTAAATTGCAGCTAGTGGCAGCTCATGCAAGGCACCCAATGCATATTCATGGTAGAGAAGGGACAATAGAGCTGTAGGTGAAGTGAAGTTTCCTTTAAACAACATGAAGGTATACGGTTTTATTTTTCTAGAGCGCAAAGTTCTGGAAGAAAAAATGACTTCATTCACGATCCTCATTTGTTGTACATTTAAAAAAAGTACTTATATTTGAATCCACGTTAAATTACCAGCACATTTATTGCAAATATAATTTGCCTAGTCGAAATGAAGGGACTTCGCTTTCCCGCGGTTCCCGCTCCATCCAGTTTTGAAATACTTTTATTATCACGGGGAAGATATATTATTTTTCACATTTTATTTAAAAAGTACATCTGAAGGACTTTCAATACGTGTAGGAAGCGGTAAAACACAAATCCAAACCTATATTACCATTAAAACAAAATTATTTTTTACAACAAATGATAATTCTATATCGTGTATGGATGTACAGATCATCATACAATGGAGGTATTCAATTGTTATATTACGTGGAATTACCAATAATATATCTCCCTTTTCCAATTTGAAATAGTACAGATTAGCATGAAAGAAATATCAAACATACATTTTTGGACATTTCGAATGCCTGGGTAATTATTTGTATTGTATAGGTTCTAAATATCTACATTATATATCATTTTATCGATTCTTGGAAATATTTCAAAAGCTAGACGGTAAAAGCAAAATGAACTAAAGATGAACAGAGAAACAAGTATGTGAGAAAATATTCTTAACAATATTCTGGATGGAATTCATATTCAGGTCGCATTCGGCTCCGCCAGTTCAACCAAAACAGGAGAGAAAAAATATCAAATGGATGCACTATGCTCCTCTAGCGGTCTCTAAATTTGCATTACACCGCTGCCGCCACAAAATGCGTATAATTAAAATAATAATGAAAAATGCAAATGCCGCAACCCAAACAGCACGCGAGTAATATATAAATATACATTGGTACAACCACCAAAAACCCAGGACGCCAGAAATGAAAGCCCAATGAATTGGTAAAAATAATTAATGTCACCAGCCACTGTCTCGATATCAATACGAATGTAACGACTCTTCCTCTCTTTGATTACTAGCAAGTTTTGGAATATATTGCCAAGGCAGCTCTCAAGGTATGGATTGAAACAAAAAGTAATAATATGAGTACAAACAAGTTATTGTATAAAATTGTTACAAATCAAATAGAATTACTTATTACGCTTATCACATAATACTTAAACATTCAGAATCAGAAAATTATGGGTCATTATAGGAAGAGGGTTGACAATTAATTAAAATTCAATGGGATCCTCATGATTATTGTACTGATATTCACAGCAAGTCAGTATTTAAAATATACCCTCACCACACACAAAAATAATTTCTTAATAATTACATAATGTTTCTTTGATTTTTCTACAGATATTACTGCCCTCGCATATCGAAATAAGTACATTCAATAGAAGCGTATCTTTCAATGAAGCGATTCAATTAAACGAAGCGTATCTTTTAAAATACTGATCATATAGCAAAAATACAACATAACCAATTTACAAACAAATAATTTTCTTCAGGCCCAAAATGTAGCCGGTTCCTTAAACTCCATCTATGTCCGTCTCTCCGCCCGGATTGCAGAACCTATTGAGGACCGTTCATTAGGTCACTTTCGAAACAGGCCAAGAAGCTACGGATGTACCGCACAGCAAACTCCTTGAAGGTGGAACTCGTCAGGCGTTGAGGCATCTCCCCTACGAAACAATCTTCTTCCTCTGTACCCGATCGCCCGTCAACAGGTTGACTTGATTAATGGATTGATTAATGTTTCCGGGCACGGACACTGCTATGGTTATTGGTCCCATTACTGTACTGTATGTTTTATACCGGTATATGGCGGTGTTCCTCCCTCGCAGTGTGGTGAGATCCGGCGCCGACTTACACGTCAGCCAGTGGGGTTTCCCCGCGGGGCGTCGCACCCAGCCGGGCCAGCTCTAAGCTCCCAACTGCTCCCCATCACGGTAATACTACCAATTACAGCAGCGAGTCGCTGGATCTCGCCTCCAATCAGCGGCGGAATGTCAACTAGCTAGAATCCTAGTCGAAAATCTTCCACATTTACATGTTGGCGAGTTGTAGGGATGCAAGAGCGATTGGAGCTTCGCAACACTATTGGACCTCTACACTCCTGTGGCACAATCAGCGTCGAAGGACATCAACAGTCACAGCTATCGTACGCGAGGCGACACCTCGTTGTACGCCTACCGGGTGCTGTCTGGGAACCGGCTGAGGGAGGACAGTTAACTATCCAATTTAAGTGCACCGTAAAGAACATTTTTTTCCACCCAGTTCAACTATAGTTGCAAGTTCTGACACTGCACAACGCTGAACGTCGGCGTGTACAGAGGGCCCTTTTTCCATTCCACCATCGTCCGCACAATGCGTTTAGCATGGAAATAACAGTCAAGACAAGGAGCTTAGAGGGTTCCGCAACTCTTGAGAGCCTGGGTCGTTACCGGGCGCGGCGCAGACGAAGTCGCGGCCGCCGGAAATTAACGTGTTTCTCCTCGGTCGCGGCCACTTCCGCCGCCCAAAGTTCCACAGCGGCGGCGGCGGCCGAGCTGCCCGGACGCAGCAGCTCTTGCGCAGATCCGCTGCGAGACGCGACGCCCGGGGAAAGTCTGGACGCCCGCCCGCCATTCGGCCTCATTCTCTCCCTTTACCTTCGTTTTCATTTAGGAATCTTTCTCAGTTGGGTCGCTCGAGGACGTATAACCTCCGGATTATGGAGAACGAGAAACGGGGTTCAAATTCCGGTCGATCCAGGTGAATTTGGAGTAGATGGACTTCTCGGGGTTCTCCGCCAGGAGAGGTGGCTCAGGCATCAACTGATGTCTCTGCAGTGCCTCTACCGGGAGGTTCTAGGTTCGACACCCGTCGGTGGCAGTTTCTGAAGGCTGAGAGGGAAGCGATAACAGTGGCTGAAGGGAGGAGGAGAAGATGGCGAAGGCTGAAAGCGGAGAGAGAGGCGACGGCAAAGGCCATGGGCTTCTCAGGGCTGTCCACCGAGAAAGGTGGCTCAGGGCATCAACTGATGGTCTGCAGGCCTCACCGGGGGGAGGGAGGTGAGCGGAAGAGAAGACGAGACGATGGCGAAGGCGGAAGTAGAGGCAGGCCCGGAGGTGAGGGCTGCGGGCGGGGGTGGAAGCAGAGGCCCTTTGAACCGCCGCGCCGTCGCCTGTCGTGGGCGCATTCCTTCACGGCCCGCCGCGCCGGTCGCCGAACCCGACCTGCGTCCCCGGCGCGGCGCGGCGCCCGCCCCCCACCCACCCGCCCCGCGGCTCGGTTCCGCCCCGCCCGCGGGTGTCCTGGTTTCTCCCGGCGACGCCGCCCCGCGCCGGCGGAACCCAGCGGAAACGACGGGGCTCCGGTTTCAGGACCTGCCGCGCCCGCCCTTTGCCACCTGGCTGGGGGGGGTGGCAATCTGGTCCAATTTCTTTCGACTTTAACGACCGTTAACGCCGTTTCCTTCCTAAATGGTTTGCTTGTTTAAAAAATAAGCAATCATTTTCTCAGTTCCATTCTCAAAGTTTGCGAAGCTATGAAATTCTCATCCCTTCCAATCGCCAAAATCAAATCGTCTCAATATTTTTTTGTATTATAAATAATAGAATTTGATTGAGTGATTGAGTTTAAGGGCGCTTCAACTGATAAGATCATAAATAATAGAAAATTATTGAGAAATCTATTATTCACATTAAGATAATTATTATCCAGTTTCATTCAGTTATAACCAATATCATCCCCTTGATCCATTGGGCAAACTCCGATTTTTCACACTTAATTCATATTATATGTGATCTCGCCTACCTAGCATTGCCGCAACTGCAGTTTTTCGAGACCCAACTATAACTAGATTTACCTTTCCGCCTTTCAACACTCGTGGCCGAAGGACGGAGAACGGATTTTGATATTTTCATCAGCATCCAAATGACCCTTGCTTTACTTGAAAAGAGCATTTACCCTCCCCCCAAATATCACACACATTTTAATAATATGGATGTTAAATAATAACTTGAATTAAAATAAATTGATTATGGAAAAATTTATATAAATTATTGACATGGTACAATAAAATTCTCAGACTTGAAAAATTGACATAAAATGCCGCTTGCAAATTCAATAATGATGGGTTAATAATATTCGGTGTATATCATTATTATGGCAGTCTTTTCATTGACTCTATTCATCAAAATACACTATAATTTAAGTCAGGCATTACTTATTAGATTACGAACTGGTAATTTTTTTCTGTTCTCTTCAAATACATTTGTGCTGAGTCATTTCCAACAAATTTCCGTAAGACCACACCAGTCTCTCATTTCGGCCTTCACTTTGCAACAAGACACATGCAGCAATTCGTTTTTAAATGTTCGCATTCAACTACAAAATAATCTTCAGCTTTCACAATCTAAATATCACTTTAAATATTGTGATGCTTCGGCGCGCAACGCTTCCACAGCGAAGAACAGGACACAGCACGCTTCCTCCATCGCCCTCAAGATTATTAAGCGCAGTGGACGCGCCAAATCCGTGCTGGAATGGTGGTTCACGCAACAGCCCAAGAGCAAATCCCGCGCCATAATGGATCCAGCAAATTACGCGGCAGACGGGACATCGAGCTTTACCACAATAGCGAGCTCTACACGACCTCTAGTTTGCGTTGGAACATCGATTTTTGAATGGATTTCGCATTAAGTGTTCACTAAATCTTTTATATTTAGAAAGTATTTTTTCGCAAAACCGACAAACTGTATAATCTCTTTTTATCCTCACATATTTTGCCCTTTTCTTCTCGTTTTTCGTGTGTCTTGTTCTTAAATCTTAATGATTGTAAATTTTTTAACCTTGTGTTTTTGCAAATCTCCCTTTTACTATTTTCCAGCTCACATCGATTAAATTAAAAGAACTTCTAAGCAAGGGCTTCGCTGCGGAATTTGATCTAAAGATGAATTTGTTTACAACATTCTAGATATTTCACATTTATTTCTCGGAACACCCGATCCAGCGTCACCGTAACTACCTTTCAGAATTACCACCGTCATTACTAGACATTGGATGTTTAAGCACAAAAAATATATTTTAGGCGTCTAACAAGGCACTGAAAATGTCAAGAATAAGAAAAAAAGGCACTATCGTAAGTTTGATACACAATAAAATGAAAAATTGTTTTTAAGTTTTGTCTATATTATTTTGTAAACTGAAATGCACAAAATAAGTAGGTACATTTTAATGTAAAACTAGATTTACATATTTACAACTCTTACATTTTACTTTTAATAGTTTCCGTTAATCAGTAATATCTGCAGATTGCTACTAAATGTTTAAGGATCACAATTTCAAATTTGCGACGATTGAGAACAAAATCATTTGAATGCGGAGAAAGGATTCACTGCTGATGTAAATGGCTATATTTCTTGAACGCAATTAGCACATTGAAATCTTCTGATTTACATTCATTTCACTTAATTTCATGCCCGGTATATTGTCAATCGACCATCATCTCAGAATATGGTAGAAAATTTATGAAATAGAGACGTGGAGAAAATATGTTGGTATATTTTTAGGAATTCTCTCTTATTTAAAAAACAACAAGGACGTGAATTGAAGATTTCGTAATGAATTGTAATATTTTAGCAATGTATAAAAATAATCAATGAAATGCAACAAAAGTCCAAAAAAGATAATTATGCAAAAAAGAAATTTACGCTAAGAGAAGCAAAAATAATTTTTGATTGATTGATTTTTCAGTTTCCAGACGTCAACTGCTTTGCATTTAGTCGTTAGTTGTAGTGAGTTTTTCTCGGGAGATGGCGGTGATCTTTCCCCGCTGAATGGCGAGATCCGGCGCCGACCTACCGTCGGCTAGTGGGGTTTCTTCCTAATCCCCCATCGCTTCTTTTGAAATCAGTTCAACGCAGCCCTGCCTGTTGTTCAGAAAGTTGCAGGCTGTCACGCAGACCTGAATGTTGCCGTGCCGTTCTGCCTAAGGTTTTAGACCAGTCGGCGCCGAGTCGTTTTTGTTGACTAAGGAACACGAACGTCAAGAAACTTGCGCAAATATTACGCTATCCCTCACATGTCACGTTATTTTCAATTCTTCTTTTTAGATATTTCTGCCATTCAAGGGTGTTGAGACAAGGTTTACAGAACATTTTATACTGAACCATCCTTTAGGTCTCAGTGTCAATACACTTACGGCCGGAACGTGCCGTACCGAAACGTGGCAAGAATTAGTTGGTACTTATGCGTAGTTTTGTATGTGGGTGAGACTATATTTTCAGATCGTTAAAAAGGCTTGAAAATGTCTTTGGGGAAGCGCGAGTTAATTCTGTGTTGTTACTTGTAAACTTTATCTAGACGGTAAGTTTTAGTAGCTGGGAATTCTGGTAGCACATCATGCAAGTTATTTGGCATCTCGGGAATGTAGTCTTGTTTAAGTGCCATTTTTAGTTTTCTGTGTAGTTGTTGATTGCCTACAAGCCACCCATTTCAACAACAGCAGCCGGACTGACACAGACGGGACCAACCCTGCCTGCCGACGGTTTGGTTTTGCGTAGCTTAGGATTTTGCCGAACTAGGAGACTCATGGCTCTAAATACCTGGCACAAAATACTAGCATCAACCTTCTAGTCTTCCCCATACCATTTGTCCACTTCCACCACCCTGCATCATCTAATCTTCTTCTCTTCCTCCAATCTGTTCCTCAGCCTCCGCTGAACAGCGGAGACTTTCGCGATGGTCGCTCCGATGAGCGAGCGCGACTACCACGGGGCAGGGTGAAGGGGGAAGGGGGGGGATCTGAGCGGATGATCGCCTAGCGAGAGGAGGCGATTATTTAGAAAGCTTGGAATTCGGATGAACCGACGCGTTCCATCAGGAGGATTTCTAGACCTTCATTTGCTTGATTCGCCCGCTCGCTCGCCAGACCGTCCACTCACCCATTCGCTCGCGGGCCCGCCCGCCCATAACTATACACCACAAGTTATTCCAAGCCCTAGATTTCAAGTTTATATTTGACATAGCTTCAAATTATATTTACTTAGTTATTTCAAAAGAGATTTACACTGACGTTCAAAATGTGTCGTCAGGATTTTTTGTTATTTGAATCTCCAATATCGGAGTAGCAAAATGCAGCTCTGAACATTATTATTAATTTTTCCTATTGCGGAGGGAAATATTTGTGCAAGTTGAAAGTAGTTTAGAAAGTACACCGCAGTCAGAACAAGGGACCTATTCAATACTAGCGTCAATCTTATCAGCTGCTCAAATTAATATTAATACAGAAAGTATACCTAATGCTTATTAAATTAACAAAGTGAAGAATATTAAATAAAAAAGGAAGACACGAAAGCACATAACAAACATGTTCCGAGAGTTACGTAACTAGACGAAATGGATGACATTTTTCTTGACAGGTAAGAATTTTCTGAGAATTTCCATGTTTGCTTTTCTTTTTAATCCCACACAAAGAAAGTTAACAACCTTATTTTTCCTCTAATCTATATTTCTTCAGGTTCTCCAATACGTACAACGAACTTTGCATATTTTGCAAAGAAGGGGAATAATTTGTATAGCTGTGTTGAATATGTAGAGTTTTATCCTCTAAAGTGAAAGGAACTTGGAACAAAATCCGATAACTTGGGAAGGAAGGTTTTAAAGTGAATGAAGCAACAAGAAAGCCTAGTAATCGGGTAGCGTTCCAACGCTTCGCAAGAGGCTAATCCATTTTAAATTCGTGGTTTTCACGTACGTTTAACTTTTTACTCTTTATACAAGTAGTAAATTTAACATTGTATTGAATATTATAATTTATAATAAATATTTATTTGTATGTAAATTATATTTGTAATGAATATTTAGGATCAGCAACAGAACATTAGTCCTTAATTATTCTTTTGCATGATTTTTCTAACAATTGCCATTCATTTCATTTTGTTGTTGATTGTCTGCTCAGAACGTGCGAATAGTTTTACACTTGAACGACGACGTCTTCGGAAACATATTCAACTCACTAAAACAAGAAAAAACATACCGTGTTGTTTATTTGCATGAATAGGAAGGTGCACATATTCGTAAGTACTTAACGAATATAATTCACTAAAAAACATTTTCAATCTGAACGTTTGGTTTGGTTTTTATTTTCGTGTTTCCGGGCGCGTCAACTGCTTTGGTCATTAGTCCCGTTAGTGTAGTGCATGATTTTTCTCGGGAGATGGCGGTGGTCTTCCCCTGCTGGATGGCGAGATCCGGCGACAACCTACCGTCGGCTAGTGGGGTTTCCCCCTAACCAGGACTCTCACACCAGTGGGGCACCGCCCCAGCCGGGACAAGCTCCCGACCGGTCTTCCGGAATATTTGTGGTAGTGTAGTGCATGTGAGTGTAAGTGTGTGTGTGTGTGTGTGAAGGGGGAGAGGATAGGACAAGGAAGAGGAAGGGAAGATCGCGCGCGGTCCGTGGCTCGTTTGTTAGGGTACTGTTCCGGCATTCAATCTGAACGTCATAGTAATATTTTTTGGGGGTAAACTACCATAAAATATTTTGAGAAATTAGTACGCAGATTTGGTTGACTATTATTCAGTCAATTTTGTTGAACATTTAGGATTCAACCTCTGGCTGAAACATTGAAGTGCTGGCGGTGCATTGGCCGGTGCGGTGGAGGAGAGGCCTGCATGCGGCGGGCGCGGTGGTGCGCCTGGCGCAGGGGTCGCGAGCACAGTGGGCCGTGGTCGGCTCGAGTGGTGGGGAACCACCAACCACCAACACGAAGGCGCCGGACGTGGGTGGTGAATCAGAAATTCGTGTTTTGTTAGTTTAAAATATCTGTATAGGATAGCCGTAAAATGTAGAGATCATGCTGTTGTTATTTATTATTATTATTATTATTATTATTATTATTATTATTATTATTAATATTATCATCGTAGTTATTATTATTGTTGTTTTTATCATCAACTCAAAATAATTTAAAGTTGCTTTGAATTAATGTTCCTTATTGTAATGTTTGTAAATTGTACGTTCTACTAGGTTGCATAAACCTGTCCGCAGAAATAATAAAATTCTATCTAATCTATCCAATCTAACTAATCCATATAATCTATCTATACGTGAATGTGCGAGCCACTTAATCCGTATTGCAATTTAGGCAGATAATTTGAAGCTCCAAAAAGTGATGAGTGACAGTTGAATCGCGAGCCGGACATGGGACACCGAATAGTTTCATTTCTACTCTCAATTTTATTCGTTGAGCTTTTTGCTCCTATTTGACGGTGCATTTTATTTTGAAACATCAAATAAGAACATAACGAGAAAGAAAAACCACTTTCCGGTTGTGAAATTCCCAGCACCGTAACTTTGATGTATTGTTGGAAATTAGGAAAAATGGCACAAAAAACAACAGAATTAACAGAAAACTTACTTGGTTAAGACTGTTCAGATGAAGTAATGTATCAAGAGCTTACGAAAGACTAATGAAATGACATTCACGTGAAAAGGAAATGTCAAGTTCTCAGCCTCAGGTCTACGGGCCTGGATAGTTGACAAACGAACGCATGTCACAAAGGAAGACAATTGCGGCACATCAAAACGGTCAGGTGCAGAATTAATGGTTTCCTTCAAGCACATGTATGTGCAGAGCTACTTGCTGGGTTAAAAACACCTGGTGCCTCTCACACAAGCAAGCGGCGCGAAACGTATGATGTCAAACAGATCGAAACCGTCGCTCGACATCCGCCATTTGTATTCCGTATGTAACACATACGATAGGTAACTCACCTGTGTAAAACTGAGGCAAAATTCAACCTGGAATTTAGCTAGGACATTTAAAGCACCTACAATTTAGAGAAGAAAAATGTCAATTAGCATGAACATTTGTATTATTGTATTGGGCGATCGTAAACCAAACTTGGCACATTCACACAAAATTCAGCCATGAATTTGTTTTTACTCCTTACGTAAAACGAGTGTGCAGGGACAGGCCTATTGGAAAATCCAATGAACGGGGAGGCGATCAACCGTTTTTTAAACTCAGAACATGCTCAGCTTACTAAGAAACTATCTCAGACATGTTATTTAGCCTTCATTGTGTTTTGGGTGGCTAAAATATCCGACATAAAGCAATACTTTCTTTTCAAAGGAAAACACCAGAAGGTTGTTTTTCGATCTTGAAAACAGGCCTGATTTTACTCGAGTTTGGAATTCAATGTGAAAGATGTGTTATAATAATAATAATGTTAATAACAACAACAACAATATTTCGCTAAAAGAACGAAATTAAAACACATATACAATTAATCAAACTCAAAAATGTAGGATTTCTGAAATGCGGTTTTTCATATTTGTCAGGATCGCTTCTTGGCAGCATTGTGGAATAAAATCTCATTCAGGTATTTTATAAACAATACGATGGAGCGTGTAAGACTAAGTCAATCTATCACAGATTCAACATCATTTCATAAAATTGCCTATTGAAACTAAGTGTAACTAAGTTTCCCTTTCAAAATTCAATTATGCTATTTATCTTGAAATAGATTTACAATGGGATTTGTTTTCCCTTCAAATTCAAATTTAGTGTATATGACTTAGTGTAGGATCACAGAATTTGAAAATGTCACACAATTACTTTTCCATAGCAGTCATAGCAGTTTAACTGTTTTGCGTAAAATAAATAAATAAATAAATAAATAAATAAATAATAAATAATGTGCCAGTTACCGGGCATGGCATGAAATAAAATGATATGCAAATTAAACGTGCAGCATTAACCTTGACCACATCAACAAGTAGGTCAACACAACCTCACCACTTCCTCCAGACAAGACTGTGCACTTCGCATCGCTACCGTGTTAACTCAACGGACATCGCAATACTGCATTCACCACCTCGTCCTTGACCAGGTTAAGATTTCGGAGTTGCTTCGACCTCTTGGCAACCCAGCAAGGTCAACGCGGCCCCGATCCGCAACTCCCAACAATCAGCCGACCCGAACGACCCCTTCCCCCTCGCGTATACAATGGGCGGCGCAGGGCTGCCAACCGCCCCTTCCGGCACTCGCAAGAAACACCGACCACTTCCGCTCACCGCCCTAGCGGGTTAACGGGTTGCAATCCCCACCCCCTTTTCTCCAGACCTTCGGTACGATGCTCGGCTTCCACACCTAGCCAACTTCAGACTCTTCATAGAACCAGAATAAAACATATATATCCACACCAGGCATTCTTAGTGGATTTTCCGAAATAGATTGTGTTTAGAGGTGTCTGGAGAAGATCTTCTCGCCCAAATTAGTTTGTAGTTTAATTTTAGGTAAATTAGAATGGAAGCCATCAATACTTATGTAAAGTGTACTTATGTATGTACTGAACTATGTATGCTCTGTCAAACATTTAATAAAAACAACAACAAATGATGCTCGACGAGAAATTTCTGTAGAAATGAACTCGTATTTCTAAAGGATAATAATACATTGTATCGGGGGGTTTTCAAACTTTTTTCGCCCACGGCACCTTTGACCTCAACGAAACTTCCCCGGCTCCCCTGGTAACAGTAAGTTTCATATATAAGGGTTAATATGGGCTAACTAAATATTCAACACAAATGAGAAAGTGATATAATAGGCTCTTAGTAAAGAACTTGCCAGGCCAGGTATAAAAATGTTCTTCTTTCATAACCTGTAAATTCTAATGTTTTGTTTAAATTTCTTCTATCAGGAAACTGAGGATGATGGCTAGCTCATCAAAAGCTGCTCTCGTTGAATTCAACAATATTGTTGAAAGACAACCCCTTGAATTATTTCATTAATAAGTAATTCTGCAATTGATTACTTCCCAACAGACCTACAGAAAGGTTCAAAATTAAATGTTACACACTTTTAGGGGATGTATTGGGTGGAAGATTAAAACTTTTTGGCAATAAAAATGTGATGGGAAATCTCATACAACCATTTTTAACAGTACGATTACTAAACAACTCAATCTCAATCTATACTGGAGCGTTCTGCATTTAAAATTGTAATTCCTGTGATTTCTTTCGGAAACATACCAAGAGCGATAACATTTTGCTAGGAGTCTTTAAAAGTAGGTTTCGTCAATACTTCTATACCTCGCATCTGACAAATGTTCTTATGAGCAGATATCTTAATGGTTCCCCGCTGCTAACGTTGGGTCGACTCCCAGTGGCGTGGGGCCGAAAAGAAAAAGTCTATGCAATTGTATCTCGTATCTAAATGGATTGCAGTGAAATATAGCCCCATCTTCGTAAGTTTCGATTCCTTACATGAATGCCTCCATTTAATACTTCGTTCAGAGAATTTGAAACACTTGTGATTCCAAAAAATCTTTACGGATTAAACTTTGGTAAAATCTAGAATCTATTCAACAATAACAATTTACCCGCCTCCCTACACACCATTGAATGATTGAAGGCGTTGTCATTGTCAACAATATTACAATAAATTTCACACCACCGAAGTTCTCAAATAATTGCAGAATCTACGTTTTCATTTGAAAATATTTCAGAATTGGGGAAATTTAAGACTAATCTGCTTCAGCAGCAAAAATTCTTCTGAAGGAAACGACGCAAAATAGTTTTCCGAAAAGTTGCATGCACACTGTACAAGAACAAATAAAACACTCCGTTGTAATATTACAATAAATTTAACCATTTATCACTAAGAGTCTTTACGAATACTGCAATAACGAACATAAAAAACGTTGCTGTTTCATAATGCAACATTTGAAAGCAAATTTTAAATAGCGAGTCGCCTTTTACTTAGAACCTCTGTAAACCCTGAACGTCAGCTCTGTCGTAAGCAATGACCCGCGGAGTAAGATAAACCAAACAATACGTGCAGAATGAAAATAGATGGAACACACATACGATATCTGAACTTTCCAGTCAGAACCGAAACTGTTTCATTTTTTGTTTATTTTTTCCGCGTTTCTAGGCGTCTAACAAAATCTTGGACACTTCTCATACCAGTGGTGAATTCTACAATACACCGCGTATACCGTCGGGATACCACGTAATTCGACGTGTGTAAGAAATATTTAATTAGTTTGATAATCCTCTAAAAAGTTATTGAGATATTGAAAGCTTTGAAACAGATGCGAAAAATAACTCTTTTGTTATCGAGAGCAAGTCACTCTTCCGCATCCGTAAGCGCTACGAAGTGCGTTAGAGTGAGAAGTTTCAAACAGTTCTAAATGTGTGCAGAGAATTCGCTCGGTGCATGCTAAGGCACCGCATGCCAGCTGCGATAACCTACAGCTCCTCATGTTTCAAGGGCGGGGAGCGGGGAGGATACACGTCTGGATGGTCGGTAGGCACCGCAAAATATTGAGGTCAACAGTCCTCTGGTCGTTCGTAAGTTACGCTTCTCTCAGGTTTTTGTGAAAATGGAGGGCGTTAATGGTCTAAAATTTAGTGGTTTGTGTAATTGTCTTATAGAATAATTATTAAGGATGGAATATCGTAGTATTGGGGTTTCAGAAAAGCTCAAAATAAAAGACAACGGTAGAGGTAGCTTCCATAAAGTGCTAAAGTTCTCATACGAACGGAGGCTGCAAAGTTTTCTTTCAATGTCTGAGCGCATTGAAAATCAGCAATAAAGATTCGTGTGACCTCCTGTACTTATCGGCTTACCCCCTGATACGTTTTCTTCACAAAGGCACTTCCGTCTCTATCGATTTCTTTCGTCGCGGAGTCATCTCCCTGGAAGGCTGACATCTTAACGGTTCCCTGCGGCAGTCGTGAGTTCGACGCCGGGCGGTGGGCGGTGAAGAGGAAGTAATAGAAGTAATTGCTGCTCAGTGGCCTGGAGAGGCTTCCCCCCCTCCCCCAGAGGGCGAGGCAGCGCTAGTCACTCGATTCCGCTTGAGATTGGATTGTGTGGCGATCGCAGAAATGAGTGTAAAAAGGACTCTGTGATTTGGTGCAGTTCTTTGTAAAGAATTCGTGGGACTTAGAGCGTCGAAAAATACGAAGAGGAAGGCTCTTTACGGCTTAAGAAAAACGACAATCTTGAATGCAAAATACATTGTATGCTGAGGTTGAAGAGTAGCATGATCTAGTTTTAAGTGACGTTCCTCAGTGGGTAAGTCATGGATCTTGTAGATTCTCAGTTAAGGAATAAAACATTAATTTTGTAGATTATGCTCAGTCAACAATTTCGCACAAAATTCCGAAGAAACTTTTTTTCGGACCGAAGATTTATCTTACAAGCAGGTTCCTCTGCGAGGAAGGCAGTAGAGCAAACAGCCCGATATAGAAGAAAAGAATTCTTAACGAGACTATGTGTGATTCCAAGTCTTTAAGATTAGATGGCGATCTCGCAATTCGTGTTGTCAGAAAAATGTACCATGCATCATACATTCATATATATATATATATATATATATATATATATATATATATATATATATATACACACGAGTTCAAGCAAAATTACCATATATTGGAACTAATAAATCAATTTGCATAAAAGAAACCCCAATAATAAGCCTTAAGTAACTATGGGGGCGATTGTTAGGAGCAGAAACCCATCATAGTGAAATCTGACCAACTACGGCATAAGCCGAAGACCCAAGAGATGGCAGATAGACTGTGATACTTAATGAGATGGATGGATAGTTAAGGGATGTGAGGAAAAAGTGGTAACTCCCTCTTTAGAAAAAAAAACCTTTAATAACGACGAATAAAAATTCAGCCTCCGCGGTAACGGCGGGCATTTCAAGCCCACAGAAGACACTTTACGAACTCTTTAAACCTGGCGTAAAAGTACGCGCGCTTCCTTTATAAAGCGGGAATTTTCTATCAGAAAAACGAGATCGCGGCTGTTAATTCCAACGGTATGTACGAGCGCAGAAGCTTTTAGTGGTGGTCGCGGGTTCCGGTGACTGGCCGCCCCAACTTCCGGAGCGCCCTCGTGGATTGCCGGCGCGAGGCTCCGGTCGCGGTGGACAATGGTCAGCTCGCGGCTCGCAATAGACGACTCTCTACCTCTGCAACCAACGGGCGCGCGAGAAAAAAGACACTAAAAAACGAGGTCACCGGAACGGAACGAAACCGGAAAAAAAGCCAACACTTTTTTTTTTGTTTCGTAAACCCAGGATTTGCGAGAGTTTTCGACTCCTATTATTTTAAGGGGGGGCTGGACCATCAAAAACTGCTTTGTTTTTGTAAATTTCCCTCCCTCAAATATCTACAATAGAGATAGGATAAGCGCTTAACTTGAAACGTACATTCCGGACCCTCACATCAATCTCTCTCTAAAGCCGGACTCGGAAAAAAAGCCCACAACGACAACCGTGTTCACTCCCGACGCGACTGATGATGGTGGCATACAATGGGCCGCGTTCAAAAAAGAAGCGGACAGAACTGTTGGGCGGGAGATGAAAGTTTGGGGTTGACAAAAACGAGACATCTCCGTGTTTCCTTGGAGATGGCAGGCGGTGGGCCAATCAAGTATGAGTTATCACAGATCCCGCGAGTCGCGTTGCAAATTAAATATAAAAATCACTGTGCGTGAGTCGCCGCATTCAGTATCTTGGATTCGATCGAAATATCATAACTGCTTGATAGACGGTAAATGATTACATAAAGAGATTTTCGATAACGGTATTTTTTGGGAAAAGATTTGCAGATATGCCAGAGAAGAAAGGAACTAAATAAATATTTCCTGAAGTAAATATTTTTTCAACAAAAGAAAGTACGCACCTAGTGTCACAACATCCTCGTTTTGAGTCCCCAAAGTGAAGGATTTTCGATATGAGCTAAATGGTCATGTCCAAGCCAACAATTGCCTGGATAATTCTACAGATTGGCTGCGACTATCCGAGGTTTCCGTGATTACTTACCTAACTCAAATGTGATGCCACATCATTATCTTAAACAGCTGTTTGCATACCATGCGCAACTCTTCATTTCTCATTTTAAAAATCTAGAAATCTTCATTTATAGTCTATTTTGTGACATAGATGGCGGGAGTTAAAAATTAAATTTACACGAACATCTCTCTTAATACCTTTTCTTTTGTGTAATTTCGTGACATATGGACTCGCATGAGAGGATTTCAACTCTTGAAAAGAAACTTATATAATGTTCCTCCTAGCAGTTAGAAATATCTACAGCAAATATCTCTTTCAAGTACACAAGTATTTCTTGAGCGGGGCACCGCTCCAGCCACGATAAGCTCCCCAATGCTCTCCCGATGAGTGGAATATTGTAGTGCATGAAATTGTGCGAGTGTGCATAAGGGGAGTTGAAGGGACGAGCATGAATGATGAAAGATTGCGCGCGCGGTCTGTGGTCAGTCACTGCTCCAGTATTTGCCTGGAACTGAACGGGAAAAAATGCAAATTACCGAGCAGAGCAGTCGCAGTGCGCTTGAATTCTCTTCTGAATTCGACCCACCTATGTAGCTAGTGTCCATAATTCGCCTCCGACGGTTCTCAAACCCTGGACCCCTCGGCCCACGACGCTACAGAGGCAACAATGTTGCCGCTTGTTACCGTAGTCACTCTATATCAAGTAAATTTTACAGTTTTGAAACTAGTGAGGCTAAAACAGTACGTGCTTTCTTGCTCGTACTTTAATGCAAAATTACGTGAAAAGTACTCAATACTTTTCGAAAAATTGTAGGCTACATGACCTTATTTCAAAATCTATCTTTTAAAGAACAGATTTCCTTAAGGAGAAAAATCTGTATTTATAACTGTAGTTGTAGGAAGACTCCGAAACAATTTTTAATGTTTGCAATTTTCAAAAATCAGGGTTTTCAACGAACATGATACCTGATTTATTCTCTTAAACGTCCTTCACACTATTCAACAAGAAAATTTCATAAAAACAATGGGGCTATTTTTTGGAAATTTTGAAAATGTCTCAGGAGCTTCATGTAAACTACCCCTCAAAATTAAAATATCTGTTTCAGATTCAGAAAACCGCGACATAAGCTAAATCGATTGGAAAATATCAATTTTGGAGAAAATCGGCTGATCGGTTTAGCCGCTAGCATTGTTCACACGCGGACAGACGGAGGGGCAGACGTTTTGCCGTCATTCGATTTTTCGGAATCAAGAACTCACGAAATATGGATTCGGACTACACCACGTGTTACGGATTTTTTTCTAAATTAAGCAACTGGATTTATCCACTTTTTCGTAACCACACCTCGACAATACGACTTTTTTCTGCCGAAAATTCTCCGCTTTTTCGCGCAGCATTACATAACTTTCTCTCTACTGCGTAAGCGGTAGAGATAAAGTAAAAAAAATGAATTTTGCCTGCGTTCCTCGCCTTTCAAACCACCGTGTGCCGGCGGTGCGCGGGGGTGGGGGCGTATGTAATGCGCGTGTTCGCCCGCGGGGGCGAAACGGGCGTGTGAGTCTCGCGGGGTCGATACAACCCACCCCCGCGCCCGCGGCTTTCACCCCAACTTGCGAGCTCTTTCCTGGATGGCGACCAGCGGAACAGCGCGACCGATGTGTATTGGGGGCCAAACATCGACGCACCCCCAACGGGCGGTAAACATGGATGTAAAAACGCGCTCTTATTAATCTCTAATCTTACGCGTCATTAATGGAAAACGCTCATTGAGCGTAGTTTTTTTTTATTGGGAATGGCCGCGGCTGGCGTCACAGCGACTCGTGTTCCACCTGATTTGTATTCGTTTATTTATTTTTTTATTTATTTCTGCTCGCGCCTCTAACTTTCAGAGGGGAGACAGTGTGTGCCAGGGCGAGTTCGTTTGTTTTCCTAAGCGGATGGCAGTTAAGCTGGTGAGTAATTGGTCAATCCCATCTCTGTGTTAGATAGAACTATACAGTAAACAGTTACGTTTTAATTATTTTGTCATGCTCTCGAATTGTCATAACGTTATTACAATACTACTTTAACGCTGAACAGTTGGCCAGTTGTTTCAGATATAAACAAAGTCTATTTCTCAAGAAAAATTGAAAGTGATGAATGTGGGATGGAATATTTAAGGGCCAAATCCAGATCAGTGAGAAACAGTTAAATGAAAAATGATTAGAAACGGAGGTAAAGGTACGGAAAAGAAACTCAATGCAAGTGAGTGCAATTTACCCACCACAAATTGACGGAGAGATAGGATCTGTTTAATCTAGTGCAGTTCCAAAAAGTGCACGGAAGCAAAGAAATGCATATGTTAAAGAAATGCTATTTGTCTTCTACATTACAGGTTCTTTTGCCTGAAACAACTAACCAACTTTGATAAAGAATCTTGAGATATAATATGCTATAAAGAGTGATGCCACATCGTACCTTAAACATATCATGGAAGTGAATCCTTATCCAGAATCCGAAACATCAACACTTGATTTCCGCTGAAAGGTAAGTTGGATACAGAAGTAAAACGAAGATATGAAGAATGCCCCCAAGAAAATTAAAGGTTGTTTTGGTAATTAAAGAACGAAATATTATCAGTAATATAACAATCCATTTATGTACCGGTGTTTAACACTTCTTATTGAAGATGCTACTTCCTAAAGCAAAATCTATTTTTTTTTATAGACAGCAACATAAATCATCCCATTTCTCAAAATATCCATATAAATCATCCCACTTCAATTAATATTCTAATGCATGATTATACTATTTAAAATATTTACTAAACATTACTACGTCTCCATCTGTTTTCCACTTTAGTATCACGGAATGAAAAATACTGCAAGCAAAAGTACTTTTCCACATGGTTTGCTTTAGCTTTTACAAGTTTTATCTCCAAGCTAATTACTTTCACTAACAAATCCGAGATCGAATTTATTCTCATTGTGAAAATGCTCAACCGGATTGTGAACTAGATCATGCAGAACAAAATGGAAAGATTTTTTAACCAAGTGATCAGAAGTATAAATCACACACCCAATTTCCAGAACATTACAATAATACGGGAGATCGAACCAACAATCACGCAGACACACACACACACACAAAGGGAGCTAAAAATCACTCATTGTGCAGAACAGGGGCTATTTATACTAAAATGAACTCGACTGGTGTATTTCCCTCATAATGAATCGGACCGTTGCGTGTGTAAATGAGAACGAACATCCCAGAGCTCGTTCAGACAAATGAGAACTAAAAATTGACTCGTTAGAATTCAATCCGCAGGCCATGACATCGAACATCGACTTTCACACGCATTTGTTATCACGCGGTACCTGCAGACGCGTTCGTCCATCACTGTCCAACGGTCCGCCGTGAATGCCTTTGTTCGGAAATTCTATTGTATTCTAAATTTACCATGCTGCCCCAATCAATGTTCCCGGAAGTAGTGCACATGCGAGCTCACAACTTTACTAAATTTTCGAGTTTGTGGCGTGGATTAAGGAAGGTGGGGGAATGGACCCAAATTCGTACGTACCGTCTCCCACTGATTCACAACTTGCAGGAAACTACAATTGATTTTGACGAAATGCGAGATTCAACTGTGGTGGAGATGCAAAAAGGGGACGAAAGTCAGAGAGAAACTGAGAAATACACCTATACATACATCAGAGAAAGAAGGAGAGAGCTGAAAAACAAGCAAGATGAGAGGGGAAGTGGAAGAGACAGCGAAAGAGAGAGACAGGGAAAAAGTGACATGGAAAAGAGAGTCAGAAGAGAGACATATTGATGAACAGACAGAAACGAGAGAGAGAGAGAGAGAGAGAGAGAGAGAGAGAGAGAGAGACAGAGGGGGAGAGAGAGAGAGAGGGTGAAAAGGAGAGAGGGAGAGAGCCATTGCTGCACGTGTGCCTGCTGTTGTCATGGAGTTTCAATAGTAGTTACGGTTCACGCGGGAGCTTCCTGGAATGCATGGAATTTATCGTCGCTCATCCTCTTTAAAGGCTGACGTGAAAGAGCGAGCTCGCGAAATGTGGGTTTATTTATGTATATAAGAGGGGAGTTCAATAGCAAGGCAGCACAATTCACGATCCTTTCATTCGTTCCTTCATTATTCTGTATTTGAAGTCCATCAGCTGAGTTTTAACGGGGGCGGCGGGAGATGTATTTTCAATTTATTGAAATGGCTCCAAACCTTAATCTCCTGATTAACTCTTTCCATGCGATTACGTCGGGGCCTTGTACAAGAAACTTGAAAGCTTCTTTCACGAATCCCTTGAAACTTTAATAATTAAAGAAAATTACATCAAGAAGACTTCGACACTGCAGCAGCAGCAGTGCTTAAAATCCAGTGACTTTGTTTAGCCGGCACTTTCTTCAATATGGCACGCAGGGTGTAGTTATCAAACGGGAGGAAAGGCCCAAGAGACTTTGGAGCACGCGGATTTTCAAGAGGCCGTTGCTCTAACTCGATTTGACTTTTTTAACACGTTAAATCACGGCGAAATTTTCGGGAAATATTCGAGAAGAAAATTGTCACTTTGTTGGTAGACGGAAGGAGACTAGTAACACACATTTTTCAATTCGTTTTTTTCTGTGATTTTCAATCTTTAATCCATATGAAAAATTACTTTCGCTGGTTTTGAACGCTTAATTGCGAATAAAAGTATCACTTCCAATTACTATCTCTAATGGGCAGACTGATTTATTAAACGACCGCTTTCACATGCACAATACGGAATTTAAATAAAACCACGTGATTTTCTCACAAGTGTGATTTAAACATGTTTCGAAGTAATGCACTATTAAAGATATACATCCAAACAGAGGAAGGACAAGTCATTCTTAACACCCGCCTGTTAAAGAATGTATCACTTTGCAGTCCGTTAAGAACGGAAGGACAAATAAATTATAGCTAAAGTAAAATAAAAGACAAATAAAAAATGCAGCGTAAGTACTTCTCCGAAGAAAAGGTATTTCTTACTTCTGTGATTTTTTCTTGTAAGAGGTGGCATAACGAAAAGTATAAAAAGACACACGGCCAATATCCCAAATAACGGACTTGTTTGGCGGTTAAGTCTCTGTTTAGAAACTTCCATCACGTTCTTTATTTGCTCTATATCGGCCACATGGACGTTAATAAGTAGTACCAAAACATGTAGATACTCGTATTTAATCGGTTATCATGAAAAACAACACACTGAGTACATTTGAAAGAATTTTTCCTTCTTTCGGAGCAACTTTTACTTTTAAAACCACTTGCAATGCATGCTCTTGTCACCCAGTCCATCTCAGGCCTACATAAATAAGTTATTATAATTTGTTTATTTATATATTTAATAGTATATGCTGGCGGCACGGTGCGATATGGCTAGGCCGCGTATTCCGCAAAAATTGCGTCACATTTCTAAGATATTATCGAACAACTAACTCATTTATTTGATACTATAATAATTTTAACATTTTGTCAAAATTACTAAGTTAAATAATTATACTCTCACACACTCTTCATTATTTCAAAGAAGCTTATTCTACAATAATTGTAAATTCTAATAGCTAAAACCAGAACTCCGATAGGCTCAGAGCTCTGACAACCACCAACTTTTTCCGTCCCTACAATCGTACTAACGGAAGTTTTCAGTCCGGTCCTTGCTCTTGAAGGGGACACATCCATGTCAGCCTCCCGCTCTCTCTTGTTATTTGCACCATTATTTTTAATATGCACATGTGTGAATATTTACCTCTAATGTGTACGTTACAAACGTTCTGACGGAACTCATCAGACTGGCTCCCGCTGTTGTACGGAACATATCCGTGTTTGAGTGCTGCTCGCACCATGCCATTTAATATGTGCGCGTACGAACTTTCAACATTTCAAAGTGTTATTCGCACCATAACTTTAATATTGGTATCCTATGTGCTGCCCCCTGTGTCGTGCAAATGTCACGTGTTACGAGACATCAGCTGACACTTCACTGTGGTACTGGCCCTCCTCCCGTTCAACAGATTTGCATGTTCCTTCTGGAATTCGCAGTTCCAAGCGTTCGTTTGGTAAATTTGCTCGTCACACGAAGTCTAGTATCTCTCATTACTTATTTTTGTCTTTCAGCGTGGTGCAAATGTGCACATTAATGACTGCTCTTGATAATCAGCCGATTCAACTATTCAGTATTCTTTGTCATTATCAAGAACAATTGCCACCTCCTGTAAGTTAATGCATTATTGTAACCTTTTGTAATTAATTATTTACTTGGTTTTAATTATAATTTGTTTAAAGGAGTTTAATACAGTTCCCACTAGAATGTCAGAAGTCATTTTCAGATCATCTAAAGGCGCTCACCTCGCCTTATCAGACCGGGAGCGGTAGCTCAGTGCATCAACTGATGCCACTGCAGCGCCTGTGACCGGGAGATCCTAGGTTCGAGTCCTGACGGCGGCAGGATTTTCGACACTAGTGTTTCAGCTAGGTCGAATTCAGTCGCTGTCTGGAGGGGAATTCTAGCGGAGAAATCTCCGCAGAAAAACATGCACTACACAAACGGGACTAATGACCGAAGCAGTTGACGCGCCCGGAAACACGAAACAAACCAAACCAAACCAAACCAAACCGTTATTTGCAGAACATAAAAGAAAGCTGAAATGTCTCCAGGGAGTACTCCAAAAACGCCTAACATGTTTATGCGCGGAGATTCTACATCACGCGATGGAGCCAAAGGGAGTAGCAGGAGGTGGGATGGAGTATTTTTGACTCTTTTCAAGGCGGCTTTGCTGTCCTTATCGGTCTAGAAATGTACAAAATAGATACAAAATCTTAAAAAAAATAATAAACATGTCTGTTTTATTAATATAAGTTTGTATTCTCTTTTTGTTTATTACTTTCAAGGTTGTTATACAAGTCTTTTAAAATATTATTCTTTTAGAAACTGAATATATTTTCTTTATTTTACTAACTAGCAATATAAATTTTTCACATCCCCTACAGTCGCGTCTCATTTTTCAGTCTTTTTTTATACGATATACACAAAAAATATTTTCCCTTCTGTCCTGTACCGAATTCTACGTTGTAAACGAAATAGCGACGCCATATAGAGTAACGAGAACAAAAGCAAAATTGAATCAAACTAATAAATCGAATGCATTCATACATTAACTGAAACAGCATTTGATGGTGATTTTTGAGTCATTAACATTTTATTTACACCTTCCATAATGCACTTATTTCGAGAAGTTAATACGCGCAGTAATGTACTCGTAATTCAATCGCACCTAATCAGTTTTTAGTTCCCTAGACAGAATGCATGCAAAATCAGCTACATGATAAAACCTACAATATTCATTTCCACGCAATATATTTCATGAGATGTCAAAAAGCATTATGCTTGTAATATATTTGAAAACAAGCAGGTTAAACTTGTTTCAAAAGCACATAAATAATTGATAGACAGACAGAATGCATTTTAATATGCACAGTTAGGCTAAAATAAATAGTCAAAAATATCAATAAACACATGAATGACTATACCACCTGGCATTGAAACTTTCCCCCTCTCTACCATCCCTAAAACCCTATAACTTCTCGCTGACAAAAAATACATAAAATCTTCGCTATAAGAGACCAGGAGGGAAATCAGGCCCCAAAGTAGGAATTTATGCCTCCTCTCAACGTCATCTTCGCCTGCGCCGTCCCTCAGTCTCAGCCGCCCTCCCCCGCGGCGGCCGCCACAAAACCGCCGACGCAGCCGCGGCGCCGGCCCGTCGCCCTCCTCTAAGCCGTAATCGGGAAGGTCGAGCGTTCGGGCCTCCAGCACGTGAATTAGCGGTGCGACACGCGCTGTCCTCGCGCAATCGACCAACAAAGAAAAATCGGCAGTTATGTTCAGGACACAGCTGAGATTTAGGTGGATATAAAGTGCGTGTGTGTGTGCGTGTCCTCTACACTCTCTTCCCTCTCCTCCTTCAACCCACCTTTCCACTCCCTTCCATCTCTTCCGACCTTCCCATATCCTCCTTTCCATCCCTCTTTCAATTTCCTTTTTCCATTCCCCTCCTTTCCATACCCTCTTTCCATCTCCCCTCCCTTTCCTCTCCCCTCCCTTTCCATCTCCCCTCCCTTTCCATTTCCCCTCCCATTCCATCTCCCCTCCCTTTCCATCTCCTCCTCATCCCTCCTTTCTCACCATCTCCCTCCTTTCCATTCCCTCCCTTTCCATCTCCTCTCACTTTCCATCTTCCCTCCCTTTCCATCTCCCCTCCCTTTTCATTCCTTCTCCTCCTCTACCCCTCTCTACCTTCGCCTCTACCTCCCCCTCCCTGCCCCCGATTCTGGCGTAGGAAAAATGTACACGAAAGTCTGGTTTTAAGGACAGAGGAGGCATCGAGTTTGTAGTTATTCCCTACAGTAACAAGCGTTTCACCGTAACATGTGTTGAGGGATGAATATACATCTATTGTTTTTTATACAATAACCTGAGGACTTCTGTTTTTGTCTTCAATCTGCTTGACGTGATCTGGGCAGTAATTCTCAACCAGTAGTGAACACTTACTGGGTTTTGTGACGAAGTTTTCATATAAGTGGTACAAAACCATTATCTTTCCTTAACGTATATAAAAGATGATACTAATCTGAAAACGTGGGTTCAAACTGGAGAGCTTCGGAATTTTACAGTGCGAACATCAACTATGTTGGTAATAATAATGCACGGATAAAAGCTCCTGGAACTCCATCTGGGGGGTTCTAGCACAATAACATCAATCAGTAAGTCACATGCACCAATATAGCGTGTGATTTGACTACTAAGACAGGAGTGGATACAGGAACACAGGCCAGCCCTATCTAGCTCGCAAATCGAATGTGTAAATTGGGGGCAGTGTCTCTGGGAAATCGCAGCAACCTTCCCAAGAATCTCCGCAGCAAATGGGAATATGATTGGGATGAAAACCTACTTTTCAGCAAACATCATCCTCAATGCTCAATTATGTGTGAATGAAATAGGCAATATTTAAGACTGTCAGTGTCTGACTATGGAAGCGCGCTTACTACTTCACAGTTCTTTTTATACACCGACAGAATTTTTTGTCTTTTTCACTACTTCAACTCGTATATTTATTTCACATTGTTCTTATTGATACGCACTTATGTTCAGAAAGCAGTGGTTTATGAAACCATTCGGCTCACAAGAGGTTCCATTTCCGGAACTGCCACTCCATGCCACTTACCATTACATTTAATCAAAGCTCTCAAGGCTGCATTGAAATGAGTTTTCGCGAACTCACGCAGACACACACTTTTAAGTAATCTCACGTATGGACATACTTCGTCTACTGGAAAATTACATTAGTGGAATATTAGCATTTAGATTTAATTTTGTAAGTTAACAGTTACTTCTGTCTCACCGTTTTCAGAGTCGATTTTTTGTTTCTGCTCCCATTATTTGGTCTTGAAAACTTATTACCCCAAAAGAAAGAAGACAAGCTCACCATGATAGTTCTTCCAACGAGAAGGCATCGAGGCAGTTTTAGAAGAATATCTCAATATAAAAATGAATGTTTGTTGCTATCTGAGGTAGAATGTTTTACGCAAAGCTGAATAATACACTGATTACTAAACTAATGTTTTTAATTAATCCCAACAAAATATCTATTCACTATCCAAGCTTGTATTAGTTGAATTACGGCATCTTGGTATGATGGCTGGGTGTAGTTATCGAAGTTGAAAATAATGGAAGCAGCGCAATGAATATCTTCGCATATGTAAAGGTAGATCGATTAGGTTAAAGGCGAAATAGAACGAATTAATGTTCTGATGACACTGCTGCAGCAATTCAAAGAATCGTTCGAAGAGAGGCCCATTTACCAATGTGTTTCTTGCTTACGTTAAGTTTACCGGCGGAAGAGTAAGCAATTCCTCCCTTGCAGTGTGTGTCTGTGTAGTTGAGCAGAAAACAACTACTCGAAAAGAAAAAGAACGAAAGAAGAAAGGAACGAATAACGTTACTTTGGTATTACTGTTTTGAACTAAAAAGTCAGAAAACATCAATTATTCAAACTGAAATGAAATTAAAAATCGATCATTAATACAAATTCCACGAGGTGAAAAATAAATAATCTATTACTACTAAAAAAATAAACTACTATGAATTTATTCGAAAAGAATCGAATAAATTCATTATAAATATTGTGGGAGATTTAATAATAATAATTATTATTATTATAACAATAATAATCCCTCCAAGGATTTTAAAATTAAAGCTGATGTCTGTCGTCTTAAATACGTGCCGCACTGTCCGGAACTTTTAAATTCAGATTCATAAATAAATAGCACACTTGGCGAAAAGCCTATTGTTATTTGAGAACCAGGTAATTATTATTATTATTATTATTATTAATGATTTATTTGCAAATAAAGGTCTTACATTATGTGTTCATTTCACGCTTTACGGTAAGGTACTGGTAGGCGATGACCTCGTGTAAACAGTTCCCATCAGCATCGGCAAACTTCAAAGCGAATGTAACAACCACGAACTAGAGACACGAGAGGGCACTTTAAGTGCTAAATTGGCTTCGTATGCATCGCATGACGGTAGTTTTCTTAATGTATTATTGAAGTTCTCAATGTTGCTCCAGATGGCCCGAACGATATCAGGCATGAAACAAATAAAGAACGCTTTCCCCGCAGTCGTAAATCGGGGTAAGGGCTGCGTTCACGCCCTGCACGCGGAATTAGCTCCGTCGGCCACGCCACGCACGCGCCGTCCCTCACGCACCCACGCCCACGCACGCACGGCCCCCGCCGCCGATCGCCCTTCCCGCACTAACCGACGACGCCAATCCCAAGATTGGCCCTGAAAGAAGACGTCCTCCGGAATCACATTCACTTAGGCCAGGGATGTCCAACCGGCAAGGGCTCAAGGGCCACAACTAGAACCTTTACTTCGGTTGCGGGCCATAATTTCATTACTCGGGCGATCCACACCTGACTTCCGCGTATTGTTCATCTCAGCAGTTTGCCCGGCTGCTCGGGAAGGGGGTGGCACCAAGCGTGATATTACGTATTGATTGATTTTTTCGTATTTCCGGGCGCGTCAACTGCTTTGGTCATTAGTCCCGTTAGTGTAGTGCATGTTTTTTTCTCGGGAGATGGCGGTGATCTTTCCCTGCTGGATGGCGAGATCCGGCGCCGACCTACCGTCGGCTACTAGGGTTTCCCCTAACCAGGACTCTCCCACCAGCAGGGCACCGCCCCAGTCGGGACAAACTCGAAGTTACCGACCGATCTCCCGGAATATGTGGTAGTGTAGTGCATGTTAGTGTATGACTGTGTAAGGGAGAGGATAGGACAAGGAAGGGAAGGACAGATCGCGCGCGGTCCGAAGCCCGTTTGATAGGGTACTGCTCCGGCATTCGCCTGGTGTTGATCGGAGAAACCACGGAAAACTACCGATGAGAGCAGCCGGCCGCAGAATTCTCCTCCAGACAGCGACTGAATTCGACCTAGCTAGGCAAGCTTCGAGTTAAGCGACAATGTTCTCACCGACATGGATACAAGAGATTTTAACGGCTTTAAATGGCTTCAGAGGGCATATGCGGCTGCGGGCCTCAATTGACAACACTGACATAAACGGAGGTTCTCGGAGGACGTGGGTTGTCTGAGCGACGATTTCGGCTTCCTTTCGCGTTTTTCTAATTTGATCTGTTCCGTCATGTGAGAGATTCGTTTACACTTGATAGCAAACCAAATTTACAAGGCGGTGAGACGACGTAGAAGTGATTCTCATTCATTTGACAGACTGGCCAACTAATTTTAGGTACTGTACTTCCATTAGGTTTGTCGTTCCGCCATATAGAGAATTTTACCTTGAAATCAGTGTCTTGATGTAACTAGAATACAAGTAAAGTACACTTAAAACCTCCTTTTAAGAAATATTTTTGCATAATCTTTAGTTTATAATTATGCTATTGCGATTTATTAATGTAATAGGAAACTAAATAATTAAGGATTTGAAATTTGATACAGATGACCGGTCTGTTTATATTTGTTTGATATCTTAACATGCCGACATATTCTAAATGCTTTCGTCACGATTTGTACGAATTCTTACAATGTTAGTTTAAGTGACAATTCCAGAACGATGTAAATCACTCGTGAAAAGTATCCCTGACTTTAAACTGCCATCTGAAGCATTAACAGCTGGTGCTCGATTCAACTCCCTTGTGGAAGAACACAGTTCAGAGAGCTATGCATTCCTCGACGAATCTCATCTGTTTTAAAATCAATAAAAAACACTGACAAACCCCAAGAATGCTCTTGTGAAAGATATTTCTTCCAATCATCTCCTCGATTTCATTTCCTTAATTTGAATGTTTCCAAATCCGCAAATCATAAATGAGGAATCTAGAAATAGAGCTATTTTTGTTCCTGAAAGGGACAAAGAATACTTTTCCAGCAGAAGCCATGGAAAAATCTAAGGAGGACGATCATAACCGTCCCCCCTCCATCCCTCCCTGCGACAATTCACACCTTGCTTTCGGCCTGGGCATTCCCTGCTCCTAAAGTACTGTGATAAAGATGGCGAAACGCGAACGCAATCGTACTGCCACTGGCCAGCGCGACCTCCAAACAAAAGGAGCGCGTGCCGGCGGTGTCCCTTTCACATCGCGAGGAGGTGACGGGCCTTGCTGACCCCTAACGCGTCAGTCACGCGTCACCCGTCACGTTTCACGGGCCACCACACGCCGCGCTGGTGATTACTCCACATCACGTCGCCAACGGCGACTCCAGGCCGTCCAGGCGGGGCGGGCTGAACGACTGGAGCCGAGCTATCTGCACAAAGTTCTTTACTGAAAAAGGCGGCCGTAGAACCGAGTAGAAAACTTGAATAATTATATGACAAAAATGTCAATTCTTTGAAACAGATTTGTTCTAATTTTACAACCTTGACTGTGTATTTGCTATGAATGTACTGAACTATATTACTTTTTGGATTCGAACTTCTGTGGTAATATCATACAAGAAGACGGTGTGCTACTTTAATACAACATAGAATATGCCTATAAATATTGTTGGAAACAATATTTTATCCTTCCTGTAGGGCGCAGGCACAATTGTTAGTTATTTAACAAGAGTATTATTTTATTTCTATTTATCAGACGAACTTAATAAAAACTTCACTTTAATGAAATAAAAGTTTCACTTAAATGAAAGAAGTTATATGTAATTAAAATAAGTAAATAATTTCGAAGAATCTGGCTTATAATTTCAAAGTAAAAATTTTGTTTAAATATTTTGTAGCAGCAACAATCTTGTCCTCTTAATCAGAAATGCAATCAGCTAGCCTACGTCAATTTAAATCGGTATACAAACGAAGATTGCGGAGGGTGCAAAAATTTGTTGGAGGGTGCGTCCACATGGCACGTATGTCCTCGGAGGGCGGATTAACGCATAACCCCTATAGGCACATGCTTGGGGCCTCAGGTGAAGGGAGGCATTCTTATTTTTTGGTAAAATAACTTCATAAATTATCTTCGAGTTGGTTAACACGAAATAATTATTCTTAACTTTTTGTTATGATACACATAAATAGGAGGTTTGATTAAAATTTTAATAATTGCAATATTTTTTCATTGGTACAAAAATTTCTTATTATAAGTATCCATATTGATAAATTAATTTAAAATTATAGATATTATATTAATACATATTTTGATATTGTATTTACTATTTAATGTGTAAATTCAATATTATAGCGTCAACTACTGAGGTCATTATGCGACCCACCCTCCGCCGGCTAGCTCAGAATGGGTTTTCAAGGTGGGCGCAAAATAAAAAAATACAATTAGAATAGCGGGGATCAGGGTCATGTGGGCCGTTGTGGATTGAATGCATTTAATCAGAAACTCAAGTCGAATCACTTTCCACTTACTTAAGTATATTCTAATTAAATTGCTGTTACAGTAAATGAACATAAAACACTTTACATATACAAGAATTTTGTCCTGCTGAAAAAAAGAAAACAACTTACACTCTCAATAATTAACTACACTGTTTCCTTTCTCTCATTTAAATCAATTTCAAAGAATACTTAAAACTTTGCCTAATCATTCCAGTCGTAAATTCCCTAGTTGCAACTTTACAATTAGCTAAGTTTTTCTTGAAAGAAAAGATTGATTCTATTTTTCACAGAATATCGGTATAAAGAACCTGTACTAATACTTTCTTTCCGAAACAAATTATTCCTTCTAATATCTACAAATTGTTCAAGTTGGCACGACCTTACTGTGTCTTTTCACGGCGTAGAAATCTACGGCGTCGACTCTTCCAGTCGCTCGATGTCCTTGTCCTTGCAGCTCGGTCGGGAGCAAAGCCGCCCTCTGCAGAACCGCACGGTCGCCCTTTCCAGTACCGTTGTTCAACTCACGATGTGGCCTCCGTCTCGTTTTCCGTTGATACTCTTTTCGTATTCTTTTATAGAATGTAACTAGCTTTTAATTCCATAAAAGAATCTACAATACGACAACTGAGTCTATCGTATAAGAAGAATAAATATAAAAATAAAAAAACTGCAAAGAAAAGAAATGAATGGCCTCGTTAGTTTCATGCTATTCACACTCCTCTCTCTTACAAAGATTTTAAATGCATCACTTATACTTTCATCCTTTTCCTGATGAATTGTTTTAATGCCTTGTAATATGATAATTACTCCTCGAATGTCTTGAAGAGTTTTTATCGTAGATGCAGTCCTGAAGTCCGTAGCAGTACGAGGTGCCGCCTTCTCGTGATCGTGAGGTCCTCACTCTCCAGCTGTTACTTCAGAAAGAAAGCTTTCTTTCTCCCGACTCTCGGTGTCGCATACTCTACCGAGACGCTCCTTACGGATATAGTTCGTCATTCGCTTGATGTTGATCGGAGAAACCACGGAAAACGACCGATCTGAGCATCCGGCCGCTAGAATTCTCGCCCAGACAGCGACTGAAATCGACCTAGCTCACAAGCTAGTGTCGAAAATCCTGCCGCCGTCGGGACTGAAACCTAGGACCTCCCGATCAGAGGCACTGCAGTGACATCAGTTGATGCACTGAGCCACCGCTCCCAGTTCAATCCGGGCCGGTTCGCAGCGCATTCACTCATCTTGGAGCTGTGGTGGCCGGCAGGAGGAAGCGGAATGTTAAACGCGCGAAGGCGCTGCCGCTGTCCGCTAACCGCCTCGCACGCCACGCGTGACTCCGCCATTTGCAACCGAAGCCTTTTACTGACGCTTCGCTTTTTACAGTTACGAAAATGGGAACGGCCCCAGCAGCCCAGGAGTCTCACAAAATTCACATCTGCATGTCAATGACACGCTTTCTACTCGGCAAATACCGTGCATCAGTCAATAAGCTTGCGGAGGGTCCGAGATGGGTCGTGTCACGGCTCCGGTTGTCCGACTTTATGGGTCCATCTCGCTGACGTTCGCCAGGATTTACACAACGAAGGGTCGGTTCGGTTACCAGTGTATCATTCTGGAGATGAAAACGCAATAACATTATATCTATAGACGTCGTAAAGACGCTTTACTGCCGACGTGATCTTGATCGAAAATGCGTCAGAAACATATGCGGATCTGAGGATTCTGATACTTCGAAGATATAAAATGTCAATATTTTACAGGTTCGGTTTTATCAGAAACATTTTGTTCTTTCAGAACAATGGCAGGATTTTATGGTCATTTCTCTTTTACAAGCTGATAGGAAAATGAAAGGTTTATTCACTTTAGGAGGAAAAAGTATTCATAGTATCTACTCACAATTTTGTGATCAGCAACTGCGAGTGAAAGCAGAACCATACCTGTAAAATTGAAAAAAATAAATATGATTGTGCTTCATCCAAAACACACAGAAAAATAAAAATAAAAAATTAAAAATATTAATTACTGACGAAATTCCAGATCAGAGATTATAGAGAGATCAGATTTCAATGCAATACAACCGTACATTTGTATTCCAAGCATAACTCATTATCATAATAAATCAGGTTTCTTCGGAGTTTCTAGACTTCTAGATCCCAATAAAGAGACAAGGGTGTTTTTTTCTTGAAGACCTTCCCAAGCAAGCCAGTATTAACATCGTAATGTTAATAGCATACGAAGTAAATTATATTAAGAGATGTTAATATTGTACGTAAAATAGATGTGCTAAGTGTCTCCTGCACTCTATACAAATTTCAGTCGATTTTTTTAAAATACGAATTGATTTCTGACTTTTCTGACTTCAATCTACAGATTTCGTAAGTCATCTCCCTAAGCAATCATACGAATAGTACAAAAATTAGAATTTTAATACAAATTTCTAATAAAGATATTCATATTTGAAAGGATCGTTGTGAGAGAAGTACAAAGCTAACAATTTTTAAATTGACTACACTGTGCACGTCCTGCGAGAAACCCTCATTCTCGTCAATATTACATGTTACATGTTTTCTACAAATACCCAGTTCATCTACTGACAGATTTTCTTGAACTCTCTTTGATTTCGATATGACCTTCAAACTTTAACTGTACCTCAGCAAACCTCTACGAAAAAAAAAACACGTACGGAGAGGAAGTAAAGTCGGCTATTCCGCGTCGTAGATTTACTGTTAGGTCGTTTAAAAAAGTATCTGACGAAAATTCTAATCGCCGGACTTGTCGTCGGAGTGACTCCTTCTTTCGCTGCTAGATGGCGAAAGAAGCGGAACGAAATTTGCGTGGTCAGGCGGAAAGTTCTGATGGTCTCAGACTGATTATTTTTATTGATTAATTTGTGATTCCGTGCGCGTCAACGGCTACGATAATTAGTCCCGTAAGTATAGTGCATGTTTATTGTGGGAGGGGCAGTAATTTTCACATGCTGGATGGCGAGATCCGACAGCGACTTACCGTCGGTTTGCGCGGATATTCTCCAACCAGGTACCTCTCACCAGCGTGGCACCGTCCAAGCCGGAACAAGCTCTTAACTCCCGACAAGTGTCGGGTTGTGCGTGTAAGTGTGTATGTAAAGGGTGAGGAAGAGACAAGGAAGATGAAGAAAAGATCACGCGCGATCCGTGGCCCGTTTGTTAGAGTACTGCTTCGGCACTCGCCTGGTGTTGATCAGAGAAACCACGGAAAACTACCCATCAGACCAGCCGGCCGCTAGAATTCTCGTCAAGTCAGCGAATGAACTCGACCTAGCTACACAGATAGTGTCGAAAATCCTGCCACTGCCGCGACTCGCCAAGACTACTAGTTTTTTTAACGTGCCATCTGAGGGTATTATCATTAAGACGGAATAAGGCACGACTTTTGGCGACTTTCTTAATCCTGCCGCAAGATGTCGCATGATCTCGACCGGCAGGTCAAGCAGTACTGCAGATCAAGCGACTCTAGCGGCAGGACCGAGAAAGACGCAAAAAGTCGTGCCTTATTCCGCCTTGAAGATAATATCCTCAGATGCCAGGTTAAAAAAACACAGTTATAGGACCTCCTGTCAGAGCCATTGCAGAGTCTCACCAGGTAAAACAAGGCATCTCTGAGTTGCAATGAATTGAAGTGAGGAGCGTGCAGGCCGAGCGACGGGTGCGCGGGGGCGGCAACGCCCAAACCGCGTGACATTTCGCGCCCGCGCATTGACACGCGTGGCAGATGCCGTGCGGTTTGCGTGCGCCCGCCCTCCCCCCACCGCCACCCCACATGTATTTCACAAAAATAATATTTCATCCGCCACTCGCCCTATGCGAAACGCTCTGTAATTCCGAAATCACATTACGGGATTTATGTCGCGACGCGAGAAAATATGTTAATGGTAAATAAGGGCGACATGTGGTCGAAACGCAAAAAGTGGTTTAAACAATGTAACAATACAAAATCCTCCTCTTGGAATGAGGCTAATGAAGCGGAGGATTTTCATCACTGATACTACTTCGGATATGAGAAAGAGGCACTCGTGCACTACTTCAAGTTTTAATTCCTATTCCTGTAATTAAATAGTTAAACGCTATTTTAATACTGATGACGCAAGCAAAAAAAGTTCATTTGAATACACTTAGAAAAACTCTTTAGTACTTAGAAGAGGTTATGCGAGTAAACCAATGAATGTGGATGTCGAAGTACGGCTTTAATGTGCACATTGGCACTCTTCCCCATACGTCATACAGTTCTACTGTAACTTGACTAAATAAATCAAATTAAATTAAATCATTGTTAAAAATGTTAGAAATACGAACTTCGTATTTGTATTTCTACGAATACTAAAATTACAGGTTATCGTAAATAATAAATTATTACGCCAATTATAGTTTTGTCTACAAATTGTATTAAGGTAGCTAAAATTAATGGGTTTCATATTTGCTTACTTCAATTGAAAGTCAAATATTTTTTTATCGAATCTAAAAGACAAACACAAACATGTATAGATGCCACTATTTTAATTTTCCGTCACAACACATCAATATTTGTATCTTACCCTGGGAAATTTGTGGGAAAACTTTCCTTCACCGCCTTTTAACTCTAAGTATAAAAAGTACTTAAGTTTAAGTTACAAGGTCGTGTAAATTGTGTACTTACGAGTATCGATAATCCATTTGTACCTCTCTAAATTTGTAATGCTGAGTATGTTTATACATAGTATCCTCATATTGTTAGCGAAACATTTCGTAAATAAAACAGTATGAAAGAAAAGCAACAAAAATTAGAAAAATAATAAGATGAAGACGTAATAACATAGTAATAAAGTTTTTTGCTCAGTGTCATACGATGCCACCCAATGGTAAGGCGCTAGCTCCTCCTCTTATTGCGGGAATCGACGTAATACACCTCAATGTCGTCCGGAGTGAGGTGGTCATTTTTGGATCTGCAGTTCGACTGAACCACGGACGAAAAACCCGTACATTTTGAAGTTACATTTTAGAGTTGTTTGAGTTTTCTACCAGAAAACAGAAAATATAGAAGAAAAAACACTGAAGAAACTCAGAAAGTCCAGAGTGAAAATCATTCCTTCATACTCTCAAATGCCTACTTCGCGAAAGAGATACTCTCAACCCTAATTTTCGAGCTGAAGTTCCCCTCAAGGTGAACAGTCATGTCAGTTCACGGAATTACAACGCTTTCGAGCATTTCTAGGCACAAGGATACATATTTTGCACTACACTATGCTCAACGTTTCTTTACACAGATAAACAAGTATAAATAAGTTAACGAATAATTTATCACATCATCCCATTCCATTCCATTCATGGGAAATTTGACTTTATATAAATTGTAGGATAGTCAATAAGTATTTTGCAGGTATGTCTTTTCTGGCACTGCACACAATAACTTATCAAACCCTGTGTATATTAACAAACAAACACACACACACAGAGGCTACAAATAATTAAAAAAATATCCGGGTTATCAAACCAATTCGAGATGTTTTACTGGCTTCTTCTATCAAACGGTTCTCCGGTCTCCCTGCTCACCTTTCGCTTGTATCGAACGTAATTAACCGCGCTCAAACCTCGGCCGGTGCGCGGTTGCGAGGTCGGTTTCCGCAATTGGCCCGGTGCGTGGCGTGGGGCGGGCGTGCTCGCATTGCCGGGCGGCGCGGGGGGGCCCCAGCTGTAATGGAGGCGGCTGCGAGCCGTTTGCGCGGGCGGGGGCGGGGGCGGGGAGTGACTTGAAGTGCGCCGCACGTCGCGCACGCTGATTGGCGCAGGCGCCGCTGATTGCGCCTCCGCCCACGAGACCCCGCCCCGCCCCTTGGGATCCCGCCCGCGCCCGCCCTATGCCCTTCGGGCACCAGCGCTGCTGTATCTGCCACCCTGCCCCCAACTGCCGGCCACATCCACTACTAGGGGCGTTCAGAAGGGGTGGGCGTGCAACCTGCTCCGGGAGAGGTGGCTCAGGGCATCACTGTAGTCCCTCTGACTGGGAGGTCCTAGGTTCCAGTCCCGACCTTGCCAGGAGTTTCTACACTTGCCAGCTAGGGTCGCTGAGTCTCAGGAGTCGTGCTGTCATGGACCGAGAGAATTCTTGGTTGTGCCGGCTGCCTCTCTGATCCGGTAGTTCCTTCCCGTGGTTTATCCGATCAACACCAGCGGCGACCCAGGCCTGGCCTGGAGGGCCGGTATCTCCTTCACTTCACGAATGCTTCGCAGGCAATCGCCGTGAGACCGCGCGCCGATTGTTCGTTCCTAAGTCGCTCCTCCCCGCCTTGTCCCTATCCTCTCCCTTTACACACTCACTTACACTATCATGCACTACACCACTACATAAATCGGAGACCGGTCAGGAGCTTAGAGCTTGTCCTGGCTGGGGTGGTGCCCCGCTGGTGGGAGAGTTCTGGTTAGGGGAAAACCCCATTAGCCGACGTTAGGTCGGCGCCGGATCTCGCCATCATGTGGTGGAAGATCACCGCCATCTCCCGAGAAAAAAAACATGCACTACACTAACGGGACTAATGACCGAAGCAGTTGACGCGCCCAGAAACACGAAAAAATCAATCAATCAATCAATCTACTCGACACAGAGCTGATACCCGTCTCCTTACTGCTCAGGACACGAACTTCGCCGAGGAACAGGGCCTTCGGGCGAGAGTTTTCAATTCCCCACTAGGAATTTTATAGGTGGGTCCAAACTCCCACGGGATTCGATCCATAATGTGGAAATTGTTTTGAATACGTAGAGTGAAATTACAAAAACATTGATATCCTCTGGGTTCGGCACTACTGTCGTACACTACTCGCACTCTTTACATTCGCTCACGCACAATGCCAACACAATTCGACCCCGGAGTGTGCCCGCTGTGGGAATTTCTCTTCGGAGCCCAGCACTTCTCGATTATTGACGTTTGGTTTTTGTCACTCTTCTTTATTGGAATCTTGTCTGATTTGTGGGCTCATCTGTTCCTGTTCTTTGGGTCTACAGTCCGCTACAGACCTTGGCCGACCAGGCCTCATCCCACCCCCTAAATTGATTATAAAAGTAATTAATTAATTAATTCGCGGTTGTGCATTGCACAGCGTACATTACAAAAGATTCACAAATAAATTATTTATCAATTAATTAATTCCTAAATGAAATTCCACAGTTTCATAGTTTATAACAGCAATTCAGAAACTTCCTGGGGAATGAAAATTTTTGGTTTTTTTTTCTGAATTAAATATTTCTAATGACATCATTCAGAAAATTTCACGGAAGAAGAATACAATTACGACATTTAGAGGAAATTCATATTGAAGTGGCAAACGAATAGTGTAAACTGATGTGTACACATGAAGAGAATTTCTCCAGCTCGCTCACTGCCCCAAACACCCAACTGATTCGCAGCCCAGAGCGGCGCTGCACGCTCAGACACACGCGGGCAGCCCTAATCCTTCGCCCGCCCCCTCCCCCGCACGCACCCCCACCCCCCTCTGCGGCGCCGAGCAGACAGATTTAGTGGCAACGCAACAGCTTCCACTCCGTCCAACCCCCTTCCCCACCCCCACCGACTCCCTGCCCTGCCTCACCCACGACCACCCCTCCCTCCACTGGCTCCCTGTCCTGCCTCACCGCGCCCCGCCCTTCCCCCTGGGCACCTAAGCGCACATGACCGCCCGGCCCGCTGCCCGCACAGCGGTCGGTAGTTTACAGGGAGAGCTACTGCATAACTTGGAATTATCTGCTACCTACCTTCCCGCACGCGCTGCGAATAACAATGGCGCTCCGCTACGGAAATGCAATGCAAATGACGACCACTCTCTCTAAGCTCACGACGGCCATGCTTCAGAAAATCACATAACTGCATGAAGCACGCTCAAAATGCGTGCGATTGCAGATGAGCGGAAATAAAGATCAACCGGGTGCGATAGAATATAATTACGAGGCCGCGAGTCAAACTTCCTACATCCAAAGGCTCTGGCCTGGAGTTCCCATCACTGGTGAGTTTAAAAGTGCACGTTCGTGTTCATGCCAAACACAAGTGCAGGATGTGTTACCTACCAATCAGTTGCACGTGTCAGTCGAGTGAGTTCGTTATATAAGATTTCCCCACTCATTTTCGTCAAAAAGTAAATCATTTTTGGTCCCCTACATGCACTAGAAGTTTAGAGTGAGAGTGACTGTAACCTCCAAGAAGAGTCAAAAAAACTATGATTTTTTTGTATATTCATTTGTACGCTGTGAAATGGAATTGGTTTTAATTAGTGAGGCGCCGGACATATCAGTGTGTTTGTGTAAATGATAAATTATGCTTTTGGCAATCGGTTAAACATTAAAACCAATAATTCTGTCGATTTTAAGAGTTAATTTAACTTTATTTCTGGATCACGTTAATGTTAGTAAATTCAAATGTGGTATTAAACGAAGTATGAACCTAACGAACAAAACACGGGAAATATTTCTGGAATTTTCAAACAAACGTGAATGGAAAGAACACATTCTGAGGAGAAAGATGAGGGAGGAAGAAAAAACAGGCCCTGCAGCTCCGTTGCACTATTCACCTGTTAGTACCAAGTTAAATTTAACCCATCAAACTCAATTTTAAAATAGAATGGTTTATTTTATCGGCTTTTGACGGTTAGGAAAACGGTGCCGGGCTTAAAAAAGACAAAGCTCTCTCGCATTTGACAGTTAACTGCAATAACTGAGTAAGTTAAAATAAATGACTCTCGATAACTTCAATCTCATAACGACTGATTATATTTATGGATAATATACGGTTCGCTTAACTTTTAAATCTCTTCAGTAATACGTTGTAACAAGAAGTTACGACCCCTGTACTGTATTTGATTAGGAAATCTAGTAACGTGGAGCAGGTGAACACTTATTAGTATAGGAAGATTTACAATCTGGCGACAACAGTAATAAAATTGTAAATAATAATAATAATAATAATAATAATAATAATAATAACATAATATTGGTCATTTGAAAGATTTTTGGTCAAATGTCAGTCAACCTTCGGACTCGCCAAGCCAAAACTTCACATGCTCTTGTATACTACCGAGCGTCAAGTCAAGATCCTGGGAAGTTAACGGGATCATTCCTTAAAGAAGATGTTTCCTGTGTTCTGTCATTGGCAAAGTCACAATCAGCTATCTCAGCGGTTCTCACAGACGCCTCCTTTTCAAAGAAGATTTAATTAACTGAGACTAATTATTTAACAAAGGAGATAATCGTTTTAACGAACAAAAATTACTTGTAGAATGAATTGATGGCCACCTTACACAGCTTAACAAAAGAAGTAGAAAGGAAGGGAGGAAGGCAGAAAAACTGAGACTAACACTACGCCAAATACGCAAAATACAACATAATCATTATATGACGTATGCACGTGATGTGTGTTTTATGAGAAAGGATTTAAGAGAATTCCTTATTTTTACGAAATTATTAACAATACACAATTTCGCCATATTAACTTTCGATTCATCAGAATTTGTCTCTGTGATCATCTTTGGGATAGGATATTAAAAACGGAGCCATAATTGCAGTCACTGCAAATACGGCAGTGTCTTACTGTATGGCATAAATGTGCATCTGAAGTTTTGTTGGGTGGGAGATTCTAGTTCCTATTTTCGAAGCTCTTTGGTATTGGGATTTTCGCTACATCTACTGGAAATAGATGGTTCGAGGTTCGTACCCTTGAAAATTCTGAGAACGGAATGATACGATTAATAAATAAAATTGAATTTGTTCAACGATGTATGTATGTATGTATGTATGTATATATGTAGCTTGTATGCACGATGGCTTCAAAATCCATCGTGAATTGTATAGGATGCATGATGGCTTTCAAATCCTCTTCCCAAAATGTACAACAATTCCCAAAATTTTCACTTTAAGAACAGGGGTATTGAGCTTATTTACGGAAATAAACAGTTTTAAATTTTAAAGCTACGCGGAGCATTTTAAAACTTTCTGCTGGCCACGGCCTCCTTTAGTGCCCGTGTATATTCCTTCCCAATCGCATTCTCACATTCGATCAGGGTTGGCGGATGGAACATTCATCCACACTTGTGTGACCTCCATTGAGTCAGGAATACCTCAGAAAAGCTTCGGCGGCAAAAGAAGCAACAACCAGCTAGAAGTTCCTCAAGGCACTAAAATAAGTCTCGAGGTGAAATAACCTGTCTAACGGAGAAAAAGGGTTATTGCTTTCAAAACCCGACCCGTACGAGGGCAAAACAAGGAACATCGCCGAGAAAGCGCAAGAATACAAACATATTAGTGAGACGCCCGTTAAGCAAAAGAAGCAAGAGCGACTGACACAGAATGCAAAGACAAGAAATCCGCGGACACGCATCGCTTCCGCCAGATACAGACTGCGGCCGAAAGCGGAGCGGGCATCAGCTGTAGAAAGGACCGCCGCGCCGGCGGATAGAAAGTCGACAGATCAGGCGGCGTGCCTCCCGGCAGTGTTCCCACTGGCAGAGCGCAGGCAGTTTTTACGCTGCCCCCGCGTGACCGCCAGAACCTGCCTGGCCTCGAGCAGCCTCCGAGGATTTGTCAAGTCGTGGACGAACGCGTCGTACTGCTATACCTGGGTTTTGCTAACGTGGCATCTGAGTGTAGTATCTCCAAGATGGAATATGGCACGGATTTTCATGTCTTTCCGGGTCTTGTCGCTAGAGTCGCTTGATCTGTAGGACTGCTGCATACGGTCTCGATCATGCAACATCTTTCGGCAGGGCCGAGAAAGACGCAAAAGGTCATGCTACATTTCATCTTGGAAATATTACCCTCAGATGCCACGTTAGAAAAACCCAAGCGTAGATTGGAGACGGAGGCGCAACATCAGGATAACTTTCGTTTTCGCGCAAACAAATTAAGAATCATAGAATTTCGCAAGTAACAAATATTGTGAAACAAATGCTATACAAACGTGTTCATTGAACTACATGAATATGCACAGAAAGGAGTAGGAAGTGTATACACAAACTGACAAACGTATGAATTGGCATACTTTGTTTGTCCTCTAGCTTACAAAAAAATGTAATAATGAAGTCGTCCTCGTCCACTAATGGTCAATTAATGGTTTGAAAGGGAGATTCGACAGGAGTTAGTGCAGCCCTATTTGATCTAGCATTGTTCAGCCCTCAACCTGGTATTAGGATACTTCGTCATTGGGGAAATAAGATTGTTTTGTGGTACAATTTTATTTACCTGACCAATAACTTGTTTGCATAATTCATTCAAGAATGAAAATTAGCATAAAACATAAAAGCATACCATAAAGTATTCCGTTTTTTATACTTAACCACCAGTTTCTTCGGGGCAGATCGTTTCAAATAGACTTGTCTCATCCCTTTTCTCGTCTCTTCCATTCCCCGTTTCCCAAGCACCGTCCTGCTCCTCTGTCCCCCCCCCCTTCCCCTCATTTGTTCTGCCTCCCCCCCGGCACTTCTTTTCCCATTTTGTTCAAGTCTCCTCAGCTTACTCTTTGCTCCTCTTTCCGTGATCCACCTCAACCTTCCCTTCACACCTCCCTCTCCCCTTTCATCCCTTCTTTCATCGTCTCTGACACAACATCAAAGGCTATCTCCTGAAAAGGCCACGCCCACTTCTTCTCTTGTGCCGAAGGGACAGAGTTGACGTTTTTAATTTGAGCCAACACTTCACACAGTTACGTGTGGCCAACGCGTCTCTATTTTTTTTTCTTCCGCGCCACTGCTCCTCCTTTTTGTGCGGAAAACGGCTCAAAATATAAAGCGTAGCCTCCAGGCGCGTCTCAAATTGGCTGGTAGGATTACACGCAAAAGGCGTGTGTTTGTTCACCACGACGCCACTTGCCTGTATTTGTACATGGGGAGCGGGGGGAGGGAAGGGCTTTGAGAAGCTCTTCCGGGCTGGTACGTGGTGGGCGTCTCTCTGGCGTATTTGCTCCTTCGGGAACCACCGGCGAAATCTTCGCTGGGGGATTATTCCACTTTCTTCCCTTCGCTTCGCGTTTTCTTCTCCACTTCCCTCTTTTATGAGAGTCGGCATAAGAGATGTCGCCCGCTGTGTCTTTTACTCACGCTTCCACGGGCTAGCTCGCGGTGATCTTTGCGCTCTCCGCGGTGTAGAGGAAATGTCCTCTTCATGTTTAAGGCTCTAAAAGGTGGAAACTGCTTTCGTCCTGAACTGGCTGCTGGCGTCTCGCAGGGAAATTATTTTCATTTCATTCTTCTTTTGCGTTCGCTGTGTATCGCTGAATGGGGGTGACCTGGTGCAGTGTTCTTCAAATCGTACGCTCCGAGTCTGAATTGTACGCTCCGAGTCGTAATTGGTTCTCGTAATATTATATAACCAGATATATATTAAATTGTTGTAAGTTGAAAATTTATATTAAAGTGATACAGTTTATGTTTTTCAGAACATTGTTTTACAGACGATTGTGGCTACTGTTGGTTTGGAAGATATCACGGCCGCAAAGAAATTCGTAAACAAGCTAGTTAGAATCGAAAGTACTCTGAAGAACGTAAACATTGCTTCGAAAAATTAAAATGCTCTTTATTCTTAAGAACAAACACACACGTTAAAGATCATGATGTGATACCTACTCTACTAACTGGGAAGTATTAGTGTTCGAAAAATGCTGAACAATCATGTTAGGAACACTTAAATGTACATGTAAATGGTCAGGAACACATACATGTGATTTCATGTCTTGAAGTAAACTGTTAGACTATAATGTGAACAAACATTTAATTTTCACAATAAACACAACAGAAAATAATAATGTATTACTAGATGAAAGTAGCGAAAGACATCAAGTACTAACAAAGTCACCAGTACTAACTGCATACTGACGAACATCCCACGATTTGTAAATCACGTTTTAAAAGACAAACTGGCTTCAAACTGAATCTTAACTTCGAACAGGTAGACAACGAATATGCCTGAATATTGCGAGATCCAATCATATCATCATAGATGACAGCGATTGGATGATCATCATAGAAAAATGCAGGTGCAGATTTTGAATTGCCGCTCGTTTCTGATCAGCGATGCTGTAGAGAGCGAAATCTCCATAAATGTAATAGAAGGTTCAAAAAGGACTCATTTTGTAGAATAGGGTTTAAAAACCATGTAACCCTCTATGTTTCGCGCAGGTTCTCCACATGTTCCTTAATATGTTCTTCACATAATCTCCGCATGCTGCCCGTATGATCCCAGCATGTCATCCCACAAGTTTCCTCACCAAGTGAATCTAGAAATTCAGAAATCTATTGGAAGTGCTTTTTGAAATACGAAATACTGATTAAACCTGGGAAGAGGGGGTCCCACAATGGCTGCGCTTGTGGATGAAATGGGTAAATCTGAATAGCTAGAGAGAATTGTGGAGCTGCCAAAAATTCCAGAGAAGATTCCAAAAGGATTTTTAGAAAAAGGAAAATAAGAACAGCAAAATAAAAAATTCACAAATTTTAAATCATTTCTTAGAAAGTGAAAATTGTTTGAAATTGGGACCTACTATCTTGAACGTAGAGAACATTACGACTGCTATGACGTGGGAGAACTCATCGAAATTGTAAGAGAACTGTAACAAAAGATATATTTTTATTGATTACGGCATACGAAAGATGGGTGGTATTTGAGTCGTTGTTTCTTGTAAACCGAACACGACCGTCATCTATCGTTAGCATATTATAATTAGATGTGATCCTTTCAATATTAATTATGTGAATGTATTTATTGCCTTTTTTAAAATATTTATAGTTCACAATCAAAGAGACCCTTTACCAAAAACATCCTTCATTTACCGTGACATTAAGTGACTCGTTATACACTTTGCTCCTGAATTAAAAAATCCTCTCATAGAAGGTTGATGAATAAAAGTTATGAAACTGCACTTCATCCTCTTAATGTATAACTTTTCGCTCAGAGAGTATATTCCGTCATCAGGAAAACATTAAACAAACAAAAAGAATTAAGATATTTGACAACGCATATTCAAGCGACCACGAAAAAAATCTATTTTCCAGAGAAAAAAAGCACCCTGTCCGTTTAATGCAGTTTGATTAACCGGAACCTCGTTTTGCAAAACAAACAAGAACTTGGAGCTTACCCCATAATATCAACAGAGCTCGTGATTTATTCCTTTTCGCACGGACCCCCTCACCCCCTCCTCTCCGCCAGAAGCGATCACCGCGGCCGAGGGCTGGTGGGAGGGGGAGAGGGCGGGGGACGGGAAGGATGACGGATTCGCCATTTGGGAGCTTAGTCTGAGTACCGAAGTTGCTTGAGAATTAATCATGGACATATTTCCCTTTTCAGAACTTGATCGAATACCACTGAGCAAAAGGGATAAGAAAATAATTACAAAAGAAAACAAACGTAAATGTTACTTTCACGACTGTAGGTTTTCTTCACTGTTGTCTCAAATTGCAATTAATTATTATCGGAGACGTACACTGAATCTGCAACAATATGGTATCAAATTCTCATTTGTATCTTATATTGGTTTTACTTTAAATGCAACATCATGTAATGAAAACAAAACAAACCAGCAAACAAAAACCAAAGAAGGAACAGTTTCGCAGTAACAGGTACGGGTCCCAAGTTTGTATGGCAGTACAGAGTTGAATATTTGCTTATTGTGAGTCATTTAGTTCAAATCCTCTATACTAAATTCCAGATAAATTAATCACGACAAAATAAAAAATATCAACACAAAGTGTCCACATATTACATTTTATTTTCATCATTATTACTCATTCTTTGATATCCACACTATCTAACTCTATCAGCACACACTCGTCAGTGCAATGTAGACAGTTTGAGTGTGAAGGGGGTGGGGAGAGTAATGAATACCACATACTATATATTTAGGGAAAGCGGTGGCGAATAAATCGAGATAAGAGAAAATTCGAGGTGTCAAAATAAATTCGAAGCCAGCAAATTAGATTTATAAAATTATTCGAGATACCATCAATATCAAACGAGTGGTCGCGCGATTGCCATCAGCGGAAGATACCTCCCGAAAACATGCATCGGACTGCCAAAGCAGTGACCGAAACAAACTAACAACAATGAGATACCATCAATATATGATCAATAAAACCTAGATATCAAAATAGATATTAAAAATTCAGATATAAAAGGTATATATATATATATATATATATATATATATATATATATATATATATATATAGAGAGAGAAGAGATAGACACAATTTCGAAAAATAAAAAGAATTACATTTCAAAGTATCCGAAATATCAAGGTGTGATATTCGAACTGCCCCCAAACCTATTATATTTCCGTAGGCGTGAGAGAACGCGGGGGGCTGGAGCCATCGCGGGCGCTCTGGGGAAAGGGAGAGGATGAGGGTGAGGGAGAGGATGAGGACGGACGCCGCCTGAGGACGCGCACGTGCTCGAGCACCGGGGACGGATTTCGGGCGCCGGCGCCGCCCGCAGGCTGCTGAGTCGCGCGAACCGAGGAGCCCAGACGCCGCGGAGGGAGGGGCCCTAACCCCGCCGGCACGTGCTGTGCTCTCAACGCCTCTACACTCACGACATTGCTTTGGTTTGGTTTGGGTTTTTCGTGTTTCCGGGCGCGTCAACTGCTTTGGTCTTTGGTCCCGTTAGAGTTGTGCATGTTTTTTTCTTGGGAGATGGCGGTGGTCTTCTTCCGCTGGATGGCGAGATCTGGCGCCGACCTACCGTCGGTTAGTGAGGTTTCCTCCTAACCAGGACTTTCCCACCAGCGGGGCAACGCCCCAGCCGGGACAAGCTCTAAGGGGGAGAGGATAGGACAAGCAAGAGGAAGGACAGATCGGCGCGGTCCGTGGCCCGTTGGGTAGGGTACTGCTTCAGCATTCGTCTGGTGTTGATCGGAGAAACCACGGAAAACTACCGATCAGAGCAGGCGGCCGCTAGAATTCTCCTCCAGGCAGCGACTGAATTCGACCTAGCTAGTGTCGAAAATCCTGCACGCGCTGCAGTGACATCAGTTGATGCACTGAGACGACATTGGTCGAGTCACATGCTGGAACTCGGAGATATTCCTTTTCACTTTCAGAGAAAGTTATGTAATGCTGCGCGAGTTTTCGGCCGAAAAACTCTTATTACAGTGTCCCGGTAGGAAAAAAGTGGATAAATACAGTAGAAAAAAATTCTCTCCCACTTGGTGTAGCCAGAATACATGTTTTGTGGCTCCTTGATACCGATTTATCGAATGTCGGCAAAACGTCTCTCTGTCCGTCTGTCTCTGAACAGCGCTACAGGCTGAACCGTTCAGTCGATTTTCTCCAAAATTGATATTCCCCAATCGATCTGGCTGGTATTGCGGCTCCTTGAACTTGAAACCGAAATTTTAATTTTTGGGGGTACTTTACATGAACCCTGAATCCTGATACATTTTCCTAATTTTCAAACAAATGCCTTTACCGTTTTTTTTATTACACTTCGTTGTTAGATAATGCCAGACATTTAAGTGGCTGGTGAGATCTAATTTTCGTTAAAAATAGAATTTTTGGAATTTGAAAAATTCAGATTATTTCGGCGTCTTCCAAAAACTACAAATACGAAGACACTTTTTTCCTTAATGAAATTTGTTCCTTAAAGAAAATTTTGAAATAAGGTCATGCACAATTTTTCAAAAATTTGCTGCATGGTCACGTAATTTTGTGTGGAAATAAGGATGAGAAAGTACCTGCTGTTTTAGCGCCACTAATTTATTGTACTATTTGCCTTTAGATGGTCCACGGTCACGATTTTAGCCACAGTCGATCATCCGTCATTATCCAGTAAATTGTTACTTTGTAAAGGTAGCTACACTCCGTAACATATGCGCCATGTGACGACTGTCAGACGTCCTGCTTTAAATAAAAGACATACGACTGCAAATATGACACCTATTCGTTATTTGTCCTTTATTATTACTCTTCAATAAAATAAATTATTTCGACTACTCACATTTCTTCAGAATCCAGATTGACAGTTATTCCACAGTAAACATCTCAAACGGTAGCGGTACTCAGTTATTGCCCCTGAAGTGAATATCCGCCTTCAAGGCTTTTTACAACGCGGTAAATCTACAGAGATACCACCGTGATCCTGGTCTAAATTAATGGAAACTACCGGGAATCTGTGTCTGTGCGAAGAGTTCAAAGAAACGCAAAATGAAAATTGAAAGAATGCAATTTTCAAATAAATTTCTCGTTCTCCCCGACTTCTTCAAATTCTTTCTTTACAAGGTTCAGAGGTTCGCTGGTTGCCCTTTAGTACAAAAGCCTTGAGTGAGTTCACTCCCTCCTCGAGCGAGTGAAGTGTGCTCATATCATAACTCCTATAACTCACCCCAGTTTTATGTCTGGAGTTGAGGACATATTCGCCACCAGGATATTTTCTACGGGTCCTTGATGTTCTCACTTTAACACAAGAGTCGTGAAACCAAGCACAGTAAAACAAGACACACGAACGAGCGAGGAGTTTCTCAAACGCAGATAATTAACGTTATCGAGCGCATCGTCAAAACGAGTTCATAAAACGTTACAAGGTATTTCAACAGCATGCCTTTCGAACTCTACAGAATATTTTTTGTTATTAGTTTTTCGAACAGAATCGTAAGATCTCATCGTATTGTTTTCGTTATCCAGATATGTTTTAAAGTCATTCTTTCCGTTCAATTTGTAATCATTTGTCCACATATGTAAATAAATTATTTCAATAAATGAAGAAAACATGTATTGTCGACTAATTACAAAAGAAAATTTGCTCTATTTCCTTCAGATGAAACCAGATCGTTTCGATATCAAACTGAATATCGTTGTGCTCTAGAATACGAGGTATAACTGAGTCTGTGACGCAAGTTCACATGCGGTATCCGAGGTAATATTTTTGGTCATGAAACAGCAGCTGCATGTGAACGTAGAATGGGCGAATATAGAATAAGTAAATGGTACTGCACGTGTGCTTTGCTGTACACGAAATACGACAGTCTTTACTTGCTTCTGAGATGCCAAGATATTCTTGTAGAAAAAAAGTGAAGTGGTGCAACCTTAGGGGGTACTATAATTGTAGAAACACAAGGAAAAGTATTAAAAAAAGAGAGTACGAAGATAAAGATCGTAAACTTCAGTCTAATGGTTACCACATTTTGACCTAATATTAGCGTCGCTTTTCGCCATAAATTCACAAACACAATTCACACAAACGCCATAGTTTCACATAACGAGGTGCACGTGCAGACAAGAAAAATATGCTGAAAGAAAGAACGAAAATGAGAATATTTAATGTCCGAGACACCTTGCAATTTTTATAATATTATTTATTATAATTAATGACAAGGTACTATAATAATGATCGTATTTCATTCATTATACGAATGAATTAAATTAAAATTTTTAAAATCAATGTAAAAAGTGTACCATCATCATGGTCAAGATCCCGGTCAAGACATGTCAAGGAGAGTAGTGCTGATTATTATTATTATTATTATTATTATTATTATTATTATTATTATTATTACTGTTATTAATATATTTTTTATTATAATGAGGAATCTTCAATTTCTAATCAGGAACAAGTTCATGCTTCAAGTTTGAATAGAACCCATGTCGTAAAACACGATTCACTATCATGAAGGGGCAATATACTCTGCACTAAACGTGTCAAGATTTAGTACAATTACTCCTGGCCAAGTCTTCTCTTCTTCTGCTTCATGGATTTAGGCCTTAAAGCCTGTTTCCACATCAAGAGTGAGTCTCTCCATCTTGTTAAGGGCAGTCAACATTTCTTCTTCCTTTAGGATTATATGTTACATTATTTTGGGAATTCTGTTTGGAGGCATGCGTTGGATATGATCATGCCAGTTACTCCTAAATGATTGGATTCTGTCCATCAGATTGAATATATTCAGTTCGGTTCTGATGTCATCATTATATTGTCTATCAAGATATTGTAACCTGCTACTGAACGTAAGAATTTCATTTCGGCGCTTTCTATTTTCTTCTGTCTGTTCTATTTATTGTCCAGTTTTCGCATGCATAAGTTAGCATGGGTACTGCCATTGCTTTGTAGAATTTGAGTTGCGTGGTTTTTAAAGTCTTGTGTTGTAATGTTCTTCTTAGTGTCCACACATGTTATAGAATCTATTTAATTTCCGACTTATGTCATTTTTCTGGCAGTAAGACACATTGAAGCCTAAATAGGTAAAATTGTTGGTCTGTTCTATGGGTTCATTATTAATCACAATTTTACATCTCATATGGTTTGTTCCTTCAAAGCCCATTGATTTTGTTTTCCTAGTGGAGATTTGCATATTGTATTTGGTTGCCTGTTCATTTAGTTTGTGAGCTGCAATTTGTAATTCATCTTCTGAGCTACTAAAAATAACTTGGTCGTCTGCAAACAATATGGTATTTAGAGATTTCTCCTGGCTAAGTAACACACAAAATTAGAATTATACATATATGCTTTACATCAAGAATCGTTAATTTAAAAAGTTGTTTGTAGCATAGTTATTATTTCAAATTAGGACAGTTGCTGACTGTCCACTACATCTCGAGACAAACGAACGTACTTTTTTCTAAATATGATGCTGAATGTCACTCCGAGCTACTAACGAAGTTGTCGGTAAACGATCTTTCTTATAACTATAATTCAATTCCCAACTTTCAATTTAAGTTTGGAAACTAATTGTTTATGATTTTCAAAAAACTACTGAATTTTCAATTTAATATTGAATTACGTATCATTGTTCATAATGTTTTTATTTTTACAGAGTTATCCAAATCTCTGTAAGACGATCTAATGTTTTTCAACGTAGGGTCTGCGACTTGAATTATATACTGTTAGATAACGCGAGGCCTATTCCTCCGGAGGAAACGCGAGCCCCACAGACGCCGCCGCAGCGTCTATGCGATGGCCACGCCGCGTCTCGCCGGAACGCGCGGGCGATAAATAGGAGGCGATCGAGGCAGCCGACAAGGGACGTCAATGGCACTCGGAAGGCAGATACGAGGCTGCAGGGCGCGGGGCGCCGACAGAGGTGGAGGAGGCGGAGGGCAGCGGCGGAGGCGACGGCGACAGGGAGGGGAGAGCGAGGCGGTCGGAAATGGGGGCGGGACTGTGAGGCTCCGTGGGGTGAGGACGGCGAGGCATGGAACAGAGTTGAGACGGTGGGGCCTGCGCTCCGGCAAAGGGACGGCGTCCGCGGGAACGGGGGGAAAAGCGGGCGCGGGGGGAGGAGGCGGCGGGGGCGGCGGGGCAGGGGGCCAGGAAAAAGACAACGTGAGACTCATGAGGGCCTATGAGACCGGCGGAGATGGCTCCGTCAGTGAAAGCGGCTAGTGGGCAACTTAGAAGCGGGAGAGCGGGGAGAGTTGGGAGGCATGGGAACAGGAAGGCTAAGTGGGAGGGGAGATGCGGAAACGGCGGCTCGGATGGAAGGAGACAAGGAGGGGGGGGGGCGGAGGGGGCGAATACGACGTCGGCGCCGCTCTGGCGCCCGGGACGACCGATTCAATCGCGCTGAGGATATCTCACACGCGGCGGCGTGTGAGGGGGTGCGGGGCGGTGAAATGGCGTGGTGATGGGGTGGGGTGGGGTGGGCTGCGTGCGAAACGCACCCTCGCGAGACCTGCGAGCCGGCTGCGGAGCTGCGATAGGCGGGGGACCGACTGCGTCGGGGGACTAGGCCGGCAAGCGAGGACTGCGTGGCACGACTGAATAACGGAGCCGGAGACACATCGGCTGTGAGATACGAAGGATGGCAGGAGGACGAAACGTAACAAGCAGGTTAGGAATGTGAGAAGACATTGGGAAAAAAACAAGCAACAACGACGACGACGACGATAATAATAATAATAATAATAATAATAATAATAATAATAATAGCTGTAAGAAGAAGAAACTGTTTCGATAGAGTTTGTTATAGAAACAGACAAGTTACATTTACAGTACAGAAGTAAATAAACAGAGTGACAGAGTAAGGGAGGGAGAGGGAGAGAAAGAGAGAGAGAGAGAGAGAGAGAGAGAGAGAGAGAGAGAGAGAGGAGAGAGAGAGAGAGAGAAGGACTCAGGTGATTAAAATAATAAAAGGACATTGCAGACGAATCTTGGGAACGAAAACGACATGTATAACAATTTGGAGCTAGATGTGCGGGAACGGATCAGCCAACGGCTCGGAGCCAACGGGGAGGATTCTACAGCAGCGCAAGCGACAACGGGCGCGCGCAGCTGTCGGAGCGACGGGGGACGAGGGGGTGAACGCGTCCGTCCCCCAAACCTCAACCCCAACCCCAACCTCACTGCGGCACCGGCAGCGCGCTATCGGAGATGGGGAGATAGCGGCCGTCACTCACAGCCGCTGCCACCACTCCCGCCACCGCCGCTGCCACCGCCGCCGCCGCCGCCGCCGCCGCCGCCGCCGCTGCCGCCCGCCCCCGCCGCCGCGCCCCGCCACCGCGCCCCTGCGTGGGCGTGTGTGCGTGCGTTCAGTCGCAGCTGAGTCACCGCGCGTCACGCGTCACCCGCCGCGCGGGCTGCGGGCACTCTGCGTGCGACGGCTAGCGCCGCTTGGCGCCGCGTCCCCTCCGCGACCGCGCGGGACCCGTATTTACACCTGACAACTCACTCTGCTTAGCAGGGGGACAAGTCGCCTGCTAGCCGGAAGTTTAGGGCTCGCGCTGATGGGAGATACCGCAGCCCCGGCGGGAGGGGGCTAATTTAAATTGGGGTGACGCAGCCTGTTGGGTGCAATCTAAATGTAGCTTATACTGAAAGTGAGGGTAACTCCAACGATTTTCTAATCATTTAATGTCTTGAATTCTTTAATATCTTATTTGTACATTCTTAAAAAACTCGAAATCTTTGGTACCTCGAAATATTTCGGAATATTTAATACGTCCAACTAATTAATATCTCGAAGGAATTATTACTTAAAATCATCAATCAACTATTCATATCTCCAAGTTTTCAGAGTTCGTGGATTTTCCAAATTCTCTAATATTTCCAATTCTTGACGATTTCGAATCTTTTAATATAATAGATATCGAACTCCTCAGTATCTCAATTTCCACAAAAGATTTTTTTTACCAACTCAAATTTTATTCATTTCAATTCTTTCCGTAAATATATGGTTTTGGCATGCAAATTCCGACCTCCAAATAATGGATAAATCGAAATTTTAATTTATCCTTCATGTTTGAGATGCAATGTTGCTTACGCAACATGTCCAGTTACATGTCGTGATTCGTAATTGTCTATTTTTTTTATATTCAATCTTAATTTTTATACACAAAACGACCGAGAAAAATGTGTGATTGGGAGAATTCGTATATTTTTGTCATTTTGTATTCATTTACAGGCACATTTGCTTCCAAGAAACCATTTACAGAATGTGTAACTTACAACGAAACTAAAAAGATACTATATTACAAGGAATGATTGGAACTTTCTACCAAGAAATTAGTAATTTCTTTAGATAACTCGATTATTTTTGTTTGACCAATAAGAGAAATTTACCGCACCATGTTTCTTGATTTATTTGTCAAAAGGGAGACTATTTGTGGAAGAATTAGAAATCCGTGTAACAATTGCGTTATTATAAAAATCTAACAAACAAGTTTGGCGTTCTGAACTATATGTTACAATTCTTCGTATCGTCTATTAGAAACACCCAATACTCCTAATGTTTAATATTCACGTTTATAATATATTTAGGTGAGATTTCAAAAACCATCATGGCATATTGCCCTGAGCTCTGATATAGTGAAAAAAAAGTTCCAGTAACATGCAATTCTTTTGCAACGTTCAAAAACGTCCTCTCGCCAATTTCGTCACATCGCATTTTAGTGGCAGTTTGCTCGGTCTATTAACTGCTATGCCAACTAATTAATATCATTAGAGACATTTCGTTTTCTTTTGACAATGTACTAAGGACTGCTCATATTATATGCTACAGTAGATTCAAACGTTTAAGTGACTGGATTGCGATTCTAAGGAATGCTTTAACAGAATATCTTTTGAAACTCGTTCTAAAGCTTTGCTCTATCCCCAGAAGAGGACGGCGGCAGAGCTTACATTTTATTGAGCTGTCAACTCCTCTCCAGTAATACCGCGCTCGTTTATAACTCAGAAAAATGAAACTCGGGCAGCGATTCTTAATGAGGAAAGTCGACGTTTTTTTTTCGACTCACGACACGCGCTTTGAAAGACCCGCGCGACCAAAACCTTCATTTGTATCGCCAGCACAGCAATGAACAGAAGTACTATGCGTCCACCAACTCATTTCTCCGCGAAACGCAATACGTTTTTGCCTGCAGTAGCATGTCAGAAATAAGCAGATACGATATTTCAGCGAAGCATACTGCGCCGGGAAATTCTGGCGTCCAAATACAGCTACGTAACTTCACTGCGCAAGTAGGCGTAATATCTTAATAAGAGGCGTAACACACCGAGGCATACGAGAAATGCAAGTGGAGACATCAGTTAACTACCAACTTAGATTGCGATGAAAAAATTCGAGAATATTAAATCCCGAGTGTACTGAGCTCCCTTTCCGAAATATTTTGTTATATAATCTGGAAAACATACTTTGCACATTTGATTGATTTTTTCATATTTCCGAGCGCGTCAACTGCTCTGGTCATTAGTCCCGTTAGTGTAGTGCATGTTTTTTCTCGGGAGATGGCGGTCATCTTCCCCTGCTTGATGGCGAGATCCGGCGCCGACCTACCCTCGGCTAGTGGTGTTTCCCACTAACCAGGACTCTCCCACCAGCGGGGCACCGCCTCAGCCGGGACACGCTCTAAGCTCCCGACCGGTCTCCCGGAATATGTGGTAGTGTAATGCATGTTAGTGTAAGTGTGTGTGTTAGGGGAGAGGATAAGACAAGGAAGAGGAAGGACAGATCGCGCGCGGTTCGTGGCCCGTTTGGTAGGGAACTGCTCCGGCATTCGCCTGGTGTTGATCCGAGCAACCACGGAAAACTACCGATCAGAGCAGCCAGCCGCTAGAATTCTCCTCCAGGCAGCGACTGAATTCGAACTGCTGAAAAGCTAGTGTCGAAAATCCTGTCGCCGACAGGACTCGAACCTAGGAGCTCCCGGTCAAAAGCGCTGCAGTGACATCAGTTGATGCACTGAGCTACCGCTCCCGGTATTTTGCACATTTCTTATCGCTACTTTTATAGATATACGTTAATAGTACAAACCATTATTGCATTCTCTTTTTTATTCATAGCCCGTTTCGCTTCTATTGAAAATACATTGGAAATAAGTTAGTATAATTAAGCATTAGTAAAACAAAAGATACGGGTTTAACATCTAGAACAGAATCTTAGTTTCTTTGAGACAGATTGAGATACTTGGCCTTCGATCGACTCGGAAGAGAGTGCAAATATATTTGGCGCAAGCATCCTTTATAATTTCTAACTCTGAGCTCTGAGGCCACGATCGTTTGATAATTCAGCATCTAAAGTTTTATCATGTGTATAATTATCACAGATAGCAAGAACTTGAAATAAGGAAATTCTTTTATAATACTGACTCATTAAAGTTTTTAAGCATACCCAGAGTGCTCATTCACTTATTTTATGCAAGTATTAGATGTGAAGTACACTCTTTGCTGTAATATAATTTCAAAACATTGTCTTATTTATTTATTTATTTATTTAACGTCAAAAAACAGTTAAAAAACTGCGTATGACGTGCATGAAAAGTGATGTTCACATTTTCAAATTCTGTATGCCTCACTAACCCCAATATAGCAACTTAAATTTTGAATTTTGAAAGGGAGAAAAAAAACAAAAACGCCCATGTAGTAAAATCTATTTTCAAAAATAAATAAGCAATAAATTTTGAATGAATGAATGCTTCGCTGAATGAATTGTCTTACTTTACCTTCTGGATTTTTTCCATCTACCCCAAGGATACCGTAAAAATAATCGATTTTGTTCCCGAAACAAAACCGAATTACAGTTTGCCCTGAACCTCCCATCGAGTTTCCTAAAGCATTTGAAGTAAATTTTCAACGCCCACGGCCCAAATAGCAACGAACAGCGGGTATTAGAATGTTTTAATTAATAATATTCATAACTTCTCTATATACTTGGAAATACGAGTCCCATAAACGGTTAATACGGAAGGAGAAGCTTTTTTCCGTAAAATATATCGTAATAAAGAGAAGAGCTGAAGAGGGCTTAATTTGAATACGAAATTAAAATCCTTGTTCGAATGACACACACCCACCCCTACTTTTCTAGTCTCCAGTTCATTGCAGTTCACGAAGTTTCACGTTTTACTCTCGTTTTTATTTTAATTTTTAATAAACCGCTCTTTAGCGTAGTGAAGACTTCAATACTGTTGTTGGATTCACCGTTTTATTAACGTTTATAAGACTTCCTCGTTTGCAATTCAATCTCACGACAATTTAGCCTCAAAACAAGCACCATTACGTTGTTATTTTCTATATTTCTCATTTTTAAGCGACAGCGGAAAGGAAGTAGTGTTATGGTTTTAGCGGAAATTTTGTGAGTTTTTTCCTGACATATCCTCTTGAAGAATCAATAAATGTTGATTATCGAAGGAGACAATTTTTTATTAGCGACGAGAGAAAAATGTACGACCAATATACTTCCAACTTAGAGGGCACTAACAGGATGAAGAATATTCGCCAATTCTACTAATTATAGGTTTTTTTCTTTTACGAAACGAAAATAAATAACTTTTGTGTAAGAAAAAAAAAGACCATTGAAGCACCCAAGTCTTGAAATCCCAAGAAGAAAAGCATAACATCTTCTGCGTGAGTAAACAAACCACAAAATAATTCATGTATTTCCGACCAGTTGGATTGTTTGTTTATAAATTGAAAGGTTATTTATTGGCTCGAGATCATTACATTTTCAAAAATTCATTTATTCACTTTAAAATATAACTTGCTACGAAATTATCGTTTGCCATGATTTTTCCCTTCCCTTTTTTCTTGGCGAAATATATTTCGTGTCGAAAAACTCTTCCTCACCTTTTCTTTTATCTCCGTTCGGCTTCGAAATCTTCGCACCGCGGAAAAGAATGCAGGTGGCTTTACATTTTGTCTTTCCGAAAGTTTCGCTCGTATTTCTTTGAGCTGTCTCGAACTGTCACGTGACAAAACAAAGTTCGCCCCGCTAGCAGAGGACCATTCTCCCCACTGACACAAAAGCGAGTTTTATTACACTCCGGGCAACTTGCTGTCTTGCCGGCTCGGCCAAAGAATAAAATAAAAATGATCACACCATTAAATCATCTCCTGGAGTTGCGTGATATTTATGTGCATTACAAAACACGGTTGTCACTATCATAATATTTTTTTCGAATGACTGTTAAAATGTGAAAAACTCTGTCCCTTAAAAAGAGGTAGACATTTTTAATCATGGTTTTCCAAGAACGTTTATTGAAATTCATACGAGCAGCACAGCTAATTATCATATGTTAAATTTGATATCGTATAATTTTTCTCTTGTGCTAAGGACATTGAAAAATTAATACTAGAGCTTAATAAATTGTGAAATATTTACAAAAAACTAAAACGAAAATTAAGTTGTCAAATTGCATGAAACTTCACAACCAACACATTCACGGGCTATGTTTTTAACAATATTTCAATACAAGTGTTTCCATAGTATAGAGTAAGAATGAATACAGAACTGCCAGAAAAATCTATTTACCCCTGAGCTTTAGCGTACAAAAAATTGCAAAGTATTCGTAAATTGTGTATCTGCTTCCTGAAGTTCCATTCATGAAGTTCGATTTTAAAACACAAACATGAAATTTTACAATATCGATAATCGGTAATCTGAATCTTGATATATACAGCATTTTTTAGAAGTCTGGCCGTACACAACATCACATAGGTAATCTTAAGTTATAAGAATTCAAGTCCGCAATTTTCTTAAAATTTGAAGAACACAAAAATGAAAATAAGAGTAAATAATTGGTTAGGAATTAATTGTATGAACAGATGATGGTGCGGATGTATTCGAGACAAACGTCTCATGCGTATATTACGACTGAAATTATTTACGTTCTGTATTTTGGATTCCGTTATGGATTTTTTGATTGATTAGTGAATCCGGTTGCTTCATTTGCAAAGGCTATTAGGAAATCTAGTTAGAGTCGATTTTGTTTGGAGCCCTTTAATTAAAATCACATAAAAATCTATGGTACAAGACTCCTCTAGATGATCGTGAGCCACCCCGCAGCGCGGTCCTTGGAATCGAAGCGGCCTGCCTCCACCGCACTAACCCGTGGCGACGAAGGAAATTCTAATTTCCGTATAATTAAACGGCGGCAGAGCCTTGTCGCACCGCCTCTTTATTCCACACCTCCCCCGCTCCCACCCCTCCCTTCGGCTCAGACCATCCGCCGCGAAGTTCAACAGCCAGCAGCATGAGCAGCCGCCTCAGCAGACACCGGCTCCCAGCTCTGTAGAATGCCTTTGTGCGTTTCGGGGTTTGCAGTCAGTTGCGATATAACAGAAGCAGTAGATTGGCCTAGCGATTATTAGGTCAGCTTCAAAGAAATGAAGTGCAACGAGAGTTTGTAGACTGCTTACGAGCGATGGACAGGATGTCAGAGAAGAAACAAGACATGGTTGTTGGATGAGAGCGAAGCTAAAACGGCAAAGACAGCTTCTGGGATGAAGGGAAGCTGATCTAAGTTGGGGACATGGCCGTTGGATGAACATAAAGTAGAGGAACTGTTTTTGATTGCTGGACCCGGCATCGCGAAAAGGAACCTTCAAGGGCAATATGATGTGTTGGTACTGACACGGAAGCAAAGCTGAGAGAACTTGATCTAAGCAAATGGGTGTGGCTGTTACGAAATGGTTCTCGGAAAAGTTAAAGGAAACTACGGCAGAAAACTTCACGGACCCAAGTATTAGGGTGCGTCAAGGGGGAGAGGTGAATGAGGTTTTGTAGAGAGGGGGAAGCGGGGCGCACTTAAGAAGCACTTCAGGCGGGATGTGACCAAACAGGACCACGAGGACGGGTGAGGGAAACGTGAGGGAATAGGAAAGCGTTGGCACTAGCAAGAAAGTAAGGTGGAGAGAAACCTGTTCGAAGCTGCGGGCGTGACTGTTCCAAGATCACTCCAAGACACGGCAAGAAACCGAGGTAAGAACGCGTTTGACCGATCAAAGTAATTTTGCGAATATAGCCAGGGTCAACCGGTAGGGGGTGGGGAGCAAGGCGGGTCGAAGATGCTTGAGGAATGAGCGGACTACGACAGCACTGGAGGGCTTCACATCCCGCTGAACGATGTCCGGTCCGGTCGAGTCCGGTCGGGTCCGGTCGTGTCAGGTCCGCTCCGGTTCGGTCGGGAACGGTCGGGTCCGGTCGGGTCCGGTCGGGTCCGGTCGGGTCCGGTCGGGTCCGGTCGGGTCCGGTCGGGTCCGGTCGGGTCCCGTCGGATCCCGTCGGGTCGTCAGGTCCGGTCAGTTCCGTCGGTTCGGTCGTGCCGGTCGGGTCTGATCCGGACAAAGTGCGAGGGCTAGCCAAGGCAGCCGGCGCAATCGGCGCGGGGGGGGGGATTGGCGTGTCTTCATGAGGCGCGGCGAGGGCCGGGGGGGGGGAGAACGAGGCTGCGGGCGATGGCGTGGGCGCAGGCGTGGGCGCGGGCGAGGACGCGGGCGAAGGCGTGGTCATGAACGCAGGCTTCGGCGTGGACGCGAGCGAGCGCGAGAGGGCGAGCGCCGGCGAGGGCGCGTGCCAGGACGCGGGGGCGGGGCGTGGGCGCGTGCGTGGGCGTGCCGAGGGGCGCGGCGTGCCCGCCCGAGCGCCTTGCAGCGCCAGCGCTAAGAGGCCGCGCCGCCGCCTCCTCACTTATTCATGCGCATTATGTGGGCACGCGCCCCCAGCGTCTTGGCCCGTCCGTTAAACATGCACGAGCTCGCCAAGTTTAAACGGGGCCGCATTACGGGGCGGGGAGGGGGTTGGGCGCGGGGACAGGGCCGGGGGCTGCAGCAGGTGGCGGCCGCTAGCGCTAGAGATTCTGGAGGATACGACGCCATCAATTTTAAAGATGCTTTCGATTTATTGCGTAATTATTTATTACCTAATATATAAAAATAGACATGGGTAATTATATCCAATGCAGTTTCAATTATTTCGTTGTTCTTGGTATTACAGACGTCAGTTTTAGTCAGTGTGAATGAAAACCCTTAATCCGCAGTTGAAATTTTATTTCATAATATTTAATTTATTAATATATACATTATTTATTATTTTTTCCTGAACTGATAATAATAATAATAATAATAATTATTATTATTATTATTACTGCTAATACAACTAAGGTGTAACGAAAGAATAATTTATTTCATTCCCTGAAAACATTTAAACAACAATGTCTTGCATTTAAGCATACTTGAATTACGTGTCGTGACAACAAAATTACGAACAGAAAATTGTCAAAATAGAAGTGAGTGAAACATCTGCCGTTGTCGGTGAAGTAAACTGTTCCACGCCAATTAAAAACATTCTCATGCAAATCGAGACTTTTTGCGATACGCACAGATAAGTTAGTCGCCAAACTCTAATAGTGTAAGTCTCAAATGGTCGAGACTAAGCCTCGCTGAACTGAGCCACAGGCAGCGGAATTCGCCTTCGCTGTGGCCGTGAGATGGATGCAACGGGCGTCGTCAACGGGTTCTCCGCCGCTGGCAGCACCTGCCGGGCAGACGCAAGTGGATGGGAGGCGAGGTCGGTAGCCGCGAGAAGTGACGGGGACCAGGTTGAAGAATGTGCTCTGCACCTGACAGGGTTTGCAGTCACCCACTAAGGGTCTGCTTAGTTCCCTCTGGGAAATTCATGAAGGCTGCAAAGAGGACAGAACACTTAGGTGGTGAAATATGTTGTTGCCTGTGCTCATCCAATGCACTGGCAGATATGTTGTGCAGCTTTCCGAACGTCTCGTGGCAATGTTTGGTTCATTTATATTATTACACTTTACATACGAAATTCACATCTTCCGCTAAACTGACACAGAGCAAACGCTCATTTCCAGGAATAAATAATAATAATAATTATTATTATTATTATTATTATTATTATTATTCACATTTTATTACCTCTACGTTTTGACTAGAAGCGTTCTGCGGAACTATATACTATTAACAGCGCGGACTTTTAAGACACTACAGTATCTTATCATTTTTACAAATATCGTAGAACTTTTTTTGTATTCCCATTTTTAATTATATCATTTCTGCAGTCTAATCTGCTGTCATTTTCTAAATAATGTTTCATTAAACCTACATTTAATGGTTATTGATTGACATCGTGATTGATTAATGTTCTCTGACAGTATTTGTCTACTCGTTACCGTCTACGCACGCACAGACACACACACACACACACACACACACACACACACACACACACATTAGATATTGTGAGGTTTGATAAATGGGCCGCTCAAATCGCGAGTACATAATATAAAGCCTGTTAATCGCCTGTCCATCTCAAGATAATTTTGAAGGAATGCACGCCCTTGGCATGCATTGTATTTGGACAACACCTTTCCCACTTCGCTCATATCGAACAATCGTTTCACCATCGCACTCTAGCATTCATAAACTATCGTCTTCTACCCTCTCTTTCAAGAGAGCTTGCTCAGGAGGTGCCTCGGGGCGGTGCGCCCCAATTCCCTTTACAATCACAATCATTCTTTCTGCGTCCTCTATTCTCAGTGCATTTGACGAACAACAAATTTCAGAGAATAAATGTTTTAAAGTTTTTGGTCATATAAACGAACCAAACATTATCACTAGGGGGCGGATTTTGATGACCTACAACATCAACAAAATTGATGAATATTATGTTCTTAAAATGCTTTAAATATGCCCTGAAATCAGAGAAAAATTACGTATTACTTTTATCAAAACCAGTTCACATGAACAAGCAGATGGATATGATACTGATATAGTCGAGGCTTCTTTCTTTCGTTCAAGAAGTCACCTTGAAATAAATTTGGTTTGGACAATTCTTTACCACGATATATATTTTTAGTTATCACGAAATCGGCCGAATCGACAATGATGCTGATACGCGTATCAGAAATCTTAGATTACACACAACGGCTGACATTAGAATATCAGAGCTAATAAATCGAATAGATTACTCAGGAATTTTGTGGAGAACAAAATTTGTACATCTCATAAATACTATTTGAAGCAAAAACCGTTAAAATTGTATTTAAATATATGAAATCAGTGAAAAATGCTTTAAAACTGACGGGAAAAGGTGAAAAAATTACTCAATAGACGAATTCGAAGAAAAATGCAGGAAAATGTCATACAAAAATAGATTATTTTGTTTTTCTCATAACATATAATTAACGTCTATACTAAAAAGCATTGTTCTAAATGAAAAAATGACATTTCATTAAAATCCGGTCTCTTAATTATCACTTTTTCCAATGAACATGTAGTAGGAAATTACATGTATGTGGGAACATGTGTGGGAATGAACATGAGCGGTAATTATATGAATGCACAAAATAACATTTCCTCTGCATTGTTAGGCAACCCCTTATGGGATGTTCAACAACTACGCGAAATATCCTTGTTGGCGTCACAACTTGACCCGTCGAAGAGCTGTGGATCAGGAGTTTCCTAAATATCAGGCAAAATAGTATATGTGTAACTTCGTCATATTACTTACTACAAATTCATTATCAAAACGTGATAATTTTTTACCCCACTAGAGGCCCTAGAATTCCGTAACATTATTATTCTCAGGCTGCATAAAAACTAACTTGAGGGCGGGGACTGTTTCTGAAGGCGTAGGTGAAGTGCTGCCCCCTCAGGGCTGTGAGCGTCGGCAGGTTTCAGGACGTGGCTGCTTGGGGCTTTAGTTTGGTTTGCTTTTTTCGTGTTTCCGGGCGCGTCAACTGCTGTGGTCATTAGTCCCGTTAGTGTACTGCATGTTTTTTTCTCGGGAGATGGCGGTGATCTTCCCCAGCTGGATGGCGAGATCCGGCGCCGACCTACCGTCGGCTAGTGGGGTTTCCCCCTAACCAGGACTCTCCCACCAGCGGGGCACCGCCCAGCCGGGACAAGCTCTAAGCTCCCGACCGGTCTCCGGAACATGTGGTAGTGTAGAGCATGTTAGTGTACGTGTGTGTGTAAGGGGAGACGATAGGACAGGGAAGAGGAAGGACAGATCGCGCGCGGTCCGTGCCCGTTTGGTAGGGATTCGCCTGGTGTTGATCGGAGAAACCACGGAAAACTACCGATCAGAGCAGCCGGCCGCTAGAATTCTCCTCCAGACAGCGACTGAATTCGACCTAGCTGAAAAGCTAGTGTCAATCCTGCCGTCCTCAGAACTCGAACCTAGGACCTCCCGGTCAGAGGCGCTGCAGTGACATCAGTTGATGCACTGAGCTACCGCTCCCGGTTTGGGGCTTTACAACGCTCAAGGTGTCAACGTGTTTCGAGCTCCAAGCGTGTGATGGAATCGTCCTCAAATAGCATTAAGTGACATACATGACGACATTAGGTTGAATGAGGTGGGGAAGTTCCTGGCGGTATTATTGAGGCTATTATTGAGAGAGCTCAATGCATATCAAAAACTTAACACATATAAATACTTTTTTCTTCCCAATTTCGCCTATCGGCACACTATGTGTGGGCTACAGGGTTCCCTACTCTTCAATTTGGGTCCTGGAGAATATTTTAGTTTATATAGAATTCTAAGATCAAACCACCTTGCGCCCCGATTAAAACTTTTAACCTCAGAAACGACAGATAACAGAAGCGTTTTAATAACAGACTTCTCTCATTTGATGGAAATATATTTTCTGAAAATGTATTTTATTTTTTATAATCAACACTGGAAAGTTGATTCTGTTTGGTATGATTTTTTTTACAGCAGATAGACACGAAGAAACAGAATGGTCAGATATTTTCACTTCTCAAATTCTTTATAGTACGTTAGTATTAGATTTGATTCTTTGGGGCAGTGAATTGACACTTCTTAACGCCCATAAGACTTTTTCCTTTACAACCTATCAATTACCTTTATGTTCTCAGTACGTTAACCTTGAATATATATCCGACCAGAAGTGCTTCTTTAAGTAAAAGTTTCAAAAGTTTGGTGGCGCACGCAATATAAAGTTTACGTCCGTTCCATTATCAGGTTTTGTATTTTTAACGAGAAGTCTGTCACCCGACATTTTGTTTAAGAGGCAGCTTAGGCAAGACCCCGTTTTACAATAGCGTGTTTTAACACCAGCATATTGCATTATATTCTTTTAATATGCCCCCTTAAAAACTTGTGAATATAAATTCAAGTTTTATTATATATTTTCAATTTCGATCATGCAACACACACGTTTACATGGTTATCTTCGCCGTGAGGATTAACACACGTTTCTCTTCATTAAAATGCATTTCATACCTTTTTAGTGTCATATTTCATTTAAAAAACTATACTGTAAAAAATGCGAATTTGCGACCCTACAATTCACTTTTGGATGGAAATACAGCCACATTCCTGGAACTATCGATGTAAACGCACGCTACATGCAGTGGGGATATGACGCTTACACAAGAGATAACAGTGCTCGCATTTGATATGCATCGTCGATAAGTCTAATTCTAGTAATCCAAAATCACATTTGGTAATAATACTCTACCGTAGATCAATTACTGACGCAGCTCAGAACAACTAAATCACGGAGCTCCGAAAGAACAGGGGCCGGGGCGTGTCGTCATTAGTGGATGACGGTGTTTACGTCCCCGGCCGCAGGCACCAACCTATTCCAGCACGGCCCCTTTACCGCCATTTTTCGGGGCGAGTTCCCCGCCGAGGGCGGAGAATGGGTCGGCGCCATAATTAAAGCCACGCAAGCGCTGTCGAGAGCAACGCTCGCCATTTACCATACGGGCAGATGGCGCTGTAAGCAGCAATACCCCACCCGGCCGCTCCAGGGGCTGCACATCCCACGAGGCAGTCCCGTATGGCCGGCAAGGCCGACCAACATTGCACCCACCTCATGAGAAACGTCATTCATTTTTTATCCTCTACGCTATTTTTTATCCGCATCCACTACGAGAGCCGTCTTTTAATTCGTTTTGCTACGCAACACACAACTAATGTATTTCCTGGGAAATGAAAAAGTTTCAATTTGAATTTTTATTTTTCTGCTAATACAATTTACTTTATCAAATGAGTTAATTTGCTTACGTTTCGCCATACTCATTAAACAAGAAAGAATTTTGAGCATGGGGTAATATTTAAGAATTTCATTTAAAGTTTCTCACTTTGCTACCGGAAAAAAATTGCTATTGGATATTTGGATGAATGGCTTATTGCTAGTGGATAAAAACATTATGGAACGCGAGAGTACCTTAAATATAACTGAATTCACGAATGAAAAACCTTGGCCACTAATGCTATAAAAATCCATGTTCTTTATTAACTGCTAACATACTTTCCGATATTGAGACAAATGAAATGTATTTCATATACAATTTTACTAATGGGATACAATGTTCCACAATATTAATGCAGAAACATCTTACTACAATTCCTGATTGGTAACGATTGGGTTCTCCAATCTCACATTGTAATACGATGTGTACTACACTTATTTCGAGAATAATTTCCCCTATAAATAAATAAAATGTCAAACACAGATATTAAAAAAGAAAGTAAATTACGCAACTGTACATCTCTAAGAGTACATTTTTACTTAATGAAAATTTACATCCAGGGGGTTGGATCCAAACATCTCGTGCTTTTATCATCTACTTCACTCTTTGCAAGATTTTGTACCTAACTCCCAGCTACATAACGAACTCGGCATTACTCCTATCTCCGTCCATTTCTCCCTCCTATCCTCTCGCTTCTATCCTAAAATTCCCCAGATTCCCTCAGCCGTACATTTCAAAATCGGAAAACAAAATCCTCACCACAATAGACTAAAGCGAAAACTACCGCGACAGTTCTTCGACCCACCTTGATTATCATGCACCCGATGTGGCTTCTCACATTTAATTCACATGTACTCAATGTATTCAAGTCTATAAGTTTTCTCAATCAATGTTAATGTAATTCATGTAACATCACTGTATCGTACGCGGATGCTGAGGGCCTTCGGGCCAAGCAGAAATAAATGAAAAAAAAAAATTTTAACAATAGTTGTAGTCAGCCACTGTTAAAAACAATTACAGCTGGAAGACGAGCAAGCTCATTGAAATTGAACTACTAAAATCAAACGTTCCTATAGAAAAATGCACTAACGTTGCACACTTACATTTGGAACATTACTAGTAGAGACCTCAAAGTAACAAGTAAGTGCTTTTATCATCGACTTCGCTTAAGGAAGTAGTACAAGTGAGTAGCAAGAAAACACCAGAGATGTTTTAAAATATACCTCTATTTTTCATTGTTGCCCGACAACACCACGTGGCTCAAGATTAACAAAGGGAATTATACGCTTACGAAAAGCCATTCGTAAGCTTTCCCCTTCATTTTCCCAGGGCTACGATTATGTTGCTTTCCACCAATGGCACTCGTTTTCTAATTCCAGTACAGCGTGCACCATGGATCCACTCCCCGGCACGGGGTTTTGAGGTAGCCCAGGGTGTCCTTGTAGCAGCTCCGATGTTGATGTACGCACAACGGGGTATTAACAACAACACGGTAACAGGATATTAATAGAATGTTTGTTTTGCCTAAACGCTTAGTGGTATTACAATATTGCATTAGGGAGATTAGAGGCGTGTTGTTCATCTACAGAATCTGCCCATTCAGGGTGCGCTGGGTGGAGTGTCTTGACGCTTGAATTGTCCTAGTAATTGTGTCAATACTTACTTGCGGTTCCCGCACCTCCAATTGACCAAGCATAATTATTATACTCAGCTTACGTTAAAGACAGACATTAGTTTGCCCAGGTGTCAATATAACAAATGTGAAAAATAGCACACTAGAAAATTATTGCGCAACTTCAAATAAAAGAACAGACGTCTGCCCACTCACAAGTTCAAGTAGCACACATTGTGAGCATTTGTTTTGGAGTGTATGTTATTTCCAGTTTACAATCACAATTTAAGCAAAGATAATCTGGGAAAATGACTTACACCTTGCAATGCCAATTACTTAAATAATGATAAATATATCTGCTTAGTACTTTACGTAGTACTTTACAGACAGCTTGTGTAAAACATTCATTAAAAAATAAAGATGTTTTATTTTTACGGAAACGTCGGATTACAGTAACCACAATACTTTTGAAATATCGGCATCGATGATTTCCAAATCAAGACTCTTTTTGAAATAATGAGGAGTAACTGTTGGCTCAAGAAAGAAAATGATTTCAGTCGCGATTCACAAGGTTAAATTAATTTCATACATGCATAAAGTCTTACTACGAATGTGACACACTATTTTATAACGAAAGCGAATGGTTAAAAAAATCTAAATCTGGACGTATGCACAATCAGACCATAACTTTAGTTCATTTAATGAAAGATCACCAATCTTTTGATATACATACATTGCATAAACTGTAAAACAATATTTGCAACAGGCAAGATCGAAGCTTTTCTTTTTTTGCCACAAAATACAACCGTTTTTTTTTGCTATGAAATAAATTACGGTTTACCTGGGTAATAGTCAATATCCCCAACGCCCATTACTAACGCACCTTACGAATGGGTTCTGGATAGAGCAGAAACCTCGCCCTCGAGACACACTCTAAAGCAACGTGTCTCCGCCAGCAAAATCCCTATCCGCCCTTTGCCCAGGATAAATGTGCTCGAAGCTTCAATCGCCTGGCGAGGCGGCGGCGAGGGCGCGTTCCGGCGCAGACGGCGCGCGGATACAAAACTGGTTTCCGCCCCATCGCATCGCCTCGCGCCTTTGCCGTCTCCTCCCCTACGCCCGCTCGGCGACTGAGCATCCGCTAAACGGAGCACGCGCCTGTTCCTCCCGCGACAGCCCCGGATCCATCACCAGACGCTCCGCCCCGCACGCGCGAATCGAGTTTCGCTTAGCGGCCCCGCCCTGCCCCTCGCGCCCCGCCCGCCCTACTCCGCCGCGCCGCGCCACGCCCTTCCCCGTCCATCCCCGCCCTGCACTTCCCCGCCCATCCCCGCCCTCCCCGCCCTGCCCCGCCTGCCCCGCCCTGCCCCGTCTGCCCGCCCTGCCCTCTCCCCGCCTTCGCCCCGCCCCTCCCGCCCTGCCCTTCCCCGCCCGTCACTCTCCACTCACACTCTCACACTCTCCGCGCCAAAACGTCTGCTACATCCCGTCCTCGCCTTCCGCAATTTGCTGCAAGTACTTACCCTCGCTTCATGGTCTTTTCAATTTTCCGTTTGTTTTATAATTGTCAATAGTCGAAGATGGTTTTACACGAAATGTATTTCTTAAAAGAACAATACAGGCTGTCTCAGAAAGCAAACTTTTAGGGCATGTAAAGGTGTCGAATATCATTACCCTATGAACGTAAAGTGAGAAATTGCATATAACTGTTCGTATGCACTTGTATATGCGACAATTCCCCTGATTTTAGGCAATCCGTACGCACGGAGATTTGCTGAAATCTTCTGTAACTTCGTCAGGACATGACCAGGCGAACATCTGTGTACAAGGCATAATATAAAAGGCTTAAAAGTTAGGGGAATATGTCACATGTATAAAACTGTTATATGAAATTCCCTTCCATATATACATTAACAAAAAACTCGTCATTTTCGATCCCTCTACATTCTCTAGAAGATCATAACATTGATTCTCAGACACTGTGTATTTTATATTGGTTTCTGCCCAATTAAGAACTAAAAATATATTTGATGTGAACTTTTTAACTATAACTTCTGACGTCCAGAATCTAAATGAGCTATGGTATGTGATTAATATATTTGCGAAGATTTGAGGAGACATAACCCACTGTGAATCGAAAGAAGGTTCGTTTGGAGACCGCACCGTATGCTCTTACTACTCGTAGGCGAATCAGGGTCTGGAACTCACCATGACGGCACAACAAGTGCACGGCACTCTAGAGAGGGCACCAGGAACATACCTGCAACAAGTGAGACCAGTATAAGCAACAGCTATTTTTCATTTCCGCAGCATGATTGCTGCGTCAGAAACAAATAATCACACCACATACATTTTTATGACCCATTTGAATTCAACATTGCAATGGGATGTTCGTTTCACTCAAAACAGTATACATTAAACATTTCCAGTTCTGAAAGGTTACTGGAAAATGTTCAGTATTGTTAAAACAGAGATGGCCATTTATGTCGCCATAATATAATATGTTAGGAGTTAAGGGAAAGAATTCATTTGGGAAAAACTGTAAACAAGCTTCAAAGAGAGAGGTCGTTTTTGTTCATTTCTAATCCATTAGTTAAGCTAGCAAAACATAGAAGTTTTACCCAAGTGATTGTCCTGAGGGACATGAAGTTAAGTCCAGCCACAATTACGAGCAAATTGGAGCCGTAAAAGAGGTTCCGTTGTGCCAAATCAGTTTCCCACGGAGACGAGGTCACGCACGTAAAAGAAAACCACGCTTATACCACGTACGAATGTTCTTAGGAGATGACATATGAACCACACGATGGCTCAATCACAGGTGTTCCAGCGACGAAACGCAATTGCTTCCCCGATGATATATTACACCATTGTGGTACCCACCATGCCCCCGTCACGACCACCCGAACCACTTGACTCTCTAGTTCTGCTCGAATTGCTCGAAGCTCGTAAACGCTCCTCGGAGCAATCGAGAACTATCCGCACACAGAGCAGGCGCCCCACCGACTTCTTAATTACCAGTTTATCCACCGAACGTGAGATGCCTTTGTCTCCGGAAGAGGAACAAACGTATGCTATATTCAACATCTGCATGGTAGGGAAGAATGAATTAAGAGACCACGAAAAAGGAAATAAATAAAAAAGTTTATATACGTGTTGAGCATGCACCTGGTGAGTTCTTAGCCTTTAGGTGTTTCGTGTTCCTTAAAACAGATGGTTGTTTCCTTAAGGAAGCAGAAAGTAAGCGGTGCCCGCATGGGCGAGGATGTGAATATTTTTTTAAAAATTTATTTCCAGGGAAAATATCTGTGGAATACTATGAAATGGGCTGATGAAGTGATAGTGCATTTAATGGAGAGGGAAGCCGATTTGTCCTTATAAGCTGCATCACTCCAAAAATTCTTAAGATATTTTCGAATATTTTTGTTTTGTTATTGTTGCTGACATTAAACATAGTATATATATATATATATATATATATATATATATATAAACGACGCACTATATGTGTTAATTCACACCTGATGTCTTCGGAGCGCTCTCATCTAATTTTGACTGGCGTTTTCCAGCAGAGACTGACTCAACAACGGTTTAAGGTATATTTACATATTGATTGCGTATGTGTCACAAGGCTTACTGAAGATTTTCCATATTTCCATGATTGGGTCGACTTATTTTCAAACTTTTGAAGGTAAACTTTCTACAAATCGCAATATCTAGAGTTCCAACAATACAATACCTAGTTTGAGTATTTTAAACCACTTTTGAAAAACTACGTTTTAATATCAAAACTGGCAAAAAGACGGAAATAATAATTATATAATAAAATGAAATATTGTAAGCAGTGACTTTATTTTTTTCGAGTTTATTAATATTTCGATAGTTCTTGAATTTAAGCACGAACTTTAACCCAAGACCAGACAACAATATTTAAGTAGGAGCTGAAGAAAGAGCACGTTCACCACTCCGACTTCGGAAAGCATTCCTCGTGTCGGCCCTTGCGCCATCTCGTCCGACGCGTCGCCAGCAAGCGCTCCCGCCCCTTCCGTTCCCGTGGCCGGGTCGTCACCTCCGGCGAGGCATCGTAAAAGCGTAGGACACGGCCATGTCGCAACCCTGGGGCTGTAGAGCGCGCTCTGGCGGAACTAGCGGCGAAGAACGGACGGGTCACGCGCGGCGCCTCGCAGCGCCCTCCTTGGCGCCTCGCATGCGCGGCCACGCTTCTGCCAACAGCCGAGAGACGCTTCCTTAATCAATTAACGCTATTGCTGGAAGCACCATCATCAATGTGTTTGTTATTGCTGAAACTATTGCGGAAAGGTCTCGCAATCTGTCAGTGTAAATGCAACGGCTGGTACTGTGAGATTTGTACAGATGGAGCCTTTTTTTAAAATTCAAAAATGTATGTGTGTGAGAGAGTGAAAGTGAAAGTGAAAATGAGGGTGTGTATGAGATAGAGGGTGAGAGAGAGAGAGTGAGAATGAGTGGACGTGTGTGCGTGAGTGTGTGTGTGTGTGAGAGAGAGAGAGAGAGAGAGAGAAAGAGAGAGAGGGAGGGGAGGGAGAGATTATAGTATCGTAACCTGAGAATCGTGGAGAAATGTTTACCTACTTAGGAAAGTTTGACGATCTGGCATCAGTGCAACTAGTTATTAGCTCACAACTCACAACATTCTTGGAATGATTATCCCCCCCAAGTTAATTTTCCTGAGGAAACGTAACTGTTTCTCCCATGACACTTATGTGTCACAAAATCGTAGCCGTAAACTTCGGTAATGATGGTGGTGCCCGATCGATTGTGCCACTCAGATCGACAATAGATTTTTTCCCCCAAAAACATTGTAATCGAGTTGTCATTGTTGTAATTATAATGAAAATTTCGTCTTCTGAATCACAATTTCTCTAAAATGTAAGATTGATTGTTGAGAATTTTGGATTATGGTTGTGTAAATCAATATCTTCACAGAAATTGTGTTTAATAATGGTTAAAATTCTTTGTTAAAAAAGGAGAATCAATTCGACACTAAGTTGAATAGTGTCGAATTTGACGAAGTAAATATTCGATTTTAATCAGACATAGGAATTGAGCTCCAAGAAATAAAAAAAAACAAAAAAAACTACGAACTCACAATGGTAAAAACTTACATTCTGTTAAATTTCTTACATCGTGAAAAGATTTCGTGAATATAAGTAGAAAAATGAAAACACTACTGCATAGTATTCCGAATATATGCAGTGATAGATTAGAACTAGGAATGTCAACTAGGAAACGTTGTAACTGCGTATTAACACTGATTTATTGTATTATTATATTACCGCCATTGTAACAATTATATCCAAATACTTAACAGAAAGATCCTTTTCATTTGGAAGGTATTTTATTTTCGAGTAGTAAACTTTTATAAAAATTAAAATTGAATAAGCTTTAATGAAAGTAAAACTCGAACTATCATCTTCGCCGTCTCTTGATGCACACATTTTATGCGATACACGTTGCAACGTTAGTTTACACTGAAGGGCAAAATCACTCCATCAAGTGTTTACATTACGAGCAAACACATCTCCCAAATTACAACCCAGCCGTATTACAATGTGTGTCGAAGTACGCGATCGTATAAAACAAAGTAGAAGACTCCATTAAATTACGCCTTCTTTGAAGTGTTTGGCTTTACGGGGGCTACTTAATACACACCGCCTCCTGTCCCGCGGCGTTGCGGGGTTCACGGGAAAGCGCCGTGGCACTAAAGCGGCGGCGAACGAGCGTTTCGCAGCGCGGGCCGCGCCGTTACGCCAGGCGCGAGACGCAGGCGAAAAAGTTTTACCGCCACCGCCCGCCCCGACGGAAGACCTCGTGTAAAAGTCGCTCATTCCGACAAGCGATGAACGCAAATGAGATTTACGCCACGAGTACTGCCCTGCGCGTGCACGTACAAGGCATGCATACATACCCGCACGCACGAACACACACGTACAAAGCCAGAGAGAAAGGAGAGAGAGAGCAGAGAAAGAGAAGAGAGAGGAGAGAGGAGAGGAGAGAGAGGAGACGAGAGAGGAGAGGAGAGAGAAGGAAGAGATAAGGAAGAGATGGAGAAGAGGAGAGAGAAAGAAGGAGAGAGAGAAAAGGAAAGAGAATTGGAGAATGTAATAGAGAATTTGAAAAATGGAGAGAGTATTCCAGAGAGAGACAGGATTTATTACCGGAAATTCAACGATAAATTAAAGACATTTATTTGGAAGTCGAAATATGTAATTTTGTTAAATAACTTGTTACCAGTTATACTGGTAGGAGAACTAGATATTTAAATTTATTAACCCAGACCCCGACTATTAGTTATGTATTGCACCAGAAAGTTTGCAAATGAAGTCCGGAGAGATGGCAACTGCTCGCGCAGATACGCTCACGCACGCACCCACATGCATGCATGCACGCACTATGCAGGCTTCATTTATTGGCAATAAAGCGCCAGGAATTCTTTTTCACGCTAAATGTCCGACCTCAAAATAACAAAAGTCAATCGATTCTACCCCAGCGCTCGCTAGCCAGCGAATAGGTGTTTCAACAAAAGAGAGCGGAGCATAAATAAACAATTGATGCAGGGCAACAAATAAATAATTAAACGAGAAACAAAAAGAATCCGCTCCAACAAATAGGTTAAAAAACGACGGAAAACAAACGCCAATAAAAATAACGAAGTTGAAAGTGAGAAGCCAACGCAACTGCTCCGGCCGGCGCCCGACGGTGGCACAGGGCAGCGGGCAGCTCAGTTGGGGGTGGGGTGGGGGTGGAGGGTGAGGCGCGTGTGGGGAGGCGGAACGGACACGGACGAACATGGAGAGGTGATGGGTGCGACGAGGGAGCAGGGTGTGGATGATGTAGGGCGGAGCACGCGGGAACAGAGGAGGAGGAAGGGAAAGGGCAGATTTCGGAATGGGAGCCAGTGTGGGTCACGGGGCGGAAATGAAGGAGAAGGGCGTGAGGGCGGTAACGGCGGAACAGGGCGGACGAGCGGAAGGGCGGGAACGGGCAGGACAGGGCGGAAGGGCAGGAATGGGGCGGGCAGGGCGGTGAACGGGCGTGAACAGGGCGTGAACGGGCGGGAACAGGGCGGTGAACGGGCGGTGAACGGGCGGGAACAGGGCGGGGAACGGGCGGAACAGGGCGGGAACAGGGCGGGAACGGGCGGGAACAGGGCGGGAACGGGCGGGAACAGGGCGGGAACGGGCGGGAACAGGGCGGGAACAGGGCGGGAACAGGGCGGAACAGGGCGGGAAGGGCAGGGAACGGGCGGGAACGGAGGCGGGAACGAGGGCGGGAACGAGGGAGGAACGGGCGGGTCAGGGCGGGACGGGCGAGGACGGGCAGGGAACGGGCGGGAACGGGCGGGAATGGGGCTAGCGGAGGCGGGGAGGGGGCGGGGCTGGAGGCGGGCGGCGTATGGGCGGTCACCGCTGTGGCAAAATTGGAACCCAGCGCGGTGGTGGTCGGGTTTCACTAAATCTGCGCTCGGTGTGTTTGCAATACAATTTCATTTCCGTTGCTCAAAATGGCCTCTATAGGAGTCGTCACGTACCACTCGCATCGTGCCGTAAAATAATTTTACGCTACCGTTTACTCGCGAACTTTAATAAACTGCTGGTTTTATAGAAGCTGTGTGTTTAATAGGTCGTCTCACAACTTTATTCCTAAGCTGTATTGATTTTCAGGACACTTGTGCATCCAGTTGCAACACCTTCATATTGTGAAGTACTTTTCTCATATTGTGCTTTTGCCTGTGGCAATGCGGCGAAAGTGTACTGTTCATTTTCTTCCTTACGTATGAACTAACGACTATAGGAAGGTTTTTTTTATTACGCTGGTATACTAACTAATACGTGTATAGTAACTAATAAAACACCATCTGCAATTGTTATCTACTAGGTATTCTTATATTTCCGGAGCTACTTTTCTCTTAGGATGTCGATTTCTCTCACCTGTTGAATGTTCAATGGTAAGAAAGAAACCCTAATTAATCTCGTCGGCCTACCAGCAAAAATTAATCGAAATTTGTTTAGAGTTATTTATATCAAGTGAATTGCTTTTTTCAATGTAAAAGTTTACTCTGTGAATAAGCTCATTACACTATTAGTGAAAACAAAACAGCAGTGTATTCGTAAGTATTGGAGCAACTTGAATGCTTTCTGTGATGAACATTTCGAATAACAATGTGACTCACTTGCAACATGATGGAGCCCACAGACAGGAACTTCTTAACATAAATGGACATTCCACAACAGCATTGAAACCTTCTTCACGGTTACAACACAGTATTTGGCAATAATAAGTCAAATGTGAAATTAACGAAAAGGTCCACTTTTAAAGAAAAATAAATCGTAACTTCCTAAAATGTTAATAATGCATACTTTTTAGTTAGTTGCATACTTCATTAATATTTGTTTCCTTTAATTATAAGTTGTTTTATTAATAATATCAAACATAAACGAATCCTTGAAGAATGTATTTAATGTGCATGTAAATGAAAACATTCCAAAATAGTGGTTTAACATTCACTGGGATCTGTATCGCGCAATATTTAAGGATGCAATAGTGGAAATTATCTTTCTCAACTTAGAATTATTAAGAAATAACCGTAGCTGCGCCCAATATTTGTCTTATTTCTGGTTTTAATAGCTGTATTTATAAACAGTTTATTGAGATAATGTATTAATAGTGATACATAATAACATTCGAGTATGGGGATTTATGAATACTATTTCCCCATGCATTTATTTATGAAAGTAAATCTAGTTTGTTGCACGAAATGTTAAGTTCAGTTTATTGTAAAGTGTGCATCTCTGCAAAAATGGCATACTCTTCATAAGCACTAGAAAGAACAAAATTAATATTTTATAGCCCTCATATTCAGAATATATCTGTTCTATTTCGTATTTAGACATTTCTAAAACGATGCTCATGACTTCTACATGTATAATGTGATCCAACTATATGAAGAGGGCTCTATTTGAGGTAGAAAATGAATATTTTATTTCCGCAGGAAGATGTCGCAACGCTGCAGTTATCAGAATGGAGAATTTGAATTGTATATTTGAAAAGGTAATATTCAAGACTAGTGCTTTTATATTATACTCGTGTTTCTTTACGCTCTAGAAAGCATGATATTGTAAATGTTCTTCTCTTGTGAAGATATGACTTTCTCCAGGTCTTCCTCGCCCTTAGAAGTTTCTCTTCCTTTTTGACTGAGCATTGCAAGTCTACAATTAAAAGGTCAACGATGGAATTGAAAATAAAGCTTTTTATGAGAGATAATTTTGAGTTTTAATATGAAAACTTCTGCTTCAAAGAGAGCTCTCCTCAGGAACGGTAGATAGATCAATAGAACGTCAGCGCACACTAACACCTCGTCTATCTTTCCCGTCAGCCCCTTCGCCATCGTCATTCCTTCCTCCCCTAATGCTCTCCGAATGCCCCCTCACACCCGTTCTCCTTTAGCTTACATATCCACCGTACATTATACTACATGCATTCGTAGCCGGCAACGCTCATAAGTGAACAATTCACAGACTCCGTTCCTGTGAATAGCGCCCCCAGCGTCGATATTGAACACTTTCCTTCATTCATCAATATATATATATATATATATATATATATATATATATATATATATATATTGTATATCGGAAAGATGCGCGCCGCAACGGAGACTGGGCTAATACTAGTAACTAGGGCAGTGACAAACTGCATCGCGCGTTTGGGCTTTCTCCTCAAATGATGTACTGTATGCAATCACCTTCCGCTTGCTGAGATCGGATTTCAAAATATATGAAATAATTAATACATATACATGTTCTTCACTCTAATGTGCCAGACATATTTGCATTGAGAGTTACAGATTCACTTCACTCGCTGCACCTAGCGAGCCGCCACGGGTACCTCGGCCTGCCCAGGGGCGCCGCCTCCGAAGGCGTTTTGCTTGCAGATCACGCGCGCCGCCCCCGACCGCCCCCAGGCGGGAGCGGCGTTTCTGCTGCTTCCCCTTCCGCCGGAAAGTTGCTCGTCGGCTCGTCACTCAGCGCAGTTAGCGAGCGCGCTCCGCTCGCCCCCGCGGCCGTAACGACCACCGCCCCGCCCACCGCCCGTGACGTCACGCGACACGCCGCCGATGCGCCCATCTGCCGCCCGCGCGCTGGCGATGGCGGGGAGGCCGAATGGGCCGCCCGGGACGGGACGGGGGGGCCGGCCCGGGCCGGACGGACGGGCGGGACGGACGGACGGGCGGGGCGTTGCGGGGCAGAACGGGGCGGGACGTGTTGGAGCTGAACAGGACGGGGGGGCCGGGACGGAGCCGGCGGGACGGGACGGGACGGGACGGGACGGGACGGACGGACGGACGGACAGGACGGACAGGACGGGACAGGACGGGGCGGACAGGACGGAGCGGGACGGGCAGGCGGCGGACGGGCGGACGGACGTGGGAGCTGAACAGGACGGACGGACGGACGGACGGACGAGACGACGGACGGACGGCGAGACAGGACGGACGGAGGACGGAACGGAAGGACGAACGGAACGGAACGGCGACAGGACAGGGCGAGGACGGCATTTCATTTTTCACGGTGCGGCGCTGCGCGGCGGAACAGGATTGAAATACGCATTTCTGGTACCGCAAATAATATACATAAATATACGCCTGCACGTGTTATTCTTTATTTACTCTTCTCTCACCCAAACATTCGCCGTTTTCCGGCGCACGATTACAGTACATACTTTCTCTTTTTTCAAAGTAAGTGCGAGAAAGTAAAAACACGATGTTATAGAATCCGCAGGTAAAGAAAGCAACAAAAAAAAATAAATAAATAAAAAATAAAAATTGAAAGCTAATTAATGACTTCTACGATGCAGAACTGTGACAAACGACAGAGCAAATTAAGAATACAATACTATCAATAGAGATGTATTTTGAAGACTTTGCTGCAGTTTGGCATTTTAAGACAAGGAAAACAAATAAGGAAATACCTCATGAATGTTGACAGTTCGATAACAAACGGATTCTAAGGAAAATGTTGGGTGGAATGGACACCTGTTACTCGTGAATAGAGAAAGATCGTTTGTGATGATGGACTGAGTGAAGAAAAGCAGGTCGCCCTTAAATATCATGCTCTCAGAGTCGCAATGTTTAACAGGAATCTTTCTCGATCGTTTATAAGTGAATGCCACAGTAAACCCTATATAACCAACCGGACGCAACATCCTCCTTTCAGCATCTTCCGACCGAAATCAGCCCGAGATCACGTTCCAGTGCTAGGCTCATAACGGCGAGGAGGAGAAGTCCCATCCAAAAAGAATGGAATTCGTGATAAATAACAATTCGCAGGCTTGGCCTTCCATATATGAAACGAAAGGACTCGTATCTGGTCGGGAAAGACCGCTGCAGAAGCAAGATTGCCTCCGAAGCTGTCACTCTAACACAGTCAGTCTAGTGTTCGCTAAGACGTGTCATCGACCACTCAAAGAAGACACCAAACAAATTTTTATACGTTACATTCTTTCCTACACTACAATTATTGTTTTGTTGACGTATGTGGAAAAATTTTTCCATTATTTTTTGTCTATGAGAAAAAATATAATGAATAATGTTCACCGTATTGCATTAATATTTAAATAACACGAAAAACCTAGAAATTCTAATCATTGAATTCATAAACAAATTCCTTTGCGTTGTGATCACATTATGGTCATTTTCATTTTAATGATAGAAACTAAAAATTAACTTCGATGAAGGCAGTCCGTTAAAAATTGTTATCTATAACTCAGCATCACATTTACAGAAGCAGATATATCGGTCCGAAATGTCTTCACATCGTTATCCTACGACCTTTTGACCTTTTCTATTCTGCCAGGTAATATGAGATTATTAATATAACAAAGCATGACCTCGTTCTTCTTCCACATCCGTGTTCACCGTGACAGCGGTGCCTGACAACGTTGTTATCCCACAACGACCGGTGCCTTCGCCGCCGTCGCCGACACTGCTACCTCCGACACACGAGGAGCGGGTAGCGCCAGCACTTCTACTTCACTCACCAAACACATACGATTGTATTCTGTCACCCACATCTCTATCCATTGCATTTCCCTTTAGATTTAAAGACATTTTTAAAATAATCCCTTTAGATTTAAAGACATTTCTCATATTTCATTTTATTTTCACTTGCTCTAATACGTACACGTTTGGAAGACATTTTTCAACTATTGCAAGTAGCATTTTTGGGGGCGGTACCGGGGGTGGTGCTTGGGGCGGAGGCGGTGCCGGGGGTGGAAGTCGGAAGGTGGGCGGTGCCGGGCAGGGCGGAAGAGGCAGCGTCAGAGCGTATGGGTTTGTAGCGGGCGGGGCGGTCCGGGGTGGTGACGAGCGCGGGGGCGGGGCGGCAGTGGCAGCCTGGAAGCGGGGCGTGAGCGCCGTCAAATGCCGCAAATAGGCCGCGAAGGCGCGCGCCCCGGGAGCAAAAAAGGGCGCCCCGCCCCACACCGCAGGCACCCGACGTGGCGGGAATAACGCACGGGCGATTCGCCCTCCCACACAGCGCTTCCGGGTCGAAGGGCATCCGAGACGAAAGGTGACACGCCGCTTGACGTGCACCGAAGGCCCTTGATAAGGAGCTCAAGACCTGATGACGTATGAGTACGGGGGTGTGAACTGACTGCCGGGGAATGGCAGGTCTTGACGGAAAATTTGGAGATACAATTAGATTACGCGAACGAAATGGAAAATAATATTCTAAATGCATGTTGATACTGAATAAACACATTCAGTATTACGAGAAGAAATCTTTATTATCTTCTACTGATCGCTCATTTCAAGAAAGAGATTACACGTTAATGACAAACGTTATTACAACACCCTTACAAACAGTCTATGACTAAATTAATATTTCGAAATGACCTTGCTTTAAATATTAAATTTAAAAAATATAAGCAAAAAACTATTTATCTATCCCTCGAAAAACATGAAGAGGAAAGTCGAACTTAAGGGAATCGAGATACCGGAGCTATCATTTACCCCTATTCGTTCTTGAAGTATTAGTTCAATAAAGACGCTTGCGACTTATATACGTCACTGTTAAAGAGAACAGTACTGAATTTCAGCCCTCGCTGATGACAAACCAGTTGCGCAACAACAGTACATCGTACTTTCTCGCATTATTTGTAACTATACTGTGTTTTGAAAATTCAGAGTGGAACGGAAATGACCTAAACCGTTTTTGTAAGTGTACTTCGCACTCTCTAAAAAAAATTAAAAAACAATTTTGAGACAATATTGTTAATGTAATTGTCTTTATTTCACGCCAAATTACCCGAAAAGTACTCATAATATGAAACAAACTGTGTTGACTACTTTCCAAGTTTTTTTAATAAAAAAAAAAAGGTTGTACGAAACATTATAAACTTTCGTAATTTTGAAAATTCGGAGAGTTTAATTAAAATATCAGACTTGTGCTATTTTTTAAGCCTACAATGCTATCTCTGAGAAAAAAATAAAAACAGCATTGGAGTCGTTTTTGAGAGAAAATATTAAGATGTTGAAGTTTCATGTAAAGCAACCCCATGAAATCAAAACAACCGCATCAAATACACAGGGCGGCAGCACAAGCCAGTCGATTGAAGAATATCAATTTTGGAGAAAACCCTACTACGACGATTTAGATATTGCTAGTGTTGTTCACACACGGAAGGGTGGACAAACTGATGGAGGGGAGGACGGATGAAGGGACAGACAAATGGAGGGACTGACGGACGGAGGGATAGATGGACGGAGGGACTCACGGATAGTCTAAGTGACCGACGGCCAGCCGAACGGATGACCAGACATACTGCCGTCAATCGATTTATCGACATCAATGACCCACAAAATGTGGATTCTGATTTCTTAGCTTGTTAGGGAAAGTAATTCACAACGTATAGGAACAAGATTTATCTAATTTTCCACCAGGACCTGACAAAACAAATACAACAATTTCCGACTAAAACTAGCCACTCTCCGCTGCACCACTACAATACTTTCTCTTTACTACGTAAGCACGTAGCAGACGAGTTAAAAAAAAGCCCGCGCATGCCTCAGCCGGTAGCAACCGCAGGAGGCCCGCCGCCCAGCGAAGGGCTTGATTGCGGCCGGGCATAATAACAGCGCTGGCTGCTCGGATCGGTCGATGGGGCCGGGCACTCCTTGCCCCGCCCGCCGCGCGCGCCCGGCCGCAAACCGCACATATTCGCGGAACGCTATGCAGCCGACCTCGCCCCCCCCGCAGCACCCGGTGCGCCTAATGGCGCCTTCATCTAGCCGTTGGCGCCGCGGGCCCGGAGAAGCTCGTTGGAGCCCGGAGGGCATGGGAGCCAAACCTCAGATTGCCTCTCAATAAGAAATTTAGGATGAATAGCATGCTTTATTGATTGATTAGTGATTCCGGGCGTGTCAACTACAGAGGTCGTTAGTCCCGTACGTGTAGTGCGTGGTTTTTCATCGGGAGGTGGCGGTGATCTTCCCCCACTGGATGGCGAGAACCGGCGCCGACCTACAGCCGATCGGGGGTTTTCCCCAACCAGGTATCTCCCACCAGCGGGGCACCGCCCCAGCCGGGACAAGTTCTAAGTCCTCGACCGGTCTCCCGGCGTGTGTGATAGTGTAGTGCATGTTAGTGCAAGTGTGTGTGTATGTAAGGGGTGAGGATAGGGCAAAGAAGAAGAAGAAGAAGAAGAAGGAAAGATCGCGCGTGGTCTACGGCCCTTTTGTTAGGGTACTGCTCCGGCATTCGCCTGGTGTTGATTGGAGAAATCACGGAAAACTACCGATCAGCCAGTCGGTCGCTAGAATTCTCCTGCAGACAGCGACTGAATTCAACCTAGCTGACAAGCTTGTGTCAAAAATCCTGCTGCCGTAGGAACTCGAACCTAGGACCTCCCGGAAGATGCTTTATAAAACGCCTTTATAAACACAAATACGACGTAATTGTTTTTCAAAACTTGAATAAAATGACAAAAACAAAAATGTCGACCAGGGCGAAGAGGCGTGACCTTTCATGTCGCCCCAGGAACCTTCACTGGTTAGAAAACTGCGAAACACACAAATGATTCTACTTAATTGAGGAAAGGGGGGTATGCTCACCATTGCGAAAAATTATTACGCATATGCCGCATTTATGAATTCGGGAACATGGCATGACCTGTCATGGTGATTGCTGCCTGAAAGGTGAATACTAAGTAAGCATCACTAAAGTCATTAAAATAATCATTCATCATTTCGTTATTGGCCTGTACCGGATTATCTTTAGTATGGTTCCAATTCTTAAGTTAATTAATATACCTGGAGTGGTTGAACGCTATTCAATGCAGTATCAGTAAATTTGATGGAATGATAAGAATGATGGAGCAATGGTGAAATGAGAGGCAGGGATACTGGAGAAGCGCGAGATAACCGGCTGAAAACTCTTTGTACACCATACTCCCACATTGATTCACTACGCATTGTACCCTCTAGCTAGGTCTGTGGAGTTTAAAACAAAACGGTCTGACCAACCAGGAGTGGCCCCTTTTTATTACAAAAATTGTACAGTAACGCCAAGTATCATGTTTCTAATAATGCTTGCAGGCTTATTTCTCTCCTCACTCTAACTCTCGCTTCCTCTGAAATAACGCTGAATAAGCCCAAACAAATTAAATTTTATCAGAATAAAATACAAAATAAAATATACAGGTTAGCTGAGAATAAATCGAACTAGCACAAACATGGAAAATAAAGGCTAACTGTCAGTATTGAATGTAATTATTAAATCTTCATTCATCATTTCATATTTAACAAGTAAAATCGAATCTAATGTTCAGTATATGGAACAAAATAAAATTTTTCCTTTGTCAAAATAAGTAAATTTTTAAGAGTTTTTTGAAAAACGTATGGAAGCATGAGAGATGAGCACATCGCATATGACCATTCTCATTAAATTTCATTACAAATTTCAATTTGTTGCTCAACTAAATAAATACTTGCATAAGACACTTTTATTCAATCATAATCAGATACAGAGCAGACCATTTTGTAACCACCAAAGACCAAGGATTATAAAATTAAAGATCAAAATATACACTGCTCAAACAGAAAACGACGCAATAAGCTCTTCACAATCTCAACAGTTCTCATACACATTAAAAACACTAGAAAGAGAAGAAATCAGGACACCAGTTACCCAAGATGATCAAAATGTACTTCAGAGTTCACGAAACATTTTCAGCGCTTGAACATTATAAACATTTTTACAGCTACGCAAATAACAGCCAGCACACTGTCGCAACTACACATCATATTCAATTAATTAACCCAATCTGAATGTCGAGGGTGGGCACCTTTGGGAGGCATTCAGAAATTCCAGCGAGACCTTAGTATGAGAACTCCGCACAGTGCCGTCCCTTCATTTCGTTGCGAGGCCACTGGCACCATCTCTACTACCATCCGACCCGCCAGCTCTCCGGCCCTTGGGGCACCCCGCGTTGCGGCAGAGCGGCAGCGGTGGCGACGCCCAGGCGAATGGATGAGAAAGGGTTACGTTGGTGGACACACACGGACCTTCGAGGCAGAAATGAAAGCGGCCGCACGGGAGTAGAGGATGGACCATGTAGTTGGAAGGGTCGCAGTGGTAGACGGAATTGGAGTTTATTGAAAGCGGTGAGTTCATGGGATAATGGCAATGAGAGGTTATTGGGGAAGATCGTGAATGAAATGAAAATTGGGAATCAAAGACAGAGACGAGAAGAATATTTTAGGAGAAACTTTTGAGGAAAAGTAATTTTGTTGCAGCAACATCATCACAATAATTATTGAAGTATGTGGCAATTCATTCTCTTAGAGTAAATTCGCAAATGGCACGAAATGTTGAAGCAATTTAACGAAGTAGAAAATCGAATCAACAAATTGGCAAAAATGGTTTTGGGCAACTGAGAGGTTGGCGGAAACGTTGTGAATGAAACTGAAAATTCTGTTGAAAAATAAGACCCACAAGACCATACGAAAATATCCCTTTATTGTTGATTATTATTCAAAATTCAAAGGCTAGTAGAAATGAACAAAACTCCCTTTTTTCGCCAGGATAAATTTGCTTAGTTGCTATTGGACCTGGCCTGGGCTCCAGTGTCTGGGGCCTCCGAGGTCGGGGCCAGGGTGGGGAGCGTGGGTGGGGGGCTGGGGCCTTGGGGACAGCGGCGCGGCCAGGCGGGCAGGGAGGCCGTTAGCGGCGGGGGCGGCGGCGCGCATTGTGGGGCGGGTGACGCGTGGCTGGCGCGGTGAATGCGCGCGCGCGCGGTGTCTGCGGCGCTGTATCTCGTTTGCCGCCCCGCCTCCGCCCAATGACGCCGCCGCCGCCGCTGTCTGATTAAAGGCACGGAACTGAGACGGCGCCGTGCGGGCGGGTCGGCGGCGGAAGCCAGCCGCTGCGGCGGAGCCAGTGGTGGCGGCAATGGCGGTGGTGGCGAAGGTAGTGGTGGTGAAGGTGACGGTGACGGTAACGCCGACGGCGGCGGTTGAGGCTGAGGCTGAGGCCGTGGCAGTGGCAGTGCTTGTAGTGGCCGAGGAAGTGGCAGTGGCAATGGTTTGTGGAAGTGGTGGTGGTGGTGGCGGTGATTGTGACGGTCATGCACGGGATTGCGATGGACTATGACGGCTGTGGCTGAGTCTAAGGTTGTAGCGGTGGCATTGGTGGGAGTAGCAGTGTCGGTGGTGGCAGTGTGATGGCGGTAGCGGGGGAGGAGGTGGTGGTGGTAACGGGAATAGTGGGGGAGTGGGTGATGGTGGTGGTGGTAGTGGGGTGGTGGTTATGACGGGGGGGGACTGGGGCGGCAGGGCGGCGGCGGCGGCGGCGGCGCTGGCGGCGGCGCAGCAGTAGCGACGACAGGGAACCGGATCTGCTGCAGTTTGTGCGCAGGGCGGCAGTTTATGCGAGGACATAAACTGGACGAAGCCTCAAAGGGTGCATTGCAAACTAATAGAAACACCAAGAAGACCGGCAAGATATCAAAGGCTGTTTTTATTCAACGCACCTATAGAAGGCAAGTCATCTTCGTTCTGTCGCATCCAATATCACCCTGAGGTCTGAACGCTACTTGATGATAAAAATACTCTTGTGTAAACATAATTTAATTTCACGTGTTTTCAAAGTCTGTTTAACAATAGTGACTAATAATTGTGTAGTATAAAGTCAATTAAATAAGAAAAATAAATATTAAAGAAAGTAAAATACAGAAATATTTTAAGTTTAGTATAAAGGAAAATTTAAGATGTTTAAATCAAATATATTCTACATTGCATTAATTCATTTGCTTTTCTCTTACTGAAATCTTTAAAAATTATTTTCGTTGTAAGGACGAAGTGAAGTGACATCAAATACGATCGGAAAGATACTGACGTAGCCGTTAAAGATCGGCAAACAGCAATGAACCGCGATGCCTGAGAGAAGCCGGATTGATTGATTTTTTCGTGTTTCCGGGCGCGCCAACTGCTTTGGTCATTAGTCTCGTGAGTGTAGTGCATGTTTTTTCTCTCGAGAGATGGCGGTGATCTTCCCCCGCTGGATGGCGAGATCCAGCGCCGACTTACCGTCCGCTAGTGGGGTTTTACCCTAACCAGGACTCCCCCATCAGCGGGGCACCGCCCCAGCCGAGACAAGCTCTAAGCTCCCGACTGGTCTCCCGGAATATGTGGTTGTGTAGTGCATGTTAGTGTAAGTGTGTGTGTGTAAGTGGAGAGGATAGGACAAGGAAGCGGAAGGAAAGATCGCGTGCGGTCCGTGGCCCGTTTGTTAGGGTACTGCTCCGGCATCCGCCTGGTGTTGATCGGAGAAACCACAGAAAACTACCGATCAGAGCAGCGGGCCGCTAGAATTCTCATCCAGACAGCGACTGAGTTCGATCTAGCTGAAAAGGTAGTGTCGAAAATCCTGCCGCCGTGGGGAATGGGAACCCAGGACCTCCCGGTCAGAGGCGCTGCAGTGACATCACTTGATGCACCGAGCTACCGCTCCCGGTGAGCGAAGCTGGAATATGTGGGAGAGAAGATTAAAGCGCAGGGGCGGCCCGGGGCTCCGCTAAGGTGAAGCCAGAGATCAGCGGTGGAGATTGCGAGGGCGCGGCGGAGGAGAAAGAGGCAATTGAGGTAGGTAGCGGCGTCGCGGCTGGAAGATTGCATGCGACAGCGCAGTCATCTGCGGGGTCTCCTCGACTGCGAGGCAGGTGGCGGCCGGCGGCGGCGGCATATACAGGCCGCACGGCCGACGCGTCGGAGGTAGAAACCTCAGAGCTGAATCAAGGTGATACGGACCGCTGGGTCTCCAAATGAAAGGAGGCAGAGCGACGTCGATGAAGCCGCCAGCGGGACCAACAGAAACGAGCACATGTTCCACGTCGCGACGCAGACAATATTGTTCTTGGCTGCCGAGCAACGCCGGCTCTTTTGCCAAAATTTCGGGCATACGGCCGTGGCCTTCTTCAGGATAGAAATGCTCACAGAGTGAGGCCGAACCTTTGGATGACAAGCCGAACGTCGCCCGGCCAGCGCAGTGCTATCCCATGACCGATTTCGGAAGCCAACAGCTCAGTATTACAGGCCTGCCAACTTCATAGGTCATGAGCAGGAGTGAGAGATCGGGCACCGATGATTGGTTGATTGAATGATTAGTGCTTCCGGGCGCGTCAACTGCTAAGGCCCGTAAGTGTAGTGCGTGTAAGTGTCCGTAAGTCTAGTGCCTCAAGCAGTGTCGGTATTCTTCCTCTGTAGGATGGAGAGATCTGCCAGAACCTATCTGCTGGCTAGCGGTTTTCCCTAACTAGGTATCTCCCACACGATTAAGATTTGGCAGCAGAATATCTGAGAACGAGTTTCAGCAGACTGGAATTGAAATCTGGAAGGACCGGAACCAAAGGTACTAATTGAGGCCATAAATAAGACTCCTGGTCATAAATAAGATGGTAGGTGGTGTAAACAGAATTAAATGCGATTAGAACGGAATGAAGTTCATTACCTAACGACTTGGTAATAACAATATGTTAACCAATGCCATTAAAACATGTAGAATGAGGGGATACGCAGTTGTGCATCGCAGATGACAAAGGACAGAAATAGCAGAAAGGCAAAATAGATTGAATGAGCCGGAATAGAAAAAAAAGAAAACAGGAAGAAAGCAAGAACAAGATGGAGAGAATGATCAGAGAAGGAGAGAAAGGGAAGCAAAGGACGAAAGGTCGGGAGTGAAACGGGGACAAGAGGTGCTGGTAAGGGAGAAGAGGGCAGAGAGATGAGCAGGCGGTAAAGCGAGCGGGGACTTGTGCAAATATCCCCTCGACCATCCACGGCACGGGCGACGCGGGGCTAGCGAAGGGCGGGGACTGTACCCAGCCCCCGATCGGTGGCAAAGGACGAGGGGACGGGCAGGCGAAGGGCGCGCATGAATATTCACGTTCGCCGCCCGCCGTTTTACCATACACCGACGGGCCCGAATTACAGGGCCCGCTGCGGCGGCGGGGCCAACGGCGGCCGGCCGGGGCCCGGCGGGGGGGGGCGGGGCGCGCAGGAATGAAGAGATACGGCCCCAGCGCCCCGCGGGAACTCGGCTCCGACCCTCCCACGCCATCCCCTCCACGTCCCACGCCGGCGTCTTCGGAGCGTCGTTGCCTCCGCCGTTACCCCTTCCTCAGCCCGGCCCGCCCACCGGAGCCACCGGAACCACTGCCCACGGGAGCATCTAGCATCTTTGGAGCTTCGCCGCCACCATTTCGTTCTACCTCCTACTTCTGCGGATTCCGTGGTATAACGGTCAGCGCACCGGACTGTTGTACCCGAGATTGCGGGTTCAAACTCGATCGCAGCCGTGGATTTCTAAGGGCGAAAAAATCCCTCGTACGCCTTCCTTCGGAGGGGAAGTAAAGCCGGCTGTCCCATGTAGTAGATTTACAGCATGTAAAATATCCTCAAGCCTAAAAGAAGTCTCTTAGCAAAGTTGAGATCCCCCAGTTTCGTCGCCCAAGATAATAATACTTAATACCTCCTTTCTCCGCTAGGTGGTGAAATAAGAGTATCGAAATTTGCGTGGTTAGACGGAAGAGCGGGCCTGATAGCCCGAGTCTCGCCAAGTAAAATAAGGTATTAACTAAACTAAACTAAACCTCCTGCCCCTCCCCCTATCCCTAGCTTCCCCGCCTCACATCCCAGCTGCCCCGCGGCCGTCCTCTCCACTATCCCTTCCGAAGCCTCATTTCCCGCCATCCCATTTTTGTTCCACACCGGTCCGTCCTCGTCCCGTCATCAACCCTTCCCCGCCGTACCCATACTGACGTCTTTGGCTTCACGCCCCCCACCGTCATTTCTTCCTCCGTCACCACCCCAACCCCCCAACCGGTTGGCGTCTCTTGATTCGCCATCGCCAACGTCTCCGCACCATTTCTTACCCCTTAACCCCCTCTTCGCTCAACATCCTAGTTGTCCGTCGCCGTCCATGAAGTTAGCCCCTCCGCCGGTAAGCAACCTGTCCCGCTCTCACCTCGACTTCGTCGCCACTCCCGATCTACCCGAGAACCCAGCTGACGCGGACGCCGGGGTCCTTTGGGGTACTTCGCCACCTTCTCAGTCCCCGCCGAAACCCTGCTCCCCAATGACCTTGCCGCTGTCGCCCCCGGTTGTCCTCCGCAGCCTGTCGCCTTCGCTGTCGCTGTCATCACCTCATCATCCATCGCTGAGTCCACTGCTTGGCTGCTACCATTCCTTCGTCGCCCCGCCCCTTAACTTCATCACGAGGTCATGTCCCCGCTGTGCCTTCTTCTGGCGCTACTAAGCGTTTCTGAGCTCCTTCAACAGTTCTCCTTCCACGCCACTATCGTTCTCTTTTAGATTTTTGCCCCCACCTTCGCTCTACTGCATCCATACGCACACCTACGGACTCTACCAGAAGCATTTGCCAATGTCATTTCCACCGCTTTTGAGCCACCTACACCTCCGAGTACTTCTGTCAACTTCGCTTCAATTTCTCTGTTTCCGCCGTAGGACAGTGGTTCTGCAGCGGCTCCACTTAAATCCAACCTAATCTCCATCTCCCTTCCGCCACCACCCCCGTCTATTCGTTGTAATCGTTCTGTAGTCGATGAACTGCTTTGCCGCCGCCATCACCTCTGTCTCCGTGCTAGTCACTACCACTATCTTCCCTTGCCATCTCGTGTCTTCACATCGGCAGACTCCCCATAGTCTCCGTTCAATCTCTGCCAACATATCCCATCATATCGTTCGAGCTGTCTCCATCTCCTCACAGTGTCCGTCTTCCTAATCTCCGTCACCATCACCCTTTCAATGGCTGTCATAGCTTACGTGTAAATTGAGAGCGTAAGCGGTTACGAAGACGGAAATGGCGATTAATAAGCGTCTTCATGTTCTACACCATCTTCCCCAGCCGACCTCTCCGCCGCCACCTTCCCATCTTTGGCGGTCGCTTCCGCCTTCCCCTCCGTGCTTCCGACATCACCACCACCAGCAGCAGCACCAGCACCGTTTTCGCGGTCGCCCCACCCACCGCCTCGCCTCCGCCGACGTCGTCGGAACCGCGAAAGCCGCCATCTTGCTCTTGAGCGGGAGCACTGCTCGGCTTAGCCGCAGGGCGAAGGCGTCATCGCCCCCGCCCCCGCCCCGCCCCCTCCCGTCGGAAGACGCGTTGCTTCTGCTCAGAGGCAGCAGCAGCAACGGGCCAAACTTGCGGCCCAAGTATCTTCCCTCTTACACATTTTAGCTTTCAAAGGGGAGAGTCAATGGTGGAAGTTTCCTTTCTGTGAAGTATTTACACAGGAGGGTGGTGGATTTGCCGATGAATAAAGCAAGCACGTGCGAGAAGAAGGTTAATCTGCCAAATACGGGGAGTGTTATGAGTTTGATTCAAGTCAAGGGGAAAAAAGATTCTTTAACACGCAAGTGGCACGTGTTGGGAATTTCAAAGCTTATGACCGAGCCCGACAGGGAAGAACCTGCAGTGTTTTAAATATTTAAATGCAAACGTGGTTATGTTTTTATCAAAAGGAGGGCGAGGGTGTCAGAAACAGAATCACAAGTGTGACTGGCAGATCGGTTAAAGGATAAACTAGAGAGGATGGAATGATTCATGCTAGTTTGAGAAAATAAGTTTTGGTGTGAAGGCAGCACTGCACATTCGTTATTCGGCGAATAGCGGGCAACCGCTCGCCGAATTTTGAGAAGTGTGGATGAGTTGCTTGCTATTTGCCGAGTAACGAACGTCCGGTGCTCGCTCTATCCACCGCGTGTTGGTCTTTGGGGCACATCAAAGGGAGTGAACATTCGAGGAACACATCAGCTGTTCGGGATTGGGCGAGCAGTAGCTCGGGAACAGCCGAATGCCGAATGTATTTAGTCACCTTGACGCCCAAATGTGTGGAGCCGATAAGGTTATATGCACATGCATCTACTTACGTCATTTCTGTTTAACATCTTAACTGTAATTCTCATGAACGTGACACCAATTTATTATTTTTTCTGCCTACATGTTCTTTTCAAGAAAATCGTGAAATCAAGGCTTGAATGACTACTGAGTATTGTGAAAAAGAGCTGTACCATGTTCATTTACTTGAAAATGTTCTGAAATATTTTTCGCTGCGTGTAACTAGTGGTAACTACTGACAGAGTTTTTCTTAATGAAACAGATGAGGATGTGATACTCTTAGAAGCCGCGAGCACATAAGATTAACAAGTTTGACACACTTGTAGACGAGACAATCAGTGTATCCGAATTTCTCACATCATATAAAAAGATTTAACAAGCAATAAAATGACAATAAAAATACATGTTACGGCAAATTTACATTCGAAAGCACTTCTCCCGAGACAAAAAGGATTTCATGGAAGAAAATGAAATCCAAACAGTGGAGCCATTTATACGTTTTTTTGTAATAACTTGTTTTCACAAAATTTCCTACATTATATGTCATAATGACACGTGGAATACATTTTCTACAACGATAACGGCACATTTAAAACACTTTTCTCTTCAAAGGTTACTTCATGAGCGGCGAAAACAAAACGGATTGTTAATGAACCGTGCGGAGTCTCTCCAAGAATTTTGGTTTGAAAAGCAGTCTTAATTAATTCACTTCATGCGTGGCAGGTGTAATAAAAGAAATTAATTAAAGAAAACTCTTCGAGAAGGAAATGCTTTCAAATAGAAGAAAATATTCCGATGATTTTAAATGCAAAATACGCAAATAATGTATAAATATTTTAAAAAAGCGGTTCTAATTCATTTTCAAGAGCAGTAATAAATATTAAAAAACTACAGAACATTTTTGTTATTAGGTCTTCTATCTAATTTTTATAACAATTTGTACGTTGCCTAGATAAATCGCAAATAAAAAGCATAATATTTTAGAAGTGTATGAAACAATGAATGCAGGGTGCATAATGGACAGTCTGAATCTAGGCTACACTCACACCCCTAGATATTATTTCTAACATGAGATAATGAAATACTTTCATTGTACAGTATTCGAAATATCATAGCCAAATGTATCATCCGAAAACATAAAAAGGCCAGAAAATCCGCCCATAGATTACAGACCTTATCAGTCAGCTGGATGGAGAACACGAATGCATTTATCTTCCCTTAATTTGCATTTGACATCGAGAACGGCCGCGCAGATGTCACTCATGACGCAGGGAAAATCCTGAACGCCAAACCCCACACACGGGGCCAACCGATAAACATCCACCATCAGCCACTGACAACTCTTTCTCTCTCTTCCTCTCTATCTCACACTTTCTATCATTATCTATCACTTTTCTTTCTCTATCATCTCACATTCTCTCCCTCGTTTTTTCTTCTGTTTCGCTCTTTGTCTCCTTCCAGCATCGACCTGAAACTGTCTAGAGGGAACCACGGACACGGCTGGGAATCCAACCTACGAAATTCCCATTCAGGCAAGTCGTAGTGTCACCGTACACAGCTCAAGTGGTGTCAGCTGGTGTCGAAAATCCACGTCTGGACACAAATCTAAAACCCTTCGATTCTCAAAGGCACAGCTGTGGATTCGCAACTCCATAAACTACATAGGATGCTGCGGTGGTAACACTCCGATAAAACCGCTTGGGAAAACCGCGCAGTTTAACCCCCGAAGCAAACAAAAAACAACAAAAAACAACAAAAAAACCCGTCTCCGGACAACGACGCCATCTCAATCGCGTGTTCCACATTCCACACGGCCGTTGCCAGAGGCTAATAACAATAAACAGGCGCATATTTAATCCGCAAAACGGCACCACTGGGCGGCCGAAACAACTCATTTGCATATCGGCGCGCATCTAATTCTATTACAAACGCGACGGCCGTGGTGTGTTGGCGCTTTGGCGGGTTCGGGCCGGCAGCTGCTAACGATTCCGCGCGTAAACACCTCCAGCCTGCTTCGCGAGCAGTGGTAGGCCTGGAGGCTCCGATAACGCGACAGTCGGGTGGGTCTCTGCTGCGGCGGCGACAAGTGAGAGGGAGGAAGCGGTGGGGTGGGGGAGGGGGCCCGGAGCGATACGCGGTGGCTGAAAGGGGGGGGAGGGGGGGGTGGAGAAGATATGGGCGAAAGGGTGTAATCTGCGTGTTGAGGTGGAGAATGTGGATGTTTGCGAGTTGGGGAGAAGGGAAACGTATTGACTGTGCATTGGATTTCGTTTTCTAAGTTCTGTGTTCGTTGGAGATAGTATGTGGCCTGTATGAAGCTGTTGCTATCTCTTTTTTCTAGCCCTTAAGGGCTCTTCACAAGTGTATCGGCGCATACCAATAGTCGCACAACGTTTTAAATCGTTATAAATACGACAAATAAACAATTTCTGTGTCTCTTGATCATTTAAATTATCTCGGAAATTAAAAATTCTAGTAGTTGAACTTTGGAAACTAGAGTCCAATGTGAGCCAAGTTCAATGTCCTGGCAGTCAAATTTATGTTCGGACACTTTAAAGGAAAATTAAGAGATCTTAATCTAATTAATCTTGAGAAAATTAAGCAAGTTAATTCTAGGAGTCTAAGCCATTTTAATCATTTTTATAATACATTTTTGTTTATTTCAGCATTCTGTAAAATTCCAAACTCCAGGAAGAGAATCCTACGATGAAATGAATTTAAAATAGTAAATTTAAATTATTAATATTTTAGTTTATGGTAAGTACGAAAAGAACCTTTATTGATTCCGAATAACTCTTGCTTCCTTGTCACTGAATAACTAAAATAACTGTAATAATCATTAATTGCAAAAAGTAGTGAGTAAAGTTGGTCCAAAAAATTCTCATAAAATAAACTCGATTAGAAGAATCCGAGTGTTAGTACTAAGAAAGGAAATTAATAAAGCATGTATTGCGCCTTTTCACTGCCGTAGTGAGGCTTTTAATTACGTTGCATCCCCTTGAGCTCTCAACAACACACAACGAAGAGAGGAACCCCCGTCAGTATTTGCTGAATAGAGGAAGTTCAAAGAAAGCAGGACGAAAAAATCAATTAAAAAACGGATCATAAAGAAACACGTTCAACTGACTTCACAAGCCTCTCACAGCACTAATAAAGGCTGAAATCACACCCGATGCATCACCCGGCGCCTGAAATAGCGACACCGTCCACGGCAGACACAGACGAACGCGCCGGATGGTACACAGCCCAGGGGGGGGGGCGGAGCAAGTAGCAGCCAACAAACACGGCCGTCGCAGGGGGCCAAATGAGGATCCGACTGCGCGACAGCACAATCAGGGCCGCTCGCAAGCTCCAACGGAGTCGGGTGGGCGTGGGGGAGAGAGAGCGGACGAGCAGACAAGTGGGTTGGTTTGGTTTGGTTTTTTCGTGTTTCCGGGCCCGTCAACTGCTTTGGTCATTAGTCGCGTTAGTGTAGTGCATGTTTTTCTCGGGAGATGGCGGTGATCTTCCCCCGCTGGATGGCGAGATCCGGCGCCGACCTACCGTGGGCTAGTGGGGTTTCCCCCTAACCAGGACTCTCCCACCAGCGGGCACCGCCCCAGCCGGGACAAGCTCTGAGCTACCGACTGGTCTCCCGGAATATGTGGTAGTGTAGTGCATGTTAGTGTAAGTGTTTGTGTAAGGGGAGAGGATAGGACAAGGAAGAGGAAGGAAAGATTGCGCGCGGCCCGTTTGGTAGGGTACTGCTCCGGCATTCGCCTGGTGTTGATCGGAGAAACCACGGAAAACTACCGATCAGAGCAGCCGGCCGCTATAATTCTCCTCCAGGCAGCGACTGAATTCGACCTAGCTGAAAAGCTAGTGTCGAAAATCCTTCCGCCGTCAGGACTCGAAGCTAGGACCTCCCGGTCAGAGGCGCTGCAGTGGCATCAGTTGATGCACTGAGCTCCCGCTCCCGGTAGAGAAGTGGGTTGGGAGTAAGGAAGTTTGCTTGGCTGCATGGTTATAAGAGTGGGCGGACGAGCTGGTGGTGCACGGCTTGGCTCACGGGTGGCCGTGTGTGTGTGTGATTTCCAGTGGGTGCGCGAGTACGCACGCCTGCTTCGTCTGTGAGAGAGTGTGTGTGTGTATGTGAGAGAGAGAGAGAGAGAGAGAGAGAGAGAGAGAGAGAGAGAGAGATGGAGGCGGGAGGTCGGTGAACTCATGAATCGCTCGCTACTTGAACCCTGGTCCTAGAGGCGAAAATAGAGCGTTCCGATCACTACCCCACATGACGCTGTCAGCACGGGGTGACGCGTGGCTAGGGCCGAAGCCGAGCCGCAGCCGTATAGAGAGATTACTATAAGATGGGATCGCTTTGACGGCTTCTGCTTGGCCATTGCTCGCAATGTAAATTGCACTCATTTTATCAATGTTTTCTTTTACAGTTAACTCACATGTAAATGGCATCATCAATATCTCTTGCAAAGTCATCGCCTTGCATGACGTTCATTTGTTTTCCGACATATCATAGTAGTCCCTTCTAAGAGTAATTCCTCAGTAGAAGTGCCGGAGGTAGCGTCGAGTCAGCAGTCAATTATTGCTGCGACGTTTACGCGCATGGGAGGATCCAGCTAGACGAAATTCCACTAAGTGAGATTGAACTTTGTCATTTGATGCCGTGATATTACACTGCATTGTAATATGAAAAAAAACCAGTCACGCATGGATTATTTGTATTGTATGTATTCAGCCCCGATTCCAAGTGCTCCTCTGGACTGGAGTCACCTCTCTTAAGCTCATCCAAACCACTCGATGTGTTCGGCGCCGACAGAACACGCGGCCACTCCTTTTACCGCGGCGTCGATCACTAAAAGTTCGTATCCGACGATACATGTAAAATACACATATGTAGCCAAATCATAATTGTTCACGTCGAAAACTTTAAACGGAGAAGAATACACTGCAGAATGATCGAGAAAAAAACCCAAAACCTATACAAACACATGGAAACCAAAGTGAAACAATACTGTGCGAAAGTTTATAAAACTTCTTTCCCTTTTCGTAAATTCAGAATCACCGTGCTTCGCTTCGCTTCTATTTGTTGTGTGTTTTCCTCTTTTTCTTTTATTTCTTAGGCCTTGCAACTTCGGAAACGCCTTGGCGGCCGAAGCTCTGGGTGCGGTCCCGCCCAGAGACGTTTGTGGAAATGTGTTAGTGGCGGATTTCTTATATTTTATGCATGATATCGGAATTTGTGGGCTTTCGAAGCGGACTCCGCGGCCGCGCGCTCCGGTTGACTGCATCTTGATGCGACTCTGCCCGTGATGTATTGCGCGTTTTATGCCAATGCGAAGCCTCCACTTGCGACTGTCTTGTGTTGACAAGTGAATGTGCTTTTTCTTCTTGGCTTTCGCGCAAGAGCAGCAAGTTTCAAGAAAAGCCGAACAAGATTAATTCTGCACAACGTTTGTTTATTGTTTGCTTCAAGATAATATTGTGGTAAAATGATATTTTCTCTCGCGCTGAAATTTCGGATTTCGTTGCGCCGGTGCGCTACAATTTATATTTCTGTTTATATATTTATATTGCTTTTATTTCAGGGAGGTGAAATTAGCGTGATGCAAATGGAGACATAAATGCTGACATTGAGATTTCAAGAATGTGTAAGATGCCAATTAAGAAATTAAGACAAACATAGTTATTGAGATTTCAAAAACTTAAGAAGATAAAACTATTAAAGAAATTCATATGAACATTTTGAGTAATGCAGTATACATTTTACTGTTCTTGTAGCAAATTCTTGTAATTACGTTTTTGATGTTCACTAAAAAAAACTTTGAACTCTCGTAAATATCTGCCTATTATCAATTCGAATAGAGAAAACAACTATACAGTCGTAAAACTAATCTAGATTAACCAAATTCGTCTCTCGCTCAGAATCGTTTGGCATCACGGGATGCGCAGTTGTAGGAGAGACTGTTATGAGCACAGGGACTCCGGTTCGCGTACGTACATAGTTAGGTAGCGGTAGACCACTAGCGTCGGCAAGGCAACAGCGCTCGGCGGAGCACCGCGGATCTGCGATTGCTTAGCGAGGCGACATCCGCGCGCGGGCTAAGACCCGGGTGGCGCGGCAGTGCAGCGGCGCGGAGGGCGGGGGCGGGGGCGAGGGGTCGGCTTTGTTGGCGCCGGCAGCTACATCCTCACCGCACGCGCTCAGTTGCGATATTTCCCAGCACTACACGCTCAGAGCCGTTCCGCCCGCGTTGCTCTCACGCCACGCCCCCCCCCCCCCGCCCCGCCCCCCGCCGTACCTGTGTGCGTGGAAGATTCCTGCTCTGTTGTACACAGTTGCTCTTGCAACATTGCCCCCCGAGCACGTCTGTTACGCCCCCTCCGGGCTGCCTCACGCCGTCTCGCATCACTTCACCCCACCCTGTCTGTCCTGTCTCAGCCTCTTCCGCTTCACCTCACTCCGCACGCCTCTGCCCTGTCTTACTCCGTCCCACCTCACCTCACCTCACCCCATTTTCACTTGGCTCTCTCTGTCCGCTAATACCGTCCCGCTTTACATCCCCGGCCTTGGCTTCCCCTTCTCGTTCTCACTTCATCTTCCCGCCTCGCTTCAGCATGGCTCAACCGTTTGGCTTCCCCATGCCTGCCTCTCTGCCCCTTCTGCCTCACCCTTCCTCTCTCGCCCTGTCCGCACTGCTCATCCGCCCAGTGCCTCAAGCAGGGGTCAGGGTACCCAACCGGTCCCCTCAGGCTGTCCCTACACTCCCTCGCGGTCCCGCTAAGTTCTCCTTACCTTCCTGCCTAGTGCTTCACCCCTCGTCATTCACAACCTCACTTTTCGTTTTGTGTTCATCCGTCCCCCTTGATGTCAGATTCGCCAAACCTTGGTGTTTCCCAGTACTCCTTTCTTGCTTCACTACCGCTTTCCTCTTTGTTTGCAACCCTTAATTTATTGTCTCGTGCTTTCTCTTCTCGTACGTCCATACGGTGCATCTCGCCTTACTCTTTCCTGCCACGCGTAGGATCTCAATCGCTCACTCACTCTCTCAAGATATTGTCCATCCTGCCCCGTCTAACAATTCCGTCCCTGCATACTTGTCACTTCTCCTATCACCTTCCGTTTCCCATTCTACATTCGATAACCCAACCCGCCGGTACGGTTTTCCCACCCAAACTTACCTCACCAGCTCAAATCCCACCCTCCTCTTCAGCACCATTCCCCTCCCTCCCCCCCGCTCCCCCCCCGCGCCTTAGTATAATTTCCTCCGCAGATCCCCGCAGCGCCGCCGAGCCACCGTCTCTTGGCGCCCGGGGGCTTAGCGTCCCCCTCCCCGCGCCGCGCCCCGCCCCGCCCCGCCCACGCCCACTGGCTCCGAGCGCCGAAGCCACGAGGTTCACATCTCGCGCGGAGCTAATCGGATCCCGAGGAGGAGGCGAAGGAGGATTTTCGAGAGAAATGAGCGACTTGGCAAAATGGCACCACAAAGTGAGGCGCTAATGCCGCCGTCCTCGGATCCCTATCAATTTCGCTAATGTTCGCGTTTTTGATCCGCAAAGAGGCTTCTCATGGTTGAGTACTTATTCATTAACAGCGCGAACAAATTAAACTTTAATTTGCGAGTTGGATTTTCGCGTCGTTGTTTGAATTTCAGTGCAATTGATGGTTGGAAAATATATTGTATGGTTTCATGAGATGGGACGATGTAGGGAAGTTGTGCTGAGAATTCATGATAACAGAGAAAGAAGCATGACATAATCATCATCATGGATATAATCATCTTATACAGATTCAATCGTGTCAAGTGCCTTGAACAGGAAACAGGTTCACCTAAGGGGAAAAAAATGTTACACTTGCTGATTTTTTATGTTCTTTCACACTTTCTATGTTCGGTTTTTCACTTAAACTGTTTTTGACCACATAACGATGATAATAATGAGTTTGGTAATTGCAATTTGGTGGAAGATACAATACCGTTGCAAACACAGAAAGTGGAACAGAAAAATCACAAAAAACCTGTCAGGAGTCACTGTCCTTTTGTCAACTTCCAAATACACATAGAATTTACGGACTTTTGTACTCTGAAATCGATAACTCAAAGCTTGTGTGCGGATTCTTAATCCTACACTCTCAATATTTTAATTTTTCCTAATTCGCGTTATCTAGATACTTTAGGGGGCACATTTACTCACATGTTTTTGCTACTTTGATTCTAACCTGCTTGCTTTCTGAGCTGTTGTCCAGTTTTCGAATAATTCGAAAACCGGATAATTAATATCCAACACAGACTTTCAGGTGTTGACGTATCCTCGTGACAACCAATGAGGAGTTATCTAAATTTAATTGTAGCGAAATTCGCTCATGAACCTTGCTAATATGGTACTAGCAAACACAATGAACATTCCACATCATTCAGCGAATTTACCGCAGGCAGAATAATCTCGACAATCGCGGAACATGAGGTGAAAAATTAAACATCTATTGACGATCCGTCAACTGGTTCATGCGTCAAATACAAATCGATCATCATAGGCAATCATTGGTAGAATTGTAAGGAAGATACAGAGCGCATTTGTATCTGACGTGGAGTGCACGAAATCAAAAATCCAATCGCTCTAACAGAAATTCTGAACAAGAGATCATAATAGTAGCATTACATCTGTCACATTATGACAGCTTTATTTGAGGATGCGTATCATATAGTGCGAGACAAATAAAATTAATAAAATTAACAACAATTGAGCCGGCTAGACGAGATTGTTAAATCGGTTGCGTCTTTGGAGCCTAGACTGAAGGGCCTCGGTTACGAATAACGCCTCGGGCATGGATGTTAGCTTCCGTGCCGTGGCATGGACAGAAATTTTACGAAACGCTATGAACCATCTACAGAAATCACCTTTCGTTACAGATCCTCGTCCCATGTTGCTAAGAAATACGTAGGCAGTGATAGAAGTCAGGTTTATTTTCCAAAACGCCATATACCATTTAAAACAATACCTTTTCCTACCACCCTGTTAAGATGTAGACAGGGCAAAGATAGTACTTGACGGTCCTCCACCGGGCAGAGGGAGTCAAAGGCAGTTGATGGTCATCACGATGTGCGCGCCATCTGCTCGTCACCTTTACACCACAACTCTATTATAGTGTGTAAGTGATGTAAGGGTTTCAGGCGGCTGTATGTATAGAGAGATTACTGAAAGAAGGTACCGCTCTGATAACTACTGCTTAGCTACTGCTGCCAACATAACTGCAGGTTATGTCCATGCCCTCAATTCGTCAATACGTTCGTTCACAGCCAGCTCATTTGTAAATGGCTTCACCATTATCGCTTGCAATGCTATCGCCCTTCATGACGTTAATGTGCTTCCTGACCTGACAAACTCCTCTGTACTAGCTGTTATGGGGCTTTGAACCTCTGCGGCGCGACGGCGTGGGAGGCTGATGGAGGTGCATAAAACGTCATAGAGCAGTGATTGCATCGAAGTGGGCGACGTTGGTGAATTCCTAACGGAAGTATACCAACGTTACGTGCAGATGATGAACGACAATTTTTTCAATTAGCCTATACCAGGGATTTTCAAACTTTTTTCGTCTACGGCTTCCTTGATCTAAACGAAACACTTCCCGCAACTCCCTTTGTAACAAGTTCAAATATAAGTGTGTGTGTGTGTGTGTGTCTCTCTCTCTCTTCTCTCTCTCTCTCTCTCTCTCTAGTGATAAAGTACAATTTAGTATTTGGTAAGTAGTAAAGGTAAATGGGTAAAAGATGAAAGGTATTTGGTAGTAGTAAGAAATAAAAGTACAATTTAGCAAAGGAAGTACTTGCCGGGTTCAATTAATCCAATTAATAGTAAAATATATAAATACAAATAACATGAAGTATGAAAATTATTTTGTAGACAGAACTGACACAAGGATTATAGTAAATCAAATATCGTTATTAATAAATCCCCGCGTCGCCCCTGGGAGCCACGATGCACAGTTTGAAAACCCTGTGCCTCTACTATGCAAACCAGTTACAGAGAATGAATTTAATTAATAAAAGAACAACATTAACCGCAAAGGCACTGCGTATTTTGATGCCGCGCAGCGTGTGGTTTGTCGCTGGCAGCGAAGGGCGAGCGAGATGCCGGCAGAAGGCGCGCGCGAAGCGGACAAAAGCGACGAAGTGGCAGCGTCGTAACGGAAATGGAACTTGCAGCGCGGAGAATCCCACACGCGGGCGCCTCCACACTCCACGTCCCACAGGGTGTGGAGAGATGCGGGGCAGGAGAGAGCGGACCGGGATTCGACGCGTCTAATCCAAGCCCCCCTCCCCCCCTCCTCCGCTCCCGTTACAGCTAGGTCTTCGATTCCGCTCCCACTACAACTACGACGTGACTCCTCTTGCACTACAGCCACAGCTCCGCTGCCACTACGTCTACATTCCCTTTCTCTACATCAACGATTCCGCTCCCACTACAACTAGACTCGTCCCACTACAACTACGATTTAAACTTCGCTCCCACTACAGCTACGACTTCCACTGCGCTCTCGCAACTACTGACTTCCACTACGCTCGCACGACAACTACGGCTTCTTACCCACCACAACCTTTCCGCTCCATTAGAAACACGATTACGCTCCCACCTCAACCACGACTACGCATCCCTTTGCAACCACGGCTTCGCTCTCTTCCATTACAATACCGCCTCACCTCCACTTCCCCGCCAGCGCAGGAATCTCGGCCTTTCCCGCCACCGCGGCGCAGTTGTCTAGGTAGCAGGGCAGTCTTTCGGGCCCTTCATCCCCAAGTGCGGAAGCAGGACTTGGCGGCGCGAACGAGCGCGCGCGAGGGTTTAATTTCCATTTGCACTGGGAACTCCGCCGCCGCGGCCGACTTCTTGTTTGCGGGGCCACCGGCGCGCGCCGCTCCGAGGCGAAAGGAAACGGCGGGGCGCGAGCGCAAGTTTTATTCATTTGAAACCTACCCGAGTTCTCGTTTGTGGCGAAGCAACTTGAGGCTGAGGTGGGTCACCTGATAACGACTGGACTCTCCGGACTGAGTTGCTCAACCCGTCATTTTTTTGCTTAAGTAACTTTCCATATTAATTTGAAATGCATTCGTTTACTAACTAAAAAAAAAACAGTTATATCTTATCTAAGGATTTCAAAATGTATGTTTGTGTGTGGGAGTTTGAGAACTTCTCAACCACAAGAGGGATGATTTCCCGTTTTTGAATGAACACTTTTGAGACGCCAAGTCAAACTTTCAAAATATTCCCTAGTAAAAAATTGTACAGCAACATTGACGAAACCACAAAAAAATGTTACTAGAAATTATGGTAATTGCAATGCTCCTACACGGCATTGTCGCCAAGTTCAGCGGGAAGATTCATGCAGGCAAGACTGCTTCATAAATTATTCTGGTTAATCAATATTCACGAATTAATTGATAGAATAGCCACACACGTCCCAAACAAGTCATTAGCCAGACTATAACCAGAACTTTCAAACACGCTTTTCAAGTCGTCCAAGTGCCACGAGCGACCCAAAAATATCTCGCCAAACCAGGCAGCTGCATTACAACTCCAGTTACCAACATCGCCCCAGCTATATTTACGTTCTCCAAAGAAGAGTTCTGCGTTCTTTCGGGCGCCTCATTTCGCGCGCATCCCGACTTGCGCGACCAGAAGCGAAAAGAAACGCGCCAGCCGCGCGCCCTTGAGGTACACCTCGTTCGTTACCCCGCGGCTCGAGGGTCTCCGCGACAGCAATTAGAGCTAGGGGGCGGGCCAGGAGGCAGGGCGATAGAGGTGGAGGTGAGCCAGGCGAAGCAGGATGATTGTGTTCAGGATGAGGCTGATGAGGCAGGATAAAGCAAAGCGAGGCGAAGTTGGGTCGGTGGCGAGGCTGGGTTTGGAAGGTCAACACGAAATGAAGCCCGGAAGGCGGGTTTGAGCGAGCAGTAAGTTGGGGTTGACAGAGAAAAGAGACGAGCTTCGGTATGAGACGGAACCGGAAAAATCTCTCACAGAACCAGGATTAAAAATAGATACCCACACCAGGCATTCCTATTCAAATTTTCCGTTCTGGATTGTTTTTAGACGTGTCTGAAGAAGATTTCCTCGCCCAAAATAGCTCGTAATTTAACATTAGGTAATTAGAAAGTAAGCCTTCACTACATGTGTACCGGGAGCGGTAGCTCAGTGCATCAACCGATGTCACTGCAGCGCCTCTGACCGGGAGGTCCTAGGTTCCGAGTCCCGACGGCGGCAGGAGTTTCGACACTAGCTTTTCAACTAGGTCGAATGCAGTCGCTGTCTGGAGAATTCTAGTAGCCAGCTGCTCTGATCTGTTGTTTTCCGTGGATTCTCGGTCAACACCAGGCGAATGCCGGAGCAGTACCCTAACAAACGGGCCACGCGCGATCGTTCCTTCTTCTTCCCTGTCCTGTCCTCTCTCCATACACACACACTTACACTAACATGCACTACACTACCACATATTCAGGGAGACCGGTCGGGAGCTTAAAGCTTGTCCGGGCAGGGGCGGTGCTCCGCTGGTGGAAGAGTCCTGGTTAGGGGGAAACCCCACTAGCCGACGGTAGGTCGGCGCCAGATCTCGCCATCCAGCGGGAGATCACCGCGATCTCCCGACGAAAAACATGCACTACACTTACGAGACTAATGACCTAAACTGCTGACGCGCCCGGAATCACTAATCAACCACCAACCAACCAGCAACTTCATGTGTAAAGTCTATTATGTAGGGATCTACGTATACTCGTATACTTGAGCGCGTAATAGACGGGCGAAGCAGGGTTTGCGAGATGGCGTCGGGGCGGGGCTGGGTGGGTGGAGGGGGGTGAGACAAAGGAGGGCAACCTTTGGCGACGTCCATCTGAAAGAAAGCCGGGCAAAGCGGGATTTGAGAGATGTCGGTCCGGGCAGGCATCGGGGCGGGGTTGTGTGAGAGGAGTGGCTCGGCTGAGGGGGGGGTGAGACGAAGGAGGGGCGACATTCGCGGCGTCCTTATAAAAGAAAAACCCGAAGACGCCGCGGGGCCTCGGTTCGGGGTCAAGTGCCTGCCTAATTGGTCGACCGCCCTCGATTCCGCCTGGTCCTGCGCGCTCGTCGACGCAAAGACCGCGCTTCGGAGGCGACCCACTAATAAGACGCCCTGGGAAGTGCTCGCAGCGGCAACGAGAAAGAGGCGGTTATTTATTTATCGTAAGGCGTGAGTTTTCCGGGTGGCGGCATCTTGGTCGTCGTCCTGAAGACAGAAATTTCAACGAGGCTGACTTTGTGTCTCCGCGGGTAGGTCTTCATTCTGAAATATGAATTAGAAAACATTATGGATAGGCTTCGGATTATAGGGCAATACCTATTTTACTCTTCTGACGAGGACACTTGAAATTAATTATGAACGCGTTTCATGCCTTTACGATTTCAAAAATCAGCACTTTATAGAACCTAAAAATGCGTATTTGTAATTTGAATTTATAATTATACAAACGTCAGACCAATGAAATTGAAATCGCGAAAAATAAACTCCTGAACCGAAAACCAGTCTCAAGACGAAACCTGTATTATATAAAAAAAGTGTAAAAAATAGAAAAACCAATTGCCCTGGCTGGGTTCCGTACCACAAGAGGAACAGACAATTAATGCACTGCTTGTCAAGACATTAAAATTAGATTGAATAACAAGTTTTGAAATAAAACGACGATTTTCTGCGTATAAAACTATTATCAACAAAACGTTATTGATGGTTAGGATTTCCTGTATTCCTTTTAATCGTGTCCACACTCATGTTATAACTAATAGAGTTTGAGGTAAAATAAATGTATGGCTAAAAGTTATTTTACTGTCAGCTATGTACACTGCCCATTTTAAATATCATATAGCACACTTATGCCTTTTAATAGCTTACTTAGGCGACAAAAACGTGACTGTGTGAGTTACGTTTGACATAATTATTCTAGTTATGAACGTTCGAATACAGCAATTGTCTGCCGCAAATCACTGACCCAAGAGGAATTCGATTGGTATTTTCATGGCGTGCAACTGACAACATACAAGAGCCAAACCTCACCCTATACAACTAAAAGCCTCTACGTTTATTAGCTCTAAAGCTGAACATACTAGATTCTTCATACCGCCTGACAATATTCTTCATGACTTTGGACTTCAAGGTGTGAATTACATTTGAAACGAAGACAAAGCCTGAACGGAATGCCTATGCAAATTACATTTTTATTATAGTTGGCAATATTATGATGTAGCATTTTCCAGCTAGAATCGTCGTAAACAAGAGTCTAAGAGCTTCAATTGGTATTTTCATGATGTTTAACTGGTAGTACCGACGTGTCAAACATACCACATATAATACAAATAAACATAGTTCAAAAAATGAGTAACAACGCTGCCTCCATAAGATTTTTCTTGCCATAGGATACGCACCGGAGCTGAAACGGTACTTTAAATTTAAAACAAACCGGAAAGAAATTCGGAAGCGACCGCCGGGGAAGGCGCGAGAAGAGCAAGGAGCGACGGAGCAAGCGAGGGTTCGCAGCGGGCGAATTTCGTCGCTGAGGTGGGCGGAGCACCGTGCCGCGGAGGCGCCCGCGGCGAGTCGTAAGCGAAGAAAAACATTCGGAGGAGGCAAAAACACGCGCCCTCTTCCGCTGCGGGTCACTCGCTCGGCTACGCCCGGATCTTGTCAAAGAGTGAGGTTGAGGGCAGGGCGAAGGAAGAGGGCGAGGGCGACGTTGGACACAAGGTCGGGGGCGAGGCTATAAGGCGTGGGCGAAGGAGTGAGAAAGACCGAGAAGGAACGCGAGGGTGACGGCGAGGGCGAAGGTGTTGCGCGAAGGCGGAAGCAGGTGCATGGACGTGCAGTGGATCAGGAGTGACCGACGGCAAAGGCTGGGTGGGCACGGGAAAGGCGATATCAGGGCGGAGGGAACGCGAGGGCATGGGCTGGAAGGCAAGGATGCAATAAAGGAAGGGAGGACGAGTGCGAGTACGAGTGTGAGGAGTGCGAGTGCGAGGGGGATGCGAATGCGATTTCGAATACGAATGCGAATGCGAGTGTGAAGGCGAATGCGAATTCGAATCGAATGCGAGTGCGAGTGGTGAGGGCGAATGCGAATTCGAATACAAATGCGAATGCGAGGTAGAAGTTGAGGGCGAGGTGCGACTGGGTGACTATGAAGTGCAGTGTCAGAGAGGGCTAGGCGAGAGCTCCACCAGAGTCGGGAGCGCAAAGTCGAAGGCGTACGAAAGGAGTGGACAGCCCAGGGCTGCATGCAAGGTAGAGCATTAGAGGCCTGCGCCAAAACGAAAACCCATGACCACTCCACGCATTTTCCATTCGATTCATTCGCAGCATTCTTTTCGGCATTGCAACACCAGATTATGGAAATAATTAAGAAACCATTCTTTTGCTAACCTTCCTCCTGTTCAAAGAAAAATAACAAAATTATTTCGAAATTTGGAGTGAAAACTTCGAAAGAATTTTGAGCGAAATGAAATATACAGTAGGATTTCTGTATTCGTTATCAACAAAAGTGCATGTCAACTACAGGCTGTCGCATGCGGTTTTAATTAATCCACGCCGAATTTGTCGCCCCACAAGCAAAAATTCGTGGAGACGTTTGGAAGCATTTATCTGCCACGTTTCACGTATCACATTAAAAAACACTGCGAAATGTCCAACTGCGAAGTTGTGATGACCGTCGCGTGTCATGTGCAGGTACGTACTCATTCGCTGAAAATTGTGCGCTCAGATGCATCAGTCAGCAGGAATAGGGTGACACCCGAAACATACCTGCAACAAAGAAATTGAAATTGAAACAGTGCGGCAGCAACCATGCATAAAATTTGTGATCGGGGCTGTCCGGGTGACTGAATTCTTGGCTGTCGGGATTAGCCGCGTCATGGTCGATGGTGCTGACGTTTCGTCAGCAGCACAGCTCTGAAGAAGGCCACAGCAAGTTGGCCGAAACGTCAGCACCATCGACCATGACGCGGCTAATCCGGACAGCCAAGTCAACGACTCACCGCGGAAGCCTACGACCTACATGTCGGGTGACGCCGCGTGCACTACACTAACGGGACTAATGACCACAGCAGTTGACGTGCCCGGAAACGCGAAAAAATCAAATCAAATCCTGTTCACTTTCACACAGCCAAATGTCATTCAATCTATTCCCGCACGCGATGCGACGTGACACTAATAGGTGAGCATTGGCGTTTCACAGCGCCGTCATCGTTCGACCGAAGCTTTCGCTGGCTCGTGCTTGGCGAAGTCGGCATGACAATCGCAGCGGTGCATGCAGGGCCCCGCCCACGTTGCCGCCACCCGGGCTGCAGGCCCGCGCGGGCATCTCTTTCTGCTCCACGGGAGGAGAATCTCAATGGGTCGCAGGTCAAAGGTCGCGTTCCAAACCCGGCACCCGGGCGACAGCGACTACCAGCCATCCCCCGGCCCCTCACGCCACCTGGCTTATTGCTCCTCTCACGCCGGCAGAGTTGGCTCTGGGAGACAACTGTTGCCACTGCAGCAGTCACTCTGACCCGGTGGCCACTCATTTCCCGGAACAAATTTCCCTGACGTCTTCTTGATCTCCAATGTATTTTTTTCTGTTAAGATGTTCAAATTTTACCGAGTTAAAAACATTAAAATTACGTCGTAAAAATTATCAGCTCTCATATTTCACCGTTACAAAATACATACTGACAATAGTTTCTCACCAAATAAAAACTGAGGGAAAACTAACGCTGAACTAATGCTTAAGGGAGAATATTTAGCTTTAACACTTACTCGAAATTTTCTCTGCCTTCTAACGATTTTTCTAAAAGTTCCCTGATGTTTCTCTGACTTTTCGAGAGCAAAGGAATTCCCTGATTTTTTCAGGTTTTCAGCAAATGGCCACCGTGTGCTAGGCATCGAACCCCGAAGGTGGCGGATTTTCGATTCTAACTACAATTTCGAAACTAGGTCGAATTCACACACAGTTTGGAGGGAATTTTAGCGGCCGACTGCTCTAATCGGTAGTTTTCCGTGGTTTCTCCGATCAATACTAGCAGAGTAGAGTCCAGACTACGCGCAATCTTCGTATTCTCTATCCCGCGCACCGCACGCACGCACACGCGCGCGCGCGCGCGCACACACACACACACGCACGCACACACACGCACCGCACACACACACGCACAGAGTAGTTGAACCACGCGGAGATAAATAATAATCAATCCATAAATATGATTGCTCCTTTTACTCCCCTTACCTCACTTATCCTTTTAGATCTCCTTACATCCTTCACCGGCCTCCCACGCTCCCTTCCGCCACCTCTTCACCGACTGGCGCCTCCGAGCGAGCTAGCGCTCAGAAGGCTCGCGAAGCCTAGCGGCAGGAACCCGGTGTTTGGAAAGCGGGGCCCGGGGTTCGAGAGGAGAAGGCCCGACCGTGAGGCGGGACGGAACCGACCAGGGCGGGGATAGGGGGCGAAGTGGGATAGGGGCCGGGTGGGGCCGGGCGATGGGGGGGGGGGGGGGGGGGGGGGGGGGGGAGGGGGGCGGGGTGGAAGGGGGCGTGGCCCTGGCGCTGCGGTCGGATGCCGCGCGACAAGGACGCCTCGCGCGCGCCCGAGCCGAGTCGAAGGCGGGACCCGTTCCAGACCTGACCCGTTCCAGCTCGCAGCAGTCCTTTCGCCGCGCACTTAATTAAAAATTCCCCCGCGCGGACCAGGGCGTCTCTCGAATTTCAGGGGAAACTACATTACCTGCAATCGAACCTGTCCTTAGGCTAGAGCTGGGCCGTCTTCTCTATGGCAGTCTAATGGCCATGTTTCGGACAGAGCAGCCCTATTCAGAACATCTGTTGGCTTTTTCTGATCGACTGCTAATTCCGGGAGCATCAAGTGTAAACGTCATGAGTACCGTAAATGTATTGGATGTGTTTTCCTTCGGCGGAGGTGATGACCTTCCCCCGATGGATAGTAATATCCGGCACCAACCTACACTCGGTTAGTGGGCTTTTCCCCAACACGGTATGTCCCAACTACGGGGAACCGCCCCAGTCGTACAAGCTCTACGTTGCGAACGCGTACCTGATGTGTGTTGTAGTGTAGTGTGTATAAGTAAGGGGTGAGGATAGGACAAGGAAGAGAAAGGAAAGATCGCGTGCGTTAGGTGGCCCATTTGTTAGGGTACTGCTCGGATATTCGCCAGGTGTTTGAACGGAAAAAACACGAAAAACGAATGATCAGAGCAACAGCCGGCGCTGAATTCGACCTAGCTATCCAGTTAGTGCCGAAAATGTTTCCACGTCGAGACTGGAACCCTAGAACCTCTCGTCATGGCTCTGCAGTGTCATCAGTTAATACCCTGAGCCACCTAAGCAAGTCGTGTGGCGAACGCAAGAGGTCAACGATGCGCGCGAGCGAGAAACCAGCGCCAGCGTTGTGACCATGGTGGTAGGTTGCAGGCTCGCTGCTTGAAATAGTAGTTCGAGGGCAGAGACCAGTATATCAGGGTAGAAATAGTTTTCGCAGGCAAGGATTAGTGAACCAATCGTTGCACTGTGCTAAAAGCTGAGGTTTATTATTATTATTATTATTATTATTATTATTATTATTATTATTATTATTATTATTATTATTTTGTTGTTGTTGTTGTTTTTAATGTATTGAAAATATGGTTTTGCGTTTATTCGCGAAATACTTTTAGCTCTATCGCTTTAATTTCGCTTTACTCTTTTTCTCGAACATTGTATATAGAGAGAATTCTGGATACGAATGTCAAAATGTATTTTTTAAAGTTTACTATTAACATGGCTGATCTATTTGGTATACAAATACAAATAACTACGAATAGCATTTACTCTCAGTGCATACAAACATGGCAAAAGCGCACCTTACTAATTGTAATGGATACGGTGATGATTACGAAAACATTCTCCAATCATTATTTATCTTTGTATCGCGCATATTAATATACAATTTCATACAATTAATGTATACCATTAAGGCGCAATTTGATATCAAGTTGCAAGAGTGAATCAAATCAAACCCTTGAAGTTTTGTCTGTTATTTTCAGAAATACACAAGAATCAGAACTGCCTCATTTCTTATCATTGTCTGCAATTAGGCATTTTTTTAAAAATTTGAAAAATGTTCCAGGGGCTTCATTTAAAGTACCCTCTAAAACAAAATATTGATTTCAAACACAAGAGGTCGCGACATCACTCAGATCGATTGCGGAATATCAATTTTGGAGAAAATCGGCAGAGCGATTTAGCCGCTACGGTGTAGAGAGAAAGTAAAAATAATACGTAATTTTGTAAAGTATTGACACTCAGGTATAACGTGGCATTTCTATCGCAATTTTCGCAGAATAAGCCGCAAAATTGTTGGACTAAGTGCTGGAAAATTTTATCAGGCGCCAACCTGCACTGAATGTCGAAGGTTTTTTTGTTTTTTGTTGTTGGTTTTGCATGTTCTTTACATTTGTCTTATATACAAATGAGAAAATCTAACCTTCTTAATGTACGACGGGTAAACATTTAATTCACTGACATAAAACACTGGTCAACATTTGTCGAATATAATATACAAAATTATAAAACTTCAAACGAATCTAAGTCGACGTAAAACAAACTAAACATAAGTGATGTATCGATTTAGAAAGTTAAATATTCGTGTCTTGTTGAAACAAACGCATATTTTTTTAGGGTTCACCAGGAGGTGATAGCGTCCCGCCGGCACTCAGGGCCGAGGCAGGCGAAGATCACAGATGGCGTGCTAATTATGTCAAGAGACCAGACACGAAGCAAAAGAGGGAAATCGCAACGACATTTTTTACATCTTCCATCCCCTTCCCCTTATATCGAACTTTATTTTTACATTATTAACCAACATTTTCCCTCGTGAAACTCCGTCGCGCAAAAGCCCAACCCAAAAGGTTCGCACGTGTCAGAACTTCCAATAATAGCACAGTCTGCGGGAGGTGAAGCCCCGCGAATGCCGCCCCCCTCCCCTCTGTGCGCCTCGTTCGGAGAAGTCGACAAACGGAGGCGCCCCAGGGTGGGAAACTTGGGCGCAACAAAATTCATTCGCCACGCGCCTCTTAATACGGCGTCATTGTGCCGCAGCGGAAGGCCTCGCCAGTCGGGAGACTTCCCTGGATAGAGGTCTCGCCGCCGTCACTGCCGTCACTGCCTCACTGCCATCACTGCACTCTGCTTCTCGTGAGTTCATTTTCGTCAACGCACTCTCGACGACATCCCTTTCCCTCAGCCCTGCTCGAACGCCTATACAACGCGTATTTGCACGCAATGACTGACATTGGCCACAAAAATACTTGGCGTCAAAACAATGTCACCAATGTACTGATCTTATTAACAAGTCGGACACATGGCATTGCTTCATTTCAGATATGCATAGGAAACACAGCTCTGCTTTCGCAAGATAATTTCAAGGAAAAGTTGGTTAGTGTCCCGTATCTCAAATCACGTCGACCCCACAACACAATCCTCTCCTCTTGGAATCGACTGGGGCAGTGCCTCACTAAAGTAAAATACCTGGAGGAGAAAAAACATCACAAGACGATGTGTAAGTCGGCGCTGGATCTCACAATCTGTCGGAGAAGGAACACAGCCACCTCCAGACACAATATGAACTACACATGCGGAATAAATGACTACAGCAGCCGATACTGCCGCCAACACTATTTAATGAATCTGCGATTTTCTCGACCGATATCAGGCGAATGTCGGAGCAATACCGTAACAAACAAGCAATGAAGCGTTCGCGATCTTTCATTCCTCTTTCTTGTCCTATCATCACCCTTTACTTAAAGTTACATGCACTACACTACCAGCCATGTCAGGAGAGCAGTCGGGAGCTTAGGGTTTGTCCCGGCTGGGGTTGTGTCCCGCTGGCGAAGATTTCGGGAGACGTGTCCCCCTCCCCGCAACGCAACATGTAGGTCGGCGCCGAATCTCTTGTTCCAGCAGGGAAAAGAAACACCGCCACCTCGATTAGCACAATCTGCACTACGTTCAAGAGAGCAATGATTTCAGTAGTTGACGCCGGTGTTCGCTCGCTCAGTCACTCTCCGAGTCCTGCCGGCGGCAGCCTTTGGCCCGTGTGCGGGTATTAACTAAAAGTTGCGTCTTATTGAGAGCCGTCGCGCACTTTCGGGTATTAATTTCGTGGAGCTGTTCGCGAGCGCCATTGTGTAGGCGGCGTCTGCGCCGCGCCGCCCCCCGCCCGCCCGCCTGCGTGCGTGCGTGCGAGGAGCTCGTCACAGCGAGGGTGATTTGATTTGATTTGATTTTTTCGTGTTTCCGGGCACGTCAACTGCTTTGATCATTAGTCCTGTTAGTCTCGTGCTTTTTTTTCTCGTGAGATGGCGGTGATCTTCCCCCGCTGGATGGCGAGATCCGGCACCGACCTACCGTCGGCTAGTGGGGTTTCCCCGTAACCAGGACTCTCCCACCAACGGGGCACCGCCCCACCCGGGACAAGCTCTAAGCTCCCGAGCGGTCTCCCGGGATATGTGGTAGTGCAGTGCATGTGAGTGTTAGTGTGCGTGTAAAGGGAGAGGATACGAGAAGGAAGGGGAAGAACAGATCGCGCGCGGTCCGTGGCCCGTTTGTTAGGGTACTGCTCTGGCATGCTCCTGGTGTTGATCGGAGAAACCACGGAAAAGTATCGATCAGAGCAGCCGGCCGCTAAAATTCTCCTCCAGACAGCGACTAAATTCGACCTAGCTGAAGAGCTAGTGTCGAAAATCCTGCTGCCATCAGGACTCGAACCTAGGTCCTCCCAGTCAGAGGCGCTGCAGTAACATCAGTTGATGCACTGAGCTACCGCTCCCGGTAGCTGATTCCATGTCTCACGCGCCGGAACGGTGGCGAAACGTGGGCGGCGGCCGAAACTGAACAGAGGCGGCGGCTACATGGACGACAATGCGGTCTCAAAGGCACAGATGGTGGTGGAAGTACACGTTACGGTGCGATGGGAGAAGGCTGCTAACGGGGAAAAGCAGGATTCGATGATTGATTATAATTATGGGCACGTAAACTGCTAAGGTAACTAGTCCCGTAAGTGAAATGCGTGTTTTTTTCACGCGAGGAGTCAGTGATATCCCCCCGTTAGATGGCGAGATCCGGAGCCGACCCACTGTCGGCTAGGGAGGTTTTCCCCAACCAAGTACCTCCCAGCAGTGGGTACCACCCCAACGGAGACAAGCTTTAAGCTGCCGACCGACTTCCCGGCATGAGTGGTAGTGTAGTGCAAATGAGTGTAACTGCGTGTAAGGGGAGAGGATAGGACAAGCAAGAGGAAGGAAAGATCGCGCGCGGTCCGTGGCCGGTTTGGTAGGGTTCTGCTCCGGCATTCGCCTGGTATTGATCGGAGAAACCACGGAAACTATCGTTCAGAGCAGCCGGCCTCTAGAATTCACCTCCAGACAGTAACTAAATTCGACCAAGCTATCTAGCTAGTGTCGAAAACCGGTCAGAGACACTGACAGTGCCATCAGTTGATGCCTTGAACCACCTCACCCGGTGCACGATTCGAGGTTGAGATTATGGCGAAGGAAGAGTTGCACACCGGCACAGGAGTAGTATGCGGCGGGCGGAGAAGGGGGTGGGGACGGGGCGAGGGTTCTACAGCAGCATCGAGGAAGAGGCAGACGCTAGTATCGCGCGAATTAATTTCTGCCTGCCCCCACCCCTCGCCTCCTCGCGCCACCGCGCCGCGCCTGCGACTCCAGCGCTCCTTTGCGCGCGCGGCCGCATTGTGCAACTCGCGCTTCTTCACCGCCTGCTCTGGTACGCGCCTGCGGGAGGGCGAGGAGGAGACTGAAATGGAAGGACGCCTCTTGTGCAGATGTAAATGGAATGGGAGACACTTTGATTTAATTCAATATATTTGCTATGATAGTCTCGTACATTTCTTTTAAGTTTGAAGGCCGGATTGCATCGCGCAATAGAGCATTTAAGATAGAAATATATTTTTTTTAAATAAAAGGAATTATGGGAATTCTGATTTGGTGTTGTTGACGTTCTTATAAGAAGAAATAAAAGAGGTCATCTTCGTCAACACGACGGCACAGTCGCCCGACTTTTGCCCACAGCAGCGAGACTGACGATGACGGCAAAGTCGTCGAAAGCCGGCTATCTTAATAAAGCTGATATGTTGACGAAGATGACCTCTTTTATTTCTTCTTCTTAAAAGGGATTAACCAGTTAGTTATTCGAAGATTAAAAAAATGCATAATTCAATGGAAATTTATCTTCTGTAATAAACGGAAATCCTTTTACTGACTTCCAACCTTTTAGATTTGTTTAATAAATCAGACTATTATACGCATCCTCTTTGAATTTCGAGTCCTGGGCTATTATGGGAAAGTTTCTGTCATTTCGTGTTTCATTAAAATTACATCTGAACTCTATGGATGACAGCTAAAACAAATAGGGAAAGAAATACAATTTAGAGACCAAATTAGAAATGTTTTACGAGGGCTCTTGAGAAAATCGCGCAGTTTTCAATTTCAAGCAATTAGCTTCCGAAATACGACTTACGCATTAAGAAACGTGTACAAAATGATAGGAGTAGCTTTCTAATGCGCTTTAAAAGTGCACTAAAATCTACATTAAAACGGTTGAGTAAAAATCCTCGCTGAGAAAAGTTTTCAAGCTGTAGGGGTTAACAGAACAGTGATGAACATTCCTGATGTGCAGGAAACTCAAGTATAAAAGTAATTCGACAATACATTGTAATAAATACGTATTTATTGTTTACATAATACATTATCCTTCCTATTTAAATGCATACTTCCGTGATACATATGACATCAAGGGATTATAAAAATAATCCAAAGCAGTCATTCGTTTCACAAAGTACTATTTAAACACATTTGGAACTGATTCAAAACAAAATTCATTCAGTAATCTTGGATTTGGCGATGTCACAAATTAAATATTGAGTGATTCAAAGTTAATTACAAGGTTTTCATAAACGATTATCCTTTTACGGCGGGTGTTTGCTGGACACATACACACTCCTTCGTAACAAGATCAAGACTCGCCGTTCACGTAACGCGAATGAACCGAAGTTCGTCGTCAAGCTTCATCGCTTGCATTTGCTCCCTCCAATATCATCGAGCTTTCAGCTGCTGGGGGTTAAGCTACACGTTCACTGTTAACTCGCGCTAAAACTTGCTGGCCAACAGTATTATGTCGCAGGGATTTGTCGCCGAACGAACTTGTCGACTGCAATTTTGCAGATCCCCCTTTTTGGCAACAGATACGACCAGACCCGTATAATCCCCTCGTAGTGTACAGTGCTTGTTTGGCAAAATCGAGTCCTCACTTCGTTTTCTGACAAATGGTTGGCCCAACTCAATAAACCTGGTGCCAAAGTGGAAATGTAATGTGCAAATACTTGCAGATGAGGTCTGGCAAAATATATGCAACATTTTAACACTCAGCTCCATCCACTGTGCACTGTTAATGATTGTAGACGGGGCCAAAACATGACCACAAGGCACGAAGAAGAACAATAATAAAATTCAAACCCAACAAAAAGATAGTGAATGTAAAGATAAAATATGGAACATATTCATTCAAAATGATTTATTTTTTCAAGCTGAGTAATTTGTTTTCAACTACTCATACATAAACAGAAATCAATGCTACCTATCGGTTGAAATATTGTTTAGATGCTCACAAGGAAAGATAAAGAATGTGAATGGAATTCAGGTATACGAAAGGAATTACATGCATTACAATTCTCGATAAAACTTAGTCATGTACCATAAACATTATTTATTATTGTTACCCTCCTCAATAAACATTATTTATTGATAATTGTTGTCAATTTCTACATATACAAATAAAGTGTGCTGGCATACTGCTATGTGTTTTTTCAATTTTTTCACTATAAGTTAATATTAATCCATTTATTCCTAAATTTAATTCATTCAATTTTGACTGGGATGGTAGTACTCAAAGTAACAATTGTGGATTTAAAAACCTAAAAGGAATCTTGAATGTATATCTATAAAAATTATATAAGACGCAACAAACTTTCCAACAACTCGAAACATCCTTTTGGGAAATTGTCACAGGCCCACTTACGATAATATGTTCACATCAGCATTTCAAAGTCACACCGCTGCACAGGCACCACCACAGCTATTATCATTTTGTTTATCCAAACATCTCCATCCTCCAAAACATCGCTACACCTGCATTCGCCGGCGTTAATCGAACCATGTCTCCCTCTCTACCGTATCACATATGCTGCCTCACAGTTTCCCGAACTACCTCCCCATCCTTTGCTCACCTACGCCCCGTACTCACGTCATCACACTCTTACTAACGCCGCCAGGCGCCTAAAAGCCATAAGCAGCGCCGTAACCGAAGAGCCACATATCAAGCCCCTAAACGAACACCATAAAGCAGCTCGGTTTAACGCCCAAACCTCCGGCACAGTTTTCCCCTCCCCCCATCTCCGCCACCGCCATCTCGCGTTAAAAATTAACAACCACCGTCCCCGTTAATTCCAGAGGCCCCGAGTATATGCCGAGTGGCCACCGCCGGTTACCGGTGAATTGCCCGGGAATTTTATCTCATTTAATGCCAATGGAGGGAAATCAAACGAAAACATCCAATTACGGAGAGTAGCGCGAGAGAATCTCTCCTCCATTTTCATAGACGGATCGTCACAAATCAAGATGAGGCTCAGATAACGACGGGTTGCAGGAAAGCGATTTTTCAAGCGAAATGAGAGATCGAGTGAGAGCGACGGAAGGCAGGGATGGGGAATCACTGACTGAGAGGCACCGCCAGGGGAAACGGGCCGCGAGAGGGAAAATGGGAACGAGCGAAGCAATCGGGAAATGAGTAACGAGGAAAGGGAAGAGAGAAATAGAAAAAAAACAAAAAAAAAAAAAAAAAAAAAGGAGAAAGAGAAAACACATGGGGAAAAAAAAGAAGAGAGAAGGGAAAATGAAAAGAGATAGAGAAACGAAAATGAGCGACAAAGAGAATCCTTGCCACACAAAAAAATACTAGAAAGACGAGACACCCACGAGAAGTTCACGAACACCCGGAACAAATAAAAAACAGACAAGTTGACAAGCGAAATTAAGGGAGTAACAAGCGAAGCCAGACAGCACCGCGGTGGCAGCGCGTGCGACAAAGAGCGCCGGCCGAGATAGAAAAGCGGCGGCCCCGCACGAGGGGTGGGCTATCGCGACGAGATGACTCCGCAGGAACAGGCAAATATATCGCTGTCCACCGCATCAATAGCGCAGCCTTTGTGCCCGCGGTGTTCCAACGAGCGCCGGAGTAAATGCGGACGCGCCCATCGCAGCTCGCGCAACGCTTTCCCCAGCGGCGGACGCGTTGAGGGGGTGGGGATGGGGGGGGGTAGGAAGGTGCGAGACCTGCGTGGACCGAGAAAAAAAAAGATGTACTTGGCCCAGTCGAATTTTTGCAACTTTACTCATTTCGCCTGAGCTTGAGGATATTAATCTAGCGTAGGAAATTATTGTTAACAGTAAGTCACAAACTAATAGTCTATAAAGCGGTATCGAAAAATATTTCGTCTTTTAATTTCAACTCAGTCCCCTAAATAAATAAATACAAATGTGTAAATATTTAAATAAAAATACGATTACTACAATTAGAAAACAACATATTACAATTGAAATATAAAACAAACAAACATCTTCTGTTACCCAGGTACCTTTAAAAATACATTAATTCATGAAGGAAATGGAAAATTTAAACAGTTCCGATGAAATGTCCTACATGTGTATTCATTAATTACAAGTCAATCGTCACGGAGCGAAGCACTATTGACGTGAACGCATTTATGTAACAACGCATACATACAACGCTCACAAACGTACACATAAAATAAATCCATATTGCCAATACGCTGTATTGCCAATATTGCGCAAAAAACAACAGAAAAACGCGACCCGCGGCTACACTCCTCGACCGTTGTATTTGGCTGGCGAGTGTTTGATTTCAGCAGCATCCGCTAGCGGTCCCTCCCACGACCCACCCACGCGTTCGCGAGTGCAGCGCTGCCTAGCGCACATGCAGTGCTTCCGGTTCCGGCGGAGCTGGTATTGCGGACCCCGCGATGGAAGCAGAACGGGGTAATTGTGATATTCCTAGCAGAGAAACGAAAAATCACTTGGGGCCCATATGTTGGGGATTTTGAAAGTGGTCAGGTCCCCATGTTAGGGATTTTAAAGATATTATATCATATTCCACCATCAAATTACTACCTCAAACTATTACACTCTCAAAGTTACAGCTAAGTAAATGAAGTTTCCTCGTTAGTGTCATCTTGTGTATGTGACTAAACGTGCCAGATCCTGGACAGGCCAAGTACGATGAGGCCAGATTTCAAGAATCGTGCTTGTGTCGCATTTCAGGTTTGAAAGATATGTAGATTTGGGTTTGATTTGAGAGCTGTCGTCAAAGTGTGCTTTCTTTCGAAAGCAACAATTAATAAAATACTTGCGTTAAAGTCGATCTCCGAGCGTTAAGAAGCACCTTTGCTACAGATTGTATAATGGAAAATTTTACATGCAACATGATTTAAGAGACGATTTGCCTTGAAAACCTGAGATGAGTTACGGTGCCAGTTCGTGCATCTGAGCACCGTGCGTTTCAGACACTTCATGCACAAATTTCACCAACTGTACTCGCAGATTTACACGAAAACCATAAGAGACAATGAAACACACACACAAAGAAAATTTACACGTTAATTTCTTTACAGAGAAATAGAAAAATCTGAATTATCCGCCGAACCTTGTAGTATTAATTATTATTCTAGATGCAATATTCATTATTATGTGGTTCTGATATGATAGAAATTACCTCAAAGATCACTTGTAATCAATTTAAAACGTTGATAATAACAGAAACATTATGCACTATTTATAATTTTGATGAGCTGTGTAATCACCCCAAATAGCCATACGGTATTCCGTAAAATGGAGAATTATAGACAAGTAATTCAAATAATGTATCAGTCGCTTTAGTTGAAAGTTAATGGATTCAACGAGATCCCTATTACTGGAAATTAGGATCATTATATTACAGAATGACAGCCGAAAGAGAGCATCATTAACCTTTAATCATCGAGGCCTATAGTTGAATACCCTAGCACCTATCTGCGCCCATTAGAACACAAATACGGTGGAAATCAAAGAGTTAACCTGAAATTTCTACTCCAAATTGATTGATTCATTGATGTTCCCGGACGCCTCCTCAGTTTTGGTCATGACTCCCGTGGGTGCAGCAAATGTTATAACGTACGTGGGATGATTGATTGACTGATTGATTGATTATGATTCCGGGCGCGTCAACTGCTAAGGTCATTGGTTCCGTTAGTGTAGTACAGTTTTTTCTCGGGAGAGGGCGGTGATCTTCGCTGGATGGCGAGATCCGCTGCCGAACTACCGTAGCCCATCGGGGTTTCCCTAACCAGGACTCTCCACCAGCGGGCACCGCCCCAGCCGGGACATGCTCTAAGCTTCTGACCGGTCTCTCGGAATATGTGGTAGTGTAGTGCATGTTAGTATAAGTATGTGTGTAAGGGGAGAGGATAGGACAAGGAAGAGAAAGGACAGATCGCGCGCGGTCCGTGGCCCGTTTGGTAGGGTACTGCTCCGGCATTCGCCTGGAATTCCTGGAAATCCCCTACAATTCTTCTCCAGACAGCGGCTGAACTCGACGTAGTTTCGACAAGCTAGGTTCGAAAATCATGGCCGGAACTCATTTCCTTCTCGGTTCTCGCCCTTATTTTCAGGCCAACCAAAGCGAAAAGTACTCAAATTTTCGAAAAATTGTACATGACCTTATTTCAAAATATATCTTTAAGGAACAGATTTCATTAAGGGGAAAATCTCTATCTTAAATATTGTTAGTTGAATGAAGACGCCGGAAAAATTTTGAAGTTTTGGAGTTTTCGAAAAATCGGGGTTTTCAATGAACATGAGATCGTTCTCTTAAACGTCCCTCACACTACCTAACAAAAAATGTTATAAAAAAGGGTGGGGTCTTTTTCTGAAAATTTGGAAAATGTCCCAGGGGCTTCATGTAAAGTACTTCTCAAAATTAAAACAGTTTCAAATTCAAAGGGCCGCGACATCAGACAGATCGAGTGGAGAATATCAATTTTGGAGAAAATCAGCTGAACAGTTTAGCCGCTAGCGTTGTTCACAAGACGGGCAGACGTTTTGCCGTCATTCGATTATTCGGCATCAAAGATCCACAAAAGGGCTTCTGGCTGCACCACGTGTTAGAGTTTTTTTTCTAAATTTAGCAACTGGATTTCTTCACTTTTTCGTTACCAGGGTTCTGTAATAAGAGTTTTTCTGCCGAAAATTCACTTTTTTTTCGCGCAGCATTACATAACTTCCTTTCTACTCCGTAACGAGAAAGTAAAACGATTGTCATGATTTTCAGCACTCCAAAGTAGAATCCATTTATAATGTTTTTTTTATTTAATAGGTAATTATTACATACAAATTAAAGAACTTGATGCTAAGTGGCTAGGCCGAAGGCCTTTAAGCCATTAAAATACCTACATTCTACCGCGTTCTAACCTTTCGTATTCTGGTATTATAATTTGACATTATGCCGATGCACCATACCACGATTTGCAGCGCGCTCCATTTATAATGTTGCGATCAGTGGATGCGACGTCGGGGGCACTGTGCCGACGCGACCGGGGCGGCTGCACCCGCTTTATTAACACGGAGCGAGGGCGCGCCGCGACGCAGCGGCCGGGCCCCGCCGCCCACGCGTGCGGTCTCAACTTTCGCTATAAATTTTAATCTTAATTAACGTGCCGGCTACGGCCGCGGCAAAATAATTCAATTCAAATATTTACTCCGTTTACGTGTGCCGCCGCCGAACGCCATTTCCGCTCCGAATCCGCCCGGAATCGAACCCGCGCCCCGCCCCCCGCGCTCCCGGAACCGCCGGGAGGGAAACGGAGGGTGAGGCGCGAAACTTTCTTGTTTCTCTATTTTCGAATTACGCCGCGTTTACATGTTTTTGCATTTTTAAGGCTGCGTGGGCGACAGAAGGGGTTTCGCTGGTTGTTTTTTTTTTTACACAGAAAGATATTATGGAGAGAGAAAAAGAGCGTTATTTGATTATCCAAAGTAAGAAACAACCGAGGAAAGGAAACGAAGCTCGAGAAGTATCACAGTCGCCAGCGCATTATCACAATATATGAAACTCCCTACTTCAGCGACACGGACATTTTAAAATAAACGAACTAAGTTTTTGTTAGGAGACAGCTAATCACACATTTTGTTGGAAAAGTAAAAAAAAAAAGAAGAAAGAAAAAAAAAACGACTAAATAACGGGCGTTCTCTTTTGACGTTGAAGTTTTATATGCAGAAGTTGGCGTTGGTAACTTCGCGCTGGTAATGGGCTCCCTATGGACTCACTGCGAAATTCGTCAGGAGGTTGCTTGCCGCGACAAGACGGCTGGAAGGAAAGCAGCTTCTCGGGGGCTTTTATTCATACCACGCCAAAGAGCCTGCTCACAATATGGCGATGAAAGAGTTGCGTGGAGAGTCGGAATTAAATGGCATGCTAGACACTCCGAAACACCGATCTTGTTTAGTGAAAGAAACCTTGAATTGAAATTGCTGATGTGTTTCTCTATGTTTCATGTTTCTAAAATCCAGTTATCACTTGGAGTTCAGCTTTATAGTTTTAAATCATCCAATTAGACTTTTAGTGAAGGTCATGCGATTTTTGTTTGAAAAGCAGCCCAAGAAATGACTACTTGTTCTCGCTTAATGATTAATACCTGCAAACGTGTTTATTGATCTAGAGGAACGCCCTTTTTTGTGGCAATCCATTTTTCGAACTAAAGTTTCAATATTTATTTACCAAAGCGACATATAAAATATATCCTAAACGATAATTTAAAACAAATAATCATAATGAGTACGTTGTTTTAAATTACATTAAAACTAGCTCATCGGGTGGTTCATGGGCAGCGTGGTAGCTTTCGAAGTACACATCGAAGTTCTACTACTGGCATCAAATTATTGATTCAATCAATCAAAGCCCATTATTCAATCCACTTTATTATTAATATTGGTATTGTTATTATTATTATTATTATTATTATTTTTTTATTTAGGATAAATGTTTATTGTGCCTTAAAATTTTCAAAAATCGTTCACCACTTTATCTCCAATGATGAATTCAGATGCATTTTCAAACCTATTACTACTTTCTTTATAACCATACCAAGGCCTATAACTAGCGGAACCTGGAAAGAAAGAATGATTTTGATGGAATGGTGATAATGAATATTCAAGAAATGGATAGTCATTACGAATAGCGAAAGGAGAGGCAGGAAACACACGAGACCGAAAGACGCCTCTTGCCCCACCTACGGATTGAACGTGATTGGGCAACGGCTTTGTAACACAAATGTCTGTGAAGGTCGTGTGGTACGTTCTGAGAAGCACTGATAACGAAAGTTTTCCCAGTCTCTACCCCCAACGGGCGCAGGGCCACGGTCTCTTAAATCCAGCGCCCCCTGCCCCGCCCCCCGGCTCTCGAGGAGCACGTAAGCACACGTGAGCACGCCACGCCTCCAGAAGCAGGTCACGGCGGGGCGCGGGCCGTGAATCAGGCTGCGCGGGGGGGCTGAGGCTGGGCGGGGAGGGTCGGCAGGGTGAGCTGGGCGGGTGGGGGGGTGCTGGCGGAGGATGGCGGGGGCAGGCGGGCGGAGCGGGCGGGGCTAGGCGGGGCGGGCTAAGGGGGCGGGGCTAGGCGGGCGGGGCTAGGCGGAGGGGCTAGGCGGGGCGGGCAGGGGGAGGGGCAGGGCGTGGTAGGGGGGGCGGGGCGTAGGGGGCAGAGGCGAGGCGGAGAATGACAAAAATCGCGACGGAAGCTGCTCGGAGGCGGGGCGGTGCGGGGCGGAGTCGGGATCCCCGCCGCGGGGACGGTGGCGGCGGCGCGCAGATATTTAGAAATATGAAGCACGCGGCGCGAAGCCCGCTCGCGCCCGACATATTGAGATATACGTCACGGCCACGTGAAATGCGCGGCGCATAATGGAAGGGTAGCGAGTCGCGAGGTGCGTAAAATGTGAATATACGATGGCACCTCGCTGAAATAGCGTGTGGGCGTGCCGGGCGCGTCATCCCCCTCCCCCCCACCCTCCCGCCTGCCCCACGCCGTCGATGCCACCGGGTCACCCGGCTTCAAAAGTGCAAACCAGCAGCCACGCCTCCCACCATCACAAGTCACTCGTTTGATTGATTGTTTGATGTGCTCTTTCATTTCCGGGCGCGACAGCGGCTGTGTTCATTAATCCCGTAAGTGTAGTGAATGTTATATAACGGGAAGTGTTGGGGTTCATCTATTGTTGGAACGTGAGATCTTACGTGGACCTCTACGTCAGTTGGCGGAATCCCTATCCAGTTCTACCCGCCACCGGGGCTCCGCCCCCGCCGGGACAAGCTCTTGGCGCCCGACTGGTCTCCCAGCATTCGGGGTACAGCATGAAAATGCGTGCGTGTAAGGGGAGAGTAGGGGGTAAGGATGAGGAAGGAAAGATCGCGCACGACTTATGGCCCGTTTGTTAGAGTGGTGCTCCGTTATGACCCTGGAATTGACACGACAAACCACCGATAAGAGCAGCCCGTCGCTTAAATTCTCCAGACAGAGGCTGATTTCGACCAAGGTATCTAGCTACAATACCGGCAGCGTGTATGCGACTCTGACAGTTGAATGCGCTATTCTTGCACACTACTACGCACATGGCACCACCTACATCATAGATAAATTAAATCTCAAAACATTAACACTTATTGACAAGCTATGACCGTCTTGATATCATGTTCATAACTTTCGCCAAAGCCTAATCTTATCGCCTCCACGACCTCTTGTGAGTCAGATGAGCGGCAACGCTGAACTCTGGCTGTAAGAAAGTAAGCAAATCCTTGCAAGCCGATTGCTTCAAAGCAAGACGCATGACGTACTACAGCACGCGGCGATTGATTTATTGATTTTTTCGTGTTTCCGGGCGCGTCAACTGCTTTGGTCATTAGTCACGTGAGTGTGATGCATTATTTTTCTCGGGAGATGGCGGTGATTCCCCCCCCCCTGACGGATGGCGAGATCCGGCACCGACCTACCGACGGCTAGTGGGATTTTACCCCTAACCAGGACTCTCCCACCAGCGGGACACCGCCCCAGTATGGACAAGCTCAAAGCTCCCGACCGGTCTCCCGGAATATGTGGTAGTGTGGTGCATGTTAGTGTAAGTGTGTGTGTAAGGGGGTGATGATAGGACAAGGAAGAGGAAGGACAGATCGCGCGCGGTCCGTGGCCCGTTTGGTAGGGTACTGCTCCGACATTCGCCTGGTGTTGATCGGAGAAACCACGGAAAACTACCGATCAGAGCAGTCGGCCGCTAGAATTCTCCTCCCGACAGCGACTGAATTCGACCTAGCTGAGCACGCGGCGAGAAAACAGTCCGAGTCGCTTATACGCTGCCGGTACCGTAGTGTTGCAAACCCGCCATCAGGGACTCGATGCCTAGGACCTCTGGCCAGAGACGCTGTGGGCGCTGTTTATGTTGAGCAGCGGCCTCGGGGGCGTTCGAGCGGTGGCTGCGGGTGGGGGAAGCGACGCAGGTGGACGCGCTCCCACTGCAACCACCTAGGGCGACTCCGCCCGCCCACCTAGGGCGACACGCTCACGCACGGGAGGGTTAGGTCACCGTGCGCTACTATATGCCATGGCCATATACCATGGCATATAGTAGTATACCATGGCCATGTACCTATATACCATGGCATACTATATGCCATGTACCATGCATAGGTCGATCTGGATGGCCGATGTGGCTAAGAGCGAGTACCGACTCAGCGCTTCGGTCCGAATGGCCGCGGGTTCGATTCCCGCCTTGGGCATGGCTGTTTGTCCCTTGACTCTGTACGTGTTGTCGCAGAGGGCCTGGCGTTCTGCTGACCCCAGATCAGTGGAGTCCGCAAGTGTGTTGGCTTAGTGTATGGTCGAATATGCGTCCCATCGGGACGTAATGGGTAACCGGCTGTTGGCTGGATAAAAGCCCTAGAAAAAATAAACTATAGTACAGGAAAAGTTTTCAAATCATCTCAACAAGACGATCTCTAATTTTTGGTGCTAAAATTCGCGTTTAAGGTTTTTTTGACCTGTAACTTCGAACCCACTTCAGGGTTAAGGTCCATTAAGATACTCCCATAATGATTAAGATTGGTAAAAGCAGTGAGGAGATCCACGCAATTTTGTACCCGTAATCGAGACTAACTTCCTATAAAATTTCTCATGACCGGTTCTAAACGAATTGCGAAAACATTAATTTCATCAGGAGCTAACGTTCGAGTGGGTATGTATCCTCTGTCTAGACTGTCGATTCTCAGTACTTTTAACTATCTTTATAGACTTCTCATAATTCGAAGACCACACTGGCATTATCTCATCCCCATTATGTTTCGCATCTCTTCATTCCTTGGCTGAACACGCCGAGCTCTCACCAAAAATAATTGATTTATTTCGGCAAAATAGCAAAAAACTGCATGTGACGTACAAAGGAGAAGTAGAGTAGTAAACTAATGTACTTCAAGTCACCTCAAAGATATCTTATTAAATTCCATTTAATCACGTCTTACAGATTTTTCCATTCTCCTTACATTCACCTCGTTCTCAACTAAATGTCAATTACAAAAATATACGATCAGATGACGATCCTTATCGATCCGAAGTGACGATGATTTTCTCTCCCAAATGAAGTTAAAGACAGCCACATGTCCTCTCTCCTCTCATAACAGCACTCACGCTGGGTTTGACCGATAAACAAGTGGCGACGGAGGTGTCAACTGCGGCAACCAGGGCGCGCCACACATCCACCGCGGGAGTTCCATACTCCAGTGGCCTCACGCAGTACTGGTCTGCCACCTCCAAAAACACGTCCCCTCCCGCCCCGCCCACGCCGACCCCCGCTCTCCAACCCCGGCCGAGTCCCGCCCCGCACCCGCCTCCGCTACCACCGCCACAGCCGCCCTGATGCGCTTTTGTTCGCCCGCGGTCGGAATTTATTCGATTCGCGGGAACTCATTACGTCGACGTTGTTTATTTACTGGGCGCTTATTAAATATTCATGGTGTAAAAATCGCGGCGTAATAGACGCCAAATATTTCGCGTGTACGGAGCGGAAGAGAGCGGGGCGGGAAGCGTGGCGGAGCGGGGAACGTGGCGTGGCGAGGAGGGTGGCGAAGCGTGGAGGGGAGCATGGCGTGGAGGGGAGCATGGCGTGGACGGGAGCATGGCGTGGAGGGGAGCATGGCGTGGAGGGAGCATAGCGTGGAGCGTAGCGTAGCGTGGAGGAGAGTGTGGCGAGGAGGAGTGCGTGGCGGGGAGGGAGTGCGTGGCGGGAGGAGCGTGGCGGGAGAGCGTGGCGGGAGGGAGCGTGAGGGAGGGGAGCGTGGGGGGAGGGGGGCCGGGGGGGAAGGGGGCGGGGGCGGGGGGGGGGGGGCGGAGCCGGAAGCGGGGCGGTGAGTGCAAAAGTACGCAACGTGGGGCGGGGCGAAGAGCGACGGGGATTGGCTGGGAGTGGGGGTCTGTGAGATAGTGCTTTGCTGCGATGGTGTGCCATTGCTTGACGTCCCATGTGAGCTAGTGTGCGTGTTTCTATTGTCGTTGCTGTCGCCTGCAGTTCAACCGTTATGAGTTTACTGAATATGAAGTCTTTCTTCATTTTCGCGCACCGTAATAATTTGATCGTATTTTTCTCAACCTTACCCTACATTTTATTGAGTGTATTGTAGTAATAATTTGATCCCGTTTATCTTATTTATTAATTGCTCACATTTTAAGACCTACAACAGTTTATTTTATATAAATTTTGAAAAAGTAACATTGAAAACATATTTTTCATTGTCACTCTCTTCATTATCAATTTATGTTCAATAATATGATTTTAAATATATATTTTATCTGTATCCACATTCCATCTACGGGTTTGGTGACGTAACGGTTCTAGGGTTCGGGAAGACGGATTTTTAAGAGCGAAAAATCATTCGTAGGCGAGCAAAGCAAAGACGGCTGTACCATGTTGTAGATTTACTGCATGTACTAGTTCCTCAAGCCTCAAAGCAGTCTAAATGCAAATCTCCTTTCGCTGGTAGATGGTGAAAGAAGCGTAGCTAAACATGCATGTTCAGACAGAAGAGCATGCCTGATGCCTTGAGTCTCGCAACGGAAAAGGCATTAATTGCATTCAATCTTTAACAATATTTTACACGTTTTAATAATTATCACGGCTACACGTATTTTTCATCCTCCATTTTTCCTTAACCGTAACCTAGAGAAATTGTTTATAAACCCGGTTTGATGAAGGGATCATTCCCTCCAATTACTCTCCGACCCTTAATTAAAGTTTTCAAATATTTTCCGTAACTCTCGTAAGCGTTTATACGCCGGTTTAATGAGTGATTGACGGATGATCCTTCCAGTTTCCTCTTCAACTCCTCCATAGTTCTCCTTATCACCGTTCCATTCCTGTCGCTTCTTCTCCTCCCGTCCTCTGCTCCTCAATGGCAGCGGACGCCCCCCCACCCCCGCCCTTCCGGCAGCCAGGGCCGGGGCCACGCGCGCTCCGATGGAAACGCCCTGATAAGGGCTCTCGGAGCCTCTCGCCCTTCGGGTTCCCCCACCCGCCGCCCTCTCGCGTCGACGTGGTCGATTCCTCCGACCCCGGCACTCGATCGCCGGTTCGGGACGAGCCAAAATCAATGACTCAACTGCGGTTTCGAAATACTGTTCTATCGACTTCACGCAACCACACGGACGAACGAAAAAGCCACTAGTAACGGCCGCAGTCCGTTAAGGTCAATCGAAAAAATCAGTTGTAGCTGACGGTTATTTCAAGAAATACATCGGTAAGATGTATTACTAAACGTATTGAGCGACAAACGGCCGATATCACAAATAACGGTCTAGGCTGGTATTTGCTCTACATCAGCATAATGATGTGAATAAATACAGCAAAATTTGCACACTCGTAATCTTAAGTTTTACGTAAGGTTTTTCCGGCATAGAAAGATTCGCATTTCAGAAATAACGTAAAACATTTGCCAGGATCGCAATGTACTTCGTCGACTTACATTGAACATATATACGAATTATACACGTTCCGCATTGAGCACTTTTTACTGTCATTTCAAGATGTCTTTAGGTTTCTAAGTAGCTGAATTCGGTTGTATCAATGTTCCAAAATATAAAAATATGACACAACCATTACTTATCAAAAAAGGATTTAGATGACTGTCTTTCCGAAAAGAGCTTGTTTCTTTCCGTTGCAGAGTTTTTGTCACAAGAGTCAGTGTCGATCTTGCAACATGAAAGTTGGAATGTATACATGCATACATACATACCTACCAAGGGCTTTATTTTGACGAACGCGATGGAACGGCGTTCCGGTACCTCGGAAATCATTGTTAAATTAATAATAATATATAACTATTTTCATTAAGTTAATAGTTAATCAGGGCGCGTTCCGGAACCTACAATTTTGAAAATCAAGCACTGTATATACACGTACATAAACTTGAACATAAATACATCAATATGTGTGAACATACGTTCACGCATGTTCATATGCATATATAAACACCTAAGGTATCTACGTTATGCCTAACGACAAAGAAAAGTTCTAGTTACGCTTCTTGCTCTTTAGTGCCTCGATCTCCCACTCGAGGGCGCCAGAAACCCTTCCGTCCGGCGCGTGCCCTTCCGCGTTGCCAGCCGCGCGCCCTTCTCAAGGGCCGGCGCTTGAGGGGGCTCGGGACGCGTCTGCCTCTGCGCAAGGGAATGAAGCCCTGCGCCCTTCCGTCCTTGGACGACCTCCAGAGGCAGAACGCAAGGAATTTCCTGCTCGTACGAGTCATGGAATAGCCTTTTGTGTGCATTCCGTATGCTTGTCCAACTACTCTTTTCTGTCTTTCGACGTCCTTATCCCTTTCAAGTCGATCCACGATTGTTTTTTTTCTTTACTTCACCCCATCCGTGACGTCATTGTTGCGTGACCATGTCAATCTACAATAAACTCTTGGTACCAATGTTGCTTGAAAAGTCGTCGGTGGTTGGGCCTGTTTTAACATTAGGGAGTTTGGTTGCAAAGAGATGGTGTGATTGCAGTGTTTGTTGGAATCCGAGAACGGTTCACCAGAATTCTTACTTTTCTACGAAGAACTTACTTGCTTACATATCAGTTCAGTTTCTCTCTAGATACCGTTTTCGCCTGGAAAAAATTTTGTGCACACATTAAACACTACGTTTCTTTAGTTCGTGAGGCGTGCCAGTGAAGTACTGAATATTCATTAATACTATTTATTGCAAAACCATACTAAGAAATTACCTTTAGATAAGTAATAAAATATTCATAAACCATTCGTCTAAACAATCCGATGTAAACATTATCTCCAAATGAAATGAACATAGTATCACTCTGAAATAATAATTATTTAATATTTACTTCACTATTATAAACACCAGAAAAACGCACAAAAATTATTAGGAATTAATTATCAAATAATACGCATGGCTTCACAAGTTCGACGTCACCCTTTGAAACAATTAATATTACAATGAAACTGCTATCTGGAATTTATTTCGAGGGCGAGGGCTGGTGCTGCGGCGAGGTATGGGCGAGGGCGGTGGTGTGGATGAGGGTGAAGGCGGGGGCGAGGGCTGGTGCTGCGGCGAGGTATGGGCGAGGGCGGTGGTGTGGATGAGGGTGAAGGCGGGGGCGAGGGCTGGTGCTGCGGCGAGGTATGGGCGAGGGCGGTGGTGTGATGAGGGTGAAGGCGGGGGGGTGGCTGCGGCGAGTAGGGCGACGGCGGTGGCGTGGATGAGGGTGAGGCAGGGCGAGGGCTGGTGCTGCGGCGAGGTATGGGCGAGGGCGGTGGTGTGGATGAGGGTGAAGGCGGGGGCGAGGGCTGGTGCTGCGGCGGGATGGGCGAGGGCGGTGGTGTGGGGAGGACGCAGGCGAGGGCGTGGACGTTGTGAGGGCTGGTGTGGGAGGTGGGCCGATCGTGGGAAGCCACCTGCGCGGTGTCCGGCGCGCCTACCGCGAAGGCAGCAACCGTCCGCAGCAGAGCGCGCGCGGAAAGGAGTTGATTCCCAGAGTCACCGCGCCCTCCAGCAAACGCGCTCCGCGAGGACGTCTTTTCGCTGCCTCATCCACCTTCGCCCCTGCCTCCGCTTACAGTTTCACATTTACGGAATGGAAGTTTTTCACAGGAAGCTTTTTGCGAGAGAGCTGGAAATTTTTGAAGATGCTTTCATTTCCTTGTTGATCTTCGTCGCGGGCTGTTTCTTTACGAAATTCGTTTGAAAATGGTGACTTTATTAAAGCACTTACTGTTTCGTGTACACTGTATTTCTCGTTTGTATATTTTTAAGAAAAAAATCCGTTTAATTACAAGCTGCTTTCTTATGTAATTTGGTCATTTAAACTAAAATATTTTCATTTTTCATCGTTATTGTAAAATGTACTTATAGACATTTTCTTTCACATTTTCGAGATTGTTATAAAGAATTTCCATGCCCTAAACTCGCATACTGTCTTTGAATTCAATACGTGCGTTGTATTATTACTGTTTATCAAAACTTAATTCGTCTTTTAGTTTTTTAAAGAATGAAATTTTACCAAGTGGAATTCTGTGGAAAGACCCACTTGCCCTATAAGAAAAATAATAAAATAAGACGAAAATAAATTAATATTTATAATAAAAATATATTGAGACCTCGACATTTAAAGCGATATGAAATTTCTTGTATTTTTTCAATGAACTGATGACGGCATTTCATTTTAGTTTTTTTATATTATTTTTAAAATCAATTTTAGAAGTTAAAATAGAATTTCCTAATGGCCGGATTAATTTCGCAAGGAGCCCGAAGCATGATCAAACTACGGAGCCTTTTTCTAATAATGAAATATTAAACATAATCAAAATTAATATCAAATCAATAAAACAATCGAATCAAATTTAGAATTTAAAAATTAAATAAAAACATTTTATATGTTTCGAACTATAAAAGCTACCTACAGAAAAGACCATGTTCAAAAATGGGGAACCATATCCGGAAGGGATTCAACACGTTCTAAATTTACATGAGCGTTCATTAGTCTACAAGTAATTCATTAAAAAAATAATCATGATATGCAGTCCATCAGTGAAGATTATCCACAGCCTGATGACGTCTATATTGACCAATACAACCGACAAAAATTAAACATTATCTAAATGTTAATTGCAAAGAAAAAGTGTTACCTCTAACAACATCACTGAAATTTCTTTGTCAAATCCCCACAATACCAAAAGAACTTTCTATTTTGACCATGCAGTGCCCATCTTGAAACGCTCTTTTTCATAAGTGAATGAGTCAGATCTCTGAAAACGCATGGGCATCGCAAATATATCATTTTATATCCATCAGACACGAAGATGCATCACTCAGAATACGTGAAGATGCTTGGTAACGTGCGACAAAGTGTTCATATTTGAGGAAAATGAAAAAAATTTAATTGAACAATTCTTTGACTTGTCCAAAGTTCTTCAGTAAATCGAATTTCCAAAAATCTGAATTTGTCTCTTATAAAAATGACTGAGATCGGCTCTCCTAGCAACTGCAAGAGCAATGCGGCAGCGTCGTTTGAAGCCGTTGACCCACTTAGCGGCGCCTCCAAGCGAAGACGCCGGGAGAGGCGTCGAGAGGGAAGTCCCTGAGGGCTGCGCGAGGTGTGACGCAAGCCGGGGAGGGGGCGGGCGGCAGGCGGACGAGAGGTGGGGACGGGCGGACGGGCGGACGGGGCGGGCAGGCACGCGGGTGGGTGGGTGTGTTGGTTGGTTTGGGTGGGTTGGTGTGGGTGGGTGGGTTGGTGTGGGTGGGTGGGTTGGTGTGGGTGTGTGGGTGGGTAGGGCGGAGGGGGAGGGAGGAGGGAGGGCGGGGACGGCGAAGGTAGGGAGATGTAAAGCACGGCAGGGTGGAAAAGGCAGAGCGGGGAGAAGAATGACTGGCAGTGCGATTGAGTATACAGCCAGAGTGGAGAGAAACAGGGCAGGGTGTGCGATGGAGTAAAGAGGCAGAGCGGGAAGAAGCGGGGCGAGGGGAGGGCGGAAGAGCGGTTGAGAGGTGAAGCTGGCGGGGCGGGGGGCGCGCGAGGTGTGACGCAGGCAAGCGGGCGGGCGGGCAGGCAACGGCCCTCGGAGGGGTCGTTGGCGCCTTCTTTGCATATGCTCGAGGGCCCCAGGCGCAGCGCGCTGCGCCAGCACTTGCCCCGCCCCCCCGCCCCGTCCCAAGCGCCGCCACTGCAGCGTCTTAGACAACCGATCCACACTGATTGCTTAGAGAGCCGTTTCAGCTAAAAAGAAATGGGTTCTCCTTAATATGATGAACAAATGTTTCCAATATCATTGCGTTGAGAAACGCTTACTTCCTGTCCAACAGTTTCTTGACTATTTCTCTTCTTCAATAACAAATAAAAAGGTTCTGTTTTTAGTGAGGAGAAGCTGAGTATTGCTGGAGAAAAAAATCGACTTTAGCAGGATAACAACAAGGAAAAACACAAATTAGTGAATTGAAGGTGCGAATTACAATAGACATGGCGAAATGAAGAAATGTATGGCGGGCAGGTCAGATATCGCGCCGTCACGAACGTAATTTCTCTCCATTGTTTAGAGAGCTTATACCAAATGGTTTTGGTGAACATCAGAGACCGAGTATTATAATTATTTTCTTAGATAAAAGGTATAACGGACACCACACTATGAACTTCGGCCAAAGTACTCGTATATAAATACGCAGCCGACCGTCGCCGCCCTCTCCCACCACGGTCTGGTGGATGGAAGACAGTGTGGAAAGGGGCGGAGAGGGGATCAGCGGAGCGTGAATTACTTAAATTGAACACTTGTTAGAATACACTCCATTTTCAGACTAATGGATTATTGTGACACATAAATCCGAAAATTACAAAAATTTCAGCTCATCGAGTATAATTCACAGAAGAAATAGCTTTGCAGAAGGCTTGACAAATGATTGCGAAAATTTTTAAGTGTTGATTTCACCGGCGAAAAGAGGTACAATTGAAGCGTGCAGTTGCCTTGAAGGTTGATAATGCGTTCCAGATATTGGCGAGCTTATGAATGGATAAAGTACTTCTAGGAAGACTTTCTTTAATTGGGATCCAGATCTCAGTACAGACAGAGAATTGTGGATCTTCAAGAATTTTCTTGAAAGGACTACAGACACGACGTCAGGACGACATAGCAGATCGGCTAGTACGTGCAAATATTTGTTCCCAGGATTTGCTTGAAAAGTCTTCGAACATCTCCAACACTAAAACCAAAAAAAAACTGAAAAATCAAAAAACTGAAATGATTGAGAATTCAAACATCACAAACCTAAAACAACAGAGACCTAAAATGATTTACTTGCACTATTTTCAGATGTTCCATAAGTCCGCGAGATTTAATATACCAAGCGCTGAAAATTCATTTCGGCTCCGCAGCAGATTCGTCCACGGAGCAAGAGCAAGACATTTTTCTTAATCCCCCACAAATCACGCGTCCGCCAGCGGGCACGTGACACATCGCCCTCCGCCCACAAATCTGCGTCGCCCATCGACGGCGCGCGCAGTTATCGGACGGACTCCTCCGCGCGCGTATATCTCCGCCGTTTGACTGCCGCCGCGCCCGGCGCCGGCGGCGGGGGCGGGGGCGGGGCGGGGCGAGCCAGCGGGAGCACTGGCGGTGACACCGGGGGCAGAGGTGGAAGTGAAGGTAGAGGCGGAGGCGGAGGCGGAGAGGATGAGGCGGAGGCGGAGGCGGAGGCGAGGCAGAGGATGAGGCGGAGGCGGAGGCGGAGGCGGAGGCGGAGGCAGAGGCAGAGGCGGAGGCGGAGGCGGAGGCAGAGGCAGAGGCAGAGGCAGAGGCGAGGCAGAGAGCTCTGGAGGTGACATCGAGGTAGAAGTGGAGGCAGAAGCTGGGTAGAGGCGGAAATGAGACGGTGGAGAGGCGGAAGCAGAGAGGAGGCGGTGACGGGTTGTTGTCGTGGGTAGAGGGAAGACAGCAGAAGGGGGCGGAGGGATGGGGTGGAGGGAAGGCGAAATGGAGACGGTGTAAGGCGGAAGTGAGATGGGGTATCTCACTGCCATGGCAAAGGCAGGGAGCAGGGGGCGGAGGGGAGCACGATGGTGCCATTGTGGTAGTAATGGTGGTGTTGGTGGTGGTGGTGACTATGGTAGCAGAGACGATGGCGGTGATACTGATAGCGGAGGAAGAGGTGGAAGTGGAGGATTAGGCAAAGATGGAGGCGGAGGCAAAACTGAAGGGGGGGGAAGAGGTGGAGGCGGTGATGGAGGAATTCGTGTCCTTGGGCGAGGCAGGGGAGCAAGGGGGATGGAGGCGGTGGGGACGGCGTCGCTGTCACGATCGTAACCGCGGTGGGAGCGATGGCGGTGGCGGGGAGGCATTGATGGAGACGGGATGACGCCAGACGCAGAGATGGAGGTGGAGGCGTTAACAGAAACATCTTGGGCGAAGAGGGGATAGCATTACTTTGGCAACGAAAGTGCTGGCAGTGACATCGGCGGTGAAATCAAGAGATGGAGACGGCAGTGACAACGACAGCGGAGATGGAGGCATCGGTGAAGCCAAAGGCCATAGACAATTCTGTGGATGGTGTTGCAGCGGCCGGGGAAGGCACAGTGGAAAAGGAAAGTTGATGGTACTGATGGTGATGGTGGGACGGGGATGGAAACAGAAGCAAAGAGGCAGCGTGAACGACTGAGGGTAAGGGAAGCGGTTGGGAATGCGGCGAAAGAGGCCTCGCAGGAGGGGAAGCATCGCAGCGGACGAGACGACGATGGCGGCGGCAAGGGCAGCGACAGCGACGTTGGGACGAAGGGGTTCCTTTGGAAGTGCAGGCCCTCACGGCTGCAGCACAGTGGCGACGGAAGCGACAGCTACGGCGGCGGTAGCGGCGGTGATGGTGGTGGTAGCGGCGGCGGCGGCGGTGGTGGTGGTGGTGGCGGTGGTGGCGGTGGCGGTGGCGGTGGCGGTGGCGGTGGCGGTGGCGGTGGCGGTGGCGGTGGCGGTGGCGGTGGCGGTGGCGGTGGCGGTGGCGGTGGCGGTGGCGGTGGCGGGGCGGTGGCGGTGGCGGTGGCGAAGGCGAGGCGGCAACGGCGGCGGCGGCGGTGACAGTGGAGTAGTAGTAGGAAAAGGAGGAGGAGGAAAAGGGGACTGGCATCTCGTATTTCAATCGTGTTTATGAACGCAACATTTCTCGCCTTCGAACGCGCGCCTGAAGTTACGCGCGCGCGGAAGGTATTAATTCACGCTCGCGCTCTGTTCGCGAGTGGTTCGATACTCCGCAGGTTGTGGCGGCGACAACTGTTCGCGCGACGCGCGTGGAACGGGGTGGGGGATGGGGGGCGGTTACGAGGGCGACGTGACACGACACGCGTATCGAAAACGCTGGTGTCTCGTCAAGTGCAAGGATATCATGTTTGAATTAGTGCGGCTGTACCCATACACGTGCAAGAGGGCAGAATATGATCTTTTGCGAGAAACAGAATTCTTGGTTGAAATGTTTAAGAACAAAGCGCATTATGGTTAAGCAATGAGCGTTTTTAAACGTATTACTACATAACCAGAATGTCAGAAAATAACTCGTGCGTAAGAAAAAACATAATAAAAAATCAAAGAAAGAATTAAATAAGAGAATAATATCTTAATAATAAATAATCAGTAAACTAAAATAACATAGAAATGTAAAAGCTAGCTTTCTAGCACGAAGAAAAAATATTTACATTGATATGAATATGAATCCGGAAATTTTAAAAACTAACAACCCTATGATCCTATACGGCCACATTTATTTCAATAAACTTTGTTTCACATTCAATGTTTACCGATGAGAAATAAATTGCCTTTCGTATTTCAAACTATTTGCATTTCGATCACACATAAATAATGCACTGTTATTCTATCGAATCCTGAATCGATAACGAAGATCACATAACTGTGCATTACAAATACAATAGAAATCGATCTTCGTACTTTCATCGGCACTCGGCGTATTACTATTCAGATAATACTATTCGTAATTTTTAGTAAAGAAATATCTCTGGTTTAATTTTCGCCTGACGTTTCTAAACAAGTTTTTCTTAACATTGACCTTTAAACTATCACCAATAAAGCAAACATTATATAATACTGATGTTATATAACATTTAGCAAACATAATGTTATATTCTATTGATCCGGTAATGCGTAGGGAAATTGAAAGAGACGCTTTCAACGCTTCGTTGTTGGACATGCGAACAAGAACCTGTAACACGTGATCATAGGCAGCGTCCGGTGCCGCCTCCGGCGCAAGTTGCTCGTCCGCCTCGCTCCGGGGACAAGCAGAGAACACGCCCAGGGCGCCAGGCCACGAAAAGCCTCGCACCTGGCCAAGACTTCAGAGTTTAAGCTCCAAGCCCCACCCGCTCTCTGTCGCCCCGCCACCGCTGTCTCATCCTCCGCCCCGCACTCCACCCCGCCCTCCGCCCGCCCGCCCGCCATCCGCCCTTCACCCGCCCTTCCCTTCGCCCCGCCCTTCGACCCGCCCTTCGCCCTGCTCTTCGCCCGCCCTTCGCCCCGCCCATCTTCCCGCCCATCTCCCGCCCTCCGCCCCGCCCTCCGCCCGCCCTTCTCCCGCCCTTCGCCCCGCCCCTCGCCCCTCGCGCCTTCCGCCTCCCCCTCCCCCCCCCCGCACCTTCCCGCCCTGCCCTCCACCCGCCCGCGCCGCTTAAACTTCAGGTTAATCTTGATCCGAGAGAGGGAGTTTGGAAATCCGCAGCGCCGTACCGACGCACCGCGCTCTCGGCCGAGAGCCACCGCCTGGATGCCCGGAAATAGACGCGCTCAGCGCCCAAGTTCCGGTGTTCCGCCTGCGGGGAGGGGGCGCGCTTGGCTGTCTGGCGCGTCAGCTAATAAGGCCGGCCGGCTAATAGGGGGTTCAACAGCGCTGCGGGAATTAACGAACATTACCTCCGCTGGTAGGGTTTCTGGTGGCCGACCCGCTTCCTGGAAGGCGGTTTCCGTCTTGTTAGTTCCTTTCCAGTTCGTTTGGGTGAAATTAACGAACGTTACACTTTCTTGAAATAAGTTAGGTAATATTGCCTTGGCCAAGTTGAATCGTTCTTGGACGTTTTGAAGGCGTTAATAGACGCAGTAATTTCATTTCGCGAGTCAAAACTCAGTTTATTTGATAAATGTTCTTTTGTCGACCCAGTGAAAGGACAAAAATGTCTCTGTGTTGGGAAAAAACAACAACAACAACAATAATAATATGTGATTAATAATAAATGAAAATAAATATTTAATGTTCGCATTTAAAATATAATGAAACTAACCTTATTGTGGAAGTTTTTGTAGTAGGTACATTTAAATTTAATGTATAAGAGTAAAGATCTCTCAACTCATCCACTTGCGTTATAAGTTTTCCAAATGAGCATAATTAAGGAAGGCATACCTAAAACAATGAGAAAACTACGATTAGCGCCACATTGATAGAAGGCCCAAAACAGACAAGAATTGAAGAAGTTAAAAAATTATGTATTAGTACATTACATTAAATTAAAACACATTAATATATTTTGTAATTAGTATATTCAAAAAAATAACAAAATAAGATCATTCACAGGAACTAGATTTTGCATACTCTTCTTTCGAGGATTAACAACCCGTCGTCCACTTTCAACAAGCCGTAAGAGTAATAAAAAACAACCATACTTTAGTAACAAGTCGCAAATATAATGTCGCATTAAATAAATTAATTTAAAAAGCAGCAAGATAAAACAAAACAATTTAGAACCAGCCATTTAAACGTACATACGTAAATCAAAGAAATCACATTACCACACAGCGATTCCCACGAATTGCAGCACCTTAGTTCTCGCTTGTGCCGATTTAAGGGAATTTCGCGCTCACGCGCGAGGGGATGCGCCTGTTTATCGACCGCAGTCATCCCGCTATCGCATCGCGCTCCTCGGGAGTTCATTTCCGGTTGTTCCCGCAGCTCCTCAGAGGCGCTGACGACGACGCTCTCTCACGGCTCAAGGGCGCAGACGGCGTGGCGGGGCTCGAGTGGCTGGGCGGGAGAGGGCTAGAGAAGGCCGAGGCAGGCGGGTGAGGGTGGTGTGAGGGCGGGGCGCGAGGGGGTGGTGCATGGTGGGATGGGATGGACGGGCGCGGGGGGAGCAGGAGCTAGTAAAGGAAGGGCTAGAGAAGGCGGAGGCAGGCGGGTGAACGTGATGTGGGGCGGGGCAGGGCGGGTGGGTTCAGTTGAAGTGAAGTGGGGTGGGTGGGTTGGAATAGAGCGGCGCGGCGGGACCCAAGGACACGAGCGGGAGCTAGTAAAGGAAGGGCTAGGAGCGCGGGGCAGGTGGGACTGTGAAGCGGAGTGGTTGGAAGGCGTGTCTCCGCGTTGGGATTACCCAGTGGTGAGCGGCAGCGTGGGGCTGAAGAGTCCGGGGCAAGTAATGTGAAACCGGAAGAGAGACAGGGGAATGACGAGGGACGGGGAGGGGAGGAGGAGAGATTAGGGGATTGGTAGGATTGATCTACATATCACATTCACTTAGTAGGTGTGTGTGTGTACATACGCACACACACACACACACACACACACACACACACACACACACACACACTATTGACCTGGTAGAAGGCGCAGTGCAAAGCGCCTCTGCTGACCCAGAATCCAGGCACGCGTTCTCTAAAAGTCTGGAAATCGTTCGTCAAAAAGCAGCGCGAATATCGGCTCTTAGTCATTGGAAAGCCATCCACTCTATATGATAATCTATCATATCTTATCGTATCATATCGTATTCTCACCGGATGGAATCTGCATCGTCTCAAAATGGCAGAAAAAAGATCATGGTATGGCTGAGAACATCTGAAGGGGGAAATGATTATCAGAATACGATTACACACGAATCAAGAAAATACACTAAAACTGACTGGTACAATGACATGGGAGGTGAAATACGGAAATCAGATCTGCGAGAAGTAGGATTCAGCAAGTATTGGAGCTAAAAATAACAGGGATGCGAAATCGGCGGGTTGGATGAAGCAGCGAATGGTGGAACGGAGAGTAGCACAGCACCCGGGCGGCGACGGTGTGGCAAAGGCGCGTTTCTTAGAGTGCTGCTCCGATATTCGCCCGGTGCTGATCGGAGAAACCAAGGAAAAACTACCGTTCACAGCAGTCTCTTACGAGTATTCTCCTCCAGACAGCGACTGAATTCACCCTAGCTGAAAAGCTAGTGTCGAAAATCCTGCCGCCGTGGGGAGTGTAACTTAGGACCTCCCGGTGAGATGCGCTGTAGTGACATCAGTAGAAGCACTGAGCTACCGCTCCCGGTGCGAGGGGTTGGGGCAAGGAGGGGAGTTACACTGCCGTGCTGGAGTTGGAGGCAGAGGTCTGTGCGGGGCAAGGGGCGGGGCGGGGCGGGACTGGGTGGGGCGGGGCGGGCGGGGCGGGCGGGGGGCGGGGCTGGGCGGGACGGGACGGGGTGATTGAGGGGGCTGGGGACGTGGAAACGGCCCAGCGCGTAAACCGCGCCGCAGGCGTCATCCATCTTTTCCACAGCGCCAGATCTTAAGCGCTCGCGCTCGTTACAGGGTGTCAGGGCTCTCTCGAGTGGGAGGGACGGAGTGGCGAGGGGGGGGAACGGTAAGAGAGAAGGGCAGGCGACGAGTTCGAGTGTCGTGAGGACGGGCGAGCGGACAGGGGAGGAGCGAGGAAGTAAGAAATAAAAAAAATAAAACAATGAGATAAAAATGAAGGAAAAATAAATAAATCAATGGGCCATTTTTTTTGAAAATTTGGAAAATGTTCCAGAGGTTTCATTAAAGTACCCCCAAAATTAAAATATCACTTTCAATTCAAAGGCCGCGACATCAGCCAGATCGATAGCAGAATATCAACATTGGAGAAACAGCTGACGTTTAGCCGTAGCAATGTTCAAAACGACGGACAGATGGACGGGGACAGACAGACGAACGAACATTTAGCCGTCATTGGATTTTCCGGTATCAAGAACCCACAAATCATGGTTTCTGGGTACATCATGTGTTTCAGGATTGTTTCTAAATTTAGCAACTGGTTTTATCTACTTTTCGTTACCAGGGCCCTCTAATAAGAGTTTCTGTGTTTTTTTTTCGCGCAGCATGACATAACTTTCTCTCTACAGCGTAAGCGGTGAGAGAGGGGGAGAGGAAACGAGACAGGAGTGAAAGAGGCAGTCAAGTGGTGTAAGAGAGAAAGAAAAGTATTGTGGCAGCAGCACTAAAAACGAGGACAGGAAGATGGACGCAGCCTCAAGCTCGAAGAAGCGACGCAGCCAGTCGCCTGGAGGGAACGAGGGAAGGCATCCAGGAGGCCGAGCTCGGCCGACCGGACGGCATCTCCTCCCCTCCGCCGACGCCAAGCGGCGACTTGCGGACCGCGAGCGGCCTCCTCCAGCCGGGCCAACGAGGTGGCAGCCGGGCAGCCACAACGGCGGCGGTGGCGAACAGACGGGCGGACAAGGCGTCGAGGCAGCGAGTCCCACAGGAGCCGCCGCGCCCGACCACCCACCCACCACCCACTCACCACCCGGCGGCGGGGCGGTGGCCAACCAGCCAGGCAGCGGCGCGACACGCGACGTTACGCGATGAATTATTAATGGCGCCGCAGTAAATATACATCGGGCGGGGCGGTGGGGGTGGAGAATTTATGCGCGGGAAATTCGTCGCGCCGGCGGAACCGCGGCCGGCGGTGCCCGCGCCGGAGGGCCCAGGGGTGGCCTGGGGGCGCCGGGCAGCGAGCGCCGAAGGGGCCGGAGGGGGCGGGGCGGTGCGGCCGGCGGGGGGGGGGGAGAGTAGGAACAGGGGATTGGGTGGATAGACCAGCGTTAAAGGGGTGCGGGATCGGCGCGGGGACGGTGCACATTAGGCGAGGACGGCGAGCGAGCGGCCGATGGATTGATTAGTGATTCCGGGCGCGTCAACTGCTAAGGTTCATTATTCCCTTAAGTGGAGTGCATGTTTTTATCGCGACAAGTGGCAGGGATCTTGCGCTGGATGGTGAGATCCGGCGCCGATCTACATCGGCTTGTGAGGATTTTCTCTAACTAGGTATCTCCCACCAGCGGGGCAAGCTGTAAGCGCCCGACTGGTCTTGTGACGTGGTGGTGTAGTGTATGTGAGTGTGAGTAAGGGGTGCGGATAAAAAAGAAGCAGAAAGGAAGATAGCACGCGGCCCGTTTGTTAGTGTAGTGCTCTGGCAATCGCGTTGCGTTGATCGGTGAAACCACAGAAAACCATCGTATCTGGCCGCTACGATTCGCCTCCAGACAGCGTCTGAAATCGATCTTGCTAAGTAGAATGTATCGAATATCCCACCACCGTCGGGAGTGGAACCTTAGAACTTCCCGGCCAGAGTACTGCAGAGGTTTCATTTGACGCCTTGAGCCACACACGCCGGTGGGGTGCACACCCGGGTGTGGCCGATGTGACGGTGCAGCACGGAGGAGGTGCAAACAGAGCGGAGCGGGTGCGGAAAGGGGGCGTGGTGCATATTGGCGTGGGGTCGGTGCGGGATGATGCGAGTAGTGTCGGATTTTTAGAGGAGGCAAGGGAGGCCTGGCTGCCCTACAAAATTAACAACACTCACAAATACTAATTTTCTGAACTTAAGAATGACTTTGTCTAAAATTACACATTAATTTTTACGGCTGACAAGAAAGAATGCAAAAGAAGTCGTTTCTCTTGCTGCAAACATAGCGTTACAATTCAAGATGGAGCCAAGCAATTTTTTTTAATGCGTTACACATACTACGTAGCACCACCAAGTACTAGCATGCTTGTGAATGCGGAATACCGGCGGCCCAAGCTGACGCGCGTCTCCCATGTTGCTTGCTTGATTGATTGATTTTTTCGTGTTTCCGGGCACGTCAACTGCTGCGGTCATTAGTCCCGTGAGTGTAGTACATGTTTTTTTTCTCGGGAGATGGCGGTGATCATCCCCCACAGGATAGTGAGATCCGGCGCCGACCTACCGTCGGCTAGCGGCTAGTTTCCCCCTAACCAGGACTCTCCCACCAGCGTGGCACCGCCCCAGCCGGGACAAGCTCTAAGCTCCCGACCGGTCTCCTGGAATATGTGGTAGTGTAGTGCATGTTAGTGTAAATGTGTGTGTAAGGGGAGAGGATAGGACAAGGAAGAGGAAGGAAAGATCGCCCGCGGTCCGTGGCCCGTTTGTTAGGGTACTGCTCCGGCATTCGCCTGGTGTCTTCGGAGAAACCACGAAAACTACCGATCACAACAGCCGGCCGCTAGAATTCTTATCCCGACAGCGACTGCATTCGACCTAGCTGAAAAGCTAGTGTCGAAAATTCCCATGTTGCCATAACAACCTTCCCTCAACCGTTAAGAAAAGAGTAGTTTCGTTTTGTCCAGCTTTAGAGTTGGTTAGGCACGGAGGCTCTCGTGCGTCTGGCCGCCTCCTGTGAACGCGTCTTTCGGTCATAGACAGTTGGAGCTCTGCGGTTGCGAAGGATCCATCGTGTGGCAGTACAAGTACTTTTGCGAACACAATAACATGTTTACTGGAAGTCCAGTTTTCGCGGTGAAGTGATCCTACAAGAAGAGAAATATTAAAATCAAATTCCTCTGCTTGGAATGACCGCAACAAGTTTACCAATAAACCAAAGGTCAACCAAAACTTTCAATTTCACTCCATGATTTCGTGGCTAAATTTGTCTTGAACCAAGTCTTGAAACCCACCGTCCGCAACTGGATTCGCGAGCGCCGCGGGGTTTGCAGAAGACGGGAATGGGGGCGCGGGGTAGTGCAGTGACAGCCTGGGGCAGAGCGGTGCGGGGCGGAGGGCGAGCTTAGGCAGCGGGGACGCAGAGGGGTGTGTGATGGCGGCGGGGGCAAACGCCCCGGTTAGGGAGCCGGGGATGATTTAAGCGCAAAGCGAGATGGGACAGGAGAACTGGCGGAATGTGCAACCATAAGCGAGGGAGAGTGGGGACAGATGGAGCGGGAGGAGCAGCGATGACGAAGCAGGCAATGTGAAAGACTGCGGCTGTCTACTCTGCGTGGCAACGCAGGGATGCGTCGGGCATTTTTCGAATTTAATGTTCATGTATTACCTGCCTTACTCGTAATGGTTTGTTTCTATGACGTCATCATATCGGAATTTCGAAACGACTGTACTACTTTACCCTTTGAGAAGCAAATTATTCGAAAAATACGAAATCAACCAATGTTCAACTTAACAAGTCGCTGAAGTATTCTCTTCCGAATTGATTTGATTTGCTTTTTTCGTATTTCCGGGCACGTCAACTGCTTTGGTCATTAGTCCCGTTAGTGTAGTGCATGTTTTTTTCTCGGGAGATGCGCGATGATCTTTCCCCGCTGGATGGCGAGATCCGGCACCGACCTACCGTCAGTTAGAGGGCATTTCCCCAAACAGGTATCTCCCACCAGCGGGGCACCGTTCCAGCCAAGACGAGCTCTAAGCTCCCGACCGGTCTGCCAGCAAGTGTGGTAGTTTAGTGCTTGTGAGAGTATGTGGGTACTAAGTAAGAGTAGGGCAAGGAAGAGGAAGGAAAGATCGCTCGCGGTCTGCGGCCCGTTTGGTAGGGTACTGCTCCGGCATTCGCGTGGTGTTGATCGGAGAAACCACGGAAAACTACCGATCAGAGCAGCCGGCCGCTAGAATTCTCCTCCAGACAGCGACTGAATTCGACCTAGCTCACAAGCTAGAGTATCCATCGCCCAAGCAGGTCTCCGAGAGGGAAGTCGAAGCGTGGAGTGGTGTGCAGCGGAGGCGAAAGAGCCAAAGAGAGGGGTGGGGAGGGGAGGGGAGGGCTAAGTGGGGCGACTGCGGCGGGGAGCACAAGTGCGCGGCGCGGCCTCAAACGAGGGCCCTTCAACGCGCCGGCGGCGGCCTGAGGAGGGGGCGGGAGGGGGACCTGCAGTGACGTCACAATTGACGACAAGGAGGAAGAACAGTACAAGTGGCTCAAGAAAAAAAGTGAAAAAAGTGACCAGGAGCGGTGGCTCAGTGCATCAAATGACACGGCGGCAGGATTTTCATCACTAGCTTGTGAGCTAGGTCGAATTCAGTCGCTGTCTCGAGGGCAATTCTAGCGGCCAGCTTCTCTGATCAGTAGTTTTCCGTGTTCTCCTATCAACACCAGGCGAATGCCGGAGCAGTACCTTAACATACTGGCCACGAACCGCGCGCGATCTTTCCTTCATCTTCCTTGTCCTATCCTCACCCCCCCGCCACACACAAACTTAAACTAACATGCACTACACTACCACAAATGCCGGGAGACCGGTTGGGGACTTAGAACTTCTCCCGGCTGTGGGGGTCCTCCGCTGATGGGAGATACCTGGTTAGAGAAAATACTACTAGGTCGGTAGGTCGACGGCGGATCTCCATCCAGTGGGGGAAGACCACCGTCACCTCCCGATGAAAAAATGCACAACACTTACGGAAGTAAACGAGACCTCATTGGTTGACGCGCCCGTAAGCACTAATCAATCAAATAAAATATGAAAGAGGAGGACACGGAGGAAATAAAGGATGAAAAATCACACGGGCACAACAAACACAAGGAACAAATTGAACAAGCATAGTGACGGCGGAAATAGCGTGAATGTGCAAAGATGACGAGTGAATGTGACGTAAAAGATGGTAGAGAGGCTGAGGAGAGGATCTGTGCTTGTGGCAACGAAAAGCGATGAAGAACAGTCGGTGGCGACAGCAGCGAGCCTTCGGAGGAAGGCAGTTGGGTTTCCAGTCGATACCAGCGGTAGCGAGATAGTGACAGAGTAGTCGGCGGCGACTTGTCAAGAGAGTAGCGAAATTACTGCAGAGTAAAGAAGAGCTGAAAAAGAGGCTAAGGGACAGCTACAAAGCGTATATGTTGGAAATGGTCAAGAACGAATGTGTGACCAGTGAAATATTTTGTAATTCTCTTGAGTGACGCCGCATCGAAGCCTGGTCACACCAACATGCCGTGGTCTTCTCCAGTAGAGGAATGATGACATGGTGACGACGTCAGAGAAGCCTTTAGGTTCGAGTATAGTATCGGCAATGGCACGCCAAAAAGATCACGGCAGGAGGGAGGTGAGAAGTATCGGATAGAGCGGGGCGGATGTGGCCGCAACAAGCCGACAGATAAAACAGAATAGGTGGCGAAAGGAAAAACACCGGACAGGTATAAATAAATTAGGCGACAGAAAAAGGAGACAATTAACGTGGTGATGTAGTAGGACAGGTAATTCGATGGTAGTGGAAATAGTTTGAAGGCACGTGTATCCAATGGAATGATATAGAGGGGACGGAAGTAGCATTTGGATCCCAGCGTTGGCAGAAGTAAGAGAACGGGCAAGTGATGTCGAATCGCATGACCGGGAGTGGGGGACAGAGAGGCGATGTGGGATGGATTCAGGACGGAGGGAGACGGGGGCCGGTTGAGTAGAGAAGCCGGAACGGGAGGAGAAGCTCCGTCGACGACGGCAGTGGATACGAAAGCAGCGGTGGCGGCGGCGGCGAGGGAAACTGTGACGGGCAGCACTGGTGGGACGGGGGGCGGGTAGGGCGGCGGGTAGGGCGGCGGGTAGGGCGGGGGCGGGGGCGGCGGGAGGGGGGGGGCGCGGGGGCGCGGGGGGGGAGGGCGGCGGGGGCGGTGGAGCCGCCTGGGTGGCGATGGATGCGGTGGTGGCGGCAGAAGCGGCAGTACTCCGAACCCCAGAGCCCGTCCCCTTTTCACCGCCCCGCGAATCTCCCTGCCTGTAAAGAGGCTGCCCGCCGATTACGTAATGCGTTTTTTGACCGCCTTTTCGCCGGCGTGTCTCTCTATGTAACGTTATCCCGCGCCGCCTCCGCTGCCGCCGGCGCTGTCGCGTCCCCTGTAATTTACGACCCACTCGGAATACACTCGCTGCGCCCGCTCTTTGGGAATCATTTGCTGTTCGCACAGCGGGCGCCTGTGTCGCCGGACACGAGAGATCACAAGACGGCGGCTGGCTTTTAAAGGAAAACAGAATCATTTGACACTGACACCAGCACGCGTCCAAGAATAACAACAACCTACTTGTTCGCCCCGTTGAAGACTAAATAAAACGGAGGCGTTCAGAAGGAAAATAATAGCCATAGTAATAAATTTGTGTGAATATCTTTGTCACTGATCTAGTAACTCAGAACTTTTTTTAGCATTACTATTCTTAGTATACCCAAAATAATTTCCGAGTTGTCAGAAACATCAGTGTCATCGCTTGATGATGACTGTGGTTTTCAGTCAAATCATGTTACTTCGGGGTTGTCATCGGGACTTTACAGCACGGCATTAACAAAATAATGATGATAATAAAATGGGAGATTAAATTAAGAGTAAAAATGATATGGATAATTAAATGGAAGGAGAGATGAGCATCACCCGAATTGTGCTGCGACCCCAACTAGCTGACTAGAAGTTCGACATTCATTTACCGTGTTTCGAACCCGGAGGAGTCCGTTCACTAACAGAGTTCATCAAACGATAAAATCTGAGCTTCTTACTGTGACATACGGGTATACAAAAGGATTCAACAAAAATGAAAGAAAACCCAGAAGAAAGAGCACAGCAAGAGGGATAAATAGAAGAAGTAAACAGAGATATAACTTAATATAATAACAAAATACGCAGAGCATGCCTAATTTATGAACTGGGTGGAAAACAATGTTCTTTGCCCAGTGTTGAGTGACAATGGTTCACAGAAGACACATGCAGAATCTCGCCCCAACTCCCGCAAAAGCCCCAGGTCGCATGAAAATCACGCTATTCTCCGCAACCAATCCTTCTTCGGAGGTAACGCTCTAGAGTTCCGAGAACCACTGGTCACCATGCCCGCCGCCCGCCGCCCGCCGCCCGCCGCCCGCCGCCCGCCGCCCGCCGCCCGCGCGCCGCCGCCGCCGCCCGCCCCCCGCCGCCCGCCGCCCGCCGCCCGCCGCCCGCCGCCCGCCGCCCGCCGCCCGCCGCTCCCCCCCAACCCCAGTCCGCCATCACCACAACCCACCCCGCCACTCATCACCTCTCACCAGGCCGCCGCTGACCACCACCGCAACACTGTCCACCGCCGCTGCGGGCCGCCGCCACCCACCGTATGCTACCCTCTTGCCGCCCCCTCCCGCGGACCATTCGCAATGACACAGAGAGAGGCCCCTCCCCCACCCAACTCCATGTTAATATTGAAGAGGCGGCGACGGCAGCGCAAAGCCTTGCGGGAGCGCAGAATTGCAGGCGCATCCATGGAGGGACAGGGCTCTGTGTCGCGGCCTGACCTCATCCTGCTTGCTTCCCCTCTCGCCCCTCCCTTCAGAGCCCCATCAACTTTACATCCTCGCTGTTCACGTCCACACTAACCCCTACTCCTGCCCCGTCCCGTCTAGTGATGGCAAATTTTTCCCACACATCGATACATCGATAATTCGATACATTACCAAAAGGTTTTCGATGACAATGAAAAAAACGTTAATGTTTAAAATATTGATCTTCTTAAAATATGAAAAAACAGGTGGTATTTACCACTGCTATTACCATTTTAATTTTCCCAGAGGACTCGTGAAGCATCTTATCTCAATTTCTGCAAAAGCCCAGGCGGCACGAAAATCACGCTGTTCTCTGCGACCATTCCTCCGCGAACCATTATCCCGCCCGCCGATCGCCGCCGGGCATATCGTGTTTTGCTATTCTTTCATTCACTCTATTCACTTTCATTCATAAGTCATCAAAGTCAATCGTCCAAGATCTAATGTAATACATAATACGCCAATATTACAAGTAGTTTTAAGTATATTCTGGGATAAATCACTCTGTCGTCTTAATTTTTAATCAACATTCTGTATAGACAAGGTTTGAAAAATGCGGTTTAGCGCTACTGCCACGTAAAAAATCAACAAAAAATAACATAAACCTATTGAATAAAAATGCAAAACAGAATAAGCATTGGAATTTTTTTAACAGTACATCTTTATGCTTCTTAAATAATTCTTTAACATACCAACACCTGTACTAAATATTTAAAAAAATGGACCACTGGCGTCAAATTGACACAACCTCCATTCAGACTGTTCGTCAGTGCAAACATTTTTGATGATTCTAAATGCATTAAAAACCCGGGAGCAATGCGCATATTTGGAGTAATTTTAGAAGATAAGTCGATTTCTGACTGCGAAAAGTCTGCCCTGATTACCTCTAATAAACCACAGAATTATTTCCCTCGCCTTCGTTATTAGTAAGTCCCTTTCGTTCGCTGTTAGTAAAATTTCATTTTAAACAATTACTTTGCTCATCCCATTTCTACCCATTTTAAGTTATTTTCAGAAGATATTCAACCTGTTTATTGCGTTTCATCAATGGCTTACTTTTTTCATACAGCGTTAAAATTATAATAAAATGAGACTCCCAAAACAAATCCTCAAAACTAACCATAAAGAAAATTTCCCACACCCTCCCCCAATATAAAAGGGGATTAAAAATCCAAATTAAATCCATTATGCAGGCAACACTGAACAAATTTTCCGAATAGTAAGCGGTTTATTTCCATCTGGGCATCGACAATAGTGATGCATTTTTTTTAACATCGATGTTTCTGGAAAAATCGATGTGAAGAAAAAATTGAACACAAAACATCGATGTTAATATATCGATGTTTTGTTTCAATCCTCGTCCTGTCCGTGTCGTACTCGCGCCCAGAACATAAAACGTTCTCTTCCGTATAACATACAACATCCTTTAATACAAAGAAAAATTTCAAACGCAGTTTTCACCAAAGCTTGATAAAGTTTATCGCATCTCACTTCTCTCGGTAAATACTACTAAATCATTTCTACTTAATTAATTGTGCGCATTCTATTCGTGCTACATGTATACCTAAATTTTAGCTATTTGTAAAAAAAAGTAAAAAAAAAAACAACAAACAAAGAAACTCATGTCTATGGTTCTCCCTCGTGAACTTAAAATGAAATAGAATAGAAGACAATATGAATTATGCAAATACTTCTGGTGATGGTGTTTTCCAATTACAATTACCAACAATCCACAAAAAACAGCAATATAATAATTTAAAGTCAACTTCATCACACCTTGCAAAATCCATGTCCTAGCCGCTTTCTGCCTACACTCTCATATTAATTTAAAATAGTAATAACAATATAAAAAATTAATGTAAACTTCCTAAAAAGAAACACTTGAATCTCATTTAATCTCGTTGAAAATATCGACACTCCTGAGGGTAAGACTTGTTTGGTCTGCCCTGGTCCGCCTTGAGGGCGGTGCTCACGTCCTCCTTCCCTCCCCCTTCAAACCTCGCCCCATTCCTCTGCGTCTCCCCATCATCGCCGCCTCCGTCTACAGCACTCCGCTCGTCCCGTGATCTGCCATTCTCTTTGCTCAATTTCACTTTTCGTCCCCTCCCTCCCACAGCCACCACTTACGTGGTCTGAGCGAACGGACAGCCCATTCAGATAGGTTTAACCACATTCATGTTTTCTTACATACACTACACACTGTGAGACGCCAGAAATATTTGCTATATTGAAAAACTAGGATAAGTTATAGTTTTATAAGCTCTAGTAGAAATTAGAAAAAAGCAGACCCCCCTTTGCAGAAACAGGACATTAAAATTTCTTTGGATACAGTGTTGAAGATGTGGGCGTGAGCGCAAAGTAAAAATTATATTAAGTATTAAATTTAAACCCAGTTTTAAATGTTAAAAATTGAAAGAAAATCATTGTGGTGAAAAATTAGAAAATGTAGAATTCTTACAGAACACTTAACAGTTTTAATGGTTAAAAATCATCTATCATCACGCTCACGCTTATCGCTATTTCGTCCTTTTTATTTTATATTGTCAACGTTGCCAGTTCCGCAGGTGGATCTGATGTTCTCTTTTGGCTCCTAAATCACAATCTTGCCCCCCCCCCCCAACTATCACAACTGGTCATAGGAGCTTCTCACTTGCGCAGACCCAAAGGTTTAAATCACCACAATTTCTATTTAATACCTTTTAATTTCGCTTCAATTATGATGGAGTATTTTGATCAGGTGGTGGCAGATGCTTTCGAAGTCATTAGGACGGGGATAAATTATATTTCCGGCACTCACTCTGCCTGGACACTGTGTTATAGGTCTCTGACGTCTAGCCAGCTCATTGCTGGATCATTTGTATTATCTGTTACATATGTCCTCAGCACACATCTGCAGCACGCGTGAATTCTCCCAATTTCTACCTCGGTCGTATTTCACCCACTTTCATTTCGCTATCAACAACAGGACTTTCCCCGGCTTCATCACGTGGAATTGTTCTCGATTCTTTCAATCAAATACCCTTCCCTTCGCAGATTTAAACACCACAATTTCAGTTTTACACTGTTTAATTTCCATCGGGACCCTCCAGAACCAACCGATGAAGTAATAATTTTCATGATATCACTTTCTCGGGTTCCCAGAAGAGATGGGTATTGTCGTCGTGGAATTCCGGGAAAAGTAATTCCCGAATTCTCATTGGCAGTTGTTTGACGTGAGCCTACTTTTATATTGAGGCAATGCCGTTTTAAAACATTAATTTTTCTAAACGGTCGAAACGGAACCATAAGTATTCTTGCGAGTCAATATTTATTTACTATAGATTCTTTCTTGAAGCAGTCAACGACAATACATTTCCTACGTGAAATGTGAAACTACTAAATGAAACTACTATGTGAAACTACTAAATGAAATATTTTATAATACTTGTATTAGATTCTACTGGTTTTATAAATTTCCACTGTTTCCTACTTTCGACTGACTTCAATTTTGGTACTCACCTACTCACCATCTATTAGTTTCGGTAAGGATCATACCTAGAAGAAAAAAGAAAATGAATATTAATTAACGAATAAGTCGTTAAAAAATCAATATAAACAAAAACATCTATAACACTAACAAATATTAGCATTTTTCAGTTGACATCGAAATTGTTTCATTTTTTTTTATTTTCCCCCAGGTTCCTGGTTATCAAACAAAACACAGTCACGTTTCACGTGGTCGAAGACTGCATAGTTTTCTTTCAAAAACTGCGTGCATTGGAATTAGTAATATAAATAATTATTTTCATTGCGCTTCGAAAGAGGCAAAGCAGATTTCTTTTCTTCTTCGTATAGCAAATTGGAAAGCAGGGTGCACAGTGCCGAGGAGGGTCGCTTACGAAACGAATGGTGTACGGAAGAGACGGGGTAGAACGGAGAGAAGAACGGCAATGCGAAATTAGTGGGATGATCGAGAATATCGGGGGCTGAATTTATTGATGAACTTTCCCACGAGTTTCCTTCCTTCCCGAGGTGGGAATTCGGACGCGCGTTAAAGAAGTTTACTGTCGCGATTTATCATGGTTCAGGAAAAGGAAAGGCATAAGAAAGTCGTAAGATGCGCGATAATGGGGAAGAGAATTCAATGAGCAAGAACATGCATTATGAAAAGATGTGATAATCAAACAGGGAAGAAGACGTAAAATGAAGAATATGCAAAACTAAGCGGTAGAGGGTAATAAAACCTTGTAACATAATTACTCTTACATTTTCTTCGGTACTTCTCCCGTTTTACCACCTCGTCTAAATTGAAAAATATCTTAGAAATAGATATGCAGATTTCTACTCTTTCTCTAACTTTAAGATCACTTATTTAACTAGTTTCTTTCCTCTAGACGCAAACCTATCTAGATTATCTGCAGAACCCTCAATAACACAGTTACAATGATTCCGTAAAAACTGCTCAGCATGCAAAGACGAAACCATGAAATCACATAGCTTAATTGCGAATTCAACTTACAAAACACTAGAAAAAATACATCTTATAATTATTCATTGTAAATTATTCCAACAATAATCTGTTCAAGAACAAAGGCGATACGGTAAGTGCCTGCCCCGGAAGGCATCAAATGCCGCACCACCAACGCTCATTCTTCTTCCTGAGATGACGAGTAGTGATAACAAACGTTGCTAATGCCGCCCCTTGTGCCTCCTCTGAAATCAGTGATCTCGGGAATCGTCGCTGTCCTCAATGAAGCTAGACCTCATTATCTTCCAATATCCGGCCTACCGCCACGTGGCAACGCGGGGGAGGCAAAGTCTGCCAAAGTCCCGCCCTCGCTAGAAGCGGAGGGAGAAGGGGAGGAGGCGTAAAGGAAGGTGAAGTGCAAGGGGAGGGGAGGAGGCGTTTGGGTTGAGGCGAGGCAGCACGCGATGGCTCGGAGGGAAAAGGAGTTGGTTTTGACGGCGAGGAGAGAGCAGTTGCGGTGTCGTATAGGGGAGTTAGGGGCGGAAAGCGTGCAACAGAGGAGGTGAGGAAAAGAGACGAGAAATGGGGAAGGGCGGAGTCTGGCGGTGAAGCTTGCATGATATGATGGACTGTTTCTCCTCCGCGGAATGCTGATATGAAAGGCGGAGCTAGAAGAGATTGTGTCGCGCTTTCTAATGTAGTGCTTTGGCATTCCAGTTTCTAGTAATTCTCCTGGAATTTTTTGTAGTTTGAATTCAGGATTGTGAACTTGATGTTGGTTACGGAACACCGATTTGTACTTTGTATACATAGCCATGTAATCTATGTCTTGTGGTTTGGATATGAATGTGAAATTGTGACGGGGTCAGAGAGGAGCTGGAAAGCGGGTTGAAACACCGTGGTATGTGTGTGTGTGTGTGTGTGTGTATGTGTGTGTGTGTGTGGAGAGAGAGAGAGAGAGAGAGAGAGAGAAAGGGTCAGGGAAAGGGAAGCAAATTAGAGCGGAAGGGGGGCGCGACTGTAGTCCTTGTGGAAGGTGATATGAAAGGACAGATGCCGCAAGTGGACAGGGAAAGAGTGTATAGGTAGATTGCGGGTAGAGATGCTGAAGGTGTGCTAGAACGAAGTCGGAAGCAAATTTCAACGACGACTGGAAGATGGCGGAGTCCGAGTTGACGGCAAGCACGGTGATTTAAGGGAGAAAGGAAAAGTGAGCAAAGAGGAGGAATCATACAGATGAGGCAGGGGACATAAGAGATAAAAGTGGTTGCAACCCAGGCCTGGATCATCGTGAAAGGGGTTGTCAGTGGATGACGGAGGTGGACTATAGAGAGGTAGAACGGGCGGCTGTGGCAACAAGAGGCGGCGAGAAAGCATGACGTGTTCGATCACCCGAACGGGAACAGATTGGAGCAGGAGGCGAGGTCTGCGCCATTAAAGGGGCAGACAAGAGGGATCGGTAGAGTCGCAGTTTGTGGGAGGGTTGGGAGGAGTGGTCGTTGTGTTGTAGAACGGAGGAGGGAAGGATAGGCGATGAAAGGTGGCGAGACCCAAGCGGGATTCCGTTTCGAAAACTGTGCCCAGAGCAGGGATGGAACTGTGTCGGAGCTGGAGGGGTGGACGGTGGCAGAAGGAGCAGGTGAGAGAGATCGGTATAGACGGGGTTAGGAAGGGTTGGGAGGAGGGGTCGTTGTGTTGTAGAACGGAGGAGGAAGGATAGGCGATGAAAGGTGGCGAGACCCAAGCGGGATTCCGTTTCGAAAACTGTGCCCAGAGCAGGGATGGAACTGTGTCGGAGCTGGAGGGGCGGTCGGCGACAGAGCGGGGAGGGGTGGGGGAGGTCGGCGGGCGCTGGAGCGTCCACGCCCGCGGAGACAGCGAGGCTTTTAAGACCTAATACTCGGCAAATGCCCTCAGCGCGGCAGAGCCTCGCCCTGCGTCGGGAGACTTGGCGAGCCATCAGCGAACGACACCCGGGCACCCACTCCGCCTCGCTGCTCTTCCAGCGGCCTCGCCCCCTCAGCACCCGCCAAAGAGCCCTCTATGTGTCCCACGTATTTTCCACGTCGAACTGCATTTCCTACGAGTTGTAACTTGTGGAATATGGCAGTACGTATACGTAGAAGTGTAGCACGTTTTAAATGAAAAAAACCTCATGTCTAATGTCTGCCCAAGAATTGACGATTTATTCTGGGTAACTTAACCGCTTAAGCAGTACACCAAGATTGCATTAATCACTTTCGAGAAATAAATACAAAGTTTGCCCTCCTCAATCTTTGTTATTATAATGAAAATAATGCACTTATTTAAAATGGTTTGGAAGAAGAGCAATCTATTCTCACAGCCTCGCATTAATAAAATATTGTAAATTACGTAGGTATGACATACAAGAAAGATTATTACCAGTATATATTAATTTATTGAAAACTATAAATAAAGTTAATTTGGTGAAGTCTTCATTCATCATTTTCGTTCCGGTGAAATGGAGTCTCACGATCAAAGCATAATAATCTGAAATGTCAATATATCTGTCCTGAGATTTCTCTGCACATATATTATAGTCCCTAATTTCCCTGTTTTTAAATGTTTTTCCTGATTTAATAGAAATATAACATCTCGTATGCACATTTCGGCGTCCGATCCTGTGCTATGTGCATTAAAGATAAACTAGCGGTGCTAAAAGTGCACGTGATTTCTCGTCCGTATTTTCATGCAAAATTACCCAATATGTACTCAAATTTTCGAAAAATTGTACATACATTATTTCAAAATATATCAGAATTAAGAAACAGATATTAAGAGAAAAAATTTCTATCTTCATAATTGAAGTTATGATAAGACGCCAAAAACCTTCTGAATGTTTGCAATTTTCGAAAAGTGAGTTTTGAACTAACATGATACCTGATCCATTCTCTTAAATGTCCTTCACACTATCCAACAACCAAAGTTAATAAGAAACGATGGAGCCATTTTTTTTGAAAATGTGGAAAAGGTCACAGGGGCCTTCGTATCAAGGACCCACATGTCATTTGTGATTCGTATCAAGGACCCACAAAGTACGGATTGTGGTAAAACCACGTGCTTTAGCAACTGGATATATCCACTTTTTGTTATCAGGGCCCTGTGATAAGAGTGTTTCAGCCGAAAATTCGTCGTTTTTTCGCGCAGCATTACATAACTTTCTCTACTGCGTAACCGGTAGCGAGGAAATAAAAATGTTTTAAATTTAGTACGCAGGTGACACAGAAGTACCGAATTAATATAGCAAACGTACTATGGAAAATTTATAAATCTATTTCAACTTGTCGTTTATGTTTGGTTCTGTAAAGTACAGGAATATCATTTTTCAGAATCCGCTTACGTTTCAACATTGAACCTAGTTCGTTCTTCAAGCAGAATTGCAGTCACACGATTCTTTCGACATTTTCCAGCTTGATAAATTTCTTGGTTTTATATATTGTTTTGCTTTTATTATGGGACAGATTATTATATTTGTGAAAACACAGCATGTTTCATTTTATAACACTCAAGGTAAAATGATTTGAAGAAACTGACCGTAAGGGAATCAAAGGACGAGGGTTCGCCCTGTGCTGTAGTCCATTCCGCCCAAACTCTCCCCAACCCGTTCTCTGGCCCTGAAGCTCGAATGCTCTAAATCCCCGCCCCCCATCCCTCTGTCCTCATCCTTTTGGCTGGGCTCCCCGACCCGTTCCGCACCTTTACCTTCAAGAACACCCCCTCCCACCCCTCGCCTTTCACGAGAGGGTTGGCAGGAAGTTTACAGGCGGCGGCGGCGGCGCGAACGCAATGGCGCAATGACGTGTGAAGGAGGAGGCGGAGAAGAAGAAGAACTTAAGCAAGATATGCCCGAGATGGATGGGCACACACTCCACCTGCCAGCGCCGTGCCTGGCCGGGCACCAGCGCTTCATTTCCGGAGGGCGGCCCTTTGTTTCAGGCGGAACCCCGCCCTCCGCCCTCTTCGCCCCGCGCTCCGGCCCTTTCGGCGCCTCTCTTTCCGAACAGAAGCCGCCTCCAGGACGTGTTCGTTTAATTGATTCGCGCTCGCTCGCGTTATCTGGCGAAGATGTAATGAGGCGCGCGGTGAAATATGAAGGTCGTTTTGGTTCAAATCACGTGGCTCAAGCGCGGCGTAAACGTAATTAGCATATTCTGTGATTCTATCTTGTGAGTGAAGAGGGGCGAAATACATAATTTGGGGGCTTTATTGCAATAATCTTACACATAACTGTCTACATTGTGCAAGAAATAGTGCATCAAACTGTACGTGAATTTGAAATTCGCGTCTTGGAGCTGTGAACTTTCATACGCAATAAATACATTTCTATGCTATCTACACGGAAAATTTGAATTATGTGAAAGTTCTCACGTCTTTATGCTGTTTGTAAAATCGAAAATATTTCATTGTCAGAGTTAAAAGAACTTTGCAAGCTGTCATGAAAATGAAATGTTTTTTCGATATAACTTTATGAACCTCGATATTCAATTTCATTTACATCATTTTGAAACAAACCCTACATTTTATCCCTTATTTTGTCTCTTAGAGCTATGTTGCACGTTATTGAATTACACACTGTTAAGAACTCTTTCAAATATACTACTGTAAAACATTTCTTCCATTCTATTTTAAGGAAGTTGACTTTATTAAGCGACTCGACTGAATCATATGAAATGTTAAAAATGCGGGAGAAAGAAAATTGTGAATTTATGCGTTCTTTTCTCTTCTCAAAGGTTCAATTAATGATGTTTTTCTCGTACAGTTTACGACATACATTGGAAACTGGACAGCTTTCCGATGAACATAAAAAACGGGTTCGTTTCAATTTACTCACTTGTTCGCAATTAATGTTCTCCCAGCAGGCAATCAGAAATTGATCTACGCTGCTGACTCGAGTTTCTGTAATATCATCCGACTTTTCCCACATTCTGATTTTGCGTATCCTTTGTCTGTATGTCTGTACCGCGTATTTTTTGCTTTCGAATGCACTTCCTCACAGCTCACATGTTTCTGAAAACTTTTTCCTTTCGAATTAGGTTTTAAAAGGTCAACACGAAGAATCATTCACTCATTACTAATTAAAAATTGATTAAGTTTACTTGTGTCCCAAAACTACACAAAAGGCTTCACTATTTCATCAACATGCCGTAGTAATACTTCTTCTAACATTATCGAACTATGTGCAGGACGAAAATCGCCTATTTCACAGCAGATAAGATCACTTTACTGATTTTCTTTTAAATGTGTGAACTGACTCAATCGAATACTGGATAATGTTTCTTCAAAGAATCAACATTTCACGCCTTCGGAACCTCCTTCCACTTTCGCATTAATTTTCCGACTTGCCGAGACTGTATGTCACTCAACGCCTTCTGATGATATCATCTCTTCATTACCTCAATTACCGCCAGTTTTTCTACTTTTGTCCTCTTTTCCTGCATTCACATTTAATTTTGAAGGGCCTCATCAGGCCTCATCACTTATATCGTGGTCACGGAAAATTAGCACCTTAATTCTTGCCAACAAAATAAAATAAATTTTTCACTTCGCACCCTGATGAAAATAAAATATACGTTGACTTCAATTTACCCCATTTTTCTTAATTATTGTTAATACTATCCACTCGTTTCTTGAAGCAGGCTAAACTTAGTTGCTTAACTTAGTTACTTAGATTGTAATTGAACAATCTGGGTCAAGCAGCAATTATACCTGAATGATATTTGCTGCTCTTATGAAAGATGAAGGTGTTAAGTCGTACTCAACCTTCTTGCAAAGAGCAGAATTATCCGAAACTTCAGGAAGCCGAATACTACGCTCACCACCACAGACATTTGAATACGTGGCATTTAATGGTGAAGGTTTCACCAACAAAGTCGTGTAATGGATAATAGCTGGACTGGATAATAGTTGTCTAACAAATGTACATACTATACTCCCTACATCTTTACCGCCTAGGTAAGGAAAATTCTCGGTTAATTCTGTGTTGGTTTTCGTGCACTCATATTGCCTACATTTTAGAAGTGACTGGTGTATAAAATAAAATCTGTAAAAGTGAGGACGATTTTGACACCTCATCTACCGTCTATTAGATTACTACAGCTAGAGAAAGAGATACAAAACAAACATGGAAGGGGAAACAAACCCGCCGCCTTGTATGTCCGCCTTTCTCCTCATCCCAGATCTCTCCCATCATGTAGTTATCCCTTTCCACCCAAGTTCGCCTCCGCCTACATCTCTCTTTTACTATCTTAGGCAATATACTGCTGTCTTCCGTCGTTCGCAACCATCTTCTTGTCCCTTCTCGCGTGTGTCCTTGTTCCACGCCCTCTCTTGGTCTCTCGCGGTGCTATCATTTCCTCCACCTCCCAAGCACCCTACCTCTTCTCGTCCCATTCCCGCTGCCCACGCCAACTACCCGTATTGCTCCATCTTTATCATCATTTCCTCCTCCTGCCTTCGCAGAATTTTGTCTCCCCATCACCCAATCGCCCCAACCCTCTCTCCCATCAAGTCGTCACCCACGCTTCCATTGCCGGTCCTTCGATCTTCCTCCCCGCCGCGTTCGAATTAAGATAGCAACCAGGAACGCTACGCTCATTCGCAGTGGCGCCCCCGCCTCCGCCCCCCGACTCCGCGCCTCCCCGACCCCGCCCGCCTCCCCGCCCCGCCCGCTTCCCCGTCCCGCCCCTTCCCCGACTCCGCCCACCTCCCCGACACCGCCCGCCTCCTCGACTCCGCCCGCCCTCCCCACCCCGCCCGCCTCCCCGCCCCGCCCGCTTCCCCGCCCCCGCCCGCCTCCCCGCCCCGCCCGCTTCCCCGCCCGCCCGCCCCCGCCCCACCGCTTCCCCGCCCCACCCCGCTCGTCTCCCCGACTCCGCCCGCCTCTCGACACCGCCCGCCTCCTCGACTCCGCCCGCCTCCCGCCCCGCCCGCCTCCCCGCCCCCGTCCGCCTCCCGCCCCGTCCGCCTCCCCGCCCCCGCCCGCCTCCCCGCCCCCGTCCGCCTCCCCGCTCCCGCTCGCCTCCCCGACTCCGCCCGCGTCTGCGCCCCTGCCTCCTCCCGAGCAGCGCCGATCAGCGAATCCCACCTCACTCCGCGGCGATCGACGCCCGCCTGGAAACCCCCAGGCGCCCCCCCCCTCCTCAAGCAATCACGAGAGATTATACCCCATCCCCTCCTCCCGCGACACGACGCGACGCAGGAATTAAATAACCGCTTTGCGTCCTTGAGCCGCCTGCCAACGCGCGGTTGCGGATGGGAGAAGAGACGGTATTAAAACATGGGGCGGATAAGTGCGAGGAAATTGAAGGCTTTAGTTTCGACCTCCCTAGAGGATTGGTTATAAGTGATTTTTCTTTATTGGGAAGTATAATAGATTCTGTAGTGATTTCCTAGAAAATTCGTTGCGCTAAATCTCTTTGTGATCTACTAGATAATTACAAATTGAGCTCGACTTTGTTTTGTTCGCAATATTCATAAAAAAGGTAATGGAAACTGTTTTGTAAAATGTACGGTAATATTAAAAAACTTACACTGGAAGTATCGTGTGAATACAGAAAATATTAGAGAATGTTTCTGTTTCTTTCACATGAAATTATTTGAAAAGACATTAATTTGATTGTCGCGTCCAGAAATTTTGATTTGTTAAAAAAATTATAATTTCCTGTTAAATGCCTTGAATAACGGAACTACTGTACCTTAATGTTCAATGAAAAACGTGGTTTGCGAATTGCAGAAAAAATTTTCTATTTCACACAAGTAAAAGACTTTCTACCAGAATTTTGTAGCAATTTAAAGATTACAACACAATTTTTATCTCCGAAAGTTACCAGGAATCTCAGATGCGTGCGAGGCTTTCTCCCTCCATACTTATCTTTTCACAACTCTTTTTTTCTTTAAACGTATAAAACGTATTTTATTTTCCTCCATCTAAAGCTTTTCATTTTTGCCGAGCGTGTCTACCAACGCACGACTATCAATAATTATGAAACATTTTCGAAGAGGAGGTACGATACATGAGAGAATGCAATGTCAATCTCAGATTCCAAAATGGTTTGATCTTGTTTTGAGAAGCATGTAATTCAATGAGTTTGAACTGCACGGGAAGGTTCAGAGGTGGAATTTAACGCACGAGTCATCGGAATGCAAATGCGCACACTAACGACTCCCATTGGCAGAGGTGACGTGGAAGAGCCGTGGCCTTGACCAGCGAGACAGAGGCAACGCAGGTGGACGGCGTCCACTGCCGTCCACCGCCGTCCATCCGCCCACCGGCTCATACAGCGCCCGCAGCAACAGGTAACGCCACTCAGCCCTTCAATCAATCGATCGCCGCCCGAACAACACCCGCCTCGCCTAGCCTCGCGCCGCGGGACACACTTGGGCTGGACCCTGGGACCCCGGCTGTGCGTTCTCAGGTACTAGAGCCAGACGAAATAGTTGATACCAAGTTTACACCTACACGATCCTTTCGAATTCATTTAAGATATTAAGAAAGAAATATAATGTAAATATTTTAGTAATAATATATAGTAATTGGAAAAGAAAAGTAATTAAACGCATAGCCGAACATCCAGTGGACATAACTTCAGTCTAACACGAACACAGCAGAAAGAAAATAAAATTTCTTTACTGTTTTATTTAATAAAATTTATAATATTATTATAATTATTTATTTTAAATGAAGGGTAGGCCGGCGGCAGAAAGGCACTGATAAGTTTAGACGTACATGATCGTTTCGAATTCTTAAAAATATTATGAAAGATATTAAATGTAAATATTTTAGTAATGCTATATTAATGTTGGGAAAGAAAAGTAACCAAATGCTTCGCTGAAAAGAAGATCGTTATACATCCAGCGGTACAGGACTTCAGCACAAAATACAAACACCGCAGAAAGAAATTTTAAAAAATCATGGGTTTGCCTTCGCTTCTATGAACATCGCAGGAGTAAAGAACAAAATATACGTATCATTTTATAAGTGAAGCTTGGAAGAAAAGCGGTCTATGTTTAAAACACACAACTAATTAACACAGAAATGTTTAGTAGATGAGTTGTACACATTATACAACCAAACGCTCCACAATTAATAATTCAAATTGACACATCTTCACCAAAAATATTCATGTTATTTCAATGAAGAGCGGTAGCATATAGTAAGTTAGATTCATTTAGTAATTCTGGGAGAAGTCGACCTGTGCTTCCCAAAAGGCAGATCTGAGAATATGGCTAGTTCGTTCGTAGTTCGCTCATATTTCAAATAAAAAATTAAAATGTTGGAAAAGAAGTTGACAACTAGAATTATCAATTTATCAGTAATTAAATCTCCCCAGCAGATCTACCCAAAATGATAATCGAATGATGCCCATTTTCTTCAGAATGTTTGATTCGTTTATGTTCACTAAAAAATAATATATACGAAAAGTGACGTTTGACTCTATATATTGACGTTTTTATCTCCAACGAACGGCTAAGACACTAGTAAGTTCAATAAACTAAAGTTCTGAATCAATATTCTTTGTTTATTATGCCTGAAATATTTTAGTCTCACAAAATACATCTAGCTGATTAGTGTCAGCAGTTTTCAATAGCTATCGCAATATTTCTTCTTTTCACTTTGTGACGGAGAACATTTTCTTTGACGTCCAGTGCGCCTTCACGGAAGGTCAACACTAAAGAGAAATGGCTCTCAATCCTTGACAGAATATTAAGTCACGGTTTTTCAAATTTATTCAGAAACAATTTAGTTGGTTCAAAACGTTATTGCATCAACCGTACAGATATTTCGACAACAATTTCCTCTTCAGTAATAACATCAGGACAACGCTTTATATTTTAGCTATTAGTATGTGAAAAGAAACGCCCTAACAAATCTAAATTGGAACTTTTTTCACGCATACGAATATACTATTACCTATTAACATCACAGTCAAGCATCAAAAATCAAAGTGAAAATATACTTTCTGAGTACATATATTTTGATGAAAACATCACTAGTGAAAATATTCCGTCTGTGGTATCCACACTCCATCACGAAAAGTACCTTCGAACATGATACACACCACAACTTTACATCATCCCACAAAATCCAGGACTTGTCTCCCAAATCTCGTGAGCTGCATACACGTGGATGACACCGTACGCAGTTGGGTGAGTTCGGAAAGATCAGACAAAAGCTCCGTAATCCACCGCAGAACTCCGAACCACCGGTGATTTAATTTTGTCCATGCTATAACTCCGCTGCCCAACAGGCTGGATTAGTCAGGGGAGGAGGTGAAATGCTTGCTCCGAGAAATAAGCTTAAACCGGACTTCGATTCCACGTAATCTCGTGTAATTTTCTTTCTTTAATACGAAGTATATAATTAAGAAAATGTTGATCAAAAGTTAGTGTTTCAATCTAGAAGGACATAAAATATTATTTTTATCACAAACATTTACTAGAGTAATCTCGCGTCAGGAACAGTATCAGCTACAACTCTGTGTGTACTGTGAGCTGGATCATATATTGCAACCTGGAGAAATTCTGATATCTAGTATTGGACTTAGGGTTTAACTGAATAATTTCACCTCCCTGAATAAATAATACGCAAGTGTAAGAGAATCGTAGGTAGAAATACTGAGGGATGATAGAAATAGAACGAATTTTTGTTCATTATTCTTACGTCTTTCGAAATTTCTTAATCACAGTTCAACGATGGACGTTGAAGAGGGAAATAATTTCAAACTTACAAATTGAATTAATTCTCGTCTTAACCCAACCTAACGGTAGAGTTTTTGCAAATAATTTTCTTCATTAATTCAAATATTATAAGAATCTACTCTTCAAAAGGTTTCTTTCAAGTTACCAAAATACAAGATTCCATTTTTGTTGATAAATTATCAAGTCACAAATTTCAATAAACATAAAAAATTACTATTTTGGAATACAAAATAACATAAAAATCACAATTGTTAATTGCAATTGAGAGTTGAATTTGAAAAAGTATTTCAATATCATTAAACGTTATTTTTCATCTCTGCTACAACCATTTCTCTCAACATTCCTTTTTCTAACTCGTATCGAAGCAAAATGGCAAAATAACATTTTTTTGAATGAAGTAACTAATGAATACATTTTTATAACATTTTCTTTTATGAATGTAATCATTATGATTTGCCATTGTGAATATTTGATTCGTGAAATGATACGACTCTTCCTTCGTCAGGCGCGTCGCTTCCGCAGTGATGCCAGGACTACCTTTACCCTCAGCCTAGTGGCTCCGATGGCACATGAGACTTTACATGTACTCAATATTCCCTACCACAAGAGAGCGGCACCGACAGTAAATACGAAACTTACACCGAGAAACAATTAATTGGAGTTAGGAACTACGTTTGTTGTTAAAATGATATTTCACATTTTTAATTTTATTTCTCTGTGCGCATCCTGAGTGCACATTTCACACCACTACACATACCAGAATAGTCACAGATTAGTTCCAGTACTTCTGATATTTTTTTCATGACACCAGACGCGCTGAAAAGTTCTGGGCAAACCAAAGTTCATGGTGGCGGTAGTACGAGGCATGCTACCATCATCTTGACATAACTGCGCAACTCCCAACAATTGCTAACAGCGCACTTCGCCCGGACTGCGATTTCATGCGGTTCCCTCGCCCGGCAGGGCTTACGGCTCCACCGCAGGCACGAAAACGCTTGGTCCTCGCGGCATTCCGGTCGTTGCATGAGATTTTCTCGTTAACCCACTCGGCCGTCGAACACACTGGAGAGGCCACTGTCAGCGCCAGTGACACCGGCTCCGGCGGCTTTCTCTTGTTAGCACTCGACTTGGCCGCGCCTCGGTCAACTCCGCACTTAATTTACTACGCACATAACTCACGGGGTTACGGCGCGTATAGTGGCAACGTGTCGGGTCAAGAAGGAGTTTATTAGCTGTGAAACCTTCCGCTGCGCTGTTATTTGACGTACGACGCGCGCCGTTCGCTGCCGCGGCACTTGGGGCGCTGCAACGGATTTTTGCGCTGTGGGTAGAGATAGCGACAACTCCGTCACTAATCATTTCCCCTCGTTCATGCTTCACATGCAAATCTCCCGGTGGCCTCCCACACTAATCATTTCCCCTCGTTCATGCTTCACATGCAAATCTCCCGGTGGCCTTCTGAAACAGCAGTAGAGATAACCACTGTTTTACGAACTAGTTCCCCACCAAGTTATACATTTCGTAGCCGACTAGTGCTACTGACTAAAACTCCTAGAACTTTACTCAAAGATCACTCAGGAATGATGGACGTAAATACACGTCGGTAAATCCGAAACCATTCATTTTACCTCGAAGAGAATGTGTTCCACATTTTAAAAAACGCATTTCTTTTAGCTACAAAAAGAAATACTGAAATGCGTACTACATATTTACTTCAAAAAGAATGTTTAATACAATACTAAAAACCTAAATAAATGGCGAAAAAAATTCTCGGAAAAACATTAATCATTCTCCATAATGAGCGATATGACCTTCATTTGAAATGGGAAAGTTTCTAGGAACAATTAACAATCGAAATGTCCAAATATACGTTTCCAAGTAGAGGCACCAATTCATGTTCTAAAAAATTCCGTGCTATTGATCGAAATGCAGCAAACAGGAAGTTCAGCGATCACACGCCCATTAGTAGATAGTGTGCTTCAATTAGTCGTTCGTCCAAGGAATCATAAGTATTTTCTCTACGCACGCCATCGGGTGCTTTACTAATGAGGACACCGAACGGTCTGGCAGATGTAAATTAAGTTATCCACTCGATAACACTGTATCCCCTGGTACGGGTCCGTAGTAAATGGTGAAATGTGACCGCTCCCCTTTTGAATCTCTCATGTAACATTCTGCTCCAAAACATAGTCGAATCTTGAGAAAAAATCAAGAAGCTAATTTTATGCTGACTCTGCAGTTATTATTCTTGAAAGAATCCGCAATACCTGAACTGAAGACAACGCACTATTAATAATAAATTCATCATGGCGAATATTTTTCTTATATTCAAATTGGCGGTGCATTAATGTAAACCCTTTAAAGTAGTCGTAAAAAATATACTAGTCATTTGCAGTACGATAGAAATATATTTTTTTAACTTCCGATAAATGTGTAAAATCATACTAAGCATTTTGTAAAAAAAATTACTCCCTTAATTGTACATTAACAATTTACAAGTAAGAAAAACACCAAAAATTTAAACTATTTATATAAAGATGACATATTGTTTTAAGGCCTGATGATGGAGGTACAACTCGACCTCTGAAACATTGCCACGTTGTTTCTTGTTTCAAGATACTATTGTAATGTAAAAATCATTTACGTTTTAATAAATGTATTTGTGACTGTCTATAAAAAGTAATTATTGGATCGTTTATTAGGAAAAAACTTAATATAGTTACGAGATTTTCTGATTTACAATTCTGGTGAACGCAGATTAAAAACAGTCGAATATAGTACAATAATTTCTGATTGGGTACACAAATCGACCGGAAAACAAGAGAATCGATTTAAATTTTCATTAGTCGCAAATTGCAACGTAGTGTGGTGCTTGAGCGCTTGGGAAATATCTCAATACCGCATGCCTACTGCGCGGGAATAACGCAAGCAGCAACAGAACATAAACCCAACTTAGAGGTGCTCCGGCGGACGCGCGTCGGCGGCGGATACGGCACAGCGCTACTAAAACCCGCGCGGCTAATCCCGGCCAGGGCTTTTTGCGCCGAAACGCAACCGTTTGCGCAGTTAAGCGCCCACTACGCGCTGCCTGCGTCTAAACGGCGCTTTGGGGCCGGGATTTTCTGCCCTCGCGATACTGACCCCACGCGATGCGGGGAGCCTGGGGGGGGCAGTGAGGACGTAGGACGAGGGGTAGATTGGGTGGGGGGGGCGGGAGGGAGCGGGGGGGAGGGGGAAAGGGAGGGGGGGGGGGGGGGGGGGGGTAGCGGTGGCAAGTGGTAGCAGCTGCAAGCGAGGCGAAGGAAGCGGGTTCAGGAGGGCGTATGGGGTCGTGGAGGCGGCGGGCGGGCTTGCCAAAAACCCGATGGCCTGGCCACCAGCAAGGCAAACGTGGTGGGGGGCGGGGTCGCCGGGGTCATCGGGGTGCGGCTACGAAGGGGGACCGCATGGGGGAGGGGAGGGGGTTGGCTGGCGGGCGAGACATGAGCGGGGGGAGGTAGGCGTTTGCGTGGACTGCTTATCAGCAGGCTGCAGCACGCAGAAAAGGCAGCGGGGGCGGGGGCGGAGGCGGGGGCGGAGGCAGTGCGGCTGTCCCGCCACCGTCGCTGGCTGTGCCGGCGACGCGACGGGTTAATTCATAAAGCCACGTGCCCCCCGCTGCCGACAGACCATGCCAGCAATGGACCGTGCTGCTTCGCCCGGAACCAGGGAGAGCACACCGACATTTTCCCGCAGAAGTTTCTTTACATGCTATTTTTCTTACAATATTCGTTAAAAAAAACAGAAAACAACAACAATACACTAAGTACATTTACAATTATGACACGTAGTAAAGAGAGCAGTTCATGAGTGTTGATACAAACCGTAGTGAAGAACTGTTCATTTTGTTGATTTTGTTTTGCAAAAGGAAAAGAGGTAGGTATTATAAAAACATTCCCCCGTTTTAGTGTTTTTCTAGTCGAGTAAGATAGACGCAAAAGAAAAGTATCAGGTTAATGCAGTAAGTGCAATGTAGAAACAAAACAAAATCTACGTTCACGTAATATAAAATGCCAATTTTTCAGCGATCCCTGACTTTAGTGACGTAATCTCTGCTTTTAGTGTCATAATCCCTCTTTTCTGTCAACATGTGTAACTATACAAAATCTTTACCGACATCCATCTTCCAGAGACGAAGCTTCCTTTTGAATTTTAGGCTTCGTCTTGGCGTTGTTGACATCTAAATTGTCTGCGTTTACTTTAACATTTTAAAACCTCTCTTTGCACATTTTAATAGTACGTGTTTGGTGATTGTACACAATTTCCTGCGTGAAGTCACCCGCTGAGTGGAGCCAGTTCTTTTTTCGCATGCAAACGACATGCATTACCAACACTGCGTCATTGTGTCCACAAGACTATTGCTAGACATCATTACATTGTTTTATTACTTAGTTGTCATTGTATTGTTACGTTGTCATAACTGTTTTCATCTTTACTTCGAATTTATTCCAAATCAGGTTTAGTTTTTTGGTGTGGGAAATATCGCACTTAACGTGGCAATAACAATCCTACGAATGCTTACTAGAAGTGCATGAAGAGTGCTCACTAGAATGTGTACATGAAAGAGTCGTTGTCCTTTTCGTGATCATTATATGATTGTGAATGACTATGACATTTCGTGATCATTATATGCTTTCTTGAGTCACGTATCCGCGATTTGTGGATCATCTCCCGGTTAGACAATGGGGAGTTTTTGCACGGCGAACTGTTATAGCAATCCAAAACAATTGATCTGTGCATGCCGGTTCGAGAATCGCGTCACTTCTGTGCATCTGCGTACGCGCAGGTCATTGAGATTAAGGTCGATTGATGCCGTGTGAAAACATCCTAATAAGAACGCGACAATTTGGTTGATTAAAACATTAAGTCCGTTGACACTTGGTCAGCTATTTCGCTGTCATTCAATCGGAAGCTTGAACGTCACCACTGTGAACGTCATTGTAGTGACGTTGGAGCTCGCTGACTGGTCAACGGAATCAAGCGGAGGTCGGGCATTTGTGACTGCTCCGAGCCGTCGCCGGCCCACTGCGCCCCCGAAGTCGGCGGAGTCGGGGGCGGGGGCGGGGGCGGCTTGTTGGGGCGGTGGGGGCGGCGATAAGGGCGTGCGCCGGGCGGCGGCGACGTGTGTCCGCCGCGACACCCTCCTCCGCCCCCGCCGCCGCCGCCCGCGCCTCCGCGGCGGTCCCGAATGGAGACGTCGATAGTTGGCAGCTCCTCCACCGCCCCTCTGACGTCATCCTGTCCGCCGAGCGCCTACTGCCCCGCCCCCGCCGACCGGCGCGGTGCGTCGCTAGGCGACCGCGACACAACATTGGCGGCGTCGCGTCGAGGCCGCGGCGAGGCGAGGCGAGGCGAGGCGCGGCGAGGCGTCGGGACGCGTGGGAGGCGATGAAGGGGCGCGACCGCTGTGACAGGGCGGTTCAGACGGGGAGGAAGTGCGACTCAAATGCGGCGCAGTGGAGTAAACCATCACAAATTGTCGACATGATTTAGATAAATATTAACGATTAGGAAACGAAATGCTAACGTCAGTTTTTACATTAAAGGTCGTGATGCATCACAACAACATATAATACATAATAACATATAATATAACATATAATACATAACATAATACACGATAACATATTCACTAAATCCAGGGAATTATCAATTAATTTTTTCAACGTTTCGGTCAGGAATTGTGGACATCAAAACGGTTAAGAACCTTTTCACTCACATAATGTAAGTTGAAGTGATATATGATATACTGCGATTTATTCGTAGCTGCCTTGAAGTAAACATGTTATGATGTCATCCAATGGCACCGTAACAGCTGATAAATGTCACAGGCAGTATTGAAAAAATCGCAATATAGAGCAAGTTGTTTACGTTAGTAAGACATATGTTTGACTCACTCAGTCAACCATATGTCTTAGTAACGAAAACAATTGTGGTGGCATACTTCACTGCAACTTACATACGGAGCAAAAGATTTTATATAACTCTGATGGTGACGCATTTCCAGGCTGAAACTTTCAAAAGATTAACCTATAATTCTCTGGATTTTTTAAGTATGTTAAAATGTCATTCATCACTAAGTTAACAATTATACCACGCATTTATTTTTACTCACTACTACTTCCATATACCATTTACTTTTTAATTCTATATTTGATCATGAATCTGCCTTTTAGTTATTAACAATTGCGGTACTAAATAAACTAAGAATTCAGTCACTAATACGAAGTACAAGATTCAAAGATATTTAAGTCAATACCAAATACACAAACGGAATGAAATGAGTAAATAATGTGGGAGGAGTCAAGAAAATTAAAAAAAGACAATAATCACGCGATAATAAATAAATTAGTGATAGAAAATTGGAAGATAATTAGAATTGGATATGCATACTGCTTGGAAAGATTTTGTTTGAAATAAAAATTTTAATTTTCGAGAAGTTACTTAAAATTTCGAAACGAAGACTAAAGAGAAGTTTTGGAATAAACGCAACGAAGAAGGTGGAACAAGAAGAAATGAAGAAAGGTTAAGAATAATAAAGCTGAAGAGGAAAGTAAAACAAATTTTAATGGCTTTTCGAAAGTAAAAAAACAAACACAGATTTGACGATTAATTATGGACACGTGTAAGATACGTACGTATGAATTATACTGTAAGAATACTATTGAGAGAAAAAGAGAAAAGTAAGGGGAAAACAAGAAGAGGAATAATTAAATCAATCGTAAAATTGTAAACTGTTACAAATTTGATTGGTGGTATCTCTCAAGCAAAAGTTAAAGTTAAAACAGTTTCGTGAACTTTTTTGATCCAAAAGATGTTTGTTGAGTAAGAGTAAAACCTGCTCTGAATATAGTGCAGTAATTCCGCTTGGAGTATATATCAGATGAAAAATCCCATGGGTCCGAGAATACCTGTAGAAATTAATTTAAATAAATGAAGTTTTTAATACAGTATTATTTTTCATATTTATTTTAATTGTACAAATGTATATAATTTATGTGGTTTAACTCCAACAAGAGCAAACGTATGATTGTCACGTTTACAAGAAATGAGTCGTGTCTCCGACGCTGTCAGAAGTGTCAAGGAAAGTTAAGTGAGGGGGCGTGGGTGCGACAACGATTACTCACAAGCGCTGAACGCCACGAAGGTTTGCTGAACTTTCCTCTGCGTCAGATTTGTATGTAGTACCTGGCACACAGTTTGACCGATTGCATTGCACATTGCACGTTCTGTACCGTACGTAGAAACGGAAAAGTGAAGTCATGAACGCAAAATAATTATCCCGACGTCTACTTATTTGTCAGAAAGTAGAAGTGTTGAAAAGGAAGATGACGGACGTGGAAATAACTTATTCGCTGAACTAAGGAAACAAAATGAGAACTATTTCTAACAATTCAAACACTCTAAACAACTTATCAGATACCATATGAATGTGATTCTCGGCAAATGAAAACCTGATCATCTTCACAACATTTCAAACATTTAAAGGCACAGCACTTCAGCACATTTGCCTTCACACTCGAAAGGAATTTTCTGATTCTTTTCATCCTACTAAACGCCATAACGAAACTCTCGGAGGTGAATTATGCTTAAGCAGAGACTGAATAGGAAAGAGTTTTCAAAAAAAGTATAATAGTTAAATAGTACCAATTGTTTTAATATTGAATTTATAATTCTGAAAATTCCAAGTTCACTAGGCAGGGGGTTCAATACTCAGCTAGGCGGCAATTAGATACTCTTTCGTTATCCTTCAGTACCTTTTTCGTTAGATTTAGAGTCCCTTAAAATCGAGCTAGTTACTCTTTTATTTAGAGTTCCCAGTCGCTCATTCCGTTGGCTAAACTATCGCCCAGACGTCGGCATTTCGCCCCACGCCCACCCCCCGCGTCGGGGCGGGTGGGCCCCCGTCAGCAGTCGGCAGCCATCCGTTAATCCCCTCGCCCATCACCGCAACCTGCCTTCCGCCACTGCGCCCCCCCTCCAGCGGCTGTCAGCGGCACCCGCCGCCGCAGCTGTTGATGCAGTGTTGACACTCTGACCCCCCGGTCGCGACTCTAATTAGAGGATCCCGGCGGCCCACGCCCGCCGAGGCGCGCGCCGCCTCGCCGCGCTGGCTCGCGCACCACGCCTCCGGGGAACCAAACGTGCTCCTCGAGCCCTTGGAGCACCACCATCAGAAGCGGATCCTCCTCCAAGACTGACGCAGGAAAATGTGCTAGGAAGCACGGCTGGCGATTCATTGATCCTGGTAACTGCGGATGGCACAAATGGATCCTACTCAGTAAACACACAAGTCCTTGGAAGCACGGCTGGTGACGACTGTAGGAGGAACAGCGGATCCTCCTCGAGAACTGATGCCGAAAAATGTGCTAGGAAGCACGGCTGGCGATTCATGATCCTGTACTGCGGTGGCACAAATGGATCCTCCTCGTAAACACACAAGTTTTTGGAAGCAAGACTGTTGAAGGAACAGGGGAAGAATGACTTGTTCAGCATAACTGTCCTAGGAAGCACGGCTGTCGATTCCTGAGTGATCGTGGTCTGGGAACGGCGGATTTCCGAAACGGATCCTCCTCAGAACAGACGAGCCCTTGTACGCGCGACTGGCGATCCTTGTACGGCCCTGGAGGTGGAAAGAGAAAGTCCCAAATGAATCCTTCTCCAAGAATCATCCTCACAGCAAACAAAACTTCAGAAGCTCGGCTGGCGACAGGTGTCCTTCTCAAATGATTTTTCGCGCATCAAAAGCTTCTTAGGAAGCTGGGTTGGTGACTTCTGAGAGATCTAGTCCAAAGAATCAGAGGATGTTCCGAATAGGTATCTGCAAGGATTATCTGTGGTGTCGAATGGCTCAAAGATAAAATTCCCATTTACAAGTATTATGAGTAACTTTAAATTATGTTTCTTTTTCAATCGTATCATCTTTCTCAGTACATGCGAGAGGCAGAAGAAGAGTAGCCAAGCTGCTGCTAATTTTAACTCATCAGCATTTCGAAGTACCACATTTCTACTAACTACACAGCTGGAATATATCTTTGTTAAATTTTCACCTCTTTCGGATTATCCATACACCATCTGGATATCTTGGAGGTTCAGATTATACAAATGCATGTGTGTGATATGAGAGATAACATGTTATCTCTAGAACTATATTTTCGACATTTTTCAGTCACCGAACGTGAATATCGGTTCAACTACCTCACTTTAAAACACATTTTACATTCAACCCCCTCGCACAAATGAAGTTGTCATGAACACTTAAGTGGTAACCTCCGGAAGATTTCCCCCGGGCAGTCAACTGCCAAGAACGTAATGAATTATATTTACTGTTCCTGACAATCAGTTAATTTTTAAAAGACATTATCTTCCCCTCCGACTTCTACAAAGAAAATTCTATTACGTCAAGAGCGCGATGATCAACAGCATCCCTGAACAACTTGGGAACCCGCATTATTAAAGTTAAATACCGACAACAAGATATAAAGTAGTTAGCTCTTAAAATATAAACTTTTTAATTCATTGATAAAAAGTACAATATCCAACTCTACCCAGGACAACACTATTGGAAAATAGTTGGATAGAAACAAAAAAACGTTATTTCTGATACAGTGGTAAAAGTGACATTTTGTTTGCGAGTAGGAAATTCTGTACACTACCATGTTCTGTAAATACTGACATACCTAATGTGTTTAATACAAATCCTATTCATTTATCTCAAAATTCATAAATATATCGCTCGTGTTTGAGCAAATTTTAATTTTACTTTTACAGGAGATTTACATATGCAAATAGTATTAAGTTAAAGTTAGTTTAAAAGAATTAAAGTAAATAATTTTGAAATAAAAGAAAAGTGACTACACCTAACTCCATTTTTCTGCGATATACCCTTTTGCCCAAATGCGAGTCATATTTTTTTAATTTTCTGTATATAATTCTTACCCATTTCAAGAAAGGGAAGGGATGAGCCCTTATGGCCTTATTGGAGCCCTTGAGCATGCTGCGCCGAATAACGCGTTTATGTAGCATCATTCTCTCCACATTTCCCCAAGAACAAAGCCTAATTTGACATCCCTCTCATTCCAGATAGAAGCTCTAAGCAGGCAGGAATCGTATCCTCCTTAGGAGTAATTTCCAACCGACCCTCTCACCTCCTAGCGTTGACACCGGAAATGAGAAGCACGCGGCGCACTCGGTCATATTAGTAGTGTGCTGGGGCTTAATTTGTTTCCGCGCCCTTCAAGGGCGTCAGGCGGAGGACACCTCGAGCCATGCGGTAAACTCGTGCGCCTGCGAAAGCGCGTCGGGGGTTACTGCGTGAGTAATGGCGCGCTCCACGAGGACGCGTGGGCCAGGGATGCCCAAACTAAGCACAGGGGCCACATTCGTCGCCCCATCTCTAGACCGCAGCAAGACAATCCCATTCGTATACGATGATCTCTCAGTTTTGGTGAAAGTATTGGCTTATGTTATAACAGGCGCACCTCGGTGGGTGAGGGCACCTCGGTGGGTGAGGGGTGGTAGTTTAATGGCCACTGAATCCCCAGCGCGGGTGCGCGGGCTCGACCTGGCAGAGGTGCGTGGATTTTCGAAGATCAGAAAATCCACAGTAGCTATGACACTGTTGTGGCATATAAAAGAACCCTGGCGGATGCTCACAATAACGCAATTACCCGCTGAGATGACTCAAGCATTAACTGATGAGATTGCAGTGCCTCTGACAAGGAGGACGTAGGCTTGGAATCCCGTCTGCCGCAGGATTGTGGACACTGGTTGGACACCTAGGTCAAATTTAACCACTGTTTCTAGCGGATCAACATAACGCGAATGCCCGAGTAGTACCCTAACAAACGGGCCACGGTCCACACGCTATTTTTCCTTCCTCTTCTCTTTCCTAACCTCATGCCTAACACTTAGACTTACAAGCCACATACGTCCGAAGACCATTCGAAATCTGAGGACTTGTACCGACTGGGGTGGTGATACCTGGAGGGGGAAAGAAGGACGTGTAGGACGGTGTCAGATGTCGTCACTGTCGCGTAGGGAGCAAGGTGGAAATGACACCGCCACCTCTTGGGATAAACACGAAATAATCATTCAACTACTAAAATTAGTATTTGGGATAACCTGTTAAAAGTCACATTTTGGCATCCATTGGCTTGTAGCTATGTTTTATTCCAATAGACTGTAAATGTCAAATACGGGTACGCTGAACAATGGTACGTGTACTGAAACAGAATGTAATGTCTGTATCGTACACTTTGTCAATAAAATACTTATTGTATTCGACACAGGAACTGTCGAACATATGAAATACTGTCACATGTTGTACAATGCCACAAATTCATTTTACTACCAGGTGTTCTGTCTTGTTTCACAGAGAAACTAATGGAAGCATGATGAAGTGTATGTCATTTCATTGATACGTTAAACCATTGTCCTTTTCCAAATCGTTGTTTATTTATACATATATTTTTAAGATCAAACCTAAGATCATGAGATCTTTAAAACACTGTAGTTCTACTCCAAAATAGCGAGACAACTGATACGTATGGCACATTTTAATGCTATATTTTTTACACTATTATTTCATTGCTACATCTTACAACCAAATTATTTGTCGCACACCAAGAATAAAAACGATAATTTTCTTTTAAAACTAAGATTTTATGTAAATTTGATCATACTTGGCGCAATAAAGAATGTATTTTGAAATATGAAATATTCCAACAAAAAGAGCTGAAATATCATTTTTCATTGAATTTTCGCAATTAATATTTGGCACATGCTATTACGGATCTTGTATCAATTCTGTAAATAAAATGAATTTACAGTGTCAGAAACGCTATAAATAAACCAATAAAACTAACGCACGGGCTAAAATTTTCATTCACAGCTGTATCCCAATCCATAATTGTCATCTGCCGCCAGGCATCCACTTTCAAGCTCCCCCTCTATAGTCCAAAGTGTCGCCACGCGTTCGCTGCGAGTGGCACTTGAGGCTCTTCGAGCACGAATGCGCCACACGCAGAGCGCGCCAATCACGTGACATCAGGTTAGAGTTCATAGACCTAATTTCTCTTAAACTCGCCTTTCAATTCGCCCACTTGCTAATAGACTTTCGGGCGGAGACAGGCCAAAGCGTTAGCAGGAGGTTTCCCTACGCCGCTCAAAACAAGCTTAGCCTGCAAGGCTTTTTGTGCGAAAAAACTATTTGTTTCAGAATAAATGTTATAAACTTCTACGGGATGTACAGGTTCTGCAAGTGATCTCTTAATTCCAATTAATATATGAGGTGGTAAATTACATCAATGGAGTTACACAGGGGGTTTTTGGTCCTGAAGGTTATGAAACTCTGCATGAACAGTTGTTCAGAAGATACATGAAATATTCTTGACTGCTTCATAACGTGCCAATTTGAATCACGCTGCATAAAAAATATTCTTGACTGCATCAGATCCTATGTCATACGTGTTAATTCGCCAAAATGTTATCATTTTCGAACCCTCAACATGCCCTAAAATTTGCAACATTTATTCCTGTACAAAAAGAATTACGAAAGGATTTTGGTTGGTTGGTTAGCGATTCCGGGCGCGTCAAGAGCTTGGGTCATTAGTCCCGTAAGTGTAGTGCATATTGTTGGTTTTTTTCGGGAGATGGCGGTGAACTTCTCCCGCTGGATGGCGAGATCCGGCGCTGACCTACCGTAGTAGGGTTTCCCCCTTACCAGGACTCTCCCACCAGCGGGGCACCGCTCCAGCCGAGACAAGCTCTAAGTTTCCGACCGGTCTCCCGGAATATGTGGTAGTGTAGTGCATGTTATTGTAAATGTGTGCCTGAAAAGGGAGAGGATAGGACAAGAAAGAGGAAGAAAAGATCGCGCGCGCGGTCCGTGGCTCGTTTGTGAGGGTACTGTTCCGGCATTCGCCTGGTGTTGATCGGCGAAACCACGGAAAACTATCGATCAGAGCAGCAGCCCGCTAGAATTCTCCTCCAGACAGCGACTGCATTCGACCTAGCTGAAGAGCTAGTGTCGAAAATTCTGTCGCCGTCAGGACTCGAACCTAGGATCTCCCGGCATTGACATCAGTTGATGCACTAAGCTACCGCTCTGGGTAAGGACGATAGGAAGATTGTATGCAGATTGCGAAGTCCAACCGAATTCGTCGAGAGTGAGAAGCGCGCGCGCCCCTAATGGAGCGAGCATTTTTCCTAATTAACGGGCGCGCCGCCTCCCATTTGCGGACCCCTGGCGGCGCGACGGCGTCGAGGGGAAGGTGACAGCGGCGCGGGTGACGCAAGTGGGGGAGGGGGAGGCAGTTGGGGAAACAGTCGTCCCCCTCGCGAGGGTCCCCAGGGGGGCGGTGACGCACGTCAGCCGCTGACGTCTACGTCAACTGCGGAACACGTGCTTCTAATTGGAGGCCCCGGCCCCGACGCCTTCGCCGCGACTCGCAGGGCCCTTACCTTCGCCCTTCTTCGCTGCCCTTTGAGAGAGTGCGTCGCGCGCCCCACCTGACACGGCGCCGCTGTCGCGTGCGCAACTCAATGCAAATGCTTTGAATAACTGACTGGTTCTAATTGCAAAATAATAGTCATGGTTTTGAATGATGTCGTTGAACTTCATTTCAAACTGTCTTACTCCAAGTAAAAGAAACACATGTACACACGCTCTCGCTCTCGCTCTCGCCCTCGCTCTCTCTCACTCTCTCTCTCTCTCTCTCTCTCTCTCTCTCTCTCTAACACATTCACAGACACACAGAAAGACGGAAAGGTGTAGAAATATGTGTGGAGGACAAATCTATGACGAAACTGAAGAATAATTCTTCCAAATCCATATCTATCGAAGCATTTTCGCTCATATTATTGAATACAAGATTGAAAACAAAAGTTTTAAATAGTAATTTGATACAATCATCGCAACTTACAAAGGAATTAAGATATTTAAACAAAAACAACTACAAAAATTGAAGAATCAAAGAGCAAAGTTTTTTTTTGGAATTCCATTATTATTGTGATTTAACTTCAAATGATTAAAATATTTGAATTGAAAATAAATAGAATGAGAATTAGAAATGAGATGTGATATGGAATTAGGTATTCCTTTGGTATAAATAAGAAAATACTGAGCTGAAATCCAGGTCATTTGACCTAAATCCGGTGAAGTTCTTTATTATTCTGAACTCTGCACGATATTTGAAAATTAGCTTTCTGAAGTGTCTACGGCGATTTACACTGTTTTAAAAATATTTTAATACTTATTTACTTATTTATTTATTTGAGATATCTTATTACACTGCCAGAAATTGCATTAAATTATTAGATTTAATGTAGACTGTCGATTTAACTTACTTGTTACTTAATTTAATTTTACGTACACAAAAAGTATACTGTACGTGTACACTAAATTTAATTTACGTACGTAATAACTACTTTCGTGTACTTCATATTAACAGCAATGCAGAAATTTCTGAGAGTGTATATTACAAGGTTACGAAAAAAGGCGAGTTCAGCACTTCAGCAAACCGAGACCCGCCGAGTAACCAACAGACGGATAAACTGGAGGACATAGGCAGCATAAAAGCAGATCACTGTATACGGATATAGCCAACACTCGTAGGTTTCCGTAGAGAAGGCACGAGAAAAAAATATGAAATATAGAAATGAAACAAATATTCTTTCGTTCTGGACTCACATTTTTACGTTCTTTTAACAGCCTCAAAAACCCAGGGCGATACTTCACTGTGTCTTTCTGTGAACACGATATATTCTCTTCCAAAATACGCAGTTTCTGCCGCACGTCAACACGACTGTTTTTAAACAGAAATCTATAAAGATAGTTTATGGTAAACACGCCACACTTGAATGAGGAACACTTTTATAAGAATGTTTTAGGGCACAAGAGTATGACACCTATAAAATATCCTCCTGAAAACATGACAGCACTCTCGTAACAAGCAGAAAGCAGCAAAAGGAAACAAGGCAACTCCGAGAGTCCATTTGGCAAGATAGAAGTGGGAAGAGGTCGTAGTCAAATACATCCCTATCGTAATAAAAAATGCATTCTAGGAACAGCAAAACGCTGCAACTGTCCTACATCTGCAAATACGGCATGCTTTTTACTTGTAACCGGTAACATGTGAGATAAAACACTAACGAACACGAAAAATTTGCTATACAACGGGAAAGTAGGATTATATTTTTGAATTTATCATTGATTGGAAGGTATTACTTCAGTCAAGTTTTCTAAGCACCAAAAATCATTTCAACAAATGCACAATGAGACATTGTGTATTAAAAAGAGATTTGTCTTCAAACAACGTTTTTGGTAATCATGAGAGGATGAGCAATTAAAATGCCAAATTTGATCCGACCGTTTTAAATAACATTACAAGAATATATCACGAATGAACGTCATCAAATCATCAAGAATCAACATGTGATATGAGTGTGGTATAAATGTCGAGATACCAAGCATCGTAAATCGGGAACACTTTCTTAATTACAACACGCTGAGATCAGATCTAAGTCGAGAAAGCCAGAAACAGCCTTTGATTTCAACTCCTGCAATGACAAAATGACACTTTAAGCACGTTCATCACAGAAGACGAATTGACAGAAACACAATAGCAAAACGAAAATTCCGCTGCAGACGCGGCTGAGTTTATGAGCGGGCCTGAGTCAGGAACACGGCGCGCAGAACTTCCTGATTCAGAGCTAATTCGCTCGTCCGTCCATCCGTCGGGCGCAGTTTACGCCTTCGCGCCGCGGGGGGCGCTCGTGTGGGTCACATGCTGGACGCGTGGGGGGGCGGGGGGGCCTTTGATTTGCGGCCGCGGTCGTCCGCAGTTCCGATCCGCGGGCGCGCGCGCGGCCGGGGCCGTCGCCGGCAGGTGCCCGCCCCCGCAGCGCCCTCCCCGCCCTCGCGCCGGGCGGACCGCAGGGTGGGGGTGGGTTGACGGTGGGGGGGGCGTTCGGAGGGCGAGTTGTCGAGGACGAATGGCCATGGGCGAGTGGTCGAGGCGAGTGGTCGAGGGCGAGTGGTCGAGGGCGAGTGGTCGAGGGCGAGTGGTCGAGGGCGAGTGGTCGAGGGCGAGTGGTCGAGGGCGAGTGGTCAAGAACCAGGATCGAGGCGAGTGGTGAGAAGAGTGGTCGAGGGCGAGGGTCGAGGGCGAGTGGTCGAGGGGAATGTCAGACGAGACGAGGGTCGAGGGCGAGTGGTCGAGGATTTATTGGCCGAGGGCGAATGGCGAATAGTGGTCAAGGGCGAATAAACAACTGTGAATGGACGACAGTGAATATTCAAGAGTGAACAGACATAAGGAAATTGTCCTCAAGGAAGTGGCGACGGCGCGAGGACGCATGCGAGTGGATGAGGGCGTTTACGAGTGCAAGAAGGTGAGTGGACGAGAGGGAATGAGGATGAATGAACGAGCGAGTGGACTGAGAGGTTGAGGGCGAGTTGTCAAAGGGGACCGAGTGAGGACGAGTAGGAGAGGACGAGCGTTCGAGGGCGGGCGCCCCAAGCAGCGTCTCTCCAGTGCGCTCCGCAATCTGCTCACTCGCGGCGTGCCGCAGGGGTGCATACCCGACCCCTCGCCCAGTCCTTGGCTCGTGGGTGGGCGGCGCCCCGTGCGGCGGCGGGATGGAGGGGCTGCCAGCGACGCACAATGGCGCACCTCCCCCCTCGCGTGGAAACCCCGCGGTTGGCGCCGTCGCTTTGGAGGGGCACCACAGGCGCCCAGGGCTCAGTGGACCAGACGTATGCCACGGCCACAGACACCTAGCGTCTCTCATACTAATCAAGCTGGCAGGAGTCGACGGTATGAAATGAAATGAAGACGTAGCACTAGGCGACTCTTTGGCACCAGCTTTATTCAACGTAGAACTCTGACCAAATTATATGGTTTCAAAAAGATTGTTTCAAGGTGTATTCAATGAATGTAGTAGTTTCAAAAATAATGAAATTTCATACACCAACATCAATCATGTAAATTATCAAAATTCTAAATGTACTTGAGTATTATCCCATAATGTGTGTGAAATGTTAAGAAAATTTAATTTTCCTTTCAAATTCTCCATAAAACGCACTACTCGTTTTGAACGTACGTTATTTTGTAAACAAGGCTAAGAATTAAACAAAGAAAATAGTACATGGAGAGAAAGCACCCTAAATCGCGTAGTAAAAATAGGATACGTATTGAAAAATTGAAGACACACATTGAAAGAAACATTGATTCTTTTTTCAAACATTCTTAAAATTGCGAAAACGTAATATATTTGAATCTATCTTTCTTTTGTTCAAAGCAATTCATTCAATGTTTCATTGTTCCACCGCAGCTTACGCGGTATATCGAAGCTCGTTTACTGATACCGACAAACCCCAGTACAGCTTTCATGCAACAGGAAATTCCCTTGTCGCGATGTCACATTAACTCAATACCATCCATCACAGCTGGACGGATTCTTGTATGCAATGAATCTCATCGGTGGGTGATAAACTAAGAACCCTGCGATGTCCACGCGGCGGAGTGCCGTCGAGCACGAATTTCTCCGCGTAGCTAGCGCGTGCGTGCTGTACGAGCAGCACGCCCGCTCACTGACAGAGGACATGACGTGTTTGGCGCTGTCGTTCGGGGTCCCCGTCAAACCACGAACTCCGTCCATCAAGGGGTTTACACGTAAGCCGATAGGAGGCCATTAGCATTTTTCGACATCGTTAGTGGAGTAATTGCCCCAAATTGCTCATCGAACGTGTGCCCCGGGTGACCACTCACTGAATGTAATCGATCTGCTACAGTTGGAGGTCTCAACAACCACAACTTCTGGTAAGTTAATTGTAGTTTTTAATTGGGTTTCGTTCTGTCTGTTAAACGGATTGAAATTAATACGACGGAGTTCCGAGTAAGTTCATTACTCAGATGCGTTAGTTTCGCGAGGTATAAATTTCAAATCAGGTCCAGAGGATTGACGTAATCAACAGTTTGCTGACAAACTCAATTTTCGTGTGAATCTATTGCCTGCGAAATGGGATGACCTAGTACGATGATATGACATTCGAAAGCCGCCCAAATAATTATCCACTCCGAAGAATAAATCCACTTATATGGAGTGAAACAATTTATAATGGTTAATAATCATATAAACCAATCATTCCTAAAAACACATTTCCTCAAACATTTTATTTTTAGCATAATAAAATCACCTAGAACAGTCCCAAATTCAAAGCTTCACTTCAATATTGAGAAACTTCTACATGTGGTTAGCGTATTTATAAACAATACAAAACAATGTAGTGAACTTTGAGTAGAATACAAAAAAATCGTTGGATCCTTTAAATAAAAAACCAGGTGCTAAAACAGCACACACTTTTTCGCCTGAATTTTCACGCAAGATTACGCGAAAAGTATTCAGATTTTCGAAAAATTGTACAAGATCTTATTTCAAAATCTATCTTTAAGAAATAGATTTTGTTATGGGAACATAGTTATTTATGTAACAAGTCCTCTAAATTAGCCTGTAAAGTTGAGGCCGGAAGGTTAAATACTCGGCTCCTTATTCGCTCGGCCTCTGCTAGCCTTCCGGCCTTGTTCTTAAAGACTAATAGACGACGTATTACATAAAATTCTTTTTGTTATTTTTAATTATTCTATTAATTCAAAATATACATATAACAGTCATGAATTAAGAATTGTCATTACTCTAGATGTTCTGTACCAAGAGTTGTTGATGCAGAATCTTGGTACCATTTTAAAATAACAATCGCAGTGAGCGAAAGGACCAAAAGGGCAAAGGGGGACCAGCGAGGAAAGGAGGACGAAGAGGGCAAGGAGACAAAATGGGACAATGGGAACAAAAGGGATAATGGGAACAAAATGGGCCAAGGGAAATAGACAAAGACTGGGCAAATGAAAGAAGGGGACAAAATAAGCAAGGGGAAACGGAAAAGTGGGACAAACGGTACAAATAAAGGGTGAAATGGGACAAAAAGAACAAGGGGAACAAGTGTGGGATATTTATTCAAAGATTTATGAGCACTGGTACAATCTAAATTCGAGAGTCCGCTAAAATATGTTTAATTGGCTCTGGAGCATACAGGCTGTGGCCGCGATCTTAAAGCGTTGTTTAGACGGAAAGATGGACACACAGACGTTTTGCCGTCATTCTATTTTCAGTATCAAGATTCTACAAAACATGGATTATGGCTACAGCGTGTGTCAGATGATTTTTTTCTAAATTTAGCAACCGGATTTTTCGACTTTTTCGGTACCAGGGCCCTTTCATAAGTTTTTCTGGCGAAAATTCGCCGTTTTCTTGCGTAGCATTACATAACTTTATATCTACTCTGTAGCGAGAAAATAAAAACAGTCGCTATGATGCAAGTTCATTTAATTCCGAAAGACGCAATAACGCAAACTGTTACAAGACCATCCACAAGAGAAACTTCAGAGAACCCTACTTACTCACGTCAAGCGTAAAGTTCTGATGTAGCTTGCACGAAGCGTCGAAAAGTAAAATCATCCATGTAAAATGCATGCTTCATTTGTAGTTCCATGAATTATTTCTGGGTCAGAAGAGCAGTCAACTACTTGGAAGTTCGACGAGTAAAACTCTCTCAACTTGTGGAGTGCCCGAACTTGTGGATTGCAGCAGCTAAAGCTGAAATATTATTGCAACTCCTTCTCCTCTCTTTGCAAAGCTCCATATTTTAATTTCAAGCAGCGAAGAAACTCAGCGACCAATCGAAGTTTGTTTTCTAAGGTCGACAGAGTGCGTTTTTTTATTTTGTTTTCAAACGACTTTAATTTTGCAAGATCAAACCGTTTATCGGACTCACTCATTTAAATTTATTTGTAAAAATAATCACATTACGAAACAAACCCAAGTTGTAAAAGTACACTAGAGGTGCTACAACAGCATATACTTTGTCGCATGATTGGAAATAGTTAAGTAATATTAAAATATTGTAATTTCTGACTTACTAAAAATTCAGTTATTACTTGAAAACGTCTAATTCAAACGAATCGTCTCTCATTTATTTTCATTGTCAGGAAAAGTAGTCATTTCTTATTTTCAAAAATGAAAGGAACATGAATAAAATTAAATGCTACAATATTTATAGAACATAATACACAAAAGCAAGAATAATTTCACAAAACGTATCTGGATTACATTTGAAGTGAGCTGAAGTGACCGTAATGAACGATTAAAACTTATTAAAGTATAGAAGTGTTTGTCTTCTAACTTAAAATTTATTACCTTCAATATAATCCCTTTCTTAAAATATTATCTACATCATACAATCATCACGAGCGATAACAATGGGATGAATTCGAAGAATTTTGAAACCTCTGTATTGCTGTTTTCTGAACTGGCAACACCTGAAACGAAGCACGCGAAATTCGAATTTACAATTTCGAACTTTTTGGCAATTTCCAAAAATGCAGAGTGTGCCGAAAATAGGACCACTCTCTTTATAGTTCTTTGGTACATACAAGGATAAAAATGCAAGACAAAATTTCCAGCCGTTTCTGAGAAAATTGTTTAAAATGGTTTTAAAAGCGCCTATGTTTCATCTAAAATTACGCAAAAATACTAATATTTTCGAAATATTGAACATGACTTTTTTTGAAGAACTATTTTTGATGAACATATTTTATTAAGAAAAAATATCATCAACATTGTAGTTGTTTAAAGACGCCGTAAAATTTTGAATTTTTGGAATGTTCGAAAAATCAGGGTTTTCAACAAAATTAGTCTCGTATCATTCTCTTAAAAGTCATTCACACTACCACACACAAAAAAAAATAAAAACGATCAGCCATTTTCTTGAAAATTTGTAATATGTCGCAGGGGATTCATGTTAAGTATCCCCCGAAATTAAAATATCGATTTCAAATGGCCACAATATCAGCAAGATCAACTGGGAAAATATCAATTTTAGCGTAAATCGGCGTAACAGTTTATCTGCTAGAGTTGTTCACACATGGAGACAGACGTTTTGCCGTCATTCAATTTTTCGGTATCAACACATGGATTCTGGCTTCAACACGAGTTAGATTTTTTTCTAAATTTACCAACTGGATTTATCCATTTTTTCGTCACCATGGCCCAGCAATAAGAGCCTTTCCGCCGAAAATTCGCCTATTTCCCCCCGCAGCATTACGTAACATTCTCTTCATAAGAAGTACCTTCTTAAGGGTGACAGTGTAAAAAATAAAAATAAATTAGTTTAGAGCAAATCTTTTGTTTAAAGAATTTCCAATTGTTTCATTCACTAGGAATTGTTACATCCAGATAAAATATGATCTGGTTCCGGACTTGCGACTAACCAAAAAAGATTTTTGCAACAGCAGTTTCCTCATTGGAAACATCGGTGTGCAACGGACCGATTGGAAACAGCGAATCTTGAGAGCGATTAGGCGCACGAAGGCATTTGGCGTGTAACGATGTGCGCCGGTGCGTGCCGTGAAATGAGCGAGAAATTTTGTAAAATTTATCACGCGACTAGCGAATCAATCCATCAATGGTCGGCGCGCAAACTAATTAACCAACGAATTATTCCCTTTGATCGAAAAGTCGATGAAAAGGATGCACAGGAAAGAAGTCAACTGTAATGAGTTTTTTGAGGAGATTATCCGGTCAAAGCTATGCATTTTTTTAAGGCGGAAAACATTTTCCATGCGTCTTCGATCCAGAGGGATGTATAGCCACCAGTCGCATATTGTAATTTTTTATTCCTGCACACGAATATTATTAATTATGCTTAATAATTTTTAGAAATAATTTTGGCTGATTCGATGGTGTACGGTTAGTTTATCGGAGGTCAAAACGTTTATGTTAAGAAAGAATTCTTTCCGAAGGTACATAATGCTGTTCTGTGCTGATGATTACGGCACGTGAAAGAAATTCAAGTGTAAATAAAGCCTCTGAGTTGTTTTAAAACGATCATTGCCCCAAACTACATCTACGACTACCCTTGAATCTTCTCACTTTATCTCAACTACTTCCTCGCCTCCATCCCACCATCACCTCCCCTCCCCGTCATCTATTCCTCTTCACTGCGACATTCAGGCCCCACTCTTGTCCGAGAAGGGTTCACCTCTTTCATCACCCCCGTCACCTACTGCCATCACTTCATTTTACACCATCACCATCCCGCCCCGTCATCTCACCATTTTCTCCTCACTCTTACTCGAGCAAGCGCGCTCCGCCCAAACCCCAAAGTGTTTCCAGTCTTCGTATGTGCACAGCCCGTCGTTCGTTTCACCTCGGTGCCTCCTGCAATGTAACCCCTACGGTGCGGTGGAGCCGGGTTCGCCTTGAATAAACTCAAGAAAGCTGCCCCGCCCCACAGCAAAACCCAACAAACGCGGAACATGTTGATTTTGAGACTGGTTCGAGGAAAAACAAATAAACATCCGGCTGCCCGTCTGCACACCTCCTCCAGCCCAAAGGTGGTGCAAAGCCTACTGCTCTGCGAGCGCCAGCTTCCTTTGCAACCCTACCCCACACCACTGCACTCACTAGAATTCACGAACCGAGATTCCGCAAACGCCAGGTGGGGTGCAACGGCTGCTTTAGTGCACGTTCTTCTTCTCTAGCTGCAAGAGCGCATCGCTCGACATAATGTAAATGTTTCGAAATGAAAATGAATGTTACATTAGTTTTGGTTCATGAAGACAAAATGCTATATTTACATTATTTCTCCTATATACTTGTATGTAATGCGCTAAGGAATAATGAAGTTTGTGTACCATTTACATGAATGTATCGATACAATATCATGAAGTGTCAAGCTATTAGAGAGGAGAGAATTAATGCAATTTTGCAGTAAACAGATTTAAGGGGACACATACATTAGTATGTAGATTTATTATGATGAAAATTGAAGAAATGCGCACATTTAACATGCATAAATAAGACGTTGCAACCAATTTTCCATCGTCTACGCATGAAGCTAGTTTATTTTGAAACAAAGACACAAAATACGGAATGCTCGCACAGGTCCAAATGCAATTATCTGATATTATAATAGAAGTGAGGTTTGTGGAAGTCTTTAAGTTCTTCATCCATTTTAAGATACAAGATTCACGTTCATGTTCGAGCCAGATATTCAAATGAACTCAGCATTCTTCTTTATAATTCCATCGATGGTAAGTTATCAGTAACCATTTCCAACGCAACACATGAAATCGCACATTTCGTTAATCTTGCCACAAAGATCTTTTGTGGAAGCTTTCTATCATCCCTCTTTCAGTTACTAGAAGTCCACATTAAATAAATCACCCTATCTCCGATCTCCATCCATACTTCCTTGTGTAGGGTGGGAACCGTTAAGTCCGCCCTTCCGTCGCTTGGCCACCTGTCCAACGCAGGGTTTTTTCCACGTTTTCCCCTCCCCTTCCGCCCTCGAGGCGACCCGAGGCGCCGCCATGTGCGCTTTGTTCGCCGGCCACTGCGGCCGGTGAAAGCTCCGCTCCGCACCGCGCCGCGCTCCGACACGACCTGACACGTCGCAACGCGATGCGATTCGACTCGACGCGACCCGTCACGACACGACGCAACGAGACAAGACCCGACCCGACCCGACCCGACCCACCGACCCGACGACCGATCCGACCCGACCGACCGACCCGACCGACTCCGACCGACCGACGTGACCGCCCGCGACCGACCGACGCGATCCGATGCGATCGAGCGACGCGACGGATCGCACGCCGCGACGCGATCCGATACGACGCGACCCGATGCGTCGCGAGGCGACGCGACACGCTCTTCTCCTTGATTTGCTTTGTTGCTTCCACTGCCTCCGCCGCCACCGTCCACGACGATGACGTCGATTATTTTACCGCCATTATGGACATCATTAAGGAGTGTGTGCATGCCATAGCGGACAGCACTATCGATCTTATGCGCATGCGCAGATGCACAAAAGTGATGCGAAAAGTTGACTGCGCATGCGCATAAGATCGATAGTGCATTAACCTTAGATGGTGCACAAACCCCCTACTATCTTTGCCACAGACATTGCATACACATCACGTATCTTCCCGATAACCCATCACCTCTTCGGCAATTCCCCGACCGTCATGCGCGGCAGGTTTTCGACGCTACCTACATAGCTAGGTGGAATTCAGCCCGTGCCTGGACTACAATTCTAGCGGCCGGTTGCTTGGTCGGTAGTATTTCGTGTTTTCTCCGATCAACACTTGGAGCAGAACCCTAACAAACTGGCTACATACAGCACGCGATCTTTCCTTCTCCTTCTTTCTCCTAGCATCATCGCAACTGTGCCATCATCGCAGATATGCCACAATAATTAAAATTTTTTGTCGGTTTTTATTGCTATAATTGGAGAAGCTACCACCCGACGTAACTTTATGCATTTCTCAGTAAAACGTATTAATAAATATAATTATTATTTCATCCGCTCTCGCTTGGCAGTCTCGTCAGTTCTTCCTCTCCATCGACACGTCTGCCAGTCAGGCACGATCCCTCAGACCCAGCGCCTCCGCCGGCGCGGGCGCCTTCGCCGCGATAACCACCGCCCCCCTCCCCCATCCCCCCCCGCGGCACACATTGACCGGAAACTTTCCGCGCCCTCGCCGACGCGCGCCCGCCAACTTCCGCGCGAGGCGGCGCGGGGGCGGGGCAGGAACGCGCATTTTGATGAAACACCTTCGGTACACAGCGCCCCATCCCGCCGCCGAATTTCGGAAAGGGTGATTAATAATTAAGTTTCGAGTTGACTTCAGCGCGCGAGCGCGAGCGCCGTGCCGCCGCGGAGGGACGCGAGTGGGTGGGGTGGGGTGGGGGTGGAGCGGAACGGGGGAAGAAGGGGAAGTTGAGGAGTGGGATGGAGCGTGAGGTGCGGAGTGGAACCTGGACGGAAGAGGGCAGGGCGGGGGGGAACTGGCAGGAAAGGAGGGGGAAGTTGCGGAACGGGAGGGGACGAACGGGATGCAACGCTCGGGGGTGGGAAGGGGCGTGGTGTGGCAGGGTGCGTACGGAGTGGAACACTTCAGGTGTGGGAAGTGCCAGGGTGGGCGGGGTGGGACGGTATGAAACGGGATGGGGTGGGTGGGGTGGAGCGGGGCGGGACGGGTTGGGACAGGTTGAAACGGGATGGCACAGGATGAGACGGGATGGTACAGGTACAGGGCGGGGCGAGAGACGCAGAACGTCGTTCACCATTGTCACCGCTCAGCGGCGGGGAAGTGCACGCGACGCGGCGCGAGAGGGGAGTGGCAGGGTGTCCCCTCGCCTCATCGCGTCCCGTCTAGTTACGGCGTGGGCGAAGAACAATTACGATAATGGACTTAACGAACGAGGCAGCGCCGCGTCGCGTCGCGTCGCCTCGCGCCGCCTCGCGCGCCTTTTCAGCGCCGCGCGCAAGGTGTGCGGCCGGCGGCGGTGCGCTCTTCAATGGGGCCTCGACGTTCACTTGTTGTCGGTTCGGGGAAAGTTTGCTGGGAAACGGTGGTGTACGAGGCAGTCAATGAAAATCATTTCTAAATGCGTTCATTTAATTGGACAGCACACATTAAGATCGCCATCATGGATTGAACCTATTGGACAGTTCCGTCGTCAACAGGAAATAGCGTTCAGGTTACTCGCATGTGTTCGTTCACCTACGGGATTTCTAGGCGTTTTTGTTCAGTTTGGTTCACTAACGTTCAACTTCAATTACTTGCTGTGAAGGAGAGTCGATACGATATTTTTAAAAAACAGGAAAACATCCTTTTTTGACGTCGGGGGAAATACAAAACACAATCCTCACCAGACCCTTCCACTACACCTAGTAATTCTATACATAATATTATTCATTATAAGTAGAATAACTACACAGAGACCTATTATATGTAGAATCGCTATACATAGTATTATTATATGTAGTATTACTATACGTGTTATCACTGTTCATAGTATTACTCTATATAGGAGTGCAACATTCGTTATCAGTATCGTATCTCAAGTGAACTTCATAAACCTTTCAAGTGCACCTCATGGGGGTCCGAAGCCTTGCATGGGGGTCCGAAGCCTTGGAGTTTAACCTACTATGATTTCACGATTTAAAAACATTTAGAAACAAGTAAATTATTTCACAATTCGGCTAGGTCACGAGATGAGTCTATTCACTGGTTAACACGACGTGACGCTCAAACTCCAAGTTGACTCGTGGTTCCAAAAGGCATTCGTTCGTCTAATGGGTCTCTTTTCGTGGAGGAGAGCGTAATTGTTTCGGGAATAATTATGTATGAGCTTTCACTCGGTCATGCTGTCATAAAAAACGTTGTTTTGAAGTCTTAAATGTCGAACGCTGTCGAAGAAGGTCAAAATGTAAAACTAACAGGAAACAATTACGTATTTTCTAAGTACTTTTTCGTAATGAGACGATGATCATAAGTAGCTTAATTTTTCTTAAAACAAAGTGTTAATGAAAACGTTTTTAATAAACAGTACTTCGAAACGGTTGAAACCGTTTATAATAAAAAGTGAGTCATACTGATTTAATAATAGTAGCATTTTTAGACATGTTAAGTTTGAAATGAGAATAAACAGGTTTTACCTGAATGGTAGAATATTACAGACGTATATTAAACATAACATCCATTCTAAAGTCGTGTCTTAATAAAATTAGGTTTATATCATGTAAAAAATTGGCCACATTCATTTGATTCTAAAATAAAGCAAATCACGAAAAGTTCAAAACGCACATACACATAGGTTGTTAATGAAAAAAGAGAAAAAAGATCTCACGTAACTCTTCACAAATTTTACGAGAATTTGATTCGCGAAGTCCATTTACTAATGAAATACATTCGATCACAAACCTCTCAAAAATTGCTCTCTAATAACGAAGAGGACCCATGAAAAGAAAAGTAAAATGTTGAGGTGTAGGAAATGTTCATCACTCATGTCAGCCTTTTCGCCAACAAAAACGCGTGACGTTTCTTACAGTTTCGTAATTCAATTTTGTGGGATTGTCAAAGGGCTCTTCAGCGCCTCTGACCGGGAGGTCCTAGGTTCGAGTCCTGACGGCGGCAGGATTTTCGACACTAGCTTTCCAGCTAGGTCGAATTCAGCCGCTGTCTGGAGGAGAATTCTAGCGGCCGGCTGCTCTGATCGGTAGTTTTCCGTGGTTTCTCCGATCAACACCAGGCGAATGTCGGAGCAGTACCCTACCAAACGGACCACGGACCGCGCGCGATCTGTCCTTCCTCTTCCTTGTCCTATCCTCTCCCCTTACACACACATTACACTAACATGCACACACTACCACATATACCGGGAGACCGGTCGGCAGCTTAGAGCCTGTCCCGGCTGGGGCGGTGCCCCGCTGGTGGGAGAGTCCTGGTTAGGGGGAAACCCCACTAGCCGACGGTAGGTCAGCGCCGGATCTCGCCATCCAGCGGGGGAAGATCACTGCCATCTCCCGAGAAAAAACATGCACTACAGTAACGGGAATAACGACAAGCATTTGACGCGCCCGGAAACACGAAAAAATCAATCAATCAATCAAAGGACTCTTAACGGCACCTCGACCACACCACAAACATTTTTTCCCCGTCTTTCTTTCATTGCAAGATGACTGATTCGTACGCCCGGTGAAGCCTTGAGAACGCTCATTAAATCGCCATCTCCAGCACTGTCGAGTGGAGGGCGCTCAAAAACACACGCGCGGCGCCGCTAGAGGTCGGAGGTAACGAGCCTCCTTTGTTTTTCTTGGCCGAGGCCCTGTCGAAGGGTCGATTACCTGCGAAATAAAAAGCTACCGTGACTCCTTTTTCCTCCAATAAGGGCAATTCGACGGCAGGCGCTAGCAGACGTGATGGAAGAGCCCTTACAGAAGGTGGCGGTTCGTCAAGTGCCTTTCTCAACGTCCACGGGACTTTCAAAGACGATTTAATTTTGGTGATAGCTTTCGGAAATATTTCTTTCTAATACGAATGAACGCGTCTTTATGTGTGTTGTTTCAACGTAATATCTTAATTTTTCTCCTAACTTGTTTCTTTATTTGAGAGTTAAAAAACGAAACAATCAACCTAAAATAATTTCTTTTTCGTTTCATAACTTTATATGACTTTGTGTTAAGTTTCTTTCTATTAACAAAGTAATAAAATTAAATTTGAGTTACGATAAATGCAAAAAACACTCTTTGAATGAAATGTTTATATATCAAAATGAAACAACGCTCTTTCGTACACATCAAGAACAATATAAACACCATTTTGTGCGAATTAATTTTTTTTGAGGGCATCAATAGTACTTCGAAATATCACAGACATGCTTTGACCTGGAGTGAAATAGCAAATTGTATATCTGTGACAACGCGAGTATTGAATTCTGTCAGAACCTTCACTGGGATATTTATTTTCGAAAGCAGTATTTTCCCTAAAGGAATGTAAACATCACAACTACTTGTATTTATTTATTCTCCGTTATCAAGGCACATCATGAGTTGTGTCCTAAAGCAATGTTTTTTGCACGCATATTTTAGTCATTACAACAAATAGTTACATTATAATAGACATTACCCCTACTCATTTTCTGGGAAGAAATTTAACGATTGATTAAAAATAATTTTATTACATGATTCCATCTGTTGGGATAACCAATATTTTTTAACCAACATGGCAAATCGAAATACTACCTTGTAAGTCCAAAGAACCACACGCAGTATTTATTCGTTCTCACCGCTGCATGCAATTTGTTGTTTTTTTTCTGAGTTTTAGAATCGCTTTCTTTAGAAAGAGGTGTTTGTTCTCGAATAATAGACACTTAATGTAGAAATGTTCGGGGTTACAACAATACTATTATAGATTGCTACGGCACAAGTGTAACGAAATTTGTGTGACAGAAATGTGTTCAAAGTCCTCAAGCTGCAGCTTTTGTTTCAATTTCACATTTATAGTTAATATTCATAAACCATAATATAAAATGTATCACGGTTGCCAAAGGAGTGTTTGGGTTATCCGCGAAAAGCTAATTCTATAATTATTGTGAAACAAAGAGATTCAAAACGTAAAACAAAGACTACAGACGGCATAAATATAACAAAAAATAAACCTATAACGTGATTATACATATTATAAAAATCAAATTTTCAATTAACTTTGATACATTTACAACCCCTTTCTTTACGTCCATGATATGGTCATCACTACAAGAAATAGAAAAAGTAACTCTTGATTTTATAATGTATTTCTTTAGAATAAATGACACACGAAATACATGTAGTAGATGGTAATTAAATAAGTGCGATAGCCAGTAGAAATTTGTGTAAAGTAGTATGGTATCACTACAATACTATCATGTCGATAAAGAAATTATGAAAATAAAGAAGAAAAGTAAAAGAGAAACGATACAGGGAAGACAAAATAAAAGAAAAAAGAAAAGAAGAATAAGAGATGTAAAAAAGAAAAGTTAGCGCGGAAAAGGAAAGAAAAAGAGGAAACGAAATAGAAGTCCTTTTTAGAAACGCATGAATATCACTGGCAGGCTGATCTTTGTTTCTCTTCAAGAAGGCTTCGATGACATTGAAACGACCACAGAATAGGTCGCAGATTCTGAACTGTACAGACCAGGAAACTCCCATGAAACCATGAAGATCAATAAGACGAACACCTCCACATCAGATGGTGAGTCCGGCGCCCTGGATGTTGAGTCCGGCGCCTAGATGTTGAGTCCGGCGCCCTAGATGTTGAGTCCGGCGCCTAGATGTTGAGTCCGGAGCCCTAGATGTTGAGTCGGAGCCCTAGATGTTGAGTCCGGCGCCCTAGATGTTGAGTCCGGCGCCTAGATGTTGAGTCCGGCGCCCTAGATGTTGAGTCCGGCTTGCGAAGATTTTCCCTCGACGTATCCGAGCGAGACACCGCCCGTGGCCAGGACAAACTCGAAGCTCCGATTCGTCTTCCCACATAATGGTAGTGTAGTGCATTGTGTGTGTGTGTGTGTGTGTGAAATGGGGCAGAGTAGGATAAGGAAAATGAAGGAACGATGGGGACCGTGGTAGGTAATGCTCCGAGTTTCACCTCTTATTGATGGAAGTTACCACGGTGAACTATCAGAGCAGCCGTCCTCTAAAATTCATCCCCCCCCCCGCCCGACAGCGGTTGATATCAGACATGCTGTTTAGATAACGTTTAGATAAATCTGCCGCTGATGACATATAAGAATGGCATTTGATTAATTACAGCTTCCCTGCATTCAAGTTCTTGTCTTCGGAGTCCTCTGGACGAACCAGCCGCCAGCGTGGGCGCCCCAAAAATTATTCCCCGTCCGATTTTCCGGTCGGCTGCTTCCGGGCGCGCTTTCGGGCTCGCTGGATCCACTGCCGCGCCAGAGCTCCGCGGCGGGCGTCGCTTTGCAGCTAACGAGCCGAAAGTTCTTCCACTGCCTGTGACGTCATTACCTCCCCGCCGTTCCCCGCGCACCCTGGGTCGCATGCTCTGTCGCCAGGGGCGAACAGTTGTAGTAGACTTCGCCGGGCAGAACTTGGTTTGGAAGAAGATACACAAGCTGATTAGAACTTAAAAGTTGCACCTGCTTTCGTGCGCCGTAAAACATACACGGGAGAAAACAGATCTAGGATGTTATTTGCAGGCTTGATACGTCGCTCTGCTCATTCTTCAAGTTATCATTTTATGAAACCCCGAATTTTGGAAATCGTAATGGAATTTGTCATTTGCGACATGGAACGAAAGTTTTTATTGTATTGAAATCACACCTTTCATAATTCTAAAACAGGTCAATCACTAATATTTTTAAAAGCATATTAAAAAAGTTACGCATTATTGAAATTCACAGTAGGGTGGATAGTTTCTTCAAAAATATGAAAGGAGAAAATAAGAAGATCGCATAAAAGTTTATATAAATCTAGAGTGTTCTTTAATTCCCCAAAGGAAGTATTTTTCTACTATGAATCCAATCCTTTGGGAAACATTTCAAGAACAGTTCAGCATTCGCTAGGCAGAGAGAAAAAAAAAGAGAAAAAGCAATCGGTTAAAGCTGCAGAGTATTGGAAGTCCGTCCAAGCATACACTAATCAATTATCCCAAATCGTCAATAGTAGGGCGAACCGAATCTACTCACCATCTTTCTTCCGCTCCACCTACCACGCCATCCGCTCACCTCCCTCTCCCCCGGCCATCTTCCCTTTGCAGTTCTCTTCTTCAAGAGCTCCTTTGCGTCGTCGACCTCTAATTATTTAAAACGCCCAAATTGGGAAATAATTGACCCTTTATTTAACGCGAAGCAATTTGCCGAGCCAGGAGCTAAAACTTTTTTTGGGGCGTCTTTCCCTTTGCGAGATTGACTTTCGGACTGCGTCAATCGGTTTTTCCTCCCGGCTTCCCTGTTTGTAATTAGCGCGGGGGGGGGAGGGGAGGTTCGAGTCCGGGCGAGCGAACGCCGTCCCTGAGACCGTTAGAATCATCCGAGGCTCCATAACAGTAAAAGCTATCGCTGGCGTGCCGCGCCTCGCCTCCGCCTTCCTCCATCTGGAGGCAGATTGCGTCGCCCGCAGCCCCTTGGGGCTCTAAGGGCTCGAAGGCCCTTAGGGAGATAGAGGAGGAGCAGAAAGACGAGGAACAAGATGGAAAAAGGAAAAGAGAAAAATAATGACGAGGAGACGGTTTCAGGGAGAAGAAATTAAAGGAAGGGAGAGGAGGAGTCAAGAGACGAAATGGATGGAAAAATGTTGAGAAAGGTGACAAAAAGAAGACAAGACAGAATACTGGAGACGGATAAAAAAAGTTGGAACGAAAATAAAATTAGGATGAAGAGAAGGAGATAGAAAATGGAGAGAAAAGAGGACAGTGCCGGGGAAGGAGAGTAGGTGGTGAACATAATATTCCAAGCAAGCGAAAGAGACAATGGAAAAGAAGAAGTCCGGAAGACAGGGAATCAGGATGATATGAAACACAAGACATGGAGGATGTAAACGAATAGAAAGAAACGAAGCAGGACGCTGAAGTTACTCGGGCGATAGGCCGTCAGGTGATGAAGATCTACAAAGTATTACACGACGGCAGCGGTGAAGGGTTGCGAGGAATTTCTCGACTTCTGCTCCTGAAAATCCGCTCGCGAAGGCTTTCCGTCAGCGCGCGGTCTCTGAGCGGCGGCTCCCCGCGCCCCGCCCCGCTCCCCGCCCCCGCTCCGCCGGCAGCAGCGCCTCAAACGCGCGCGACAGCTCGGGCAAAAGGGCCGCACGAAATGCCAAGGGTGGCCACCGGCCGTTCTCTCAGACCGCCGCTGGACACGCCCTCCCCTGCCTTACATGCAGAAATAACGGAAAGCGGGGAATGAAGCACGAAACCGACAAACCGTGTACGGCCTCAACCCGAGCGACGGCGGCGGCGGAAGGATGGTTGGGTCGGCAGCGGAGCGCTGCGATGGAGTGGCGGCGGAGGCAAAGGAGGCGCGGCGGGGGGGCGGACGAACGAAGCAGAAGCGAGGCGGTGGGGAGATGGCAGAGGCAGTGGCGGTGGAGTGGCAGAGCGTTGGCACAGGTGGGAGAGGAAAACAGTGGGGCTTGAGGAAGGACGAGGAGGTAGAAGCAGATGCATTATGGTGGAGGCAGCGGTTGCGAAGGAGGAGTCGAAACAGAGGTGAATATGAGGAGGAGGAGGTAGGTGCAGAGAGAGTGATGGATACGGGGACGGAGACAATGAACAAGCAGGAGCGGTGGTGGATGCGGTTACGTTTAGAGGGGCAGCGACGGCGGGGTGTTGGGGCGGTGTCTCACTTTCAGGCGCGCGGCGGTCGGCCTGGGAAAGAGATAAAGGAGGCGGTTTCCCCTTGTTTTCGAGGAAGTCGCGGGCTCAAAACCCTTTTCCCGGCAACGACGCTTAAATGCCCTTGCTTTTTCTTCGCCGACGGCGCGGGCCCATCGCACATCCCGCCGCCTGGGGCCCTCCGCGCACCCAGGCTTCTCCCACCCCCACCCCCCTTCCCCCCCTCACTCCCGCCGGGCCAGCCCTCGCCACACACATGCGGCCTGTTCTGCCAGCGTCACCGTCCGCCTGCGCGCTATTTGCTCTCCGCGTCGTCATGCGGTCCATAATTCAACCCCGAGCGACGGACCCCTGGCGACCCACGGGCGGGGAGGGGAAGGGGGTTGGTGGTCGGGCGATCTAGCGGGAGAATGGGTGGGAGGACAGTTTGGGGAATCTGGGGAGTGGACGATAGATGGAGAGAGAGAGTCGGTGTCGAGAGAGAGAGAGAGAGAGAGAGAGAGAGAGGGTGGATCGGTGGCCAATTTGGTGTTTGGGTAAAACGGTGAGCTAGAGAGCGTGGACGATAGATGAGAGAGACAGAGAGAGAGAGAGAGGGGAGAGAAGAGAGGGGGGGCCAATTTTTGTAAAACGGGGAAGAGGGGGGGTTTGGGAAAAGGGGAGCATGAGAGCGGATAGTCGGGTGAAAGCGGATGAAGTGAGTGAGGGCCAGCGAGGACGAGTAAAGAAGATTCAGGACGGTTGAGAAGGGTAAAGGCAGGAATCGGCGTTTCAGGTAACTCGCCAAACCTGAGTTGGGTGAGAAAGGGTGAGGGTGGGTCCTCGCTCATTCTCCCACATCCTAACAGACGGACCGTTCTCGATGGCGCTCATCCGTAATAAAGGTGAGTGGCATCGAGTGCGGGCGGTAGAACTGGAGGAAGTGGGTGAGGACAGAGTGCGATGGGCGAAGGCGCTTTACGACGGGTGAGAGTGGCTGAGGATGAGCAAGAACGAGTCAGTCTGGTGAGGAGGGAAGGCAGATGACGAGTGAATGCTGGGAATTGGCAGGTGGGCAGGCAAACGAGCGGGTGGGCGAGTAGTGGGGCAGGTGACAGCGGGTGAGCGCGTCGTGTAATCATGGGGGCGCCCCGGGGGGGGCCACCCGGCCTATAGCCCGGCGAGCGGGGCCTAATCCGGAAAAGTAGACACATTAAAACTCCCATGTCCGGGCTCGCCTCGCGGCCCACGCCCCCTGCCCCCTCCCCGCCCCGCCTGGGAGGGGGGAGCGATGGCGAGCAGATTTGGGTCTAGAGTTCGCGTCGGGCTTACCCGCAGGGGTGGAAGGGGAGGGCAGCGTGTGGGGTTGTGGGTCGATCGGACACCGCCATGGCCGGAACTACCAGGGCTCGGCTCCCAGAGCGTCGGCTGTCCCTTGCAACTGCTGCGAGGGATGGGGTAGACAGGAGAAGGCGAAAAAAGAAAAAGCCCCCTCAAACGCAAAACGCATCGCTGATACACGAGACTCCTAATGATCACAATATTTTAATTCTCAGCTCTTTAATTTCGCAGTGAATTTCACAGAAAATTACCTTTTTAATTCTCTTAAAAAACTGTCAGTTTAAGTTTTCCTTTAGTTTTCTTACCGTTTAAGTAATGTTAGCGCCACTTTTACTACCAATATTACTATTTCAAATTAATTAATTAATTGAACTCTCGCATTAATAAATTGAAAATTCCGCATTTAAATATTGTTCTACATCCAGCCGTTTTGGTTTTCGAGACCACGTTTTGGTTAGTAATATTCGTAGATTCTTCACACTGATAAAAATGGAAACTCAAAATATTAAATAAGTGACTAACTACCACAACATAAATATACATAAGTTTCAAATATTAATAATTTTGCGATCCACCACATTCCAATAAATTAAATTTAGAGAAAGAGAAATATAATGATACGTCTCGCAATAATTTCTAATCCACCCGTTTGAAAAATCTCAGTTCGCACAAAAGGTAAAAGAAAACGTGTAACAATACTGTCACATATAATTTTATTTTCGAATAAACATTGTATTGATACTAGTGTTTTCAAAGGATAGGTCTCATTTTACCAGAGCGATGAACTACACATATCATTCAAGTTTCCGATGATGCGAAAAAAAATCCGAGATCGAATGAAAAATTCAAGGCACAACCAAGCAAAAAAATTGATACGATTTTAGGTAGTCTGTACTTAAGGTCAGCCAATTCTCAAACACAATAAGGTCTAAAGAAGGAAAAACAACGGTTAGCAGAGATGCGCTGGTGTTCCGTTATTACCAGCTCGCAATTCCAGACTCGTATTTTCCTTTGATCGCGCGCAGACGCAAACCCCCACTTATACGAGTTGATACAGTTTATAAACAGAACGTTTCCAAACGTGCTGTGCTCCGGCGATGAATTTGTGATGAACGGACCGGCCAAGCTGTAGTGAAAGCGATCATGTGTGTAACGAGACCGCGTGTTTGCTTTTGCAAGCGTTAGGATCATGTGTTTGAACAATGATGAAAGTATCTTCCATTTAGAACCTTCCCGAGATGATAATGTGCTGTGCGCGAGATACACCGGATTCACGGCGAGTTTCCACTGTCTCTTGGTGGGTTTAGTCCTTTGAGCGCCCTCGTATACACAAACGCCCTCCGAATACCTGGGCGGCTACTAGAGAGAGAAGAGAGATTCCAAAAACGCTCACGCGAGAAATGGTGAGGACGTACTTGAGACAATCGAATGAGATTGCACTACACTGCCACTTTCTAATTTAACGCATGTTATTGCGATCACATATGAGAATTTCTGTTTCGTGTAACCGAAATGTGTGATCATTGCCTCCGCAGCTATTAATGAGGGAATGACTGGGCAAACTATCAAGGTATGTAGTACGAGCGCAGTCTTGGTCTTTGCCTTCACGGACGAATTACCTGAAACACATGAAGCGTACACACACGCCAAAAAACATTCCCATGAATTTTATTCTCAATTATGATTCATAAATGACGGAATGCAGGATGCTAATAACGTTTTTCACTCATCAAACATTTTCTTTGAGTGTAATTTTACGAAATAATTAGTCTACTTAAAATATTATGAGAGTTATATGAACTTTTTTGAATTATTGTTTATAATATAATATAATAAATATTTATTTTGCTACTTAGGAATGCATAGAATAGTTCCAGTAGTAGCGTTTTCTAAGAAATTATTAAAAATACACAAAAAGCATCAAACAACATTTTACATATTACGAAATACAATTTTACAAAATTAATCTATTAACCATATTTACTTAGTCTAATTTTAAAATTTTTGACATTCTGAGGGAAAGTCTCCAGCAGTGTTGCAGGTAATTTGTTCCAATTTTGTATCGTTCGGTTTACAAATGACAATTTACCTGCATCTGTTCTCTGTTTCTTGGCCGAATTTTGAAACCATGATCCTTCCGCGCGATTTAAGTTGGTTCTGATAGTTTTACCCGTAGTTCACCCCACGGATGATCCCCTCTTATTGATTTGAATAATGCAAAAGACGCGTCTCTCTCGTTTTTCAAAGGTTCCCACGATATAAATTCAGAATTTGAACGTCCTCTCCTAACTTTTTTGCGGCATATTTTTGTATTTTCTCGAGAGATTTTATTTGCCCTAAACGATAAGGGTCCCAACATACGGAGCCAAATTCTAATATCGGACGTACTAGAGACGTGTACCCTAATTCCCTTTTATTAGATGGCTTAATGGGTACCATGTATACTGCCATGTTAAATTTGCTATTGTTGATGTATTTTTCTAGAAAATGGTTACCAAGAAAATTATGATATCTTGTACGGTAATTCCTTTGTTAATACGAAGGCATTTTTGTTAAATACGAAGGCAAAAATTATGGTTACACGAATCTGAAATTGCCGCATGTGAAGGCAATAGTTCGACACAGAACCCAACGCATATTTTGTTTTGTATATTGCAATCTCATTCTGTTGTTTTGAGGACAAATTAGTCAGCGAAAGGTAGAAAAAATATGCAGAAATCACTACAGGAATGTGATCCCTGTGCATATGGCTAATGAACATGAGTTTATCCCAATATTCTAGCAAATGTATTCAGATTGTCCAAACAGGCTCAAAGAAACCTCAAATAAAAGTGTTGACGTTTGGCTCGCGAAAAAGGTTCTTCTACTAAAACGCAAGACTTCATTGAGGCCGCTGAACTTTCTATTATTTATCAGAGATACGTTTTTACATTTATCCAAGAAAATAGTTGTTTTGACAGTTTCAGACACTTTCATATCTTAAAAAATGTACTGCTTAGTAACTTCCTTGAGCAATAACACAATGTAGCTGTGTAGCGACCTAAAAGTATATTCGCAACTCAGTCACTAAATAAAATTTCTAAATAGGGATAAAAATATTTAAATTAATCAAAATGTATTAAAAACAAAACTAAGTATAAAGAATTAACAAATTTAATTTGATCGTATGTATGCATGCATGCAAAAAGAGGTTATTATCTTCAATTTCTTTGATTTTGACAATAGTTAAATAATTATTATTGGGATCAGTAAACTATAGACTTATAAACACATCTTTAAACGAGAAACAGTTGGATGAAAATGATATTTTAGATATCATTTACACCAATGCATTAAGCTCCAATTTATTAAAAACACTCCATATTTGATTGCCTTTACATATTACAGGGAACTGCCACAACTGTCAATAAAGAGACTGCTCTTACTTTTAGTCCAAAAATTAAATTTACGCCGGCACAGACTGGGGCAAAACATTTTTCAGCGAATCACACAGAATCCTTCCCCACGCCACACACAACAACCGCAAAGCTCATGACTTATGTACAATGTTTCAAAATCCAAAGATCATCAGAGACTTCATTTACAAACCGGCGCCCACCGAAATTTGTGTTTGTGAGAGCTCACACGTGATTAGAATTAATTACTGATTTGCAGGAGGATTCTAATGTACATCACCCTACGCCTCTACCCTGCACTGAACGGACAGTGTGACAGCCTGAAAAGCATGGTTAAATTCTTTTAACCCGGGGGGTTCTCCCCCGGGGAGACAATGAAGACTATTGTATGTTTCGTAATTTGGAAATAGTAATTCTGCTTATCTTGAAGGTGGGGGATATTTATATTATTTATCTTACAGGACAAATTAAGGAATAAATTTTCAACAAAAAACTAAAAGTAAGCAAAAATGACGCTACCAAACGCCCGATTTAACTAAAACCACTCTTTAAATACTCCGGATATTAATAAGAACAAAGTTTGAACGTTCCAGCGAAAATCGCGTCATGTGCGACAGACATACGAACGTTCGTTTTCATTTACATATTGATTAGATATTATGAAACGTATGAAAAATTTGTGAAAGAACTAAATATCTTGTACAACTTAAGATTAAACAAAATTTAAGCTCTTTAGATATTAGTTCTTAATCTGGTTTTCCATTTTCGAAAAAATATTATATGAAAACTAATAATTGATCAGAAATAACCAATTGCAATATGTGACGACGTGTATCAAAAAATAATCAATCAATATTAGCTGCACAACGAACATGTAAACGTCAACATTTTAATGAGAAAAGCTGTATGGGGAGAAACGAACGATGCCAAATCAAAACGCGTTGAAACTTCCTGAAGGATTTTACAGCGTCTATCAACACGCGAGATAATACGTCGGGAGAGGCGCAGCCGGCTTTCGAGTGCTTCCGCGAACGACCGCTTCGCAATGAGGGCGCTCGCGACCAATTTGCACGCAAATGGCGGCGGGGGCGGTAGGCGTATTTGCGCGTATACAAACGAATTAAGGTCGGGAGCGCTCCTGACGAAGACGGAAAGCCCGCGGAGGCAGCGGAGAAGGAAAGAGCGGCTTCGGTGACAGCGTCGGAGACATTGCACAGTGAGTCGAATTGTCCGAAAACACCTACCATAAATGAGAACAGGAAACAAACAATGAGTTAACATTTTGATAAACGTAACCAGATGCGTCCGGCCTGGTGAAGAAGGGACTTTGTGTCAGGTGCTCAAATACGCAGACATGGGCCGTGGTTCGAATCCTACTTAAGACATGAGTGTGTTCAGTTGTTTGAGGTATGGGTTTCATTCCCAACGCTTGTCCTCGCCGGTATGTGAGATCGGTATGCGTCTCTATACGAGAATGATTGAGGAACTGGCTCTCTACACCCAAGCACTGCGGTAAGTTCCCGGGTCAGGGGAATATAAGTAATGGTACAAGACCGAGGTGGGCGTAAGGTCTACCTCGGCGTGATGTTCGGGGTAACTGTGAATTGACACCATGGGAGCAGTAGTTACCGGCAGAGGGTCTGGTGGGTCCAGCAGCCGTCGAAAGTTGGCAATCACAGTAAGGGATCGAGCAAACCCGAATGGCAACCCCGATTCAAAGATGAGGAAACCAACTCATTAGCAGTTGTCAAAGTATACACAGCCGGGAGCCCGAAACCGATGTTTCGTAGACTGGAAGATCGTAGGTTCGAGACCCAATGGCAGCATGATTTTCGTCACCAGTTCAATAGCTGCGTTGAAGACGACTACGGTCTGGATGGAAACTGTAGAGGCCGGCTGTTTGGATTGGTGGTTTTTATGGCTGCTTCCGATCAATCCCAGGAGGATGCTGGAGTGATTCTCTGAAAAACGGGCCACAGACCTCGCGCAAAAAAGAGTATAAAACTTGTTATAAGGGTTCAAACCCTCTTCATTAACGAAGAAATCCAATCCATATTACAAAGAACATTTGACATAATTACGTTGTATATTTTGTTGGATTGAAATGAGCGCCAGCAAACCACAGAAATATTTTGCGTTGTACTGGCTACTGGCGCAAGGTGCTCGCGAGAAATTGGCCCACTGTGGCGAGGGGAGGGCGCTAAAGTGGCGGAGACAGTGATAAAGGCGCAGGAGGAGTCTGAAGAGCGGCGGGGGCGGCCGCGGAGGTGAAGGCGACAAAGAGATACGTGCGGCAACGGCAAAGGTAGTAGAGGCGATGGGGGCAACGCTGAGGGGTGGGCAGCAGGAAACCGTCAGAGGATGTGAGTTATACAGGCATGGTGGAGGTTTACCCTAAGAACAAGGAACGAGAGCAAGAAAGGAGCAAGGATAAGAAGGCGGAGGATTAATTACATGGTGGGGAGCAATGTTGGTTGCTGGGGGTGGCTGGTGCTGGAGAGGTCTCCGCAGTGCGGTGACGGAGGAGGGGGCGCGCGGAGCGGCTGAGAAAAAACCTGCGAGAGAGCGGAAGAAAGTGAGCGGAGGCGACGAAGTACCACGGAAGGGCGGCGAAGTAAGAGCAGCAAGAAGGGAGCGGTAGGAAGAGTGCGGGAGGACGATGGTAGGCGGGGAGGTCGAAACAGGAAGAGGAAGGGGGAAAAAGACGGTAAGAGAGAGGGCGGGGGGGAGAACGGCACAGAGAGGGGTGGGGAGAGGTGGTGAGGTACGGAGCGAGGAGATGGAGACGGCGGAATTTAGCGAGGGTAGGGCGAATGTTCTAACCCTTGTTGAGGAGAAAGCCAGGGTGGTACATTGGCAATGGAGGAGCAGTAGAGGCGGCGCGGGCGCGAGTGATTAAAAGTTAAACGCTTCCGTGGGCGGGGCGGAGGGTGTGGGGTGCCGAGCAGAGAGAGGGAGAGAGAGAGAGAAGAAGAGAAGAGAGAGAGGAGAGAGAGTAGACAGACAGACACAAACACACAAGGAAGAGAGATGAGACAAAGAGAAAGCGAGGAGGAGTGAGAGCAGAAGGAGAGAGAGACAGATGAGACACAAGCACCCAGGAAGAGAAGTGAAAGAAAGCGAGAGAGAGAGCGAGTGAGAAGAATGAGAGAGAGGGAGAGAGAGCTGAGAGCGCGAAGGAGCGGAGCGCCAATCGGAAGCGAGAGGTCACCGCCAAGAGGTCGCGCGAGCGCGTCATGCAACCGTAATTGCATCCGCCTCCGCCTCCGCGCCCTCTCAACTCCACACGCCCACATTTACATCTCTATTTTCCTCGCCTCGCCTGCCAATCCAATCGTTATGCCTCTTAAGAAGTCACTCAAAACATTACACAGTAAAGTCTTCATGCGTTTTTCTTTTCTTTATTTCTAATTGAAAATGGTCTCAAACGTTTTATTCATGGATTTTCTAGAAAAAAAATTATTCCATTTTTTAAAACTTCTATCCCAAGGTATTAAAAGAAATTACGAAAGAATCCTGACTATATTCTTCTATTAAGCAAACTTCAATGGACGTTTCATGATCTTTATTTTATGTCCACTCTGAAAACCAAATGTAAATGATTCGTAGAGTGCTTACCCTCTCTTTTAATGCGGGATATTATGTGTTTATATTTAATCTAAAATGAAATTATTCTCCAGAGTGACCTCTCAGAGATAAGCATGGTAGAAAAAATAACAGACGTAATCGTGGGAAATAATAGCTGATTGATGGATATAAAAGGATAGACTCCCCCAGGCATCCATCTCATGAAGAAAATGTTTTCTCCTTTTTATTTTTGCTTTTCAACTTAGCTTTACCCTACTATTTATAAAATTAATTTGTATTTATCATGAAAATATAATTCAATTTTTATACCTGTACTGTATTTAATATTTGAAATATCAGAATTGAACATTGTATGATTATATAATGTCCTGACTTGTCATACATGGCTTATGCTGTATTTATGTGACAAATATATTATTATTATTATTATTATTATTATTATTATTATTATTATTATTATTATTATAAATCTCTCGTTTCCATCGGAAAGAAATGAACTGTCATAGGGAGTATGTGATGTTAAATGAAAAGCTGTCGGAGAAGGGAATAGTCAGGGTACATGAGAGTTTTACCAGGCCATGTTAGCGTGTCGCAGGCTTAACCGTATCCGAAGGTGCCAACAACGCCGGTTTGCTGACCTGGCTTACCGCAGCGCTCGTTTTCTGCTAAATGGACACCTGACTGAGCTTCCTTAGTGCGCATTCCCCTACCCCTATCGATATCTGGCGAGGGTCCCTTTCGTCTGGATGACTGTGCGTACCTACCTAACCTACAGGTAAACATTTTTTATAAATACAATTTACTGTTCGAAAGATGGTTCAGTAGTTACTACTTTTTCTCATGGCATATTTATCGTATTTTCGAAAAATTGAACAGGAGCTAAATTGAACAACAGATTTCATTAAGGTAAAAATATTTTTCTTCAATATTGTTGTTGTAAGAATCAAACAAAGACCTGCGCCATTCTTAAGTGTTTTTACACTAACCAAGGACAAGGTTAATTTTTTAAAAAATGGATGCATATTTGAGAAATTCTGTCAAAAAATCATCGATTTCCGCCGTAGCATTCCTATACTTTCTCTTTACTCCGTATATGGTAAGTCGAGGGAATAAAAGAGAAGGGTCTTTCGAGAAAATGAAGGGAGAAGAGTGCGGGAAGGGCAACTAATAGGCCAGGCTAGAAGCAGAGGAGTGAGGTAACCGGGATATGGAAACGTGGACGAGGCGTGGCGTGGGCGCGGCGTGATCTAGGCGTGGGAGAGGTTTGGGCGAGGTGTGGGTGAGGCATCGATGAGGCGTCGGGGTGCGCGAGGTGCGTGGCGGGCGTGGGCGATGCGTGGGCGAGGAGTGGGCGAGGCGTGTGTGAGGGTCATGGAGGCGTGGGAGTGCGTGCGCGAGATGTATGGCGGGCGTGGGCGAGGCGTGGGCGATGCGTGGTGAGGATCGTCGAGGCGTGAGTGGTGCGTGAGCGAGGTGTGTGGCGAGCGTGGGTGGTGCGTGGCGAGGCGTGGGCGACGCGAGGTGAGGCGTGGAGGAGCGTGGGTGAGGCGGGCGTGGCTTGGCGAGGGTGGGCGAGGCGTGGATGAGGCAGCGTCGAGGCGTGAGTGGTGCGTGCGCCAAATGTTGGTGGGCGAGGGCGAGGCGTCGGCGAGGCGTGGGTGAGGTGTGAGTGAGACGTCGTCGAGGCGTGGGTGGTGCGTGCGCGAGGCGTGCGGGGCGTGGGGCGAGCGCGGCGAAGGGCGGCGTGAAGTGGCACAAGAAGTCGGGGGCGCCGTGCGAGGTGGCTGAGCGGCCCCTGGGGGAGCCTCGTACAGGGAAAGCAATTACGCCGTCGCCCGCGGAGGTGTCGGGTGGAGATTCTTATCCGCGCGCCGTCTAGCGGCTCTTCGCCGCACAACACGCCGCCCGCGCCCCACCCGGAGTTCCTCAGGAACAGAGATCGCTCGGAGATAGTTGAAGCACTTGCGCGCTGGGGTTCATTAACTGATACTCTGTAGCAGTGCTCGCCGCAAATGTGCAAGCTTTTTTTTTTGTTTGCGGACTCTCGAGATACAACAGCAATCACTTAAATTATCAAACATTTCATTTTTTTATAAATTAATTCTCAAATTAATTACTATTTGAAATTCTGAAATTATTACTATATTAATATGAAGCTAACTCAAATTGAAGCTTCTCAATCGAAATATCCGATCACAAGAAAAGTGACGAGTTCAATATTACACAGAGCAGATATATAATCTTCCTGCATGATTTTAAATACAGATTGTGGAGTTTATTATTCACAGCAGTTATGCAAAGTTGTGCAATATCAAAGTAACTATACTACTACCAGGAAATTGAAAAGTAGCTAAATCCGTAGGCATACAACGGTCGGGCATTCTACCTGTTCATGATCCTCGCCTATTGGAGCACTTGCGTTCTCAATAACTCGCGGAGCGCTAGCTATCGGATCGGAAGCAGTCACGTGACAGCCGCGCCGCCGCGCATGCGCGTGTGGCTGGGGAAGGAAAGCGAGCGGGTGACGAATGACAGAGCGGTGAGCGCCGCGTTGAAATACGGCGCGGGAACCGGAAGGTCCCCCCACCCGGCCAATTACGCCCCCGCCCCCGGACACCGCACGCACCACGCTTCTGCAGAAATGTGACGGCCGCCGTATTCGCGGGTTTCAATGCTTCCGTCGACACCCCGCGTGTTTCCTCTTGAGCATCCTGATGGCATCGCGTCGAAAATAACAGGCCAACATTTTCATAATATGATATCGTAGGCTTCCGTGGCCAGAGTCATAATCTGGGCTGTCCGGCTAAGGAGGACCGCAACATATCGGTCAAAACGTCGGCAGCCGGTACCGGACAGCCCAGATAATTTGTATAATATAACACGATAATAATAATAATAATAATAATAATAATAATAATAATAATGATAATGAAGTTTTTCCTTAACTATTTCATAAATCTCATTTCAGTGTTTACGTGATGAATATAAAAATGTCTTCAAAAATATTTTCTTTTCTCTTTCTTGGAGTCGACTGTCCGACTTGCCGGACTGCTAGCTGACGGTATCCCCCATACCTGGGCTTAGTTTAACTCCCATGCTTTATGGGTAATGAGGTATGTAGCGAACATGTATTCCCTTCAACGTAATTAGCAAACTCCGCCTGCCTGATACTTTTACTTCATCACGCTACAGAAACAGAGTCAATTTTAAAGGAAAGCTTCAACTCTGTTTTAATAATAATAATAATAATAATAATAATAATAATAATAATAATAATAATAATAATAATAAATGTTTTATTTCTAGCGAAGTGCAGGCCGTAAGGCTTAGTCTTGCCCCTAACCATTTAAAAATCTTTTTTAGGGAGGGGGGTGACACGACGTGTTTACGGTCAGGTATCGCCCAAGGAACAATATTAAAATCAATGGAAGTCAGTACAATTAAAATTAGTGTAATGAAGCTAAAGTTTTCTTGGGTAGACTGCTCAAAGTAAATTTCAGTTTTCAAAGCAAACAACAAATGCCGATTTCGAAGAAACATGGATGTATGTACTAAAAATGAAGAAGCAGGACCTATTATTAATTTTTTGTGCCAATTTGTTCATCTTAGAAGGCAGAAAATATGATTGCCAAGGGCCATTGTTACTAATATTTTGGTGTAAAAATTAAATTAAAAATTGGTTATATTAGATAAGATGTTTAAAACTTTTAAAATGTCAATATTTTTCACGTAAAGTTTTGTCTCGGATGAAAAACTCCACTACGAGATAGCAGATCCGACTTCAATGGACTGTTCTTGCGAGTTCTCTATCGACGTCCTTAGGTCACAGGTCATTCGTAACTATCCCGATCCACAGGATACCGCCATATGCCATCGCTATAACAAAATATGAATACTGCCACACGGGTATAAAACACTTTCCACAGATATTTCGTAACTAGTCTGAGAATGTGCTTATTAGATGTTGTCGCAGGAAAGCAGCATTTGCTTCCAACGAACGCGCTCAAAAGCAAGCCCTGTAATAAATGTATTCAGCCCTCAGCAAATATGAAGATAATCGCCTCAATAGGGCTCATGTGAGCTTGCGTCAAATCCCCTAAACAAATTTCTGGAAAGCTCGCACGGAATTATCATTTGGGATACGGTAATGAGCTATTATTTGGGAGCTCAAGGGTGGCTAATCGTGGGGCATTCTCATAACGAACAGCTCAGATAACGAGAGGCCATTAGCAATATCGACAAGAATTGAACAACATTACTTTTTTATGTACCAAATCCATTCGATTCGATTGTTTTGGAGGTCAGAGTGTTCGATAATTTACGATTCAAAGCGGTAAATGCTTTGCAAAATTAATACAGGTCAAAATGTTTAAAAAATGTCAAAATTTGTAATTTAGTTTTGCTTTAAATGTTGCATAACGATATGAAGGCAATAAAGTGACCAATCTATGAGAATGTGTTGATGCAACAGATATTTCGATATAAACACATATTTATATAATTAATATTACATTTAGGTAATTAATATTTTACTGCCACAATATCAATAAATATTTTTCTGATCCAAATTCTTTCAATGGGAATACATTCAGCGTTGAATTTACTTCTAGTACACGGCAAATAGCATAACACGAAGAATAAACCCCTTACAAAAATATCCTGTCAGTCCGCCGGCACATCCCAAGAGCGAAATAATTGTGAATCAGTGTTAGGATCTTCTCCAATGTGTGAATATTCAGTACTGCGTGGCTTACTCACAGGGGCTCAATACCCACCCCTTCCCCCAGGTGGCTTCCGCCGCCAACCCCTGAAGCCGCGTCTCCGCAGAACTAGCCTCTGCGCCGCCGTCTGCACGCGGCGGAGGCAGGCAGTTTGCGTTTGCGCGACTGTCAGCGGCGCGCACGGGCGCGCAATTGGGCACACGCGTCGCCTCACACGCGCGCGCACGCGGGCGCAATGCGCGGGGCGGCGGCGGCGGTGGTGATGGGGGTGGTGGTAGCGGCTGTAGCGGTGGAGGCGGCAGCGGGGGCGACGGCGGTGGCGGCGGCGGAGGGGCGGCGGAGGAGGCGGTGGAGGCGGCGGTGGTGGCGGCTGCCGCGGAACGGTAAGGCGAGCGGCGGGAGGTGGGGTGGCGGTGGCGTGGCGGGCTGGCGTGGCGGTGGCTGGCGGTGGCGGTGGCGGTGGCGTGGCGGTGGCGTGGCGGTGCGTGGCGGTGGTGGCGGGCGTGGCGGTGGCGTGGCGGTGGGGTGGCGGTGGCGGTGGCGGTGGCGGTGGCGGTGGCGGGCGGCGGCGGCCGGAAAACGGCTCAAGCAGGTGTGAGTGAAACATTTCCTCCCCTTTACGGGTTCCCCTCTTTTTTTCACAGCCGCGGAGATTTCTCTCTCATCTCCACCAACCACTCGTGTGCTCTAATTGGTCGGAAAGTGTTCCGTACCTACCCCGCGCCGCGTGGGGTGGGCACCTTTGGGGCTCTTTGGAATTCAAGTTGTTTGTTATTTTGAAGGTTTTCTGAGTCTGAGACATACGTTTTCCCGTTCTGCTTTTTGTCTATGTGTCTAAATGATAAAACAAATTATTCAACATTTTCGTAGCCAATATTCTTTACAAAGTTCCATTTTAAAATATTTTTGCAACCTTCCTAATCCTACCAATTTATTCCTTTAAATTCCACTTTCATGAGTTTACATCTTGGACCCAAGTTATTAAAGGCGTTCCTGTCTCTCCGGTAGTTCTCCTCTAGTATCATTTTCGATTTTTTCACACATCCTTCGTAAAAATTAAAATTCTAATTTGATCTAATGTTGAAATTCTTGCCTATCGACAAACCTATAAAAATAATATCGTTAATAATATAAACAATAAAAAATATATCGGTAATAAATTTCGGTAAAAATATTCGGTAATAATAAAAACATTATCGTTTCCACACTAATTTCCCAATATTTTCTCGGTCATTCCTACTTCATTTTTTTTTTTCGATTTCCCAAATTCAGATTCGCTGGCCACTGCCGCGAAATCGCCCTGAGGAACTCCTGCTTGACGGAGTGACTCGTGGGCGAGAGTCCCGGGCGGCGATACTTCACGCGGAGGAAGCGATAATGCGCCTCGTTTGCATGCGGATTACGCGCCCGAGCGCCGACGCGCAGTGACGCCGACGAGGCGCCGGATCGTGGATTGCTGCGAGGGCTCCGTGCACTTCGAACGAGCGCTTCCGCTTTGGACTGGAACGGAAGAACCCTCCATAGTGTGCGTTGCCTTTCAATTTCTCCACAATTTCATTATTTCGATGTTATATGTTCATCGTGCCGAGTAAGCTCTCTACTCATGTTTGCTGTGCTTCATACCTGACTGACTTTATTTAACGTTGAAAACAGAAAAGACTCAAAATGAGGTGCGAAGGAGAAGTGCAATCTCAGTGAGTTTTCTTGTGCTCCGCAATCCCTATCCTCTTTTATTGTACAGAATGTCTCATAATAAATGTTACAAGATTCTAGGGCGTGTAGAGAGGGTGAAAACGATAATTTTGGGGCAACAAGTATCGTGGAAAAATTCATATAATTCGGCTACACGTGTGGCATTTGCCCTTGATTACACATCATTGCATGCACAGAGGTTCGGCAGCATCATTAAATCTCCTTGATCACGTCTAAACGTGCGCTGCCGAACACCTGTGCTCAAAGAGATGCTAGAAAATCAGGGGCGTTTGCCCTACGAGGAACTCTGGTGTATAAAATTTCCTACTACATGATCAATGGCAAAGAGTTGCCATTTGACTCCTTTACATGCCCTTGAATGTGTAGCATTTATTCCGAGACATTATGTATGCAGATGAATTAAGAGTAAATGTGCCAGCGAGCATTTTCGGCCACATTTGATAACAAGACATTCGTTCCCATAAAATAGATAAAGTTCCTCTGAAGAAGCATTCCCGAAAGGGACGTTCACAGACACAAAACATTCATAGTTGTCATTCACTTAGCTAAAAATATCGTCGATCCCAGTTCGTTGAAATTCATGAACTTCACATGTAGTGACATGGTTGTTTGAGTACATCAAAACAATTTAACCGCTATACTTTGTGTCGCTTTCAAAACAAACTTGTGAACTGACTCATTCTTATTGCAACTGTCCATAAGGTAGGAGAACAGAAAATTCAGCATTGGATTTTGGACACAGAACCGTCCTTCAGAATCCTCATAATCCAATTGCCATTACAACTAGGTACCTTTATATGAAGCATCTCTCTGCAACGAATCCTCAATATTTCATAAGTCTGAACAAAACCCTTGCATCATCAGACAGTCCCTTTGGTGGAAATGCATTTTAAAGATGTTGATCGAATTTGAAATTACATTAGTTCTTTTTAAATAATCTGGAGTAACTCTCGGCTTGTTAACAATATACAATTTTGTATTAGCATGAATCCTTACCCCACTATGTAACCGTCACCGCGATAATTAGTCAGTACTCCTTCAAGTGACTTACTAAAGACTGAAGAAAATGATCCTAATTACCTCCACGATAGATGATGATGAATGACTTCACGAGTTCACGATAACAGTAATATAACAACTTACGAGTAATTATACAAGGCTCATAAATAATGTAAAGAAGGAAAAAGAACTTGAATAAGAAATTGAGAATGATTTATTACATGTTCACTTGTCTGAAGTGATTTTAGATCAATGGAAAAAACAAACCGATTATAATGTCGGAGAATATTCTATTTCAACATTGATTTTACCACGTGTATAGTAATTAACTATAAAGATCGTCGCCTCATGATCCGAAAGTTATATGATATCATCCTCTCGGACCTCTTAATGGTAAAAGACAGTTATATTTATATCCTATTAGCACGAGGGATGGTGATTTATTTTTTAACACCAATTTTCTAAGTTTCTTTCAAACAATCTACTATTAACGCGGAAATTCAGGCTGCACAAAATTAGTACTTACAATACATAATTCACGTTGGAGCATAACAAAGCAAGCTCAGAGCTTGTGCGGCAATTCCCGTATTGTCTTTGTTCATTCGGCAGTTTTTTCGTGCGTGAATCTTTTACTTTTCCTTACAATCTGAACGGTTTCTCAAATGACTACTGTGGCGATTTTGCCTAAGATCTTGGTTTTACATCATGTGGCACTGAACCTCTTACCCTGAAATAAATGTTGGCGAACACTATAACCGTAAATGATTTCAACTATTTCCAGACTTATATCGCAGTAGGGATTTGAGTTACTTAAGTGAACGATAATCGTGTTTAAAAGTTAAAACTGTGCTGTGGAACGTATAAGAAACTCGTCCGTTCACCGGCTGAAACCGGAAAAGTTTCACAATCAGGGAACGGAACACTTAAGGCGGAAGTCTTTTCTGCAACGAGGGGACTCCACCGATGGAATGTATTCCCACGCACGTCACAACCACTAATCACTGTCACTCTGACAGCACAATTCATAAGATACGGCCATATTGAGACAGCTTTCCAAGGAAATGAACGACGAAAAACGTAATGCAGAATCGTTTTGGGTTGCGACATACCTCTGTTCGGTAAGACGCTTAACAGCATGCGCTTCAAACTATATTCGCTGTTCAGTTGTATCTTCGAGGAAGCAAATTAAAGGTAATAATTTCCTCAACCTTCTCAACCATCTACTTTCATGACACTTGAGTGACATTGAGTGAAATGAGCTGCTACCTACGTGAGTCAACAGCTTAAGTAAGTGCTGGGCAGTTAGTCAAACGAATTTACACTCCCACATAGTATCTGTTGTAAGATTATCATAAACGTCGATAAATCTGTCCAAAACATGTCAATAATTGAGAAGATTACTGGCGACTTAGTACACACTATAACTTCTACTTAATGCTATTCCGATTCAAAACAATTAATTCCATTTTCAACAATTCTGAAATGACAGTAGAACTGTCCTAACTATTTAAAAATCTTGTTTTCTGCTTAATGTACTCTAATAGACTTATTCTGTTTATTATACTGTGACATACATCTTTCATTATAAACTTATTTTATTGTGTATTATAAAACTAAAGTTTTGATTTAACCTTTACGTTACTTTTTTCAGACGAGTAATTAATTCGAAACCATCTTGATTTAGAAAGGCTAACACGCTAGGGCGCACCTCTACAAATTTTCTCAATCGCGGCTCGAGCAAATTCTATAATAATTGGTTACATTATCGCTGCATAACCCACGCGAATTTACGAATCCGTCTCACAGTGCATGATGAAAGTCCGCTATTAATCTTCGGGGAAAATCATGTACTACGTCCACGCGTATTAAGGGCGCCTACGTTAACTGCGGACCACTTAAGTGCCCCTCTGCTCGTAATTAATTTTCTGGAAGTAGAGGTGTCAAATGAATTATCTCGCTACCACCTAGTCTTTAATCCACCGACCCACTCCGAAGATACATCGCTAATGACTGGCCACAATCGACGATACCACCCGTCCGAAGTAAACCGAGGAAGAGACCATACGTAAATCACGTGAGAAACACTGAAAGAAGACATTCAAACCTCCAGATAAATTCATGCACGGTCACACTCGTTGAAACAAATGAGAAATGAGTATAATGTTTGATATTGTTTTTACATTAAATCTAGCCTATTCAAAATATATTTTAAAGCATATTCTTTAAAACGGTAATTTTCCTACCATTACAAGGATGCAAGGATGTGACAAAGGTGGGTACGTGGCATGAAAAGTTGCACATGAAAAGCGTGTCTGAAGAAAAATGACGATGTCTGTAATATATTCACTTACATACTAAGGCAGTCTTTAAAAACGATAGACAAATAAAATGATACATGAAAACAATGAAATTCTCAAATTGAATATTTTTCATGTGGCCACAAGCACGTGAAAATCGGAGTTTGGAAATTAATTAATAAAAAGTAGAAGAAAGTGAAAAACTGGATACTTTTAGACAATGGATTAGAGACTGGTACACTAAATGCTAATTGTGTTTCAAAAAACGAATTTACACTACACTCTAAGAATTTTAAAACAAATAGGAAAACCTTAACTATAGCCGCTTTTGTTGCATTACTTTCAATATGGGCAGTTGTGAAGTTCAAATATTCGTCTATGCAATAAATGAAGTGAAAAAGATTTGGAAATAATGTAATCACTTACACAACGTTCCTACAAAAAAACACACTTTTCTGAAATGTACTAGAAACGCACAGTTACGAATGGACTCCTAACCATAGACGCGAATGTCTTTGAGAGTTCCACAATCGGAATTAAGAAAAATGTTAATTCATTAAAAGGGTTATGCGAATGTTGCAACTCATTACAAATTTTACTCTTAAAAATACTCTTAATTAATACACTTAAAAACGGAGTTTACTAAAGGTACAGTTGAAAGCAGTAGATGTCCAATTCGTTTGCATTGCACTGTGAATTTCTAGGTGTCCCGCAGGGCTCATTGCCGAGCCCCCAGCAGTCGGGCTGGCAGACGGCGACCTGCCTCTCGACGGCCGAGGCGCCGGGCGGCGGCAGCGGGGGCGGACAGGGCTCTTATCAGCCAGGCGGGCGTCGCGCGCATTTTCTTACGTGACGCCCCCCCACATCGATCTGGAGCGCGCTGTCCCCGTCGCCTCGCTCGGTTCATATCTCCTCGGCGGCGGGGGTGGGGGTGGCGGGGAAGAGTAATATCCGCCTCGCTCCGCCTCGCCGGGGTCCCCGCCCGCGCGCGCCCCTGCCCGACGCCGCCGCCGCCATGATAAACGACGACCCAACTGTCCGCGGCGGCGGTGGCACGGGGCCGGCAAGGGGCTGGGGGCGGGGGGGGGCAGTAGGCTGCACGAAACGCAGGGAAGGAGGGAGGGTGGACGCGGCAACGGAGGAAGTGGATACTGCGCGGTGACAGCAGAGAGAGGTCTGGTGCAACGGAAGGTGGGAGAGGAGGCAGAGACGGAGACGGGTTGCAGGCGGGAGGGGTTTGGAGAGAAGAGATAATATGGCGTATGGGGGCGGAAGAAGGGGGTGGCGACGGGTAGGATGAGGGAACGGCGGGGATGGGGGGCGGGAGCGGACAGCAGACCAACTGGAGAGGCAAAGCGATGTGAACACGCAGGAACGGACAACGTGAGGAGGACATAGGGAGCAAACACTTCATGGTTTGGTTATGACGGAAACAGGCGTGCCAAGCAAGGAGCGAGTACACATGCAGGGAGGGTGGATCCAGTAGGGACTGTGCGGCGATCGGCTGGCGGTAATCGTCCGGTGTAGCACGCAGCAATGAATGTGGAGTTACGGTGGAATGTGCGAGTGAAACCGTCCGAGGATAGGACGGCCAGAAGGACTGAATATTACTGGTGAATACGGGGCAATAGTTGACGTACAGGAAGTAGATGTGGTGGTAGGCGCCGAGTAGCAGAAACGCGCTAATTCTGACAAGGGGACTCGTGATTGATTGATTTTTTCGTGTTTCCAGGCGCGTCAACTGCTTCGGTCATTAGTCCCGTTAGTGTAGTGCATGTTTTTTTCTCGGGAGATGGCGGTGATTTTCCCCTCGCGAGATCCGGCACCGACCTACCGTCAGCTAGTGGGGTTCCCCCCTAACCTGGACAAGGAAGGGGAAGGACAGATCGCGCGCGGTCCGTGGCCCGTTTGGTAGGGTACTGCTCCGGCATTCGCCTGGTGTTGATCGGAGAAACCACGGAAAACTACCGATCAGAACAGCCGGTCGCTAGAATTCTCCTCCAGATAGCGACTGAATTCGACCTAGTTGAAAAGCTAGTGTCGAAAATCCTGCCGCCGTCAGGACTCGAACCTAGGACCTCCAGGTCAGAGGCGGTGCAGTGGCAGCAGTTGATGCACTGAGCTACCGCTTCCGGTAGGGGACTCGTGAAGGCGGGTGCAAGAAGTAAGAAGCGGGTATAATGAGCTCAAGTTAACGATGAAGGCATATTGTGGGGAAGGCAACAGGCAAAGTAGATACTGCGTAGGAATGAGAAGAAATGCTAAGCAAGGTGATGAGAATGAAAGATAAAAGGATTTGGAGATCTATGAGATTCGGAAGGACACAGACGGGAGTCGTCGCGCCTCCCGTCAATGCACCTTCATTGCTAAATGGGGGTGTGATTAAACTGAAAGGAGAAAAGGAAGACAGCAAACCTGTAGTGAGGAGGAGGAAGAGGAAAACGAGGAGGAATTAGCGTAAAAGGAGGACACGTGGACAGAAAGTGTCAGCTGAACAAGAATACTAGGAGCTGAGCAGACTGTCTCAGCAAAGAGAGAGGTTCTATAGAAAAGAGCCCGATCTGAGATCCTTTATCAAACTGAGATAGTATTCTCCTGTTGAAGTATTGACAATAAACATTATCTACCCCAAAAAACAGTTATTTTTTGTTCACAAGTTGTATATACTTAATGTATTTCTCCTTGCAAGACAATGGCTTCTCATAGGATTCATCACAGTAATTCAATCACTTGAAGGTAATTCCAGTGGCCGGCTGTTTTCATTCGTTTCTCCAGTCAATACCAGGGGAATGCCGAAGCAGTTCCCTAACAAACGCTTCAGGGTCGACGGGGGGCGATCCTCTACTCAAATATCCTGATTGTCTCATTCCTCCCTTTATACACAAACGTAAAGTGACAAGCACGACACTGCCATTCTTATCGGGAGACCAGCAAAATACATAACTTAGAGTTTGTCCGACTGAGGCGAAATCCGGTTGCGCGAGGTAACTGGGCGAGGGGGAAAAGAGCAAAACGTCATGCAGGTCGACCCAGGATCTCATATTCAGGCGGGAGAACAACACCGCCCCTTCCCGAAACGAAACATGTACTACCACTTACGGGAGTAGAGACCTCAGAAGGGACGGTCCGGATTCAATACTCACTCCTGAAAGCAATGCGGAATAGCCATTCCCTTTTAGATTCACAGCACCGGCTCGTGTCGGGGCTGCAGCGCCGCCTGGCCTAGGCGTCCCAGCCGCGCACGCGAAAGGGAGCTGACACCAGGGGCGGCGGGGGAGGCGGCGGCGCAGGCGGAAGCGAGCACGCGCGCGGGCGCGCATGCAAGCACCCTAGATGACAGGGCGCGAGCGAGCGAGGGCCGGTGTGTGTTAACTAGCGCTCAAAGGCAGGAAGGGCAGTTGCGACGCCGGATGCAGCGCCCGCTTTGGCAACCAGAGAGCTCCGGCAGCGACACTCGCTCTGGGACAGGCAGAGCGGGGAGGACAGAGCGGGGACGGCGGAGCGGGGAGAACGGTGCGGGGAAGGCGGAGCGGGGAGGGCGGAGCGGGGAGGGCGGAGCGGGGAAGGCGGAGCGAGGAGAGCGGAGGCGGGGGGGGAGCGGGGAGGGTGGAGCGAGGGAGGGCGGAGCGGGAGAACGGTGCGGGAGGGCGGAGCGGGAGGGGAGAGGGTGCGGGAGGCAGAGCGGGAGGGTGGGGGAGGGCGGAGCGGGAGAGGAGCGGGAGGGGGGAGGGGAGGCGGAGGAGGGGAGCGGGAGGGGGAGCGGGAGGGCGGAGCGGAGGCAGGAGCGGGCGGAGGCGGAGCGGGGAGCGGAGCAGAGGGGAGGCGGAGGCGGCGGAGCGGGAAGGCGGAGCGGGAGCGGAGCGGGAGGGCGGAGGGGAGGCGGAGAGGTTTTATCAGAATTCTTCTACTCCTCCTGCGCAGATTCTGACTCCATCGCTCCATTATCATATCGCATGATCAAAACCATTCATTTTGGTTATGGCGGAATAACAATGGCAGATGCTATTAAGAAATTGAGAAGAATGGAGAAATCGTCCGATTTCAGAAGAGATTCACAACAGTTACGTTTTCTTTTAAACAAAAAATATTTCTTGCTATTCAGTTCGAAGTCTCATAATTAATACATATTCCCGGCTGCGAGGTTTAAAGGCGAAGAGCGGCTTATATTTAAGTGAAATACTGAGAGTGCGATGATTTCGCTTTTCCCGATATGTCCTATTTAATTCCACAGAAATTCTGTTTCAAACACAGGACGGATTTTCTCCTCATTCCTTATCCCAGCCCCTTTTCTAAACAAGTATTCGGAAAATATATTTCATTCACATGAGAATTTAAGCTTTCCGTTTTTCGCATTATCAAAACGTTCTACAACACGATGACGTATAATCCCCTTACTAAACAACATGAAACCATTACCTAGTCTGTGGAATAAAACGGTAATTATATCCGGGCGAACTGACTAGACGCGAGATTCTCATTGCGGTGCCAATTAAGCGGAGCAAAGGAGATTTGCCGAAGCAGCCAATGCAGAATCCACGTGACCCGGAGTAGTGTGTCGCCGTACGGTCGGGGTGATTGCGCAGTGAACGAGTCCACAGCTAGGGATTAACGCAGCACGCGAGGAGCAGCGCCGGGCAACGGGCATTAGCCGGACCAGCACAGAGCGCTCCGACGCAAAGGGCGACAATAGAGCCTCGACGCGTCCGGATCAAGAGACAACTTGGGCGAGTCTACGCGACGGCCACCGCTACGGACAACACTGTTGCCATCTCCGTCGCCATCACCACTTCCATAGTCATCTCTAGTTCCTCTGTCTCTTCATCCAGAAACTCCGCCTCCACAGCCAACTCCGCCTCCACAGCCAACTCCGCCTCCACAGTCATCTCCGCCTCCGCAGTCAACTCCGCCTCCGCAGTCAACTCCGCATCCACAGTCAACTGCGCCTCCACAGTCAACTGCGCCTCCGCAGTCAACTGCGCCTCCGCAGTCAACTGCGCCTCCGCAGTCAACTGCGCCTCCGCAGTCAACTGCGCCTCCGCAGTCAACTCCGCATCCACAGTCAACTCCGCATCCACAGTCAACTCCGCATCCACAGTCAACTCGCATCCACAGTCAACTCCGCATCCACAGTCAACTCCGCATCCACAGTCAACTCCGCATCCACAGTCAACTAGATCTTCACCCCTTTCCAACCCCCACTCATCACCACCCTCAGACACCCCTTCTATTCTCATCACCAATGTCCACTATTTCCTCCGCCAACACAGCTTCCACTAACTCTGTTCCTGAGTCCCTGAGGCTGTCGCTGCGATCACTACCGCTACAACCAAATCCACCGTCGCTTCCACCGATGCTGCCGCCATCTCCCCGCCCTCCCTGCCACTGTTCCCAGGACACGAGCACCGAGGTCGAGTATCCGCTTCTAAATATTTACAGCGCTCGAACAATAGCCACTGGAGTGGGGAGGAAGGAAGGAGAACAGGAGGGGAAAGGGATGGGCTGATGAACGGGCACCGCTTTCCATGGTCCTCCGCCTCCACCCCCAAACACACACACACACGCACAGGAGCAGGGACTTCTCCGACGTAGTTTTATATCGTTTAGAAAATTCCACCCACAAATCTTGCACCGGTGTCGGCGGTAGGGGCGGAGGCGTCGGGAGAGAAGTGGGGTGGGGTGGATGGAGAGCGGGCAAGAGGAGGGGGGGCAGCGGCGGCAACAAGGGCTTGTGAGGTCGACAGGCAAAGGGCTACGCTTGGCTAATCGGGGAATGCGCTAAGCGGTAAGGCGGACTGGGTGGTGGCGGTATTTTAGAAAGAGAAGATCCGTTGTCGACGAAAGTTTTGCGTTCAATTCTAGTTAAATTTTTCAATTGACTGAAATTAATTTGAATTTTTTTAATACTAATGGAAATGATATGTGAACGAATAGAGCGAGATTTAGTTTCACATTACGATAACAGTAGAGAGTGTTCATAGTATTGAAAATCCATTTCAAAAGCTAAATTATTATCCGTCTGAACGAATACACACCAAAATCATTTCTAATAAGTTTTAAATTATATATACGAAATACCATGTTTCTCGAAGAATATTTTAATATATATCGTTACTTAGAAGTTAATACATATTTGTTGGTCTGAACGCATTGGGAGAATTCTGTCTACAGTGGGGCGAGGGTTTGATAAGGTAACAACAAGATCAGTGAATATCCCTCAAAACATCAGAGGTCATTTGAAATGCCAAGCAAAACACCAAGAAATACAATTTTCCCGAGTGTGGTGCGACAGGATCGAAGAAAATGCGTTATTATTAAAACTACGGAGGGAGAGAAACATGATCTGAACAGAAAAAGGAGGATAAAAAGAACAAACTAGGGAATATAAAATGAAGGAGACGCAAAGAAGAAAATCTGAAAATGTGGCTTATTGATGAAACATTGCAGATTTTCAATGCCTCTTACAGAAATCTTTGGAATTCAGCCACCATAAAATTGAAGTTACAATTATTTAATGTCGTTGAAATACACAAGAGAAACGTACACACTAGGTGACAGCTGTGTGTCAGCTCAACAAATGCCTTATTTTAAATAATAACTTCCTTGCGAAGCTTTTACACCCCCTCTGCACGAGCTGGACTGCGGAGAAAAGGAGTGAGCTTAGCGGTAATCCAGAGCAGAGAGGCCCTAGCGAGGACAACAGGCAAGCAGCCCGCACGAGGCGAAAACGCGGACTTTGCGCTCCAGTATTAAAACCAATCGCCTGCCCTCCCAGCGAGTCGCTTCGCACGCGGCCCGGCGCTCACGTGTCGCCCGGCCACGCCCATAAATCGTTGGCGTTAGAGCTCCCGAGCCCCCAGACACTCGAAGAGAATCCTCGGCAGAGGGATGAGAGACACGATCTGCTCGCCACCGGTGGCTGATGGGGGCGGCGCTGGGGATCAGGCAGGTTAAGAGAGAACAGGTGTTTTGCACCTGTTTAATGCACTTGTGTTCCGCGTGCCGGAGAGGGGGAATGGGGCGTTCTCGTTAACGATTCGCGTGTAAGCGCGTTGAGTTTGGACGTCCTATTCTCACCTTTAGACTCCCGCTGTTCGTCTCCCTTGTACACTCCGATTTAAACGTAGCTGGACATTGTTATCTAACAGGAAGTTCCAATACCAAACATTTTAATCCTAACGAAGCTCCCGATTGGATGACAGTTCTTCTCTCTCCTTCCAGCTCGTCACCTTAAAGTGCAGCTATGTTTAAAATCGGAGTATAGTTCTGTGGTGTTACGTTGATTCACAGGTGAGGTGTTGACTTTCGTACACGAGTAGGTAAGAAATAGTTTTTACTGTTTTACCAATACTTTTTTTATAACAGCAGCTTTTGATGGCTCTCCTATCATCTTCAGATGATTATTCCGTGGTGTTGTCGAACATAGTTGATTGTTGCTCACGTAGATGTGTCCGTATTCTCCCATTTTACAGGTAGGTAACGTAAAGGCCTTAGAATATAATGAAAAAAATATACTTTGTACTTCATAATTGGGAATATATTGTTCATACAAATCGTTCTTACTGTTAAATACGTCGTGCTCTTAACAATAGGTCATTCACTGTTCACACTGTGTCCTCTTTCTTGCTATAACGTAGAGACAGAAATTTTGTTTGATACAAGTGTGACTAATTCAGGGAAACACTGAGAGAGTTAATGTATGAAGTCTTATGCCAATGTTTACAAACCACAAATACATTCTAAACACTAACAAAAATTGGAAAATAAGTACACTATACTTTCAGTCGTCTAAATGAAAAAGATTTCTTCTTTTCATGACAAATATTTAGTAATTTTATATAGTTTATTATTTTATTTGTTTATACAATGACTGTGTTCCATATCGTAATGTTCATATTAGAACAGTCTCGACCTTCAATAATATTCTACAAATGTCAGTTAAACAATGAATCAATACTTGCTTTATGAAAAATTTTTTTAAAATTTTATAAAATCTCATAAATAAAAAATATAACATTTCTAATGGTGAGTGAAAATGAAACTAAATTAAAAATAAAACATTAACATTTTTGAATTCATCTGAAGTTGACTCAACTTTTTGTATATCATTGTAATACACTGCCCAATATTTTGAAAAAACAACAACTACCATAGTTATACAAACTTGGCAATTGAGAACACAATGTAGTATGTGTAGGTTCAAAGGAAGAGATGACAAACTTGTTACTGAACCTCCAGACAATATAATACAATCACACAACAAAAGCTGTTTCCTCATAGTCAAGTTGACGCGAGAACTTTCCAGTGTCAGGTACCGAATAACGACTTTTTAATCACAAGTTCGCAGAAATGCGACGTAAATTTCCTCACAGTTCCCGCAACATCGTCCCAGTTCTCACAGTGTCGCAACACAATGGGCATCCAAATCGCAAGCCGCTGCTGAAACAGCTTCAAAGACAGGTCCACATACTCGGTCACGGCGCTCCGAATGTGTTGCAGTTCTGGGAATCGAATTAAAATTTCAGAATCTGACGCGACTAGCAACACACGAGGGGTTGAAACTAATTTATTTTACCTCAGGACGAAACCGCGACGAGACACATCAGTTTAGAACTACGCCAACATTTCGGATCAATATTCCCCGTAATTAAACTGGGGCGACAATACTGAACTACACAAATGTGATGTGAAAACCTGTTACTTTGTGACGATTAAAATAAGCTGGATTGAATGAATAATCATTTGGTGGAATCGAAGACGATTGGGCATTTTGGCGGAGTTGTCCAGGGTGGCCGTGATATTTTTTCTCATTCCGACAACTCGTGAAAGTTTGCATGAATACTATTTTTATTGTCAGAATTCAAACAGAGTTCGTTTAAAATTTCAATATAAAGAATAATTATTTACATCAATTCTTATTTAATTAAACGTTAGTCTATTGCGTGTTTCATGGAATGCATGAAGAAATCGAACCGCGCGGGATCTTGAAATTATTTAATAATGTGCTGTCCCTTTTCCTTCGAACTATCTAGTCTGTAATCTCCGTCAGATAATTCATTTTAGTATCCTCACATGCTTTTAGACGTGTTTTGTTTATACAGACACAATTTCATTTTTGGAAATGACATCACAGTAAACGAAATCACGTGTGATCAAATGGTCAAATGATCAAAAGGTTTTTGCACCAAGATCCTCATTCACCGGTGCACCGGTTTTCTTCTACTTCTCAGAGCAAGGAGCTATAAGTTTAGACACTCATTCACCAGTGCACTTGTTTTCTTCTCCTCAGAGCAAGGTGCTAGAAATTTGTTTGACGACTTAAAAATCGATTTTCAGGCGCCTGCCGAAATCGAACTCTTCGGCCGGCTACTTTGATTGCTGGTTTTCGAGTTTTCTTTTGTCAATTCCAGGCGAATGCCAGAACAGCACTGCCCGCAATTGCTCCATTCCATGTCGTTCCTTTCTATCACCTACATTTCATCTCTCGAATATTGCAGAGAGATGACGTCCCTTATCTTCCCCTTCGTAATTGGCATATCGTCGGTGGAGACGCCTTTCTCTGTTAAGGGACACAGATCGGGTAGTTAAAACAAATGTTTCTCCTTCACCTCGTCAACGAACATCCACCCCATAGTGTCAATTCACTCTTCCTATCTACCTACACAACTATTTCACGGGCACTATTGTTAGTTAGTTAGTTAGTTAGTTAATGCCTTATTTTACGTGGCGAGACTCGGGCCATCAGCCCGCTCTTCCGTCTAACCACGCAAATTTCGCTACGCTTCTTTCACCACCTAGCGGAGAAAGGAGGTATTATCTTGGGCGATGAAACAGGAGGAACTCAATTTTGCTCAGAGGCTTCATTTAGGCTTGAGGATCTTTTACATGCAGTAAATCTACTACATGGGACAGCCGGCTTTACTTCCCCTCCGAAGGAAGGCGTACGAAGGATTTTTCGCCCGTAAAATCCACGGTTTCGATCGGTTTGAACCCGCAAACTCGAGTACAACAGTCCCATACGCTAACCGTTATACCACCGAATCCGCTATTGCAATTTAATCCAGTCATTTTATACAATAAGAAGACACAGTAAGTAAACAAAATACTCTAAACAGCTATATGATTCCCAAGTTCCAAACACTTCTAAGAAACGTTTAAAAGATTTTTGCAAGATTTACTGACCATACAAATTTAATTACGCTTAATCGAAGTAAAACTGATGTATGCATTTTGAAACGTTTCAATTTTCTAACCTCAATCTGAATTCTCGAAAAGTCTAGCATTAAGTGAGCACATGTTTATTCGTTTTTAGTAATTTCGCGTTTTTTTGTCTTAATTTCAACCACTGTGCTGCGCTACAACTCCGCTGATAAACAACGCGACAACACCCCAGGGTGTCGTTTTTCGCAACCACTGTGAGACGGCCTTTCTACCTTTATCTATACAGCCTTGCGGCATTTGTTTTCCAGCCGACGTTATTTTTTTATGTACCGAAAATTCCAGAACTGCTAACAGAGAGATGTGATTTCGTGAAGAGTGACACGTGATACATGAATACTTGGAAACGAAGAGAAATATTTATCTAAACGGAAAATTTTAAGAAATACGATCGGAATTAATAAATGAAATATATAAATATATACTGATGTTCCAACTGGTGAACCATGACATAAACAACAGATTTTTAAAAAAATTGAGTCACGTGTAACATTCATTCGTTTTTCAAGCATCGACTTCTCAGGATAAAAAAAAAATTGTTATAACGTGAACTTGTTTACAATTTGTCAACTTTTTAAGACAATATAGAATATTTTCGAGATAAAAATGGAAAAATTCATTTTGGTCAATTATATCCTCTCTTAATTACTTTAAATATATATTTAGTATGTTGAAACCCATTGAAGCTCGTTCCAATGGCTTCTTAAACCGAAACCTTTTAGATACACTTCGATTATCTCAGTTGTGTATAAGAATAATTATTAATTGAGAAATTTCAATAAACTATTTCGATCGCAAACCAGAATGAGAATTTTTTTTAAATCAGATTTTACAGTATCAACAAATCTATAGGACTTTAAGGGAGTAATATCTCTTTACTCTCTCCTCTAGGAAATATACACATTCTAGAAAGTGACGTTATAACGTGCAGCCTCGAACTGCCAATGTGACATATGTGGCAGGCGTCGGATCCAAAAAACATATTTGACCCCTGGGAACTATGTTGAATCAGACAGCCGCTCACCAGCGAAAAACAGCTGTAACAGCCAGCAAATAATCCATCTCCGTCAATCTGTGTAGAGCGGAATAAACTGCCGGCAAATTGATGGGAATTTAAGCAAATCAAATTAGTGAAAATTAACATCGCGGTATCCATCCACTTCTGTTTTTTAACGAAAAGCTATTCTGTACAATTGATATTTTGTTGGTACAGAGAACTCGTGCATATTGACAAGCTTTGCCAGCGGTTCCCACGCAGTTCAGAGAACGAGGGACTGGACAATCGGAAAACAAGGCCAGCAATTAACCCCTCGAAGCTCCATTGAGGGAACTTAAAAAATTAAAGAAAAAAGAGAGATAAACATACGGTGAAAAAAGATCAACAATACGTGAACTTCGACTGGTTGCATATCATGAGTATGCAATGATGCAATGATGTATGCATGTGTCATATGTATGCAATGATTAAGAATTCAGTACATTTGAGTAAGTTATGAGAAGGTAAGACGTGAATCTTTATGAAGAAATCATGAAGAAATATGGTCATCATCAATGGTGACAGGGAGCTCCGCTTGAAGCGAATGTTCGAGGTGAAGACATATTTCACTCAGAAAAAAATATCACTGGAAACCTTGAAAGAAAGGAAATGAAATTAAGGGAACAGAACTTTTTTAAACGGGAGCTATCTTGTCGATAAAATGACACTATCGTTACCACTTGTGGCCCCAGTCAGCAAATTTTTACATTGACAGGGGAGCTAAAAGATGCTAAAATCGATCTAGAACATTACAGCCGTGACGATCTCTCGCAGTTCACAATTAGAAGTCAATGTGAAAAGAAGCTGATTCTGCTTTTCTCTTAAATTCAAAGACGAAAGAAATGGACAGAAATGACGTACCTCAGAACCGGTGATGTAACCCCGAAAAAGAATCCAGTAAAAGAAATCCAGTGTACGGGTTTGAAAACCACTGAACTATAATTTTAAAAGCTAGAAACCATTTGCTTTTGAGTATTAGACGAGTTAATGGCATTGGAAGCGAAAGATTTCAGAATTTGCTATAAACTGCAGAGAATTAACTCCAAGTGGAGTTAAAAAAGCTACGACTCTAAAATAAATGCTCTCATATACTCTGTGTCGCTGGCATTCAATTTCAACCTGATTTTCAAAACTGTATTCTGGAATCATATTTGGAAGAAGCGATTGCGATGAGTTCTGGGTCTTATTTAGTTTTCATCTCCATTCATCGTCATTGTCACCTTTGGAACAGGAATAATGTTTGATGACGATGAGAAAGAAATAGAAAATAATGATAATAGAAGCATCAGAAAAGAAAATCTTACCATGAAATTTCGCTCCCTACCTTTTCCTTTCGACCTCTCTCATTCTCAATACTTCACTCCTCCCCAATCAATAACAATCGTCACATATCATTTCAATATGGAATTTTTGAGACATTGAAAATACACTGCCACTTAATACAAACCTCCAATCAGTCGGCCCGGTGGCCGAGATCGCTAAGTCAGTAGTGTCACTAAGTCAGTAGTGTCGCTAAGTCAGTAGTGTCGCGAAGTCAGTAGTGTCGCGAAGTCAGTAGTGTCGCGAAGTCAGTAGTGTCGCGAAGTCAGTAGTGTCGCGGTAGTGTCGATCACTGACCGAAGGATCGCGGGTTCGAGTCCCGCCTCGGGCATGGTTGTATTTGTGTTTGTCCTTTCACCCCTTATCGTTACCATACCGTCAACACCAATAGTGGTCGCTAATGACCTAGATGTTGATGCGACCTTAAATAACCGAATTAAAAAAACAAAAACTCCAATCAACAATGAATGACCCCAAAGCGTGTCCCCGCCCCCCCTTGACCGAACGGCCGCTTCCGCCGGTTGCCACGCCCACCTCCAAGTGTCGCCAACGCGTGACGGAGGCGCGGAGCTAACGGTTCGACGGGCGACGGGCAGCAACCTCGGGCGTGCCTGGCACCCGCCCCCCCCGCCCCCGCGCCCACCCGACCGTAGCGGGTCAGCGGCCGCCGACCCCACACGCTCCCCACCGCCCGTCTGCTCACTCAACATTCCTCGCACCACGCCCATCAGCGCGCCATGAAGAAATCATACATTCAATTTTGCGTTAATATTTATTTTACGCTGCCCCGGACGGCCTACCCGCCTGCGGTAGCGGATGAAGCTACGAGTGCACAACTGAAGCTTCCCATAGCGGCGGGAAACTCGCAGATACGCGAATGTTTCATAGCAGGTAGTTAATGGAAGCCGACCTCTAGCTGGATGAGAATCATGGAGGCCGACAGCTCTGATCGGTCGTTTTCATGGAACACTATGATCAACTCTAAGCGGATTCTGGAGTAGTACCTTCACTAACGGGCCACGAATCACCACTCGATCATCCCTTCCTTGTCTCTTATCCTCATTCCCTTAAGAGAAAGAGAGAGGGGAGAGAAGAGGAGAGAGAGAGAGAGAGAGAGAGAGAGAAGAGAGGAGGAAGAGGGAGAGAGGAGAGAGAAAGAGAGAGAGAGAGAGAGGAGAGAGAGAGAGGGGGGAGGGAGAGAAAAAGAGTTCATTCCTCATTCCCATATTACATTCCCCTACAGAACTTTCCAGAAGTCCGTACGCATTAAAGACGTCAGGGGAAACCCATCACAACACAGAAAGATTTACCTGACCATGATACAGTCGGTTACGAATGCCAATTGCCGTTTGTAATGAATAGGTCATTCATTAACTCAAAACTGTGAAAGCACTGCGCCTCTACGATTCACAATCGAAGAATATAAAACGAAGATAAAAATACGCAAATAATATGTTAAAACAATTACATATGCTAATTACTAACATCTAAAAATTAAATTAAAATACATAAAGTACAAAAATTACTAAAAATACCTGAATGAAATATTCTTGAATTTCTATATCTAACTCATTCATTTCATTTACATATTTCTCTGGATAAGGAGTCTCCGGCTACCCAGCTTTCTCTCTCGCTTTCCATATTCAACGCTAACTTCTTAGATTAATTCCAAAACACATTACAACTGTAGAAGCAGGATCACTCCAAGAGCAGTGGTGCATTGCGACTGATAGTCTTCTATCCGAATTCCCAATTGTTCGAGTGTTCAAAGGTGTATATTCTATGAAAATAACTTTAATTGTGTATCTTAACATTCACCAGTTCACTAACTCCCCTTACAGTTTTCTTTCTTTACACGGTTTCAAAAATTTTTCGAACCGGAACACCGATAGTCAACGCGTCAATAAATGACCTCAAAACTTTGGACTAAAGTCATGTTTGTTCTTCTAATTTTTTTTCTTTTTTCTTTTTTTCGAAAACAACTATCGTATATCTCTCAACACGGTGACGTTTTATTTGGTCGTGGAGTTCATAGTTCTATTCTATATTAGCAGGTATCAAAGAGTCTCGAGATTTATGAAAGATTTATTCAATCATATTAGATGTTCTTATCTGTTATTTTGTTCTTATTTTCGAGCCATACGACTGTCACTTCGATTTCAGACATGAATGATTGTTTTTGTCTATTTTTCATAGAAATTACGAAGTCATGAGTCCCAACATAAAGCTTTACAAAGGTGTCTTTGGTTTTCTTGATTTAAAATGCTTTTATTAGTCAGTTGAATTTGCTTCGTATTCAGGCTGTCACTAGTTTTTAAGGTATTTTCAACACATCACTTCAACACACACACTTTTTTGTGCGTCATGCACTCTTATATTAGCACAGAAAGTACGTTGTAAACAGGTTGGAACTCCTTTGTAGAATAAACACATTTTATCATGTCATTGCTAGAACATCAAATGAACAGCTCACGCTTCAGAAAATCTGCGAACACTTAACTCCAATGATTTCTGAATTCTAATAGCGAACGTTTACAAAATAAACACCCCAAAACGATCAGTTCGTGAGATTTGTAAAACTGTATTTTGCAGAAAATTATGAACGGATACTGATACGTTTACACTCGTTTACCAATCACCTTCCGTAATCCACTTGACTGTTTTGCTCTATGTTCTTGGACAGTCTTGCACCTGGCACAGACAAGACCGACCAGAGTTCACAGAGTCATACGAGATTCAAATAAGAAATGTAATAATACAAAATTGAAGTAACACTATTTTTAGCTCTAATAAACAATTAAATGGTGACATGTTTCAAAAATATAAATATGAACAACTTCAGTAAAGCAATTTTGAATAAATAATGTTTCCCACTAAAATCACTCTTCCGGAAAAGTAGTTGTTTTGGACCATTATCATTAGAGAACGGAATTGCACTATATATATATATATATATATATATATATATATATATATATAACAATTATGTTTAGAATTCAATCCTTCAAGCGTTTTCTGAGCACAATACATTGCCGATCAGATGTTAAGTCGAGACTGAATTCTATAGAAAGAGACTCATAGATTTACAAATGTTTGTAAATTATAAGAGTATTTTGTTCAGGCATAGGATTTAGCCCTTCAAGAATTATAGAGAACAAGGTACAGTACGTCAATTATATATAGTATATAACAATGTTTGAAAATCCTTGTTTTCTAGAAATACATTGCGACAGAGTAACATGTGTCAAGTTCTTCTGTATATTAGTTCATCATCCTTTGTGAAGTGTTTGCAAGAGCGAAGGAGGCGGTAGAAGGGTAAGGACATACGCTCCCCTAACTCAGAAAAGCGATAAGACAATGATTTGAAAAATACTTGTTTTTTAGAGTAATGCATCGGGTCTGTGAAACATGAGTAATCATGAGGTTAAAGTTCCTTCTGCTTCACAAAGTTCCACTCATCCTTGATCCCGACACGCGATTTGCAAGAAGCAGAAGGGACGGGGGGAGGGGTAAGTTTGACAATTAATAGTGAAGGTCCGGCGATAATACGAAAGAGCACTGCATGGCTTTGTAAGTATTTCAGAAACACTTGTTTTAAGGTAATATATACTTCGAACTCGCATGTAAAATGTTCATTTTCGACCTATAAATATATTAAAATTTAACGAAATATGTACCGATAGATACAATATGCAAAAATATATAAAATGTCGTGTTAAGTTTAAAAACATATTAGTGAATGCAGGTATCTTGTCTGTGTAAAAATCTGTATTTACATGTAAATTCGTTCTCTGGTTAACATTCTTTTTCTGTATCCCTCAAGTCGTTTTCCGCCCTTCAAGACTTAATGCTCTGTAGCCTCTTCCTCGACCTCACGTCGCTAGCGATTGACTGGTCGTGCACCACGCATTTCAGGGAGCCTAAGAACACATTTCAGAAGGTAGGTTTTTGGTCCTTGATTTGGAAGTATCCTCGCTGATAACGTAGAGCACAATGACTTTTCACTTTAAAACGATCATGATCTTTTCTTCAAATATACGCACGCGAATATGTAATTAAAAATGTGACCTACGACATTATTCTACAACCTGGAGGCATGAGTAGTGCGTATTAACGATAACGCGAACTCATTTAAAGTGATTTAATATTTTCTTGATGAATGAAATTGTTGAGAATCGAATTCAATTTTTTCCACAAAGAGCTTCTAAAGCGAAATTGGAGTTTGTTCGTGAGAAACGCGGAATTATTGAGAATTCCATCGAAATACTCTTTTAAAATATCTTTACAATTAGATGAATCGAAAAGAGAAAGAATCTCTTGAATTTTCATTCAGTTGTACAATATTACAATAGGAAATCGTTAATTGATTTTCCGTCGTTCTACTCTTTCCGAAAACCGATTCCAGATTTATAAAGACATTTTCCGCAATAAAACAGCATAATAAACGCCTATAGTCGTTTATTTGTATTTTATACCTATCTTATAGTTAAAGTTAAATATTTAATTAAAAATTAAATGCCTCATACTTAAGGCTTCTTGCCTCCGATTTGTGAAAAACAAATTAATACAATATCCGCTTATTATTTTCACAAAATTTAATAACAGTAACGAGAACAAATAATGCGTCTACCAGGGGCGTAGCTACGGTGTGCCAGATATGGCATGTGCCATGGTCGCCACTCGCAGAGCGTTGTTTAGAATATACCCGCTAAAACAAATAACGACTCTAATTTGAAATTTCCTGCCAGGCACGTCAATTCTAAGTTTGCCATAGGCGCCTGAATACCTAGATACGCTTCCGCGTCTACCTAATCGTTCGAGTTGGTTTCTCGCCCGCTCACTCGTTTGTCAGTCGCTCGGAGCCCTTCTTCACACAGATTCTCTTTGTCGCCGCGCCGGTAATTCCAAGACCAGTGTTCCGCTCATTAACTAAACCCCGCACTGACTCTCCGCCGGTCCCGCATGCGCCTCGGACATGCGCCCCCGCGCGCTCGACAGTCATTTGTTGGCCGCCGGCCTCCGCGCTCCGCCGCGCCCTGTGTGCGGCAGTGAAGTCGGCCGTTCGGAAAACCAGAAAAGAGCGCCATTGCTCCCCTCTCGCGGCACGGATGAGCGGGCGCGATCCCTTTTCGGTCCGGCTCACTTGTTCCTTCACGCCCCGCAAGAAACAAAAGCGGGAGGAGGAATGCTGGGCAGCGTGCGTGAACAGGGCAAGTGCATACAATAATGCAAATGTCGGGTTTAGGGACAATAACAAACAGGTTGTGACGTTCGGTTGAGTATTCATGCGTTTTCTGTCGTTGTTCCTTTTTTTACTGCTAACTAGTAGTTGTAGAGTCAATAATTCGCTTGGAGTTCTACGTACAGTAAACCCTCATTAACACGAATTCCAAGGGAGCGAAATGATCGGAGTACGTGTTATAAAAAATTATGTTATCCAAGTGTTATAAATGTCCGTATTACCGTAATCCTTTGCCGAGATCGAAGTTTTGTTCATGTTACGGCGAAATTCGTGTTAAGCGAGTTCGTGCTAACGAGGTTAATTACTATAATTCTAAATTTTTAGAATACTTAATCACTTGACTTCATTCATTATTAGGCGGAGTTCGGCAACTCCGCAATTCTGCTGTTCGTTGTTATCAGTTTTGTTGTTTCTTTCAATACAATTTGATCTAGTTGCACACCGTCATTTTAAAATAATTATTTTAGAATGGATTGAAACGTATTAATAATGACAGAAGCTTACTAGAAATGTCAAAAATTTACTACAAATTGCTAATTCTGTTTGGAAATGACAAATACTTATTAAAATGGTAGAAATACGAATCCCCAGTTTTTTTAAAGGCATCTTGAATCCTTCCAACGGTTATTTAGAACTAATATCCGTATTTAACCTCTTTTATAATGCAAATAATACATACAATACTAACTTACTTAGTGGAGCTCGAGAAATTTCTGCATAGTAGTTTAGTATGTATTTGGGACGTCTATTAAAGCTGAAGGCCTCCACTTTGTATCCGAACAGTGTAACGTACGTGTACTATCGAGCATTCTGAATCTGATTTGCACGCCGTAGACCCACACAGGTAGCACTTCCTAAAACAAAACTCCGACTGAAGGAAATGGAGCAACAAAACGTGATGGATAGCACCAAAATAGTAAAAAAACAAATGCATCACCATGTCACATACTCTATTTAAATCAGGTAAACCTGTTAGAGGATACGAATCGCCAGGCCTGCGCAGTGGAATCGAAAACGCGCTCGTGCGCGCAGGTGCTAGGGTCGCCTTTGCTAATTAATCGTCCGCGAAATTCTGCATCATTTCACGTCACAATGCCCCCACTCCCGTCCCCGCCCTGCCCCGAGAGGGCGGGCTCATAATGCACGGCGCGGCATTAGCCCCGAATACAGCGGCTGCGCCTGCATTTGTCACGCTGCATTATTCCGTAGCGTTTCGTCCAAGAGGTGATACGCAATGCACGACCTCGTGAAACGACAACACTCGAAAACAATGAGGAAATAGGAAATCCTTCATGAATAATTTCATGGAACGTCCCCTCTATGGTGAATTAATGGAAACGATCATGTAAAGAATATATGGAGATACCATATAAGTATACATTTAAAATATTATAAGAGTGTTTATTTACAAGTAAGAAAATTAAGAATCATATTTTCAAATTACCATTATCTGTGAATTCACAGACATCTGGAAACAAAAGTAGTACAGCGCCTAACGCTTGGGCGGCATTCATTCTAGATCCACTGGCTGTTCCTCCATTTCTCAGGGTGCATTATTCTCCGGGTTGTTTGCCCACGAAATTCGTGTCGTACGTGTCCAAGCGAAAGAACAATAGGCAAAATCTGAGCAAAAATCTGAAACCCTAATGATGAATTATGTGCTGTGAGTCGAAGTTGAAATGTTAATGAAAACAATGTTTTAACGACATATAATTGAAATTATATTTATACGTGTTATTTGTTTATAAATAAAAATATAATTTCAATAAAGCGTTATTATAATAAATTTGGAATAGCAGCACTAAAAAAGTAAGCAAAAATATTAATATTTTTGGTCTGTTTATGAATATACTCAACATGCTACAAAAATTTAAAATTCACTTCATAAGGAGGAAGACACATTATACGACAATAAGATGACCAGTTTTTATTGGACTACAAATACCAGAAAACGCGCTGGTTGTACCAAGAACATGATAATCTCAGATCCCCCAAACTACTCAACCACACTGTCATTCGAAAAAGCGCACACAATACAATTCAAAATAGAAAAGAGAAAGAGCGCTTTTAACGCACCAAAATCCCTACAAAAACGCTAGTAGCAAGAAGGACGTGTTCATATAACACGCCCCTCCAACAAAAACGTATAATAACTCTCCGGTCGCTGAGTCCAAACACGGTGCAGTTTATTTCACTCAAGAAAAACAAGCGGCGTTTGAGCCCCTGTAGCTGTCGAACAGTCAAGGCCCCTACACCGGTGGGCTTATCTTTGAAGTCGCCGCAATTTGTAAAGAGCACAAACGCGAGCATACGATGCGAGCAACGTTTCCATGGGAAATGATTTTGAAACTGGAAATTTACTTCAATATACATTTACAACAATACATTTTCAACTCGAATGAAAATGTAAGGTTTTAATCACTTATCTATTTATAGTAATGTGTGTTTAATTAGTAGTTTAGTGAAAATGGGTGATATTTTGCTACACAGTATAATGTATTAAACTTTAAACGGTCCCATTCAAAATTTCCTATTCAAAATGGCCGAGTAGCGATTTTAAGGGATGCATATTAATATTGTTCATTTTATAACATAAATCCATTTCTTTTGTTGTTGTTTTATATTTTGTCATTTTCAACAAGTTAGTTTGGGCAGACAGTAGTTGATTTTGGATTATATTAAAACCGAAAAATTATAGATCTATGAGAAAGTGCAATAACGTTCACAACAGTGTCAGTTAATTACACACAAATTTATAGAAGTTGAAAATTTAAATGTTTTTAAAATATAAATAATAGAACATCAGTGAATTTTCTTTGTACGTGAAAAGAAGTATCAGTTCACCAAAATTACTACCTTATAACTAATATTTTAAAACGTTTGATTGTAAGTGACATCTATACTAATAATAATTATAAACACAATATAAACAACACTTTTTGTTATACCACCACTGGTTATACATATTAATATATTTCAATACTACAATACTGCCGTTTTACTTTTAACAATGATCTTCTGTACGTCTTTCTGCGTCTTCTTCTGTTCTTTCTGATTCTACTGTCTTCAATGTCTTTCTACGTTGCTAATGATCACAATTGTCGATGCGATTTAAACTAAATTTTAAAACAACATTTTCTAGTAATTTCATTCGATCCTCCTTCAGTTATTTTCCGTTCACTTTTTTATCTCGCATTGCGTGAATTCGGACCCCGCTCACATGAGCGGGCGGCGCCACGGCACACACATCGCCTGCCCGCTCCTTTTTCATCCGCCGCCAGCAGCCGCCGCTTCCGTGATAATCCGCCTCATTCAAAAACGCGTTAGCGCCCGAGACAGATTCCCTGTTCGGCCTGCGCCGGCGCGCCCTACTTCTCGCTTGTTCCCACACGCCCCGAAGGCCGTGCACGACGCGGCATATTCCGAACGGAGAAGAGAATATTTTCGATTCTAGAGACCAACAGTTGCAATAGGAGCACCATGTGAATGGAGAACTATCGTAGAATCCTTCTATTGTTACGTGCTTAGTTCGTTTCGAACAAACTGTGTAGAATTAAGTTCATGAATGCGTGGTTTGAACTGGCAGGGGGAGACAATCCGACTGCCCCTTCTATCAATGATCACCGTGTGTAAAGTACATTGTGAGCCACCATTCGTAAATGTAGCTCGCGATTTTATGCTGAATATTTGACGGAATATGTGAGTACTTCTATTTAAAGAAGAAAGAGAAAAGAAAATATTTTTGAAGACATTATATACATACTTTATATTCATCACGTAAAGCACTGAAATGAGATTTATGAAATAGTTAAAGAAAAAAAAGAAACATTCATTAAAAAAAGAAACATTCATTATTATTATTATTATTATTATTATTATTATTATTATTATTACTATTATTACTATTATTATTATTATTATTTTTGTTGTTGTTTTGTTGACAAATTGGCCATCCAAGGACCACGCGAACGAAGTTCCCACCGAGGCCCAGTCATATTCTCCTGGATTGATTGATGATTGATTTTTTCGTGTTTCCGGGCGCGTCAACTGCTTCGGTCATTAGTCCCGTTAGTGTAGTGTGTGTGTAAGGGGAGAGGATAGGACAAGGAAGAGGAAGGACAGATCGCGCGCGGTCCGTGGCCGTTTGGTAGGGTACTGCTTCGATATTCGCCTGATGTTGATCGGAGAAACCACGGAAAACTACCGATCAGAGCAGCTGGCCGCTAGAATTCTTCTCCAGACAGCGACTGAATTTGACCTAGCTGAAAAGCTAGTGTCGAAAATCCTGCCTCCGTCAGGACTCGAACCTAGGACCTCCCGGTCAGAGGCGCTGCAGTGAAATCAGTTGATGCACTGAGCTACCGCTACCGGTATATTCTCCTGGAGAAAGTGCACGTCGCCTTCTTGGGGGGAGGAGGGAGTAGAATCAGCACTGTTATGCCGAATTCCTTTTTCCGCCCCAAGGTTGCTAGTCCTGGGGGAACGAAGTATGAGATTATAAAGGATGAATGGACTCTCACAAACAAACCAACACAAACACGCACAACCACGCCCGAGGCGGGACTCAAACCCGCGATCCTTCCGGCCGAGATCGACACGGCACTACAGCCTTGGCGATCTCGGATATCCGGATCGGCAATTATTGTAGATTTTCTTATTATAATCTTTAAGATTTGCTGTTATTTTCAAGGTCAATGTGTTCTGAACAATATCATCGTCTTGACAGCGCTCCATATGAAGTTTAAGGTAAATTTGAATCAAGTTAATAAGACCCCACCCCGCTACCTCTGCAAATGGCGGGAGCGGAAGCAGCGAGAGGTGTTATGAATAGTGGGAAGCCGAGCAGGGTCGGGTTCAATGCAAATTGTGAAAAAGAAATGCTGCAGAACGCATGATATTTGGTATGTGAATTATGTTTGCCGGCGGAACATGGCAACAATTTTAAGAACGTGACGCTATGCCAGTAACACGTGAAATTACAAAAAAGAGGGCGAGAGTTCCGTGTACTATGTATGCCTGATAATAGAACTACATTTCCTCCGAAGCTTAAAGTACCTAGTCTTTTTAAGAGTTGTGCAAAAACCTAACAGTAATGAAACAGTAAAACGAATTCACCCACGCTCACCCACAAGTTTTGAAACATAATTTCAGAATATTATTAATGTTACCTTTTTGGAATTATCTTAACTGCTAATTTACACATATGTACAAACAGTTAATTGTTTGAAACAGACACCTATTCTTCGTAAAATGTATGTGTATACCATCTGTAAACATCGATAAAGGCAGCAGTGAGTTTGTAAATAAGAAAAAACACACTAGAGCAATCTCATATTTTTAAACAAAGGATTATTTTACACTTTCGACGTAATTTCAGAGTTTAATTCGTCAAACCAATTCATCACAGCGCGACGACAGGCACACAATTACAATTTTTGAAAATTTCATAATTATTAGCTGATACAAACTGTTAAAGCTGCAATGATCAGAGTTTCAGATGCCAGAAGACGCTCAAGTCAGTTGAGTTCTCAGTGTGTAATATCACATTTCTACTCATACATCAATTATTATTGTTCTGTTCCAGAACAAACTGTGAGCAAAGCTTAAGTAAAGAATACTTTTCTCTGGACTTTTTTTTCGTCCGTTCTTTACGCTCTGTACACCGGTGTGCCCCGCGTCTCAAATCCGTCCAACTTACTGACGCTCAAGTCAGTCAAGTTGTCAGGGGGTAATACCGCTTCGTATATCAAACACACAGGCACACGAAATAAAAAGAAAACTTGTCAGACCCAAAGACTTGAGACGTTTGTCTATGTATGTCGACGCGCTGCATTCGAAGCCAGAAATGCGCCATCACCTTCCTGTTTTTTGCGATTTAAAAAAGACCGCAGGGGGATAGAGCAATTCTGGCTTCACACTCGGATTCAGGGCGTCGACGCATATTGCCAAACATGTGTCAAGTCTTTGGGTCAGACAACTTGTTTTTGGTGCCTGTGTTGATTCATTTTTTCGTGTTTCCGGGCGCGTCAACTGCTTTGGTCATTAGTCCCGTTAGTGTAGTGTATTTTTTTTTCTAGGGAGATGGCGGTGATCTTCCCCCGCAGGATGGCGAGATTCGGCGCCGACCTACCGTCGACTAGTGGGGATTCCCCCTAACCAGGACTCTCCCACCAGCGGGGCACCGCCCCAGACGGGACAAGCTCTAAGCTCCCGACCGGTCTCCCGGAATATGTGGTAGTGTAGTGCATGTTAGTGTAAGTGTGTGTCCGTAAGGGGAGAGGATAGGACAAGGAAGAGGAAGGAGAAATCGCGCGCGGTCCGTGGCCTGTTTGGTAGTTTACTGCTCCGGCATTCGCCTGTTGTTGATCGGAGAAACCACGGAAAACTACAGATCAGAGCAGCCGGCCGCTAGAATTTCCTCCAGACTGCGACTGAATTCGACCTAGCTGAAAAGATAGTGTCGAAAATCCTGCAGCCGTCGGGACTCGAACCTAGGACCTCCCGGTCAGAGGCGCTGCATTGTCATCAGTTGATGCACTGAGCTACCGCTCCCGGTGTGCCTGTGTTATGCCTTATTAATGTTCAGTTTGTTTGTATTAAAACTCCCACAAAATTCATGAATTATTAAAATTCTTCCAAAATATTTACGAAACGTACTGTGAACAAAGCAAAAGTAAAAAGTTCCTTTTTAAAATTTAATTTTTTTTCTTTTTCCTTCCTTTCATTCCGCTATGTGCAACGGCGTGGCCCGCCTCTCAAAATGGCGGCTCGGCGTCGCCACCCTAACGAGCAACGCCTTATCGGAGCGCGCGCACGCGTGGCGCCGTGTTTGACTTGCGGCCGTCTCGGAAGCAGAGAGCTCGCGTGCGCGACGCGTGACGACGAACTCGGCGTGACAAGTCACGTAGCAAGCGCGACCGCCGCCGCTCGCCTCGCGCACTTCGCGAGTTTTCACGGCGCCGACGCCAGGGGCGCCACCGCCGCTGCGGCAACGAATCTGGGTCGGCCTGACGAGCGACGAAGTTCTAATGGAAGTTGCCTGCGACGCTGCGCAGTAAATGAGGCGTCCCGTTCGATGAAGGAAGCGCCGCTCCTTTTTGTCAGGTGACTCAGAAGGGAAAGTTAAAGAAAACCGTTCAATATACAGTGCGCAAAAGATACAAGCTGACGCCATTAAATCTGGGTATATTCCCTCCGATGGCACAAATCTAAATTACACTTTCGGAAATAATGTACTAATTATTCATTATTAGAAGGCAAAAAGGGTAATTTAGTAATTACATGTTTAATTTTGATTTGAACCAATGAAATAAATTACACACAGATATCACTGTTTGTTGTTTTTGAGCAATTTATCACGGAGCAACTGATGAAATACGCCACAATTTGCACTGTAAATCAGACTTTAAAAAACCTCAATAATAATAATAATAATAATAATAATAATTATTATTATTATTATTATTATTACTTAAATTTAGGCGTATGACGTTTTGTACCATGGAAATAAGATTTAAGAAATAATTTCCCTATTGGTTTCCTTGTTCCAGGGCGAGAGCGTAACTAAAGCTTCAGAATGTGAGGAATCATTTTTATAAATTGTAGACAATTTATTCTGGTCATTCGAAGTAAACTTTTCCTTCACGCTAACAGCGATATTGATCCAATATGGATCATCTGTAGAGAATCCATGGGATGCTGTGATCACAAAGACTGATAAGGCTACATCGCATTGAAAATATATTTCACTACGTATGCTCGAAAATTTTAAAATGTAGCTGTGAACCCTAACCATCAACTATTCTCGGATACAAATTTCTCTACACTGCTTGAGTTAGGAGAGGGGGCTGTTTAACGAACCGAAAGCTCCAATTTCAACTTAAAAAATCAACGTTCCCGATTGGAAAACAGTGCCCTCCCTCTTAACTCACACGATGAGGACTTTTAATCGGAGAATATAACCGGGCAGTTTACTCTCCGGCGTTCAATGTGATATCTCCACGCATTTGGTAACGCTGACACTTGATGCTTTTGGAGCAGGACGTTGCCACTTGCAGAGGGCACGAATGGCATGGCATCAGTTGATCATTGCCTGCCCTCTATCGCTCTCAATCGCAACTCGTTAACTGGTAGACGGGTAGTCGGGCGCAGAAAAGGCGGGAAAATTGGAAGAGAACACTTCCTTTACTCCTCGCATGGCAAAGGGCGGCCCTCAAAGGAAATTTACTACGCGGTACCTCTGAAGGTACTCATAATTACTGCATGTCGTTACGTTTTAGTTTCGAACAATTTAACAAACTAGCAGGTCTGTGAACAATCGACTTCGCAGGGAAAATCTGAAGTCTAGCACTAGATCAAAGGTTTTACACATTTAACCAATAAATCGAACAGCGCGTATGCTAAAAAAATTAATAGGCAGACAAAATGCCAAACGGGCCAGTTCATACAGGACATCACTACTTTCCGTCAATACGGTGTTCCGTGTTGAAAACGACTTTTTCTTAAAATTATCGTTGATATCCAACTCCTGTAGGCACAAGGATATTTCAACCGCTTTCCCATAAAGATTTTCGATTTCCCGCGTGTCACCCGTGAACGTGCACCGCCATTCCCGCACTCGACGGCCCCTCCCAGGGGCAGCGGAGCGGGGCGGCGTCCCGCCGTCCCTCCGCCGTCCAATGGCCGGCGCCGCCCACGCTTCGCCGCCGCCCCCGGCGGCAGGGGAGATGAGCAGGTGAGCGCGGATGGCCCCGCCCCCGCGCCGCTCACGCCCTCGCACGGGCGCGCTCGTCACGGTACGCACGCCGGCGGAGGGAGAGGGAAGGGATTATGGGGAGGGAAGAGAGACGAGAGAGTGAATTACTTTGTGAGAGTTCATAAGAGTGAACCGGGGGCGGTAGCTCAGTGCATCAACTGATGTCACTGCTTCGCCTTTGACCGGGAGGTCCTAGCTCCGAGGTCCTGATAGCGGCAGGATTTTCGACACTAGCTTTTAGCTAGGTCGAATTCAGTCGCTCTGGATGAGAATTCTAGCGGCCGGCTGCTCTGATCAGTAGTTTTCCGTGGTTTCTCCGATCAACACAGGTGAATGTCGAGCAGTACCCTATCAAACGGGCCACGGACCGCGCGCGATCTGTCCTTCTGCATCCTTGTCTTATCCTCTCCCTTACACACACACAATTACACTAACATGCACTACACTACACATATTCAGAAGATCGGTCGGCAGCTTAGAGCTTGTCCGTCGGGGCGATGCCCGCTGGGGAGAGTCCTGGTTAGGAAACCCCACTAGCCGACGGTAGGTGGCGCCGATCTCGCCATCCAGCGGGGATGGATCACCGCGCATACCCCGAGAAAAATGGAGAAGGGTAATGTAAACCCGGAAAAAAAAAATCAAATCAAATTCATGTGAGTGAAACAGAATGAGAGTGAATAAGTAAATGTGAATGTACATGGAAGGTAATGATTGAAATGGATAATGAGTGTGAAATGTGTGCATGAGCAACATGAGGGCGAATAGAGTAGGAGTGAGATAAATGTGTAAGTCAGTGTGAACAAGTGGCAACCACAAAGTGATCACTAAGGTGAATACAGACCAACATGACAAGTATGAAACTATAGGAGAGGGAATTTTACGAGAACGAGTGGAAATAACAATGAAATACTAATTTTCTAGATTTTACTACTTGGTTTTTAAGTTCATACTGTTACGCTTGTCGACACTTCGTGTTTGTTCGAGTTACAGATTATAACGTCGAATGACGTACCATGCTTGCTGGGTTGTTGCTCACTTCTCGTTGGGATTTTTCCAACCTTGACTTATTTGAAGCACCCGCCATCATCTCAAAGAAATAAATGGCTCAAAGATAACCGAAGTGAGTAGCAATCAATAGTAAGAAATCAGAACTTGGAACACTTTAAATTAAAAATTCCAATTCATTTCCCAAAATTCATTTATACTAACAAGGGAGCATTCAATGTTGAGAAATGTGGATTTAAATGATTATTAATGCGGAATTTGAATGAAACACTCAGCGTTCGAAAAGGCCACGCTACCGACTGCCTCACTTCCACTTGACAGAGTGGACTCAGTTACGACCTTTTTATGGCCAGCCGTTAATGCGAGATTTTCTCAGACATTTTCTTCTGAAAGGCATGGTCACTGGGCGATGCAAATATGTATACGTGAATTGAGTATAAGAAACATCTTTCCTGTTTCATTTAATTCCTCATTCCCCAACTCTAAATTCCCTCTTGCAATTTGTGATGTTAATTTCCATAAAGACCTCGTTTTTGCTCCCTCGAACGCCGGTCGGTGGATCTCTGCAGGCGGTCGCGGCGATGCAAAAGCGGTATAAGAAATTTATTTATTTATTTATAAATAATAAATAAAAGTAAATAATAAATAAAACACAATAAATAAAAAATAAGAAATTTCCGTGGTAACTGCCGCAGGGCTATGAAAAGTGCAGAGGTCAATGTGAAAGACTACAACACCGCCGCGACCTCAGTACCTTTCTTTACCCTTATTTCCTCCTGCCTGTCAATTTTAATAGCTTTGCTCTACCTCCAAGGTCTTCCCGGATATATAGCTTCTATTCTTTTGAACAACAATCATGTACTATTCCGCGGACTCAAAAGTTTCTCCGATTAAAGAGGTATGCACTCCTGCGTTTGCAATGGCCACAACGAAGCAAATGTCATTAGTTTTACACTCTTCTCTATCTTCTTCAGGTATTCGATTTTTACGTAGGAGCAAACTTCCGTAAATTCAAAACTGAGCGTCCTGTACGCTCATTTCATATCTTCCCCTCTGATTTCTTTTCCCATCGCAGTTGCCATTGCTCCGACCGCGGAGGTGTTCTTTGCTTCTGATGGAGCATTTTGACGAGCGCCGATAAACAGATCTCAGATCGAAACACAACCACAGCGACGCGAGCGCGGACGTTAAGACTTCTGAATGCGCTTTTGCTGACGGCCGACGGTAGCGACATCTCAGGCGAGCAGCCTTTGAGGGATTTTTACGGATCATCGCGAAGGGCCAAACGCTCCACACAGCGAGACCAGACCCGACACAATATACAGTGCAAGCGGCCGACACTAATGGGAACGTTGGGTCGACTGAATAGATGCTGTACTGCCAGATTCAGATTTAATGAACGCACGTGCACAAATATACAAAACGTGACTTGAGATTTGCTAGGAAAGAAACCTGTTTGTTGAATTCTCTCGTTTTATAATCATTGCAAAAGTATTAATATGTACTATATTTTATTGAAGTTATTACTGACTGTTATTAATCGTGTTTCTGGCTTGAATTTGGTTACTCTGTGGTTTTACATAGATTATTTACTTTTGTATTTGATTTCATTGTTCTGTGTTATTACTCGCAAACCGTAGCGACGGTCACTCGGCAACCACTACAGTTGATTAAACGTTTTCTTGTGCATGTTTACCAGCAAGGTGAAATTCTTTTTAATTTAGAACCTGTACTTACGAACAGTGCGTTTTGTCTATGGAAACATTTGTTCATTTCGGAATCTAACAAACATTCGAGCCACGGGCGAGCGGTGAGGGTTTTCGTGTTTACAAAGCATTCCATTCAAGGTCCTGCAGGTCTACATCACAAACCCCGTCTAATGTGGTACGCGCGTAATGTAGACAACATTGCACAGCGAAACGCTCTGAATAGGGCACACTCAGAATGAGAGTTTGTTTGAGCTTTTAATCAAAGGCCGAGCTCGAAACTGTCAATCATTTCGGAGTAATTCTGTGTTTGTTAGGTAATTTAAGATCATTGAAGGAAAATAAAACACATACTTAATTTAAGATCAAGGTAAAATCAAAAATTAAATTTATATTTCTGAATATATTATCCGCTGCTTTTCTCTGAATGCAGCAAATATTTTTATCAGCGGACGAAACAATTACGACACAATCTATTAACGTAGTCCGTGTTGAATAGCAGAGATGTCACACAAATTAACTCTCTTTGAACGTGTAATGATGCATCGGGCGAGTGTTCTGAGGTGCGGTCAACCCAAGAGAATGCGCAGCAATTTCTAAGCGAAAGCGAGCAGGGCTCCGTAAGGACATTAGCACATTGCGAATGCCCAATGAATAATAGTATTTTTTTTCAGGAATAGGAATCATTTGTGGCCTATTCCCGACATGCTTCGTCGCTGCTTTCTACATCTGTTCGCAGAAATATCGAACCAAAACGAAATTGTTTACGTGAGTAATTGTGTAGAAAGCCGCAACCCGTGAGTGGAATTACTCATTTCGTATTTGTTCGACCAGAAAAATGATTACCAATGAAAGGACATTAACCACTCCCAACGAGATCTATCTCGCACAGCAGACGTCGCCGACTAGAGAATTTCATTTGAAGGTGCCGCCCGTGCGACCGCTGTTTGCACGAGGGTTCACCTGAAGCTTGATTTATAATTTCGTATTTCCGGGCGCGTCACTTTATAACAACATAAGTCTCGTAAGTGTCGTACATGATTTCCTCGAGGGGGGAGGGGGCGGTGATCTTTTTCCTGCTGGATGGAGATCCGATGTCGACCTACAACTCAGCTGGCGAGGTTTTCCCCTACCAAGCATCTCCCACAAGCGGGAGCACAGCTCCGATCCGGGACAAGTTCCAGACTGATCTCCCGGCATGTAAGTTACTGAGTAAGTGTGAGTAAGTAAAGGGCGAGGATAAGACGGATAAAGAGGAAGAAGAGGTCTCAAGCGGGCCGTGGCCCGTTTGTTAGGGTACTGCTCCGGCATTCGCCTGGTGTTGATCGTAGAAACCACGGAAAACTACCGATCAGAGCAGCCGGCCGTTAGAATTCTCCTGCAGACAGCGACTGAAGTCGACCTAGCTGAAAAGCTTGTGTCGAAAATCCTGCGAAATTCCGACTCGAACCGAGGACCTCGAGGTCATAGGCTGCAGTGCCATCAGTTGAACCCTGAGCCACCTAAGTCGTTTCACCTGAAATCCGAGCGCTGGCAAAGGCATCGATGGCAAAGGGAGAGGAGTGGGCGATAGATGTTGCAGAGGGCTCAGCGGGGGGGCGCTGTTTAACTTAGGCGGTGGTCGTGGGGTTCAGCCGAGCGCCGGCTGGGGTGGGGGGACGTCGACTCGAGGCACAGGTGAAGGCGCTCCCACTGCACCCCACCCCCACCCAGGGAGGCGCCGCCCACGAAGAGCTACACAGATGGGGTTGCGCGGGAGGTTTGGGCATCCACGCGAACATTGGTCACGAGGATAACATGAAATTAATCCGAGGAACCACGAAAAACTACCGATCAGAGCAACTGTTAACAGGAATTCTCCCCACATGACGGCTAAATTCGTCTTATCTATGTAGTGTCGCAAATCTGTCACTGTCGCCAGTAGATCTCTAGCGGCTCTCAGTCAGAGACACTGCAGAGGCAAGTTGTTGCCCTCCACTACCAGAGTCGATTGCAATATATCTCAACTGTCCTTAAAGAACAATATTTCTGCCCCAAAACACAAATTTTACAGGAAAGAATAAAAAAAGAATACTACCTGAAAATATTTATCAGTCAGAATAAAAGCACTGAGTTTAGTAGATTACATTATTATTATTATTATTATTATTATTATTATTATTATTATTATTATACTATTATTATTACTATTATTATTATTATTAAAAATAAAACAGGACAATCTTATCTTTTCATGAGATTTTTTTAACAAAACAACCATACGAGCTGTCTAACCGCAAGAAAAACCATGCTCTTTGGAACATACTAGTTTTCTAAATTGCCGTAATGAGAGGCAGAGTCTTTGGACACTCTTACTAGCTGTTTAAATTGAGATTCATCAGTTTCTTTGAATCAGATTGGTTATATATAAGTGTAAACTTGTATCATCACAGGAGTTCATTAAAATTACGCTAATAGTTTGTTCTGTTTCTGATCTTTTTCTTACAATGAAGACCGTATTTGATATTTCTTTGATCGTTACACTCTCCAGGATTCACCTGAAAGCGGTTAAAATTTTGAGCCACCCCAATATTTAAATGGGATGCCTTGCCCTACATTGGGATCAATGGCTTTATTGTATTTTGTATTGATCATTACAAAAAGCTTTTCCACATGTTCTTTGAAGCAGCGGTACCCAATAACTAAACTGCCGTAATTCGTTCGAATGAAACGGAAAACGGGTTCACTAGACGATGTGGGGGCGTCTCAGAGGAATTTACCGGGGTATTTTCATGCTTCACAAGCTCTCGATACTTGCAGAATTTCAACGATCGCTCTTAAGTACCGCTTTCTGTTTAAAGGTATCCGATGTGAAAATTAATAGATCTGAAACTTGGGTCCACAGAGACAGTTGAATTATGTCACCAGAATAAGACGTACCTAGAGGGCTTTAACGCCAACTGTGGTTAAGAATCAGGACCATGGCTAGGTTATTTTGCGTCCCCTCCCCCATATAATATAAAATAACATAATAATGTTCATAAATGTTTTAAAGTTACACGGGACAACGCCCAGGCCGGGACAGGCTTTGATTGATTGATTGATTTTTTTCGTGTTTCCGGGCGCGTCAACTGCTTCGGCCATTAGTCCTGTTAGTGTAGTGCATGTTTTTATCGGGAGATGGCGGTGATCTTCACCCGCTGGATGGCGAGATCCGGCGCCCACCTACCGTCGGCTAGTGGGGTTTCCCTCTAACCAGCACTCTCCCACCAACGGGGCACCGCCCCTGCCGAGACAAGCTCTAAGCTCCCGACCGGTCTCCCGAAATATATGGTGGTGTAGTGCATGTTAGAGTAAGTGTGTGTGTAAAGGGAGAGGATAAGTCAAGGAAGAGGAAGGACAGATCACGCGCGGTCCGTGGCCCGTTTGATAGGGTACTGCTCCGGCATTCGCCTGGTGTTGATCGGAGAAACCACGTAAAACTACCGATCAGAGCAGCCGGCCGCTAGAATTCTCCTCCAGACAGCGACTGAATTACGAAAGCTGAAGAAGCTGAAAACAGTGTCGAAAATCCTGCCGCCGTGGGGAGTGGGAACCTAGGACCTCCCGGTCAGAGGCGCTGCAGTGACATCAGTTTATGCACTGAGCTACCGCTCCCGGTGACAAGGTTTGAGCTTCCAATTGTTCTCCCGCCATATTCTGTACGTACGTGCAAGTGCGTGTGTAAATGGAGAGAGTCGGACTAAGAAGAGGAAGGAATGATCGCGCACGGTTCATGACCCGTTTGGTAAGGTCTCTCCAACAGAGCAAAGCCGCAAGAGTTCTCCTCCAGAGAATGAATGAATTGGACCTCGCTATGACAATGCAACGCCTCTAGCGAGAATCCGCATCCACCGACAATCAATATCTATCGACACTGTGCTGCAGTCGGAACTCGAACCACATGACCTCCGAGTCAGAGACACTGCAGTAGCTACAGTTGTTGCTGTGAGCTGAGAGATGAAGGCGGGATGTGGCAGCAGGAAGGGGCGGGGGATGGGGCGGGGGCCGGGATGGTGAAAAGGGGGGGCGGCGAGCGGGGGGCGGGGGCGAGCGTCGCCCCGGAGGCGAGAGAAAGGGGCGTCGTGCGGGGCGCATTGTTCGGGCGCGCAGTGTAAGCCGGTATTACATCATTAACCTTTGATCTATCGCGGCCACATGGAGCGCCGCCCCCGCCCACTTCCTCCATCGCCGGCGCTCACCCTCTCAACGCCTCTGCCAGGCACTGTGGAGCTACCCTCCCACAGCATAAATCGTCAGCATCTTTCCCTCAGGACCGAGCCTTCTCTGTCCTTGACCCGGTCCTCGCTATTCCCCGATGTCGGAGGCGTCTCTTTATCTTTTATTATTCACAACGAAGCGTCCGGCACACAGTCCTACCAACAAGATTCGCACTTTTCTCCACGTCCCGTTGCACGTCGGTACGCCGCCACATTCACTCACTGGTGCGAGCTGACGCTAGCTCAAGAACTGCGTACTTCCACGACTTGTCCCTTTACCCAGAAGCGCGGCAGTCTCTGCTCTGTGAATCGCCGACTCGTGTGCAATTCCAGCCCTCTTAACTTCGCCGCTTTCACTTCCTAACCCTCTCCCGGGAACCCCTGGATACTCGGAGAATGTCGACTCGAGAACTGCTGCAGTCGACTCACTGACCTTCACCATAGCTGCACCCCTGCATCCATGTTATATCCACAGCTCAGACGCTGCCGATATTTCATTTGAGTTCCACCATGAAGTTCCAGACAAGAGTTCCCATGTGTAGTTCGTACCTCACCTCCACCATCCCGCTGATATTCAGTCCTTCCCTCTCACGGCATTCACGCACATTTATTGCATCCTCCAGCTCCGCTGCCTGCATTCCATCCTTTCCCCAACCCCACTGCACTGATCCCGCCTCCACCCTTCGCCCTTAGCTTAGCCCTCATTTTCGCCTGCCCTACCCTCGCGTCCATTCCTCCCTTCCCTCATTCGCCAGCAACAAACGTACGTCAGTTCAATCACGTATTCCGTTTGATGTTTGGTTTTTACGTGTTTCCGGGCGCGTCAACTGCTTTGGTCATTAGTCCCGTTAGTGTGGTGCATGTTTTTTCCTCGGGAGATGGCGGTGATCTTCCCCCGCTGGATGGCGAGATCCGGCGCCGACCTACCGTCTGCTAGTGGGGTTTCCCCCTAACCAGGACTCTCCCACCAGTGAGGCACCGCCCCACCCGGGACAAGCTCTAAGCTCCCGACCGGTCTCCCGGAATATGTGGTAGTGTAGTGCATGTGAGTGTAAGTGTATGTGTAAGGAGAAGAGGATACGATAAGGAAGAGGAAGGAAAGATCGCACGCGGTCCGTGGTCCGTTTGGTAGGGTACTGCTCCGGCATTCGCCTAGTGTTGATCAGAGAAACCACGGAAAACTACCGATCAGAGCAGCCGGCCGCTAGAATTCTCCTCCAAACAGCGACTGAATTCGACCTAGCTGAAAAGCTAGTGTCGAAAATCCTGCCGCCGTCAGGACTCGAACCTAGGACCTCCCGGTCAGAAGCGCAGCAGTGTCATCAGTTGATGCACTGAACTACCGATCCCGGTAAATTCCGTTGACATTCACTTCACCTCCCCCCCCGCACCAACATTCCTTACTTCCCTTACTTTTTCCTCCTTTTATATCCCCATTACCTTGGTTTAACCTTCCATATTACGCTTCCACCCCGCCTCTATGCTGCTCACCACGCCAACGCTCATGCCTCTTATATCCTCGCTTCCTTCCCACCCCCCTCCTCACCATTACACCTCTCCCGCTCGGCGCCCTGCCCCTCCCCTCCCCAGACCTTGCTGCAGGCCGTTCCGTTCCGCCGCCCCCGCAAGGGTAATAAATGGAAATTCTCGACCCGAGCGCCCAAATTGGTAAAATATCGGCTGGGTGGGTGGGGAAAGTTATGCATCGCCAGTGTGCAAGTACCATGCCAAGGAAAATAAGTCATTATCACCGAAACAGAATAAACGCACAGCAGGGCACGTAATGAGTGCAACGTCGAAAGGAAAGCTTTCAGGCGAGTTCGCGTCACGTTCCATTTGCCATCATATTTTACGCGCCTTGCGGTCGACCTGAGGCTTTTGCTGGAGACTTTCTTTCTACGCTAGCTTCCCGCGACAGTTCGAAGACTGATGATGTGTCCGGAAAAATATGCAGGATGATACGGCAAAATATTTACATAAATATGTAATAAAAATTATCAGAATATGTAATATATATGAAAATATGTAAAAAAAAGATAGTTACAATATGTTTTATCCTCATTTATAACATTCACAAATAATATTTATTTACGCACCAATGACGTTATAAGTGTTCCAATGTTCGAGCGGCGACAAATGCTTGGGCTTTCAGCCCAAGACCTTTTTTTTTCGCCCCAGTTAACACCCATGGTGCATACATAATTATATTTGTTACCTAATTTTATTGATTTAGATTTACTTATTTACTAATTAACTAGATGTTAATTTGACTGGGTTGATTTTCATATTACCTTCTCAGCTTCATAACTCCCTCCATAAGAGAACTTATAACACCATTCAATTGTTTTCATTTTCCCACGTAACCGCGATACTCTCAATCCAGATATTATACCGGGCCAGCTTTGGTAACTTCTTTCGGCTATTTTTGGGTAAAAGCTCAAATGGAATTTTAGGCATAATAAACACATATAAATGTACCTGACGCATACCCCCGTGTGAGTATCCTATTGTTTTTCCCGGCCGCTTACTCCACCACTGCTCCATCGAAATTCACCTATCATTAACCAGTGGAACACATTCATTCTGCAAATTCAGGTACAGAATTCTTTTACGTAAACGCCTCAAATCGTCCGTGTACACAGTTTCACATAAGTTCCAGAAACGTTTACAAATGCAATTCGATGGAAAACCAGCAGAAAGGCGTGCGGCATGTTAAGCGGAACGTTCGTTTTCACTTTGGGAACTCTTTCACATTTCGGGTGAGTCCGGCTGCATTTGATGTCGCCACCGGCATATTCGCGCTGGAAGAGAGGGGGGGGCAAAACTGTGACGCAAACATGGAAATTTATGCCGCGAACATTACTTTAGTTTGTGGCACCGAAAGCACTCGAAAGGGATTCGGGTACGTGGCGGCGAGCAAAATGTTCCCACAACCCGGTGATACACGAATGCCACAGCCTGGATTGTACCTGCCGACACAACTTTCCGCTCGAGACGAGCGGAAAGTTCCTTTATTTTCCCAAGTATTGAATCCAGACTACTTTGTTCGATGAATTATTTACCATTGAAATAAGCTGAAAGTGTCCTAGTATTTGCTACGTCTGCACATTGCGCTGGAATTACAAGCCGATGTTTTTTGTTGTTGTTTTTTGTTTTTTTTTATTGAAATTACCCAATCGCAATTAATGAATTGTAAAATTATATTTTTTCAACACCTTCCATGTATACATTCTTTGTAACTTTAATTAGAATTTTTTTATTAATTGAACGTTTGAGCAAGTTATCAATTTAGTAAAAAGAGTTATAGGTTTCTCTAAGGTATAGAAAACAAAATGCCCAATTTCGTACCTTCAAATGAATGTGATTTTACCAAGTAGAAAGATTTTCAATTGAAGGTTCTTCAAATCTTCGTTTTTTTTCAAAACTGTATTGGTAGTTATCTTTTTTACATCATTACCCTATAAATTGAATTATGCTGAAAGAAATTCGTCGCTACGAAAATGAAGTCCTGAAAAGTCAAACAATTAACTTTTGATAAGTACTTTATTCAGTACTGCAGTTTCTCGATTCTGAAATGAATTTTATTTGTCGAAACAGAAGAACAAACTTGCCATTATTGCTCCATTTTAAGACATTTTTAATCTAAAATAATATCACGAAAACACTAATAGTAATGTAGAACATACTGTTTATTGAAATACACCATTTTAAATGTTACCCCAATGAAATGTAAAACGTTCAAACTTTTGCGAAAAAAGACGAAGTGCTTTTACTCTATTACAAAATGGAAGAAACTGACACAACATCATCAAAATATCACTGTTTTGTAAGTGGTTTAAAACAAAAATTCCTCCTAGAAATTCATGATAGTACTATGGAATGATTTAGAAATGTCTTGAACGAGAGTTTAATGCATTCAAAAACATGTACTACATACTATTCACAATCAAACTAAACGTTTGCTCTTCATTCCGTCACGTGACTGCCATTTTAAACATACGTCGTAACGCCACAAATTGAACGCCTGGATTAATGATTCAACGATATGGCAGCAAACATAAAGCATTCTGGCCCATATTCGCGTTGTCGCATCAAATGAGAGACACGACTCGCATGCCAAGAACACAACACAGTTGGCGAGGACTTACAAATTGTCCTCCACACTGTTTCATGTGATGTATGTTGTGTGATAATAAATGTTACACATATCGCAGATCAACAGCAGATCTACATAAAAATGAACAGGAGAGCAATGGCCCAGTTTTGCTAACTCTTCTAGGGAAGTTAAAAATTAGAGATTTATAGTTTTGGTCTTAATAATAGCCCAGCAAAATAAAAAAATAAAAAAAAATAAAAAATAAAACATTTATTTTATTGTTATTTTATTTTTTAACAATTTGCCACTATTTAAGTCTATAAAATATGTTATATTAATTTTCCTCAATTCATAACAAACTTCATACATTTCAAACATTTTTTCCATTCACAACATATTAATGACAATGCATTGTTTTATGTTTGTTTGTTTTTGTTGTTGTTATTTTAATGTTTTCAGCTATATACGTTTCGTTTCTAAAAAAACTGGCGACAAAAACTATAAAATTAAATATAAAATAATTTCGAGACAAATATTTTAAAGCAGTTGGGCATGTCTGTAACTAATTCCAATAAATATAAACCGCTCTATTTCCAAAGGGCGCAAATAGATTTTTACTAAATATTTTATTGTTATTACTAATATTTTTGAAAAAAGGATTCAATATTATTTAGAGAAAATTGAAAACAATCAATACAAAATTTTAGAAATTCTCTGCATAATGGCATAATTAGAAGAGCTGTATACAAGCCATGACTGTACCTTTCAGATATGATCTATTATTTTCAATGTACTCACACGACAGTAGTATTTCTTGCGTGCCATAAAGAGGGAAACGTTATCTTTTTGCGTAAAATAAAATCAGTCGGAGCACCGTGGTGTTGGATTAGTCCACTGAAGGACATCGCGTAGCATCATGCTGTGTCATGTTGAGTCGTGACGAATCGTGACGAGTCATATGACGTAGCATTGTTTCGAGTCGGGTCTAATTGCGTTGTATGGTTTCACAAACGCTGCCTCCTCAATGACAACTCACACCTTGAGACGTGGCATTACATACTCGGTCTCAGTTCGACCGTACAACGAATATTTTGATGAGACAAATGAAATCAGTGATTGTTGATACTTATAAAAAACTTTTTTTAAATGTCAAAGTCCACACATTTCTAACCAATGCTGACGTATCGTAGATTGAAAATTGACTTTAATAAGCTCTGGCGACAGATATTATGTTCACCTAACTTAAATCAAATGGACAGTGGGTTACGGTATTAGTACAAACGTTAATTACGATATGACATGCAGTTCATGGGATTTGGGAAATTTTTTTGTTAAACAACTAGTTCGCCAACGTTTCGGAATTTTTTTAATTTCTTCGACACGGCTGGAGTACAAAAACCAAAAACAAGCATGAATACATCTAACTATAAATTAATAATCCACAAAATTAATATATCTAAATACACAAAAACAAAATAATATAAAATGTACACTCCATAATTGACTAATCCCGTAAACTGCATCCCTTATTTCACCAATGGTCGTGAATTTTACAATGGTTCATTTTGATGTGATAATTAATGATTAAAGGTTCTGTTTAAGAGAATATTTTTGATGAAATGAGCTATTTAATTAAGCAATAGAAGTAATAAATCTAGCACCACAGGAAGCTACAGTAGGAGAGTCTCATTTAATCAACGCATAAATTAATTGATATTTATTAGAATCAAAGTAGTAGTAGAAAGGAGCAGTGGCAGCAATTCAATTAGACAAAACGCACCATGCCAAATAGTTTACACCTCTCTACCCATTTGCACAAATTTTTAATAAATTAGACATCTGCAATGAAATGCACGAGTTACTGTACTGGATGGCGAGAACTTCCATTATGAATTACATGAGAGAGAACGAGTGCCGTCGTATCCATCTCATCCCCAGTTTGTCTTCCGCGTGGGGCGCTGCTCAAACACGTGGGCGGGGCCATCGAATTCGGACTCCTACCCCTCCCCCCGCCGCCGGCCCCGCCCATCGCGGGGGCCGCCCCATAACACGACGCTACGCAGCTCCCCGCCCGTCTCTCGAGGACGCTCGCCCTCGGCCGCGCCCGCGTCCACGCCCACGCTCGCCCTCCCTTGCCCACGTCCACCTCACCCGCCCGTGCCCACCATCGTCACGACCAAACCCACCCATGCCCCCCGTGGACGTCCCCAACCCCCCCTGACTCGCTCGCCCAAGCCCGACCAGGACCACTCAGAACCACCCATGCCCACTCCCTTGTGAACGTCAATCTGACCCGCCGTGCCCACCCATCTCGCCATCTGCTCGTTCGCCTCACCCGCCACCCATGCGCCCTTACCTGGCCGCCTTTGTCCACCCACCCACGTCCACCCCAACCCGCCCCCCATCAGCGCCCCTTTCCCACACCTTCCCTCACCTGCAACCCTCCTTCCTTCTTCACCCCACTTTCCAACTCGTTCCTTGTTAACCCCTTAACTTCTTTGTTCTCCCACCGATATCCTGTGGATCTCCGCGTGGAACTCCCAATACCACTTCTTGACTCCTCCCGCCCACTACAGAGGCACATGCGCCCACTCATGTTCAGCGTCACTCATCCACTCATGTCCAGCTTCCTTAATCTATTCCACTCCCGGCCTTTCGACTCAATCCCAGTTACAATACAGACCACAGATCGCGCGCGATCTTTCCTTCCTCTTCCAATCATCACCCCGTACTTACACTAACATGCACTACACTACTACATATTCCGCGAGACCGGTCGGGAGCTTAGAGCTTGTCCCGGCTGGGTGGTGCCCCGGTGGTGGGAGAGACCTGGTTAGGGGGAAACCCCACTAGCTGACGGTAGGTCGGCGCCGGATCTCATCATGCAGCGGGGGAAGATCACGTCCTCTCTCTCTCGAGAGAGAGAGAAGACATGCACTACACTTACGGGAATAATGACCAACTCAGTTGAGCGCCCGGAAACACGAAAAATCAAACAGTCAATCAACCTTTTTCGTTTAGCACCTCCTCCCATCCACTTGCGAGCGTCCTCGTCTCGCGCCCCGGTCAGAGCACATTTCTTCGAATGCCGAGGAGGTGGATTCCCCCGCACTCTGCCAAGTGGAGTCCCGGACACGCGCCGGAGATTTACGGGCGAGGCGCGTCGAGGCGACGGCCACCTGGCCGCCGCACACTGATGCCGAATGCCCATGTCTTGGCCAAAATTTCAAAGCGTGTTCACACGGTTTTCAAAATGAGTCCATTCAAGTTTTGGAGGTCAGTAATTCCAAATTTGATATTTGTTTGTCGAAATCCAAAATGGCGCATCCAATATGAAAAACACCTTAAATGTTGACAAAACTTTGTGTGGGCTTGTATTCGAGGTCACTAATTTCAAATTTGATATTATTTTTCGGAAATATAGATGGACAAACCGCAGAATAATGAAAGTCGGCAGGGTTTGCCGGCAGGGAGGGTGGCCACACCACATTTCGGAGGGCGTTTCGAGGGTCGTTCTACTGACAGCTGGGGGGGGGGAGAATTTGCCTGAAGTAGTAACTAAAGACAGTAAACCATATACATTACGAACGTTAATATTTCATTTCTTTCGATTTATGAATTTTTCCAATTACAGACGTTCAGAGTTTTTAATCGCAGGTTTCTATCTCCAGTTTCTCATCACATATTTTCTTTGACGTCGTAACCTAAAATTTGAAACAAATCAAATATATTAATAAAGGCTTAAAAACAATGCAATTAAGTTAGTGAATGCCTTATTTTGCATGGCGTGACTCGGGTCATCAGGCTCGCTCTTCGGTCTGACCACGCAAATTTCGCTACGCTCCTTTCCCACTCATTTTTCCCGTTAAGCGTAACGAAGAGAAGGTAATATCCTGGGCGACAAAACAGGTAATTTGAACTCATTTCTTAGGTTTGATTCAGGCTGGAGGATCTTTTACAAGCAGTAAATGTACTACATGGGACCGCCGGCATTACTTCCCTTCAGAAGAAAGGCGTACGATTTAATAAATTACAAATTACATCGAATCACAATTGCTGAGCATGTCGGCCGGGTGTCAACATCAGCGGTAGGGGCGCCTACGCTAGCAGAGAGGGTTCGTAGGGAGAATCTTCCTTTGAGGCACAAATGCTGTAATATTTCATGCTATTCCAGTCTATGACCCATGCACATTTCCGCTTACCATTTAACAGTTTATATTTTCACTTCAAAAGCTTTTTATCAACATCTGAATTCTCTTGAATTTCCTCAAAGAAAATTCTTTTAAAGATGCTTTCTTTCACCTAATTTGTATTCTAAAATTTAATGAAACAATAAGAATTCATTTTCCTTTTTTTTTAAAATTTACAATTTCAACAAAAATTTGGCTTTAATATAATGTAGTTTCTGCAGTTTTTCACAAGAATTTAGGACTGGCCAGAATTCATATCAAGTAGCTTTTTAAGAAAGTATGTTACTTTGGCCACCTACGAGTCCCTCTTCAAAGGCTTCGTGCCTTATGTCAACTTGTTACTGCGAGGTCTATAACAGTGCGTCATACCGTCAGGAGTCTCACCTTGCTGGTGAGAGTGCAAAACCAACAGAAATTATGTTGGTAGCACGAAATGCAACTTGTAATAAAAGAAAACGTAAACTGGGTACTCAACATAATCATAACAGATACTAGAAATGTTGACCCCTTCATTTGTTTCCAAGTTATCGAGTTGCTACAGACATAAATGCGATTTATAATAGGAGGCCTTGGTTTCTGATCGGTGCTGGGAGACTTCCAGGGCACACGCTACTTCTACTATTCTCTTGGGTTTTTCATTGTTGTCGAGCTCTACAGGGATACGATTGTGCCTCTTCCGACAACATTCGGGAGGTGACTCCTCAGTAAAAAGTTACGCAAAACGTCCAATTAAAACTTTGTCTAAAATGCCTCGTTAATCATATAAAGACAATTCAACAACGGACACGTTTCTCGCACAGAAAACATTGTGACACCAAGCTTAGCAATTTCGAAGAGTCAATAGTCACTTGATGATGCTCTTTCTCATGGATGAACGAAAGAGGTGTTTTACTGAGCGATTATTTTCATGTCGCTCGGTCGTGTATTTTGGATGTATTCAAAAGAGTTATGAACGTGATGATTTGGTGATCTAAATAATATCTACTTCGAAATTAGTTCTTTTGAGATCGAAAATATTGTGGAATTCTCGACAAAAAAGACTAAATCTTCATAATAGGAAATGTGCAAAACTACAAAAACTAGAATACTGATGACAAAATGGTCCTTCGTTTTTGCTTTTACAATGAAAAGTTATCCATTAATTATTTATTACATGTTAATCAAATATGTTTATGATTGAAGGAGGCTTTTAAGGTTCAATCTGGAAAAGTGAATCTGCCCGTTAATTTATTTAAAATAAACTACGTATCTCTGTTTTTAATACTAATCCAGGATAATGGTTTTGGTTTTTATTCCCATCAGCAAATTTTTAGGCAGTGTGTACAAAATATTAAAACTAAAATACATGTTCAAGCAAGTGATTCCCCGTAACCGAAAAAAATGTTGAGAAAAAACTCCATTACGGATGTGGAGCTGGCAATTACAATTCTTAATCTTTTTGTTGATCTCAGTAAACAGAAGTGCACCATTTTCTAACTGCTCTCCTTTTGCTTGCTACGCAAACGACCCGGATGATGCAAAGAGAGAGAGGGAGGAGAGAGAGAGAGAGAGAGAGAGAGAGAGAGAGAGAGAGAGAGAGAGAGAGTCAGACAGAGAGTACCACGTGATACACTGCAGTCCTGCAAAATCTTGCAAGTGCATATATACTGTCCACGGAGGATATATTGTCGTAGCACTTTGGTACCATCTGGTAAATTTACCTAATGTATTGCCACACCTATTTACGTTTTTTAAGTAAATGCCAGAATAAGCACACAAAAGGTCTAGAACGTTCCGTTTATATTACAGCATATTTTATGCTCACAATGTTGTCTTATCTGAGAAAATTCTAGAAAAATTAAAACGGTGTCGTTATCCCATTTCACAGCCAGTTTGGGAATCATTCAAAGTACCTTCTTAAACGACCCACAGCGATCAGAGTTCCTGCGTGACAAGAGCGCGTAAATATTCTTATTCGCATGCAAGGAAATAATTTCAGCCTTTATCCTCGCCAACGATACATTTCATTGCCGTAATGGTACCGCAGACACCAGAATTTACAACTTAATATTATTACTCTGTGACACGGCCACCGACGCAGGACTATGCGCTCTCTCACAGAGAACTATTCTCAACATTCTTTTGTACTATTCGTGGGACGACCCACCCTAGCAATTTTTAGGTAACAGAGCCTTGACAATTTGCCAGTGCTTCTTTTTCTTTTTTTAAAAAAAGTTCTGTTCCTTATTTCGCAACAACGTTTTCAACTACGTACTGGCGACGAACTTGAAATAAACCTCCTCCTAGTCAGTCACTGACGGTCGCAGTCAATCGATGCATTTTTACCTTCAACCAGGAGCTCGGTGCCGTTAGATCCGGAGTACAGTTAATTCATTTCCTTCGTCACCTAATATATTAAGTTGACTATTTTTTTAGTTACAATATAAAAGAACAACTACTGAATAATTTAAATGAGAAGAATATGTGTAAGCATTTCGTAACCGAATATACCGCAATGTTACCCAAAATTCTATCTCCAAATGTTTTATCTTCAAAATCCGATGGTTGGGGTCCATCGCATAAATACATGATTACGGTACTCTTCACGTTCCAAACACGGATGACACTTCTAGAAAATACGAGTGCGTTGGAAATCTCTGATAAAGTTTTGATCACGCAGCTGACACGAAATTTCACTAGAATATTACGACGCATGAGTGGTATCGGTAAGAATATTCAACGAATAAAATTACATCCAAAGGTTTCAGAATGACACACAAAAACCTCGTTGAGGGACCGGGATTTGAATCCCGCCCGCTCCACGTAGAGCTTAATGGTGGACAAAGCGGGTACGGCGGATTTTGAGCGAGTTACTCTTATTTAATCTTTTCCACCATTGATTCATTGCCATTCATACCGTATCTTCATAATAGCTTTAGTCCTAAGCCTTAGCCAACTAAATCATAATAAAGAATTCAATTTTACTAGAGAAACAGTCTGTATAATACAATACAAGCGCCACAACCTACTGAAAAGCGAGGAAATTTCCCTACAAATACCCCCCATGACGCTCGCACACAACACCCAAGCCCTGGACTTTGCCACTTTTAGCCACGGCACGCACGACCCGTGGGCGTGCCCGGCCCGAGGCGAGCAAAATATGCAGAGCACCAGAGGGTCGCGCCGCGCACAGTCGCCCGAACTCAACGTGCGTCACTCAACGTGCGCGGGGAAAATACGAGGGCGTACTAGTAATGGCAAAAGATGTAAATTAGTTTAAATGTATCTGCAGTACCGTGTGGGGCAGTTCTATGAAATGAACACTTTATACTGTCCCTGCGATAGTCCAAACAATACTGAGTTTTCATGTATACTGTAAGTAATTTTCTTTATGATCACACAGAACTGGAATTCCTAAGAGCCTCGTGTCTTACGGAGGCAACCTTTCTTCAATAATCATAACAAACCGCGATTAAGTTGGGACAGTAGCAACTGCGGCCGTTTTCGCGATAGCCGGTGCGCCCTCCGCAGCCCGCTCCGGCCCACCGTGCGGCACGCGGGGCCCCGATGTTTTGCCGGGCGGCCGCAGCAGCGCCTACAGCGCGCGCCGAAGCTCAAAGCGCAATCCAAATCCATGGTCATTACAACGCAAACACACGGGCAGGAAGAACGCCCGGCGCTCGCGCCCGCCGCGCCGCCCCCAAACAGCGCAAATCCGCGTGCGCGCTTTCGCCGCCGCCGCCACGTGGAGGTCGAAGGTGAGGGAGTGGGCGTGGGATTGGCGAGGGGAGGGGCGAGGGAGCGGGCATGAGACTGGGCGAGCGGAGGGGCGATGAAGTGGGCGTTGGAGGGGGCGAGGGCGAGGGGAACGAGGCGGGGTGGCGAGAGAGGAGGCGAGGGAGGGGGCGAGGGAGTAGGCGAGGGAGAGGAAACCTGCGAGGGAGCGGGCGAGGGAATGGGCGAGGGAGCAGGCGAGGGAGGGAACGAGGGAGAGAGGGCGAGGGAGGGGCGAGAGTGGCGGCGAGGGAGGGACCGAGGGAGGGGACGAGGGAGCGGGCGAGAGAGCGGGCGAGAACCCGCAGACGCTCAAGGTACAAGAAGAATCGTTTTGATTGACGTTCAATGAGTTGTTCTGGAAGGGTAAGGTAGCAATTCTTGAAAGCACAGAGCGGTAGTGGAAGCGGAAGGTGAGCTGGACAAGGAAGGAGGACGGGATTGGACGAGCAGGCCGAGAAGAATGCAGAACGGGGAAGAGCTAGGAGGCGATAAGTATGGCAGGGATGAAGCAGATTTGGGGAGAGGAGCAGGGCTGGGAGAGACAAGGTAGAGAGGTCACATGCGGGGAAAAGCACGACAAGGAGCAGGCCGACTGATCAGGGCAGAACGGGGCAAGGATGGCAGCAAGGGAAAGCGCGTGGCGGGGCCGCTGGTGGGCGGGGCGGCCAGCGTTGTTTTGGCAGCAGGGCGCGCAGGGGGGCGTGGCAGGGGCGGGGTTTTTCTCGCAGCGCGGTGCGGCCGCCGCGCAGAGCCCAGCGTAAGAGCCCGCGCACCGCCGCCTACATAATACATGTGTTCCAGCGGCGCGGTCCATATGCATGCGGGCGGGGCGGGGCGGGGCGGGGCGGGACGGGGCGGGCCCCGTGTTGTCCCAGTGACGGCGGAGGCGTTGGGAGCGCCGCAGGTGGCCCGCCCCGCCCTCGCGCGATTATGCGGGGGCCGCGCGTCCAAATATCGATATACGCCGCGCGGCTGCGGCGGGCCAGCGTGGGGGGGGCTGGCTGCGCGGCGAGGGGAGCTGTGGAGCAGCGCGGGCGTGTGAGGAGTATGAATTTCGGGTACGTTGGGCCCACAGAGACACAGTGGAAGTGTGGATGACGGAGAATCAGTGAGGAGATAGGAAAAGAGAGGAAAGGGAAAGAAGGGAAGAGAGGGGAAGAAAGGAAACAGTGAAGAAGAGAGGGGAAGAAAGGAAAAAGAGAGGGGGGAAGAAGGGAGAAAGAAGAGGAGAAGAATAGTGAGAAGACGGGAAGAACATAAAGTAGGGGAAGAATAGAGAGAGGAGGGAATAGTATGCAGATGAATAAAAATCAAGGGCAGAGGAAGACAGAATATTACTAAAGAAAGGGAAACAAAGAAATTTGCATGAATGAGTGATAAAAGCCTAGTCGCGGAGGAAAGCGCTGTAGCAGCCACAAAAGCGATGGACTATTTCGATGTTCGGTTTCGATACAGAGGAATGGAGCGGTGCTGAATATATGAGTAGACGGGTGTCAGTGCAGGGCAGAGCGCGATTGGAACTGTGAATATGTGAAAGAGACTGAACGAGGGCAGTGTTGTCGGCAAACAGCAATCAGCCGTTTAATACTCAATTGAAGGGAAGTGGAATAGCACGTTGAAGCGACCTATCGAATTCCGCAAATGCACTAGCGTCAGTGGTAGGTATTGTGCAGCTCAGTAACGTGGTAGTTGCCAACCAAAATTTAGCCCAGCCTCGTTATAAAAGTTTCCAATAATATCAAAAAATTAATAAACCAACTTATCATTAATAACTAGCAAAATACCCGGGATTTACCGTGCTTTCTTCATAAACAATCCTTGGGAATGTGGGAAAACCACGGTGTTTATAATTATTATTTTTAACGAAATTGGTTTGAACTTTAATAAAATACTATAATTTTCTTTCATTTTATTTTACAACACAGTGCTATTAGATTTTTTTATTGATTTTGCGACCTCTAGCGAAATATATTAGGCATCAGCGAGAGGCGAAAAACGATCGCAGAGCACCTACAAACACATTATTTAAATTATTAATTTTCTTGTTAATCTCTACCAAATTTGCAAGGACACTGCGACAATCATGAAGAAGAGCTGTAAAAATTTCATATCTATTTATACGCTATTTTTGTGCTATCTATGTCGGTTACACGTCTTTGAATTCACTTTGATTAGTATAGATGACAGCTTCCATTCATAATTTCTGAACAATGTGTTTTCTCTGTGCTCTCACGCGTGTGTGAGCTTAAAAAAACTTTTCAGCACTTTAACAAATTAAAAATAGTACAGATAGTTCCGTGTTTGTATTTCCGGATCTAGAATGGGCATAACCGAAGAAAAATGATAACGAATAGACGAAATGAATCTTCATTAATAGTGATATCAATTAAATTCGAAGAAAAGCTAACAAAATATGAAGAAACATTCAAGATATTTTAGGAGAAAGGAAAGGAGGGTTTAGTGAAAATTGTTAAAGAAGTATCGAAAAAGACAGATGGAGTTACTGGACACTCAATGGTACAGATGATAGTTGAAAATAATATTTTGAAGTAAATATGTTATCAGGTGAAATATGAAGAACTAGAACAATTTTAGACATATCTGTTGACTAGAGACTTTAAGACAGTCCCGTTACTGAGTCATATAACTGTACCTGGAGTGAACACGTTTTGACTGATTAGTCAGTATGATAGATTTGAACGATGATGGAGCAATGCTGCAGAGAGAAGCTGTGAAAACGGGCAAACGCTGAGAAAAATTTGCGTGATTCCTCTTTATCTCTCACTAATTCCTCATAAAATTTATCTACAGTGTACGTACATTTACATATAAATGTATGTACATTTAATGTACAGTGATTCGAACCTCTTCAAGATGTTAAGAAAGATGTGGCCTTACCGCTAATTTTAACAAAATAGTTTAAATTAGTACAGGCTATGAAACCCGTTCGCGGCATAGATTTTTTATTAAGAAGTTATACGGTGAAAGGATCTTTTTATTTTAATCCATACGTAGTAAATAGTTTGAGGAATCAGATGATATTAAATGTAACACACCTCAGCAGGAATTCTGAGGAGTAATTAATAAAAAAACTGCTACGAAATTCATCGCAACCAGAAGTACTGGTTATCGGACTACGAGTTAGGCTATAAAAATCATGCTATTGTCAGTACTGTTTCTCTTCAGGAAGGAGAGAAAACCGGCCTAACTTCAATTTTTTTACACACATAACCACACACCCTTTATGGATATTCAGCGTTCAATGTAAACAATGTGTATTCATGATCTACGCTGAAAGAAAGCAAATATCGGTCAACCAAACCAAATAAGATATTGCAAAGTTAAGAAAATGAAAAATCATGTGAAAAAATAAATTTATTAGTAAAAATTATTTTTAAATCAATTAATTCTCTATCTATTTCGTACGCACCCATTGACAATTTTTTAAAATAGCTCTACTAGTGTTCTAAGGAATTCTTGGTATTATAACCCTCTCAAAATTTTGCCAGGCGTCTAACGCTGCTTCTATAAATTTCCTAATTTTTCTCTGATTTTTCCAGAGCAGTGATATTGCCTGTTTTTTCGGAAAGTGGCCAGCCTGTCCAGGAGCGCCTCAGCCGGTGCCTCATCCGAGGCAAAGCGAGAGGGCGGGCGGGCGCAGAACAGAAGCGTGGGGGGGGCTTCCGGGCGCGCGAGGCAGCGGGGCCGGCGGGGCGAGGACACGGGCGGGAAGGAAAGACGGGGGAATGGGTGAGTGGGGGTACGAATGGAAGCAGAGGACGAATGTCGGCGTAGTCGTGGAGGTGGTGGCGGAGGCAACGACGAGGGATAGAGGTGCAATGATGGTGGGAATAGAGGTATGGTCAGAGGTAGGCTATGGATACGGCAGGGGGCACGGGAGCAGACGCGATGAACGCGGAGGCGGGTGCCGTAGCGGGACGCAGGTGGGGATAGAGAACGAAACTAAGCTACAAAAAGACTAGGGCGTGAGAGGTGGCAGCGGTGGCGGCGGGAGCAGCGGTGACGGCGGGAGCAGCGGTGGAGGCGGGAGTAGCGGTCGAGAGGGGGGCAACGGGGCACGGCGGGGGGACAGGGGTGGGACAGCGGGGGGGGACAGCGGGGGGGGACAGCGGGTGGGGGACAGCGGGTGGGGGACAGCGGGTGGGGGACAGCGGGCGGGGGACAGCGGGCGGGGGACAGCGGGGGGGGCAGCGGGCGGGGGACAGCGGGCGGGGGACAGCGGGTGGAGGACAGCGGGTGGGGGACAGCGGGCGGGGAACAGCGGGCGGGGGACAGCGAGCGGGGACAGCGGGTGGGGACAGCGTGGGGGACAGCGGGTGGGGACAGCGGGTGGGGACAGCGGGTGGGGGACAGCGGGTGGGGACAGCGGGTGGGGACAGCGGGGGGGGACAGCGGGCGGGGGAGCAAGGGGGGGGGTCAGTGGGGTGTCCGGGCAACGCGGAGGGTAGGGAGAGCGGCTTGGTGGAGGCGGGGCCGGCAGGGGCTGGCAGTTGTACTTCGCTTTCCGCGCGCGAATGCCGCCGCCTGCGCCGACGGCTGGCATGGGGAGGGGAAGTTCTTCGCGACAAGCAGCTTGCCGTCTTGCCACCGCTTGGAAATCTTTCGGAAGAAACTCGTGCAGCGGCCGTCGAGGGCGGAGAGCAATGGGCAAACAGGGCGGCGCCTCTGTCGACCAAGAAGGAAGGCAATGGGCCAAGTCGACAGGGCGACGGTAGGCCGAAGGGCTGATCTCCGTGTACACAATTCCTCTCGTAACTGCTTTAGCATCCTCACTTCTTTAGTAGAAGTAGCAACTCCACAGTTGGTGCACTTATTCGACGTTTAAATGACTCGTTTAATTAAAGGCAACTTTTTTGTGTAATGACTGCAAATTTTATATTTGTGTCGTTGCAAGTCCTCATAATGTAACCGCTAGAGTATTTATTTAAATACTTATTATCGCAATAATATACTGAGTAAGAATCTAAAATTTCCCAGCAGAGGAAGACGAAACATATAATGAACTAAAGAGAATATCCTTTACAGGTCTATAATTTCTTATGCTTTTGGTGAACTAAAAATCAAGCTCCGTTTTCACCTGTCAGTTAATAATACATTATTTAAAAGCGCAATAAACAGATATTCAATTAAAATATTTTCAAAATAAGGTTAAAAAAGTTGCATTAACTTCCACTTAGGTGGGTTTAGACAGTGTGGGGGCTAGCGTTAGCAGAAGGGCAGGCGATGACTAATGCGTTAGTAATAATGAAAGCGACGGAAGAGGTGGCTTTCTTCGATTGATTGAATAGTGAAACCTAGTGCGTCAACTACTTAAGTAGTTTGTCCTGCAAGTGTAGTGCACGCGCCTCGGGCGCTGGCGTTGATCTTCCCGCTCTGGTCACCCATCTACCATCGGCTAGCGGGGGTGTCATCAACCAGGAATCTCCCACCAGTGGGGCACCACCCCAGGCGGGACAAGCTCTAAGCCCCCGACTGGTGTCCAGGCACGTAGTAGTGTATTGCTTTAAGTGTAAGTAAGGAATGATAATAGGACAAGAAGGAAATATCGCGCTTGGGTCGCGGCCCGTTTGTTAGGGTACTAAGGTACTCCGGAATTAGCCTGGTGATGAACGGAGAAACCACGGAAAACTACCACCAGACAGCGGGCCGTAGAATTCCCTTCCAGACAGCGACTGAATTCGACCTAACTATTATCTATCTAGTGTAATAAAACCCTGTCACCGCCGGGACTGGAATCTAGGACCTCCCACTCATAGGCACTGCAGTGACGGTTGATGCCCTGAGCCACCTCTCGCGGCGACTGTCGCAATGGACATGGTGGTGGCGTGACGGGAGCTGGGGCCGGGGGCGGGGGCTGGGCGGTAACAGTCGAGGTGAGGAAGGTAGCGGCAGCGGCGGGGAATGTGACAGCTGCCCAAACAGAGGAGTCCCCGAGAGCCCGCCAGACTGTCCGCAGAGCAGACTCCTTCAATGCAATCTACATTAGCGCGGGGCGTAAAAGCATATCTATGGTTTTCATGTGCCGCTAGAGAAGAACCAAAATGACCGCATTAGGTGCAAACTGTCACCTTCTCATTACTTTGAAATAACTCGTTGATTCTATAACATTTTATTCGTTATTCCAGGTTATTATAGTATAGTGAAATGGCTCAAAAATGTGCATTCCTGGTAGAGAAATGCTAATGAAATATATTATATGACGCAAGTCAAACTTGCGAAAATGTTAGATGATGTGTTAAAGGGCTTGAAATGTGTCAATGTGCATCAGCACAATATCACTTAAGATTTTCATTCCTGAATAACAATAATTTATTTATCAGAAAGTTTAAACCCACTTTATTATAGTAACCGTAGTTTTTTTTTACTGTTCTCTCTAATCGGTTTGTTGTAGAAAATCTTTCAAATTTGACGAAAGACAGTATAATTTTTGAGAGCTTATGCAACCCGCAAAACAGTCGTGTACTTCCTCTCCGTTCTTAATACTAATTCGCTGTAAGATGCCCTCATGTGTTTGCAATTATTAACCGAATAGTTTGTATGTTTTCGTCTAGACAATTATTATTAGTCCAAGGATTTACGTTTTTATGCTTAAGTAGCTATTCAATTTCAACAGTTTTGCCTTGACTTATTTTATGATCATAATTGACTTGGACTTGCATAAAGGTACTTCATCTACTGCTTGTGCGCAAAAAGAATTTTAAAAAATATAATATTGTTTTCAGTGATCGTCGTAAGCCAGGGACATTTCCACACTTTTCAGTCACCCAATTCCGAAGTCAACCTGCTTTGAAACTGATTAATGCAAAGAAACAAGAGACCAATTTGCGATCAATGGAGGATCATCACAAGATTTATACTTATCCCAGTGAGAATTAAATGTCAACGCAGGAAAATGTTAGTTTAAATACATATGAAAAAGCTTGAATCAAAATTCATGTGACTGGAAGTAATATATTATCTTTTTGGTATATCGGTTTCATAGTTGTGTGAAGAATAACAATAATTTTCTTATTAATCAATGATATATTAATGGTGCCAGAAAATACATTTCCAAAGCAAAATGCTTCAAACGTATCATTCAGTAGTAATACTGTTTTACATTGACAAGTAACTTTTTAAATATGAACGTCAACATGTTAATAATAACCATTGATGTTTAAAAGTGTGTACAAGGAAAGAAGTAAAATCGTCCTGAAATTAATACAAAAATCGTTCCATATAGGGCGTACACATACAACTAGTGGTGCTAAAACTATGTACTTTCTCGCCCGTACTTTCACGCTAAATTACGCGAGAAGTAATTAAAATTTCCAAAGATTGTACCTGACCTTATTTCGAATATATCTTAAAGAACATATTTCACTAAGGAAAAATTGTTTTCTTAATATTTTAGTTGTAGGAAGACGCCGAAAAAAGTTTGAACTTGGGCAATTAAAAAAAATAAATTCCAACGAAAATGAGACCTGCGCCGTTCTGTTAAACGTCCGTCACATTATCCAACGACGTAATTTAATAAAAACGCTGGAGTCATCGTTTTTTGAAAATTTGGAAAATGTGCCAGGGGTTTCATGAAAATAAAACAAAATTAAAATATCGGTTTCTAATTCAAGGTGCCGCGACATCAGCCCGAACATCAGCTGAACGGTTTAGCCGCTAGTATTGTTAACAGACGAAAAGACAGACAGACGTTTTGCCGTCATTCGATTTTTCGGTATGAAGGACCCACAAAACATGGATTCTGGCTTCACTATGTCTAAGAGGATTTTTCTTTCTAAATTTAATAATAGAATTTATTCACTTTTTCGTCACCAGGGCCTTATAATAAGAGTTTTTCTTGGCAAAATATATTCGCAGTTTTGTTGCGCGGCATTACATAACGTTCTCTCTACTTCGTAGCGAGAAAGTAAAAAAAACAACGTTCAATTTCATCTGCACGTAACTAAATTGAGTGAATGGATCAGCGAAAATGGCCTGTGACATTTTACTGTTCTAATTTCCTTTTAACCATTCAAATCGATCACAAAATAAATTTTCCAAGAGCACACATACATGTATATAGTATGTATACAGTTTATACATACAACTGCATTATTTAAAGCGAAACGCTACAAGTGTGCTAACGCAGCCAGCGGTGGCCAGTAACTCCCAAATACAAAACACCGGCAAACATTTATAAATCAGCCAATTAACCCGACAAACTTCACATATCACACACTTCATGCTACAAACACGCTGCCAGCAGAATTGGGCACGCCCTCACACACAGCACTATTACGATCTGCGCAGCCTCACACACAGCAAGCTCACACACGCGGCGACCATTTCGTGAGAAACAACCGCCGCTCGCGACTATCGCAGCGCCGCGGCGCGAGCGGAAGGATAAACACCCCGGAATTCGGTCGCGCTAATCGCATACAAATGCAGTGTGTTTGCTGTGGAGCAGGGCCCACCGCGCCAACGACCCTGCCATTGCCGGGATCCGTCCTAGTCGCTTAGTCAACCCGCGCCGGGTACCCCCTTAACCGCCCCCCCCCCCCCCGGCCAGATCGAATCCCGGGAGCGGCTACAATAGCCAGCACCCCCTCCGGCCGCTCCGGCTAATTACTAGTGCTAAGGCTAATTCCGAGGGATTCGCTAACGTTAAGTACATTGCTGAGCGCTCCTAACGCCAACGCTAAGTATATTTCTTGAGCGTGGAATAATGCCCGTCGGTTGGCGTGGTGTCGGGCGCGATGTGTGTTGTCTTGCGGTCGCGGGAGGGGGGGGGCGGGATGCCCTTTGTATCACGAGCGCCGAAATGGACGACGGACAGGATTAGTTGTTTTAGAGGAATTTGTCACTGGCGGTGTCAGGCGAAATTAATGTTCAGATTACTGTAGAAGTTCAGTATGGTCAGTAGTTGTCCAGAGCCTGGGAATATATTTTGCAGAGTGGTCACGCTTAGAATTTCTATACTTGGGTACAGCGATGCTGGGTGAGAAGTCAATGTAAGTTACTATTACGCATTTACTTCAGAATGAAACGTGTATGTTAGTACTGAGATTAATTTCCATATTGTAAAATGTTTGATATTGCTATTGAGAAACATTACGTCTTTTACCTTGGTACTTTCTACAGCAGGTTAGAAGAAATATTTGATGCCGCATCGCTTATTTTCCTTAGAAGATTTTTCTTTTTGAATTACCTGTAACAGAAAGAAAAGATACATGAATAAAACGACATACAAAACAGGAGATTTTTTATATTTTCCATATATATATATATATATATATATATATATATATATATATATATATATATATATATATATATATATTTGGAATGTTATACTTTCAAATTTAAATTTCCTAAATATAATTTTTTTATTTCACTTCAAAAGTAAAAGTGGTCCATTTCCTCATATAAAATACATTGTTTGCATGACCAAACAAGAAATAGCGAACCAAGGAAATACATTTGTGCATTTATAGCAATAGAAAACACCACTAACAAGTAGAACAAATAGGAAGTAGTACGAATATAGTACAATTCATTCATACTACCATTTCAAAGTATACGCATGCATCCACAAATATCATATAAGGTATAATATTCATGTGTATTTATTTGAGTTAATACCAGATAATATCTGGGTAGAATTTTATCACTCCCCAAAGTTCTTACACAAGTACAACTTATTATTATTAAAAATAAGCTCGCTTAGTAATAAATTACGATTCCCTTATATTTCCCTGTACAAGTGTCCATTTACATACGCAAACCCGAAGTAACATTTTTACCCCCTCCCTTTCCTAAGTGAAAAACCTTAACCTTCTTTAAAAATTACGCGAAAGTTTATTCATATTTTATAAATTTTTGTTTTCAATTCACCAAGAAACATGTTATATTATTCAACATTTATTAGCAGATGGTATAAATTAATAAACATGCATGGGGGAGAGCCGTCAGCTAGCGGGTAGAGCCGGACAATTGACCCAAAATGCCAAATACATACTACATAAATTAATAAATATTACAAAACAAATTAAATATTTCAATAGAAATTAATATTAAATTAAATAAATATTAATGCTAAAAAATTAAAGTATCTCATCACCCTCCCCTTGTTCCGTTTCGCCACAGTAGTAGGAACTCTCTCCCACTAAAAGCAACCGCAGTGTTCGAATGCCGCCCGGGAAGGCGCGAACGGGCGGCGATTTTGGCAATTCCATCGCGTCGCCCCCGGCGTCCATCGCGCGTCGGGGCGGCGCGGGGCGGTCCGCTGAGGCAACGAGGCGTCGCGACGCCCAAGCGAAGGCGACGGCCACAGCGGCGGCGGCGGGGCGGCGCGCGATGAGGGTTGACAGCGTCGGGGGGCGGGGCAGGGGGCGGAGTTCACAGCTGGCAGGGCCGCGCTGGCGAGGGCGAGGGCGAGGGCCAGGCGCTGCGGGTTCAAGTGGCCAAGCCCTCCAAGGGAGACCCAAGTGCGTCTCGCGGTCCAGAGCGAACTGAGCATTCGGATTGCGACGGGTGGGGGTGAAAGCGGGTGGTAGGGCGGGGAGACGCTGGACGCGAGAGGAAACTGACAAGGAGCAGGCGGGGGGAAATGGTGAATGTCTGGTGGGGGAGGGGAGTAGCGAACAGGGTAGTGGGCGGGGAAGGGGCAAGACAATGGCAATGAAACGGGCGAGGAGTGGGTGGAAGAGTGGGCGGAACGGTAGCCGTTAGGGAAGACTTAAATGTGGAATGGGAGCGGACAGCAAACAGAGGAACCAGGAGTCAGAAAGGCACAAATAAAGCAATCGAAAATATAGCGAAGGACAGACAGAAGTGTTGCATTTGGAGAGCATTCCCGAGTGACACTGCGAAGAGGATGTTGGAGAACATGTTGACATGACCGTAATTGGGTTGAAACGCAAAAGAGGACGAATACTTCACGAATACGTTATATTTGAGTGGTTCTCTGGCTTTTGTGCATTGGTACGAGTGGACAATTCGTCGGTACCCGAGAAAATTGACAATTCAAAAATTATCATTTTGCAGGAGAAACGTTTACTCCATAACAAAAAAATTTATTTCGTTTACAAGTGCTCCCAACCAATCTGTAGGTGTTCCATCACGTTTCTCCATGATCACGACACCAAAGTTCCCTCTCAACATGCAGGAGTATTGTTATATTCCTACTAATATGTAGAAAAGGTCAGATGACCACCTATTATTCGATTGAACTTTAGTGACTTTCACGATCGATCAACTGGTCGCGGTTATCCATTCGGAAGCTTGAATACCAAAACTTAAGTCGTAACGAAGCTCCTGATCGAATAACCGCGACCATCCGATCCAGTACCTCAAGACCCTATAATTAAATCGGAATGTATGCCAATGTGTGTAGTGGGAAGGCCTCGAAAATTACCTTCAGTTGCCTTACCTTAGTGTAGTAAAATAGCATATTATTTTACACATAGGCAGTGTAAAATAAGAGAAGGGAAAACTACATTTTTGGGCCCTTAAGGGTCCCTTTCTGCAATCAAATTTTGTAATTACATTTGACATTTTACTAGGAAATATACAACTTACGAAGAGAGTGAAATTATAACTTAAATGATAGAATAAATAAATAGAATTGATTTTATGTTGAACAATTGCAGGGTGTTGAATTGATTTGGAAAGCCTCTTTTCCATTCTCCGAAAACCATTCCGTGGTTTCTCCGAACACGTCCCCAAATTTTTGACTGAAAAGAAAATGAGGAATCGATCATATTTACAGAAATAAAATGCTTTAATATATAAGGATCCAGGGCTCCTTTCGTAATTTTTTAGGGGGGTCACAACCCCTATCCGTGCCTATGATTTTAAACAAATTAACGATTTTTAACAAATTAACACTTAACGACTACTGAAACGTGTCACCTTTGTCGTGCAACGACTAGGGATGGCAAAGAAACATCGATGTTTTCCACCAGAAAATCGATATGTTAACATCGATATTTTGTTTTCGATGTTTTCTTCACATCGATATTTTGTTGCAAAAACATTGATGTTTTTTAATTTTTTTAAATAATGGGCTTCAAACACGTTGTAGAGTACAGCAATCCACTATCGTTATTTTTCGTCTTCTTTATCTCGCTGCACATCTCGCCTGTGCAATCTGAGGGTATTTTAGGTGGTTTTACTTCGATGGTGTATGAATGGAAGTGACCAAAGGGTAAAGTAGCGAAACACGACGTTCTTTATAGTTTATTTTATTCTTTACATTCGATAATAATTTTTATTTACATACTACTAACTTGCTGGTAATCAAACAATAAAATATTTCCCTTTTCCGTACTTTACTAATTAAAAATGGATAGGAAAACAGCAGGTTTATTAGTCTATAATTAATACATCGATATTTTAAACATCGATGTTTTCATCGACATCGAAAACCATTTAGAGATGTATCGAAACATCGATAAATCGATGTTTTAGTAAAATTCGCCATCAGTGGCACCGCCGACGCTTTGATCTGCGTCGAGGCGAGAAAGCAGCAGAGGGCGACGCGGTCGTGGCGCGGGCCTCAAAGGGCGAGGCGCGGGCCGGCCCTTCGCGAGCCGAGCGGCGCAGACGGCTTTGCAAGGGGGCGTGACCTCCGGGTCAACGGAGTTGGAGTCGGACTCCGAGTTGGAGCTGCCAAGTGCGAAGCGACAGGAGGCCGAGGCTGCTGCAAGGTCGTGGAGTGATCCTGCAAGATTGGACATGAACGATTTCTGCTTAATCCACCAGAGGGAAAGCGCACATAACGAAATATCGCAAACTATGTATATGTCTTAAGTCCGTTACATTGGTATTTACAGGAAAAGGCTGCCTTGAGAAAAGCACTCCCATTTTTAAAAGTTGATTTCAGTAAATTTTTAATCAGACCACTGCCAATTGACTTCTCAGGTCACGTTAATGTTATACACAGCAATAATCTAAACAATGAATAGGGGAAGCAAAAACTCTATCAAGCTCCGTAAATTAAAATGAATATAATTTTCCATTCGTATCCATTCAACAATGGCATTTGAATTTTAATGGCAGTGCTGTGTTCCCTTCAATAAATTTTACATATTAAACTCCTTCCGAAAACTGTATATAAAACTTTATATACAACGAAACACCCCACATCATGCAAACCGACCCTAAACAACACATTGCCAGACCAAGGTGCTTCCTAAATACAACCTCGCGTGACTTCCGCCCATTGTGGCGGAAGCCGCCGAGGCGCATCTGGACAGCGCGAGGGACAGCCCCTTCCGCCCTTGTGTCCCACCCCCACGATGACGAGGGCGTCAAGACGCACTGAGCGCGGACGAGTCGAGGGAAAGAGTACAACAGTGACGACGGGGGCGTCGGGGGCTGGCGTTGGCGGCGCGCCCGGCGAAAACGACTTCGCCGGCGGGAATACGGTAGGCACTGGGGGGGGGGGGGGTGCGTCGGAGACGTCGCGGACATCGGAGGCGTCGGGGCGCTGCGAGCGTGGGGGCGTCACCCCCATTGTGCGTCGTGGGTGTCGCTTTCATCACAGCTACAACCTTACGATACCCGCCCGCGTCGCACCGCCCCGCGCGGACAAATTGGAAGCGGCGTACCCCAAGGTCCAACGCACGACTGACATTTTCGGGGGAAGGGGGTAGGAAAGAGTGAGGGCGAGAAGATGAGGATTGGGTCACTGAGACCGGAGAGAGGGCGGGGTTAAGGGCGGGGTGGAGGTGAGGATGGGTGAAATGCTGAAGCGCTCGGAGAAAAAACAAACGAAACTGCTCCGGGGTAGAGGCAGTACAAATGTTCGAGAGCGCGGCTTATATGCTCGCGATGGGTTAGGGAACCTACTAATTTTCCGCCTTCCCTCCATTCGACAGCGCGTCAACGAGTTTGCATATGGGGGGGATGGGCGAAAGCGTTTGCGGTTACGCAATGGTAATCTCGTGGCACGACACTCGTCCCTTGGTGCGCGCCACAATCGTTCTTGAAGAGCATGAAGGTGACGTCGATACAGAACGATACACGATGGATGAGCAGTCAGCACAATAAACGACGGAAGGATAATAGCTGAGTGAGAGTCAATAGCTCCAATGGCCATAGAGATACAGCTACCGATCGAAATTTGGAGTAGGGAAATTAACAGTTTTTACAATTTTCATGCGGCCATGGCAATGGTACATTCGCGTCACATTGCCCTTTATTAAATGTGCTGAGTATGAACACCGGACGGTGGCAACAATCGTAGAAACGGTAATATTAGAATAACGCACATTGTTGATTTAAATTACAAATTACCGGCTTGGGTGTTTCGGGGTATCATTTGATGTCACTGCAGTGCCTCTCATTGGGAGGTCCTAAAGTTCGAGTCCCGACGGTGGCAGAATTTTCGCCACACGCTACATAGCTAGATTGAATTCAGCCGTTGTCTGCAGGAGAATTCTAGCACCGGCTGCTCTAATCGGTAGCATTCCGTGGTTGCGGGCCATACACCGCGCGCGATCTCTCTTTCCTCTTCTTGTCCTATCCTCACCCCCTTATTTATACACAGACTTACATGCACTACACTACTATACATGTACCGACACGAATCTGTAGCTTAGAGCTTGTCCTATCTGCGGTGGTGCCCCACCAGTGGGAGATTTCTGGTTGGCAAACCCCACTGCTGACTTGTAAGTCGGCAGCGGTCCTCGTTATCCAGCATGGTCAAGCCCCCACGATAATAAATACTCACTACGCTTACGGGACCAATGACCTTAGCAGCAGACACGTCCGGAAACACTAATCAATCAATTTGCAGATCCCGCAGTCTATAAATTTAAATAAGATCAGCTTTAAGATGCAGGTCACCCAAGTCCAAATACTTGTTTCAATAACGAACATTAAAAACATCATCATAATCAGAAAGTGAGCGAAGAATGTAACGATACTTTCTTAGAAAATAAGACCTACAAAATTCTATAATTGTATTTGCTGAAACGAGTAAAGCAATACACATCCAATAGTGTAATGAAAATGTCGTTCCTGTTCTGGAGGACGAAAAAAGAATTGGATTTTTCTCACCAAAAACAGCCTGAGAGTCAGACCACTTCTTGCGTTGCGTGTCCCATTTCGGCCCCCGCCATCAGCGCAGGCAGCGCGCTCACGTGTCAGTCTCCGTCAACATCCGTCAGCCGGCGCCGGGCAGCGTCTTAATAAAGATGATGCATCGAGCGGCAGCGACGGCCGACGAAGGAACCGAGAGCGGTAGCTCAGTGCATCAACTGATGGCACTGCAGTGCCTCTGACCGGGAGGTCCTAGGTTCGAGTCCTGACGGAGCAGGATTTTCGACATTAGCTTTTCCGTTAGGTGTAATTCAGTCGCTGTCTGGCGGAGAATTCTAGCGGCCGGCTGCTCTGGTCGGTAGTTTTCGGTGGTTCCTCCGATCAACACCAGGTGAATGCCGGAGCAGTACCCTACGAAACGGGCCACGGACCGCGCGCGATCTGTCCTTCCTCTTCCTTGTCCTATCCTCTCCCCTTACGCACACACTTACTCCAACATGCACTCCACTACCACATATTCCGGGAGACCGGTCGAGAGCTTAGAGCTTGTCCCGGCTGGGGTGGTGCCCCGCTGATGGGAGAGTCCTGGTTAGGGGGGAACACCACTATCCGACGGTAGGTCGGCGCCGGATCTCGCCATCCAATGGGGGAAGACCACCGCCATCTCCCGAGAAACAAACATGCACTACACTAACGGGAATAATGACCGAAGCAGTTGACGCGCCCGGAAACACGAAAAAATTAATGGGCGCTTATTCCGGCGCCCGCGGCCCCGCCCTGCAGCACCGCGCTTTTTGCGAGGGAAGTAGATTGAGATCCATCGCAGCCATTGCAGACTCCATTTGTGAAAACGCCTGGCCAAGTGTAGCACGCGACGCCAGCGCTCCGCAGGGGAAACTACACCCTCAGCGCTGAAACACCACTCACACGCGGAATGCGAGCCGTTACTCTGAATGGTGCGTATTCGCCATTACTTGCTATGTTTAGGATTTACAATGGGCACTGGCATTATCAATGTCAAGGAAATATTAAATCTTGGCACTCCAAAGAGAATTTAAGTATAAGAACGGTCTAATGTGAATAATCTTGGCTGTCGTGGCTTATTTGATTGATTTATTTATTTTTCGTGTTTCCGGGCGCGTCAACTGGCTTTGGTCATTAGTTACGTTAATGTAGTGCATGTTTTCCCCGGGAAATGGTGGTGATCGTCCCCCGCTGGATGGCGAGATCCGGCGTCGACCTACCGTCGGCTGTGGGGTTTCCCCCTAACCAGGGCTCTCCCACCAGCGGGGCACCGCCCCAGCCGGGACAAGCTCGAAGCTCCCGACCGGTCTCCCGGGATATGTGGTAGTTTAGTGCATGTTAGTGTAAGTGTGTGTGTAAGGAGAGAGGATAGGTCAAGGAATATGAAGGACAGATCGCGCGCGGTCCGAAGCCGGTTTGATAGGGTACTGCTCCGGCATTCGCCTGGTGTTGATCGGAGAAACCACGGAAAACTACTCATTAGAGCAGCCGGCCGCTGGAATTCTCCTCCAGACAGCGGCTGAATTCGACGTAGCTGAAAAGCTAGTGTCGAAATCCTGCCGCCATGGGGAGTGTAACCTAGGACCTCCCGGTCAGAGGCGCTGCAGTTACATCAGTTGATGCCGCTCCCTGTCTTTTCTTGGCCAAGATCATGAACATGACTCCAAACCTACGACTTCACAAGAACGGTCTAAGTTTGCATGTCCAAGTGTGTGTGCGATTGTGTGGATAGTATTTGGTGTGGGAGAAGAGGGTTATCACAGTATTTTGAGTTCTCATTATAAAAATGTAAAAAAAATTAAAAAATAGAAGTACATATATTTTCAGAGCGATTAAGCAATATAGGCCTAACGAACATTTGTTTCATTCATGTATATTAAAGAACATTTTCAACGTTTGGTTTTCACGTAAACGGAGATTACTCATTGTGAGTTAATGTCAGTTTATGTATGAGTTAATGAGTCATGTAAGAGTCAACCTACCATTGGGAATTTCCACGCTGATATATTTTTTTTTTCAAATAAAATATGAGGACGAAAGCTGAATGGCGTTTGTGTGCACCGTTTGGCAGCGTGGAGGTATGTCCACCTTCAATCAACCATCTTCGCGGGAATTCTGTTGGCACAACCAAGAATCACTTAGCGAAGTTTGTGATAAAACCGCCGATGTTCCCTCTTTTTCCTCCTCTATCAATAACCGCGACGAGACGAATAGCCTCTGAGCTGCAGCAATTCCCGGAGGTCCACTCGCTTACGAACTGCCAGAGGCAGCACGCGAGCCCAGCAGATTGCCCCCTTCGCCGGGCGAGGTCAAGCCATTTCCATGGGGCGAAGCGGCGATACGCGGCCGAATTTGCGGCCATCACTCTTCGGCGGCCTAGAATCGCCCGCCGCCGCCCCGTCAGCATTTGTCTCCCAATGTCCCGCCTTCCACATCAACCTCGTTCTCGTGTAAACTGCTCAACAGCATTGCGGATTTCAACCGCCACAATCACCGATCCTTCAGAATGTCTACCATCTCTACCACCACTCTAATCCGCGCGTGTGTGTGTGGGCATGCTCTTTTAACTCAGTATTGCCTATAACGTCGCGGTGTCTATTGCGTAATTGCTTTCTCCTTTACATACGCATCGGTCATTCAGTCATCACCACGACCATTCTCCACCGGACAGCGTCTCATTTGTTTTCCATCTTATCTCTTCACTGGAATTTATGATCAGTTAGTTACAAGAGTAAACAGCTAGATTGTGTTTAATTTCTAAATTAGAACTGAAAAAAATAGACTGTGAGAAGAGCAATTCTTAATAAAGAGTATCGTTATTAAATGCTTCGAATGAAACCTCTCAAATAAACTACCTGGTGTTCCAAGAATATTTACACAATCTTAATTCGATTCAGAACTAACTAGTGTAATGTTCGTAATAAAGTTTAGACGCGCAGGGCAAACGAGTATTAGCGCTCGCTGAAATGTGGTCACCACGTACGTCAGATTACCTTCATATCACTTGGCTCCCGTGTGCGGAATTCGCTACTATGAAATTGTTATTTGTTAGTAGCTGTAACTAGGCTGATGACGCACCGCGTCTGTAAATCCGATTGAATCCGGCACTTCATGGGCAGAGAGCTATCGAGCGGTAACTATTTCAGCCACTTGCTACTGAGGCATTTAATCCAGAAGTTTCAAAACACGAAGAAACCTGTTTACCACCACTTTATTATGATTAAATGGCGCTTCATCTTCAGAAAGTGTTGACAGAAACTTCAAAGCACAGGCATTTGAAACTAAATGTGTTTCAAAACATACCATCTTGACAAGATAATAATAATAATAATAATAATAATAATAATAATAATAATAATAATAATAATAAAGTGTACATATAATATCTAGATCGAATTGGAATAGTAGCGATATAATATTAAAAGTTCGCTAGTGAATTCCAATTCCAGGAAGTTATCGGAAATCCACACAAAATTATCGAATCCTTGATCATTACACATTTTTCTAACCAAAATTATGAAAAATGTGATTAAACAATGTTTTATCGATCTGGGAGATAACGAAACTTTTCTCCTATAATATTTCTCATTTTTTAATAAAAGTGTGTATAAACACTTTCTGCTCTTTCTAGAAGAATGCTGCACTGTGCCCTAGGTAAAATAACCTATTTAGTCGTTTCCTTCCATAAGTATGTTCCATCATAACATACTTATGGAAGGAAACAGCAACAGAATACCTAGAACTCCCAGAAAACTGAGACAAAATTAAATAAATAAGATGTGTCACTGAGAGGAATATAAAAATTAATGCTAAGTCAAGGAAACAGTCGCGTGAAAAACGGAATTGAGGAAATATCGTAACCATAACATTACTTTGCCTTTCCTATAAAATTTGCTTTTGGGGACAAAGTGCAAGGTGTATATATACATATAAACGCCTTCATGAAATCGTTTTCTGACTTTTTCCTTTTCTCAAAACAATAGCAGTTATGATTATACTCCCTCCAAATATGTTCCTTCAAGTTCCAGTTTATTTTTATTTCCATTGTAAGCCTTCATTTTTTATTCACACGTGTTAGAATCTTAATCAGTTTTGTCACTAAACCTTCACAAAACATCAAATTCTTGGCAATTCTCTACCTGTCTCTTGCACTCAGCCTTCCCTCACGTGCACGGCCCTTGTCAATTTTGCTGCATCTGACATCTTTCACAGGCGCCTCCACATGTTCTGACAGCCCGCGCGCCTCGTCCAGAACAGGGACTTCACCCAAATCACCAGCGCCTGTCTGCGGTCAGTCGGCCCTCCCACCCCCGCGCTGCTTACGCTCCGCGAGCTACGAAGGGCGAGACGGAGGACGCTCCGGATGGAGAAGGGGTGCGGGGAGACGAAGGATGAGACCGGCAGAGGAGGGACGTGACAGAAAAGAGGCGAGGTAAACGGAGGGGCAGAGCGAGGTGAGGTGAAGGAAAACAAGTTTTGGGGAAACGGTCAAGATGAGGATAAAGGATAAGAGGAGTAGGAGAGAATACGAACGAGGTGGGAACGAAAAGGGGGCGTGGAGGAGAAAGAATAGAAGAAAGGGTTGAGGAGAGGTGGTAAGGAGGAGGGGAAACAAGGGGAAGAGAAGAGGGTGGAGCGGGGAGGAAAATGGGGGGATGAGTACAATAGGATTTTTTACAAAATGGGGAAGGGACAATAATTGGAAGCAAGGGAGAAAAGAGCGAGGAGAGAAGAGGCTGGATTGCAGGGACGAGGATGGGCAGACGCGGAGAGGAGAGCGGGAAGCGGGGCGAGGGGGGAAAGGACCATGGTTGGAAGCAGAGGCAAAAAGTGAAGAGAGAAGAAACGGGGATGGCAGTGAAGAGGAGGAGAGGAAGGAGGGAAAGGGGAAGGGGGCGACGAGAGAGGAAGCGGGATGCTCCTGGGTTCTGCAACGGCAGCGCCGCAGCATGGCGGAGCCTTCGGCCTGACCGCGGAGAGCCGAGCTGCGACGCGCCCTCTTGGTGTGTGCGGTGGCGCCGCCCGCAGAATCCGTCTGTTCTCGCCTCCGTCGCACTTGCTGCTGCCCCCCCCCCCCCGCCGCGGTCGTTGTTCCTTGCAGAGGCTGCCACTCCGCCGTCACTCTGGCGGCCAGATCTCCGCAGACCCCTCCTTCCGAACTTCCTCGTCGGAGCCTAAGCCACTGCTTGGCTCTGCTTGTTAAGTGGTTATATACAACTCACAATCAACTTGTTAGAAAACGGGGGTTTGGAGCTTCTTTGCTGTGTATACGTATTTGTTTCTTAGCTGTGTATACGTATTATAATAAGGTGCACGTACAGCTATTTTTCATATCGCCAAAACACCAACATTTCTTGTAGAAACAATATATGTTTAATCCACGTGAAGTTATAATATTCTACCGTCAAGTTCCCACACTTAATTGTAGTTTTAATAATGAAATATAATATAACCACTGGGAGAGAGGTCTCACCGAGAAATTATAGAGAGATAACACGAAGAGAGAGAAATGAGAAACCGGATAATAATTAGAAGCAGGTGTTGGCGAAGAGACCGGGAACAATACTTGAAGTATCAAACTGTCCACCAAATTGTATGTTTATTTCAGGTACCAAATTCCTTCGAATTTAGCCTCTTGAGCTATTTCCTCATAATTATTGGTGCAAACATACGCATCCTCCGAAAACCTCCCATCCTTTCCCGGCAGTGACCCTCCATTTCCTTCTTGCCACCAGTCAATCCAATCACCTCGAATAGTCTCTTCCATCATTTTCTCACAGTCGACGCTCCTAGATCAACATATCGTTTCAAACCCCCATCACCACTTCATTAACATCGTTTCGTACACTATCTCAACAGCCGTTTCACAGCTTCACCAACCACATTCCTTGGCCACCCCACCCCCACCAGCGTCATCCTCGCCGCCCGTATTTCCCTCTTCTCCTCCAACCCCTGCCTCTCCAAACAGCCGCCTCCGCCGCCCGCCCCCCCGCCCCCCCCCCCCCCCCCGCCGCCGCCGACGCCGCCGGCAAGAAGAGCCCCAGCCCCGCCCCGCCCCGCACCACCCCCAGCCGCTGCGCCCTAACGACCCCGCACCGCCGCCGCCGCTGGAGGTTTTTCCCCACTGCGTGGCGGGGACGGTCTGGGCGGCGAGCACTGTTGGGCCATGAGGACCGGGAAGGCTGCGAGATCGGGAAGGGCAATGAGGACCGGGAGGTTTACGTTGGTCAGGGACGGCAATAAGGACGGGGTGAGGGAGGCTTGAATGGGAAGGATGAGGACGGGGAGGGCAATGAGGAGGGAGGTCTAGGGGGGGGCCGGGGGAACAGTGAGAAGGCAACAATATGAGGTCAGAGATGGCTGTGAGACTGCAAACTCGGCGAGGACGTCGGGTGGCAATGGAAGTGAGGGCATTGAGTGTGGCGACTAGCAAAGGCAGTGGCGATGGCAAGCGTGGTGAAGGCGGCCAGGCGACTAAGTCGTGAACTGCAAGGAATAGTGAGAGTGGCGAACACAGTGGGAGTCTTGGTGGCGAGAAGGGGAGTCTTGATCGGAACGGTGTGTTGTGTGAATGCGAGTGAGAGCTCATATGAGCGACGGAGAAGGCAGCAGCGGAAACAACTAAGGGAACAACAGGTGTAATAACGATAGTGAAAATGAAGATGACGGCGTTGGCGATGGCACAAGCTACGCCGAAGACGGGTGAGATAAACGTGAGAGAACGGATGAGAGAACAAAACGTGAAAGCCAGGTTGATGAAGAAGAGGATAGCGAAGGAACAGCGACAGCGATTGGGAGAAAAGAAGACCCACAGTGGTTGCAAACGAGTCCACGGGCAACTCTGGCTGTGAGAATTATGGAATGGCGAGTAGACAGCACGGGTGGCGAAGATGGCCTTAGCGACTCAGGCGACCAAGGTCTGGCGGGGGGGGGGTATCAGCCGCAAGACGTCGTGCCCCTCCCACCCACGAGGGAAGGGAATCAGGAATCGGAGAGGTCGCTCGCAGCGAGAGGAACGAGAGAACGGTCTCACTGCAGTCGATGCGTGGCGCTGTCGATATCAAAAGAGAAAAATCGCTTGTTGCACTACAGGAGTAGGTCTTGCGAGAGGAAACATAAGGTAGCGAAACGAACCTACTGTGAGAGGTGAAGGAGGTTGAAAGAAGACACGAAAAATCGCAGGACAGATTTGTCCGGGCACCGAGTGAGAGAGGTGATTTCCAGGACGAGTGTGGCCAACTAAACGGGAGGTGAAAAGGAACAAGTTGAAAGGCCAGGAGTAACGAGTAGTATGAAATTTGTGATATTGGTAAAACCAAGTTTTTCACTAAGAAACCATTAAATGGAAACTCAGAAATATGTCGCGATGCGAGCGGCTGTCGCCATGACTATTTATCACAACAACCCAAACAATCGATTGAAATATCAATAACATACCTCGCCTCTGAGTATCAAATGAAAAACTAATTAAATTAACAAGTATAATACAACAAAACAATTGTTTTAAATTGCAAAATATTGTTGCAATTTACAAGGTTATGGAAGAAAACATATTTCGTACGGGGCACACACGCACTGTGGCGAATCCAGTAAGAGGAATAATCGTTTCAAACCTAACGTTTTCTTTGTAATTTTACTTAGTTTATCCACAATTAGCGAACGAGGACAGCTTTTTCCAACTTCCAATAAGAGACAAGAGTAAAGAAAGAAAAAAAAAGTTAATAAACATGGTTACTTCTCTCAATAAACTCCGCGAAGATTCTGCCATTTGTCATGTCCGTGAACCAATTCTTCAATTTTTGGAAAATACAAAAATATACATATATTCTTTCTGGAGCCGCCTCTGCCGAGGCCTTATTTATTACATAACGCCAGTACCTAACCTTTTTTGGGCATACCTTTCACAGTGTGTTGAAAAACATCAGCAATTATGTATATGTGGGAAAACATCGATGTTTTAATTTTGAACATCGATGTTTGCGAACAGGGATGTTTTCTTTTCGATGTCGCATCGCTGACCAACCCACCACGAACTGCCCCTCCCCTGGCCAACCACGCCTTTGCGGGTGACGATTTTCCGCGAGGTAGGCCAGGGGCCGGCCGCGGTCGAGGCACTCAAGCGACGCGTGGGTGGGGGAGGGGGGAAAGGAGGGGAGGGGAATGGAGGAGGGAATGGATGTGGATGGGAGGGGAGGGGGGGAAGGCGAAGGGGAAAGGGAGAGGAGGGGAGGGGAATGGGAGAGGGAGGGGAATGGGATGTGATGGGAAGGGAGGGAAGGGAGAGGGAAGGGAAGGGAAAGGGAACGACGCCTGGAGGAGGGTTCGGAGGAAGTGACGTGGGCTGCGAGAGCCCTCGGGGGCGCCTGGGAGCGCCGGGGGGTCGTAAAGTGCAAACGCGAAGAGTCTCTCACGCCCTCGTGCGGTGCGCAGGCCGTGCCGAAAATTCCGACGCCTCAAAAACCCTTTTCCGCCGCGCCGCCGAGTGAAGATACGACGGAACGCGGAGCCTAGGAGGAGTTGCGACTGTTGCGGCACACGCAAATGATGATGCATGTGTGAAACGCGAAAAAATAAGGAGTGCAGAAAGGACATTTTGGAAACGCGAGATCAAGAAGAAGAAGAAGAAAAGAGGATGAACTCGCCACAAATGTGAGTAGAACGTTTTTGGAAAAAGAATGTTGAAAGAACGTGGAGAAAAAGCATGAATAATGTAAAGAGCTGAAAATGATCTTGAGCTCATGCAAGAAGCGTAAGTAGTAATATCCACAGGTAAAATATAGGTACCGGGAAATACTAAAGAAATGTCAATGCTGAAAGAAATGATAGTATTACAGAAACTGTTGGGATGGATCAAATGGGAGTGAAACACTGAGAATGCACACTAGAACACATGGAAAAAGCCACGACGATTTTCCAAGATTTTACTTTTGTATGAGACTCCCTGACATGGATGTACATGCTAATACACAGGGTCATTGTGAATAAATCTTATAATATACTCACTGAGTAAGGTCCAGAGAAGGTTGCACTTCACATCATATAACAAGGAAGCTATAACAATCAGCTCCCCTTGGTTACAACTATAATATCAATACGCATAATTATTGATGTGAGACGCTTGATAATCAATCCATCTCATTCCATTTACGAACCTTTTTCAACGGGAACAAAAATATTCTCCGGTACAACGCAGAAAGAACAGAACATATTCTTGACCTGAGTGAATAAAGTGGATCTGAATTATCTCTCTTCGAGAGGTTACAAAGAACCTCCTAAACTGAACTAAACAGCAAAAAGCACAAGAGCTTAGAAAAAATAAATTACGGAAAATCATAGAATCTCTTGATAGCTTGAAATCCAGTATTCACAGATTATTCCCCTGCAACACTCTTAAAAACGAATACGACAAACGTTGAGCTACGACGCAGAAAACGAAGATAGGTAAGGCGAGCAAAAACGCCGAGGAAGTTGCTCAGGGGAAGCGAGAATAAACGAGTGGACGCGCACGAAAAAAATTAAACATTCAGAGTGAGCCAGGAGGTCGTAATGGGAGCGGTGCCTGCAGAGGAATGTGTGGTCGCCGGCAAGAGCACTGCAGCACCGGCGGAGGACCAGCGGCCACAAAAAGTCGCAGACCACTGGCCCCTGCGGCGGTGACGTCGACAGTGAACAGAGGACGAACACAGAAGAGCAGGGAAAAATCAGAAAACTTTAGCACTGACTTGAAATCTGAAGCGAAGGGTACTTGTTAGTTTTACAAGTCAAAGACCAAGTCAAACCAGCTATTTTATTTGTTCAAATACGGAAAACTGATCTATTTGCTGGAATTTATCCACACAAAAAATTACTTTGGGATACGTCGTTTCTTTGTAATTTTAACACGTATTTTGAGCAATTATTCAGAAGATACATTTCGATGGAAATGGGATTAAGAGTGATAAAAAAAGAAGTTTGAAAGAAGTGGAAATAAACTTTTGAGTGATAATGGAAGATAAGAGTAAAATTCAAAAACACGCAATTCCCTACATTTTAATAGTAGATTGGTCGTAGATTGTCAAGCAGAAATCGGTAGGTAACATTATTCAAAATTTTAAAAAAATGACTAAAATCAATATTCCTAATTCATCGATTTATTCGCGTTGGGAAACGATTTTAAATTGAGGAAGATTATGTCCAATTTCACATATCGACCTCTTTTATTTTAACAAAAGTTATGTGAATTTCGATACATTCCATAAAGGACACATATAACTTAATTTTTATATACATTTTGAGCCAATGTTGAAGGATTTAGAATTTAAATTTGAAATTTAGATACATTGATTTACACGGTGCAACTTGTAACATATAATTCTATATATTTGCCCTCGTTAAAATACAGCAGATCTACATCATTGAGTCGTAATATTAAAATTCTTAGTTCCAAAATTATCGCTGATAAAGTTAGTTTTCCCTCAATAAATTATATTAATAACAGCTTTCTTAATTTAAGAATATTCTTGCACGATCAGTAACGTGTGATCCACTGAATGTATACGTTGAACAAAAGAGAAGCAGCGATATCCAGCAACAGTGAAGCGAAAACCAGGCTGTAAAGTATTACGATTAAAATTTGAATATTTTTTTAACTTTTCGCGAGTTTTTGAATTCCATTGATTTGATTTGTTAAAATTGAGTCAGGGATTTCACGGTCTTGTACGGGATGTAGTTCTCGCACAATTTTATCCCATTACCGCATAAATTATCGTGTATTGTATTACCACACAGATAATTAATCGTATTTTGTAGGTCGGAGTGTTTCGCGCTACACAGATTAAATTTCTCATCATTGCATTTATCCATTAAACGTACGCATTTAACAAAAGAGAAACAGCTTATCATGCACCAGTGAAACGAACCACAGGGTGAAGAGCACGTACGTGATACTCAGTTTCAATTCGTAATGGTAAAACTTCCATAGAGTCTTTTTTTAAGGTCTAGTCGATTGCGTTGATTCCTTAAAATCGAGTAAGTCTTTTGGAGCCTTGTAATGCTATTGTAACCACAATTTTAACACATTGGCGGAATTACCAAGTCTATCGAATTGTATATGTCAGTATAAACAATTTCTTAAAACGTGTCTTACAGTTTACAAACAGCAAAAACATTCAACATTTTCGTAATCGTTTTCTGACCTTATTGAAACACGCCAAATTATATTTTTTTAAATAATTTATTTCACTATTTTAACTCTAGCTGGGGTCATTTTTAAACAAAATCTAGTGTCCAAGTTGGTCTAAAAGACTTAGTAAAATCCGATAACATTTTATACAAAAATGTAAATATTATAAAAAGGTGGTCATGTAGGTCAAGTCACAAACATCTCCCCTAAAATATTTTTGCAATGATTTATTTTCAAAGAACCAATACACAAATTTCACAACGAAATATGTTTCTAATAAGGTGAGAAAACTATTACAATTACACGTGATAACAGTCGCTGACGTATTACAATTAAACGAGAAAACAGATTTCGACATATTCCTTAAAGCTGATAATTTTTCTCCCTCGTTTGTTTGGTTGTGGCCCACTGCTCTGCGACCAAGAGGTCGCCGACTTCCCCGCGCGTGAACGGGCAACAGCTGCCGAAGGGCCCAAGGGCCCAAGCGCCGAAGGGCGCGAGGCCACTCGTTCTGCGGGGCACCTCGAGGGCAAAGGTGAAGGGCCCCGCGCCGTCCTTCACCGGAGATCTCCCAGGTCGCGACGCGAACACTTCTTCTCCGTGCCGGCCGCCCGCCCCACACCGCTAAAAAAATTCCGAAAGCTTCCCCCCTCCCTTCCCCCACGGTCGCGGAAGTCGACGAACGCTCGACACTGAGTTTTTGTGCAATTATTTTTTTAAAGTTTCGCGGTCGATTCCTGAGGGTTTACAATCGTCTGGTTATAATGGTTTCTTATTGTGTTTTCAAAGAAGGGTGCGGGCGATAATTCGATCTAATTATTTTTTAATAGGGACTTGAATATATCAGTAACACAGAAAGCGATATTCTTTTAATATAAAAGAGTAAACAACTAAGCTCTTATTTTGTATTCGAAATTGGGAAAGATCAGTGTATAATAATATAATATTACAATTTTTGAAGTATACAATGAGATTTTCAACACCGAGAGAATTCCTTCAATTAATATTTGTCAATCATCCTGAAACATTTAAAAGGTCAATGAAAATGTATAAAACGAAGTTTTGTGTCCATGATTTTTTATAGAAGGAAAAAATCGGACACCTTTTCTTCGTGCAGCACAGGAGATTCGCGAAAAACTGCCGCTGATTCGCAAATGTATTGTCAAGTTTATTACATTATTACATACATATTTTAAATTATGCAAGGAGCCAGTCTTTTTATAAAAATTCCAGCAAAATTCAGATGTACAATATTATACCACGCAGGACGTCAGTGTGTTCCGGTCAATTGTGAATTGACCACACTCTGTTCATTGAAATCATACATTACTTAGCGTTATAACTGAAATACTTCGGGCGGAATTCGCACCAAGCATATTTGGAAAACAATTGTTCACAAATCAGCTGCCCGCGTTGTAGTTCAATTTTCCTTCTCAGCGCTGTCAAAGGTCACGCGTAATTCTGTGACGCACTGAAAAGCGCACACATGATGCACAATGGTGTCATTCCGACCCCTCAAATTCTTCTCCGAGCTGTCAAAACTCGGATTGCGAGATGAACGTGGGAGGAAACACGCATCTTGCATACAATGGACGCAGGATGCCACACAAAGATGTATCGTCGTGCATGCGTGTACGTGCGTGTTCTGACAGCCGCGTGTTGCAGTTGGAATTCATCTGGCGCTAAGTGCCTGGGACAATGGAGAAGGGATGGCGCGAGTTGCGTGTAGTATGGGAACGAGAGGATGGCAACGAAATACAGGATGTCGGCGAGACAAAGGACGCGAGAGCGGGCGGAGATGTGGTACAGCCCACGTCTTCAAGACATATAGGAAAATATGGTATTAATCCAGTATAAAAAATATAAATAATTTCGAACTCAATTCCATGCAAATAGAATAATAAATCTCTATATTTGTAAGTATATTACTTGTAATTATAGGTAATGTAGAGTCTGGCCAGCTCAATTTCGGTTTAGACTAAAAGAAATTTAATCCCAATTTGTCAAAGAATGCCCATAAAACATCTGAAAGTAAATTGAAACCCTGGAAAGAATGCTGATCGAACAAAAATAAACATTTGTTTAATTAAAAAGAGGCAGCTTAGAGTTCAGTTTTGGAGAATGATAGGTGTCAGTTAAGGAAGCAGTTCAGTTTTGAAGAATGATAGGTGTCACAAAAACACAGTAAAATAAGCGAATCTGGTTGAACGAAGAAGAGCAATATTGTAATTTGCAACCTACAAGGCAGCGCTTTATAGTATAGTAGGAAATGGCCACAAGGTAAGTCAATTGTCAAGTGAACATGGCGGAAAGACGCAGAAGAGATGTGGACAAAAGAAGAATGCGTTAGTCTTCTGAGAAATTATCTTGACGTACCAAAATAAAAATATTCATTACAACACAGGTCACCATAAAACTATCTCATTTTCTTTCGTGTTCTCACACTGCCCTTTCAATTCACATTAGTGTATTCCAAAAGGTCAGCTTTTCGTAATTTATTGGTTACGTGAAAGAAGGAGTTTTTTTAATTTATTTATTTTCCATTCGGATGTACATAGTTCAGTAACATTTACTTTTTCATATGTATTGATGGCTTACAGTATTCTTATTTCCTAAACTTAAAACTAACTAACTACGGAAGGGGTAGGGGGCTACACTCTGCACCTACTGTTCAAATTGTATTGAGAGGAAGTTATATTCAATTCTTTGTGTATTTGTTTGTTGGATATAAACCATGGGGCGGTGTGGTATTGAGTTGATATTTGAATAGAATGTATTGGATAAATGGGCTATGTGTTTGGAGACGGAAGTTATATTCAATTCTTTGTGTATTTGTTTGTTGGATATAAACCATGGGGCGTGGGTTGCTAATCGGAGAAATCTGTTCTGTATTATTTGTAGTTTATTTATGGTAGTAGCAGATGCGTTAGTCCAGACAGGGCATGCGTATAGCATTAACGGTCTGATTATGGATTTATATAAAGTGATGGCATTATCTATTGATAGGCAGCTTTTGGTGTTAGTTGAGTTTTGTGTCTAAGTTTAGCCCAAGGTATTTGACAGTTTGGCAGTTTGAAGTCCATGGAATTCTGTTATTGTTTATTGTAAAGGGCAATGGAGTGTAGAAGTGCTTTAGTGAGAATATTTTGGCTGTAGATTTTGTAGGGTTTAGTTTAATTTTCCAAATTGTTGACCAGTTGTCTATTCTGTCTAGATGTTGTTGAATTTTTCACTAATAGTTTTAATTGATTGGTTGATTTATAAATTACGTGTCATCTGCAAATTGTGCTATATGGGTCTGATTTGTAGTTGGAATATCTGATGTGTAAATGTTGAATAGAGTTGGTGAAAGTGGGATCCTTGCGGTAGGCCTGCTTGTATTTTGCGGGGTTTGAATTGTGCTTTCCACTGTCACTGTGAAGGTTCGGTCTGTTAAAAATGTTTTATGATATTGACCAAGTAGCGTGGGTTCCTATTGATTGCAGCTTGAATATTAGGCCTTGGTGCCAAACTCTGTCAAAGGCTTGTGAAATGTCCAAAAAAGTTGCTATAGTGTGCTTTTTATCTTGGAATGCTGAATGGATATGCTCTGTTAGCCTGAGAAGCTGATGTGAAGTGGAAATTTGTTAATGAAGCCAAACTGATGTTTTGGTATGTTTTGTGTTTTGTCCAGATAATTTTTAATCTTTTAAGAATTAGCTTCTCTAACACTTTGGACAGAGTTGGTAATAAGCTGATTGGTCTATAGCTTCTGGGGCACTGTGATTTTGTTTGGCTTGGGGACAGGAATAATTCTTGAGTTTTTCCAAAGCATTGGATAGTAACAAATTCTTAATATTGAGTTGTAAATATTATTTATGAAGGCTATTGTTGGTGTGGGTAGGTTTTAGAATTTTATTGTTGACGTTGTCGTGTCCAGGGGCTTTTTGAGGGGAGGTTCTTTATTATATTCTTAATTTCGTTTGGTGAAATGTATTTTATTTTTGTGGGACGTTATAATTCGAGCGAAACGGAATTTTCAATTTTTTATATGTTCTGGGTGAGCAGGAGTGTTATTAAGTGTGAAGGTACTTTCAAAGTAGTCAGCTAATACTTCGGCTTTGTCAAAAGGGGAGAATGTTTTGCCAGAGGGTGTGTTTATCGGAGGGATGGTGTTTTGCTTTCTTAAAATGTTTTTTGTAAATTTCAAAGTGAGTTGTTGGTTGTGCTTAGTGATTTGATTAAGGTGTTGAAGGACGAGTGACGGTGTTCCTTTAATTACTTTTTGGTTATGGCGTTTAATCTGTTAAGTTCTTTTTAATTGGGATTTCTATTGTTGTTCCAAAGTCTTCTTGTTCTGTTTCTGGTTTTTATTATGGTTAATATGGGGTCTGGTAACTTAGAATGTGTTTTTGATTTATTATGTACTATGTTATTTGGTTGTTGAACGATAGCACTGATTATTATGTTGTTTAGTAATGCTATTGAACTTTCTATTTCTAAAGGGGTTTTTAGATTTTTGAATTTGGGAGTTTTGATTATTAAGGTTTTCCTGAATTCTCTCCAGTTGACATTGTTAGATTTAATATGGGGTGGGTATGTGCAGGGGATGTTGATGAGTGGAGATTATTACTGGCAGGTGATCAGAGTCGAGTTCATGTAGTACAGTGGAATAAAATGTGGTGTAATCGTTGGTGATTGCAATGTCTAATATATCTGGTTGTCTGTTTGTGTCGTATGAGTAGTATGTTGGTTCTGTGGAGTTAATATGTGTAAGGTAGGGGTGTTTTGATTAAGTAGCGCAGTTATATTGGTTTCTTGAATTTTTTTATGTGGTGGTTTGTATGCTGTAATGATGGTTAATACTCTGTTGTTTAGAGGAAATTTTATTGCAACCGTTTCTAATCCCGGAGTTATGGGTAAGTTTGCTTTTGTGTATGGTACTGATTTTTCGACAAGGATGAGCACACCTCCCCCATTAGCATTGTTTCTATCAGATCTGATTATGTTGTAACTCGGGCATATTGAATACCATGTGGGATTTGAGGTGTGTTTCAGTTATGCACGCTATTTTGATTTCTTTGTCTTTAAGGAAGTAGACCAATTCGTTTTTCTTGTTGATTATGCTATTCGCGTTCCAATTTAGTAGGTTAAATTTTTTATGGAGCTGTGTGCCCATGATTCCTATTGAAATAAGACGTGAGTGAATTTTGTATGTTATTGATAATGGTTGGAATGATAGTGTTAATTAAATTAATTATGTATGTTGAAATAGAGTTGATTATTGTGTGCATGAAAGAATTATCATTATTATTGTTGTTACGGTTATCATTATTTTGTTGTGTGTTTGCATGATTATTGCCAAGGTTTGAGTTTCTATTTGCTATGTTCAGATTTAACTGGTTGTCGTTTTTTTGTTCAGTATTTGAACGTCGTTGCTGATCAGTTTTTGGGGTGGTTTCTGTGAGCTTTTTGTAGTAGGAACATTCCTCGGATCTCGTATCCGCGCGGTGCGAACCGTTGCAGTTCTTACAAATAGGAGGGTTTTCTTTTTGGGGGCAGTTTACAGAGTAGTGATCCTTTGCGCAATAAATGCATGCTATGTTATGGTTGCAGTTATTTCTAGTATGCCCGAAGTCTAGACATCGAAGGCATTGGATGGGGCCCTTGGCTTTGCGCCTCTTTTCTGGTTTGACAATTAAGTTACAAATTTGATTTATTTGTAGTATACTGTCTATGTTTTGACTACCGTCGAACTCGGCTGCCACTACGGATGGGGATGTTGTCTTTATACAGTCTGGTTACACTAATTAGCGATGGACACTTCAGCTTGAGATCTTCATAAATTTCTTTCTGGGTTATTGATGGATGAAGATTCTTAAACACTATGGAAAATTTTTTGTTGGCTGGGTCTTTATAAGTGTGGAATTTTCTGTTCGTGCTAATTAGATATTTTATAGCTAGTCTAAAGTCTGCAATAGTTTTGAAAAGCACTTTAATTTTGTTGTTGACAGTGGCCGAAGTAAACTGGTTAGTTATTTTAATCTTAATTTCCCTATTGAATTCAGCAACATTCTGAATGTGGGCTACAAAGATGGGTGGTATTTTAACAGTAGAGTTTAAATGGTCATTATTTTGTTCATTAATGAATAAAAATCTGTTATCCTCGCGATCATCACTTTCTTCGCTGAGCACGGAAAATCTGTTACCAGTAGGTACGTTATATTGTTGCTGAGTATAATTTGTTGAGTTTACACTCGGATTTTCACCGGACAGATTCATTTTCTTGTTCTCGGTATCACTTTCACTTTCACTGACTGACCTTTTCTGTGCCTGAGGTGGTGGTGGTGGTTGAGTTGATGACGCGTAGTTCTGGCTGAGCAACGCAGGGTTGATGCTGCTGCCCTCGGTGCTGGTCGGGAGTGGCGTTGATGCGAGGGTTATGTCCATGGCCTCGCTACTTGCTGGAAACGGCAACGCTGAAGAAACATCACTGTTGTCGCCGTTATGGACGATGCGCAGGGCTTCGGATATTGTTTGCCCTGTGCTTGGATTAATGGCATAAGCCATATACTTTTCCTAATTTGTGTTCAGATGTTACTGATGATATTGAACACAAACGTAAACTATAACCAGAGTTCACTGGTGTACTACCGTGCCGGGACTGGCGTGGCCTGTCCGGCGCGGAGCGATATCGTCTGAACGATAGTAGCTGCTAACGGAGCGACTGCTCTGGCCCGCAGCTGAAGCGAGAATGAAAGAAGGAGTGAAAAGAAATTAGAATGGAACGTGGAATTCTGTATAAGACTACACTTCAAACTTGAAAATGTCCAAGCAACTATTTATATATCCCAAGAAAAAATAGCTAGATAAAAAAAATTGCAATAAGCTTTTCACTTCCATCGACTTGCGTTTACATTTTGTCCGTTTGCATTGAGAATCTGTTGGTGACTTCTTATGTCTCTACTATATTGAGTTTCAATTTTACCGCGAGTCTTCCCACTGTTATGTAACAACTACCACGAAAATCAGGAGATCAATATCTCAATATATCTCTCGATTTAATTTTGCATATTATGTAAGAATATATGTACAATAATAACAGCATCAACTGTCTCACTAATGTTCTTTTCCTTTGTTATATAGCTTCACAATGCTTGCTATAAATATCCACCATGTAATTCAAAAGTTTGATGAAGTGTTTTATGGAAATTTGCGTCCGTTACCTACAGTATCACGCGATGAGCTCTCGAATAGATACATTCTATTCCATAGCAAGGCAATAAGGAATGACTAATTGCAGTTTGCAAATCGTATGAAAATCAGATCCTTCATAAAACACACACTCTTTATAGTCCTAGGACTGTATACCAGTTAATGTACCTAGGATTCGAGTTTTTACGATAATGAATGATTAAGAAACTAGAATAAAAGAATATAACATACTTCTTCCTCAATCAAATAATAATTTTTATTCTATTTTTGTGAGGGATTTTGATGAAAAATGGACCAACCTTAGAATCTTAGATCCGGCACATTTATAAACGTATTTCTGAATGTTGAAAAATGAGAAAGAAATGTTAGTAATTGTTTCCGACAGCAGAAACAAAAAATTAACGTGAACCCAAATGATCTTCCATCAGGATATCTAGAGAAACACACTACCTATACTAATACTAGCCTTATTCTCGATTTCACAACGCTGAAATATACTGGGAAAAAATTAGCACTTTGAAAATTAGTTTTACATGCCTTGCAAATCAATGTTCATGATGTTTATAAAACTCTGCAGCTTCAACGAGGGAGTTTAAGCCGCATATTATTTTTACTTCCCAAGCTAATTCACATACTATGTGCTATTACGGATCGCCAAACTCAATCATAACATCACAAAATTCTCAGTAGTTCAATGAATTCATGCGAATTACAAATGTGTAGTGACTCTGCCATTCCTTTCGGAGGTTTGACATGCATTTGGATCAAATAAAACTAACGCATTAAATAAATCATTTGAATCACGCATATTGACAAAATATGTTTAAAGAGTTGAGGCACGTAGAAAGCAAGAGATGGTCAGATAAGCGGTAGCAGGGGACATACACAGATACTACTAATAAGTCAATAATCAAAGAATGCCCACATTACCCAAAATATAGAATCGATTGATCATCAGATAGAAAAGGCGTAAAATGTTGTGTTGACCTACGCACGTGGATCGTTTCAGAGATATTTATCGATTTTGTGTGTGTTTAAAAAGAAATAATAACTTCAGTATGGGCACACAATTAATCAACTCATCCAAGGTGAAATGAACGAAACTTCAAGCAAATTCCTTTTGCTTACGTCTACAAATATGGAAACCCCACTGAACGCGCTAGTTGGTCGACACTAGTAGCAGCACTCCATCTCAGTAAACCAAATTCTCGGAACGTTTCCAACTCACACACTCAAGTATTTTTCCCCAACTCCTACACTCGTCGGTACATTTCCCTCTGCACTACCTCTTTCACTACGTGCGAGGGCGGCAAAACCGACAAAGCGCGTGCTGATCACCCACGCACCCTGACGGCTGTCATCCGAACCACGCACGACATCGCCACGCCTACCGCGTGCGTCCTTTGCTGCGATAATGTTTCCGCAGCGACCGCGCAAATTCTGCGGGAGCGCCGCAAAACCCACTCTCTACCCCCTCACGATCACACACACACACACACACACACACACACACACACACACACAGGGAGAGGAGCGCGCAGAAAAATGCTGACAGCGTTTTCAACGGCCGCGCGACTTCAAACAGCACTCGCCCGTCAGTCAATACAAAATTCCATCGCTTTCGGCCGCCCCCTCGCGGACTCATCGCGCTAAGCTCCGCTCGGCCGGGGGGAGGGGGGGAGGGAAGTTGCGCAATGTTTCTCTTATGCGGCGCGACAGCAAGAGGGTCGCGCTTCGCAGGTACAACTTTTAAAGGGAACCTTGGCGGTTTTGTTTATTTCGAAAGTTTGCGAATACGAGAGACATACTGGTTACTTTTCGGACTTTTTAAAGGATGTATTTATTTGAAGTATATCAAAATGGACGCCATAAAATAATAATACTATTATTATTATTATTATTATTATTATTATTATTATTATTATTATTATTATTATTATTATTATTATTATGAAAATAAAACTTGGCTAAACTGCAAGGTTATTCAAAAGACAGGGAATTACAAGACATTGTTTATTGGGAACAGGCCATATTTTGCCTCAAAGTATTGTAGAGGCATCAGCAGACCTTATATCTGCTCCTTAGGAAGCTGGTTGCAACCTGGAGTAGATTTTATATTCAACCGACCGTAACTTCTTTAGTCGTGAATTAGAGGAATAACAATAATAATAATAATGCTTTTTCTCCATACATAAGTTATAGTATTATTAGTACAATAAGAAATCTGAGAATGAGCAGATTCATGAGAGCTTATTGTCACACGACGAAAATTTCTAACACATGCATGCAATGAAATATGTCACTGTCTATAGATGTATTCCATAACGATTACATGACGGAATTTTGTAGTCAAAAGTTGCGTACTGACTTCTTAGCAGCAACTTTTCAATACGTTAGGAACCGGGCAGCATGTTTCCAATATAGAGAAAGATATCAGTGAAACACTAAAAGCTGTATAAGAAGTTGATGAATTTCTCGTTAACTCCGATAAGAATATCGTGAGCAAAATATCGCGATTCATCAACTGTACTCGTAAGACGGTTCATTTTTTAATTAATCGAGAATTAATATTCACGAAAAACATAAATCCTAATACTGATATCAACTGCAATAGGAAAAGAAGAAAGAGTTGTTTGCTTTCCAGAGAGACCGACCGTATGGCAATGTGGCAACACAGAAGGAGAAGAATGACGGCAAAACACCTGTTGTCTGGAGCGTCTGACTTCTTCGTGGCGATCCTTCCGCGAGACAATAGGAGTCGTCCTTCTTCCACAAGGCACCGCTCAAAAGGCGCTTACTCGCTACTGGCACACCAGCGAAGAAAAGAAAGAGGGCGAAATTCTGCAGCCGTTGGAACGTTTTCTACGATTTAAGATCTTGCTGACTAGGAACTTACGTAAGCTCTCTAGCAGATGTACCACGTTCAGTGCACAATTATTACCTTGTAGCAATCAGCCAATTGCAGCCAAATACACATTATTATTACTATTATTATTATTATTATTATTATTATTGTTGTTGTTGTTATTAGGTGATGTTTTCACTCCCTGCATAATGTGCAGGAACATTTATTTACCTCACCTTTGCTCGTTTAGGTTTGGTCATTAACGCAGAGACGATACGTGAACGAATATTGCTTTCTAGTTAATCATGTGTCAATCATTTCAGTTAATCATGTGTCAATCACTAGTATCCCAAGAATTTTCTCACTATTCTGCGTCGGTCCAGTATTACTCATTTGTGCATTTGTTCTACGCTCGAAAATGGTAATTCAAACACTTGGATGGCATGCATTGTGTGTTTTGGTTCTATTCTTGTTGGGGACATGATTATCAGTTATAGCCCATACCAATATTTTGAAGACTCCATTGATGTCGTAGCTCTTGCGACAGCAACACACGTCACTTAATTTTCAAATTGTGAACCGGGACTATATTGTTAATGTTGACATCTGCAAAAACGATGATCATGGCTATTTTCTTGAGCTTCTTTAAAAGTATTATATCTGGCTTTTGTTTGAAATTGTGGTCTCTAATGATGCTTTAATAAAGAAGTACTTTTCTGGCGAACTCGTGATTCCTGGTAAAATTTGTTCCATGACATGCGCACTCCGATTGGAATTCAACTGTCATTAAAGAACTTGTACAAGCCCGCGCACACATACACACACACACACACACATGTGAAGTCGTAGGCTTCCGCGGTCAGAGACATGTAAAATGATCTTCACTGTCCGGATGACGCCGCGTCGAAGACTGTGTTGCTAACGTTTCAACCATCTTGTCGTGGTCTTCCTCAGGGCTGGGGAAACCAGAGCTGGGCACGCCAGCCCCGAGGAAGACCATGAAAATATGGTCAAAACGTCGGCAACACAGCCTTTCGACGCGGCGTCACCCGGACAGCCAAGATCATTTCCACACACCTCATGTACTACGCACGATATGCCGGTCTGCAAAGGCCGCTTAAGCGGAGTACGTATTCAAGTCCGCCGATGTAAAGCGAAGGTGCGCATCAATTGAGAAGATAAGCCCAAACCCAAGCAGCGCTCGCCCTTTGCCGCAGCCTCCATTAGCAGCATCCGGCGGCGCCTTCCATTGGCTAAAGGGCGCACTTCCTCGGCCGTTGGTGTGACCGCGCGGGCGGGGCGGGGCGGGCGGGGCGGGCTACGGTCCACCACACGGCGGAAGGCGGCGGCGGTGTTGCAAGCGAAGAGGAGGAGGGGACGCCCAATTAGAGGGCACCCGCGGGCCGCGAGGGTCGAGGTCACGGCCTTTGCGGCGGCTTGGGGGGAGGAGAAGGACAGGGGGACGGGCGAAGAGAGAAGAGTGAGGAAGAGAAGGGGAATTAGATGGAACGGAGAGCGAAGAGTAGAGCAGAAAATTGAGGTAATAAAGGTGCTAGAAAAGGGGTAAAAAAAGTAAGAAAATTAAGAATAGACGATAAAATCCGGAAAATAGGAAAATAAGAGAAGTAAAAAAAAAGGTAGATGAAAAGGGGAAAACGAAGAGAAGGAATTCAAAGAGCACGAGTAAACGACAATTAGCTCTACGAAGAAGAGTAGCAAAAAGAATACGTGAATATACTGAAAGACAGTAACGGAAAAAGAAGAGAAAATACTGTGTAAAAGAGGAGCAGAAAGAAGAGAAACAAAAAGATAAGCAGGAGATTAAGGGACACAAAAAAGAGGAAAACGCAGTAAGGCGGCAATCGGCAATGGCGGAGACGGAGGCGTCAGCGGCCCGGCAAGGATTAGGGCGAGGAACGAGGTAGTGTGGCAGCGTGGTGTGGTGGGGGAGGAGGCGGTGGGGGCGGGGGCCGGCGGCGTGCCGCGCACTTCCTGCCCTGCGCCCCCGCGCCCACAATTGGCTCAAGAGAGCGCCCGACACAACCGCCGCCCGCCCGCCTGCCGCCACACCAAGCCTCTCAGCGAGTTCCCTCCTGCCCACCACTCGTCGCCACACGGATCAACAGTTCTTCCCGCCTTGCTCAGAATTATCATCTTTTACTTCGTGAACTCCAGCACAAAATGTATTGTTTCTTATCGAGTGCAATGATTGCAGGCAGACCATTGGTGGTGGTTGACACACAGCCAGATTATTGAGGTCCGTTCCTAAAGCGTGCTTTTTAAAACAGCGAGATGTGAGCGAAAGTAATAAGAGTGATGACTGTTTGATGACGCTGGTGTGTGTGATCATAATGTGCTAGAAGGCAAGGGGATCAGGGGACTCTAGAAAACCTGTGAGCCTTTAGCGCTCTCCCCAAAAATGCATTGGCTATGTGCTAATTACAATGCAGCAGCATTATTCAGGCATTAGCTCTACACAAAATCATAGGAATGAAGCTGATTCGTCAGCAACATAGTTCGTCGGAAACCAAGCTTGCTTGTTCAAGTTGTTTTTTTCCACCGCGTACAGTCGAATGAAAAGCGATGAAATATGTTGGTCGAAATGTTGGCAACATCGCAATACCCGCATGTTCTCCTATATGCGAGGAAGCAAGGTTCACAAGCCTGGTTCCCACAAAGGAGACGACCGTGGTGACCTGTAATGTTAGTGAAGGGCGGTAGCTTTCCCCCTCAGCTCAGGGTACCGGAGTTCAAATCCCAGATGATGCACATGGGCGACATAATGGGCAAAGCGAATTCGCAGCAGGTTCTCTGGAGAGTTGTCCCCATTCCCCGTCTCTCATTCCAACATTGCTTCATCATAATTCATATCATACCGCCCTATTCACACGCCCAATTAATCACATATCCATCCAGCTCTATCCATAAGCTTAAGGACGATTCCACACTCGTAATAATGGAGTAGACAGTGGCGACATCTTTGTTGCCAGAACGAGCCCAAAGCGGCGACGACTGATTGACAATTGAATTGAGCCAGGCTTGTTCGTGTGTGGCCATCTTTACAGCGAACAGCATACCGCCTCCACTGCCTTCACTACTGCCCCACTTCCGGCACAACCGCCTCCGTCGCTCCTTTGGTTTCCGCCGCCTCCGCCTCCACCGCCGCGCGCTCCCTGCGTCGTAAATTGTCGGCGGCGACGAGATCAAAGGGCTTCCCGCGAATCGAAATTTCGAAATTGTCTGCACTTGACCCACATCAGCTGGCAGGCAATTCTGTACAAGAAGGAATTCTCGAGGTGGAGAAAGAGACCGAAAGAATAGACGTCATTACGGATGCCGTAACTTGTGACCCAAATTTTAAGAAGAAAGAAGAATAAAAAAGGCTCACCAAGGATGTAATTCCCTCTTTTTGGGGTAACTCCATTCACCTTAGAAATATCCTTTAGGAAATCCATTGTTTCCACATTCACAACGGTTATTTTATTAAATGAAACACTCGTAGAATAATCTTATTAAATAATCTAAAGAAAATTTATCTTGCGCCTTTTAAGTCTTACAGTGAAGAACAAGAGAGCAGAAGCCGCTTTATTTTTAATGAATTCGTGGTAACATTAATTCATTCGAAGAATGTCATACAACAATATTTTGCATGTTTAAAATTATGGGGTACATTTTTTATCCATCCTGTCTCACTTATTTTTTGACACATAATGACCGCAAGTAAACATTTGTTGTAAAACCAGAATTTTAATGATCTTTGACATCCCAAAAATAATCTACTGCCTTCACCATTTTAAACGCCTTTGCCGTAATTACGACCATGGATTTCATTGCAAATGAGATTGGTTCGTAGTTCCTATAGAGGTGATATTACGGTAAACGAGAAGAAAAAAATATTAATTAAAACGAAGAGCTAACTCTGAAAATATTATCAAAAATTTCAAACAGAAAATCGATACTTTACACTCAAATCTCGCATAAAATCAAAGCCTGTTCCAAGCATGAAGTAAGAAGTAGTATGGTACAAACTGGCAAAATTCTATAAAACCTCCGATATAATTTTATTTCTCCGTTGCGTAATTCCCATGCAATATTACATTCAATACAGAGGAATCATCTTAGTTGCATTTCATAGGTTTTTAAACACAAAATTTGATATTTGTTACTGGTAATTATATAAATTATCTAACAAATGACAGCTATTTACTGGATATTATATTAACATTATCGATGACATCATTATATCCGTATTAGCATTAATCATGCACAAAACCGCTCCTTTGTGTACACACAATCGGACGTCCACCCAACCGCATTCCTCACCCACCACGTTCATTCAACCGGCATCCGTCCATTACGATCTGACGTCATTTGCTCATCGCGATCTGGAGACGAAACTGTGAGGGCACCGCCTTGGCGACGTGGCTGCAGCTGCCGACGCCGTTGCAGCGTCCTCCACTTGAGCTCGTGTCTGCGTCTGAGCAGGCGCCATCGGATCAAAGGGGCCGCGCGAGCATTAGCATTCGCAGGAGGCGTTGGCGAAGGCATGGGCTGCCTCCCGAAACGCGTTCGTGAAAGTTCCATAGGACTGCGAATGAGTACACTATTCTGCTGCGGACTCGAATGATACAAATGGATTATTCCACTCTGGAATATAAATGCAAATGTGAAAAATGGTATTGGTCTTAAATATCTAGTATGTGTTTCTTAATAAGTTCGATCAGCATGACCGTATGTTGCGACTGTGAAATATCAATTGTTGCAAGACTCGTTGTAATTGCTTTTAATTTTATATCCTTCAATTGTAAAAATTATCATACTATGTTAACATCAAACATTTCATCACGAAAATACATACATGTGAAATGTAATAAAGTAAGATATTTAAGTATGCATAACTGGCTGTAATTTTCACGTCCTTCACTACAATTTCCTTCATGCAAGGAAAGCATTCCTAAGGAACAGCGCACTACAAGTGGGGCGAGAGAAGAAGTTAGTTCACAATAGTTCACTTATGAAGTCATGAAAGCAAGCATAAAAACTGGTTATTTTAACAATTCGAGAAAAGCAAGGTCTGCGTCAATTTGAAAACTCAAAATATTTCAATAATTGTGAAAGCTTACTGCGGTGAAATTGGTTCATCCCCTTTATTGCATTTACAAGAGGGGAGGAAATTAAAACGTTTTATTCCCATGAATGTCTGTAATGTTAGGATCGTGACAACAGCCTATTGCTTAAATTGTACTTAGCAGCTTTGCAATTTTGTAGAAAGGTCTGCCAACCATTTGGAAATTGTGGACGTATGTTTCAATGTACAGACCTTCACCTACAATAAAAAGAGTCGATTGCATTTTTGTAGAACCGATGTGATTTTTCGAATATTTACTTCATCTAGGAACACATCCTTTTATTTCACAAAAGGTACGTACATCTACGTTGTGTATTCCTTTAAATCGCAGAATAAGTTTTACTGATTTTATAGCAAAGAAGTAAACAAAAAAATTATAAAAACGAGCTCAACAGATACAGCTTATAAATTCCTAAGTGCAGTATAAACTAAGCAATGTATTTTCCATATTATTAACTTTCAAATAGTTGACATCACTAGAAGTTGAACATTCGGAGAGTAAAAACCCATCATTCGAAAGTTGCAAAAAATATATACAAATTTTTTATTATAATTCTAATATTGAGTATTTTTTAAGAAATAATCTTCAGAGGTCATGGTGTGGTTATGACTCTGAAGTTAACTAGAAAGCTGAGCTAGCAATTACATGTCAGTGCGAGAGGTTAAATCCCTTCCACTCACACTTGCTGTAGGTTCTGATCCACTCCAAACGTCCCTGAGTCACTCGAACAACTTTAGCATCGTCCTAATTAACATCGACCGGCAACGAACTGCGAGCCGACAAACGCACAGCATCGTGTCGGCCGCGAAGTTTCCGCCCCTCTGCTCCCCTCCTCAGCCACTTCTCGTTCCCCCCCATCCCCCTTCATCCGTTCTTTCCTTTCCCGCTCCATTCCTCTTTCCCTACTTGCGCCTCCGCTCTCAGTCTCCTTTAGCAACTCCCAGTCTTCTTTAACTGCCAATATTTTTGCATCTCCCACTCATTTAATCACTCCCATTCCCCTTTCACCGTTCCCATTCCCCTTAAACGCTCCTTTTTAACCCTCTTTTTTGAGTTTCTTTTAATCGTCAATTTCCTTTAATCGCTCCCAGTCTCCTTTAATCGTTCCCAGTCTCCTTTAACTGCTCTGAGTTTCCTTAAACCGCTCCCAGTCGTCTTTAACCGCTCCAAGTCTTCTTCAACCTCCTAGTCTTCTTTAACCATTCCCAGACTCCTTCCACCCACTCTTCCCTCTCTCACTCTTTAAACCATTCCTACTCGTTTAACCCCTCCCACTCGTTTAACCGATCCCACTCTTTTAACCCCTCCCACTCTTTTAACCTCCCACTCTTTTAACCGTTCCCACTCTTTTAACCGTTCCCACTCTTTTAACCGCCCACACTTTTAACCTCCCACTCTTTTAACCCTCCCACTCTTTTAACCTCCCACTCTTTTAACCTCCCACTCTTTTAACCTCCCACCTTTTAACCCTCCCACTCTTTTAACCGATCCCACTCTTTCTTCCGATGAGTGCTCTCCAATTTATGCCCTCCGCTCCCAGGTTTTCACACCCCTTTCAGCTCCGTGCTCTCCGCCCTGACCCAGTCCGCCCCTCCACAGCGGCCGCAACCGTCCGCACGAGCCTGGGCGACGCATCGCATCGTCCACGCTCGTGTCGAGCCGCGATTTCCAACTCCGCAGCCAACTAATTTCTCGGCGCTGCGCTCCGCTCCACCTGGCGGGCTCGCCGACGCCCCTGCGGTTTCGCGGTCGCCCCGCGGCGGAGGTCAACGCGGCCGCGAAAGGCAGCGACGCCCTCCGCCCCGACGCTGAGGCACCGGGGCACAGCGCGGGACGGAGGCACCGCGTCACACTCGGCAGCGGCGGCGGCCCCGACGCGGGCCACTGGCGATGCGGTCGCGTCCCGCCGCCCCCGCCACCCCCGCCGCTCCCGCCGCCCCGCCGCCACCACCGTTGCACGCGCGCAGGCGATGCCACCGAACGTTCGGCGACCGTCGTCTTTCTCTATTTCCTCCGGTCTTAACGTCCCCTTCCGACTTCACTGAAGAGTGACGACAATCATTATAGTTGTGTGATCCTCAAGTATAAATATCAGTAAGTGACATGCACTTTGACCACTTTCGCCATGCCGATTCGGTTTATAATTTATTGTCATTTGGATCCTTACTGTACTTTATTCTGTAATAGCTATTCCGAAACGCTTTATTTCTCCTCAACATGTATTGTACTAACTATTTTTTTTTCTACACTTCACTCGGTGAGGGCGGACCCCTCGCGGACCACCGGCAATGCGGTCGCGACCCGCCACCATCACACGACAGTTGAACGGTGGCAGGCGATACCACCGTGCCATGGGCGCCCATGGTCTTCCTCTTATTTCCTCCGCTGTAAACTGACCCTCTTTCAAAATACACTGGAAAGTTACGGTAAGCAGTATATTCTACGATCTTGACAAAAGGTCATCACCTGCCTTTTGTGTACATCTATGTCATGCCTGTTCTAGTTCTTAATTGATTGTCATTTGTATCTTTACTATTCTGCACTTTTTATTATAGCTGTTTACGACAAGTCGATTCATTTATCCCTGAGGGAAGGTATTGTACTATTTTTTTGTATTTACACTTCACTGGATGTCACTGATTACAACTCCAACAAAGCTCTTTTTCTTTTTTTAAAAAAGTAATACTTCTCATTCCATAACTGGTTTGCAATGAGGTGTAATTTGCGTCGTTGTATATAGTGTATTGTCTTTTGGTATTTGACATTTCACTTGTAGGAAAATACATTGTTATACCAGACACGAATGGAGTTACTCATGGCACAGCGTAAACATGACCCAACATCAACATTTATTGTCGTTCCATAATAGAAAATTCTTGCAATACGGAGAACTATTTCTCTTTGATCAAAAAGTTCAATACTATCAATTTCGTCCCAAACATCAAATACCGATATTTACAGAAATCAAAACCTCTTTTATATCTTTAAGTCTACCATAATTTATAAAGAACAATTTCCATTTATTTTTGTATTTTCATTTCACTGTCGGTGGTGTTCGCCCCGACACGGACTGCTGGCGAAGCGGTCAATCCCCTCTCCTCTGTTGTTACTGCACACGAAGAACCTTACCTAGTGTTTCCTCGTAGCATTGTCTTCTATATTTTCACGACATAGATTTTTCAAAGATTCCGAGTGAGTTTGAACTTGCCTTCATCGTCCCTGTTTCTGCACCTCCTACACTACCATTCAATCGAAATCTCTTTCGTAAGTGTCGTCTGGAAGAGATGAATCAGGGCATTAATTGATATCGCTGCAATCCCTCTGACCACAAGGTTCTAAGTTCGAGTCCCGACGGTGGCAGAATTTTCGACACTAGCTAGGTCGAATTCAGTCGCTGTCTGGAGGAGAATTCTAGCGGCCGGCTGCTCTGATCGGTAGTTTTCCGTGGTTTCTCCGACCAACACCAGGCGAATGCCGGAGCAGTACCCTTACAAACGGCCGATCTTTCCTCCTCTTCCTTGTCCTATCCTCACCCCACACACACTAACATCACTACACTACCACACATCCCGGGAGACCATCGTAACTTTGAACTTACGAAAGTACGTCAGCGCTGGAATGTGTCATCCAGCGGGGTCATTGCCACCTCCCGAGCAATGCACGCACTACAGGTGCAGTACTAATGACCATAGCAGTTGACGCGCCCGGAAACACTAATAATCAATCAAAAGTGTCTATGTTTCCTATAAAACATTTTTAATTTCCAATGTAGAATTCGTATTACTTTGAGCCGTGGCCACGGTCGTGCCATCTTTATTTCAGCAATCATGCTCGAGCGCTCTGGTCTCGTCAAGGGCCATTGAAGATACGTTGCGCCTTTCCCCCATTACGGTTGGTGCTCCGTCACAGTTGCAGTCGCTGCAAGCGATCATTCCCTCCTTCCTCAGCTTTTCCTTTTTCATTTGGGTTTCAGACGTTTCAGCGACCTTCTTCTGGAGTTTGGAACAATGTCATTGACATTTCGTCTGAATCTGGTACACATAACCCCTTATCGGGTTTCGTTTCTAATACTTGCATTGATTTGTGTGGTGTGTCCGTATTAAATGATTTGTGTCAATTCTCCTTTCGTTAGCAACGCACTGTGGGCATGCTGTCGATAGTGGCAACTCGATTTAATTTATTGTCTGTTCGATCAACGATTATTTAAACAAGATTTGTCCTATTAATTTCCTCTGCTTTTGAATCCATTACTACTTGAACCGAACTATAAATGAATCGTAAAAAAACCTTCGACAAAACATCCGTTGAGATTTCGAAGGACAGCAGTGCCTCCTAATAACTATAGATTGCTGCCCGTGAACAATCAGTAATTTAGCTTATTTTGTGTTCTTCAACGAGGAGTCGCCATTCGTTCGGTAACTGATACCTTGATGCTCTTGCAAAACTATTGCGCCACACGAACAGGCCGCCAATCGCGTGACAACAGCTGACTACTTCAGAGCCTCAATCGTACACTTCCTACGAACTTTTAGCTACTTCGAATTTAGTCACTGTCTGGAGGAAAACTGGATCGAAACCTAGTTTTCTCCTCCGATCAATGCGACCGGAAAAGGTGGTTCAGGGCGTCAACTAATGTCACTGCAGTGGCTCTCACCAGAAGGTGCTAGGTTCGAATGCTAACGGTGGCAGAATTTTCGACACTACCTACACAGATAGCTCCAACTCATCCGCTGACTGGAGGAGAATTCTAGCGGCCGGCTGCTCTGGTTGGTAGATTTCCGTGGTTTCTCCGATCAACACCAGGCGAACGATGAAGCGGTACCCTATCAAACGGACCACGGACCATCTGCGGTATTTCCTTTCCCAACCTTGTGTTCATCTCTTCCCTTACACAGGCACACACACACACACACACACACAAACAATCGTGCATGCTGAAAGACCGGTCGGGAACCTCGTGCTAGGCTCGACCGGGGGGAGGTGACGGCTCAAGTTCCATCGGTGGGATAACATTCTCTTTCATAACAGGTGCTACACTTACGGGAGTAAAGACTAAATTATTTGCGGCGCATAGAAACACTAGACGCTCGCCACTACATTTTCTTTCCAATGTGCCTTTGGTTTATGTCGCCTCCGCCTGTACCCGTTGGCGGGGGCGACAGCCGCCAGCGAAGCGCGGCGGAGGCGGCGGCGGCGGAGGCGGCGTCTCGAATTCCGCGAGCGCAGAAAAACCGCGGCGCTAAAGAGAGCGCTTCTTGCCGCAAGGCGACACTTCCTTCGGCGCCTCGTCGCCACCGCGGCTCCAATTTGCGAAAGCCTCCACCCCCCGCCCCCATGGCGTCGGCGGAGACGACGCGACGACGGCGAAGCCCAGGGCGTAAGGAGGTGGTGGTGGTGGTGGTGGTAGTGGAGGAGGCGGTGGCGGTAGCAATGGCGACGGCCGGAGGGGGGGGGGGGAGGTGACGGCGGCGGTGGTGGAGGCGATGGGGGAAGGGGCGGTGGTGGAGGGGCGGAGGTGTGGGCGTGTGGCGGGTGGGCGGGGTGGAGATGCGGGGACGGTGGTGGAGGCGATAGCGGTGGTGGAGACGATGACTGCGGTGTTGGAGGCGATGGGGCGGTGGTGGTGGCGATGGCAGCTGTGGTAGTGGCGATGGTGGCGGTAGCGGAGGCAGAGGAAGAAGCGTAGCTGGAGGAGCAGCTGGCCCTGAAGAAGGCTACGGCAGGAAAGACGGAGGTGGTGGCGGTGGTCGTGACAGCGGACGCGGAGGCGAAGGAGGAGATGGTGCTGGCGTTGGCGGCGTGGTGGTGGTGGTGGTGGTGTGGTGGTGGTGGTGTGGTGGTGGTGGTGGTGGTGGTGGTGGTGGGGGGCGGTGGCGGTCGCAGTCCGTTTTCGAAGGAGGAGGTCAAAGCGAAGGAGGAGCTTTTGTAGGGAAGGTGAAGGAGGATTGGTTTGGTTGCGGGTCCGTGAGAACAGTGACGGATGTGACGACGATGGAGGCGGTGAAGTGACGGCAGCTGTTGGCGGAATAGTAGCGGCGGCGGCGCTGATGATGGATGAAAAGGGAGAGGAAACGGGAACAGAAGCGGTGGTGGTGTGGTGGTGGTTGTGGTTGTGGTGGTGGTAGTGGTGGTGGCAGAGGTGGCGGTGGTGGCAGAGGTGGCGGCGGTGTGGCAGTGGCGGTGGCGATGGCGGCGGTGGTCGACGTGGCGGAGTGCTTGCGTTTCATCATTTCCTCTCGCGTCTGATTTTCCATATTCCGCTTCGATTTTGTCGCGACGTTATAGGTCAAACGTTCTCGGGTTGGAGAGAGAACAGCGGGACGTTTTGACAGGGTATAGGACACATACGTCACTTTTGTGTAGTACTAAATTGGAGGGAACTAAATTGGTAGTACTAAATTGTAAACAACTTCGGGGATGTGTAGCATTTTACTACAAGACATGAATCTGAAAATTTATTATTACTAATTTTCTATTTCCTCATCACTAGAACAATTTATCTTTTGTAGGATGTTAACATCAACACAACGAAGCAGTGGTAGCTTCAGTCATTAAATCATCCTAAAAATATTTCCGACGACCTACAAGTCTTTATTCAATGACTATTCTTTATTCAAATCTTTATTGAATGACAATTTTTTTTAGCGTATCCTTTGATTGTCACAATTAATTTCCCTAGTCTATTGTATAACTAATAAATTCATTATCTCACCATTATATCAACTAATTGAAGATTTTTCCCCACCCCAAAATGTGTGGAAATGGTATGTCCATACCTATTGTCTTGAAACGTATAAACAATGAATGTTTAACGCATCATGAGCCCGTGTAGGAGTTCAGAAAACCAAGTTTTAACAGAAATATTACCTAAAATGATTTTATATTAATTTCCAATATTTACCTGTGAAGTGTGAAGAACTCTCTCTTTTAACTTTCGACGTCGATTGTTCCAGCGACAACACAATGAGCGCAGTGGGAAGTTCGAAAGTCGACACTAAAAGTTTCGTTACTCATGAGTAACTCACGCCGAGAAACCCGATAATTCCGCAGTTTGCCAAGCGATGAGCGTCTGCCGGTCGATGCATTTCTCCCCCCCCCCCGCCCGCGCTATCCCTTCCCGGCCAAATGACTCGTTCCGGAAGAGTCAGTCGATGGCGACCTATCCGGAACGGGGAGAGAGAGGAGAAAAGCCGCGACTCGCGAGGCGATTAGCAGGTTGCGGCGGCGGCGACCGAAAGAGAAATCTCCGACGTACGCGAAGCAGAGGTCACCGGGGCACGGAAGGCGGGAGCTTTCACGAACGAGGAAATGGAGGACTACAAGCGCCAAGTGCAATGGAAGGCTCGATCGAAGAATACAATTTCCATTTTAAGTCTGCCTTCCGACATCATTTTAAAAAGTGACATCCAAGCCACAGTGGAGGTCGTGCGTTTTAAATCCCGGAGAACAAGGTGATTAACTATCGAAAATTAAATTTCACAATATAGTTATGTCCCTTGGCTACGATGGCTATATTTGAGCTAATGCTCTGCCTTTAACAAATAGACAACTCTGCTTATTTGATATCAACCAATAATCTCAAAGTATCATCAAGTAAATAATACACCCGGAATTGTTATGTCAGAGTTTATTGTTTACGAAATGTAGTTATGTTAAAAATAGACCCATTACTCAGAAACCATAATAAATTTCACTTCATGATTTTACATAAATGTAGAGAATGATTAGTAGAATCAGATAGTATCAGTAGCATCAGTTTGTTTCTAGCACAAAGTTTACATAATCTCATACTGGAAAGATGTACGAGGAGAAATTATTTTCTCAAATCATGACAAGGATGTGGAATATGCACAAATTAACATTCTGAGATGAACGAGGGATCGAATGTAGACGTTTTATAAAAGAAGAGTCAAAATACACGTATGTCACCAACAATGTAAGTAACTCTTCAGATAGGGAAGTACATGAGGAATATAATGAATTAAATTAGTAAAGTACATTGAAAGTTGAACAACAGATACTGTATTTGTAATCAGAAACGAAATATAAAAGTTTCGAAAATATAGTTGACCAAGTCGATGAAAAATGAGGAAATTTACAAGCAATTGATACTTCATTCACAGAAGTAATGCAATGATCTTTAAGACAACAAACACATACTGTATTTACGGGCAACTGAAGAGAAAAAAATTAATAGATTACGGTGTATTAATTCAACATAACCTATTTAAATTACTCAAAGTAGTTGAGAGCGAGGTACACATCGATCGAATAATATCATGAAAACTATACTGTGAGCATAGAATGACAATTGTTGGTGCTCCTTCATTCTCAAACGTCTGTCGTTTGAAAACACAAACAGCACAAAATAGAAGCAGCTTACTGAAGCTCCAAATCCATGCCTTTTATATTCTACTAATCAAAGGCAACTCCAGGAACAGGAGTTAGCAACATGACTTCCAAAACCGAAGTTTACATGTTCAAATCCGGCTGAAGCTGACGTTTTATGAAGGCATAAAAATCGCCTCCTCAGTACGCTTGTCCCGCGTGCCATGCAAAATAATTCTCGGAAATGCCATGTAAAATTAAACACTCGGACAATTCCCGTCCTAATCAGATGCCATATTGCTCATCGAGGAACGACGGATAACAACTGAAATAACCGAAAATAAAACGATTCAGGGCTGGGGAAATTCTGTTCCCTTCCACGAATCTGAAAGCCAAAAATATCTGGAAGAGTTAGGCGCCTATGAGGAGACAAATTCAAAAATTATATTAAATGGAGTTTAAACTCGTCAAAAAATTCATTGCCCTGGCAAGAATAAAACCCAGATCTTCCGGTGTTCTATCACTTCTACGAAGAGTTTCAATATCGTTTTAAATCATTATTCATGTCTTGTCGGTATGTTGCCGTAACAATGGCTGGTGACTGCAATGCAGGAAACGTATTCCTAAATAACTGGACATGCTAACCACGGCGTTAGGGTGAAAGGTACATGGAATGCCTGACAACACAATTCAGTTGGGGCAAGACAAGTTTATAGTTAGTTAGTTAATGCCTTATTTTACGTGGCGAGACTCGGGCCAATCAGGCCCGCTCTTCCGTCTAACCACGCAAATTTCGTTACGCCCCTTTCACCACCTTGTGAAGAAAGGAGGTATTATCTTGGGCGACGAAACAGGCGGATCTCAATTTTGCTCAGAGGCTTCTTTTAAGCTTCAGGATCTTTTACATGCAGTAAATCTACTACATGGAACTGCCGGCTTTACTTCCCCTCCGAAGAAGCGTCGAGAATTTTTCGCCCTTAAAAATCCACGGCATCGACCGGGTTTGAAACCGCAAACTCGGGTACAACAACCCAGTACGCTGACCGTTATACCACCGAATCCGCAAATTTATATATTATTTATATATATAAAAATCAAAATTTATAATTGGCGTTAGACCGAAACAGTTCAGTAAATCATTGTCATCAACAGCTGGAAGTGGATCAGTGACTCGCTAACTCCCCACGCGACGGAACGAAGCGGTTGTTCCACTTAATCGCTCGTCGTGGAAAGCAAACAACGGCCGGTCACCGACCGGGGCGATGCGTTCGCAGCCCTGCAATCAGATGCGCCACGCGGCTGCCAGGTGAGGCGCGTTTCGCGTAATCTGACCGTTAGGGGGCGCCAAACAAAAGGACCCGCCCGACAATACGAATATGAAACGCTTAACGCAAGCCCCATAAACCTCGACTATACGCATGCGCAAAGGGGGTGGACGGAGCAGGCTGAAAACTTTGCAATGGACCCTTAGCCTTACCCATTCAAACACTTTTTTATAATTATGTTGATGGATTGATTGATTGATTTTTTCGTGTTTCCGGGCGCGTCAACTGCTTCGGTCATTAGTCCCGTTAGTGTAGTGCTTGTTTTTTCCCGGGAGATGGCGGTTATTTTCCCCTCGCTGGATGGCGATATCCGGCGTCGACCTACCGTCGGCTAGTGGGGTTTCCCCCTCACCAGGACTCTCCCACCAGCGGGGCACCGCCCCAGTCGGGACAAGCTCTAAGCTCCCGACCGGTCTCCCGAAATATGTGGTAGTGTAGTGCATGTTAGTGTAAGTGTGTGTGTAAGAGGAGAGGACAGGACAAGGGAGAGGAAAGACAGATCGCGCGCGGTCCGTGGCCCGTTTGGTAGGTACTGCCCGGCATTCGCCTGGGTGGATCGGAGAAACCACGGAAACTACCGATCAGAGCAGCGTAAAATTTTGTTAAATCCCTCATTTTCAACTTTTATCTTCCCAACAATTGGAGTAGTTATGATACAATAAGGGAAGTAGCTCTCTGCCAATTTTGTAAATGAATTAGCATAAAACCAATCGTATTTATTAAAATAATATTTCATTCTCCTTGTAGTACGTTTTATTTATTTAGTAGTAAACTATGTCAAATGAACAATTTTAACGATAAAACGGGGTCCAATAATGTAGTTGTTTTCCTCTTGCATTGGGCTGCGTACGCTTATGGCATCCACTGATGTATGGAACGTAAATATGTAAACATCCACGTGAACGATGGCGGTCATTGTGGAACGCTCAAAATACGAATGTAGGTATTGTTGAGGGGTTGTTTGGGAGCGGAGGTGCAGAAAATAAATGGTGATATGCTTAAAATGACATATAATTTACATCTTATAAGCATACATTTCTGCAGCTATGAATAATCATTTTTATATCCATCTACGTATGCGCACAGGAGTTTGTTTTTCACTGCAATGGACAATCATAGATAACAGTTTGTGATCGTATGCATAGTATATTAAACCTTGAATCATTAATATATACTATTACAGCCACTCTGTATAGAACGCTTTAAATTATTATCAATATAGTACTTATGTGAAAAAATGGAAGGAATGTTATTTTTGGTGGCCACTAATTTTTCCCTCTTTTTTCTGCAATCCTGCATTTCTTTAATCTTAAGAACTGAATCTCCGCAGTACAAAGACAGTAGGGATCCAAAACCTCAATCTACAAATATATTGGTTGGGATTAGTAAATCGATTAATGAACTGTTTACATTTCAAAGAGTATGATTAGTTCGTGAGTAAAGAATGATTAGGTTTATTGATTAGTTTGAGTGACGTAAAGGTCCTTCTTGGATATGAGTGATTTTTACAATGACAATTAATGTAAGTAGAAGCGATAACAATTGTTAATGATAGGCTTTTCTTCCTTGCAGCTCGATCTTTTCTTCTATCTATCCTGTCTAATCCTCATCCGTCGATATGTCTATTTCGCCAGCACCCATCAGCGAACGCGATCACGTACGCTCGGGAAAGGACAAATCCGCGCCGGGCAGCGCGGTGGGGGAGCTGATGGTGGTTGGGGTGGGGCTGGCGGAGGGTTTGGGCGGCGCTGCGTTAATGTAATAATAAAACGCACTGACGGACACGGCGCGGCGCGAGGGTGACAGACGCCCAATAAAATGGGCGGGCGGCATTGACGTGCGTCAAATTGGGTGACGCGCTTTCATCTGGAGGGGCGAGGCGCGGCCCGCGGAGAGTCGAAGGCCGGAGGGCGGAGGGCAGAGGGCGAGGAGGGTCAATGGACCTCCCAACAACCGGCCTCCCCGTCTCAAGGCGCCACACACCTCGGAGGAGGAAGAGGGGAGCGGAGAGTTAAGATGTTGACAATGGGTGATGCGTGGAAGTTCTTGCATTAATCCTGAAGCTGCTGCGCATGTTGAGTGGCTCAGAACAACGCTTGCCGCAATCTGTGAGCAGTCCGAGTCGAGTTCAGAACCGAGCGGTAGCTCAGGCATCAACTTTGCCACCGCAGCGCTCTGACCGGGAAGTCCAGGTTAGAGTCTGACGGCGGCAGGTTTTCGACCACATTAGCTGGCAGATTCAGTCTCTGTCTGGAAGGAGCATTCTAGCGGCAAGTTGCCCCTGATCGGTATTCAGTGTTCTTCGATCACACCAGGCGAATGCCGGAGCAGTACCCTACCAAACGGGCCATGGACACGAGCGATCTTTCCTTCCTCTCCTCGTCCTGCTCTCCTTTACACCCACACACACACACACCAACACTAACATGCATCACTCACACACCGGAGACGGTTGGGATCAAAGAGCTTGTCCCACTGGGGCGGTGCCCGCTGGTGGGAGATCCTGGTTCAGGAAACCCACTATCCGACAGGTAGTCGCGCCGGATCTCGCCATCCAGCAGAGGAAGATCACCGCCATTTCCCGAGAAAAAACATGCACTACACTAACGAGACTAATGACCAAAGCAGTTGACGCGCCCGGAAACACGAAAAAATCAATCAATCGAGTTCAGAGGTGGCTGGTTGTCGACACTAGGAAGATAGCTCTGATCGGTAAAACTACGGTAGTTTCTCCGACGAAAATCAGGTGAATGGATGCCAGGCGAGTGCCGGAGCAGTATCACACGGGCCTGTAACATGCGATCTTTCCCTTTGTTCATCTCCCTACTAACACACAAAAGACGGCTCATCCGGAACGTCGGGACATAGGTTGTCTCAGGGCGGTGTCAGTGGGAGTTATCATTCAAGCCCGCCAGTGACAGGATCAGGCTGATCACCATTCGGAGATCATTCTCCTGAAAAACCATATTCTACTAATGACCTACGTTGCTCCGGATCCTAATCATAATCAACAGGAATGCCGGCAGCACTTACAGGACATGCGTGCATTCCTCAGCCAAGCCTCTTTCAAACAGAGCATACGCTACTACAACGGAAGAGCAATACACAGAGCACAACAAAGTTCAATTATTTATTAACCATTCATTAAAGAAATCTCCGCCAACTTTCTCCCGTCCGTTTCGCTCGATGATTTCGTCTCAGACAGATTCTGGAACGGAGTCAGAAGCAGAGGCTACAGGACCGTTCAGGCGGGAGAGAAGAGTTAATTTTATTGTCTCTTGACTTTATCGACCGCGCCAGCCCGGCGGCATCTCGATAGCTCTCGCGCAAACACCGAGATTGCGGTCGGTCGAGGAGGATTATCGACGCCAGTTAATTGCCCGATCGATCTCTCGCGAAATAGGCCTGTCTGGTTGAGACCCGATTCTCTCATTCGTCTGGAACTCTTTTTGTGACTGCTCGGTTATTGCGGTCAAGAGCGATCTGAGCAAGAGAAATTACGGCTATATTGGTAAGAGATCGCAAAGGTTTCCCCCAGAATGTGTGGAATTCTCTTGTACTTTTTTGCACTAAAAAACTTTTTTTTAGGAAGGGGGATTTTTCATGTAGAATGGTTTTAATAAATTTTGTAGAATAATGGATTTTTTATCGAATAACATCCGAAATATTCTTGTGGAAACTTAACCTTTCTCTGGTGTAATAACCTATTTTTGCAATAATTAATTCACTATCCAGAGAGTTGAACGAATCTGAAGCACCTGTCAATAGCATTAGATATCAATGTCGTTATTCACACTGTAAGAAGTGATTAAAGTTTCTGATCGTAATCGGTTTAGCAGCGCCAAATCGGAACTGATGTTCTTTTGTCAAACAATTCTTGTCTGTCAAAACTTTTCCATCCAACTTCAATGCATCGCAATCCTAGTTGAAATATTTAATAATATATCTACAACTTAATATTTACCAAAAAGACAGACAGTGGTAGATGTTCTAAAACGTCTGCCATCCAGTTGCGATATACAATTTTACATACTCAATATCATTTCCGCATTAGGCTTTCAAGTAACATTGACTTTTTCATTGCATAATTTTTACGCCAGTAATATTTCTCATACTGACTTACGTGCTACGTTTGATTGTACTCGCGTACTACGTAGCCCTTAATACCTATCAGCAGTTTGATTTCCTAATATCCATGCCGTGTAATGATCATTGTGGCATACACTTATCGACAACAAACCATAACAAACTAAGACCTGTCATCATTCCCAAAAACAAAGAAGGATTGTGCTTCACAAGAGCTAACTTCGCTGATGATAGACAATTATGAACTGTCAAATTTACAACAGGAAAACTGTACGGATCAATATAACCCACGACTCTTCTGAAAATACGCTCACTTCATCACGACCCCGTATTATCCGCTAGCACGAAATTACATTTGAAGAAGTCATACGTGGTAAAATACGGCTTACGCTTACGACGTTGTTATGTTCCAGTTCCTGTACTTAGCTGCTAATGAACGGTGCTAAGGGAAAGGGACCTTAATTGGCGGCAATTGCCCCGGCCGCGCGGCGTCCTCGGGCGCAGACAAAAGCGACGCGCCTCCGCAGACGCAATTACAAGTTCGGAGGTCGCGTGGACGAGAAGCCATTTGTCATCTGGCGGTGGCTTTCCGATTTCCAGGTGGACTGTGCGGCCGAGTGTTCACGAGCTGTTGATGCAAAGCGGGACTCGCTCTTTGCGCATGCATCACATTAAATACTTGGGAAATTGCACCTTTGTTAGATTGATTGATTTTTCGTGTTTCCGGGAGCGTCAACTGCTTCGGTCATTAGTCCCGTGAGTGTAGTGCATGTTTTTCTAGGGAGATGGCAGTGATCTTCCCCCGCTGAATGGCGAGATCCGGGGACGACCTACCGTCGGCTAGTGGGGTTTCCCCGTAACCAGGACTCTCCCACCAGCGGGGCACCGCCCCAGTCGGGACAAGCTCTAAGCTCCCGAACGGTCTCCCGGAATATGTGGATCAGGAAAAGGGAAGAGGAAAGGGCAGATCGCGCCGGTCCTGGCCTGTTTGGCATTCGCCTGGCGTTGATTGAAGAACCACGGAAAACTACCGATCTGACAGCCGGCCGCTAGAATCCTCCTCCAGACAGCGACTGAATTCGACCTAGCTGAAGAACCAGTGTCGAAAATCCTGCCGCCGTGAGGACCTCCCGGTCAGAGGCGCTGCAGTGACATCAGTTGATGCACTGAGCTACCGCTCCCGGTACCTTTGTTAGAGAATCTGGAGATTCCCATGCGACGTGATGTATCTACCGTTAATATTCGTTCAAATCGAGGAGCATAAAAACTCATATGATGTATTCGTATTGTTAAATGCATTGAAAAATTAAGGTGAAATTTAATGCTAACAATTACACCTAATGTAAATTATTAACTAGAATTATTCAACTAATTTCAAAATAATAAATTAAGATTCCTTTCAATTATATTCAAATTATCCTTACGTTTAAAGAATGATTCTATAATATATACACTGGATAATCTATTAGTTCATAAATCGAAAAAGTAATCAAAACTGTAAGCCATGCTATTCCATATTCGAAACGTTTGTAATAAATGCATTTACATATTTTGTTCTCTAGCACATATTACTGCTACTTCTGTACGTTACCTAATAACATCGTTAAATAAACTCTCGCACCCCGTTTTTCGGGATTAACTATTATGTTTTCAGAAAGTACAATGTTCTACCTGGTCCTGATAAATTTACATTGAACAATTTAAAGTCTAAAATCTATTTTCATAAACGTTTCCTCATGAAACGTTTCTTTTCTTACGAGATTTCTCTTTTTCAAGAGGAAAAAAAAAACACTTCAAATATCCCTCGGGAAACATCTGATATAATGTCATGACTTCTTTCAACAATTCTGTAGGCGTGCACTGGGAAGATGGAACAACACGTGAATCAGCTAACAAGAGGAATCTCCATAAGAATAAGGCTTCACAAGTCGCGCATGAATCACGCGACGGAAACAGCACGCTCGGCTTACGTAAAGGGCAAAGGGTTCATCGACTGCTTCTGGCGGTTCACCGCCCCACCTGTCACTTCGTGGCAGGTTGGCGGACAACTGGACACTTGGGTAAAGGGTGGGTGCTTTGCTCTCCAAGACTCGAACCGAACTCCCAAACACGAAACAAGTACACTAGCAAGGTAGTTCGTACACAAATATTTCCATACTATCATATTTCGACAGGATAAATTAAAACATAAATTACTGTATTTTTCTAAACTCATATTATACGAGAGTTTTAGAGATACGGAATTAATAATAATAATAATAATAATAATAATAATAATAATAATAATAATAATAATAATAATAGAATTGTTCCTGCTGATTCTAGTCTAATATTGCAGATGGATGGCTCGTTTCAAGTAGTTTTGGACCATATAGGATCAATCATACATGGATACCAGGAAATAAGACATTTGGTTTTTGTATATTTATCAGCACCATTATTCACATATTTAGCATGTGCCTTTTCAGGAACAATATAGATATTGAACACCCGGTTGACAATAGCATAACAATACATTTTTATTCCTTTGTTTTTATTACGTAAACATGTTTGTAAGGTTCACAAAATCTCTAATCAACTCCACTCTTTTTTTTTCTATTTTCACACTGCTGGTTGGGAGCGTTTTCCCTCTAACCCATCCTACGGCAACTCCTTAGCTTTCAACGACAACCTGGATGGCGAGACCACCGAGTCAACCCTCATTCACGATGCACTTTCACTCTCAATCCAATCCACAGCACCATCCAACATCACCCTTAAACAAACCCCCGGCCAAGGAACTCTAATTCCTCAAAGCCGACGGGTGAATCAGCCGCCAAATTCCATCAATTGGACAACCGCGCACCACCTCTCTCAACCTCTCTCAAAGCCGACCCGGGTGAATCAGCACGCCGAAATATCCATCAATTGGACAACCGCGCACCACCTCTCTCAACATCTCTCAACGCCGACTCCAGTGAATCAGCACGCCGAAATATCCATCAATTGGACAACCGCGTACAACTTCTCTCAAACTCTCTCAACGCCGACCCGAGTCACGCAGCACATCGAACCAACCATCATCAAGCATCCGAGCATTTTCGCTCTCAAACCAGCGCACAGCCCCTCTTTCGGCCTCACATTGATCGATTGATTGATTTTTTCGTGTTTCCGGGCGCGTCAACTGCTTCGGTCATTAGTCCCGTTAGTGTACTGTTTGTTTTTTCCTCGGCAGATAGCGGTGATTTTCCCCTCGCTAGATTGCGAGATCCGGTACCGACCTACCGTCGGCTAGTGGGGTTTCCCCCTAACACAGGACTCTCCCACCAGCAGGCACCGCCCCAGCGAGACAAGCTCTAGCTCCGACCGGTCTCCCAGAATGGTAGTGTAGTGGATGTTAGTGTGAGTGTGAAGAGAGAAATAGGACAAGGAAGCATTCGCCTGGTGTTGATCGGAGAAACCACGGAAAACTACCGATCAGAGCAGCCTCCCGGTAGAAATCGACCTACCTGAAAGCTAGTGTCGAAAATCCTGCCGCCGTGGGGAGTTGGAACCTAGGACCTCTCGGTCAGAGGCGCTGCAGTGGCATCAGTTGATGCACTGAGCCACCGCTCCCGGTTTTCGTCCTCACCAGCGACAGCAAGCGCTCCGGGTGGCGCGGCAGGTACTTTAAGGCGCCGATACTTTATACCTCCGCGCGGGCGGCCGCACGTCGCCGGGAAGGCGAGGGCGTCTCCGGGGCCACGAAGAAGAATTCGGAAAGTCGCGAGAATGAAGTGGCGGCACGCCCCCATGCCGGGCGGCGCCGAAAAGAACAGGAGGGCGCAAAAGAACAAAAAAAGGCGGATTTATAGAGCGCATTCTCCCCTGCTCCTCGCAGCGCAGGGTGGTTTTCCAAGTGGTTTTCCCTCCACCTTAAAGTTGCGTTTGCCGCGCGAAAAGTGAGTTATGCGCCACGGGAGGGAAACTAGTGGGAATTGTTCGGCGAAGTGACGGGATGCCTTTAAAAGCTCCTTCATGAACCTTACGCCGCCGTGGGTAAAGTGACGCGGACAGATATAATGGATGGCAAGGTACGCGCACAGCGTGTAAAAAAAAGCGTTTGTGACGAAGTGAAAAAGAATTGGGAGTGAAAATTCAATGTTTGTAGAACGGCGCTGGGTAGTAAATTATTAAGGCAGGAAACACAAACACCTGTAACGATATTACAAAATCTCTTTGAGCGAATGAGATCACAACACATAAAAAGTAATTTATGACGGAGATCACGAGACTGGTCCCGTCCCGCTGGGTCTGCCATTGTCAGGAACCATAAATTACAACGTAAACTGAATGGGCTTTTGAAGACGTGGCCGAAAGACATTCTGATACAAGTCCCAAATGCAAAGCAGGCAATTAAACGACCTTCCCTCCTCCACCTGATGCGGCATTGGAGTCGGAAATAATGCATCAGCGGGGCAGCCCGGGGCTTTGTGTCGCGTCCAGGAGGAGGCGATAGCGTCTCCCATTACAATGCGAGTGGCCGAGGAGCCATTATGCGTCGCCTGGAAACCACTGGGCCAGATAATTAGAAAGCCAAAGTGGCGGCGAGGGGCGGTGACGCTGGGCGGGGCAGGGCGGGGTGGGGCGGGGCGGGAGAGGGCGAGACAGGGTGTGTGGACGGGGAAGAATTCGGGAAGTGGAGGGAGAGTAAGGATGGGGGAAAATTATTCGGGGGAAAAAAACCTGGATGGAAGAGCTAAGCGGTATCGTGTTAAGCGTGTAAAGGGAAGTTCCATTGGGGTAAACGGGACTAGAAAGAGCGTGAAGGAATAAAGCTAGCGGTATAGAAAAGACGCGAACAAATCTGAGCAAGTGAAGAAGTGTCACAGGAGCAACAGCATCGCGGGTCAAAAGTTGATGAGGAAAGCTGAGCCGTGAATGGTTGGGTGTATCACAAGTTGGGATTTTGTGGAATAGAAGGAACAATACAGCTTTGCAGAGACCTACATGGGAAAAATATGACATGAAAGAACTGGATGGGACAGAGCGGGACATCTGACGTCTGGGCAATATTGCTCGAATGAAAAGGTGCGAGGCGAAACTAGACAACGCCGATGGGTGCAGCGGTAACGAGAAGCAACGCTGAGGTTGCTCAGGCAGAGCAAGTGACAGAGTGCAATGGGGCATGGCGTGATGGAGCGCAGCAAGACGGTGTGGTGTGGCCGAAGACAGAGCGGCGCACGGAACGGGAACGGAGCAGGCGGTGTGCGACGGGGCGGGATGGGACCGAGTGGGATGAGAGTGGATAGCATGGAATGGGATGAGAAGGATGAGGTAGAATGGGATGAGGAGTAATGAGATCGGATGGGGAAGAACGGGACGAGACTGTACGAACCCGCCGAGGGGTGATGAGGGGGCGTGGCAGAGTGAAGCAGAGTGGACGGCGCGGAACGGTGCTTCGCAGTTGCAACGGGAGGGTCGAAGAGAACTAATGCCATGGAGAACGACGCGGTACTGTGATGGGGTTGAAGCGGGGTGGGGCGGAAGTGGGCCTGGGGTGGAGAGGAGGTGAAGCGAGGGTTGGGCGGAGCGGGGCGGGGTGGGGCGAGGTGGGGCGGGGTGGGGCGGGGTGGGGCGGGGTTGAGCGGGGTTGAGCGGGGTTGAGCGGGGTTGAGCGGCGGTTGGCGGGGTTGGGCGCCTGTGGGGTGGCGGTTGGGCGGAGTTGGGCGAGGGCGGGTGGAGCGGGAGGGGCGGGGTGGGCGGGGTGGGGCGGAGGTGGGCGAGGGTGGTGGAGCGGAGTGGGGTGGCGTGGAACGAGGGCTGGGCGGGCGGGCGGGGCAGTAGCGAAGCAAGGCCGTGGCGTGGGCGGGGCGGGGGGCGGGTGGGCGAGGGGCGGGACGCGTCCACCGCGCGGCCGTTACCGCGCCGCCGCTTCGGCGTTGCCAGTCCGGGCGGCCGCGACGTGGCCTCGGGCTGGGAGCCTCCAGGCGCGGCGGCGCGGCGGGCGCGGCGCGGCGAGGCACCGGAACCGCCGGCAGCGGGGCTGCCCCGGTCCCCGCCCCCGGCTCGCGGGGAGGGAAAGTCGCCCGCAGCCGCCGGCTGGGCTTCGCCTCCAGCGGTCCCCGCCCCGGCTCGCGGGGAGGGACAAGGTGACGCGTCGCCAAGAAGCTCCCGAATGGACGCCGCGAGAGGTGAAAGCCCGCTGCCTGCCCACACAAAGGACGCGCGACTCCTCTCTCGCGTTTAAATCGCAGGGCTTACACAACCGCAGGCTCAAATTGTAATTATAATAAACGCTTTAAGGATCGGAAGGCAACAATCGGCAGAATGCAATTGTATTCAATTAAAATGTATGTATCACAAATTCTTAAAAAACGCAACACTTTTTTTAAAATAATCTAAGTTCCTCATATACAACAAATACGGTTGTGCAATATAGCCGAAGCAGTACCAATGTGGGTTTCCAAGAAAGTACGAACATCGTAATTTTACTTCCAGTACACGATACCTACTGAATCAAAAACGGCCATAACCGATGATAATGAGTTAAGGAAGGTTATTTATTTAACATAAAAAACAACGAAAAATTGTATTTCCGCCTGCGCGTCACGAACAATCTTTATTAATGTTTGAAATTACGAACTGTATTACTTGACATTGCGAGAGGGAGTGTGCAGAACCGCTCTACGAATGACTTTCCAAAGGAAACGGGCGTCGTGCACAGTGCAGCGAAAGACCCCATGGACGGTGGCGGTGGCAGGAGGGGCGGGGCGGAGTCAAATGGAACGGGACGGGGCGGGCAAGACGGGGCGGGCAGGACGGGGCGGGCAGGACGGGGCGGGCAGGACGGGGCAGGGCGGGGCAGGGCGGGACAGAGCGGGGCAGACAGGACGGGGTGGACAGGACGGGGCGCGTAGGACGGGGCTGGGCAGGGCGGGGCAGGGCGGGGCAGGAGTTTTCAAAGGAAAAGCGAAAGAGGTGGAAGTGGCGGTGGAAGCCCGAGTGCGGCGGGGCGGCCACCTGTTCGTGGCGCGAAGCCGCCAGGTGCCGGCCGGGCCGGCGGGGGCGTCACCTGGCCAGCGACGCACTGGGGGGCTTCGCGCCCACGCCATCCCCTCCCCCGCTCCATGTCCCTCCCGCGCTCCCAGCCAGAGAGTACCGCGCCAGTGCACATGCAATCCTACTGCGCTGCTCAGTTACGTAAGCGATGCGGTACCATAGGTTTTAGACGAGATGCAATATCGTATTCGTTAATACTGAAATATTTTTCATCTTTTAAATCAACGTTATCTGTGTTTAGATATAGATGTTTTGTGAGAGAGACGTGAACTTTGTGATTATGATATAATAAAGTGATATAACAAGCAAAGTGAGGTATCGAATGATAAATATGGCGTTGCTGTACTTCCCATTACGTTAGAAAGTGTTCGCAGAAAGTGAGTTGTAGTGATGTAGATTTTTAATTCCTTTTATATTCGTCTGGAAAGGTTTAAGTTTTGCTGATAACTCCATTTTAAACAGTAGACATTAAACGCGTTCCAGTTAACATGTATGACACTAATTTGTAACAATGACATTAATGGCCCAACGTTGATATAGATACTCGAGCTTAAAAAAAACACCCAACAAGTTAAATTACTTTCTTTTAAAGATAATTCACTGAGTACTATTTGGTTTTTCAATTAATTCACTTGGAAATTAATGTTGGTATAAATATAGTTTAAAATACAAAACGATCTACCAAATCTGCGATGACACAATGATAAATTCTATAATTCGGTATTTCATGCTTCTCAAAATAAAGGACAGAAATATTGTCAAATATCCACTCACAAATTACACAATTATCTTAAAAAAACGCAAAATTCTACAGTAAGTTTGATTCCCTTCCGCTAATAACAAGTTCATTCTGTTTATTTTCAGGCTCTCTGCCCAGACTTTTTCTCCTCGTTCCGCTTCTCATGTTCCAAAGAGACAGTCGCAAAGCCAACGCTCGATATAAAAGCGCTCTTGAGAGCAAGCACCATTAAACTAAGCCACTTTGCAGAAGAGCGGCAGCAATTATTGGCCGCGGAGGAGTGGGGGCTCACGGAAATTTGATGAGGACCACGTCAGCCCTGTGACATTGAAGGGGGCGCTGTCAGAGGTGAATTAGGCCCACCGACTGTGGCGCTATCACGCGCCTGCATTTGGAATCACGCGTCATTAAACAACGAATTTATGCCATGAAGATAGCCATCGCTGACACTGTTCCCAATAAGTTCCCCTATATCGTATAGAACGATCCCACGTCGGGTCGATTCCGGTGGAAGTGACAATCGCGCTATTTATCCCTCGTCGCTGATAAGTTCCGCTGATCTGGGAGGTTTCGGCGCAAGTCAATTCTGTGCTGTGGGATTAGGTCCCATAAAATAATCATATTTTTGTTTGATGGTTAGTGGACACTGATTGCAACATTACGGGTGGCAACAGCATATTAAATGTGGGTTTCGATTTCACAATCACTTTCAGATGAGCATTTTCCGATTTTTCTTGCAATCCATGAAAGCAATTATTCGTAATAGCGCTTTCCTAGTCAGTCCTTTCTAGCAGCTAATGGTTGGCAATTGATTTAATGGCTGAACAGAAAGTAAATTCTAATGATTCTTTAGAATAGCATAAAAATACGTCTTATTGTTGAACTGATACACGAATACACATCTCTTTTTACAAACATGTAATGTGCATTATTTAGGCAGGATGATCGTCATCTAAATTCAAGTTCTTCTTTTTCCTTTGATTTATAATGCACATTCTGTGACAATGGCATGCTTTTTAGGAAAATCTTTTGATTTTGATTAATTAGCTAACCTTAAAAATTCTAAATCGTACTCACATCACAGAACGCAAACTCCCAACCAAAAGAAGTCTTCATTGTAATGCAGATAGCTTGTAGCCATGCTTACCTGAAAACAAAATGCCAAAATTAAATACAATTCAAAAGTAGTTAGTGGCAAAACAATACATATTACAAGTTCATAAAACAATGTAATTTTAGGTCAATCAAAGAAAACAATTCACACAACAAATTAATTGCACCATACTACAGGACTGTGGTAGCGCCAAGTTTATCCCGGTTGGGGAAGACTTAAATGTTCAGAAAGGGAAAAAAAGGAACTGACTCGTCTTGGCACATTGAGCAGTCAACAATACACAAAGCTGTGAGAACAGTTAATAGCTCTTTTTGCCGGAAACGGACGCATACAAGCCAAGATGTGGCATCCAACCAAATGTAGCATATTTTATACCTCCATTTGTCATTCAAATTACCCATTTGTCGCACTAAGAGTGGCCGCCAAATATGAGTTACGAGACAACAAATAACTTCTCCTTTACGAAGGCAATGATGAATCATTATTTACTCTAGAAAAACAAAGGCAGTTTCCATCTTGCAGCATGCATGCTTTATATGAGTAATGGCTCGCAAACCTCTTGGTTTTATAACCCATCTTGCAATGAAATGGCAGTGCCTGCTTCCTTATCACGCCCAGGGAAGCGAACGTCCGTATACCGAAGATAATTGGCAGTTAGTAAAGAAATACCAAATAAGACTAAAAAAAACGAAAAGAAATCAGAAGAAGAACGTACTATTATTATAGAATAGTTACAATTTGAACATCATAAATTTCTATCGTCTATAGCGAGTGCGAATTGAAACAAAATTATCACTTCCATTTCAGGTTTACGCGCGTTACTGGCCTATCCTATCAAATGATTACATTCGTAATAATTCCATCCCTGGGGGTCGCAGATATTGTAAAGTATGGCGCTGTTTAGAACGTATCATTGCAATTGATTAACGCCTCAGGGATGGTCAATTATTTTCAAATAAGGATATTACTTGATAGACAAAACATTTAATTTGAAGTTTCCTGAAGTTGCCCTGAATCATCTGCTAAAAAATTTAAAAAAATTCCCAAAATAATTTCTTGCGTTTGACATGCTGTAAAAAAGTTTGAAAATTCACCCACGGATTTTCGTTTAAATATGGAAATATATTCCTTCATAATCAAACAATACATTTACTGTTTATACGTGAAGCAATATCATTATTAATTTAACGCGAGGACAAAATAAATTTTTTCTTTTAAAATTATTTTAAAAGCAATAGAATTTGACAAGGTAAGCAATAATTTGTGTAATGGAATGCAGAAATAAATATCCTACCATCGAAAAATTGTTCAAAACTATTCTTAAATCTTCCGTCCTTGTCATAAACAACACTTACACTTAATCTGGACACTTTTTCTTTTCAAAATGGATATTTTCCGATCCCCACAACTTCCGGCACTGCGAAGGAATTTTTTATTTCAAGAAGTATTTTATCAGAAGCATATTGGACATTCTCACTCATTGGATTTTCCCTCCCTGTATGGCCCCCAACGGGGCACCGCCCCAAGCGAGACAAGTTCTAAACTCCCGACTGATCTTGATAGATGTGTGATAGTGTAGTTGCTGTGTGCGTGTTTAAAGGGAGAGGTCCTTGTGTGTGTGTCTGTGTGTGTATGTGTTTAAAGAACAAGGATAAGGAAGGAAATCCGAACGCAGTTCATGGCCCGTTTGTTAAGGCACTACTCCGGCATTTGCCTGATATGTACTGGGGAAACCACAAAAACTACCCATCAGAGCAGCCGGCCGCTGCCTCTGGCACAGACAGTAACTCAGTTCGGCCTACCTGTAGAGTCAACGTGGAAAATCTATCACCGTTGCGCCTCGAATCCTAGGACTTCTTGTTCGCTGTGGAGACAGCGGTAACGTTGGCTGAGAGGCGGACTCGTTTGAGAATTCTCCAATCCCGTATTCTAGTAAATTTTACGATACGCATTTCGTGAATCACTAATACCGTACACTATAAAGCACGTTCTTTCAATATCTCATCGATCTAACTCTTCCCATCCTCATCCCTTCATTTTCACCCCATTCGCCCCCGGCTGCGTTTCATTAATCTTCACCTCTCGTCGCCTGGCCGGCCCATTCGGGCGCCACACCGCCGCCGCCGCGCCGGGTGCGCGAGCGCGTCGTTGGTTGGCGCGCACGGCGCCAGGGGCGCGGCGAGCGCGGAGGCGATCTGCATGCGGGCCACGCGGCGCGGCCGACGCCACCGACGCCACCGGCGCGCGGCGCCGCCGTCGTTTTTTCTTCTGCTGCTCCGTTCCCGCGCGCGCGCCAGGTGGGAGGGACGGCGCGGCGTTGCCACGTGGGCCTCGCGACTAGGGTTGCCAACCGCCCTCCATTTGGGAGGACAGTCCCTCATTGCCCTCTCGTCCTCCTTTGTATTTTAAATATCCTCTTTTTAGTAATTTTTTTAATATTTGTTGTCATCTATTTTATCACATGACTAACATCTGCGACGTTGTATCGTTTACTGTAGAATTCAGAATAGGAAATTTGAATATCCTTTTTCTGAAGCTGACACACGCATACATGATAGTCCTGTGTCTAGCGACTAAAATAAAAAGGAGAGTTCAGATCATCTTCATCTGCATTTTGAGAAACAATTTTTTTAACTTGAATGCAAATTGAAAGAAGAAAAAATAGAGCGGATGTTATTACACATATTTTCTGAATTAATTTGAATACCATTTATCACTTAAAATATATTCAAAATGTAGTTTCAAAATTTAATGATTTTAAACGTTGGGTCCAAGATTTCAGAGAATTTTTTCTAGAGATTTTTTTAAAAATGAGTTATCATTATTTCTGACGTCACAACGGAACGCACCATGATAAAAACTTTTCAGTATCTCAATATAATATCGTAAAACTGTTCGAAAGGAAGGAGACACAGAGAGACTGAGAGGGGCATTTCAAAATCAAGTTGAATGTTGTGAGAAGTACAGGCCATATGGAGGGCTGTGGCGCCGACTTCCACTCACGAACACGTCGATCGAGCTGATTCACGGCGCGAATTATGAAGCGGCGAGAAAATGACTCGCACCCCGCACAAAACAAACGCCACGCGCTGTTTTTGTAAGGGGAGACCGCGCGGCGCCCCCGCAAGGGTCGTTTCTCTCCGCCGCAAGAGGGGGGGGCGAGAGGAGTGTGAGGAGGCGAGTCGTAATGACCGCGTGGGGAGGCAATTCGCTTGATAGCTATTTGGGTAATCTTAACTCAGCGTAGGCGCGGACCTCGTCGTCCCATATGCTGCGTAACGTGCTTATTTGACATTTTCACGCGGCTTAAATCAGACCCAGCAGCTGAGGAGCTTGTTATTATCTTCTGACGCACTCGCTAATGTAATGGAGCAGGGGTGTCAAACTCATCAGTGTACAAAGTATCTGCTATGAAAATTCTATGTGGATTGGTGGTAAATATATTCTTTATTACATTATTTTTGTTTTTCGCGTTCTCACGAGTATATAAATTGATTTTAATAACAAGTAGCAAGTAATCACAAAATTATTTTCTGATTTTCAAAATTAAAATATTATCATTGCAAACTATATTTATGTATTTTTGGATATTAGTACCTCGCTAGTATGGATATCTCCTCTTGTATGAATAGTACCTCCCTGGATATTAGTATTATTTATTTTGGATATTAGTGCCTCCCTAACTTAACAAAACAAAACATAATACCCTCTCCTGATACATCCAATCGTAGAATAGTCTGGATAACCAAAACATAAAAACTGTAATACATAGAAGTGATGCGTGGCAGAGATTATAAAATCACCGATACGTTTTGAAGAAAACATTCAACACATTTACTTGCCATAAATCTTTGTCGGAGTGTCTCAAGACAAAAGATCATGGTTTAAGTATTCCGAGTGTACGAGAAACGATTTTCAATTACCCTTTCAACTCACTGCGAGTCCGAAAAGTACACAGCGCTGACAGACCTGCGATAAAGAAATGAATAGAGATATGTACAGAGTAATGTTTACGCAAACAGTACTTAAAGCTATTACTCATACAAAGCCCCAAGATACCTTACAAAAAGGAACAACGGCAATTGGCAATAAAGAAACCCGTTATATCGCTTATTTGTATTCTAAGAAGAAATACAAGCATACTTGTCTTAATGTTTTGCTGCTAATGAGATCTTACTTCTATTCCGTGAGGACAGAGAGTTTACACTTGTATGGTATACTTGTCCTTTGAAGGTTAATACTCATAATGCTGTTAAAACATGTCACGAACATTTTCAACACATTTTGTAACTTCCACGACACATGACTGTGCTACCATTCATCAGAATTTAATTACGTGGCAAGCATAGTGGGTTTGCAATTATATTTATCGAAATAATATTTTAAGTGTCTGTATTAATCCTAATGCCAGCATTTATAAAAGCATATACAAAATACTAATAATGACTTTAATACTTTATTTAAGAATTTAGTTCATAATTATTTATTTAAATTTCAAAACAGCTTACTTTTTTTAAGTGTATACTATTATGTACGAGTATTCATAGTTGCATAATTATAATTTAAAAATTAATGTATGACAAGTTTTCAAAAAATCTTCGGTGAAATGGGCGAAAACGATCTCCTCTTTAATGTATCGAAGAGAAGATGAAATCTAGCTCTGAATGTCAAGACAATCGAGTAATTTTCCCTACCGTCTTCTACTTTCAGAACTATCTACTCTCTTGAGCTTGGCACCACTTTTAACGCCGAAGACGTGACTGCAATATCCGTAATCTGAACATTATACATGAAGCAGAAAAGCCTCCAAATCTGCCTACTGAAATTTCTACTTTCCTACCGCAAGAACGAAATCAGAGGAAATAAAGAAACGAACAGCTATAGAGGATCTCACAGAAACAGTACTTCAGACAGGAGACCTGGTTTGAAAATATGAGTGGCTAAAAGAAACAACACGAGAATGAATATGGAATAAACATGTGGGAAGAACGGAAGAAAATTGATAAGACAAGGGTCAACTTGTGGAAGGAAGGCAAAAGAAAAACAGAAGAAATTCACAATCCATTACGAATGTTGATGAAGACCAGGATGGTGAGATAAAGTACATGAATGAAGAGAATGCAAATATACCGACAAGAAGCAAAGGGAAAAGTTGAAGAAGCAAAGAATAAGAAGACGGGCAGAACGAGAGGAAGTGAAAGAAGAATTGGAAAGTGATGAAAAGAAGATAAGAAGGAGAAGATGAGAACAAAGAGGGAGAAGAATAGTAGACAGCAGAAGAGAAAAGGAGGATCAGAGGAAGTGAGGGGGGAAGGAGTTGATGGAGAGGGGAAGGAGTTGGAGAGGGAGAAGAGGGGGCGAGGATGGCGAGTAGGAGGGGGGAGGCAGATAAGAGGAGAATAGGGGGAAAAGAAGGAAAAGTGCGATTCCCCTGTGAGCCTCAGGCAAAGGCCGCTCCGCTGCGTGAAGGTCGCGGTCGCGCCCGAGCGACGCACGGCCAAAGACCTCTGCGCCTGGCCGCGCCGCCAGGCGGACCGCTCGAGCACTGCGCCTCACGCACAAATACTTCCTCAGCAATCACGCGAGGAATCTAGTCCTTATTTTATCATTATTGTATTTCTCTGCACGTGTACGGCAAAATAGACACAGTCGTACATGTATCGTAAAGATGATAAGGCTATTTAAAATAAACTGGATACTGCAGAGTAAACAATACACAGGAGGTGACGTAAACCAACATGGCTGACGCTTTGTATATTGAAAATGATCCCAAGTGTTTATTGTTGTAATCCTTGTATTCGTATTAAAAACTCACGTTCACAGCTCATACGAAAAGTACCTTTTGCAATTCCAAATGCCGGACTTTGTTTCTATCGTCGCCACATTTATCTCGACGCCATTGCACTCACTTCCTGTACTAGTTATGTAAATAACTATTGTATGAAGGTCCAAAAGGAAATGATCACCGAAAACCACCACTCTTAGCCAATTACATTTAGAATTACTATTTTGTACAATTTGCTTTACAAATACTTTCTTTCAAAAGAGAAAACTTATTTTTAGAAAATGCTTCCCCTCTTTTATGAAAATTTACGATGAAAAAATACATAATTCGAAATTATTCTAATGTGTCTGACATTTTTAGTGGAAGTTTTACGTTATGCAAATACTGAATTATGTTAATAACTGTTTTCTTACGGTATATGAACGCAATCTCTCGATATAACAAACCATGACCTCCCGAAATGTATGAATAGAATGAAAATGTATGGAATGAAAATTAAAAATAAAATGAAAAATCTAATGTTTTAAAATGTTTTTCGTTATTTTCGTTCGCCGAGCAACTCAGGAAAATGTCCATTATAATATCCGCATACCAATAAGGCATCTTCAGTAAGTCAGTACGCAATTAGTTCACCACTGCAATTTCCCTCCGTTGCATCGAGCTTTTGATCCCCGCATTCTGGCGCCATCTCGCAATTTCGGCCAAGCCTGGTGGAGCCCATTCAGACTTATGGCAGCTCAAATGATTATCTCGAACGATTGCTATACAAACATATCACCTGTCCCTTTAATTATTTTTATTTCTACCGAAAACCATGCCACTTCAACCTGGCTTCATTCCCAACAAGAGCTAGAAACAGATTCCCTTTTGCAGCCTTCTTGAACATTTTCTCCGGAAATTATTAACAGGCTCATTATACTAAACTTCCTACAGCTTGTGTAGTGTAGTTTTGTTTACTATAATAAATTATAATGTGAGCTTTATCACAATATATAATGATTATGATACTGAACTATGTAATTATCCAATCATCAAAAAATTTAAACAAAATTATAGCTATTTGTTATTATTGCTTTTGCAGGAAAAACAGAAGAAAATACTCAAAAATTAAAGACGGAGGAGAGGAACTTTTGTTCTCGAAGAAAAGGATGAGGCTCTGATTTTTCGTACCCTACGTACAATCAACACCTTGTTTCCTTTTTCTAGAGCTTTTTATCCAACCAACAGCCGGTTACTCTTTACGTCTCGATGGGGCGCATATTCGACCATACACTAGACCAACACACTTGCGGGGTCCTCTGATCTGGGGTCAGCAGAACGCGAGGCCCTCCGCGACAACACATGCTAAGTCAAGGGACAAACAACCATGCCGTCGAACCCGCGACCTTTCGGACCGAAGCGCTGAGTCGGTTCTCGCTCTTAGCCACCTCTGCCAACACCTTGCTATCTGTATGAAATGAGGTCTCGCATCAGTTTCGCGTGAGCACGAGGCTACATCCGCTGGGGCAGAGCGAAGCGGTCGCGAAGGCGCGGCGCAGAGCCAAGCGCGAGGTCGTCGTTCGAGCCCCGGTCGCGCCGGCGGCGGCAGGGGGGGGGGGGCCGTGGGAGCGGTCCCATGCGCGGCGCCAAGCCCCTCCGTGATGCCCCCAAGGTCAAAGAATGGCCCAAGTCTGCGGCGAAGTAAGCACCCCACGAAAGACGTTTCGCGAATAGGACTAAGCACTAAGACTCGGAAGCGAACGCTGTATCAAACAAGAAATATGCATGCAATCATGCTGTAACATTTGTAAAATATGCGCCACAAGTAATGAAATATGCTCTAACACTTAACAGTTTTATGTATTTATGAATAAAATTTTTTTAAATTTTTAACTATTAATTTATAGTTTTGCTCTTACTTCGATAATTCCAACGAAAATTCTTTAAAGTTAAATATAATATTTCACTGAATCAACAACAATCCAGTTAAGTTTTGAAAGCTTCTGAAACGAAGCATCAGATTATGATGATCAATATTTGTGGAATTTGTTCAGCATGGGAAGAAATTTATTTTGCACAGAACGATAAATTGAAACAACAAAATGTAGATGCTGAAGATTAATAGCAAAGAATAATCAAACTTCATAATTGTTTTGGGACGAATCCAAAAGATCCTTTTAAATATGATCAACAGGCCTTTAGATATGTTCGAGCATAAAAAGCAAGATTATTTTTGTACTCAATATAACCAAAGAATCGATTAATATGCGGACAAAGATTTTGAAGTGGCCCAGTTTGAGAAGAAAACCACGAGATCAATCTTTCACGATTCTCAGTGACCGCAGGAAAACTCAGTAATATCAAACTTACCCAAATTTTTCCGGACTTGAGTTTCGCAAATAGGGCAGCACGATTAAACAATTTCGCAAGTGGCGCTTTCCAGGCATAAAGTTGTTCTGAAACGCCGCAAGCATTGGGTTTGCGAATTCATTCTGGAATAAACTGAAAAATTCGAGCTAGAGGTACGTACCGCCATACATTTGGGCCATTGCGGGTTAGGTAATAGCAAACTACTCTCTATTGGTGTTTGGAAGCTCCCTCCAATCAATCTGCCCTCGTATACTCATCTCGATTTGTGTTGATCTGCACACGTTAACGCGTAGGTCGGTGCGCGCGCGACACAGGATCGGCCCCTGGTTTGGCTGCTTGCTGAACCGTTCGGTGTTTAGTTCTCCAGTTCATGGCCCCTTCCGGTGTTCTTCGGCGTGACTCGAATCAGACTTCCTGAATCTCTGCCATCAGAGAGGACGTCCTTCAGTCTATTTGCGATCTCCGATAGAGCTCTACCCCAGGTCGGGCACCGGCCTCGCCATGGGTACTCTACCGGAGTCCTCCGACGATATTAAGCCTTATCGCCGGTACACACGATAAGTGACTCATCTCAAAAAATATTTCGCAAAAGTAGGCTGGAGCGGTGCCCCGCTGGTGGGGGAGTCCTGGTTAGCCGACGGTAGGTCGGTGCCGGATCTCGCCATCCAGCGGGGAAGATCACCGCGCATATCTCGAGAAAAACATGCACTACACTAACGGGACTAATGACCAAAGCAGTTGACGCGCCCGGAAACACGAAAAAAAATCAATCAATCAATCTAATTATGACGTATTCTTTTGGTGTACTCTCTAAGATTACCATTGAGAATGTTTATTCTAACTAAATTTTTCGGTATCATATTTCCCAAATGTTACTTTACGGACAAGTCTGGTACATATGTACATAAAGACGTAAGCCCGTCTCGTCTCGTACGCTCGACAATCTGGTACGGCACCCATCATCACAGGTAAAATTATATCCCTCCTGCGTCATATTTCAGGTACGTCGTTTCTTTAACGACCTCATAATCGCACAAAGAAGTCGCGCCACGGCGGCATGCCGAGCGTTCCGCGCTCGTCCGAATTGTTATCCGCCGTCCGGCCGGCAGGCGGACGGGCCCCGTCTCCGATAATTCGGCCTCGTGCGCGTGCGGCGCTGGACAAAACTGCGGGCGAAGTAGCAGTCGCGGAGCGAAGGCGGCGCGGAATGTGGCGACCGGGGCGGCGGCGCCGACAAAGTTCGTATGCAGGAATGTGGGGGATCGAAGGCAGCGCGGCGGCGGCGGCAGCTGCTGCTTTTTCGCTGCCCCGCGGGGCACGGGCCGTCCGCTGCCAGCCGCCCACTAGCCCCCTCCCCCTGCCAGCCGCTCTCTCCTCGCTACCACGCCTTCCTACTAAGTGCTACCGCTATCGCTTCATTGATTGATTGATTGATTGATTGATCCAGAAATTGATTGATGTTTCCGGAAGCGTCAACGACAGTGTAATGTATGCCTTTATTTAGCGTGATCTTCTCCGCTAGTATGTGGGATCCGACACCAACCTACACGTCCATTTGCGGGATTTCCCCCTTCCCTAACTCCTAGGGCTACCGCTATCGCTTCATTGATTGATTGATTGATTGATGTTTCCGGAAGCGTCAACGGCGAAGATCGTTATTCCCGTAAGTGTAATGTATGTTTTTATTTAGCGCTGAGGCGGTGATCTTCCTCCGCTAATGCTGGGATCCGACACCAACCTACACGACCACTTGCGGGGTTTCCCCCTTCCTGAACTCCTAGGGCTACCACTATCGCTTCATTGATTGATTGATGTTTCCGGAAGCGTCAACGGCAAGATCGTTATTCCGTAAGTGTAGTGTATGTTTTATTTAGCGCTGAGGCGGTGATCTTCCCCGCTAATGCTGGGATTCGACACCAACCTACACGACCACTGGCGCGGTTTCCTCCTTCCTAAACTCCTAGGGCTACGGCTATCGCTTCATTGATTGATTAATAAATTTATTGATGTTTCCGAAAGCGTGAACGGCTAAGGTCATTACTTCACGTAAGTGTTGTGTATGCTTTCTTAGATCTCGGGATGTGGCGGTGATCTTCCTCCGCTGGATGGTGGGATCCGATGCCGACCCACACATCCACTTGCTGGATTTTCCCCAAGCACGTACCACTACTGGCGGGGCACTACCCTAGTCGGGACAAGCTGTAAACTTCCCATTGTTCTCACGATATTTGTGGTAGTGAAGTGCATGTGTGTGTAAGTGTGTGTGTGTGTGTGTGTGTGTATGTGTGTGCAAAGAGTGAGGAAAGGACAAGGAAGAGGAAGGAAAGATCGCGCGCGTATTCCATGGTACGTTTGGCAGGGTACTACTGCGGCATTGGCATGTTTATCGGAGAAACCAGATAAAACTACCGATCAGAGCAGCCGGTTCCTAGAATTATCCTCCAGGCAGCGGCTGTTTAATTTCAATTTTTAAACAATTTTTTTAAAAAAACTTGACTGACCCTTTATCTCTTTCGAGGCTTCAGCAGAACCACTGATTACGTAGTTGTATCTTCGACATTCCATTCTGCCCCATTCTATACAGCACTAGTTACCAAACGTTGGGAGCCACAATCTTGACGAGAGAGTATGAAAAGAGCGGCAATTATGTTTCAAAGGTCAAACGCGTTAATCTTTAAGTAGTACTTGTAAGAGAGAGATATAGAAATTATTTACAAACTCAAACATTTACTCTGTTAACGAAACAAAGGTTTAGGTCAATTCTTTCAGTTAATTTAGATTCGATATCAAATCAAAATATAACGCTTATTTCTCAAGATGGGAAATATTTTGCAGACACTGTCATCAACATCGGCCCTTCTTCAGCGACCTGGGACAGCCACGCATTCTGCTTTATCGATTGCTTCTATCAGCCGCCCCGCCCCCGCCAGCCCCAGGTAATAAAATCATTATTAGCCCCGGAATACCAACCACCAAACTCCTTTATTACCATTAGCTACATTAAGAATAAATGTCAGCGACGAGCGTTGCTGACAAGTATCTAATTACCAGAAATGATGACTCCCGTATAACAAAACTATTTTGCATCAAAAAACGTGCTACAGATATGATATACTAGTCCTGTCGTGGAAATAACCAACCCCTCACTCCTATCGCATCTAGAAAAATGAAGGCTCAAAACTACGCGGGTACACCCACTCCATCACCGTCGCCGTCACCCACCCCACCGCGCTGCCGTCACCGTCACTGTCACCCCCACTCCAGCCGCCGCCGTCGCCCCGCCCCGCCCCGCCCCCCCCCCTCACGCGCCGTGCCGTTGACTCACAGAAGGTCGCGGCCGGCCGCGGCGAAACTTTTCCCGTCGCCGGCCAAGTGTCAGGGCCTGATTTGCCCCCGGAGCCAGCGGTTAACTCGGAACACGACCCCTCCCCCTTCCCCTGCTGGCAGCGCAGCGCAGCTTCAAACGGCGCGTTCGGAATTCCAGTCGCTTCTTTCAAGGACGAATCCCTCGGACCAACAAGCACGGAATGCACCACAAAATATGTTCACCTTTCCACAACTAAGGTACAGCAATAAAATTCTCCGTTATCACTCTGGCGTAAGAAAGTATTTGACAACAGATGTAGTATGCTTTTCTTGACAGCACGTTTGAACTATTAAAAACTTTAACTTGCTAGAATAGTACTGTTGGATTCATTGTTGATCTGAATCCCGATTGTTTTGACATGATACTTTTTCACCTTATTGGCATTTTATAGAATGTGTGTTGCTCGAATCATAATTTTGCCGTAATCTTAAAGGAGCCTGTTGCTTGAGTTTCACATAGCAAATCATTCCCTGAAGAAAGATATTTATTAAGAAATTTGTACTTACTTGGGATTTTTTTAGGAGGTGGAAAGCATGACTGTCTTATTTCTCTCTAATATGTTCACACTTTTTACATATTAAGCAACTTCAGTTAAAAGTAGCCTACTCTTGTGACAAAACACGCAGAGAATTAACGACTCCATTTATGTATTTCATAAAGACTTAAAGAAGATAATTTTGAAAAGAGTGAAACCAATGAAAAAGTATTAAAATGTGAATGTACGGTGGGGAGAGATACAACCCCAATGCGAACATAACTTCCAAAAATGCACTTCAAAAAAACTTTTAAATAAAAAGGTTCAACTCCCTCGGCCCTTGCAGATAAAGTTCGACAATAAGTCGGATTCTACATGGCTGTCCCCAGCTCCAACCTCGCTACGCGTAGAAAACCATGCTAACGGTCCGGCGATGGTAGCTTCTCAGAATGCTGTTCTCGCTATCCACCAGACCTGCAACTCTGCAAACCTCTGCCACCACACAGTAGGGTTCTTGGTTTAGAAAAGTGGTCGAAATATGTTTAGTAGTACATTCATTGTACGTATATAATTTGAAAACAGATAAATCATAATGTCTACTTCATCTGCAAAACAAATATTGTCAGAACTATTCCTATCCTTTAAGTCCATTTTGATAGCCATTATTTTTCGGTAACGTGATTGATCAGGTTCATAGCGTCGTAATAGATTACTAAGTGCTGTGTTTTGCAATGTTAACATTTGTGGGAAGTGCTGGAAGGGATGATGATTGTGCAAAGAATCTCCATTGTACATTATTGGTGAAGTGATGACTTTTTGTTACTGGTTTTTCTTTTGTTTTTTATTCTTCGACTCACCTCTATATACCATTTGGTTGTTCAACGTATGCCGGTAATACGTTAACATACTACCATAAATCATATTATTAAAACCTTGAAGATGCAATGAAGTGTGGAAAAATAGTCACGTAAAATATACTTTTCCTTTCTTCTCTCACAAATATTATTGAGAATATGAAGTTCAAAAGAGACATTATTTAGTATTCAAAGAAACTTTCTTTTAATAATGTAACTTTAAAAAAATATTACACAGAGAAAAATACTTGTTTGCAGCCAACATATTCCTGTAAGTTAGGCAGTTCGTGAAAAACAACCCAAACAGGTATTCAGTTTGCTTAGGATAACATTTAAAACAGAACATCATACACAATTCATACAATTATGAACCAGTTCAATCTAATATTTTCCTTTTTTCGCCAAACACGTCCATTACAATTAAGCTAACGTCGTTGGAAGTTTTAGATTTTTTTCCCCTCCGCGTAACTTTGGGCCATGCCTTCACTTGAAGTACTCCACCGTGCAGCAGGCGAAAGAAGAAACGGGCAGTTCGTTACTGGCCGAGTTCCAGGTATCAGCTCAATCGTCCAACGGGAACGAGAGCGACTCGGCGAACACACGTCGGTGAGCGGGCAGTTGGCATTCCGCGGCCAAGCGCTGCTGGTACATCACGGCGCAACTGACCTGCACAGCCAATCGTGCGCGCGGAGGATTCTCGCGGGGAGAAAGTTCAAGATCGCTTTGTGGCAACTGCCAGTCGTTTTTATGTGATTCAGATGAAATGACACCGAGTAACGAAATTGGAGCGTTCGAAATGCACAATTTTAAGAGTCATATCACTACCAGAATAGATATTTTCTGGGGCCCAGTCAACATCCTACCATTTACGACCCGATGGGACGTACATATATCTTCGATCATAGACCAGGCACCAACACACCGAAGGGCTGCTTTCATTTGGGGTCAGCAGAACGCCAGGCCCTCCGCGACAACACATACAAAGTCAAGGGACAAACAACCATGCCCATGGCGGGACTCGAATCCACGACCCTTTGGACCGAAGCGAAAAGTCGGCACACGCTCTTAGCCACCTCGGTCATCCAAGTCGGCACTTCCAGAATATACAGGTTGCAAACAACAGTGATAAAACTGTAATAATATCATTTGATTAGAATAACAGAAGTGGAAAATGTATTTATTATTTAATTGTATTTTAACTCCTTTGATGCTTCAATTATACATTATAATAAACGTATTTATAATAAATTTGTGATTTATTTCACCCATTCACATCATATTCCCTATCGAAGCGACCTCTGGGGGCCGAACAGCGAGGAGGATCGACGAGAAAATTAGGATTACCTTCTGCCAACTTAAGAGCTTTTATGGATGCAGTACATCAAATTATATAGCAAATTGTAAACATCTTATTTATTCATATAATATATTCCTAATAAATATTTACTTAAATACTTATTTTAAGAAATAAGTGAGTATTAACAGAGCAATAGCATTTTAATCAAATACATGTGGCAAACTATTTTGTTATTGTTGAAAACGCCTGAAAGGAGGTCTTCTCTGGAGTAAGTTAAAAGGAGGAAAGATCGAGATATCTTCCACCACCGTGACCCATTCGCAACTGCAGGGGATGAAAGGAAAGCGAAAAGAATGGAACAGTTGTAAAGGATCCTGATTCGTCATTCGTCAGGAAACCACGATTCGACCGAAACAAATACCGATCAGAACAGTCGATCTATGAACTCGCAACCGGTAGGCGTTTCAACCTCCCCAATATTAACAATTCAAACAAACTCAGCTAAAATGATATTAAATAACAGAAAAGATTCGGAAGTTCATTCAATTTGCAGTAGAACAAACTTTCGAACATTTCAATTCACACCAATTGCCTCATCGCTGAAAATAGCTGCAAACTGTATTTTTTAATTATTGCACACCAACCAATTTAAACAAGCTCATTAGAGGTTCGTGAGTTATAGTATAATCTATGTACTTGCTAACGTAAAGGTAGTGAAATAATTTTTCGTGTTTCGATTACACAGTCGGATTTTCAACAACAACAAAAAAAACAGAACTGCCTTACTGTTCCCAATCTCATTTGATGTGTATTTGCTAACTTGCAATAAAACCTGCTCAGGATGATTTTGACACAATCAGATAACTAGTTCTCTTTTTATTTTACGATTTTTTGGAAAACAGTACGTGAAAATACATGGCGATAGCTTAAAGAATTTTGATATAGTTTGGTCCCAAATAAATTGCCCATTTTAGAACAATAACATTGTTCATGTTTTTACTAATTTTAGAACAATAACATTGTTCATGTTTTTACTACAAATAGAGCATATACAGCCAGGTGGTAGTCATATACTTTTGCAATAAAAGTGCAGAAAATAAAGCATATTTAGAAGCTTGGAAGTAATTCAAAGAAGAGTTAAAAGACTTTTCTAGAATGGCAAAAAGTTCCATTAAATACGAAAACTTCGTGAAATACAACGTGCATCGGGACATACCAGATGTGGATTGCTGCCTTACAGTTCAGGGAACACGGCGGGGAAATTGACAGGCAGATCGAAAGAAACGTCTGCACCGCTCTTCCCCATCCCTCCCCTTCCACCCCCCTCACTCCTCTTCTCATCGGATCCGCTACGCTTCACCTCACAGACGTTGAGACGCGGTACGGGGCTGCTCCGGCGGGCGGCAACAACGGAACCGCGCTCTCCCGCCGGCGACTGACTCAACCGGAGTCGGACACGCGTGAGACGATCCGACTCCTTTTTTTCCCCCCCCCCCCCCCCCGCTTCTTTTCCTCGAGCGCCCGCTGCTTTGTCTGAGACGCACGCTCGCACGGCGTACGGAAGGTCGAGATTCAAGTCACGCACGATAATCGCTCTCGCTGCAACCAGCGCCTTCGGTCTGTGCTTTCTCGACGCGTGCCTCTCTTTGTATACTCGCCAGCTTCCCCGGCCCCGAATCTGGACCATGTTTACTGCTTTTCCCGGCCACTTTCTCTCCTTAAAGGCAACCGGCTCTTTGAGAGTCTCAGCCCACGGAGTTTCCCGTCTGATGCACCAGCTAAGGAAGTAGCGGGTCTGCTACCTAAAAGGTCGTGTGCCACGAGGTCCCAGGTTCGAGAAAACAGTGGCGGACCACGGCTCAGCAAAGAAGCAATGTCTAGCTACGTCTGGCTGGACAAGATTTCTAGAGGGAAGCTATTCTGTTCGGTCATTTCCCTGGCATCGTTTGTGAAGGATGTCGAGACACTACTTTAACTATTGGATACATTTTAACATCCAGTAGTTTCCCTGGGATATTTCTGAAAAAAAAAAAATGCTACAGCGTCAATGTTACATAGTAGCCATTAGACTGCATGGACATCGGTGAATTTAAATACCTCGACAAGTAACCAAGTAACACTTGAAAATAATAAATGAACCATTCCACCATGCTACCTTATCTTTTACCTTGTAACCAGTAAGAATCGTCTGACGTCCAACACCTTTTCAATTGAATCCTCAAGATAAAATATTGTGATCTACTGTTGCTTTCAGTGATTGAATGATATCTGTTATAATGTACTGCTATAATAAAGAAGTGCTTTATTAAAGAATATTTTGGAAACATTCCTTTAAAAATTTAATTTTTAAATCTTGGGGTTTTACTAGAATAGAGTTCGACTGGATGAAATCGAAACATTTTATTAAAGAATCAATTCAACTTTAAGAAATGTTTTGCTCAGCTACGTGCGTAATTACATAGACGTGTGTATAACTGATTACAACTCTTATGAATTACGGGTTATAACTGAAATGTCTTTTTAATGAAGTGAGGGTATCCATACCGATGATTTGCCCTTACACTGCTTCAGGAAGCGAAGACAAACTAAAAAGGAATCCTGATTTATTGAAGCACTTATACGGATGTGGACGTGATGTAAAGGTCCATGTCATCACTGATTTCGATTCGGCTCAGAAATGCGTGCAGAACTGATTGACATTGAAGAACACAGAATAGAAACTCCACGGAAGATTCTCGTGGACTTTCCCAGCAATATTGGAGCAAAACTTTATTTCCTTTTTGTATTTCCCAGTACAGTGACTTCAATGTTGTAAGTAATTGTTCTTTTCTTGGTGTCAGTAAGTTGTTCAAACACTCATGCTTAAATTTTCAAAGAAAAATGAACACCATATTGATATTTCAAAATAACTCATTGATTCAAGTTGCATTAAACAAATTGTTAATTAAACAAAATCACAAAGTAAACAAAATATAAGGGGGAGGGTCCGTTTTGCACCCACTTCGCCCTCAACTGAGTAAAATGTATCAGCCCTTCTCTGGTTAAAAGCAACCAACTCTTTCAGAATCTCCTGGTGCAGAGTTTCTCAAAGTTCCAGTAATTGCGACTTCGGTACTCGTATAATAACCGTGTAAACAAGATGAAAATAACCAAGAACCTGGACCTTTCCCCTCCTGACTCGTGCCATCCACGCGGAGCAAGCACGGCGCTGTAACTTGTAAGCATGAATAAACTCCAACTTTGGAACTATTTCACAGAGATAGGCGAACAAGACGCGAACGCGTGTAAATTATGGAAAAGAGGAAGCAGCAGCAGCAGCAGAAGTCTCTAGCAAAAGAAAATGGCCTCCAAACGTCTACGAACTTCTGCGCGTCCCGTAACTCCCCATTCCATCTCGGAACAAATCAAACGAAATACGAAACTTCCTTGAACACGGTAGAAATTACAGCGAGAAAGTAAAGCCGAAGGGGACGATTTTTTCTCACGAGCCTTTACAATGAACGTTGCTTGTAACTGTAGTTTCCGAAATACGCCGCAATCAGCCGTTTCATTCCCAAGCATCCCGCTAAAGAAAGGAAGATGGAAATCGTAGAAGCAATGCAACTCTTATCAGCTATTAAATGGCTACAAAGGGAAACGAAAACCCTATCAGAACTGGAAATACAATGAATCGTATCTTTGCACAACCGCTACATAACAAGAATTTATCCCTACATCTATTACAATAATGAAAAGAGGTAATAGCTAACTGTTCCTTGCAAGTAAGTCGCTAAACCTGATTAAGTTCACAAGATGCACTTTACTATCGAGGAAGTAGGAAGTTAACATTACCTGCCTGAAATACTGGTTTATATTAAAATACGAAAAGTGCACATTTTAACAGTTCACCCTGAGAAAGATGGTTGAAAGAAATGTCTGGCTTCCGTCTCTTCCACAAGACTTTGATCGCGACGGACTCAGAAGAACGGAGGAAAGCAAAAACGGTCATCCAACATCGTAGACAAGTGGTTTTGAGACAGTGCCAAAAAGTACAAAAATATTTTAAAACATCCAAATAGTGAAAAACCTGAGGTAACAATGGATCCGTGGCAGATTTACAACCGACAAAATCCATGCTTCCAAGACTCGCTTAAGAGTGTATGGTAACCTTAAGGTTCTGCAGAGTGACATAAGGGGAAGGGGGTGATTGTACGCAGACAGAGAGGAGGCGCCGGGACCAGAGGTGACAGAGGTCAATGGAGGTGATTGAAGTGACGGTGGAGCCCCAAGCGGGCGTCTGGTAATTGATGCAGGAGGCATATCACCCAGCACAGTTCAAGAGGCCATGGACAAGGAAAAATAACTTGAGAATGGGAACAGGAGAAAGGAAAGGGTAACCAAACTCTGACCAAAACGAAGAAATCAAGGAGTGAAAAATGAAGCAGGAGGGTAGACGAGAAAGTGATATTAAATGTTACAAAAGACAAAACATAAGAATAATACATCCCGTCCAAAGGGAACGGAAAGGTAATTTGACTTCGGGTACAGGCAGCCACGACAAAATAATTCTGAGGCAGCACAAGTAGGCAACTGAATGTTGCGTTCGGTACACGAAATAAACGTAGTGACATTCCGTCAGCAAAATATTAGAAGTAAATAGGAGAAAAAAGGAGAAATCTAAAATAACTCTTCCAATGGCTGACTGAACAAGGACTGAAAACAATGGTAAGAAAAAATGGAAAAGACATCGTGTAAGTAATAGTAACGGTTCACGTAGACGGAATTATGGGAAAATAAGAACTCGCTTTTTCTTGGTAAATGGCGTATCCAAGCCTGAACATTATCGATCATCGCATACGGATGATTTCGTTTATTTAATATAAAAAAATACGGTTTATCTTCGCCCTCACGGCGGGGTAATATTCTTACTTTAATGCTCATAATTCAAACCCACAACACGTGATTGCGGGGTCAGCAGTCGCCCCAGAATCTACAATTTCTGGATCGGAAACCGTTGACTTTAACCGGAAACTTTAATTAGCTGTACCCCGCTAATAAAATGGGAGCATCATGGCCGTCTGGAAACAAGAAGCAAGATCATGAAAAGTGTTCAGTGGTGAGATGGGCTTTTCGGTTGAAAAGGAATGTTTCGGCGATGACTTAGGTCGGTAAAGAAACTCTGCAGGATTTTCTTCCTGAGACATGAAGGTGAAATCGCGAGGAATTGAGACAACGATCCTGCGGTACTAACACATTATGGAAGAAGTCGAAGGAAGTTGTGGTAGGACTAGCAAACATAAACCTGTATTTTGAAATGATCACGTTTACAGACTTGTCTATGGAATACACATCTCAACTGAAATGATTGAAGGCGTTGTCATTGCCAACAATACTATTTATTTCAATAAGAGCAGCTTTCGATAGCTTAGCCATCATCATCAGTTTTCTGATATAAGAAAAATTTAAACAAAATTAGAATTAACGTAGTTACATAATTTAAAAACATCTTAAGAAATGGAAGGGGAAGAATTAGAGAAAGAAAGAAGGGGCGGAGAGTTAGATCTTTTTGTAATATAGTAGTTTTAATCTAAGCAAGAAATGAATGAAATATACATATACAATTTTGAGAGAAAGCTGCTTTATTGAATAAATAGTATTGTTTGACAATGAAAACGCCTTCAATAATTTCAATTAAGTAAATGTCAACTATAACTCACCACTAAACCAATACACATCTCAACCGAAAAAATTCTCTTATGAGTCGAAACGTGTTTGTGACATTCAAACATAAGAGAAACGATCATTACTACGGGGAAGAAACTACGGGGAGTTGAGTGGTCAGAATTAGTGTGCGTTTGTTTAAGACATGAACAAGGAATATAATTCTCGATCCAAAGTTCCAGAGCTATGATGTCTGTTTGTGTTTGCAACGACGGAACTAATGCAAAATTAATAGAGATCTACACTACAGTTACGCAAGCGCAAAATAGCCCACAGTCAAGCTTTGACTAGCGCAGTTCTGGAGTTCAGCCATCCCGAAATACCGTGATATTTAGAGCTACCTTGAGGCATGTGCAGCGAATACAAAACTTTGTCCAAAGTTTCCCATTCTGCCAAGTCGCATTGTTTTTGGTTCACCGTGAGCGGAACGTATTACACAAATTATAATGTTGTTTGCGTTAAACCAAAGTAGAAAACTGTCAGTGAGACTAATCCAAAATGTTTAGTGCCAATTTGGGACCTGGATAAGTAATTTACAACTTTCTCCGAGGTCTCCATTACTCTCAAACCGCACTATTGAATATCCATCTTCGCTGGAACCAACGCTGGCCAATACAGTACTACTAACAAGTCTAGTGATGTCACCTAATGTTATATTTATCCTAATCCAAATTAGAATGATTTGACTTAAGTTTGTCTCAACAGCGATTGTTTATTATAGTAAGTCCGGCCTAAAAATTGTAATTCTGAGAGCCCTTTTGGGAGATAACATAGAAATTGCTTTGTCCATACACCAATAAAGCCAACAAACCGCATGGTCCCTATCAACAATTAAACTTCCCGATCAGATAACGTTAACCCCTTTGAAAACTCAGCAGGGACTAAGAATTAAGTAAATAGTACATAATTATCGAATTATATATCAATGTTGCTGCAAGGCCAGCCTGGATAGCCGAAGTCGTTAAGACCGTATCTTCCTCGGTTCGAAGGGACGCGGTTTCGAGCTCGGATGTTTGTGTGTGCTTGTGTTTTCCTTACGTGTAGGTTCCCTCTACAGTTATCCGAAGTGGTCACTACATGACCTATGTAGTTAGAAAGCGAACTTAAAAAAATAGTAATAGTAATGTTGCAGCAAGGTTAAACTAAAATGTCGTAACATTTAGGCGAGATGTGGGCAGAGCAACTGCTTCGTCCGAAGCTCCGCCTTGTTTCAGGTGCGGGGGCGGTGCCGTGCGGGAGCGGGGGCTCGGCTCAAGCAGCGGGCGGCGGCGACGGCGGCGGCGGTGGCCCAGCGGTCAAACCACGCAGCGGGGCTCGGAGCTCGGAGGCGTCGGCGTCGGGCGGTGGCAGCGCGGGGGTCGACGCACTCGGGCGAGAGGGGGCCGTGGGGGGGCGAGGGCCCTCTTGGCGTGCGGCGCGGCGAGGCGGTGCGGCGTTGCCGCTGCCTTTGCCCAGGTACGCGGGCGGGAACCCAGGGCTGGTTGGTTGGCTGGCTGGCTCCCGCGCTGAAGAGTCAGCCCGGGCGCTCGGGGCTGTCGTGAGGACCGTGGACGCGGGCCGGAGGGGGAAGAGGTCGGGTTTCAAACGCACGCGTTGCGGCCGGAGCGAGCACTCCGGGTGTGCCGCAAGGATGGTTTGTGGACCTTCGGTGGAGTGTGAAGCACTGGTGTGTAGGGCTGGGTCTCACGTGAAGCATGACCAAACTCTGGAGAGCTAATGATATTGAAAAGCTGAAAAAACCCACACGAAATCAATATTAAAATAAACAATGCCAATTGAATTTTTTTTTAAATGCTTTCAAATATTTGATTCTTTTGCTTAAAAATTATTGACTATCTCTTCAGTATATTGATTCAGTGGTGAGGTGTAGTTGACATTTACATAATTGGAATTATTGAAGGCGTTGTCATTGTCAACAATATTATTTATTTTACAATAATATTTAAAATTATGATTCTTTCTAACATATCATTATCTCTTCAGTAGTGATTCGAAGTATCTGCTTGGAGTATGAACACATCATTCACCCTATGCCACTCACTAGTTCCTAAATGTTTCATACTTCGTTTAACCAGAGAATTCAATTCAGTCAAACCCACAAATCGTCGTTAATTTAGTTATTCATACTTACTTAATAATCATTCGCACTTGTGCTTCATAAACAATACTCACATTTCTTTTCGTTTTCAATTGAATCGATGAAAATGCGTGTGAAGAAGGGGTGGTGCGTGCTTGAAATATTCCTTATCTCACCAAATATGACGCGAGCTCGCCAATATGTCTGACACGTATTCACGAGCCATAAAACTCCGTTCATTCTGTCACGTGCCTCCCCCCCCCTCCGATGCGTCGCAGACTTGGCAGGCAGAGACGGATCGGGTTGGGAGATACACACTTTTATTACGCTCAAGAAATTTCGGCAGACGGACCCAAGAATGTTATCTTAGACCCATCACATGGTTCAACGACATGCCAAGGAAAGGACGAACATGACGGACTTTGCCGTGAATTTGGCAAAACGTGTTATTATACACAGGCTAACAACAGGGCACGACCGTTTTGGGTTTCGTTTTGAACATATATATATATATATATATATATATATTTTATTGCATATTTTAATAATTCAAAGAACGTCATAATTGTTAACAATTAGTTTTAAAATGATGACGTCCACGATATTTTTAATTGAAAGACATGCAGCTTTCAGCTTAAAACAAATTGTAGGAATTAGCGTAATATTTTTTCCAATTTTCTTGCTATTAAATGCTATATTCAAATCAATTCAACGAAACGCTTGATCTGGCATAATAATGATCTGCCTGATTTAAGAGATTTTTTTAAAATTAACTTTCTGCCTGTTTGGCATAATATGCCTTTCAGGGGATTTAATATACACATAATACATTATTTTAGCCGAGTCATATTCAATTTTACATCAAACATCTTAATGTTGATCAGTACACTAGGTATGTTACTCAAGTAATAAAATAACTCCTTTATTCTTGAAAAAGATTTGAATCAACAGCGTTAGAGTGGTACTGCGTTTGCAAACACTAGTAAATAGAGTTTTTCAAATCAAAACATTTATGCAACCAGACGAAAAATTTAATGATAAAAGGTCACAATTACGAGGGTAGTAATTAAATATCATGCTTAAAAATGAATATAGAACCATTTACGATTATTATGCAAAATAAACATAACATGAGCTTTTTGCTATAAAATTATAAATGCAAAATCTACTCAAAAGTTTAGCCTTCGGGTCATCGCATCATCTGATTAAATGAAAGGGAAAATAACGGACACATCATAATTATCTATTTAAAATGCTGAAATAAGGAAATAAAAAATTAAAGTGATGAAATAGAATAACATTTTCGCATTTCGATGTTTTTAAAATTGCACCAATCATATTGCAAATAAAAATAATTAAAACTCTCTCGAGTGCAGGAGTAAATTATATTCCATACCAATCCACGCATAAAAATCAATTGAGTCCTTGCATCATGCCAGCTGATATTCAACTCACAATTGAATTACAAAACAAGTGCTAAAATTTCTGATGTCCGTTCATTAAAACGAGTAGGTCCAGTTACAAATTAAATCTGATTTTATGCCAAAAAACTCCGGTATAAATAATAATAATAATAATAATAATAATAATAATAATATAATAATAATAATAATAATAATAATAATAATAATAATAATAATAATAATGGTAACAAATGATGTAGATTGAGGGAGTGTAAAGATAACAATTGAAAGACGAAATGTAATGCATTCTGATAGCAATTTGAATTCTTGTCCTGTCTCTAAGATAACCAGACCCCTGTTTTTCGATGTACCTTCTATGAAAAGTGTTTCAAAAATGATATACTTTATGATAGATATATTTTTTCGAATCACACAGAATTTAGAATGAAATTGTTTGTTCACATTTTCAATTTTGTTTTTCACAAGTCAGTAGATTACATATATTTCTTTGTGATGTGAAGTGGATATTTAAAAATTACTCAAAATACTGTCAATGAAGGTGCTACTATAACACAAAACTTTATTGGGATAATGTATTCAATTGTTCGATTTATTTTAGGGTTTTTGCGAGGAATACTTAATGCGTTAAACTTGCGAGGAATACGTGCGTTAATCACGCACGATGTTACGCGTTGACTACGTTAATTAAAACTAAAGAATGTATGTAAATGCAACAAAAGTTCATTGAATAACAAAAAACAGAGAAACGTATTCTGGTAACTCAACCAGAATAACAGCAAATGTTCCGTGTCCCTGCTTGGAATCGATTTCACTTGCCTGGCAAGTTCCTTAGGTACCCAACTCTCCTCTAATATTCCTGTAGTAGATTTTCGGGAAGCTAAACATCGTGGTTCCAAGTCAGCATAATAAAGATATTTTTGTAGGATCTAAGATTCGGAAGTAAAAAGTACAAGAACAAGAAGAAGAAGAAGAAGAAGAAGAAGAAGAAGAAGAAGAAAAGAACAAGAACAAGAAGAACAAGAAGAGAAAAAGAAGAGCAAGAAAAAGAACAAGGAGGAGAACAAGAAAGACAATAAAAAGAACGACGAGAACAAGGGGAAGAAAAAGAAGAAGAAACGCACGTAAAAAGTGAACGCGGATTTCCATGCACTCGAGGGTCACTCGCCCCGAGTCCAAACCGCGGCAATAACACTCTCCCACACGCGTGGGCTGGCGGCAACGCGCGGCCGCCGCTGGGCCCAAAGGTGAAAGGGGCAACACGGAAGGCTCTGCGCGGCGCAGCGCTCCCAGCCGCCGGCTGTTTGCGGGCTGCGCACGAACCCGTCGGGGAACTCGGCTTCGCTGCGCCGAGCAGCCACCAGCCCCCTTGCTGCGCCGGCCGAGCCCACGAGCGCCGTGACGTCACTGCACCAAACAAACAAGACGACCTCCCCGAGGCGCTGCGAAGCGTTCACTTTTGTCTCCACGAAAGGAAAAACAATAGCAGTTCATGCAATTAGTTTATAAAGCTTAGCTTCGTTGCACGAGTGCATGTTTTGAAAACCAGGACGTTAAGAGCGAGTTTTCAGATTTGTACGAATGAATAAAGCAACATTATAAAGGAGAAGCTGCATACGTTATACTTTTGTAAAACAGCATTATAAATTTATAAGAGAATCAAACTTTCTTGTGACGTCTCTGGCATTCGACATTCGTGCGAGAAAACGGTGGTCGACTTTTCCGTTTCCCGCTATCTCCCCAAAGATTCTCTCGTTGCGATTGGCTGAACGTGTGATGACGCAGTCATTCCCGTCGTAAAATCTAATACGTCATCATTTGTGTCATAAAAGGCCGTTTTATAAACGATTTCTTGCATCAGGAAATGTCTGATATACAAAAAAAAAAATTGCGTTCGAGATGCTTCTGAATCGCGATTTCAACCGTACGAAGGTCGTTCGAGATTTTTCAGCACTCGTTGATTGACTGCATGATGAGTGATTCTCGGCGCTTACACTTCTCTCACTAGTCCAGTAAGTGTAGTGTATGTTTTTATCGCGGGAGGTGACGGTGAACTTCCGCCGCTGGATGGCGAGATCCAACGCCAACTTACATGCCGACTTGCGGGTACAGATATCTTTCACCGGCAGGTCCCACCAGATATCTCTCACCAGCAGGTCGTACCAGATATCTCTCACCGGCAGGTCCCACCAGATATCTCTCACCGGCAGGTCCCACCAGATATCCCTCACCGGCAGGTCCCACCAGATATCTCTCACCGGCAGGGCACCGCCCCGGCTGCGACTAGCTCTAAGCTCCCGACTCATGTTTATTTACTATATGGAATCATGCAACTAATAATTACGGACTACAAACACAAAAGTTACATAGTGATCTATAGAATAAGTCTTTCAATGTTAATTGTTTTACTTTCTATTCTATAGGTATCGTGATTCTTTAAGAAAATTATAATAAAATATATTTATCACAACACCGACTGGTCTCCTATAAGTGTGGTAGTGTAGTGTTTGTGAGTGTGAGGATAGGACAAGGAATACGAAGGAAAGATCGCGTGTGGTCCATGGTCCCTTTCTTTCAGAACTTCTCCAGCATTCATCTAGTGTTGATCGGAGAAACCACGGAAACCTACCGATTAGAGCAGCCGGCTTCTAGAATTCTCCTCCAGACAGCGGCTCAATTCGACCTAACTAGTATGTTACACGTCGATTAAAATGTTGATAATTGCTCAACTGTGACGCTGTCGTAAGGGAGCTTGAACGTCAATGCAATGACGTGACAATAGTGACGTTCAAGCTCCGGGCGTTACAACTCAGCAAGTGTCAATGGACTAAACGTTTTAATCGAAGAGTAGTGTCGAGAATCCTACCACAATCGGGAATCGAACCCTAGGACCTTCTAGTCAGTGGCACTCCAGTGACATCTGTCGACGCTCTGAGCCACATTTGCCGGTGAAAATCCCCTACATGAAATGTACTCACTATTTACCTTAAGACAATTCCACGTTTTCATTGTTGTTTTTGAAAAATTGAACCAACAATTCATTATTAGGTACACAAAAATTACAGGTTGACAAATTGAAAATGTCGCCATAACACCATTTGAGTTTGAACAAAACTTGCGCAATGGCGGCACCGTCAGAAAAAGGGACAGTTTTCAGCGCACTATTGTGACGTAGAGAGATGAGAGGGTGCAGATTGACGAATCAGCGCGCAATCATCGCCACGCAGCACTCTGCCGCCCCCTTCGCCGCCGGCGCTCGACCCCACCGCGCATGCGCGTGGCCTTGGGGCGAGCGTCTTCTGTTTATTCACTCCGCCCTCGGCCACCCAGCGCGCCACGTCTCCGCCCGCCCTTCCTCCTCAAGCAGGGCTTTCTTTGACGCAGGGAGCGCATTGAGTGGATGCGGTTCTGCTGTTTATTTGGGTTGGCGTTTATTTGGGCGCGGCGCTGGGTGTGTACAGTATGTCGGACCAGGCAGGTTTATGAAGAGATGAACTTAGGAGAAGAAAGAAACTTGTGTATTCAGTTTCCTAATATTTAGTGGCAGGGCAAGTGATGTCACTAGCTATGTAACATTTAGTGCAATGGCAATACTTTTTTTCGATATTAAATCTTTATCATCAGAAGATACGGACAGAAGTGATAATATAAGCGAAATTTTAATATATTTTGGATGAATATAATGAACAAACTAGAGATAATCTAAAACCAAATGGAAGACGGAAGGTTCCCATGTAATTCTTTCAATTGGACCTTAAGGTTTCATATCTTGTAGAAAATGACTCGATAAATATTGTGTCATTACGAATACGTGTGAGCATCAGAAATCAGGCTGTTTTCGGCAAGTTTCTTCTCTTTAAAGCTGCACAAGGGCCAACCGACAAAATCTTTGCCTCACCAAAAAAAAGAGAAATTCTGAGGAGTCCAAAAACATTACAATGTTTTTTCCTTCAACGACATTCCTTCAGAAATAACAAATGCATTCACGAGAAGCGAAATAAAACGATTTTGTGCTATCCTACTGTGTCAATTGTATTTCGCCCAACTGCTCTATTCCAACCCTATTATCAGTAAACGTTGATGACTATGTTTCATTGTTTTGATACTCCCGTGTGATGTTAAACCACTAAAAACTCGAACATGTGGATAAAAGCGATTTCCATATAATGCAAGAATACCAATAACTGCATTTGCTTCACAATTCAATAAACGAACAAATATTGCACATTTGACGCAAACCAAAGGCCATTTTACAGGCTTTATGCACATTTCTCTTCAGAAATACAAATATCGCTATTATATTGTGGTGTCTCTTCCAACATTTTGATAAAGCGCGAATTTAATTCACTAATCTAATGTTAAAGATCATTGGCGCGTTAGGAGGCCATCATCAGTGAGCCGGCGGCCATCGTGACGTTCATATTGTTTCAGTAAACTACGTCGAAACAAGGTAAATAACGAATGTGTATTTGCAACACGGACACCACTGGAACTATGTGCGAATCCGGATCCAATGCAACAACACCGGGAGCGGTAGCTCAGTAGATCAACTGATGACACTGCAGTGCCTCTGACCGGGAGGTCCTAGGTTCGAGTCCTGACGACGGTAGGATTTTCGACACAGCTTTCCAGCTAGGTCGAATTCAGTCGCTGTCTGCAGGAGAATTCTAGCGACCGGCTGCTCTGATTGGCAGTTTTCCGCGGTTTCTCCGATCAACCCCAGGCGAATGCCGGAGCAGTACCCTACCAAACGCGCCACGGACCAGTCCTTCCTCTTCCTTGTCCTATCCTCTACCCTTATACAATAACATGCACTACACTATCACATATTCCGGGAGATCGGTCGGGAAATTACAGCTTGTCCCGGCTGCGGCGGTGCCCCGCTAGTGGGAGAGTCCTGGTTACGGGGAAAGCCCACTAGCCGACGGTAGGTCGGCACCGGATCTCGCCATCCAGCGGGGGAAAGATCACCGCCATCCTAGAAATAACATGCACTACACTCACGGGACTAATGACCAAAGCAGTTGACGCGCCCGGAAACACGAAAAAATCAATCAACCAATCCAATGCAACAGCGTTCTCCTCGCTTCAGTGTGCGTTGACTCACGCCATCGTCATTCCAAAGGCGCGTTAAGTTTCGTTAGTCATGGGATCCCATCTCGGTAGTTGCATTTCCGGGCGCAGAATCAACGAACACGCAACGGCGATGAGGGTGGTCATTAGATGGGCTACGTAGATGGCCGTCGTAAAAAAGAACTATTTGAAGAAAGCATGAGCAACGATGAATGGTCACTGGTCAGGAAATGCCGATGACCCAACGCGGTTTATGAGCGAAGTTTTCACTCTAGAGACATTGTGGCGGAATGCGAAGACTCACGAATTTCGTGCATTTTTCCAGAAGTTTTTTCCCAGGCTTTAGTTGTTTAGGTCTCAGCATAGCTGTCTCCTCACGGCAGTAAATATTACGCATCAATCTCTATCTCTGTTTACTGAAATCTGAAAGTTATCGAATATTATAGAAAATAATATAAATTCCTTCAATTCTGAGATTTACATCACTGTCGATATACAAAATTTGTTGGATATACTGATATAAATGTATTTTAACTGGGCTTCATGAAACTTTAAGTATTATTTTCTTCAATAAACAAACCACAATTAAATACACAATAAAACATAGCAAACAACCTCCAATATTGAACATTGTTGTGACAAATTGTGTGACTGAATACTCTTGTGAGTCGCAAAACTTAACTCGTAAAATAGACATCACCTACACGAAACAATTTCCTCATGCCTACATTCAGCATAAGCAGGCTCGAAATGCGTTTCATCATTCTTTCACGTTTTTCTATTCATATTTCATAACATTCCAGACATGTTGCCGACGCCACACAACACTTAGGCTTTATGGACAAAAACAATTGGTTTAGGTGGCTGATACTTCATCTTCGCTTCACCATCTGATGCAGAAAGAGACAAAACGAACACTGGCAAACTGGGTCGATGAAATTTATGAATATTATAATATCAAGAAGAAAAAAGTAATCGCTTTTGAAACAAAGGGAAGCATCCTTGAGAAGCAAGTCAATCCACTTTATATAGACATAATGCATCGCAAATAAATCATTACAATGGGCGCACTTCCCTCTTGCCCATTCCACCGGCCGCCTGCTCCGCTAAACAATAACTCTCTATCGAAGTACAGCGCCGGGGAGATTGCTAATCGCTCGAGTGCGCCGACCGGGGCCTTTTGATCAGCTTACGAAGCGGAGCGCGCAGCCACCGAGCCCCCGCGCACTCCGAGAAGCTCCGGCGGCCCCGTCGCCCGCCCTCCAATAACTCTGCTCGCCCGCCTGCCGGCCCGCCCGCTGGCTCGCCCGCTCGCTCGCTCGTTCACTCGCCCGCCGGCTTGCCCGCCCGCTCGTCCCCTCTCCCGTTCGCTTGCACGCTCATTCGCTGGCTCGCTCGCTCGCTCGCTCGTTTGCATGCCCATTCGCTCGCTCGTTCGCTCGTTCGTTCGTTCGTTCGTTCGTTCGTTCGTCTTCTCGTTCGTTCGTTCGCTCGTTCGCGCGTTCGCTCGTCGTCGTCTTTTTTCCCCCCCCAGCCCGCCGGCGCCTGCTCGCTCCTCCCCCCCCCCCCCCCTCCCCTTGGCCTCTTCCCCCCGCCTATCCGCCCTTCGCCAATCCTCCCTTTGCCCATCCCTCGCTCACCCTTCCCCTCCCCTGCCGACACGACCGCTCGCCCTCTGCCGGCCCCTCCACCTCCCACACTGCTACCAGCTCCTCCTTCCACTTTTCGCCACCATTGCCCCCCCAGTACTCTCTCCTGCACAGCCAGCCAGCTCCTCAGTGCTCCACCGTCTCACACTAACATGCACTATAGTATCACACACGCCGGGAGACCGGTCGGGCTTAGAACTTCTCCCGGCTTGGGCGGTGTCACGCTGGTGGGAGACACATGGTTGGCAAAACCCCAGTCTACAGTAGGTCAACGCCGAATCTAGCCATCCAGCGGGGGAAAATCACCCCCCCCAATGATAAATCATGCACTACACTTACGGGAGTTGTGGTCTCACTAGTTGACGCACCTGGAATCAGTTATCAATGGAATACACGAAATACTTTGTTCGATGTATTTTGACTATCGATGTTTTAATTTCGGTCATCGGTTTGCCAACGTGGATGTTTTGTTGACGATGTCGCGCGACTAGACTCCACTCCGCCCCGCCCACTCGCCCGGCCCGAGGAGCCGGCGGCCGCGCGCGCGGCAACTAACAGAGGCCGCCCGGGGGAGGCAGGCGCCACCGCCGCCGCCGGCTCGTTTTATTGCCCGAACATGGCGTCATTATCGACCCGAGGTGTCCGAGCTACTCGCACGAAATCTTCCTGGGCTCTGCACTCAAACAGCTCGGCGCAACGTCTGTATGAACCTCTCGAAAAGCAAGCATGGGCGATGAAAATACATCCCAAGTGGAACCTTCTTCACTGCGGAAATATGTGGTCCACTTGCATACTGTAATGGGCTCTTGCCTTGCACATTAAATTCACGACGCAAAGACCTTGAAAATTGGGAGAAAACTTAATAAATACAATTTACTGTACAATGAGAAGTGAATATTAAAAACAGTTTTCAATTTTAAAACATAAAATAGAGAATTCAGAATTATTGATCGATGGTTAGTCAGTCCCTACTTAACAAAAATATAAAGGTTCTAAACATTAGGAAAAAAAAAAAAGAATGGGTTTTAGACATCTTGAATTAGGCTTTAAATAGAAAAATATCTGAACTCGGGTTTTCGTAAATACACTATCATCCGCTGCCTAATTGAAACATTGCATTTTCAAGTATTTATGGATACATCTTATATCCTTTTAAGCGTACTCTATTGTTTAATGCAGGACTATCCTTACACAATAACAAATAACTATGACAATAAATTCGATTAGGCTAGAAGTAAAACTTAACACGATTACAAACATGCACTTATTGTAGAAATTTCAAATATTTAATAATAATTCAAAAATTGAGCATATACTTACAAATATGAATACTGTAAGTGACTGGTATTTAGACATTCTACTAATATCAAAAAACAGTTCCCCAAACTCTTTCAAATGCTCGAAGAAACCCTGTCAACAAACCGGAAGACATGTGGCGCCATACTCCACCCGCGTAGTTTTATTACCAGAAACATCGCAACGATTGCGCGAAAACATCTCTTCAACGGAACCCAACTCGTTTCTTTCCCACTGCGCTTACGAAAGCCACCCGAAATTCCTATCTCGTGTTTAATAACCCTTACAGCGTGACCTGGGCCACTCAAAATCGAATTATAATGACCATAGCTCACGGCCTTTCCACTAAATATCCTCACGCTAATGTTTCAAAGCGCTATCTCCCTCGTCCAAGCCGTGGCCCCCGCCCCGCCGCCCATCGCCCCGCGTCGCCCGGGGGGCGTCTGGCAAGCGCTGCCAGCCCTCCCCCCCTGACGTCGAGCATTTCTGCCGCTCTGAACCGCCCGGTTGCAATGAATTCCTCTGGAAGAGCTCTCGCCCCGTTGCAAGCCGCCCACAGTGGTGAAGGAGCACTGCTTCGGAAACCTTACTTCGGTGATTCAATTCATACAGTAAGCGGTGGATTTTCGAGACGGTGCAAAATCCTCAGGATACTATGTCACGAATGAATCATGTAAAAGAACCCTTGCGACTCAAAAATCAGTCAGGCGAACATGAGGTGCCATATTTGGGAATGTTCGAACATTACAGTTCATGATGGGGGTAGGCAGTGGACAAATTTTCAGAGCAACGACATTAAAGAACAATAAGAACAACACGGAGAGGCCATCCGTCAGGACGAACAGTTGCAAAGCGTGAGGAAAGCGAACTCCTAAGCAGCTGCTCCAAATGAAGAAATTTTTCAAACCTGAGATTTCCAAAAGTAGTTACTATGTAGTTAAGATCTTCAGCACCATAGAAATTGATCGGCTGAATACGAGTATCACAAAACATCTACTGAAACGGCATTCACATGTTGAAATAAAGTTTTCATCGGCAGATTTATTTTCGATTTGCTTAGAAAATCATATGTCTAATTCAGAAAATCCCATTTTTAAATGTTTCCTTTCCACAAATTTACAATGAAATTTATGAAAGGCAGTAATAGTCAAAGTGTATCCCACCAACCGACCACGTCACAACACAGCGATGAACTATCGAAGTCCTATCCGATCATCTACCACTTTTCATTAACAAGTGCAGCGCGGTGGCAAATTCTCGAAACAGTACGGGCCATCGACGTCTACGGCATCTCGAAGGTCTTGCGCGAGTGACACCTTTTCACACTGCTCTCATCTCCCCCCCCCCGTTTTGCCATACCTCCCAACACCCGTCTCACTATCCACCCAACACAGCACAATCTTCCGCCCCACACCGCCAACACCCCACTCAGGCTAGCCATTTGCTCCGCTGCGATTGGTTGGTTGTTAGTGATTCCGAGCACGTCAACTACTGAGGTCATTAGTCCTATAAGGGTAGTACATTTTTTTTCTCGGGAGGCGGCGGTAATCTTCCCCCGCTGGATGGCGAGATCCGGCGCTGACCTACCGTCGGCTAGCGGGGTTTCTCTAACCAGGTATCTCCCACCAGCGGGGCAACGCCCCAGCCGGGAGAAGCTCCAAGCTCCCGACAGGTCTTCCGGAATATGTGGTAGTGTAGTGCATGTTAGTGTAAGTGTGTGTGAGGAGAGAGGATAGGACAAGGAAGAGGAAGGAAACAAAGCGCGCGGTCCGTGGCCCGTTTGTTAGGGTACTGCTCCGGCATTCCCCTGGTGTTAATCGGAGAAATCATGCAAAACTACCGACCAGAGCAACCGGCCTCAAGAATCCCCTCCACACCGCGACCAATTTCCCCCAAAAACCCCCCCCAACCTCTCCTGACATCCACATCGTAGTCCCCCCACCCCCCCCCCCTATTCCTCCCACCACCTCCGCTCTTTCTCCACCATTCCCCAACTCCGCCAACCCCGCTCTTACCGTCTCCACGGCAGGTACCGCTCCCACCTCCCCGCCTCTTAACTCCGCCTCCTCAGTCGCGCCTACTTCTCGCGCTATCATCTCCACCCCGTAGAAATAATTTTGGCCCACAGTCAGTGCTTGTGCTAATAATGCCACTCCCCCTATCGTCAACTCCACGAAGATTCGAAACCATCTCCCCGCTCCTGACCTGTCCGAGTCTCACGCTACCTCTACCCTTATCGCTCTAAACCGGGCCCGACGTTCATCATCCCTCTTACCTCCACCGTCTCCGCTACTGTTTACCTTTCTCCGATCAGCACCAGGTGAATGCCGGAGCAGTACCTTACCATACGGGCCACGGACCGCGCGCGATCTGTCCTTCCCATTCCTTGTCCTATCCTCTCCCCTTACACACACACACACACACACACACACACACTTACACCAACATGCACTACACTAACGCATATCCGGTCCATTCCCGACCGGAGACCGGTCGGGAACTTAGAGCTTGTCCCGGCAGGGGCGGTGCCCTGCTGGTGGGAAAGTCCTGGTAAGGGGGAAATCCCACTAGCCGACGGTAAGTCGGCGCCGGATCTCGCCATCCAGTGGGAGAAGATCACCGCCATCTCCCGAGAAAAAAAACATGCACTACACCAACGGGACTAAATCACCAGAGCAGTTGACGCGCCCGGAAACACGAAAAAATCAATCAATCAAACAATCTCGTTTACCTCGGTTTGTGTTCCCTCTCTCCGCAACTCACACAGCACCCACCGCGCCCTCATCGTCCCCGTCAAACCAAACCAGTCCTCACCTCTTCCTCCGGCCCCTTTCGTCCTCATCGTCTTTTATGATAACGCTACCCTTATCCCCGTGGCCCCGCCTCCACCGCTGCCGCCACCACAACCGCCTCGCCCCGTCCACTCCCACCACCGTCCGCCGCCGTTTGCATCGGGCTATTTGTCGGGCGCTGCTGAACCCGCAATTATTTCGTATCACTGCTTCGCCGCCGCCAGAGGGCCGCCCAGGGCGAGGGCGACTTCGATCGCTTGGGGCGGGGGCGGCGGCGGCTGCTGGGTCGGCGCCAACAGGCTTCGCCCGGCCGACCGGCCGTGGCCGCCGCGCCAACGCGCCCGGCGCCATCCCCCCCCCGCTCCCCCCGCCCGATGCTGCCTCGTCATCGCGCTTTCGGCTCTCGCGAATCCCAATCCGCCCGCATCGCAGCCGAAGGCCCCGGCGTTTGGCCTAGAGCAGCGTTGCCCGGCCCTCCGCAATGCACGGAACTCTTGCATGTCTTGCAAAAATAAAGACTTCGCACCAGGTTTTTATGATTGATTTTTTTGTTTCCGGGCGCGTCAACTGCTTTGGTCATTACACCTGTTAGTGTTGTGTATGTTTTTTTTCTCGGGAGATGGCGGTGATCTTCCCCCGCTGGATGGCGAGATCCGGCGCCGACCTACCGTCGGCTAGTGGGGTTTCCCCCTAACTAGGACTCTCCCAGTAGCACCGCCCACCGGACAAGCTCTAAACTCCGACCGGTCTCCCGGAATATGTCGTAGCCCCAAGTGCAGTAGTGTAAGTGTGTGTAAGGGGAGAGGATAGACAAGAAAGATCGCGCGTGGTCCGTGGCCCGTAGGTAGAGTATTGCCCCGGCATTCGCCTGGTGTTGTCGGAGAAACCACGGAAAACTACCGATCAGAGCAGCCGGCCGCTAGAATTCTTCTCCAGACACGACTGAATCCGACCTAGCTGAAAAGCTAGTGTCGAAAATCCTGCCGCCGTCAGGACTCGAACCTAGAACCTCCCGGTCAGAGGCGCGGCAGTGACATCAATTGATGCACTGAGCTACCTCTCCCGGTTCGCACCTGGTATACATTACGATACATTACGGTGATTTATGGATTATTTCGTATTTCCGAGCGCGTCAACTCAGGTCATGTCTCGTAAGTGTAGTGCATGTTTGCTCGGGAGGTGGCGGTGATCTTCCCCCGATGAATGGTGACATCTGGTGCCGACCTACACGTTGGCTACCGAAGTTTTTCCTAGCCAGGTATCTCCTACCTGCGAGGAGCCGCCTCAGCGGGGACCAATTCTAAGCTACCGATATGTCTCCTGACATGAGTAATAGTGTAGTGCATGTAAGTGTGTGGGGGTGTGTACGTTGGGGTGAGGATACGACAAGGAAAGAAAGGAAATCCCGCGATGTCCGTAACTCGTCTCTTTCGGCACTCGGGTTTTTGCTTGGCGTTCATCGGAGAAACAATGGGCAAACTACCTTTCAGAGCAGCTGGCCCCCAGAATTCTCTTCTAGACAGCGGCTGAGTTCGACCTAGCTATGCAGCTGCCACCGTCGGAACTCGAGCCCTACGCCTTGCCGATCACAGGCACTGCAGTGACTATTTGATTCGCTGATCTACTTAAACCGATACAATACGGTTTGAGAAATAACACTCGCGAAATATTACGTGGTTTCCGTTTATAGTGTTCATGTGTTGTAAGCATTGTGTTAATACGCTCCTTGATGTTACGTAAGAAATGCAAAACTTTAACTTTCATTATGATCATCAGTCCTAGACCTCTTGATTGGATATTGATAGCTTGATCGAATGATGGTGGAGCAATGATGGAATGAAATGTGGTGGGGGCGGGAGAACCTTGTGAAAACCAGCCGCGAACCCGCATTGACCGCAACAAATTCCATAAGATTCGATGAGATCTGAATCCCGGTACCCAGAAATGGAAAGCGAGCGGTCTGATGACAATATGGGACATCACCATAGTAAAAGCAGTATAATATTTTGAATATTAACATATCGAGTTTTATTGCAATCTGCTGATCCTACGACACTGAAAGGCGCTAATGATTGAAGTAATGTTTTGTATTGTGTTTTTCTTCTTGTTTTCTGGACGACGTCACCTTTAACGTTTTGTTCGATTTCCCCACAAAAGCTTGTAAGTCAATTCTTGTTATCCTCCGACTCTTTGAGAAAATATTTGGAGAATTGCTTCAGTAAAATATCAACTGCGGACCAACAGTAGATCTCACTCCTCATGCCGCGAAACATTGTACTGTCAAACATTGACAGAGACGCTTGAAAGCAAATGTGGACGTGATAGGTGACAGGATGCATTCCTGCAGCCCCTAGTGACAGTCCAGAAAAACATCGTTTTTTTTTCACATTTTTACCTATTTGCTTCGACCTCTCCTATATTTATTTGATGTAATATTACTTTATTTTAAGTTTAAAGCATATCACACTCTCTCAGAACGGTGATTTTCTGCTGGTCGTGTTTGTTCACCTCTGACGGATCGCATTGTGGGTAAACCACAGCTGACTGCAACAACTGTTGGGTCGAAAGATTCTAAGTGTAATAAAATAAAATATAATAATTTGTGTAAACATTCATTCTGTGACCGTAGCATTCTGCAACATTAAACAGCGCTCTAGAAATTTGTTCTACATATCTGTCCTTGTTTCAGATTCCGTTTCCGAGAATCAGATGAAACAACTTTCTGCAAACAAGAAAAAACATGAAACATCCTTTCAAAGGTTCATATCATATTTAATTTGCGACACATTTTATAAACCGAGTGGATTCTATTAGCTCTGCTCGTTATCTTTCTTATGAAATATCATTTAAAAGAAGAAAAACTCTATCAGCAGTGTTCAATTGACAGATACAAAGTAAAGGAAAACTAATATTTATTGAAGATACAACTGATTAATTCTGTAATTCATTTCCTAATTCGAAGCATAATTCAAAACTCACTATGCTTAGTAACGTTTTATATTAAGAACAAAGACTTGCTTAAATTACAAAATAAAATACAACTTCGAATTTCTCAACTCTTTTTAAAAAACAGTTTACTTGAAAACATATTTCACGTAAAATGAGTATAGAATTTTTGTATGAATATTATTTTTTCGATATCCCTCTTGCTTACTTTGGTAAGTAGCTCCGAAAGGATAATCCATGCATGGAAGAATATTCCAGCTTGTTGAGTAATTCCCGTAGCACCATCCATTTTTTAGCATTCATTTCTACACCGCCATTGTATCCTAGTAACTAATGTCTTAACAGAACTGTAATTTCATCTAGAGTTTTAACACACATTCACTATAAAAAACTCTTTTTACCATGTTTAAAAATAACTAAATGAAACCTCACCTTCAGTTTTGTAAATTCAACACCCTCAACGTCACTATCCTTTTCCATCAACCACCATGAAAACGTTTCCATCCGTCTCACACCCCACCATCCGCCACGTGGCTTCCGCACCGCCTAATCCCGCTCCATCCATCCACAGCCTCGGCGCGGGGCTTCTCTCCGCTCCATTTGGCCTCGCGGAGGGCCTCCGCAGCCCCGCGCTCCGACGCGGCCACACCGCCCGTTACGGCAATGGCAACCCCGGCCGCGCCCCGCTCTTCCGCGTTTCCGCTGGCAAACACTGCAATAACCTGCCAGCCCCGCTCGATCCTCCGGCACGCCACCCCACTCCGCCACAGCTCACCCCCCGGACCCTTTCGTCCACTCGTCCGTTCCGTTCGCCCGAAACTCTCGACCCTCTCATACGTTCCCATCTCGCTCATCCCACTCTCCTGCCTCACTCCCCCTCACTCGTGCATTCACTCCGTCTCCTTCACTCGCCAGCCTCGCTCCGTCCTCCACTCGCCCGCCTCCACTCGCCCGCCTCCACTCCGCCTCCACTCGTCCGCCTCCACCCGCCCCCTCCCGCCTCCACTTACCGCCTCCACTTATCCGCCTCCACTTATCCGCCTCCACTTATCCGCCACCACTCGCCTGCCTCACTCCCCCGCCTCATTGGCCTACCTCACTTGCCCACTTCACTCGCCCACTTCACTCCCTTCCCTCCTCACCCGCCCACCCACTCGCCCCCTCCACCGCCTCGACTTTCCGCGTGTCCTCAGCCAGCATTTATTTACTCCTAAATGGCAGCCGCCCGTCCCGCCCCCCGGCTGCCCCCGCCGCAGCCGGAAGCACCGATAAAGCGCGGTTTATGGGCCGGAGGATCCTTCCCCGCTGACGCCGCCGTCGCGTCGGGTCTGATTCCGCAGACAACAGCTCCACGAGGCGCGACTTCTAGGAAAACAGAGCGCGTTTTTCATCCAGCTCGCGTTGAGGCCCTGTCAGCGGGCGAGACAGCGGGGAGTTTCTGTGTACTTTTGAAACCCGTGTGAAACCAACAGGGATTTTAAAGGCCATTGTTCATACTGACAATATCTAAAATTTAGATACAATGCTGATGTATACTTGCAGTGTTGTAAATACATGCATATTCTAATAATTCCTTACAATCTAACCGTATCGTGTTAGCACTACTGAAACACAGTCGCGTTCGGGAAAAGCTTTTGAATCTTGTTCTGAAATCACCTAGAGGTCATCTTACCTGAAAGATATTTTAGATGCACTGTAAGCCTGAGCCTTTGTCTGCATTGTTCATTGTTACGTTGACTTCATACAACCTAAATACACATTGAAACAAATTTTGAAGAATGTCCTGTATGTAAGACAAATTTTGATGAATGTCATATATGTGAGATGTTAAAAATGTTTAATAGTTGCTTTTTAAGTTTTATTTATTTAATAACTTTTATTTTTGCTCTATCCCTCCCTCTGTTCCAGGTTTCCGGACTACGCAAAATAGAGTGTAGTCATTTCGCTAACTGACATGATACTGGATAAGAGTACCTGACACGTGAATATTGAACGTATGGTCAGAGAAAGTAAAATTAATTTGCATAACACAGATGATTCTCTGAACGCGTCTAAAACCCATCGTGTAATAACCTTGAAGACTTGTCAATGATTGTTGATTAGAATTACGACACCATTCCGAGGCTTTTCTAAGGAAACTACAATCTTCATAATTTAGACAGCCGTGAAAATAATTCGTCGGGTTCAGTTACTTCGAAGAAATGTTAACTTCCACCGTGTGACCCAACTCTTGAATTAACCACCCAACAGAACTGAAAACGGACACAACGAGAAATCCACTCAAGATTCCTGGTCGCGGTCAACAGCGCTTATGCATAATGAGCTTTCAAAAAATTCGCTACGAACAATTAAAACTCAAATGCATCTTTTACAGTTGCAGAAAGCAATCAAGAGCGTAAACAACGGTACAGTTTATACAAAAGAATTCGTGGCTCGGCGAAAGACCATCAGCCGCTCGCGAGGCATGCCCCACTTGAGGGGCAGTGCCCCAGGCGGATGCAGGTGCAGCACTCAAGCCCCGCTACCACCACACAGTGGGGCGAAAAGGCACCACATTTGTACAAAAGGTGGAGGTCGCCGCGCCCGAGCGAGCAGGGGCATTGTTGGAGCTATCTGGTAGCAATGTCTCACGACAAGTTTTTTCTGAGAATATTCACTAAATCATTAATATTCAATGTTTGTTTTAAAAAAAAATGTTTTATTCAAGCAGTGGAGAAATAATTTTACAGGTTTGAATGGAAAGGGTAACAATACAGCCTAGGAAAAAAATAATTTTTTTGACCCAATAACATTGTATGTGAAAAATATCCACAAAGAATTCATATAATTTTTGTACATTTGCATTACTTTTTAGTATGTGTTAAGTGACAAGTATATGGATGTCATCTTCATTCTCAAGTGGAAGGGAAACAATAGCTTTCAAACTTCATAACGAAAAACTTTAGAACTATATATTTTTCTTTAAATGCGTTAAATATTTTTCATAGAGTATTTTCCTGTATTATGTCCGTACTGTCTTGTGTCTTTTCCCCTACATTTGCGGCCCAGCGGGGACCGTTACGTGTCCGGAAGTCGTCGGCGCCTGGCGAAGTGGGGGCCACAAAGGAAGCGGGAAGCAGTCGCCGGTCAGCTGGCGAGTGGCCGAAATACGTCAAGCGCCTTCAAGCCAGTTCTGCCCCGTTTGGCGCTCGCGGAGGAGAACAAAGGAAGGCAGGGGCCTCCGCCACCCGCTCGGAAGCCTCTGCACACGGAATGACGTTCGCTTCGCGCAAGAGGACCAGCGAGCGATGGAAGTTGGGGATTGAAGGATGGATGGATGATTGATTGATGTTGGAAGGATCGATCGATAGGTGAATCGATTAATGGATGTTCCGTCGATGGAGGATCAATTGATTAACGAAAGAATCGATGGTCGATAGATGAATGATCGGTCGATAGATGGGTGATCGATCGATGGATGGGTGAATGGATTTGATTAATTCCAATTGATCGATAGAAGAATGGATGGATCTGTAGAATGATGGGTCGACGTATGTATGGACGGATAGTTTCGTGAAAGTTTTTTGGTTGGAGGGTAGGTCAATCGGTCAGAGTATTGGTTGGTAGTTGTGTCGCCAGGCTGGTTGAATGGTTTGTCTGGTAGGAGTAATTATTTTGGTTAGTGGGTACATGTGTGAATTAGTTCTGGATCTGTGAATCAAACGGCGATCCATCAATTACTTCGGGAGGAAATGGAGCTCCTGCAGCTCCGGAACACTTTCCGACTCGCATGATATGAGGGAAACTCTCGATATCAAAAATAGTCATTCTTGTGGACAAAACAGGGAACTAAGCATAACTAAATAAAAATGAAAATAAGATGAAAACAAGTGAGCAAATAAATAACGAAAACATTTAATACGCTGAAGAACCAAAAACAGCGTTGGTACTAACGCTCTCACGAATAATATTAAGAGGATTGCCACGGTTTTTATAACACGTCTACATCACTGACTTCTCAGCAGTCTGCGCCTTCTCGCAAAATTCGGCCACCGGCGCTGAACATCACACGAGCGTATCGCTTCGTAAAATAAATAAACTTCTAGTGAAACGTTTTTCCATCAGGTTTAAGGGAGAACACATGCGCGCGCATTTTAATGTAATTGTCATTAGTGGCCAAGCTCTGGGAAAAAAAATATCCAAGAAGGAACATTAACTTAACAGGGTAACTTCCAACAAACAGAATGAAGGAGAGCAGAAGTACATTAAGGCAGAAAGAAACAGCGAGACTAAAATATTACAATGATCAACTTTTTCGTTTTACATTAGGAGAAGCACAAAGGGCGCGGGGGAGGGGTTGCCAGTCACGTGGGAATTTCGCCCGGTCGTCCAACTTCTTAAGAAACTTTCCCCCGGAATCCATATTCTCCCCGGAGTTTGATTAGTTCCGCAAGAGTTTCCGATATCGATGAGTCGTCTGAGGAAGAAAGATACAGCGAAAAGAGTGCTCTCGTCGTGACAAAGGATGAAAAATTACCAAACAGCCGGGAGGGCCTTGAGATGATGGATGGACGAATATACACGTGGCAGAAACGACTTCTCGATCTACGGAAATAGGCATTTGTTTCCAGGTATACAACTTCATTAGAAGAAAGGAGCTTTTTCATTTTTTGTCACACTAACACAATTCATTTTGAAAAATATAATCAATTGGTCGGGATTACATTTTCTTTTCTTTATACAAATACAAGAAAATGAAAATTAATTTGTTATAAAATTATAACTTACGTACATGTGTTGTTAATTACTTTCTTTCAACTATTGAGTAAAATGAATACAAAGATTCAAGGTAAGGTAGGATAAGTATATACGGCACTAGAAGCTTCCTTAATTGCTTGGGTAATATTTGCAATACAATATAAGCAATAAAAATAAAAGAATTTAGATAACTGCAAAATAATTATATTATCAGATGCTATAAGAAATTTAAAATAATACCTGATAAAAAGAAGTGGAAACTAAACAAATAATTAATCGACCTAAAACTCACCTTAGCAAGGCTGGAATCGTCAAGGGTGGAATGGGGAGATAAACGAATCATCAGAACTCACCTGTGAACAAACAAAAAATGAATATTAAAACAAATCCACATCATAAATAAATAAATAAATAATAAATAAATAAATAAAGGAGCTGATGCGACGGATATATAATAAATGAGCAGAAGTTGTAGGTGCAAAGACGAAGATGTGAGAACTTATAAGAGCAGGAGAGCGCCAAGAGAAAGGAAGCACATGGCTGTGACTAGAGCCGAAACACACATGAATTTTTAGAAGGCTAAGCCCTCGTGTTCCCCACTTAACCCGTCCAAGGCAACGCCTTCTTCGAACGGCCGGCCTGGACCTGTTTTTTTAATATACATTTATTGTTCAATTGATTGTTACATCGTTCAGTATAATTACGCTTTCACATGTTTTTCAACTGGCTTAGAGCTAACTTAATCTAAAACTAAATCTAATCTATCTCCTACTCAGGTGTAGGATGCTCACTGAGCACCTACGCTCATTTTACATTGGAACAAATTTGCAAGACGGCATGTACAGGATGTCTATAACGGATTCGGGTCGGAAAATCGTTGTAAGTGGCTAGGTTGTAATGGAATTTATGGAGGCTATATTTGAACAGACGTTGTTCGAGAGATGCGCAATGTGGTGCTTGATGGATTGTTCTCTATAGAGTTGATCATTAGAAGTGACTAGAGCCGAAACCCTGCCACACGTAAGGACTTTTAGAAGGCCTTGTTCCCAGTTCCCCGTTCGAGGCAACGCCTTCGTGGGGCGGCCGGGCTGGGCCTGGTGTGGGCGACTAGGCGGCTGGCTGGCCGGCCTGGGCTGCGCGGCGTCCCACGCCCTGCACCGCTGCGCCCAACGTCGGGCGCCGCCGCGCCGCGCACGGCTGAGTCAGCAGCGCTCCGCGCACGTGGGCGTCGCCCGGCACAGGCGGGTGGCACAACGGCTACGAGCGGGGTGAGCGCTGTGTAAGCGGCGGAGTTGTCGGTGGAGGCAGTAAAAAGTGGTGGGGTGGGGGCGGGTAGTATTAGGACGATAGTGGCAGTATTAGTGGGGGTGTGGTTGCGGTATTAGGGCGATGAAGGTTGGGGGGTCTATTAGCGACGATGGAGGTTCTATTACCGATGATGGTGGCTCTATTAGCGATGATGGTGGCTATATTAGCGACGATAGAGGCTCTATTAGCGGCGATGGTGGTCTATTAACGCGGTGGTGGCGTATTAGTGACGGTGGTGGCTCTATTGTGACAATGGGGCCTATTATGGTGGTCCTATTAGCGACGATGGTGGCTCTATTAGCGACGATGGTGGCTCTATTAGCGACGATGGTGGCTCTATTAGCGACGATGGTGGCTCTATTAGCGTCGGTGTTGTCAGTATTAGTGGGGTTGGTTGGTGGCGTGGTGGCAGTTTTAACGGCGGTAGTGGCAGTTTAGTGGTGGTGCAGGCAGTACTCGTGGAGGCACGATGCAACGAAAGGGGCGGCGATGGCGGCGGTACCAGCGGTTGGAATAGCGGTGTTAGCGGCAACGGGGAGGTGCTGCGGAGACGGAGGTGGTGGCGGAGTCGGTGGAGGTGGCGACAAGAACCGGAGTGGAGCCCAACGCTGCGTGTTAGCTGCTGCAGCCGCATACGTTCTCACGCTGGCTGTGTTACCTTCACAGCACTGGAGCCGCACTACCCGAGCCCTGCCCACCTACCGGTCGAAAGTTAAATTTAAGTGACTCCGCAACATGCAACTTCTACATCATTCGATATTGTCAACACTGAATTTAAAAAATTTACGTAATTAATTTTAATATTACTCATACATCCTCTTTAACAAATACTTAGATGTATAATCTGCAATCCCAAGTTTTCTGTACACTGCCTTTGAAACTATTTGTATGCTAATGTCATAATTATCACGTGTTATGAATGTCAGCTTGACGAAAATTTACTGCGACTGGAATTCTATCATGAATGCTATTTGGCAATCCACGCAGGCCAGTTGCAAAGAACTACATGATATAACGGATGTAATGAATTTGCGTGGTTATCGGGTTTGACTGTGAAACACTTATGGCAATGCTGATGAGGTGCTGTTGTCATTATTTAAGGATGAAACGTGAGACTGTGTGAGACGCTTGCGAATAAAAATGTGATGACACCAGATTTACACGAAGTACCAGCATTTCCTACTTAAGGAAATTCCCAATCATCGTGCGGAATCGTTACTAAGATCTCGTAAGGAGGACTGAGAGGATTTTATTTACTCTTTGTAATATTAAAATCCTTCTTCACATCCAAGATGAAACTGTATCGGCACTAGTATTTCCTAATATGCTCGACAAGTGTAAGTGCTTTCCCCTTTGAAGTGGTTCTCTCAAGGTCCTCCTAAGTCAGGCTATGCACCGAGAGCCGGAAATCCAATCCTGATGAAATTCACTGGTCCGCAGGAAGGAGGGGCGTTGGAAGGCCAACGAAAGAAAGAAAGTGAACTAGGTCTGATGAACTGTAAACAAAGCAATTCAGCGAATGGGAACCCTTTTGTTACGATGTGTATCGAGACATGGATCTGGGGCCATCCAAGTCGAAAACGACGTGTTCTTCCGTCCTCACATTTATAGAATCACAAGTTGTTTTTATTCATAGTGATTTCGGTAGGGTTATAAACTGTTCTTCCAACGTTTTAAATCTCTAGGCATGATTTTGAAATTCTATCGTGAATGTTCCAGTTTAAGAAGTACTTTATAGTTTTAGACTCTTTTACTTACAGCCTCGCCTTAATTCCGCCGTTATGTTGGTATTCTGACTCCATGTTCACACGTTAAGCTTCTATTGTCATTTTCTTTAGGAGAGAAAATTATTCTACAAAGTTGTTAAACGGCACACACTTTAGCTAATATGACACCGATGTAAGGACAGCAACGTATTTTTTCATAGTTATTTGATTTTAAAAAAACTTAGGATTTTGGAAGTGCAATATAATATCAACATATGATTTTTCAGTTTAAAAAGTTTGTTCTTATGAACACATGCATTTAATCGCGTTCCATTATGTTATTTTGAATGTATACCACACCACTTCTTTTCGATCTCCAATACACGTAGGAATTGCAATGTCATTTTCCGATTTGATCACGATGACTACACGGCATCATAAATGCTACTCATTATGAAAGGATCGTCCATCTTCTGCCACATACAATCCTCCGTCCATAAAAGTAATCAACGTAAGGAAACACATGATCAAAGTCTGAATCATAATGCCGTATCTTCCCTTCCGGGAAGACCCATTTGTCGCAGAGAAGACTTCCAGAGTACATAAGTGATTCAATATCGTACCAAGGACACACATTCCGCTCCGTATCACGGTGACTAAGGCGAACAAAGAAATGTGGGCGAGAGATACGTTTCTGCGACACAGCATATTAACTAATAACACGTAGAAGGTACAATTCACTTACTTGATGAGTCATATCGAACTCGATTTTACCAAAAAAAGTATAAAAATGACAAAATTATACATTTATATTACAAGTAACAACTTATGGCTCTATTTTAGCACAGTGGATAACCAAATTTGCGAACTTCCGTCGAATATATTAAAAATGTTTATAGACAATCTGAAAATGATTATTGTAACGAATATTGCGTCATCCGCCAGCGCCACCCCGAGCCTGTGATCGCGGGTTTGCCGGCGCTACCACGAGCTAGAAACGTAACAGTATCAATTCGGCTGAAGCGAAAGCTCAGTACGTGGCCATCAAACTTAAGGGACAAGATCAGAGAATAAAAATGCTTGAGAAAAATCCCGAGAGAAATAGTGACTCCCATCTCACGACATCTCTATTGCACATCACAACTTATGTGTTTCTTAGAAAGTAAATCGGAGAGTGGTAGTGAATACAACCGCCAAAGAATTGGGGGAGAAAGAGGAGGCATGATGAATACAAAGTGAAAGAAGAAAGGAGGAGTCGAAGGAGGAACAAAAAGAGGCAGAGAAAGATGAAGAGTAAAATCAGGACGAGGTGAAGGAATACGGAGAAGAAAGAAAATTGTGGAGGACAAAGAGGAATAGGAGGAGGAAGATATTAAAAAGAAATTATTGAGGAAGTGAAGGAAAGATGGGAAAAAGGCACTTCCGAATACAGAATGTACCCAAGCCCAAATAAACCAATTTTGTTCGTTACAAGCCCCACCTGTCCCACTGTGCTCCCCGAAAAGGCGAGCGCCTGGCCCTCCAGCGCGGAGAGTTGATTGATTGATTCATTTTTTCGTGTTTCCGGGCGCATCAACTGCTTCGGTCATTAGTCCCGTTAGGGTACTGCATTTTTTTCTCGGGAGATGGGGTGATCTTCCCCCGCTGGATGGCGAGATCCGGCGCCGACCTACCGTCGGCTAGTGGGGTTTCCTCCTAACCAGGACTCTCCCACCAGCGGGACAAGCTCTAAGCTCCCGACCGATCTTCCGGAATATGTGGTAGTGTAGTGCATGTTAGTGTAAGTGTGTGTGTAAGAGGAGAGAATATGACAAGGAAGAGGAAGGACAGATTGCGCGCGGTCCGTGGCCCGTTTGGTAGGGTACTGCTCCGGCATTCGCCTGGCGTTGATCGGAGAAACAACGGAAAACTAACGATCAGAGCAGCCGGCCGCTAGTATTCTCCTCCAGACAGCGACTGAATTCGACGTAGCCTCAAAGCTAGTATCGAAAACCCTGCCGCCGTGGGGAGTGGGAACCTAGGACCTCCCGGACTGAAGCGCTGCAGTGACATCAGTTGATGCACTGAGCTACCGCAATCGGTCCAGCGCGGTGAAGAGCTCACCGTAGAGGGAAGCGAGTCGTTGAGTCACGCGGCCGTCCGGTCGCCGCCCTCATCCCCTCCACTCCCCACCCGGTCCTGCCCCGCTCCGCTTTGCCCTGCCCCACCGTGCACAGCCCACGCCGCGGAGCCCGCCCGAATCTGTTCTAATCCGCCCCCCCTGTCGCTCCTCGCCTCTCCTCACCGCGCTTTGTGTGAAGCTCAACCAACTCATTCGTCGCAATTCACTCCGCTGTCTCGACCCGACACACCTCAGACCCGTTTCTCGCCCTGACTCGTCGAATGCTGTGTTTTCAACCAATTGTACCTCTCAGCTCTTATTTTCTCTGCATCACACCCCATCAAATCCTTCTCGAATCTTGATGTCCACTGATTTTATTCTTTTTTCGAATATCACTACGACGCTGCTCTCTGCGTCTAGTTCCAATTCACCGCCTTGAGCTGCCTCATTCGTCATTACCCTCGCCTCTTTTCCTTTCTCTTCGCCCTCCCTTCCCTTCCCCTCCCGCTGCATTCTCCTTGTGTCTTTCCATCTGCTCCCTCCTCCGCATCCTGAGATTCTCGCTGGTTTCTTCCTGCCCGCCCGTCTCGTTCCCACTCTCTTCTCCGCCTATCCCTCTTCTCTATCCCGTTCGTCGTGCCCATAGCCCGGCTTCGCTCCTCTCGTGTCTCGCTACAGCTCTGATTTTTATTTCTCCGCTCGGCCAAATATCGCTGTTTCCTTCGAGTCTCCTACGGTGGTGACGAATTTTTGATCCTATAATACTACACTACTACTATAATACTTCGATACTATAATACTATACGCACTAGCAAGGTCCACTTCAGCCACTGACTGGTGGAGAGCGAGCGGTTGCTCTGGTGGAGAGCGAGCGTGGTTTCTCCCCCCAATACCAGGTGAATACCGCAGAAGTACCGCAAACGAATGGCACACAAACCGCGCGAGATATTTATTTGCTCTTCCTTACAAATGCCTACACTTATATGCAGTACACTACCATACACCGGGAGACCAACATGCCCCGGCTGCAGTCGTGGGTCGCTGGGTATTTGGAAATCCCTGCAAGTTCACGCTTAGATCGGTGCCGGACCTCATGTTGCAGAGGAGAACCACCGCCCCCCACCGAGATACATATGGGACGAACGACCACTCGGAGGAACACGAAATAATCGATCAAACCTCAGCATCCGCGACATGCGTCTCCTTTCCTTCCGCTTCCGTCCCCTAATTGTATCACTCTCGTCCACTTCCATCACTTTCGTCCCTAGTTCGCCACGCGCTTCTGTCCGTTCACCTTGTGCCACCTGGTAGGCGTGTGAGCGGCCTACAGCGGAGGCGGTGAAGGAGGAGGAGGCGGAGGACGATGAGAACGAGATGTAGGAGGAGGAGGAGGACGCGCAGGAGGAGGAGGATGTGCAGGAGGAGGAGAGGACAGGAGGCGAAGCCGAAGGCAGCGGAAGGGGAGGAGGTGGAGGTAGACGAGGCTGAGAAAGAGGCAGAAGCCGTGGGGAGGAGGCGGCGGAGGAAGAGGTAGAGGTGGAGGAGGTGGAGGAGGCAAAGGAGGAGGAAGAGGAGCAGCACGATGAGGAGGCGAAAGGATAGGCAGGGGCGGAATCGGGGGCGGTGGCGAGGCGGGGGCGGAGGCGAGGCGGGGGCGGAGGCGAGGCGGGGGCGGAGGCGAGGCGGGGGCGGAGGCGAGGCGTGGGCGGAGGCGAGGCGGGGGGAGGCGAGGCGAGGCGGGGACGGAGGCGAGGTGGGGGTGGAGGCGAGTCGACCGGGAAATTGCACGGACACGCCCCCGCCCACGCACCGCCGCCGAGGCGCAGCGCAAGTCACCCGCCCCTCTTCCGGATGCTCGCTCGGGCCTGGCCCTCCCTCAGAGCGACAGCAGTTGACTGGAGTATAAGAAAAAGGGTGGATATTACATTAAATTATATCCAGAAAAACAGGAGGCATGTGAGGTGTAGGGTGTGCGAAAAAAAAGCGAACGACGTTTTCTAAGTGTGTGTGTGCGTGTGACGAACATTTGTTGGAATGAAAATACACAGAATTTGTGGATTCATAAGTGCCCGTGTATGCTAGTCACTAATAACTTCACGCAACATACACTTCGATATGTATAACTGAGTTCCTATTTTCGCTTTTCTTCCGGAGGCTCAGTGCGAAAGTCTCTCAGCGCAAAAGGGTGGAGGCGGTGGTTTTGACAGGAAGGAGGAGGGAACGTTTTTAGCTGGGCCGGGGGAGTTAAGTGAGAAGTGAGGTACCGGAAAGGTGAGCAAAATGGTATTAAACATCCAGTAAAGGGGAGATAAGATAGAATCTAATTTAAACTAGAAAAAAACAGGGAAAAGAAAATTCTAGTTTGTTCGCAGTTTCTGAAAGCATGTACGTGAAATACGAATTATTTGTATCTTCTTAAATACCTATGTGTACGCTACTTCTCTTCTTGTCAAGTACAGGTATCATAAGATGAACATTACATATATCATGTATATTACCAAATTTATCTTCCTCTTTCGGATGCTCACTTGGACTTCATCAATCCCAGCGACGGTTTAGAAAGGGAGTTGGAGACACGTTTTCGAGTAGGGAACGTGGAAAGTGGAGTGAGGTTAGGACGGTCATGTAATATCAGGAAAGAGAGCGAAGTGATGACCAGGAGAAAACAAGGAATGGAAAGTTAAGAAAAAGGCTGCTAGAAATGATTTAAGTTGATATTTTCGTTGCTAAAGTGTTAAATTTATTGATTTAACATCTTTGGACGCATTGACTTTAGTCATCATATCAAGTCACGAAACGAAGGCTACGTCAATGGAAATTGCTAATCAATTCAACAAACATGTTACTACACATATTTCAAATTTAATTACGTATTCAATGCCAACAATAACTTGTCAGTAAAACATATTGACGGCCAAATATCTCTAAATAGACACATTTGCGATAATTATCGTTATTTGTAAACATATTTATGTGTGATTGATAGTGTTACGAACGGATGAAAATAGCATACGAGTATTCCTTAATGCATGTGTATGTATTTGTAACCATTGAGTGGCTGGCACAACCTATGACACTGTTATCAATTTCATATTCCTCCAGTCATCAATGTCTAGGTTCTGATTAAAGAAAGCATAAGTACTAGAGAACAAATCTACTATTTTTCAACAAATTTCAGTAAAATAATGTTTACAATATTTATAATGTTACACTACTATTTCGTAATTTTTCAGCCCATTTACTCACATTTCAGTACCTGGTGTGAAACTTTTTTTTCAAGTTTGTGCTCAATAATTTTATTATTGACCTTCATTATTTACACTCAGGTACATTTCCTCTCCATTTCTCTTTTACATCATTTTTCTTTAGACAATGCTGCAACAAGAGCCAAACTTAAAACAAATGGCTCGTGTGGCGCCCAATTTGAGGCTGTGGATTTCGGGGGCAAACAACGCATGCAAAGGGCCTAACGTCTGGGCGGCACAATGCATTCGCCCTCCACAAGAGGGAAAATGTTTTCATGAAACTGATTGCGTCTACGCAGTGCTCCTGGCCATGTCGAATGAATAACTTCAAAGGGTTTCCAAGCAGTTTCTTATTTATTTATTTTTATTAAATTTGTTGCATCTACACCTTGACGCAACGCGTCTCCAAGCCCCTTAAGGGGCATTGAGCCTTGACTGGAGTAATCCTCCATTCATGTGCTATTATTTTTGGAGTAATCCTCCGTTACAATAATCTCAAGTCAAGTCTCATCACGTCGCAGTCAGTCAGAGCCTTTTATCCCTTCGGCCAGGGGCTCGACGCCGTTAGATCTCGGGTTTCCTGGCCGGTCACCCAACCACGAACCCGCGAGTCTCGAATTCGCTTAACCTTCGTGACTTTACGAAGCGTAGTTAACGAATTCGGCTAGCAACGCCGGTTATAACTCTATACTCCCGAAATGTTTTATATTTATTTCTATTTAGCCATTATATGTCTCGAAAAGGGCGATTGGCGTGGGTGTCGTTAGATCCCGGGGCTGCTCGTCAGTAACCCAACCAGGAACCCGCGATGTCTGGAATTCACTTAACCATCGTGACGTCATGTAGTCAACGAACTCGGGTAGCGACGCCGGTTTCGCGGTCGTGACCTGTCAGTAAAGCCATCCCGGCATTCGCGAGAACGACGGAACGAAAGCCCGAAAGACAACCATCGAAAAGCCCGGTCAGGCTGACCGGTACGGGAAATGAACCTGGGCCTCCCGAATGCGAAGTCAGCACGCCACGCCCTCAGCCACTCCACTTGGTTCCACAGCAAAAAGTTGTTTGACATTTCCTTCGCCATTCTTCTCGGTTGTACTTGCCACTATACAATAAATTCGGTTACTTCGGTCAGCATTCCGAGAACTCACTAATCCCCAGTACTCTCCTACAAGCATGGAACAAAGAGCATATTGCTCCATGTTTATTTCTATTCATTATTTACACAAGCAATGACTTCATGAATTGTACATCGACCTCACTAACATTATACACGATCCGAACCACGTACCACAATACGATACGATACCTACCACAATCTAATGGATCATTTACGACGGACTACACAACATTCAGAAAAATGGGGGAATTTCGATTAAAATTATAATTTCCTCATCTAAATTGTCTTTATTTACAATATCATAAAGCCTGGTGCAGCACTATTCCGAATGCAGATAACGTTTCATAATGAGCTGAACTCTGAACTCCGGCGAAGTCAAGATAAAGAACTGGCGAAGATGTAGTCTTGGAAACAAGGTCATTCTGCCACTCTCCAGCGAATTAAAGCGATGCCTCCAATTGCACGGTCACTACTCGAAGGAACTTGCTCCATTACCCCTGAACCATTCACGCAGTCGGCAAGATCTAAAGCACAGGCAGGCGCTCAATAATTGTCAAATACGAGCTCACAGATTCAGTATTTCTGGTTCAGAGCTTTCGTTCTATTTGCTAAAGAGTGCATAAAATTCGTATTAAAACGATCGCTATTGGACGAGGGTTTGGTCTCCTTTCTTCTTGACACAAGACAATACAATACAAATTCAATAAGTTTTGCAGTGTATTTATTTTACGTGGGTCATTTAATGCTGGGCTTCTTTTACATGGATTAATGATGATTAGGTGTATTTTAGAAAATAAGTACGTCAATTTCTACTTCTTGCAATTAGTTTCCCAACTGTCTTGGCACGAAGATAATTTGTCAAACAAACTAGCAATGAACAAAAAACCAGAAATTGATGGACATCTATAATGAATTCAGAATAAACAGCATGTGGTAGGGAAAACTAATGAAGTAATAATAACGAGAAGATCAGTAATGAATCATCCGCAATGAAATGAAGTTTGAAAGTGGAAGTGTACTAGCCAAAGATCATAGCGTCAACGGAGAATTGAGCAAAGACATTTTATAACTGCGTTTTCAAACAAACGAGACAGCTCTGAATATAAATGACTCATCTCGAGAAGGAGCGAGTCCAGAAACCGGTTTTACAGTTACAATGACCACGCGCGATATACCACCTCCGTAATTTTTATTTCTCTGCTGTCGATACCTCTCTTTCCAAACTCTGACAGCCATCACCACTCCCAATGGAATCTCCTTCCTGGAAACAGTTGACCGGAAGACAGCAACCAGTAAAAGAATGTGCCTACTCAACGTGTAGGATGCTCCGTTCATGGGTCTCAGACTAAACCGTCCGTGAGTCAACCGCTATGGGACGATGTATAGACCCACCGGCTTTAAAGGTCAACACGAACCGTGGGACATATCCGACCAACACTAACGGTATCCCTTCCGGGAATCGAAGCCGGGTACACAAGCTGTGTGCGAATGTTTGCTTGTGCGAGGTACACTTGGCGAGCGCTAAATACCTCAAACAAGGTTGAGATGAGCGTTGGCTGCACATCGACTGTTCACAGAGCTATCGCCATCTTTAACTGGAGCTGATTTTCTTTTAGATACTGTTCGCGCAAGTTCAAAATGTTGATTAAGGTTAACAGATACTATCAACTTATAACATCAGAAGTAGCTGCTGTGACAGCAACTTAGATACTATCACTGACTTTCAGGAGGCCTTGGCCCCAAAGAGATTGTACGGACTTAATTTAATTTAACTGTGCGCGTTTCAAGAACGTTTCAAGAACAAGAATCGGATGGTCAACGCCAGGCAGGAAAACTGTTAGGTAAAATATGACACACAAAATCCGACAGAAACGTGGTCTTCCGAGCGGTTTCTTAACAGGAAGATTCTTTCGGATGACATGACAACTCGATGGGCTGATTAAGCTTCACCAGCAAAGAACTCGCCCAAAATGTAGGCATCCTGAAGAAAGCTTTTGCTCCTTTCGATTCTAATGCGCTGACTGGCGCAGCAGAGTAATTCTATGTCCTCGCTACGTGTTCTTGACGCGGTGAGTCAGGGTGCATGTTGCACCACGACCCGAATACATTTACGGCTGCAACACCTAAAGTCCAGATCACTGCGGTCAACACCTACGCCAACCTATTTCTCACACGGCTGCTGAGATACAATCGACATGCTAAAATATTTTTTCAGGATTCAATTAATAAAATAATAGATGTTTTTATTAAAATAAATTCACATAAAAACAAAAATAAATTATTTTTTAGAATAACGCAAGGAAAATCTTTCAGTGAGGAGCTTAAATTTCACAAGTACATTTTAATATCATAAATTATGTAAAAATTGTGAAAAATCTACTTCTGAGGATTTGATTCTTGTTTGAAAACATGAACTCATTGGTATTGCGGCATCGAATAAAGGACGCCCCCAAGTTCTATTCCTCTATCTAAAAACAAATTTTGCAGATCTGGTCATCAAGGAAACGTTTGATTATTTTAAAGCAACATTGTCTCCAATACTTATCGAAGAAAATCAATATTTGAGGTTCGATAATATCGAAGAATTATTACATTGGGGGGGGGGTCCTCGAATTTTCGTCAAAATTTACTACTCCTTTGAGCAAAAGGGGTGGCCTCTTGATTTTGGTCGGTAAATGTAACTTCTCTTTCTGCACTCAGGAATATGTGCGCATTGTACTCACTCCACATACATAATGTTAGACTAGACATACACTATTGGAATTGTCTATATGACGCAATACAATTATTATTATTATTATTATTATTATTATTATTATTATTATTATTATTATTATTATTATTAGAATTAGAATTATATTTCTTCCCTTTGATCCTAGACTACTGTTGCAGATAGATGGCTGGTTTCAAGTAGTTTTGGACCATATAGGACCATCCTATATGATCCAAAACTACTTGAAACGAACCATGTACCCGCAATATTATAATTACTTCCTTTTGCCCACGAATAGGCCATCTTGGACCACGCAGGACATGCGCTTGCACGGGCTCAGTATCATTTTTGCACGTAGCAAGTCTTGCATGTAACTAATCAGGGGGATCAGCATTAAGCTGAATCCGATTTTTATACCCCAGGGTTGTGAGCCCCAGGGGAATGAAAGATGGAATGATGATAATGGATGGACGGCACACACAAACAGACATACACAAACACACTCATGCTCGAGGTGGGACTCGAACCCGGAGTCCTTCCGTCCGAGATCGCCATGACACTACTACCTTAGCGATCTCGGCTATCCGGACCGGCATTTATTATTATTATTATTATTATTATTATTATTATTATTATTATTATTATTATTATTTATTATTATTATTATTGTATTATTATTATATTGTATTATTATTGTCCTGTCGTTACCCTTGCCCAATATCGTGTCAAGTACCGGCACTCCCCGACGCTCAACGCCTGTCGCTCCCCCACTCGCCCGAGGGAAAGCACTCGCGTCCGGCAGGAGCGCTTCGTGCGTGACGTCACAGCGGCGCACGCACGCACGCACGCACCCCCGCGATGGCGCTGCCACTGGAATGTGAGTGTTTAGTTGGGGGGGAGGGTTATGAGGGAGCAAGTGAGGATTGCGGGATGCGCGAGGGGAAATACGGTCGGCAGGAGGGGGGGAGCGCATGCGACAGGATTGCCTTAATTCCTACAGTCCCCATCCAAAAGATTTTGAAATAAAAACGAGTATCTTTAAAAACCTTTCCCGAGTTCTTTTTAAAAAATCTCCTCGTGGGAATCCTTTAAAACCCATACAAATATATTGATATCATTTATTATTTTTTAGTTATTTCAAATTTATGTATCGAAATATTATTTTAAAACACAAATTTAATAAAAACAAACGCATACAAAGGAAAAAAAAAAAACAATTTCATATCAACTAACACAAACCAGAATCAAAAAACAAGAGCACAAAATAATCTTTCAGTAAAATGCAAACTTGTTTTACAGCTTTTGTATGTGTCACGCGTATGTCGTTTTACCCAAACAATACTAGTGAAATAGGAATCAACTTGTACTAACGGTCGAACTAAACATGTTCATCATCAGCAACGCGCGGCGACAATACAGCGACATGCTTTCTGTCCATCGTACTCGAAGAGAAATCGTTCGAATGCGGTCCGAGTGGATGGGAGTTCCCTGCGAAAGGCCGACAGCTTCGGCGGAACGGTAACGGATACACTGCAATCGATTCAGGGTGGCTACACATTTTCTTTAATACAACTAAAGCCATTAATACACAGATCCAGCCCATTATCATATAATTCAGCATTATTAATATTTAAAACAAAAATAAGACCCTTGCTACTATACGCCTGCACCAATCTGGTTAAATGCAACAAAAGGAAATTACAAATAATACAAAACCAATTCCTCAGAATTATCTCAAACGCTCCCTGGTATGTCACCAACAAACAGTTACATAATGATTCGACCTAGAGACTATAGACCATCACATCACATATCTAGTCACTAACTTCTTCTCAAATATATCCCAAATCCCTTCATTATCAGTTCACAGACTCGGCAAAAACCCATCACATGGAACCCGAATACAAAATAAGTTTCCATTCCACATTTTTCTCAAAAAATTCTCTGATCTAGATCCCGACTAGAGGAGCCACATGGGTAACCTCAACCCTTGTATGAGTTATAAGTTTTAATTTAAGGTAGTATTAACCATCAAACATGTGTAGAGTTATTTCAACTGAGCTATGTATTCACCATCTATGTTAAATAAATAAAAACAAAACAAAAAAAAAACATTTTCTGGAATTAATTTCCCTGAATATCCCGTTTTCGAGGTATTTCTCTATTTTTATTTTTCACTGGTAAGATTTCTTGAGTTTTTCACACATTAAAAAAATATTAAAGCAGACATGATACTAATTTGTTAGCTCTCTGGTTTCACTGCGATAAATCACAACCTTTTAAAAATTACTCAACAAATATAACTTGATTCAATATATTTTGCTGAACTACTTTTTTTAAAGTAATAATGTCTAGTTACATGACCGTCTCAAAATGTTTCCTGTCTTCTAACGATTCTTCTACAATTTCCTGATTTTTCAGTGATTTTTCTAGAGAAATGAAATTTCCCTGATATTATTTTCGGTTTCCTATGTTTTTCAGAAAGTGGCCACCCTGAGGTTACACCAGACTTTCGTCTACAAATCAGAGTACAGTACAAGCGATATGGGTCGGAACCGAAAATTTGCTTAATGCTGTTGAAAGTTATGTTTGTTATTAGTTGTTATTTATTTATTTATTTATTTATTTATTTTTACGTCAAAAACAGTTAAAACTGTGTTTGACGTGCTATGGGGAGAAGTGAATTCTGTGCACGTTTTAAAAATTTGTGATCCTCCATGAAGTAATATACCACTTGAATTTTCAATTTAAAATTTATTTGATACTACATTAAGAAGTACGTAAGAGATTCATATGGCGTTGGCGAGGTTAGATTCATTTTGGTCGGAGACAGGCAACTGCCTATTCTTCTGAAATATCCTGCCATAAATTTGGAGAACTGCATCGATGGTTTTCGACAGGGGTTCTGGTTCATTAACGAACGAAAGAAGTTTTGTTTATGCTAATGTTGAACGGCTCATTAAGCCGAATATCTGACACCGTTCGGCCCACCAGGAACCTCGGTCGAGTTCATAAGCACGTCGATCGCAGGGCGACAGTGCCTTCTGAGTGTCTCATTAGTAATATCGATACTGGAAATATCGAAATCAAACCTATTGATACGTAAATATCGCAAAGAGATATTGAAAATGTATAAAACCAAAGTATCGGAAACTGTAAGAATCTCTGCAGCTACACTACGTTCCATGCCCAGCACTAATGAAGGCAGGGAGAGTGACGTGTAGGGAGCCGAAAGTCGGCCAAGGTGGAGATTGTGTCATCGGACTAGGTGACAAGTTGGGGGTATTAATCATCATACGCCGCAGATCCTGAAAAGGTACGTACCCGCGAAGAGAAGAGCACGCAGCTAGTGAACGGTAAATAAAATATTACTTCCAATTTTTTTCTTTGAAATCATCCCGAAGTACCGAAAAATAATTTATTTATTTATTTGCGTAAAAAAAAACAGTTAAAAACTGCGTATGACGTGCTATGGGGAAAAGTGAATTGTGTGCACATTTTCAAAATTCTGCGATCTCTACACCAAGTCATATACTACTTAAATTTTGAATTTTTGAAAGGAGAAAAAACAACAAAAACTCCCATGTAATAAAACCTATTTTCAAGGATAAACAAGCAATAAATTTTGAATTTTGAAAGGAGAAAAAAACTCCCATGTAATAAAATCGATTTTCAAGGATAAATAAGCAATAAATTTTGAATTTTGAAAGGAGAAAAAACAACAAAAACTCCCATGTAATAAAATCTATTTTCAAAGAAAATAAGCAATAAATTTTGGCTCTTATTACTTCCTGCCGCGACAACATGGAAACGATAATTTGAATAAATGTATTTCCCACTGAATTCTAGAAGACGTGCACAGAAATGAAGTTACATTTATGTCCAGAAGCAAAACAAGGGCCATCTCAGCATTTGCTCAATGGATCAGGAAACTGGACGAAAAACCTGATCGAGATGGGGTCATTGACCCGGAAGCTGTAGTACAATAGTTGTTACAGGTTGTTTATACTCATTTATACAGTCCAAATGGTAAATAATGCATTGTGTATCATTGTTAAAATTAATGTTCCTTTTCTTGTGATGCTCAGTATAGTCTCTAATTGTATAGAAACAGTTATGCAGCAGAAACGATTTCACTTGGGATTTAAACTTTTCTATTGAATTTAATCGTTTAATGTCATCTGGCAAAGTGTTGTAAAATAATGTACATGTATTGTATGTGAATTTTTTTGTAATGAGCTGTTGATACTGTCACCTGATGAATATGATTTCTACGTCGAGTGTTATAGTATAGATTACTTTCAGGCTCCAAGAGCACATGGCAATTGGTAGCAAATCTCCACCAAAGGAGAAATACGAATCTATACAGAATTTTCTTAAAAAAAACGAAATGTTGAAGCAATGAATTTATTCCAGAGAAAAGCGTACTAATTGAATACGACTAATCTGCATTTGACGACTTCAAATAAAAATAATTCTAATTTCCAACGAAAACAAACTCCCGTGAAATTAAAAAAAAATATATCACCAATATTCAAGATCAAAAGCATAAAGCTGTAAAAAAATATTTCTTAATTCCCCAAAGAGAAATGAAACATGTCAATTTTGACTTTGTACTGCAAACCCCATTATATCGGAGGTATTATATTTCATTCACATCTCAGACACGACTCAGTGTATACTGTTTCCTCAAACAGAGAACCTAATTAAGAGAAGTACTTTTTCAAGCAACCGAAACAATCATAATGAAAAAGTATTTCCGTACTGACAAGTCTTTTGTGTTCCGATGAAAGAATGAAACGGAGGGGGAGAGGGCGAGGGGCGGTGACGGTGCGTGTCGGAGGGGTGCGGGTGGCGGCTGCACGGTTGGCTGCCCTGGGCGCGCAACGGGGTGGCGAGCGCAGGTTCACAGATGAAAGGGGGGGGGGCGTGAAGCCGCAGACTGGCCGCAGAGGCCGATTGCACGACCGGAACCCACGAGCGGGCGGTGTGGGCGGTACCGCCGCCGCTCACGCCACGCCCGGCCTCGGCACTGGCGTCCCCGCCGCAATCCCCAAGTGAGGTGGCGGCGATGCAGATGGCAGCTGGCAACCACAGAAAGACTTTTGTTTTTTCGTGTTTCCGGGCGCGTCAACTGCTTTGGTCATTAGTCCCGTGAGTAGTACATGTATTCCTCGGGAGATGGCGGTGATCTTCCCCCGCTGGATGGCGAGATCCGGCGCAGACCTACCGTCGGCCAGTGGGGTTTCCCCCTAACCAGGACTCTCCCACCAGCGGGGCACCGCCCCAGTCGGGACAAGCTCTAAGCTCCCGAACGGTCTCCCGGAATATGTGATAGTGTGGTGCATGTTAGTGTAAGTGTGTGTGTGTAAGAGGAGAGGATAGGACAAGGAAGAGGAAAGACAGATCGCGCGCGGTCCGTGGCCCTTTGGTAGGGTACTGCTCCGGCATTCGCCTGGTGTTGATCGGAGAAACCACGGAAACTACCGATCAAAGCAGCCGGCCGCTAGAATTCTCCTCAAAAAGGACTGGGACCTGTAAAAGAGAAAGTGGCATCAGTTGATGCAGCTCCGCCCCGGTACACAGAAAGGAAGGCTGAGTGGAGGCAGCGGCACGTGTGCGAGGGTGTAAGTAGCCGGGAAAGGGGGGTGGATGAATGGCGGTGGCGAAGGCACGGCGGGGCGGGTTGTGGTTACGTCGGGGTGAGCGGTGATGGACTCGATGGGGGATGGTGGCAACGACGCAATTATGGCGGAGGCAACGGGGTGACAGAACGGTTATTTCAGAAGGCACAGGTCCGGCCACGGTTACGGTTACGTTGTAGCGTCGTGATGAAATAAGACGACAGGATCTCATAATACAAACATTTATTTATATATTATGTACAAGGATACCATGCCATGAAGTACATAGAATTGATAAGAGTTTCAGCAGCGTTTCAGAGAGAAAACGGATGAAAAATCGAAATAACGACTTGTTACAATGCTTTGTTGGACATGGCCCCATTGTAATCGTTGCCGTCGTCATGCGGGATCGTCTCTGACGAAAGGATGAGAGAGCTGTAGTGCGACGTTACGGGGGGTGTCGGTCCAAGTGCGTGGTGACGGTGGCACGCCGTCGCGGCAGAACGGCAGGCGCGTTCGCACACAACGCGTGGGGTGGCAGGGGGCGTGGCCGGCGGTCGACCGTCACCCCCGCGCCGGCTGCGGCCACTGCGTCGGCGGCGACGGCGGCGGTGCAGGCGGAAGGGGGGGGGTTCACTTAGTGGCCTGCGCGGTGCACCGTGGAGCGCCGCGGGGCGGTGCAGTTCCCTCCGACAGAGCAGATGAAGGCCGCCCCGCGCCACGCCACGCCACACTGCGCCACGCCGGTAATTGCCACGCTCAAAGCGATGGAGGTCAAGCAGCTGCGGTCTCCGCGGAGGTGAGACCGAATGTGTGATGCTGGGGATTGTCTGCGGGGTCGCTAACGTTGAAGGTATCACCCGAGTCTGCTCCGGAATTACTGGCTATTGGGACAGGCCAAATAGACGAAATTTGCAGTGTCCAGAGACCGATGGCGGAGGCGGGTCATCAACACTGACGAGACAATCACGAGGCACTAAATCCATTCCTGAATGGAACGTACTACATTGTGGTTTCGGAAGTGCACAAAACCGTAAAATTTAGGAGGAAAATAACTTGTTTTCGGGCGATATTCAGTTTATGATGAATGGTACCATAAAGGAATTTTGCAATGAGCTCAAAGGATCATCCGTGTCGATATCGCGTCAGCTGTAACCACAAGCTAACGAAGAAAACGAGATTTGGAATACGACCTTTGAAAGAATAAGCGGTGACATTCTGGAAAGTCAATCACAAACTATAAATAAAAAATGAGTAAAGACTTGTACATTTGCGCACAGTTAATCATTTTACTTCAATTTCATTTAATTAAACTGGGAAGAAGTGATGTATCATCACAATTCACTTATGATCAAAATCTACTTGTATGCTGACAAGTTGCTGTCAGAAAACCATCTAAAGTCCGAGGATTGACCAAAGATCAACAGAAACAACACTGTGTAGTTCAATCGAAGTTCCGTTCAATTCATTCGATCAATTTCCTGCTAAGCCAAAATTATATTTTTAATCGTATGTGAAGATTAGCAACATCCCCACCATACATGTAAATGGGAATAGCGCACGATGCCAATAAAGCTACCGAAGGTCTGACCCTCTGAACAAAGAAGCGATTCGCTCGATGAAGAATCTGACGAACCACTCGCCGATTAACCGGCCGAATGATCACACGGATCAACCGCCCAGATTTGTTACATCGTGACCACTGACCGTTCGACCGTCCGAAGAACCAACCAATCGACCAATCATCCAATTTAATTTCTCCGAGCCCAGTAAAGTATCAACCAATCAATTTCATCGCGTCAATCAATCTACCGCGTCTGAATTTTACCCAGCTACGAGAAGAAAAAAACGCTTAGAAACTTGCACGTCTCCATCCAACCTCTTTGCTTACTTGGGATGCTACAAACGTCAGTGCTTTCACGATTCTCACCACCACGACTTGGCGCATTCTCAACTCGAGGAGCAGACTTATACGAACTCTCCACCGCAACGCCCTTCGACGATACGAGCTGATGTTTATGGATCGCGCGATACACACAACAGATTTAGATGTTCTCGCAGATTATGATGACCCCGTACGAATCCGGCTCTGCGATATTCGCCTTCTTCTCCCACATACTTATTTTATGTTTTGCAAGTCACACGAACTGAGGACGCTATCATGTGGATGGCCATAAAAACGAAATCAACTTGATCTTCAAATCATAATACTGCGTGTGTTATGCTGAATATAAGCGAAATCGTATTCGAATTCAAAGAAACGTTTTTTTCGGAAAGAACCTCCAGCCAAGACACACACGTATAAAATATTCATCACAAGATTGGCGAGGGATTCTTATTTTTCCCTTCCAATCTCTTCCACTCAAAACTGCATGTAAATAGAACTGCAGATTCAATACAATTTAAGTACATTTACAGCTCACTTCACAAACGTCAGCTGATTACTTGTGTTATTTTTCTAATTGTATTGGTTAATGTTGGAGAGAGATGAGAAAAGATGATGGTTAAGCTCGATCACAGCGCTGTCAGAAGCCAACCTCGCTGTAAAATGTGTGCGTGAACGCTACTGGAAGTCTGCGGCACAGATAGATACAGCATTTATACAACCATTATTTGAATGCAAAAATTTAATCTTCTAAATATTTTTATATTTCCCAATTTTTAGCACATTTTATAATTCCAATTTACGAACTTTGAAGATGAAAAACCTTCAATGACACGGCATAATTATGTGATGTCCCACTTAGAGGTGAGTCCATGCAAGTGTTGTTATTCATATTTATGTAAAAATTCATAAAATGATGACAGTTCTGTTTGGATTTTACAAAAATCGTGTGACAATTTCAGCGCAATACTAATGTAAATACATTATCCATAGAACTCATTTGCTCTATGCCCCTCGTTTTAGCTTTGTACCACTCATACATCATTAAAGGTTTGCTAGCCAAAGTACGTCAATAATAATATTTTTTAAACCTTTTCATTACGGTGGCTACTTCATGAAAATCTAGTTCAATATGTACGCGTTACGCACGTTTGAAAGGGGAGAATTATTGCGACCAAAGGCAGTAATGGATTTTTGCGACCCTTCTGTCAGGCTCCTACACAAGCACTGCGACGGTATCTACCGTCTACACAAACTTTAAACGAATAAAACTCCAGAGAGAGTTGTGAACATCTGCACCTCGTTAATGTGATGCATGTTTTTCCAAACTCGTGGAATTCTTATCGATGTAATGAACAAAATTACAGTGGCCCCATATTGACAAGGAAGGAAGATTGATCGAGCTCTGACTTATTAGTACGCTATTCATCTCAATATCCGTCGTAAAATAATCAGAAGTAATACTCTACGGAAGTGGAAGTCATTTATCACGAGAGGGGAGAAGTGTTTTTCGCAATATTTATAATCTGATCGCCTTACTTCATCAACGTAATTTGGGCGCAAACGCAGGCTGCATGGAGTGGAATTTCGCAGTGGGAGGAGAGCACTACACGATTTATATAGACTCAGCAATGCCATAAAATTATGATGAAAGGTTCTGCAAGTACCTAATCAAATAAAACAGTTCACTAAACAGAAACTTGCAATATTTTCCTCCTTGTTATACAGAGAGTAACTTATTACAGATTGCTGGCGCGACATCAACTAAAGTCATTAGTCCCGTAAGTGTAGTGTACGTTATATACCGAGGGATGGAGGTTTTCTTTCAAGTACCTAATCAAATAAAACGGTTCACTAAACAGAAACTGCCAATATTTTCCTCCCTGTTAAACAGAGAGTAACTTATTATAAATACTTATTATACATCTACCGAGGTCGTTCCGTAAGTGTAGTGTACGTTATATACTGAGGGATGGAGGTTTTCCTTCTTCCATACCCGGGATTTCCTTCCCCCGATATCTCGACCAGCGGGATCTTTGTATAGCATAATATGGTATAGTATAATGCACAGTATTTCTTTATTAAGAGTTGTTACAGGTTTCCAGCTCCTGCTTACCTTAATCCCTTTAAATACTGGCTAAAAGAACTACAAGTAGAAAATGATTGGTTCAATACAATGACATTCAGAAAATCATTTCAACTACACAACTCGCCATAGAGAAAAAATATCACAGTAACAGAGCGAACCAGTTTTCCGAACAGGGTTCATTCAAATTTCAAACACGCGTCATTCTGAGGAAGGGCTACCGCCAAACGAACGAGGAAATTTATTCGCCTGCGATGGCAGATAATTGAAAATGAGAACTTGGGCGCACGAAAACGCAATCAGCGCCGGGCCGGGGAAGTTCAGCAGGCGACGCGCCCATCCACATCCTCGTCCACATCCACATCCACGTCCTGCGCGCTGTGCATCGCAGCCCATAATTCTGCGCTCGATCCCCGCTCGCACGAAAGTTCCCGGCCGCGGCCCATTTTCTCCGGCTGATTTACAAGGTGCACCGGAATCACAGGCGGTGGGCGAGCGGGCGGCCTCGGAGCGGAACTTCTGTATCTTTCCGCCTCCGAATGAGCGAAGCGCCGCCGATGGCTCGATAGTAGCTCTCCGACGGAATACGTCCGCCCCGCACGTATCTCGCGTTCCCTCCCGCCCGCTCGCTCCGCCCTGCTGCGCGCTGCACCGTTTCGCACTTTCACGCCTCGCTCCTCTCCCGCCGGTTCTTCCCGCTCTGTCCCGAACCATCCCGTTTTTACACGACGCGCTCCGTCCTGCTACGCGCCGCCCCGCCTCGCTTCTTGAGTTTGCTCCCCTTTCCCCCGCTTCGTCCTCCCGCTTCGCTCCTCCCCCCGCTTCGCTCTCCCCACGTTCCTGCCGCTTTGCGCCTCCCCGCCTCGCTCTTACTCGCTCTGCTCCTCGCCGCTTCGCTCCTCCCACCCGCTTCGCTCCTCCCACCCGCTTCGCCTCTCCCACCCGCTTCGCTCCTCCCACCCGCTTCGCTCCCCACCCGCTTCGCCCCTCCCACCCCCTTCGCATCCTCCCACCCGCTCCGCTCCTCCCACCCGCTTCGCTTCTCCCACCCGCTTCGCTCCTCCCACCGCCCAATCTCCTCCTCTGCCCACACGATGCCTCGGTATGTCTCCTGGGCTCTCCGATTACAACTTGTGCCTGCCTCGCCCTGCTACATTTCATTGCCTCATACCTTTTCCCCCGCTGCTCCTTGTCCTGCACATTAGCGTGCTCAGGCAGCTGTTTCATGTGGCTGACTTTCCCACCATCTCCCGTCGAGACTCGCACTTCGCTAACGAAAATGCCGCATTCTCCATCCTTGAGAAACGCCAAAAGACGACAAGAGGGGCAAAGTATCAGCGAATTGGAGACCTTTCAATGCACTTTAGTGCTCAATGAAAACGAAACGACTGCATATATTCCACAAGCTTGTTTAGTCCGTCCGTTTAATACGTTTATTTACATCATTTAGATTTCTACGCTTCTAAGTGATTTATCATACAGTATTTGTGACGCAGACCAAGACTGCAGCGCTGTATTGCATACCTTTTCCCATAGTTGGTAGTTATTACATTGTCAAAAATGATTTTTCACTCTTTGTTTTGCCAGTATGCAGCCACAAAGCTGATCAGTCCAAAACAAAAAAAAAAAAAAAGATATAAAGATGTGCGAAAGGGACGTACGTTACCGACCGGGCAATCCCACAGACCCCCTCCCCTCCGCCCCACCTCACATCACCCCCACCCCACACGCCACGTCCGTCCCCGCAGCGGCCAGTGAAACTTCCGACAGCGCTCGCGAAACTTCCTTGCGGGGGCGGGGCCGCGGGGGCGGGCGGCGTTCGGAAAGGGAGTTAAATTGGATCCCGGAATGGCGATAGCCCGCCGCGTCCCCATTCAGCGCGCGGGTATATACAGCGGCGGATATTGCCGACAATCAAGCGGCGGAGCCGCCCGCGGCTGTAAATCGCCCGCCGGGCGGCGCCCGCGCCCCGCGCGCCCCCGGCGCACTTTTAGGCCGGCGACGCATCGCCCCGCGGGCGGCGCGGGCGGCGCGGCGGCGCGGGCGGCGCGGCGGCGCGGCGGCGCGGGCGGCGCGGGCGGCGCGGGCGAACGGGTGAGTGCTTCATTTGTTTGGCAGGGGGAGACATTCGGTTCGTGCGATAAATGCAGGTGAGTGGGACTGATTGATTGATTGATTGATCTGGACGGGCACGTCAACTGCTACGATCATTAGGCCCGTTTGTGTAGTGTATGTTATATCTCCGAAGGTGGTGGGTTCCTCCACTGCTAGATGGTGAAAGCCGGCGCTCATCTGCACGTCCGTTTGAGGGGGATTTGCCCCAATAGAAACGATCCCAACTGGTCTCTCGAGATGCGTGGCAGTGCAGTGCTTGTAAATTTTTGTGGATAACGGGTGAGGATAGGAAGAGGAAGAAAAGATCGCGCGCGGTCCTTGGCCCGTTTGTTAGGGTACAGCTCCGATATTGTCCTTGCATTGATCAGAAGAATCATGGAAAACCACCGAACAGAGCAGCTGACCGCTAGAATACTCCTCCAGTCAGCAGCGGCATTCAACCTAACTACACAGTCAGTGTTGGAAATTCTCCACTGTCGCGACTCGAACCATACGACCTCTAGGACAGAATCGCTGTACTGCCAACGCTGGCTTTGAGCTAAATCCGCAGGTGTGAGCAGGATAGTGAATACGAGAGAGGGCGGAATAGCAGTTGAGGTGGGAGGTGAGAGATTGCAACTGCTAGGTTAGTGGATGGCCAGAGTGCTTTAGTGGAAGGAAGAGGGTTTCGGTGAGCGGGCGAGTGAATGTGTGAGTACGTAGCAGACAGATTAGGTGGGAGGGGAAAGTGCGAGCAGACAGATACACTTTGGGCAGTCGCATGACGAGCGAGCGGGGGCGAGAGTTGTGCGGACTAACGAGAGAGTAGGTTGCTATTGGATAGGTGGGAGGACGAGTAGGCGGACAGGTCATTTGTAGGTATTCTGAGCGCCCGGTGGGCGGGAACGATCAATAGCGGCGAGAATGCAAGTGAGAGCGCAAGTAGGTCGGATAAATCGATTAAGCGAAAGGATCATAGCTTAGGTGTGTTGATAGGTTACCCGGTTGTGAGTCTGAGTTGGTGGTGATTGAGTGAGAGTCTGGGTGAGGGGCCGAACCATCTGATAGGCTGTGTACAAAGTGGGCGGACTCATTACACTTGGAAGCAAACGGATCGTCCGGCAGGCGGTGACTTGGATTGGTTTGATTGGTTATTTTCGTGTTTCCGGGCGCGGCAACTGCTCTGGTCATTAGTCCCGTTAGTGTACTGCATGTTCGTTTTTCGGGAGATGGCGGTGGTCTTCCTCAGCTGGATGGCGAGATCCTGCGTCGACCTACCGTCGGCTAGTGGGGTTTTCCCCTAACCAGTACTCTCCCACCAGCGGGGCACCGCCCCAGCCTGGACAAGCTCTAAGCTCCCGACCGGTCTCCCGGAACATGTGGCAGTGTAGTGCATGTTAGTGTGTGTGTGTGTGTGTGTGTGTGTGTAAGGGGAGAGAATATGACAAGGAAGAGGAAGGACAGATCGCGCGCGGTCCGTGGCCCGTTTCGTAGGGTACTGCTCCGGCATTCGCCTCGTGTTGATCGGAGAAACCACGGATAAGTACCGATCAGAGCAGCCTTTCTCTCCCAGAAAGTGACTGAATTCGACCTAGCTGAAAAGCTAGTGTCGAAAATCCTGCCGCCGCGGGGAGTGGGAACCTAGGACCTCCCGGTCAGAGGCGCTGCAGTGACATCAGTTGATGCACTGAGCTACCGCTACCGGTGCGGCGACATGGAAGGGAGACAGGAAAGTCGTACGAGAGAATGGATAAGGGGGACGGGCGGATGGGTAATATGCGATCTGCGATGGGTTGATAGATTTGTGTGTGGGACAGATAAGGCGAGAAGCATATTCACAATTAAAAGAACATTCTATTGAAAAATGGTGAAACCGAAGGAAAGTGAGATTAATGTGTACATAAAAAGAGTGGTTCGCACATAATAAGGTACGCCCACGATTTATTGGCCTAAAATTAGAACAAATTTAGTTTTGTATTCGAAATTAAAATCCCATTTTCATGCTTTTTTGCAAAAACTATTAATAAATCTCAACAATAATTATTATCACATTTATTTTCGTTAGGAGAGTACTACAGAAGTTAAAATATCCAGAACTATTTATGAATTTTTTAGCATTTCATGCTTCCATCACCTTACGTTTGCAATACAATTACCAACATTCCTACAACGCCCTCGTGTTTATTTTCCAATAATTAATTTCGTAAATGAGAAACACAAGATCCAATCCCCTAATGCCCTCATTCTCCACTTCTTCACCACTCAATCACCATACCTCGTTTTCTCGCTCACGGAGCGCAAAGTGAGTTAGTTCCTCCCTGTTCCTCGCCGATGTTAAAACATCTTTGACGAGCACTAAAAGTTATTAACGCTTGCATACACGCATCACGAGGTGAACAGTCGCCCTCCATCTCCAGCTTTCCTTACCATTAGACAACGGAAAAGTATGTAGTATCAAACGTCAAAATATGTATATAAATATGTCATGAAAACAGTGAGAATATATAATAAATATGTAAAATCAGATATAATATGTAATATTAAAATACACTAATTATAAAACATTTTGTCTAAAAAATTACCTAAAAAAACAAATTTTAAAAATAAAACAGACGATTTAAAAATCATTAGAAGAGCACACGTTGGTGCACATTTTGCACCGTACAATTTCCCGTCAGCATAAAAGGTTTCTGGACGATCGTTCAGCAGCCAGACTAGATATGCAATAGATGCCCTCGTACAAACTGGCGATGTCTCCAACCAGCAGCGAATCAATACAGCGTGCATCATTCTCATCGAAGTGTTACACGTCGGCCATTGCCAAAGTTCCCCGGAAAGTAAGGTTAAAGATCACGAATCTCAGCGTCACTAATACCTTTTTCACCTACAGGTGAAAATGATATCAGTCGCTGATTCGCACTTCCGCCACTGTGATAACTGAAGCAGGCGCACCGGACTGCAAGAACATTCGACAGCGTCTTTAACATAGCGCATCCGTTTCGACAGCACTGTAGGAAAAATGTCTGATGGAAATAATGTAGGAAAAAAGTCTGATTTTTTAAAAATTGTTTTCATAAAAAATATATATAATATACAAGAAAATTGATCAAATAAAACCTTTTTGGAAAATAGCAAAATATGTAAAATATGTAATAAAGGGCTAAATATGTAAAAATATGTAACGAAAAAATTGCATATTGCATTAGAACGGCGACGATTTGCCAAGATTACAGTTTTGAGAACAGTAAGTAGAAAAACAAAAAAAAGTAAATACATAAAAATCAACTCTACTTATCACTTGCCAGCCTGGGCGGCAAGGCGGCCGGCGAGGTGTTGATAAACTGGGGGTGATATTCAACCAGGTTCACACACCTCTATACGCATTAACCAAATGACGGAGGAATTTAACAAAAAGCTTCGCCGCAAACTTTCGGAAGCTGATCCGGATGCCTAGATCGCTAAGGCAGTAGTGTCGTAGCGATCTCGAACAGAAGGACGCGGGTTCTAGTCTCGCCTCGGGCATGGTTGTATTTGTGTTCGTCTCCTAATCATCACCAAATTTTATCTTCACAGTTACCATAACGTTAACTCCAATAGTAGTCGCTAATAACCTCGTGAAACAACGAGATATATAAATGCTGGTTCCTCGCGAAGTCATGACATTTTTACACCGAGCTTTAATTGATAGGTGGAATGAACAATATTGTCCAACAAAAATTTCACTAGCAAACGGAAAAATCTATCTCTGTCACGAACTCTATTTAGGTAAAAGATCTACTCCATTAAAGTGAATTTGTGTGCAATTTTATAAATGATTCAGATTTCAATGGTGTCACTAAAGCATAAAACGTAATTGTTCTACAGCCGGAAAATGGCGCTGGGAAACGTTTAATTATTATTAATTATTCCATTCATATCAGAGTACCAGTCTGTATTAAGTATTCCGCTTTTCGGAGCCACGAGTGCACACATAACTTCTCATTTCTCGTTGGTTGTGAAATACACTTCATTGACTCGCTCTTTGGTTCAGTCAAGGCGAAGGGAAGCCAGCAGCTGATGGGTACCCGTTGCACTGAGTTATGAATTTTGCTTACTTTAATAGTGTGTGTTATGATTAATAAACACGGTGATGTTCTAGAAATGGATGTGTTTAGTGGTGAAAGTAATTAGTATGGAGTGCTTTCACTAAGTCACGTCACAAGAAAAGCATGCTTTATTTGCTTCCTATAGAAGACACTGCCAAGCAATAAAATGAGCAAATGATTTCGTTACGTTATCTCTTTGCTTCATTTAGAATGATTACGAGAGATATTTACTGGGCTTTATTGGTTCAACACGACACTCCAACTTTAGAACGAAGCTCATAAGGCTAGATTAGTAGGACGATCTGCAATCAGAAAACACAAATATAAACAGGTAAGTTCATAAAATAAGAAATATTACATTCAGGTTTGTCGATTATTGTCAGAAAAAGGATTAAACGATCTATCCTTCCCCGTCATAAAACTTCAATTTTCAGGATCAAACTATAACACACCAGCAATGACATAATTGAAGATTGCTCAAGTTGTCCATCTATTAATATCATCAATTTTTCAATAAGTCTTTTGAGAAATTTTTCAGACGAAACACCGTGATGTGTAAAAATGCAAGAGATGTACAGAGTGTCTTTAAAGTATGTACAGTCTACTCCGGTTATAGTGAACTCGGATATAGTGCACCGACGGTTATAGTGAACTTGTAATCGGTCCCGTTTCACCGTCACGAGAACATTCGGTTGTAGTGAACCTGAACCTTGGTTATAGTGAACGTAGCAAATAAGTAATGGAAATGAATTGGATCTCGCATGTTATTTGACGAGGTGAAGGTCCATCGAAAAGTGGGGACGGTGTTCCAACAGTGCACGAGGCATTGAAGGGTGCCAAGAGACAGACGTCAATTCAGAATCAAGTATGGAGAAAGCAGGGAGTCTGGAGAAGGATTTAGAGAAATTACTAATGAAACATGTACGAAGCAAACCACTGAAAAAAAATTAATTTTTTTACGTACAAAGATACTGAAATTTTTAGTTCGTGCTGTTAATTTATTTTGTTGTATCTCTATATTAATAAGATCAATCATTGTCTAGAAATAAATTTTAATTTGGTCATCATCGGATATAGTGAACCAAACGTGTTCGTCCCCAGAAGTTCGCTATAACCGGAGTGGACTGTATTTGTTTTCGAACTATTTAATTTTTTCCGCGCAATCATTAATTTCGGTATATGTTAAACGAGCTGAAGACTCACAATAACACGACTAGATTATTATTATTATTTTTTTTTTATATTTTTAACCAGCTGTTCGCCCAGCGCGTCCCTTGCAGAGCTTCGTGGCCGCCACTTGGCCTCGCGTGCTCAGCTAGCGCGATGCTCTGAATCGCGGCGGTGGACGCGAAGTGAACTTGGGGGCCTCCGGAACGCGAAATGCCGGCGGGCGCCAGGGGGCGACGCGACGTGGCAACGGGCGGGGCGTCGCGTGACGCGCCACAGGAAGCGCCACGCAGCCGCCGGGCGAGCGGGCCGGGCGGCGCGGGGTGAGGGTGGAAGTGCGGGATGGGCAGGTGGACGAGGCAGTTCGTGGAAGTCGGTGGGTACGATGGGTAGAAGAGCGGTGGTTAGAGGGGTGGTGGGTAGAGGGGCGGTCGGTGGGAGAGGGCGGGGGTGGGGGGTGGGGGGGGGGGGCGGTGGATGGGAGGGTGAGTGGGTAGGTGGGAAGGGTTGGTGGATGGATGGACAGGGTAGGTGGGTAGGGTTGGGTGGGTAAGTGAAGAGGGTTGGGTGGGCGGGCAAGGCGGTGAGTGGGTGGGAGGGCAGGTCGGTGAGCTGTGAGTATAGCCCAGCAAGCGAATGAGTGTGTATGTGTGTGTGTGTGTGTGTGTGTGTGTGTGTGGCAAGATGGCTAATTGGCTGGGTGAGCCGAGGGCTGCAGTTGGGTTAGTTGCAGTCGGGGGACGGGCAGTAGGTAGAGAAGCGGTGGGAAATGAGATGGAGGAAATGAAGGCTGGGCAGTCCATGTACAAGGCGGGCGGGCGGACTAGCCGGTCCGTGACCGCGGTAGCTACCCACCTACCGGGTGAGTAGGTGCACCGGGTTCCTCGGGTAGGATTGGGCGAGCGGGCAGTGCGCTATGAGTACAGCCAGGCAGGCGAATGGGCGTGTGTGTCTGGCGGGATGGCCGGTTGGCTGGTGAGCAGATCAACAGTTGGTTTGGTGGTTGCGGTCGGCGGAGGGGATTGGATGAGACCAGGGGGGGGGGAACCGAATCGCGGAGTCACGCTTCGAGGTCAAACGAGGTTGCTGTTATGCAATGCCGCTTTCTCCCGCGGTTCCTCGCGAAACAGCAGAATGCATTGCTGCGGTGTGCAAGAGCAGGTGGTGATGAATATAACAAACTAAATTCCAGAAGGTATATCAAATTTGTAATTCCTTACAACCGGGCAACGGGCAACTGAAGCCACGCGGTTGTGACGTGTGCGTAAAAATCGCCCTCGAAGAGCATTCACTGTCACGGAGGCCTAACGCGTGGCGACGACATCAAACAATGGGGTAGACGTTGCCCGCGGCGGCGGTGGATACGGCGAGGGCTCAGCTGTTTATGTAAATTTTAATGCATGTGGATGGCATTTCTTCTACGCTATTCACCAACTAGAGATATGCATTGTTCTCCCCTGTCCCGTGTATCATTTGGCTGTGGGAACTCTCGCTTTCGTAAGCCGCCTCCAACCGGTTCGTTCCGCCGCGTGGCCGTCGCCGGTTGTTTGGACGTCGTCCATGACGTCACCTCTACCTGGCGCCGGGAGGCCGAGCGAGAGGGCAAGGCGAGTTGGGGCCCCGTGGGCGGTGGTTGGTGCGGGTGATTGAACGGTGGTCGGGCGTGAGGATGAGCAGAGGGGACGGGAGGATGGGATGGGCATGAGGTGGGTGGGTAGGTGGGCTGCGGGTGGATTCGTGAGCTTTGGATGGGGGCAGGGGGGGGGAGGGTATGAGGTCGAGTGGGTGGACAGGCGGATGGATGAACAATGATCGCGTGGGTGTGTGGTCAGCTGGGGTGGGGGGAGTGATTGGGTGAGGGGAGTATCGGTAGTGAGTAGGTAGGTGGGTGGGCGGGTAGCCAGAGGTTGGGCGATTGTGTGGATGAGCAGCGGGGTTGGGGGGGGGGCGTGAGATATTAGGTGGTGGACGGGTGATCAGGCAGTTGTTGGGAAGAGATCCGTCTGGCGGACTGGCAGGGGCTAGTTTGGGAGGAGCAGTGGGTGGGAAGCTGCCGGGGGGACAGATGGCTAAGAGTTGGTTGTGGGGTGGCAATGGCAAGTGGTCTGGCGGGTGGGGTTGGAAGAGAGGAAGAAGGATTGGGAGGCTGGCGGGGCTGGGAGGCGGGGAGGGCTGGGAGGCGGGGTCTGGGAGGCGGGGGTCTGGGAGGCGGCGAGGTGACTGGGAGGCGGGGGTCTGGGAGGCGGGGGTCTGGGAGGCGGGGCTGGGAGGCGGGGCTGGGAGGCGGGGCTGGGAGGCGGGGGCTGGGAGGCAGGGGGGGAGGAGGCGGGGCTGGGAGGCAGGGGGCTGGGGCAGGCGGGGCTGGGAGGCGGGTTGGGAGGCGGCGGGCTGGGAGGCAGGCAGGGCAGGGCTGGGAGGAGGCGGGCGGGGCTGGGAGGCGGGCGAGCGGGGCTGGGAGGCGGGCAGGGCTGGGGCTGGGAGGCGGGCGGGCGGGAGTCAATGTCTGGCGGACGTTGCTCCGCGCCGACCGCCTGCGGCCGTCGATGTTTGCGCGCATGGCGGAGGACAAGAGCCCCGCTGAACACGTTGGATGCACGCGGGGGCCATCCACAGAAATGCACGCGGGCGCACGACAGCGGAAGCGCATACACACTGCGGTGAGCGCTTGCGCAAATTCAGCCGCGGGCTTTTCAGACGCCGGGGGCGCCGTGAAAGGCAAGAGAATTGGGATTGTGCCACCGCCATCACCGAAATAGTTTCAGAGCATACTGAGCAAATTGTATGATTGTTTAGGAAGCACTTCCCGGCATTGTCAACTCCCCAAGGGGGACTCTTGCAAAGCAAACTTGTTTCTACACTAGTGATTCTAATTTCATGCGAATCCAATTACGTTCCCCATCTACGCTACATAGGACCACGACTTAACGTATTTTCCGGTACCTTAAGGTCTGTTCTGATGCAATTGTTGTATTTATTTCCAAGAACAATGGTCCGCATGTATGAAAACAAATTAAAAAATGTATCTAAACAAACTGAATTTTTGTGTAGTTTTTCTTCTTGATCATTTTCGAAGTATAATGCTGTGCATTGACGCCAATGAGTAAAATTATTTGTAACTATTATTATTACCAACAACTCCAATACAAGAACTTTTTTTTAGTAAAAACAGGGGGTTGTTCACATACATTTTTTGTACAAAATACCTTAATTAACATTATTTATAAATTAATTGGCTTTTATTCGAAGACGATCGTGAGCAATCGATAAACTGCTATCAGCTGAAGTGTCATTATACTGTAGTAAAATTCGTATTTCTTCCGTCTTACAGTAATGCCGTTGCTCAATTGCTTGCAAAATAGATACAAAAGGTAACCCTTCCAGAGAAAGATTGTACCATTCAACGTTCGGTTTTCAACAGTGAATTTGCCTTCAATCGTCGAGCTACAGAAAGCAATTTGCCAACGGCTAATCAACTTGTGTTAATTAAACGCTTCACAAATAGGTCAAGTACACTTCAAGCTGAGAGTTACCTGGAAGTTATTATCAATTTTACGTTAGAACTAAACGATCTTGTGTTGTTTTAAATTCTATCGTTCCTTGTAAGTTTGTCGAGATCATATTGGTGATAACGAAAGCAGGATGACATACAACACCATTCATTTTGCTCAATGTGGATATAAAAATGATAAATTTGAAGTCATTCTTCTAACTTGGCACTTCACCAGCTCCCTCATAAATGTTTCGTGATAAACTTACAATCAAAGCAGGATTTCACCACCAATGAGCACGATCTGCAGCGGGTAGTCTACCTAAAAAGATACTCGCCCTTCTTGTTGCCGTTGACATCCTTCCTTCACTGTAATTGCCATCTCCAACTAGGCAGCAGATGAAATGGCTCACTTATATTTCACGACTCATAATGAAATTTCACTTCAAGATGAAATTCAGGACTGAAGATGATTTCCACTCTTTAAGGCTCTTCCGCGTGTTATCAAATATAACAATTCGTGCCTCATCATTTAACTATTTACATATTCTAAATATTTGATTGGTTCAAAATTTTCCACATCATTCTGTTCGTTCATTTTGTCAAAGCTGATTCTTTTAGAACAATCGTCAAGCTGAAAGCATGTGGATGGAAAACCGACCCTAGTCAACGATTATGTTCATTCACGCAAAGTTATGAAATTGCAATAAGAGTTAACATCACATCCCGCAACTACGAAAACTTCCGTCGCATTCCTGTCCGTACCCTTTCTCCTTGTGCCAGTCAGGTTCCCTCGCTTCGGTTTCTGATTCTATTCCCGCCCCGCCCCCGCCCAATTCGCAGGCGATCGATCGGAGGTCAGGGGCTTCCGTTCGCCCGCGCTTATTCGGCCTAACTAGCTTGTCCTTCGCCTTCATTACACCCGCTCTACTCGCTGCCTCAAATGAAGCCAGAACGGCCTCTGGCCAGAAATCTCTTGAACCGCGTTTTTACGGACGTCGACGCAAGCGAACTGGTTATATTACTCCCAACAGAAAAATGCAAAATGTTCAAATTGCAAACACTTCCTCGATCTTTCAAAACTGACGGTTGGAAGACTGGAGCTAAGGATTACATTTCCTTCTAAAATAAATTCCTCCTAAACATAATTTGTTGTATTCCCCACCACCAGCTGAACACTTTTCTTCTCTTCCACTTCCTCGACCCTCCAAGTTGTTCATCCCCGTTCTGCAGTTTCTCACATTGCCCTTTCACTTACATCCTTCGATTGATGACTTACACCATAGAGTAAAGAATTAGAAAAAGAACCTCTTTAGTCTATACATACACCATACGCCAGAGGCTCCTTCCTTCTCCCTCATCCGTGCTGTAGCTTTTCTTTCCCCGGGAGTCCCCCTCTTCATTTTTTCCTGCGGCCGCCTCCTCTTTTCACGGCGCCTGCCGTTTTCAGTCCCTCTTTCCTTTTTTTTCCTCCGTCTTCCCGCCCCCCGCTATTCCCAGTTCTGGATGCGCTCCAGCGCCGCCCCTGTGCTCTATATTTCCCCTGCTAGCCCTTTCCCCCCGCCCAAGCTTCCTACTTTCCAGCCTGTCTCGCCCTTTCGCCTTTCCCAGCCTCGCTGCAATCCCAGTCCCGCTCCCACCCCCCAGCTCGGAATCCCCCCCCTCTTCCATCCCCACCCCCTGCCCGCGTCCGCGGACGAGTCCGCGCGCGGAGCCCTGGATTAAGGCGGATGTGGGCCGAGCCGCGCCCAATTTTGTGGGGCCGCTGGGTTCGAATACGTCAGGCGAGCAGAAGGCTTTCTGCGGCCCACAGCGCCTCTGAATGAAGTCGCCTCGCCCTCCGCTGGGGCCGCGCCACGGGCACTTCCAGCAGGTGACGAGCTTAGCCCAAGCCCCGCTTGCTTACGCCCACGACGGGAAACGCTGGTGCGCTTTCGCTCAGCGAATGCCTCTCTGAACCTTCCTATCGGACCACCGGACAGTTTCTTTTTATATCATACCACGACGCTTTTCACTTACGTTTAACCATGAGGAGACCATCCCTGGAAAATACGATGTAGAAAGCAAAGAACTGATGTAGGCAAGTTCTCCTTTGTGAATCGTACTGTAGTAGATTGGAACAAACTATCTGCAAAAGGACTAGAGACTCTTCCTTCTAATGTAGTGAAATTTAAAAATATACTTAATTCTATGTAGGTCATTATTAATAGCACTGGGACTTTATTATTATTATTATTATTATTATTATTATTTCATTATTATAATCGTTAGTATTATTAATAATAGTATTCTTATTCAGTGAAGTGAGTGAGTGTAGTGTGGTACAAGGAGGAGTGTTGTGTAGTGCAGCAGTGAAAGTGAAGTTAAGTGAAGTGGAGTGAAGTGTTAGAAAAGCTATAAGTCAACATATAGATAATTCAAAATTAATTATAACTAGGATATTAATCTCTAATTCTAATTGTAATTATATTTGTAAATATTCGTAATAGTTTTGTATTGTATATCTAACTGTAATAATGTTTGCCACCGAGCATTAGCTCAAAGCGAACTTTAATAAATCTATCTATCTAACCATTTGGACGCAAGCAGGACAGGTCCACGTTACTACTTTCTAGATACCCGAGATGGATTCTCATGACAACTTAACGAACTTCGAAGTTTAAAACATTTGTAGCAATATCGGCTTTAAGACAAACTAATGGACACAAATTGGCGAATTGGGTCAAATGGCTGGAACAGTACTCATTTATTTTCCAAAACAAAACTCTTTCATTTCATGTTCTATTTACATTTACAGTACAATAATTGTTACCTTTTTTATTTCTAGGTAGAATATAGTCAATATTTGACGAAATTAAATACGACACTGGTCGCAATCATCAAATGAACAATTTCAATAAGTCGGCATTCTAAAATTATTTGATTTTATATATTCTTTTTTAGTCAATATACTGTTAATACGGTTACTCTTTTCGACTATTCGTCAATTTTTTCTAATTTTAAGATGAAGATTGATATTTCAATATATCAGTCTTACAGTGATATTACAATATATCAATCAGTCTGACAGTGTTTATTACAATACTCGTTTTGAAATTCAGTTATTATGTAAACTGCGTATCCGTTTCACGGTCTTGTGCCGTAAAAATTTGCACTTAGTAATATTGAGTTAATATCTCGTGAATGATACGCTCAAATAATCCTCAGAGCCATAAATGTAAATGTAAAAGAGTAGAAGAGAGAATAATGGAAATTTTACGATAAACAAAATGGAATTATGAACTTTATAACAATCAAACCGAAAATGGAAATAAACGAATACTACTCTAAAAGTTTGTATTTTAACACGAGAGAGTGAAAATAAGGTATAAGGATTGATTTGGAATGTTCAATGTATTGGATATTCCAATGTGAATGGATTTGAAATGTCGAATATCCATTAGATAATTGTTTAGTTTCATTCGTTCTCATAGAGCTTCTGGAGATCTTTGTTGAATAACACTCTCAGAAACACAATTTTCATTCTTGAGGATCACGGAACGAACGTCCTCTTGTCCAAGGTCGAGTTTTGTACGAACTCCACTGCTTCTTCAGCTCTGCTGTCGTCTTGTGACTCTTTTATTCCTTCAAAGAGCGTTATCTCTGCCGCTTGGGTAGACTTATCTCCTGCAGTTAAGATTCGCGTTTAGCTTTTGTCCTGCACTATCGCAATGGCCGTTACTTTTTAAACCCCTTGAGGTGTTTCTTTGCTCGAAAGCTCAATTTTGTCTTGGTTAATCAGTCGTGGCACAGTTTAAAAAGTGAAGTCACACGTTGAGGAAGAGCTGTCAGCAATGTCAATTATGTCGGAAGGTACTTTCATTCAACTGGAAGGATTTCCTTTCACTCGTCTGTTAATAATTATTTACACAGTCTGTCCTTAAATTCGCATTTCAAATTGAGAGAATTCGTAAAAGAGATTCGAGTATAACTCAATTTCAGTTTTGCTAATGATGGTGCGCAAATAAACGTTTCTATACAAATTATTAATAAAACCATTAATTGGTTGAGAATTCTACTGTCCAACGACTATTTTCTTTCGTCTTCAAATGGCGCAATAATTAGTACAATAAATGCTTACTACTTTCATCACTACGACAACTAAATCATTGGATTTACTTCTAATACAATAAAAGTTTCAAATAACTTACAAACTGAAACATTTAAAAGTTGTTATTCGATTACAGTAATGTAAAAGAAATATTCTTTATGGGAGACTTCCTTTATCTTTGCCAAACAAAATGAAGATCTCATAATTTAGGAGTGAAATTCATAATTACATCTCTAAATCAACGACCCCCCCCCCCGTCGAATACATAGAATATTTCTGTTCGAACTTAACTGTAATTTACAACCGGCAGGTCCTATTCTTTCAAACAAATATTTACTCACGCTCATAAAGTTACCCAACATTCTGTAACTGAAATAAGTCACTGGTATGCCTTACAAGCTTTAATATCCTAATCTAAGCATTTTGCGGAGCTCAGGAAATGTGATCCACATACATCTGAGAAGGTTGCCTCACATGCCTTGCACACAGCGTTATCAGCTACATAAAAGAGGAATGCTAGCAGGTGAGACGTACCCTGATAAGCACGAGCTGGCATCAGAATGTCGTTGATGAGCCAGATTTCTGTCGCACTCGTTATCAGAGCTTGGTAAACAGTGACACAGTTATCTGATTCAACTGTCCAAATCAATATTTTCGTTATGGAGATGACGCTGAAGCAAATACGGGTTGTTTGTTAATCCATAAGCTAGCACTTTTGTTGACTTCATAGTTCGAAACAAGAAGCGCTTCACGTGTATTTGGTAAATAAATGCAGTACATAACTGAACAACGCACCAGACGAACTCGGGTATCTTTACTTATTCCAATTAAAAGTCAGTCAAATGAAAACGCGATTTATTTTCATCATTGGAATGATATAGCGTGCATAAAAATGTATAGAACACGCACCAACGACTTCTAAAAGCCAAAAGCTAAATTATACAGGTTTTTTTACGTATTCTAGAGTTTGAACGAAAATCCTATACATGATCCTAGTAATGTTTTCAGATTTGTCATTGGACGATCTTTCAACCACCTCCTTTTGCGAGAAAATTCGAAGTTATTTTATTCAAAAAGTTATTCACCCCCTCCCCGATGGATTGGCAACAACCTCGCCATCAGCCGACATCTTAAACAATTCACTTCAATACGACTGCGAATATTTGGAAATGCCGGCATAGCTACAATGGCACGGTCGATAAAGAAGAAATGATAATAAAGAGGAGAAATATGCCGAAATCGTTCCAACGAAGAGGCGTTTCTGACGAAACTGGCCCATGCAATATTTCCCCTCCTACCACGAGGCGCAAAATGGTACAGGAGAAAAACACCGAAATAAAAGAGATTTATCTTTATGTTTCTCCATTACTCCCAGAGACTCTTAGTGCCCATAACAGGGGAGGCTGGCGCTCTTGTATACTTTGCGACTCGCACAGCTTAACAAACATTCGATATAAGCAAAAAGGTAGAGTGAAAAGAACGCAAGAATTCTTGAAAACATGGAGAGTTTTCGCTTTCGTTATCTGATATTCATGGACATAACTGTAAAAGATCTTCAATTCGTCAAAAATAAATTTTATTGCAATTTCATTTAATCCGGTCGTAAAACTTTCCCTTGAAGTTAAATAGCTGAAAATCATTTCGTTCGATAAGAAAGAAAGTACCCCGTCTCGAAGACTTATATACTAGAACTTTACAGAAATTAACATTTGGTTGCCAAGTGACAGCGGTCATGACCCTTCACTATTAACCCAAATCAACTTAGATAGTATTTACGTGGACAGTTTCTAACAATCTAACTTTCAACAAAATCACGGAATAATTAATTTAAACCATTTTATAATAATATTACACATTTCATTCATCAGAAAACAAAATTAGAATTTTCTTGATACAAGTTTTAACAAACCAAAGGATTAGTGTTTCATATTTACTGAGCTCATAAATAGCTCACACCAGTTCTTTTCTGCTTTTGTTCTCATTTCATAGTTGATAGTTCCTACATAATACAATTAAGAAGCTGAAACAATTAGACATATTGTGAGAACATTTGATAACACGCGTTATCAAGGGATATTTAGTGATTTCATAGAGATGCCATTAGGCACTAAACTACTTAAAAACTTAATATTCAATTGATGTGCGAAATGTAAATAAATAATAGGCCCGATAAAATAACACGTTGTTAATCTTGTCCTATCAACTCCCATGAAACATCATACGTAGAATTCCTTCAGCACGTGTGTCTGTATAGGACTCTGAACCCATGCAAGTAAAAAGTGCGGGAGCTCGGCCCAAGTGCAGACTCCGTGCGATGAACGCGATCAAAGCGCTTAGCCCGGCAATCAACGGGCATTAGGAGGTCCGTCGGCAGCTCATCTCTGACTGCTCGGAAAACGAGCAAACGCCGCCGGTCGGGGCATCGGCGGTGCAATCGCGGATATAAAGCGTTGCCATGGAAACAATGCTGAGTCTTGCAGCAGCGTTGGGGGGGAGGCGGTGGTGCAAGCGGCCGTGAGTGGAGAAGGGGCGGTGGGTGGGAGACGGGAGAGTAGGGTGGTGACTGGGTCGGAGGAGTAGGGGATGGCGGTGGGGAACGAAACATGGTGGTGGAGGAGGAGGGCAAGAGGGGTGAGCGGGAGGAAATGAAGGAATGTGAAACGGGCAGTGGACGCCGTGAGGTCGGCGAGAGCGGGGTGGCGAGGGCGGTGGCGAGGGCGGTGGCGAGGGCTGTGGCGAGGGCGGTGGCGAGGGCGGTGGCGAGGGCTGTGGCGAGGGCTGTGGCGAGGGCTGTGGCGAGGGCGGTGGCGAGAGCGGTGGCGAGGGCGGTGGCGAGGGCGGAGAGAGATGAGGGCAGGGCGGCGAGGGCGGTGGCGAGGGCGGTGGCGAGGCGGTGGCGAGGGGCGGTGGCGCGGGCGGTGGCGCGGGCGGTGGCGAGGGCGGTGGCGAGGGCGGTGGCGAGGGCGGTGGCGAGGGCGGTGGCGAGGGCTGCGGCGAGGGCGGCTGCGAGGGCTGCGGCGAGGGCGGCGGCGAGGGCGGGGGGGGCGGCGGGGGCCGATGGAGGCCAGTGCCGGGGGGGGGTGTAGGTGTCGGACGGACAGACGATGCTCGGTTCGAGAGCGATCGAGCGGCAGGGCGGTTGGGTTGGCGAGCTGTGACAGCAGGCGGTGTTCTGTTGCGGGATCCTGTGGCCTGCTGGATCGCTCGATATTCTGAATAACGTGTCATCGCAATTGCCACGTTTCACGGTTGATGTGACCGCGAAGCAGTGGGTTCCAAGCGAAATTCGGCGCTCGCATACGGCCTGCGTCGCCTTTCTCTCTCTCTCTCTCTCTCTCTCTCTCTCTCTCTCTCTCTCTCTCTCTCTCTCTCTCTCTCTCTCTCTCTCTGCTGACCCCCCATACTTTCACATCATTCGCTCTTCCACTCTCCCTCTTTCTCTCTCTCTCTCCCTCTCTCTCGCTCTCTCTCTCACTCTTACACTGTTTTTCTCTCTGTTTTGCTATCTGTTTTGCTATCTGTTTCGCTATCTGTTTCGCTATCTGTTTCGCTATCTGTTTCTCTATCTGTTTCTCTATCTGTTTCTCTATCTGTTTCTCTATCTGTTTCTCTATCTGTTTCTCTATCTGTTTCTCTATCTGTTTCTCTATCTGTTTCTCTATCTGTTTCTCTATCTGTTTCTCTATCTGTTTCTCTATCTGTTTCTCTATCTGTTTCTCTATCTGTTTCTCTATCTGTTTCTCTATCTGTTTCTCTATCTGTTTCGCTATCTGTTTCGCTATCTGTTTCGCTATCTGCTTCTCTATCTGTTTCTCTTCTGTTTCTCTATCTGTTTCTGTTTCTGTGTCTCTCTGTGTCTGTGTCTCTCTGTGTCTGTGCCTCTCTGTGTATCTGTTTCGCTATCTGTTTCGCTATCTGTTTCGCTATCTGTTTCGCTATCTGTTTCGTTGTCTGTTTCTCTCTCTGTCAGTCTCTGTGTCTGTGTCTCTCTGTGTCTGTGCCTCTCTGTGTCTGTGCCTCTCTGTGTCTGTGCCTCTCTGTGTCTGGGTCTCTCTGTGTCTGGGTCTCTCTGTGTCTGGGTCTCTCTGTGTCTGGGTCTCTCTGTGTCTGGGTCCCCCTGTGTCTGTGCCTCTCTGTGTCTGTGCCTCTCTGTGTCTGTGCCTCTCTGTGTCTGTGTCTCTCTGTGTCTGTGTCTCTCTGTGTCTGGGTCTCTCTGTGTCTGGGTCTCTCTGTGTCTGGGTCTCTCTGTGTCTGGGTCTCTCTGTGTCTGGGTCTCTGCCTCTGGGTCCCTCTGTGTCTGGGTCTCTAAGTGTCTGGGTTCTCACTGTCTGTCTGTCTGTCTGTCTCTCTGTCTCTCTCTCTCTCTCTGTCTGCCAGCTACAATGTGGCCGCAGCCCACTGCCGTCACACCACCACAGAAATGTCGCTCTCAGAAAGATGGGTTCCATAAATTGACGACGATGACACGATTATCTTCAAACGCCAGGCAAAATTGTGTGTATGAGTGAGTGACGAAAACTAAAACAGTGAAAATGGATATAGAAGGTAATACGCCTGAAGTTCTATATAACGTAAAGTGAGAGTTTTTGGTCATCGCAATGTTTTAATACATTCAAAATCAATTTGGAGAAACAAAAAAAGAGAATAATAAGGAAAATGTACACACTTAATGCATTTGACGCGGCTCACAGTACACGAAAATAAAGTCAGGATTTTTTTCCGTTTAATAGAATCACAACAAACCGAGGCAGATACCACTTAAAGGAGAAGTACACGAATGCAGATCACAGGCGCGTACATTTTCTCAGCTTTTATTGTTGAAAAATAATGTATTTAATTTCGAACAATTGTAAGATCTGAATTCTTTTACTTCATTCTCACAGGTCAAAATAGAACAAGACAATTAAGTAGTAAAAGTAGCACAGTAGTAATCAAAGTGTATAAAAATAAATGTGCATTATATTATGATTGTTTTTAATTGGCCGATGACATTAGGGCATTGTTACATCACTTACTTTATAAAGTGATTTTTTTATTAATTCTCAACGGGACTCGTAACCTCAAAAATGAGCTTACCACTGTTAAAAAGATTAATTTTATTAGGTCGGAGGTGTAACAGTGATCTAATGTCATCGGCCACTTAAGAAAATCGAAATTAGGTCTATACACACTTTACAACCTATATGTACGTTGAAATTCATATATATATATATATATATATATATATATATATATATATATATAAACATTTATTCGCAGTGGAAAAAAGAAATAGAAACAAATAATAATATATGCTCTTTTAAGGAAAAGATTACAAAGCAAACCAGAAATGTTTACAAACATGCACCTGTACATTCCTGTTCTGAATTCGTTGTCATGGCTTAATTTTATTTTCACATCGCCTCAAAGTACCTGTTCAGTTTGTTGGAGAAGTCTAGTGAACAAACCGTGGAGTTGTGTAGAGAGCAGACCTTTTTTTCCTAAATACGTTTCTACGGCGATGTTTATGACAAAAACAGTCATCTTAATTACATCTGCAACTTTAAAACGAAACTTTTTCAATTAGACGGAGTATTAAGAAAGTGGAGAGGAAAAACACACAGAAAAAGTAAATACGGGCTTCCGTGAAAAATACCACTTATCTTTCGGAGATCTCTTTATGAAAATGGAAAAAAGCTCCGGAATTGAAAGTAGACTGAAAGTTTTTTCAGAATAGTAAATAAAATTCCATTTCGACAAGAAACAACTTCGAGTCCTACTAAGAACAGAAAACGACTGATTTGGATGTGTTAGAAAAATACGTTTGGTAATTGGGTTTGGTAACCTGTTATTATCATAATTTGAAATATGTTTCCCCGATCATTTTAACACATCTTATTAACCACAACACATCATGCGTCGAAAGTTCGTGCAAGCGCGAAATCTACTGGAACACCATAATGCAACGTATTTTTACTAAATTACCATATATTCCTGGAAAACTATTTACAGAAAAATATTGCTACCCGTATACGAAAAGGTTAATACTATTTTGTAACCCTTAAGTCAAATTTCCAGATATTTTACTAGCAGAATGAAAAATGCATTTTAGGACATTTCGAGTAATCATCAATATAAACAAATATATTGTTAATTTTCAAAACTGAGTGAGCAAGTGTGTTGTGCACAAAGAAAAGCCTGGCCCAGTTCATCTCATAATCATTCGAGATCCATGCTTTTGAAGATTCCAAAAGAGGAACGAAAAAATATTATCCCATGTAATGTTTGCGCTATCCTGCCAGACCACAACAATAAAATTCTGAAGTGGGGCAAAGTAGAGAGCTATAAATCAATGCGGCTAGTGCTATTATTAATTCAAATGTTTCATATCACTGTTCTACTCATACCCATTTGCTTCGGTCACACGTCGATCAATTGACAAACATGAAAGAGACATCAAATGATACGACGTGTTTCTCAATGGCTCACGTTTTCGAAGTGTATTCACAACGGTGTGATATTTAAATATGTTAACATCTCATTTAGGTCGAGTAATGGTTGCAGGAGAGAATCCGCAGGGACGTATGCAGTGCAGATTACAACGTATCCATTTATCAAAGCGCCAACACGTGATTTAAATTTCGTTCTGACATTTCGCGCATCGAATCACGTCATGTTCCTGGTATCACGTGACTTGAAATATATGAAAGAAAAAAGACAATGAAACAAATTTAGATTTGTTTTACCGATATTAGTAATAATAAATATGTTGTTAAATGTTTATATATGTTGAATTCGAAGAGCGTAAATTATGTGTTAGATACAAGAGTTATTATATATACAATACTATAATTATGATAAAATAAAATACGCAATGCAATTTTATTTCCTTAATGTTAAAACAGTACACATTCTTAATATAAAATAGATAATCGGTCAATATAAGAGACATTCATAAACTCTGGGGTTACCGCAGAACTTTTGCGGAAGTCCATATGGATAGGTAAAAAAGTATTTTCCATTCAGAGACATTTTCCTTTTTTCCAGACTTTCCAGACGTTAAAGAACTTTCATTAAAATGATTTCCAAACAAACGCAATCTGGAAATTAAAAAAAGTGAGATATGTGTTACGACAATTTCTTTTTTTTTATTTTAAAATGCTATTTCCATCAGAGATTGCTAGCCCAACTTGTATTTTGATGGCGCTCCGAAAAGGTGTATGATGGAAATAGAATCACATCTGAATCACATTCGAATATCTCTCAGACACAAAATTTTACATGAAAGTAATGTCTCTCGAACAGATTGTTTCACCGCACACATTAAGGCGCCACATTCGTACATTACAAATAATTATTGTGTCCTCATTGCACGATATCAAACGTAATTGATTTATAACAAAGTTGCAAATTAAAGCTGGTTGAAAATATAATATAATATAAATATAAAAGAGACTTGCTGATTCTGATTTTTGGATTTCGTGGCAATTACGAAATGATGACACGGTACTTTATTTTACTATTACGCGGCAATACAATGAAGAATCAGGGACACAAATAGGGGAGGGGGAGGGCAGTCGCGACAAACATAAAAACAAAACGAAAACAATCGCGTCTGACATTCTGAAATCAGTACACAGGCAAGTTATTTGACAGCTGAAATTGTTAAAAATATAATTTTGGTTTTACAATCTATAAAACAGAAATAGGAGATTTAAAGTTTTTTTCAAATATTTATCGAGGACCAATATGTTTCACTTCTCAAATAGCCGAATTATTGTCGTATTATTTTATCAAATATTTACAAACTGGGTTTTAAGCTTTTAACATCATTCTTCATATTAACATTTCCATACCGTGGATTTAACATCGTTTGAAAATTTAATTTTCAGTGAGCTCTCCCGAAAGAAAATTTTGTCAATGCTACAGTAAGTATCTAACAAGACCAGCAAAATCGTTCTCACATGACAAACTCCTTTGTCCATCCACAAGCACAAGAATCAAAATACACAAGCGGCCGAGCGGGAACCGAAATTAAACGGCCCGCGACCAGCTCGCGTTATCAGCGGGCGATGGGCTTGGAGGGGCATCCACCGATGGCCATCTAGAGCGCAAAACCCACCAACCGCAAGGGAGATAAGCCACGCTGGATCCCCGCCCCCAGACCCGTTCCTGGCCTCTGACCCGTTCCCTCTGGCTGAACGGGTCGTTTCGTCGATTGCAATGGAATGTTCGTTTGATTCACTACGACGGTTCGCTCGCTCCGTTCGATTCATTGCTTCGCTCAACGGCTTAGCGAGGCGCGAAAATAAATAGTTTTGCATCGTGATAGTGAGTCAATATGTGTAAATCATGACGATGTGTGGATATATGTGATCGCTCATGGAACAGAGAGGGGGCGGGCGAGGGGAAGGATAATATTTCATGTCGGATATGGATCTAATTACAAAATCTATTTCGATACTTTTCGATATTTATTATCTCGCACACATCGGATTTTATTTTATCAATTCGTTTGGCACCAGGTGAAAACGAAGTCTTTACATCAGTAAATCACTTAATGACGAAATATATTATAAAATTTCGGTTCAAGACTAGTAGAACAAATTGTAACAGATAAAGCCTGATTTGTTGTTGAAGTAGACAGTACGGGAGATTAATTCTATCCAACTAATTCGTTCAAAGAGATCAGTCATTTCAGTTGTTTTTAAAAATGCAATACTAAATATCAAGATTGGTTTTCTTAACGTTTCGGATATGGAAAATTTAAGTGCGTCTGCATTTAAACGGCGGGCCACATCAGGCAATACCCGCCAATGGTGTTCAAGAAGTTAAGAATTCACAATTCTCCAGCTTCGACTTCAGAAGGTAAAAACGTGCACAACACCTGCTTTGACTCAGAGAAATACCAGATTCATATTGAACATAGGCTAACTGGCAGAAAAATCTCTGCCCCACTCAGAATTCGAGACCCGGGCCTTCTAACTCACAGTTCGTCGCTAGCCTCCACTTTCAATATCAAATATTGTATTAATATCAATAACATACTTCCCCCAATCCAAGGTTTGGAGACCGGCATGTCTTAGGAACAGCCCCATCTGAATATCTAAATGTCGACTCTTTCCTCGATAAAGATATGCGATGCTTTTCGGTCGTTCAAGTGATTTCCTACGATCAATTGCAGACAGATGCCAGAATAGAAAAAAAAACTTGGAGCTATGGACAGCCCTTAATTCTTAGTGCGCCAACTCCATCCTTCAGATTACATGTGTGTGCCACGCATTTTCGGGTGGAAGTTTTAAGATGCATAATACCAGTTTCGTAGACAGAAACCACAACATGGCCTTCGTCTCCACAGTAAAAGGTTTATGATGATATTTAATTAGGAGATGATAACGGTAATGTGAACAGTAAGCAGATGGAGAATATTGTGGCATGGAAATGGGAAAATGCGAATTCTGCCGCGAACCCATTTTGTCCACCACGAATTCTACATGGGTCAAAGGGGCATAGAACTCTGGCGCCAGCAGTGAACGCTGTCTCATCATTCCACGTTCAGTACCTCTTTCCGATAGGGATAAAGACAGGTCTGCTTCCTCCATATCGTCGATGCACAAAAAAGGAGATCTAACTAAACAAACTAATTTTGCAGAATCTAAGCATATCCATTTACTTCTCAGACAAAATGTTTAATGCTCTATCGAGGCTGCTCTCTTAAACTATCTTTACGAAATTTTTTCTAGTACAAATATACTATTTTCTAAATATTATATTTCTTCAATTAATTTTCAAAAAAAAGGGGTTTGAGATTTGTCACTTTTGTTGTATCTGCCGATACGGCGTATCGAGAAAAATCCGGCCCTTCTGGGAACGCAGGGCCTCAGGCTACGACCCATATTGAGCGGTAGGTGGAAGACATTTGTTTACAGCCTTTCTGCGGTTGTCTCCGCTTTCGCAACCTGCACAAGTCCGCTATTAGTCCACAGTCAGGTGGTTTCCTCTGAAGCGATCACAGCTCAGTCGCCGGCAGCCAACAACAGTTTCCCCCGTTTAGCAAAAGAAAGGGAGAGCGGGCGGGTTGGAATTCGAGAGCGACCGTATCGATTGCGCGCCGTGATTCGAGAGCGGCCGCGTCGATTCTCGGGTGTTCCCCAGGGTCGCCCGCGCGGGCGGGCGGGCGGGCGCGAGGGAGGACAAGAACGCCCGAGGCTGAGGGCGGTGAGGATACGGGAGAGGGCGGTTACGGGCCGGAACGTGAGCTGGGTAAAGGAAATGGTGGCGGTGAAAGCGAGGTTGAATGTCGAAGGGCGCTGGAGAGAAGAATGGACTGGATATTGGGAGTCCGTAACTCAGGCCTTACCAAGGGATGGTTCGCATATGCGAAAGATGAATATAGGGAAGAGTGCTGGGGGTATGGCCATCTTAAAGTGCGAAATGTAAGTGACCGCAGAAGGATAGATTACTTTTATGTTTTTGAATCATTGCATTTCTTCACGGTGTGAGTTTGAATATCACTAACGATATTATTCCACTAGAACCAGACACTTTCTGAATATCGCTAACGATAGTATTCCACACGAAATGATATGTAGACTGACAGAACTTTTATAATCGTAAGCACGCCCAACTTTTCCACATCACATTTTCTGTCTGATATCTTTTCTAAACGGTTAAACCATAACAGACATAATTTCAGTGAAATATTTCACTGCATGTTAGTTAGTCAAAACAGCCTTCTAGAATACGTCAGTGTCAGCGTATTGATCTGAATGTATTAAAAGGTCATAGGAAAACGATAAATATAACAAAGAAAGATTCTGAAGTGAACAAATGAAGGCATAAATACTTATTAAATCCGAACCTGATTTGATCACAAAAAATCACACATTCTTCCAGACTCAGAAAACAGTTTAATTCCGACGCCACGGATAAAAAAATAGCTTGATAGAGATAACGACAGGAAGTATTGTAAAAGAGATATTAAAAAACAATAATGACAAAAACGAAGAAAGGCCAATGGCTTTTGATCAAGTATCATGGTTCATATGTTTTTCATATTATTAAAAAAACTTTTCCATAAATTTCCAGATCTGCCATACAAAAATCTATAAAGGAAGAAATAATCCCTGAAACATTACTGCGTAACTTTTGAAGAAATATTATTCCAATATTCTTCAATACATTGCGTATTATTACTTCTTTTTCTCTTCCTTCATGACGGCATTCCAGAGATTGTGAGCGAAAGCATCGAAAGCAACCGGAGATGCGCGGAGTGGGGGCGGGCGGCGGGTGCGGCCTGAGCTCTGAATAGCAGAGGAAGTGTATCGAGGAGGGCGCGGCGGCGCAGGCGTCGGGGGCGGAGGGCTGTGGTAGCGCCTGGGCGTAATTACTGTTGGAATAAAAGAAAACGGCCGCACAAAGAGGGCGCCGGCGCAGGAGGAGGCGAGACGGCGGGGGTGGGGCCGGCGGGGTGCCACGGAGGAAGAGCGGAGGCGGCAGGGGGCGGAAAGTCCGGGGGCGACGGCATCCGTGGGAAAGGGACGGCGATGGAGGGAGCAGGCGAAGAGGGGTAGACGTAGGGGGAGATGGATGATTGGTTAGTTCAACAAACGAGGTCATTGGTCCCGCAGGTATAGTGCATGCTTTTCTCCAGGAAATGGTGGTGATTTTGTCCCGCTGGATGGCGAGATCTGGCGTCGACCTACCATCGGCTAGTGGGGTTTCCCCCTAACCAGGACTCGCCCACCAGCGGGGCACCGCCCCAGCTAGAACAAGCTCCTGGAACAAGCTCCTCGCATGTATAGTAGTGTAGTGGATGCTAGTGAGTGTGTATGTAAGTAGTGAGTATGTAAGGAGTGAGGAAGCAAAGATCGCGCGCAATCTGTGGCCCGTTTGTTAGAATATGCTCCGACATTCCCTTGTTGATCGGAGAAACCACGGAAAACTAGCGATCAGAGCAACCGGCCGCTAGAATTTTCCTCCAGACAGCGACTGAATTCGACCCAGCTGACAAGTCAAGTGTCGAAAATCCTGCCACCGTCGGGACTCGAACCAAGAACCTCAGGTCAGAGGCACTACAGTGACATCAGTTGATGCCCTGAGCCACGTCTCCCGGTGGGGGGGTGCAGATGGGGATGGGGGCAAAAGGCGGGAAAGGGGAGGGGAAAGAAAGGATGTCGGGTGAAAAGGGGATAGGAAAAGTGGAGCGGAGGGGAACTACAAGGGGCAACAAGGAAAGGGAGCGGCACAGGCGACGCCATCGAAATAGTGCCGGGAAGATGGTGATCGGGTTGGAAGACTGCGTAATGAGACGTAGGTAATAAGATTAAAGTTAAGTAGCACGAAGAAAAACGATGGTTCGGGGACAAGTCGGTAGAGAGAGATGTGTAAGCCTACATAGTGTCAGGCATGAAGAGATGATGCGTGAGCAGACAGGGTAAGTGAAGGAATGGTTCAAGGAGACTGGATCGGAGTGGGGAGTGTGGGGAGTGGATACGATGGAGGCGAGTTGGCGGTTGCGAAGAATCTGGTTAGCCGGGATGGGGCAGGGGAGAACGGAGGAGCTGGAGGCGAAGCGGGGACGACGTGGGCAATGGCGAAGACAGAGGCTCTGAGGCCTACGTCGGGCAGCGGTGTGCCCCAGGCTCAAGGGGAACACAGATGGAGGCGGCGATCGTGCGGGTGGTGGGGACGGCGAAATTTCAGGAGCGGAAAAAGGCGGTGCGAACGGGGGTGGAACGAGAAGAGGCGGCAGACTTTCACGGTGGTGAAGATGAGGAAGGAGTGGAGACGTGGCTGGCGAGGGGATCGGGGATCGCCAAGAGCGAAGGCGGTTGGAAGGGGCAGTGGGAGTGGTGGGAGAAGCAGGGGAAGGCGCGGGACGGCAGAGGACGGATCAAAATGGCAGCGTAGGGGGACCCCAAGGGGAAAAGACGGCAAAGGAAGGGGTGGCAGAAAGCGATGGGAGAAGGCGGAGGACGGAAGAGAACGAGGGAGGGAACAGCGACAGTGGAGGGAGAACAACACGATACAGTTAGGGACGGATGAGTACTGCTCTCAACAGTGAAGAACAACCAAGAATAGTAGGGGTTGGTGAAAATATCCAGGATTGTCGAGAAATTGGGGATTGGTGAGGACAGTGGGGATCGACGAGAACCCAACGGGCATCGACGGAGATCGGCGGGCACTTTGCGGAACGGCGAGGAATTGCGTTGATCGAAGGGCACCAGCGTGGTTTGGCGAGGAACATCGACGGCGAACAGCAGGATGCGGCGCAGAAAAGCGGAGAACGGCAGAGGCTGCAGTGGCTGGGGATGGGGTGGGGGTGGGGGAAGGGCGGGGCGCTACGGGTGATGAGGGGTGCAGCGCAACGAAAAGGCCTCTAAAGGGCCGGGCCGCCCGGCAGAGAGAGGCCTTGTTGGGAACTCAAGCCTCGGGCGCCTTTCTCTCCTTCATACGCAACTGCTCGTAAGCACAGATTGCCACAGAGACTACTTCCAAGTAATTTCTAGGTATTCTTTCGGAATTTCGTGCCTCGTTCGGTTTATGGAAGGAAAGAATGGCCGAATGCACTTTCCGAGCTGGCAATGGAAGAGGCTTCACTTTTCTTTGCGAGTGAACAAAGTGTAATAAAACACGGATCGTACCGAGATCCGTTAATTAAATAACTGGCTTCTTTATTTCAGCGTGGATGTTATTTTCAGACTACTAACTTCTCAAGTAACTGAGCCATGAATTTAGAACTACAAACAATACCTGTCAGATACTTTTATTTGTGAACTGTCTGATCATTTCAGTGTGGGGTGGATGGTTACAAGAGGATTAAACGACGAAGAAAAACTGTCTACAAAGAAAATCGAGACAATAAGCTTTTCAAAATTTAGTGGTCCTCACGAAACATTATAAGATAAAGATATCGGCTTCATTTTTTTTCTTGGAAATCTGTCGGTCAAATAAACGTAATGAAAACCGTCCTGTCCCAAACATTTTTTTTAAAATGACGAGATTCAATTTACGTCATCTAATATATTATAATGCGAGGCGTGTTCTCGGAAAATGAGACCAGCAACCAGAGACAACAGCATTTTCAAAAGATAAATTATTGTCCTCTTTCTACATGAACTGGAGATTGATTTAATTGATGAACATGTTTTTTAATTTCATACGAAATTAGTGAAAGGAGAATCAACCGTGGAACAATTTTCTCCACGGCAATTGAAAAATGACGTTTCTTTTGACAGAACTTTAGATGAAACGTCTACCATACCAAATGCCTATACACAAAACAAATAACGAGAAAGAGAATTTCGAACGCTCGGGTCATTAAATTAAATATGAATTCGAGAAACGATACGTCTGATAAGATAAATGGAGAAACGACGAAGGCGTTCGAGATTGAAAATTCCGTCACAGTTTGCACAAGAATTTTAATGAAATCCGATACTCCAGTGCAATATTTAACCGATCTCCGTAGTCGATATCAAGTAAAACAGTCAAACTCATCCATTGACCCTGTCACGGGTTCATGCGGGCTTCGATAGCCCCCGCCGAATAATACCGAGGGTATTTCGCCTCGTATGCATGATTCAAGTATTTATGTCCAGTGACCATTCATTGAAAACCAGACCGCAATCGCACCTCGCACAAGAGTATTGAAGTATTTTTTATGTCTCGGGGACATTCATTGAAAAACAGCGCCACTGCATGAAAGATTAATGGACCCAAGTGGCAGAAAGTGATGCCAGAAGGGGTGAGGTACCTTGGGCCAAATTATACACCAGTGCATGTGTAAATGAAGCCCGCGGTTTGGCGCTTTGGGTATACAGAGAGTGGTGTAATACTCCATTTGCAATCATAAAAATTATTGAGCCGCCGTAAATACGTGCAGAACGTTAAAAAATATAACCAATGTCGTTTTTTTACACGACAAGGAAACTAATTAGAGTCGACTTCGGTTCTTTTTCAACTTCTGGGAACTCACATGTTTGGTTCACAATATCCGAGGTTCACTATATCTGATGACGTCAACATTAAATAGAATTTCTCCACAATGATTGATTTTATTAATATAGAGATACTGGAAACTCCATTAACAGCGCGAACTGAAAATTTCAGTATCTTAATTTGTTCTTAAAAAAATCAATTATTTTCAATTGTATGCTTCGTACATATTTCATTTGTAATTTCTCTAGATCCTTCTCTACACAGAGTTCGTGCTCTCTCCGTACTTGATTCTGCATTTTCCTCTGTTTCTAAGTATCTTAGTGCAGTCTTGACACCTTTCAATGCCTCTTCCGCTGTTGGAACATTGTCCCACTTTCCAAAATACCTTTAACTCACCTAATAACATCCGAGATCCAATTAACTTCCAGAACGTTTATTTCGTACTTCGCTACAGCCGAGGTTCAGGTCCTATAACGAATTTATTTATTTGTAATGTAAGTGAAAGGGACCAGATTTAAGTTCATTATAACCGAGTGTTCACTATATCCGAGTTCACTATAACCGGAGTCGACTGTACGATACACCACTCGAGTAGGATAGTTTCATAAGACCAATTTTTTCGTCACGCGAATGACATTAACAAAATTTATCTAGCGAAAAGCACTGATTTGTGTGTCAATCTGAGAAGAGTAGAATCAATCTGTTCTTTCACATGAAAGTATTAAAGTCAGTCTCACACTCCATGCAGTCTATAATGATTTTGTAATAATTCATTTTTCCGTCATGGCATTTAGACCTTACATCCTTTAAATTATCCTAATTCACAATTTACACATGATTTGCATCAGCAATATGTTTGACAATATATGACATGACAATAGAACTTTTACAGATATCGTTCATTCATTATTTTCTATTATTGTATTAACAATAATTTCTGTGATAACATGTAACGAAAAAAGGTAAAATCGTACGTTTATCAGAGAAAGACTCCAGTATTTTGAAAATATAAAACAACTTTTTAATCTTTAAAATTCAAAACAACAGATTTTATCTCAATCTGCGAATTACTATATGCAAATTTCCTGTGTCCTAGTGTTTGCACAGCAGGAGGGATAACTTTATCTTATCATCAAGAATCTGCTTCCATAAGTACACACATTTCTTGTTCTGCTTGTGCCTAGCAAACAATGAGCGTAAAACATATCCCTAGAGAGAATGTAAGCAGACAATTAGCGATAGACACTGAAGCCAGTGTTCTCTTCTCTAAGAACTCCTATAATAGCCTTCAACGTGTACCGTTCGGATTCTGGTATTGTGATCCTATAATAGCCTTCAACGTGTAGCGTTCGGATTCTGGTATTGTGATACGGCATACACGGCAATGGGTGATCCGTACCACGATTTCCGGTGGCTCCCGCAGACAGAGGAAAATGCACCGTAATTTAGACGTTTTCAGAGAATATATCTTTGACCCCGGTGAATAAGCTGATAAGACAAAAGAACTTAATTTTACAGGTGAGCAAAAAAACACTTACACAACAATCAAACTTTAAACTAATGCTGTAAATCAGGGATTAATGATATTCAAACAAAACCAACAATCAAACAGTTTCGTTTGAATATTACCTTCGTTTGAATAACATTAATCCCTGATTTATTTCAGTTCACAGTTGTCTTTTGCTCTCCTGTAAAATTAAGATTTTTTTTCGTATCAGCTGATTCACCGGGGCCAAAGATATATTGGTACTCAACTGCTCCAGCTACTACATGAAAAGAATATTTCGCTGGTATTCATGGGCAGTAAGAGAAACCTGTTCCTAGACAGCAAGTATGTCATTAAATTCTTAAATATGTAATTTGGATTTTTTCCTAGAAATTCTAATAGATGCTTTAATTATATTTTAATAATAAATAAATGCTTCCGATGTACTTGTATGTACGTGAAAAGCATGGTCTTTACGTAAGCAGTACTTAAGAAATGGGTAACTTTTTATACACTACATTAACATCAAATTCTTATCTGAACAGATTTTCGGAAGTCAATCTTGCAACACTTCTGGCAGTTGCTGCACTATTTGCCACACATTTTAAGTTAACTGCCTAGAGCCAGTATTGGATACATACTTTTCTACTGCTACATGACCTCAACGCTTACTTACTCAACACTGACCCATTATTCGAAAATCAGTCGCATGACATCAAGACAGTACTGACATCAACTCCTTATCACTAAAAAAATTCTAATTCAGAACATATTTTGTGTTATCACAATCTGTATCATAAATAAATAAAAAATAAAGGTCAGTTAATACACAAAATGTCTTGCAGTAGTTAAATTGGGTTGTCACGTGAGCTGCACGGGGCAAATGAAATATTTCAATTACCCGTCAAAACCATATTAATTTTTATAATTATTCTATCTACATTAATAATAACATTATTTAATTATTATAACCATATATTATTAAATTGGGTTGTCACGTGAGCTGCACGGGGCAAATGAAATATTTCAATTACCCACCAAAACCATATTAATTTTTATAATTATTCTATCTACATTAATAATAACATTATTCAATTATTTTAACCATATATTATTAAATTGTTGTCACTGAGCTGAGGCAAATGAAATATTCAATTACACAAACCATATTAATTTATAATTATTCTATCTACATTAATAATAACATTATTTAATTATTAACCATATATTATTAAATTTATACAAAAATGAATCTTTAATAAATAATAATATTAATATATTATTAGAAAGTAAAGTTGCAGACCCACTGCTCCACAGATCCACCTATCTGAAGCGGGATCCGGTTACGTGCTCCGCGCTGGAAGATGCCGCTGCTGCGTTCCCCGCGGCGGACGATCGCGCGGCCGGGTGGGCGGGCGGCTGGGCGCGCTAACGGCCGCAGCGGGCGTGGGCGGAGGGGAGTCTGCGGCGCCATCCGCCAGGCGGCGTGGGCGTCGCAGGCACGAGCGGCGCGCGCGCCTGATAACGTTATCTGCGAGTTACGAGCTAGATAGCGCGAGGTTGCAACAGGTTACACGCGGCGGCGGAGGCGGAGGTGACGCAGGACGCCCGGACGAGACGGAGCGGCGGTGGAGGCGGAGAGGGTCACGGTGGCGGCGGTATTGCGAACACAAGATGGCTACGGAGGCTGAGCAGATGGTGGCGGCAGCTGGGGAATATGCGGAAGTATGAGAAAGAGGAAGACGGTGAAGTGTATAAGGAAGGGGCGGAGGAGGAGAGAAAAACAAAAAGAGATAGATAGAGATAGATAGATAGATAGAAGATAGAAGATAGATAGAAGAGAGAGAAGAAGAGAGAGAGAGAGAAGAGAGAAGACAGACAGACAGAGACAGACAGACAGACAGAAGAAGACAGAAGAACAGAAAGCATATAGAAATAGGAGAAAGATAAAGAAAGACACGAAGAATGAGGAAGAGAGACACAGGTCGAGAAGGTCGATCAATAACGGGAAGACGAAGTGAAGAAAAATAATTACCGACTATAGTGTCGTCCGGATACATCACAAGCTTTCCAATTTCCAAACCACCTCCCTTCAAACAACATCAACAAGTAACATCATTTTTAGACACAAGGTATCCTTTCAGCCGAGATTTCGAAGTATAGAAAACCCACGATCTCAAGGCATTTGCACAGTACGCAACTTCCTCGCGAGAGTCGGCCGTCTGAACAGATCCGCGGCCTCCTGGCGCTGTTCGCGGTGCATCAACAGCAGCAGCAGCGGCGCGCGCAACTTCCACCGCCGCCCCCGCCCCCGCCGCCCATTCCACCGCAACAGCGCATCGCTCCCGGCCGCCGACAGCTTCACCTCGCTTCCGCTGGGGGCGCACCCGGCGGGGAAGCGCGCGCCGCGGGAAGTTGCGGTGGCAGACGCCCCCGCCCCCGTCCCCACACCATCCCGATGCCGCCACGACACCGTTCCCCGTAACGGAATTAGGACGTGGTTCTAGCGCTGCGCAGCACTAGAAACGCCTGCCTTGTTGCGCAGATACGACGTTGACACAAAGTGGCCACGAGTCGTTAGAGCACAGATGTGAGATGTCGGGGGTTGGATGGTGAAGTAAAAGGAAATTGAGTAGGAATTTCTCCCGCTCCCGAGTAATAGGTGTAGCGTCACATTGGCGGCCCTGCGTAGAAGGAAAGCGGAAACCATGCACGCCTGAGAGCTGAATAGCCTGGCGCCACCACGTTGGTGAACGCATATTTCTACAGCAGATGGACGCCGGCGTTGCTTGGACGGTCACGGGGTAGTATGAAAACCTCCCTTCCTCGCTGATCGGCAGTCACGTGACGGCAAGACGGAGGTATAACAAGGCGCCGACTTGCTCAGGCCGGGGGCTTTGTATTTGGGAACTTCGTGATTTTGCGAAAACTTTACGCCCAGCCTGGAGCATGTCCGTGCGTTGCACGGGTGACAAAAGTCACAGGAGTGGCGTGGTAAGAGCGTGCACTCGAGGTGGGGCCTCACTAGACTATGTGTATCCACAAGCGGGCGGCTGGGATATACCGGAAAGTATGTATTTACGGAGTAGTTAATGTAATTATTGTACATTCCTTGTAAATAAAACTTGTACACACTTGGAAATGTCAGTGTGCCTTTATCTACGACGCCACATTGGTATCTTATCACTGGAAATTTTCTCAGAGCCAGTAGCTTCTACCTGAGAATGCGCCATATCATTATTGTTAGAGTTCCAGCAGGTAGTGTTCTAGCGTTAAACCAGATGTGTGCCAGCCCCGAAGGACAATGAGACTGTTCAGTGCTCCATATTCACCTCCGCGGCCTCATTAACCTATCGCACAATAGGCGAAGTCTGATTGATCCTCAACACAAAATCGAAAATCAGGGCGCACACACGGGATCATCACTACCCACTCAGCACCACAACCCGAGGAAGGTTCCCAGCAAATTCCTATTTAAATGAAGAGGTAGGTTCCGCAACGCAGTCAATGGAATATTGGCTCCCCCCCTCACCTCTTCCTTTCCCTTCGCGTTGTGTTGCCTGGCCCCGCCTCCGCACCAAGCATTCCTTTGCCCCACCCCGCTTCGCGTAGCCCACATCCCGAGGCCCGTTCTCGAGCAAATACCTGCTATTTAAATGAAGAGATGGGCTTTCGCGACGGAATCAATGGGTTATCGGCTCGCGTCGCCACACCTTGCTTCTGCCCCCTCGGTTCTACTTTCCTCGCCTCAGACCCCGTCGCTCGCTTCGCCTCCGCCCGCCTCATCTCTGTCATTGCCCGGTTTGTTCGCTTTCCTTTCCTTACTTTTTTCTGCGACGCCTGGTCCTTCATCTCCCTGCGATGCCTCACCCTGCTTTGCACGGTCCCGCCCACCTAACCCCGGCGTCGCCGCTCCACCGCGCGACACATCAAGGGGGTGAAGGCGGCGGAGATGGCGGTGGCGGCACCGGGAGCGGTAGCTCAGTGCATCAACTGATGTGACTGCAGCGCCTCTGACCGGGAGGTCTAGGTTCCCACACCCCACGGCGGAAGGATTTTCGACTCCAGCTTTTCAGCTAAGTCGAATTTAGTCGCTGTCTGGAGGAGAATTCTAGCGATCGGCTGCTCTGATTGGTAGTTTTCCGTGGTTTCTCTGATCAACACCGTAAGTCCCGTAAGTGTAATGCATGTTTTTCCTCGGAATGAGGCGGTGATCTTCCCCCGCAAGATGGCGAGATCCGGCGCCGACCTACCGTCAGCTAACGGGGTTTTCCACCCAACCAGGACTCTCCCATCTGCGGGGCTCCGCCCCAGCCGGGACAAGCTGTAAGCCCCCGACGGTTTCCCGGAATATGTGGTAGTGTGGTGCATGTTAGTGTAAGTGTGTGTGTAAGGGGAGAGGATGGAACAAGGAAGAGGAAGGAAAGAACGCGCACGGTCCGGGGCCCGTTTGGTAGGGTACTGCTTCGGCATTCGCCAGGTGTTGATAGGAGAAAACACGGATAACTGCCGATCAGAGCAGCCGGCCACTGCAATTCTCCTCCAGACAGCGACTGAATTCGACCTAGCTACTCAGATTGAAACACATTGGCACTGCAAGGTCACGAACTGGACGGACACTGTCACCCCCTTCGTTACGACTTGAATATTCGGCATTGAAACTCCCGAACGAATGACATGACCCCCTCCTTTCGGCTCGTGACTTTCAAGTGCAGCTATGTTTAAATGGAAGTACGATTCTAGAGGAGTTTCACATTATTTTGTTCCCTTAAACTTTTGCAAAAGGGAAATTAAAATGTACGGCCCTCCTGTTTTACAACTGACAATAAGTAAATTAACAAAATTAATTTAAAATGTTCACCGTATTTACTAACAGAAAATTAAATGTTTCGTTTTTGGATTTTTTTTCTTCTCGCTAATGTAGTTCCACTGCAGCTTTAATTATAGGATGCACAGTTCAGCCTCCACCAATCCACTAAATCTCCCTGAGGCACAATAGGTAGTTCAGACCTCCATACAAGTAAAGAAAACTGTTGAACATTAATCGCTTCTTGATGAAACGTGAACGAGATAAAGAAGCTTACGAGATAATTTATGCCTTGCAAGGAGTTACAGGGAATACATTCCTTCCTGGTGTTCAATTTTCGTGACGCCACTATCTGAACTTTACAAGTATCAAGAGGAAGCGCACTTTTTACTGAGAATTCTTGGAGTCTGTTGTTGCATTTTTCATGTCGTGTGAATATAGATGAATGATGGGTTACGATTACCCACCACGTAAAATAAGGCATCAACGATCAATTGACTTACAAAAAACTCTACATTACAATATTGTTAAGTACTTTTTACATGCGTACAACCCAAACAAATGTATTACTATAAAAGAAAAAAAACATATAATAATCTAGTCAGCGTACCAGACCGTTGTACCCGAGTTTGAGGGATCAAACCCGATCAAAGCCGTGGATTTTTAGGGGCGAAAAAATCCCTCGCGCGCCTTCCTTCGGAGGGGAAGTAAAGCAGGCTGTCTCATGTAGTAGATTTACTGCATGTAAAAGATCCTCAAGCCTAAAAGAAGCCTCTGAGCAAAATTGAGATCCGCCAGTTTCGTCGCCCAGGATAATACCTTCTTTCTCCGCTAGGTGGTGAAAGGAGCGTATCGAAATTTGCGTGGTTAGACGGAAGAGCGGGCCTGATGGCCCGAGTGTCGCCACGTAAAATAAGGCATTAACAAAACTAAACTAACACACTAGAGTGGTACGAATATGCATTCAAAAATTGCAAAACGTGGAAATGTTAAACAATGCCTTCGGCTTCTGCTACACTTTTAAATCAGCACAACTCAAATGCAAAAGCTTGCGGTGGCCTGCTTCAGAGACCCGCGTGGCTCTCGCCTTCCACTAGACTGAGCGATCGCACCCGAGAACTTCTACATCCGTTCCGGGCCATCGGGCTGACTCAACAATCAGCAGGCTACACTGGAGTCGAACAGCAATTAATTTCTATGTATTTTTTTAAACAAATGAATTTATTCTTCAAAAATTTTCTATGATAATTAGACATTTTATAAACCAATCTGCATTTCCAAACTCATCTATACTGAACTACTATACATATTTCAAATCCTTGATACAAATGTTTTGCGTAATAACTCTAACCAAACTCTTCTGTTCTATGTCACCAATATCGTGTATCAAATGCATACAAGAAAACACGTCGAAACGTAGTTGATGCAACAAAAATTCGTATCTAACTAAAGCTATTAAATATAGGTATAAATCAAGCACCTAGCCCAGATTCGAAGCTTATACATAGGAAACGAGGCAGTAAAATGTAGTGCACTTGCTGCAAAGCCACGAAAACCGAAAATGTTCGCCAACCAGCGTATTTCGACGGTTCATTTCTGCGATCTGCTCCATTTGTCGGGCGAGCTGTCATTTGTTTTTGAGTGCGTAGTTGCGTAAAATGGACACGGGAATGACATTAGCTGATGGAGATACGGTATTTTTGCGGTCGCAACAAGATTAAAAAATGACACTGAAACTGGTAATAAAAGCATTCGGTACATTTCACACACGCTCCACATCGATAATATGTTTACAATGCACCACTGAATATCACATATGTAAGAGAAAATGTAATAACTGATGTTAAATTCGTAAACGGAACATTTCGAAATGATTTTCCCCGATTTTTAGGAGGCGTTATGGTGTAATGACCTCCAATACTTTCCAATCAGGAAGAGTTAAAATTCAGTTTTCTTAATTGACAGCATGGATTGCAATTCTTTCGACTCGAGTCTGGATGCATAATTCGCATATCACAAGTATGTGTTACGGTTATCAGACCTGTTCCTGGAAAATGTTTTGTCCTAAAAGCTGTTACAGGAAAATTAGAGGTTGAAAGAAAAACAAGGATGGGCAAGAGCGCTGTTACCCGACATCAAGTAACTAATTGTCACTTGCACAACGGAGACCTGACCTCCGACCGCTGCTGCAATTTACGAAATAAGGGCAAGTAATGCTTCTTTTCTACGTGAACAAGGAAAATAATTCTTCAATGAGTAATGTTCTTATCTAATTACTTTCATTATCAGTAATCATGAGCAATTGCTATTCATAGTGAAATGAAAGTAAAAGATAATTAAAATCCCGTTGCTTTATCCTTATTACAATTATTCTTCTCAAATATACAAAATACTTTCTCTCCTGCAGACACGCTAGGTTATAAGCCGCATGATGTCATTATCTCTCTCATTACGAAACAACTCATCGAAACCTTTAAATCATTGCTTCTATAACTGGCGCTATTGGGACATTTTAATTGCATACATGAGAAATGAGTAAATTCAGAAATAGCCTGAGGCTAATAATAACCTACATTAATCACATTTGACAGAGTCCTGCCCATATTTGTATTAGCTTGATAGCATTGAATTCCTAAACAGTTCCACCCCTAGGGTTATGAGACTATAAATGACGTTCTCCGCCAACAATGAGCTACTGAAAAAAGACATTCTATTGACGAAACTAAGCAAACATCACAATGACTTGGTACCACCACTACACAATTCAAAATGCTTCGTTTTTCCGTGACCTTCCAAATATATTTTGCTGAGTCAAATTATCTTGATTCAAAATAACTGCCATGAATTTTGAGTTAACCTTAGTATACTTCCAGAATTTGCAGGTGTGAACATCGGAATATGTTAGGACAGTAAGATAATTCAAAAATTTTTTCTCATCACATTCCAGATACTCAGGTTTCCCTTCATACGAATTTTTCATTCACAAGTACATTACCAAATAGCGAAGCTGTAAAACACCTTCGTTGGTCACCAGCGGCTGTTTCGTTTACCTAAAACAAAGAGAAAAAACAGCGCGTGAAACATGCCGTCAAAAGAACTGCAAACACTGAATGAGCACAGAGTTTTCCTTTCCCTCTCGACCCACAAGGGAGCTATACAACACCACCGCACAACACCAGGCCGGGCAAGCGGTCTGCACAGCGCCCCATAAAATTACAAATTCAGGCGAGCAACATCCTCGTAATGTGCCGCCTGGCAAGATGCCCTCCGGAGGGCGTCTAGAACCCTTCCAAATTCTAATTAAAGTAAAGAAACAAAATGAAATAAAACGACATAAAAATGAAACTAACATGGTAGTATACCTTGATTTATTATAGTAATTATCGTTTCTTTAAACATCCTTCGGTACAGATTACCCAAATATGTTTATGACCAGAGCATATATTTTTTGTACTTACCTAGGCTGCGACCTTCTAAAATTCGTTATTAGTGTTTTGAGTTTTGCACGTATTATTACAATACTAAATACACGTGTATGTAATGTTATTAATATTAAGTATTAATATGATAAATGACGTTTTATGCTACGGTAAACATATTTTCGTAAGACGCGAGAAGTTTCTAGTTTGAAGAAAAATAATAAAAAACTAAATCGATCTGTAAACTAGTTAATTCGAAACAGTTCTTGTTAGCGATAATTTTAAATTACAATGATTTTATGAAATTAAATTTATTTTCTTTTATCACGCATGGTCCGTATTGTATTCCCAGACGTGAAGCCTTTGATTCGTAAATGAAAATAACGGATAAGACATGTTTTCCAACAATTATTCATAATTTAATGGAACAATACAATACGAACGCACAAGTCTAAATATTGACAAAAATTTAAAATATACTCATTATGTGGACATATGGTCAATTGCAATTCTTGCAAGTTACGTTTAACCAATTCTCCGATTCATCGCGTATACCTAGTAATTCGAAGTGTATAAGAAATACTTCATAATTTTGGTAATCCTCTGAAAAGTTATTGAGATTTTGAAAGCTTTAAAACAGATGCAAAAAAATAACTATGTTGTGTTACTGAGAGCCAGTCAGTCTTTCGTATCCGTAAGCGCTATGAAGTGCGGTAGAGTGAGAAGTTTCAAACAATTCTTAATGCTGTCCAGAGAATTCGCTAGCGCAGGCGAAGTCACCGCATGCCAGCCGCGATAACCTAGAACTCTTCATGTTTCAAGGGCGGGGAGAGGGGAGGATGCGCATCTGGACGGTCAGTAGGCACCGCAAAATATTGCGGTGAACAGTCCTTCTCTGGTCGATCGTTAGCTTCTCTCAAGAATTAGTAAAAATGAAGTGTGTTAATGATCCAGAAGTTAGTGGTTTGTGTAATTGTTTTACAGAACAATTATTAAGGACGGAATTTCGTAGTATTGGCATTTCAAAAAAAGCTCAAAATAAAAGAACGCTAGAGGTAGCTTCCATAAAGTGCGGTATACTTAAAATAATTCTCAGGATTCGCCACTGCGTTTAACAAATTCCACTTGTCAGGTGAAATATACAAAAAATAACTTATTTGAACAAAAGTCAGAAAAAAAACTCTCAGAAAACCACGTAACAGTTATTGTCAGAGAAGATTGATTCAACTGCTTCTCGTTCCTTGTCGATGCAGAGCTGTCTTTATTCACACCTCCATTCCACCAATAAGACGTCCGTTTGGTCCCGAACAAAATCTATTTCTCTCTGGTACATTTTATCATCTTGATATTTGCTCACCGAATCCCACCACTATAAGCATTCTGAAAAAAGTCGTGGACAAACTGCAACGCAATAAGACGTTCCTGTCTACAAAAATGGCATATTTTTGTTAATCCCTCAGCCAAGGGCATAAGTCTCTAGTATTGGTATTTTACGAAACAACTCACATTACATGGTGAACTGAACCGTGCATTCTGTCTTAGAGAGAAATGCAAGTAAATAACATAATACATAATAATTATAAAATATATTATAGTATTAAAGTATATGGAAGGAGAGATGTAATGAAGTTAGCCGTATTCGAATTAGCAAACTAATCCAATATGAAATGAAAGTTCACGTGTAGCTGGAAATGAAGATATCGAAACTTTGCATTTCCAAATAAGTGTTATATTTCTCTGAGTTTAATAAACTAAACCTGAGTAGCGTAACCCATAAAACATATTCGTGAAATGTGCTAAAATTCTCGACTGAAGAGAAATTTAGAGTGGGACATTATTGTCAAATCGCTCAATGATGAGAAGAGAATTTAAAAAACTGGAAGTTTACATTATAGTATTGCTGATTCAATGAGATAGATTTTTCTCGAATAATCTATAACAGCACCATGTCTCTTTGTCTTGAATCGGACTTTTATGTTTGGTATCCAATCACTCCCACTTTCATTAAAATTAATCTCGTCAAATGACTGCGACCTTTTGCTTAAAACGTGCTTATTATGTGTTCGACATTTATAAAAAAAAAACAAAAAAAAACATACTTCCCCCAAAAGCGACGGCCCGTGTTTGTACATAAATGTTTTCGCCTTTTCGCAAACACGACCGCGTTCGCCAAGTAGACTCATCCCATCACAAAGAGAGCTGCTACGAATTTAATTAGAGGACGCCATAAGGGATGCTCTTGCGGGCGCGAGGATGGAGGGTGCGGGGATGGGATGGAGTGGTTTCTCCATGGCTGCATTCTTTCGGAGTCGGTATTGGAAAAAAAGAAGGAAAAAAAAACACTGTGCGACCATATATCCTTTAGCAATGTACGTAAGTTAATACTCAGTGTACCGGGAGCGGTAGCTCAGTGCATCAACTGATGTCACTGTAACGCCTCTGACCGGGAGGTCCTAGATTCGAGTCCTGACGGCGGCAGGATTTTCGACACTAGCTTTTCAGCTAGGTCGAATTCAGTCGCTTCCTAGAAGGGAATTCTAGCGGCCGGCTGCTCTGATCGGTATTTTTCCGTAGTTTCTCCGATCAACACCAGGAGAATGCCGGAGCAGTACCCTATCAAACGGGCCACGGACCGCGCGCGATCTGTTCTTCCTCTTCCTTGTCCTGTCCTCTCCGCTTACACTTACACTAACATGCACTACACTACCACATAGCCCGGGAGACCGGTCGGGAGCTTAGAGATTGTCCCGGTTGGGGCGGTGCCCCGCTGGTCCTGGTTAGGGGGAAACCCCACTAGCCGACGGTACGTCGGCGCCGGATCTCGCCATCCAGCGGGGGAAGATCACCGCCATCTCCCAAGGAAAAAACATGCACTACACTAACGGGACTAAATGACCAGAGCAGTTGACGCGCCCGGAAACATGAAAAAATCAATCAATAAAAATACTCAGTGCAGTAGTTACAGAGCGGTGTAACGTGATCACGATGGATAACTACGCGGCTAATTCGATTAACGGGAAGCTTGAAATGAGAACAAAATCATCATTCCTTGATTGACTGATGATTCCGGGCATGTCAACTGGTATGGCCATTAGTCACATTGGAGTAGTCAATGCCACATCCCGGGAGAAGGTGATGTGCCTGCCGCGCTCGTTGGTGAGATCAAACGCGTCTCTTTCGGGATTTCCCCTGCAGGTATCTCCTCCAGAGACGCTTCGCCCCAGTCGGGACAAACACTGGCCTCTCGACCTCCGTGGGAGTGTGTGTGTGTGTGTGTGTGTGTGTAAGGGAAGATGCAAGGAAGAGGAAGAAAAGACCTCGCGCATTCCGTGGCCTCTTTGCAAGTTTATTAGAAATTCAATAAAGGGAAAAGAAATATTACACGATAACGGTAAATGGACATCATAGTGGAGTGACATCATACGTGGAATAAGAAGTGGCACCTACTTCAGATAACACCTCTAACACTGATGTAACATTTACTGACACTTCCAACAAATTTACACTAACAGCTTACACTTCCTGATCTTTTCATTTCCATTTACACAGGCCGTTGACACGGACTGACACTCCACTTTCATTCAATTTACTCCTACACTTTTGCGATTGCCCCACTGGGCGTGGCAGGTCGGTGGCTCGAGCTGCCGTTCAGACAAAAGAGCAGCGCCAACGACGAGGCGCGCGCAGCAGCGCCTCGCCTCGCGACGCTCTTTTGACGAGGCGAATCTCTCGCGTAACACTCGCATTGTCCGCACGCAGCCTTACGCGACCGCCCACCCCCCGCACCGCCCACGCGCGCTGTTCCCAGCACCGCCCCCACTCGCCGCTCCTAGCACCGCTCACGCGCCGTTCCTACTCCGCGCACGCACCACTCCTAGCACTGCTCATGCGCCGTTCCTAGCACCGCCCACGCACAACCCACGCGCCACCCCTTTCACCGCCCACGCGCCGTTCCTACCACCGCCCACGCACCGCTCACTCGCTGGTCCTAGCACCGATCACGCCCGTCCTAGCACGCCCACGCACCGCTCTAGCACCGCCCACGCACGCCCAGCACCGCCACCGCCGTTCCTACACCGCCCACGCACCGCTCACTCGCTGCTCCTAGCACCGATCACGCACCGCTCCTAGCATCGCCCACGCACCGCTTCACACCGCCCACGCACGGCCCACGCACCGCTCCTAGCACCGCCCACGCACCGCCCACTCGCCGCTCCTAGCACCGCCCACGCACCGCTCCTACCACCGCCCACGCACCGCTCCTAGCACCGCCCACGCCCGCTCCTACCACCGCCCACGCGCAGCTACTAGCACCGCTCACATGCCGTTCCTAGCACCGCCCACGCACTACCCGCGCGCCACTCCTTTCACCGCCCACGCGCCGTTCCTACCACCGCCCACGCACCGCTCACTCGCGCTCCTAGCACCGCTCACGCACCGCTCCTAGCACCGCCCACGCACCGCTCTAGCACCGCCCACGCACGCTCTACGCACCGCTCCAGCACCGCCCACGCACCGCCCACTCGACGCTCCTAGCACCGCACACGCACCGCTCCTAGCACCACCCACGCACCGCTCCTACCACCGCCCACGCGCAGCTACTAGCACCGCTGACATGCCGTTCCTAGCACCGCCCACGCACTACCCACGCGCCTCTCCTTTCACCGCCCACGCGCCGTTCCTAGCACCGCCCACCGTTTACGCGGCGACACGGGACAGCAAACAAGCCAACAATTCTGTTTCTCAAATTTGGTTTCTTGGAGTTCCCATGCCACCTGGGCAAGTTGGTTGTTGTAAAAGCCATCCAATACTAACATTTAAGAATTAAAATAATCTGATCAATTTCCATTGGCGCAATCGGGATGGAATATGTATGGGGCTATTGATGCAATGTCTAGTCACGATGATCTTTTCGTACATAGAATTTTACGATTATGCTGGATTTAAAAGTAATTGTTTCTGTAGATTTGCTATAAATTAAAACGCATACAATCATCGAAAAGGAAATAATTTTCATTAGCACTGAAAATATTTTGTAATATTCAATAAAATATATGATTGTGAATTTTTATCTTCGTATTTTGGAGGCGGACGTAGAGGAAATTCGAAATGTGAATCCATGAACACATTAGGTATTTTAGGTTTTTATTCTCATATGCGGCAAAAATGTGAATGCTCGAGACGTATATGTGTCTCTACCACACAATGGACTTTATTACAATGTATTCAGAAATTTACAACGCATTTTGCAAATAATGTAGCTGAATATACTCTAAACACGTTGATTCCATTTCGGGAAGTCCTTTAAAACTAATAATCTGATTAACGACATACATATTGATAAATTCGAGAGAGTATAGAACGCCAACACGCGATACCCCTTCAAAACTCATGATATGAGAACATTTTAACCCTTTAGTTTTGCATGTAACCATATGAGGACACTACACATTCCAACTTCGTGTAATTGAGTCAAATGAACTATTTATTGATTGATTGTAAATTATTTTAAATTTGAATAGGATATTCTACAATCTCAAACATCGTTGGAATAAAACGTACTAGGTGCACTCGTTATATTTATTTATAAGCCAATTCAAACTACATTTCCAACAATGAATCAGACGATGCAGTTTATAAACAAACGTTATCCAAAACCGAATTGTAAAAATTCGGTATCTGAGAGGAGAGCAAAAAACAGTACGAGATTGAAATTTAGTAACTTTATTAACAATACCAATGAATACGACTGTGGAAGTATGTCCTTGCTGCGGAACTATTGGCTGTGGTAATGAAGGTTTCTTGTTACTGAAAATTAAAGCGAGACGACGAAAAGAAGCGTGACCAAGGATATGAGGGTATCGAGAAATAATATATATCGAAGAAATTCGATACATCGAGAAAATTCGAATAATCGAGAAAATTCGATATATCGAGAAAATTCGATACATCGAGAAAATTCGATACATCGAGAAAATTCGATATATCGAGAAAATTCGATACATCGAGAAAATTCAATACATCGAGAAAATTCGATATATCGAAAACAATCAAGATATCGAAAACAATCAAGATATCGAAAACAATCGAGATATCGAAAAAATCGAGAGATCGAAAAAATCGAGATATAGAAGAAAATCGAGATATCGAAAACAATCAAGATATCGAAAACAATCAAGATATCGAAAATAATCGAAATATCAAAAACAATCGAGATATCGAAAACAATCGAGATATCGAAAACCTCGAATTGTAAAAATTCGGTATCTGAGAGGAGAGCGAAAAATTAGTACGAGATTGAAATTTAGTAACTTCATTAACAATACCAATGAATACGACTGTGGAAGTATGTCCTTGCTGCGGAAGTATTGGCTGTGGTAATGAAGGTTTCTTGTTACTGAAAAATTAAAGCGAGACGACGAAAAGAAGCGTGACTATGGAGATGGGGGTTTCGAGAAATACTATACATCGAGGAAATTCGATTTATCGACAAAATTCGATATATCGAAAATTCGATATATCGAAAAATCGATATATCGAAAAAATCGAAATCGAAAACCTCATATATCGAAAACCTCGATGTATCGAAAATCGAGACGAAAATCGAGATCGAAAACCTCAGTATCGAAAACCTCGAGTACTCGATGTATCGAAAACCTGGATGTATCGAAAACCTCGAGATATCGAAAACATCGATATTTGATAATATATAAAATTCGATATATCGAATATTCGAGAAATTTGGATTATCGGGAAAATTCTATTTATCGTGGAAATTCTATTTATCGCCAAATTCGATAGAAAAAATCAATGTTTTGAGAAAAATCGATTATTCAAGATAATTCGATATACCTAAAAATCGACCAATTAGATAAATCAAGAAAAAATCGATATGTCCAGAAAATTCGATGTATCGAAAAAATTCGATGTATGGAAAAATTCTCTACACTGTACAAACCTAATATTGCTATTGATAATTCATTCAGTGAGTTTTCAATTATTTTTTTCGAATCCTTTCAAGTTTTTGCGTCTAAGGTCAATAGCATACAGAAAAAACTGTATATCACATATTGTGTGCACATCATCTCGTACAATTCCAACAAAAGATAAGCAGTATCTGCACTCCATAATTTCTTCGTTGCCCAGTTCTGCCCCCAACTCTTCTCAAAGCTTCTCCACCCCAAGAGACGCGAAAGAGACGGAAACTGGGTTGCGACGTTGCCCAAGATAACCAACGAACTTCTCTTTCTGGCGGCGAGGGGAGGCCCTCCCGGCACTGAACCGTTTGTACACACAAAGGATCCAGATAACTTTATTTGGTATCTCGCAGCCTTCGTTTCAGCCTATTTACAAGCCTCCCCCGGGGAACTTTGTGTATTAATGAGTGGGTGAAGAGAGACAATAAACCAAACTGTGAGATGCGCCCCGATGTTGCATAAATTACGTTCTCTCCCCGCATAAGCCCAGACGATACGCGAGTTGTGTAGTATAAATTAAACTTGTTTTTCTGCAGAGGAGCACTGCTCCTGAATAAAAGCGAGCGCGTAAGAAACAAAATGCAGATTTTTATTAGTAGCTCCCTCTGCACTCCCCGTTGTGTAAAGGATGTAGTGGAAATCCTTGTTTTGCGAGAAATGCATACATTGCCTTAGAAATGCATATTCTTCGTTGCAGAAAGTATCGCCGGTGGGATTTTCAATGCGGAAATAGTCTGTTTCTGTAACAATGTAAAGGATATTACGTAGATAAGTATTCATTTGTTTACAAAATTTAAAACTAGTAGTTTTTTCTTTATTGTTTATTGCTGAAATGGAACTGTAAAGTAAGTGTGTAAGTGAAGTAAGGAACTTAAAGGTCATGAAAGGCTACTTTTCAAAGGATTCCATAGGTGGAATGTGAAGAGGCCACCAGTATTCTTGCGGTTCGCTTAACAAATAATATTTAATTGAATGTATTCGTAGAATCGTCAGGCACTTCAAATGAAATTGCAAAAAAGTGACTCTTTTTATTGCTGCGTGTCATGCGTATTTCTGAGCGTGGAAAGGGGATACGACCAAAGCCTTTGTTTCCCCTTTCCGGGACGAGTGATCACTGTAGTCTCTTACAATTTCCTTCCACTACACGAACCAGCTGTACCGTGTATGTCGGCTCCGGATGTCTAGTGAGGGCTCCGGATCAAGTGGGGGAGGGGCGATGAAGCCACTTTCCAGGATATAACATGCACTACACTTGTGGTAACAATCTCTGTAACTCATGGAACGAAAAAAGAAAACATTCATTTATGTCACACCGTTGGTCTGTTGATAACCTCCGCGGCGAACCCGAAGTATCGACACCTTTCTTGAAAAATGAAAATTCTGAACATCTTTGGAGCACTATTACCATTGAGACACATTTTCTTAAACGTAATTCAGATGTTCAGAATCAATGTTGAAAAACAAATTTGGATGCCATACATGCATCCAAACTCATTACTCCTTTTGGAGGGTCTTTTAATATTTTTTCTTGGATAATGGACATTGTATGTTTTGAAGCAGTTTGATGAAGACTTTTGCAACAAGTGGCTCAAGTGTTAGTAGTTCGTCAGGGTAGCCACATATGTGTTGGAATGTCCTTATTTTCCAGAGCTATTTTTCGCTGCTAAGTTTTGTTGAGTTTTTACATTATTTTTTTTTTAAATATTAAGGAAGCCTAATACTAGCTAACCTAGCGTGTCTTCTTGATTTCAATTTCATAAAGTACAAATTTAAAAAAATATATTAAAAAATTACACTAGAGTCATTATTTTTTGATGGACTAATTTTATAAGGAATGATATCTGGTTGTATGACCGTCTCAAATGTTTCCATGACCTCCAACCATTCTTCATTTCATAAATTTCGTTATTTTTCCTAATTTTTCCAGAACAATAAAATTTCTTGATTTTTCAGATTTTTCAGAAAGTAGCAACTCTTTTTATTCGTTCAAAAATTTACTATAATTTAACGCTACCGTTACAAATCTACAAGAAAGTTGAATCACCTCCATTTTGCTCTTTGCCATTCTTTCGCCAGTGCGTCCAGCGGCGGTACAAAAGTCGCATGATCGCGATATGCCTTTCAAAGTAGGTCACGGCAAAAAGCACGCGTGACGCTTGTCCACTGTGACCTGCACGCAGATCTCACCGGCGCGACGGTACAACAACACGGGACGGCCCTGCGAGTGAAAAAGCCATGTCGCAACATTCCCTATACCATTAGCGCGTCCGGATGAACGACGGGGTCATGCAGATCGGGCAAAACAAGCGCGTTTCTGCTCTTGCCTCGTTGCGATCGCCGCGCTCAGGGACAACAGGAGGGTGCTCATCCGAATATTCATAGCCCACGACGAAGAAATTTCTACGAATTGAACGGTGGAGTAAAAAGCTGTCAGTATCCAATTCCTGTCGAGAAACAATATATAGAGTTCATTATGCATTTTTTCAATATTTATTTACTGAAGAAATAAAAGAGGTCATCTTCGTCAACATTATATGTTGACGAAGATGACCTCTTTTATTTCTTCTTTAAGAACGTCAACAACACCAAATCAGAATTCCCACAATTTATTTACTGGTTTATGTGACGCCCTGACGCTGTAAACTGTTTTAAAAGTTCCTTCATGTATTGAAAATTTCTTTAATACTTCAGTTAATTCATGGCTAGATTTGTTCAAATATGTACTCACAGTATCTGGCGTTGAACTTACCAATGAATCAGAGTATCTGTTAATTTTATAATGGGAAATGATTTGGAGTTCACGACATTTGCATCATCGAAATGAAATTGAGGCGTTGTTTTGTCGTATTTGTTTAATTTTATATTTCCGTTCAAAGATTCCCAACACCCAATGGCCTTGTATATTACTTCCATACGGGATATGAACTGATAATATTGCAATTTCATAATTATAATAGCCAAAAAATATTTGCAGAAATGAATAAATGCAAGGAGTTAAAATTTAGCACAGCTACATCTTTACGTTTTCTTTTCTAATATGAAAGTAAGTGATCACCTGTTCCTGTTACGTTATTATTTACTCCTATTATAGATATTCGCAATTAGTTCGGAAAATTCTGACGCAAAAGTTTCTACAACTACGTTGATTCTGCGTTGCATAACACATCCACATTTTTGTCTCCTAATTTTTAAAGATTTTAAAACTCCACAAACTCAGTCTGATTTGTGTTCTGAAGGCGAAATATATAAAAGCATGAGTAGGTTACTATTTTGTATGTTAATTTGAATAAGATGAATAAGTTTTAAGTCACATTAAATTGAAAATCGATTTTGCACTCTTAAGACATGTATTTTCTCAAGTATTGTATTTACAGTTCTGATTTCTTATTATTTAGTTTATATTCTTCAAATTCGATGTTCCATGCAATTTGCAAATTTATTATAATGATACTCCTGAAATACTTCGTAACATACAAATTCTGCTGCGCGATTTTCATTTTATTGTAAACAATAAGGTTGCCAAACTCATGGAAGAAAATTATGGTGCCTTGGACTGAAAATAATCACGCAGTACTGGGGTTTAATCAACGCCACTTACATAGATATTTAGATGTTGTTGGTTTAATTCTGGGCACACTCACTAAGAACACAGCATCAAAAAATGCAAAAACACGTTTTTGGAATTTTTAAAAATCTTTTGGTCGGATCCGAAAACAAATTATCAGTTCCCCACCAGAGATCGAAACGCGCCGAATGACGCTTCATGTGTCTCGACTGGTGCACGGGAAGTCTAGCCGTGAGTGACGGAACAGCACATACGCACATCTGCACACTCGGGAGTTCTTCAAATACTGTATAGGGATTTAGCCAAAAGAGTAAAATACTGTTCGTGATGTATTTATGAGAGAGAAATAAATCTATGTACGTTTTATTCAGCACAATTTGTTCGGTGTTTGTTTCTTGATCCATGTTTTTTTGGACATCAAAGTTTATATCTGAAATGAGGATGATGACCTTAGAATTTGATGACTTATTCAAACAAAAAATGTTAAACTGAATGACTAACTGGAAACATGAGTAACCAACAACAAACTAATTCAACTGCGATCACAACACCTCTCATCTAATGCACTATTCTCAAATCAATACCGCACCATGGCCATCTGACTTCCAATACAACAAAAAAATAGTTCAAAAATATTAGATTAATCAAGACCTGGTTCATCAAAAACAAACATAATGATGAATATAAACACAATAAACAAAGCTATCTACAACTACATCATCATCCTATAACCATAACCAATTATTCAACAGAATTAACAGATATCCATTCATCATTCTATAATGTCAACTCTTGAATGAGTATATCGTCTTCCAAGCTTCCTCTCTATATTTAAAATATTGTAATGATAATTTGAGTTTTAGATAAATGATTAGTCCACAAATTTCAGTTAACTGCAAGTCACAAATAAATTAATAAATTAAACAATTCATTGTGAATTTCGATCCTTATAGAGCCACTTTCAGAATACCAAATACATTCAACAATTTCGATCCTTTATAGACCACTTTCAGAATCCAAATACATTAAAGTCGAATGACGAAGACTCTATACATGATCAAAACGACATAAATCTGAAACTTGATTTTGTTAATATTTTCCATTCGCATTCCTAGAAGATCCAGTCAACCAATTCGTTTCATTTTTCTATTTACCAAAGTTGAAGTATCGGTGTGTGTTCATCTCCACAACAGAGTGACAGTTTAGAAACGATTTTATAGATTTCTCTGAGATTTACTGCATAATTGTTAAAAAAATATTTGACACTTAACTTTTTTCACGGACTCCTCATTTCTTTGTATGGGAATGATCTGTGATTTCAATATATTTACTTTCACTATTCGTTAATGAACTTCCAATCCGGTCACACAGTGTTTGTGGTTGTAAAACGGGTTTGCACCAAGTTTTCATGGAACAAGTCAGGTACATCGAACGGTCGCACGCAATGTTTTGCAGCATAATCACTAGCGAAAGTGAAGACTTAATTTACTACTTACTTCATGTACTGAAAGCAGGATTAGAAAAACTAGCATACATCTTAGGGACGTGATTGAAAATACTAAAAAAGAGATGTAATACAGGCAATGATCTCACGTCTAATATTACCATCGTAGGTTACCTACCGCGTTAAGACTAAAATACCGTAAAACAAAATTTAAGCGCTAAGCACTAAAAAGAAACTTTGCTCTCAAATGTGTTCTGGTTTAATTAAAATCGTGAAAACCGCGATTAATATTAAGACATAGAAGAACAACCATGTTCCAAACTACTGAGAGAAGTTCGTAACCTTTCAAATTAAACACCATTATCTCCTCCTAGAACACATGAATACATGGGTTCAAATATGAATTTCAGGCCCTGGCTTTTAACGGAGTCGTACCACGTTCTGCGCCTATTTCTCAAGACCAAGAGGTACTTCGCTTTCAGTTCTTGCACTGCTAATCACTACATAAAGCTAAGTACATCAAACATCTTCCAGTATTGGCAAGCTACAAAGGGTTTCATGGAAATCGGAGACGTAGTTTTCCACAAGTTGTTCACTCATATTGGACAAAGTAGACAGTCCTTTTGAAGATCAGCAGCTACGCGAAGCAAAGTCAACTTAACGCGAGCTCTTCCGCGAATACCACATTACTCGTGTAGCCAATGCAACCTCTGTATTCAAAGCCAGAGAGGCCGCTAGCCCCACCAACGGCCCAATTCCAGGCTGCGTTTTCTTTCTGTGTAGGCTAGGGCGGCTCGCTGGCATCGATCGGCACTTGGGACGGCGGGGGCGGGTGGGACGGCGGAGGTTCCTGTGGTGGGGGACGGGGAGGGGGGGGACGTGGGTGTGAGTGGGTCGGGCCGGTGAGGGGAGCGGACGGAGGTTGCTTCGGGGGGTTGGACAGAGGCAGCTGTTTGTTTGTTTGTTTGTTTTTTCATGTTTCCGGGCGCGTCAACTGCTTAGGTCATTAGTCCCGTTAGTGCATGTTTTTCTCGGGAGATGGAGGTGATCTTCCCCCGCTGGATGGCGAGATCCGGCGCTGACCTACCGTCTGCTAGTGGGGTTTCCCCCTAACCAGGACTCTCCCACCAGCGGGGCACCCCTTAGCCGGGACAAGCTCTAAGCTCCCGACCGGTCTCCCGGAATATATGGTAGTGTAGTGCATGTTAGTGTAAGTGTGTGGGTGTAAAAGGAGAGGATAGGACAATGAAGAGAAAGGAAAGATCGCGCGCGGTCCGTTTGGTAAGGTACTGCTCCGGCATTCGCCTGGTGTTGTTAGGAGAAACCACGGAAAACTACCGATCAGTGCAGCCGGCCGCTAGAATTCTCCTAGCTGACAAGCTAGTGTCGAAAATCCTGTCGCCGTGGGGAGTGGGAACCTAGGACTTCCCGGTCAGAGGCGCTGCAGTGACATCAGTTGATGCACTGGCTACCGCTCCCGGTCCGAGGCAGCTGAGTTGCGGGGCGGCGGGGCAGCCAGGATGGGTCGCGGGGACGGCTTCGGGTTACGGGGGCGCGTGGGACGGCGCAGGCGGGGCAACGGGGGTAGTGGAGTGGGAGAGGCGGGGGCGGCCATAGAGGTTTCAGAGGTGGGTGTGGCCAAGCGGGGGGATGTAATCTGTGGCAGTCAGACTAAGCGCGGAGAGGAGGCTGGGCGAGGGGCACAATGGCTTCTTTTCAGGAAGGGAAATTAGCCGGCCATGTTCACTGTTTGAGGATTTTCGCCAAAGATCAAGTCGATTAATCATAACACTTCTATTATAAATGAATCATACGAAAACACATGATGTTTCGCATGACAACACATTATGTACGTTACTTATTTCCTTTTGTTTCGATTTTTTATTGATTATTAAGTGACTGTATTGCACTGACCTACATGCCCGCTTGCGAGTGATTTCCCCAGCGGGGTATCGCAGCAGCCCGAAGAAGCTCTCAACTCCCAGTGGTTTCCCGATATGAGAAGTGTAGTGTGTGTGTGTGTGTGTGTGTGGTGTGTGTGTGTGTGTGTAATGGTAGTGCATGTAAGTGTGATTGTGTAATGGGAGAAGTAAGGCAATGGAAGACTAGGGAAAGATCGCAGGGAAATGTGGAAACAATGTACTGCTGATTTTGGTTTTGATATTTTCACTCTCTAGATTTCATTCTTTTTTCACGTAGTCAACCAATGCAGTCTTTTTCTTCGTATTTCTCAAATTTGGATTACATGGTACATGATATCGTATCACTTACATCCCTACTTTCCATGTTACGCGAATACATCGCATCAATACATTTCGTTCATCATTCGCAGACTTATGTATATACTCACACACACTGACTGAAAGGTCCTAGGTCGAGACCAGACTGCGGCAGGATTTCCGATACTAGCTTTTCAGCTAGGTCGAATTCAGTCGCAGTCTGGAGGAGAATTCTAGCGGCCGGCTGCTCTGATTGGTAGTTTTCCGTGGTTTCTTCGATCAACACCAGGCGAATGCTGGAGCAGTACACTACCAAACGGGCCACTGACCGCGATTTTTCCTTCCTCTTCCTAGTCCTATCATCTCCCCCTTACATACACACTTGCACTAACATGCACTATACTACCACATATTCCGAAAGACCGGTCGGGAGCTTAGAGCTTGTCCCGGCTGGGGTGGTACCCCGCTGGTGGGAGAGTCCTGGGTAGGGGGGAACCCCGCTAGCCGACGGTAGGTCGGCGCCGGATCTCGCCATCGAGCGGGGGAAGATCAGCTCCATCTCCCGAGAAAAACATACACTACACTTACAGGAATAATGACCTAAGCTGTTAACGCGCCCGGAATCACTAATCAACCACACACACACACATACACTTCTACATGATCAATGCGTCTTCCTTGTATACGCCGTTAACGGCGAGTAAGGTGCTCCGACACGGTCACCCAGTTCGGATGGAGGACAACGAACGCGAATCGCAAGATGGCGTGTGTGTGCCTCTTACGCCTTGAAATGTTTCCTTTCATTCGGAGCCACTGTGCGGTGGTCGACGTTCGGACCGAGCACCACCGCGGCACGCGCCCGGTGCCACGCCTCCCCCCCCCACTCGCGGGACGGGGACGGGGGGTCAACGAGCCCCCATCCGCTGCCCCCGCGGTCGCAATTCCGCGCGGCGCCGCGAACAAAGGGGGCCCGCGAGTGGCACCGGGGGGCTTTGGAAAGGCCGTAAATTATTTTACGAGCACAAACCACGCGCCCGGGATTACGTTTCTTTTAACGCGGCCCGCCGCCAAATCAGCACCGCTCGCGAGCCGCGAGGGGGCGTGGCGCGGAAGGGGAGGCGGTGATCGGGTGGGAAATGAAAATGAGGGGATATGCAAAGCGCGCCGGTGGTTTGTGGTGGCGGTGGCGGCGACGGCTGAGGTGACACGCGGATGAGGCTGGGTTGGGTGTTGGGGTAGTGTCGTCGGTGATTGTGATACAGGGCGGCGGGGTGGTAGGTGAAGGTGGTGATGTAAGGGTGTTGGAGATGGAGAGGAGATGGTAGTCGTGGTGGAGGTGGAGATGGTAGAGGTGGTGGTGGTGGTGGTGGTGGTGGTGGTGGTGTAGTTGGTGGTGGAGGAGGTGGTATCGTTGGTGGTGGAGGAGGTGGTGGATGGTAGGTGGGGTGGGTGGTGGTGGTGGTGGGGTCGGTGGTGGAGGGTGGTGGATGTGGTATCGTTGGTGGTGGAGGAGGTGGTGGATGTGGTAGGGTGGCGGTGGTGGTGGTGGTGGTGGTATCGGTGGTGGAGGAGGAGGTGGTGGATGTGGTATCGGTGGTGGTGGAGGAGGTGGTGGATGTGGTGGATGTGGTGGATGTGGTGGATGTGGTGGTGGTGGTGGAAGTAGTGGTGGCGGCGGCGGCAATGGCGGCGTTGTAAGCAGCAGCGTGTTGTGGTGGCTGCAATGGTATCGCTGTTGGCAGCTGTGATTGTTGTGGTTGCGGCGGCGGCGGTGGTGGTGGTGGTGGCGGAGGCGTTAGTAGGTAGCGGCGGTGTTTGTGGGGGTGGGGGGGGCGGTGGTAGAGTCGGGGGCATCGGCGGCGGGAACGAAGGCGGCATCAATGAGGGTGGGGGGGGGAATGCGTTGGGGTCGCGCGTAAAAGCGTCTCCGCGATGAGCCACGATGCAGATGAATAAGGAATACGGCCATGGGCCGCTGCGACCGCTGGGCTGGAGATGAGCAGGATGGGGATTATGAGCCAACAAGGAGAAAGGGTTCCGAGGACGCGATGAGACACGCGTGTAATGCGAGGTTAGGGTCTTAGATTGGGTTATTTATGTGCCATATGCGGAGTATTGGTCTAATCCCGGAGAGGAAGCGTGAGAAATTATGTTCTGCGGGACGTGAGTAAGAGAGCGAAGATTCTTAAAGGTTATATTCCATCGCAGTACACAAGAGAAAGTGTACACATATAATAGAAATTTCCTGCTTGTTTCTATGTATACATTTTCATTTTTCTGTAGTATTGCGCCTAAGATGTACAGGATAAACGTTTTAATAAAATTTAATTATTAATTATTGGTAAAAATTTGTTGATTTATATCTATAACTTTTTATGTTTTAATACTGCATGTCATGATGGATTTAAAACATCATTAACAATAAGCAAGGACTTGCACCACAAACAACAATGAGATCCCTTAAATTGTATCAAAAAATGGTATAACTGCAACATCTTATATTGAATTATAAGGGAAATATTGTTTGCTCCTTTACTACCCGATGCAATCACCTCCAGCAAATCTCAAAGCCTTCGAAAAAAATTCCCATTCGGAGATAGAGTTTGTGTTATCACTGAACAAACCCAACTGTTACACAGCAATAATGTCCTTGAGGTATTTCATTTTGACGTTTTGTATTTACGTATCGAGAAAATGTTAAAGAACTTTCACTTTATGTAATAAATTTAGAAATGAACTTAACAGAGTAAATATGGATGATGTAATGTTAAAAAATAAAATGAGTTATATTTTTTTAATGTGGCGGCGGATTAAAATTTGTGCAGTTCCTGTGGTCCTTGATATTAAACTACTAATATAGTAGTAGCAGCATTATATTAATATTTTTTGCACCATTTACTGCCATCGAGTTATCTCAATTGCAGTAAAATACAACCGGTCACACCAAAAAACGTACATGTAATGTTATTGACAATGAAATATTCATTCAGAGATCTCCCAACACACCCGTTTACACCACCTTGGCAGTTCCGAAAAGCAAACACACTCGCTGAGGGCACGTCAACGTTGAGGTACAGGGCATGGCACCCTGCCGAGGTACTTCGCGTCGCAGCGAGCAAAGAAAATGGCTACTAAGGGGGAAAGGGGGAGGTGAAGGGGGGGCGGACTCCGCACATGAGATAGGACCCGCGCAACGGGCACAGTGAGATGTTTCGTGTGGTCGGCTCTGCGTGTGTTTGTGTTTGTGTGTGTAGCGGCCCGTTTGGCTAGCGTTCAGAAGCTACGAACGCGAGGCCGCACGGTAGCTCATGCTGTCCCTTGCCTCGCCCGCTGGCGTTCTTCAGGCAACATGCAAGGCACGTTTTAGCATCAATCTTTTGACCTTCGTCACGAACTTGGGTGTCACTGATGTCGCTAGTTTCGCATCCAAACATGATAAATGATTATAAAAACGCCTTCACGTATAAAAAGAACGTTTATGTAACGTAATAATAATAATAATAATAATAATAATAATAATAATAATAATAATAATAAGTACAACATAACAAATACCCAAAACGGGTACTAATTCAGCTCAGAAAAATAAAGTGATTAACATTGTTCGAATTAGTGCAGGAATATTAATTGTCATACATATGAGTACGGTCGTTTTACGACAGAAAAGTAGCACTATCATACTAGATTTTAAACACAAAATATGGGTTTTTAATGCTCCGTTGTTGTACAGAATAAAATCCAATGATAAAGAATGAAATATTATATTCTTGAAGGATAGAATATAATCAATATTTCTCGACATAAACTGGGAGAAAGAAGCTCATGCAAGTGTGCCACTCAAATCATTCCATTATTTTCGAGAATAAAACAATTGGTATATACTGCAGGAGTGGAGTCCTGAACGTATATTACCCATGTTGACTAAAGTTTAGGGCATGAATTCATAAAGGCACATGCTAAAACACACATTGTGGAATTTACTATTATTTTGCGTATGGTCAATAAAGTGCCTGGCAGTTCCTGTGTGCGTCAATTACTCTAATTAATGGTTCAATGTAATGACGAAGGTACCAACCATTGCAGATAGCGAAATGTGTGCCGCCAAGCAGTTTCATTTTGACGTAAATGACAAACTGAAAAAACAAGGACTATTTAATTCGATTACTTTTCCTCTATTAAAAATAACAGCCGTTTTATCTGGACAGGATGCAATTGCCGATAAATGAAGTAAGTTAATGACCGTTGTATTGTCACGAGGGCGATAATTCCTCTAAGGTGGAAGACTGCGCACACATCAACAGGAAGCTTGCAGAAGCTGAGATACAACGCTTGGTTATCGTAACATGTGGCTTTCGGGAGAGGATGTGGCGTAAACACATGTTTCCTCCAAAGAACTATTCCTCCGTCGAACTGAGATCTTCAACATATCCGTTCCTAATGGAGAGATCTGGTACTGTTAGATGGGATGTATTTATTAATGTTGCAATCTACAATTCTTCTCCGTCAAAATTCCTTTCTTATTTCTAAATATTTTTATCAGGGTTATTTACTCCACTGTCCCTTGCGTGTGATCCACAGACACAACTCCCTCATATTAACTCACACATAAGCTAAATTTTTGCCATGTAATTTGTACGCGAGGTTTTTCAAATCTCTTGACACATTTTCATCTTTTGACTTAATGAACAGAGTTTTATAGAAATTACAAACCGCAGAAAGCTTAAACATGCAAAAACCAAATGAAATAATGTTGTGAAAGAAACTTCCCAAACCTCAAATAGTTTTTTTCATATTTAATGTATATATCGGACTTTTTCATATCTCAGTTGATTAGTACAGTTAAACCAGGTGCATTAAAGTAATATTTTAGCGTGTTTTCTGCCAAGCTTAAAAACCCCCAAATAAAATTTCTACCAGCCGAGATCTCGTATTGAACGCTGAATTTTCAAGCCCGATTTTCGATGATGATATAGATAAATCCGTGATATATTTGTTTATTATTATAATAATAATTATTAATATTATCATTATTATTATTATTATTATTATTATTATTATTATTAAAGTTTACACATTGTTGGTTCACAGGAAAACCTGGTTCTCAAATCACAACGGGCTTTTCGTCAAGTGAGTTATTTGCTATTTATTTAAGAATATGAATTTAGAAAGTTCCTGGCAATGCGGCAAATATTTAAGATGACAGAACTCTGGATTATTATTATTATTATTATTATTATTATTATTATTATAGATCCAAAATAAAATACCTGAGCTAGACATTAAAATGAGAGAGAGAGACAGACAGACAGACAGACAGACAGACAGACAGACAGACAGTGAAAGATTCCCTCACTGCCTTCAATCCCTATACTTCCTTTTTATCTCCTGTATTCAGTATGTTGGACGAGTGAATATGCAATCTCGATAGCTGTTCGAGTTGCGCTGCGCCTTTGTTCCTAGGGAGCAGGCAGAAGCAGGCAGTGCTTTCCCTGCTGGGAATATTCCCCGATTCACTCTCTCATTTTGAGGCACTTCAGCACAAAACCCCATCTGGCCTTTCCTAGAACACAACACCCTGTGGCCCAGGCATTGCCTGCACAGACATACGCACCCGCAGCGTCACCTCAACTCAAACATGAGTCAGGGGGGCCAACTCTCTGAAATGAGAAAAATATTTAGAAAGGAAGGCGAGAAAAGGTACCTGAGCATTAGTACTTTCCCGCAGTCGCAGTGGATTGCTTAAAAGGAAGAATACACGACATGGTATCTCAGGCAGCAATTCCTCGCTGAGAAAAAGTTCCATGTGCCGCGTAATTTATCAGGTGCGAAGGAAATTACTGAGTGCGATAATTACTTTTGTAATTAACGATGCAGGCTCTCTAGTCTCCAGTCAGTCGACGCAGAAGTTGAAGAGCTGTGCGGGTTTGTATATAGTGCGGAGGTCAGTAATATAACATATTACAAGCAAGAGTAAGATTGAAACAGAGATCCAAACTGATCTTAAACGACAAACGAGGTGTGGTTGCTCACAAACCTCAAGGGCCAGGCATAGGAGTCTTGGACGCAGTCAAACGGATCTTCAAGGGCTCTCCATTTGCTGGCCCTGCAGGTAGATCAACTTCCATCAAACTTGGGCTTTAGAAGCCTCGGGGACGGGAAGTATTAATTCTACCGCTAATATTAGACCTTCCTAGTACTACTATAATCAAACTTTACCTACTACAGGAAACTTTATTTAAAACTCTGTTATTTTAAAATTAACCGACCGCCGGAATTTTCCAGAAAACAAACAGGTATGGAGCACGAAGAAACATAAGCTCCCACTAACATCCGGTCGTTGACAGATTGACTGCATTGTTATACTGAAGTAGATAATAACTTAGCTCTCATTTTTTTGGGGAAAAAATTTAAATTGATAATCAATTAAAAAAAGTCCATTAACATCATAATGATACATCATTGCGTTAGTTGTACCCGATGTAATACAAATTTGCATTTTGTAACTGTTCTCAAAAATATTTGCATACCTCTTCAGTTCGAGATCTGCAATGTAACGCCTAAACATGTGAAAATTTTAATAAAATTCTGGAATTAAAATTGTTTTCATTCACGGATAAAATCAAAAGCGGAAATTTCGTATTCAAAAATCGTTCAAACATCCTTTTCCCGAGGAGAGACATTTACATCAAACAAGATGATACATTTTTACGGCTTTATACCCCGAAAAGAAACGAAGTTGACGATCTCTCGTAGAAGATGTACTATGTGAATTTAAGCGAACGCTCGAAGGCAAAATTCCCACCAATGGATTAAAAAGGCAAGGTCTCTTCATAGTCCACTCATTAAAATGCAGACAAAATTAAGTGAGATTCCGTATTCGTAATTTCTCTTATCTCCTTCACTAGATTTTTGTTGGTTTGTTTTTCGTGTTTCCGGGCGCGTCAACTGCTTTGGTCATTAGTCCCGTTAGTGTAGTGCATGTTTTTCTCCGGAGATAGCGGTGATCTTCCCCCGCTGGATGGCGAGATCCGGCGCCGACCTACCGTCGGCTAGTGGGGATTTCCCCTAACCAGGACTCTCCCACCAGCGGGGCACTGCCCCAGCCGGGACAAGCTCTACGCTCCCGAACGGTCTCCCGGAATATGTGGTAGTGTAGTGCATGTTAGTGTAAGTGTGTGTGTAAGGGGGAGAGGATAGGACAAGGAAGAGGAAGGACAGATCGCGCGCGGTCCGTGGCCCGTTTGTTAGGGTACTGCCCCGGCATTCGCCTGGTGTTAATCGAAGAAACCACGGAAAACTACCGATCAGAGCAGCCGGCCGCTAGAATTCTCCTCCAGACAGCGACTGAATTCGACCTAGCCGAAAAGCTAGTGTCGAAAATCCTGCCGCCGCCAGGACTCGAACTTAGGACCTCCCGGTCAGAGGCGCTGCAGAGACATCAGTTGATGCACTGAGCTACCGCTCCCGGTCCCTTCACTAGAGCATCGCCGCCGCACCTGGCGCCCGCAACCAAGAATGCGGTCGCCCACAGCGCGCATCCGGTCGTTAATTGATAGCGACTAACGCGGCACAGCATAATAACGCAGCGCACAACATCGCAGCCGTGCGTAGGCCGCGCTCACGCACCCACACGCTCACGCAGCGCGTGGGCCACCCCTCCTCCGCAAGTCGCTCGTCGTTCGAGTCTAAGCCGCCGTCGCGTAATTTTCCCCCTCATCCCCGCTTCCCAACAAATCCCCTTTCACTTATTGTTACCCGAGAATATTATCGGAGAACCTGACTACATCCCGAAGCTCGTTTTCCCTCGCATTCACTTCCCAGCTAGTCCTCTTTCACTTTTTGTTACCCGAGAATACTTAAACCGACTGCATCCCGAGGCCCGTTTTCCCTACATTCAATTCTCAGCTAGTCCTCTTTCACTTTCTGCTATTGATACTATTTAACCCGACTGCATCCCGAGGCCTGTTTACCTTTCATACCCGCTTCCTAGCTAATCCCCTTTCACTTTTCGTTTCCCGATTTTATATATATATATATATATATATATATATATATATATATATATATATATATATATATATATATACATATATATATAACCCGACTGCATCGCGAGGCCCGTTTTTCTTTCACATCAACTAATCGTCTTTCATTTTTCGTTACCCCAAAATATATAACCCGACTGCTTCCAGTTTCATTCATCCAATGTTTCGGAAGTTGCCAAAAATGTTTGTTGACTTTTTCTTCATTCGCAACGCAAATTGATGTTCACGCACCAGTCCAGAGCAAACTTCGAACATAGATGAACATGGCAGAAGCTCTGGAATTGTGTATGTTGACAGTGCGGTAACAAGAGGCTTCGAATAGGTATAAAATTTAATTTCCACAAACTTTTAAGTGTGGTTTTCAAGGATGGTAGTTCTCGTCAGGACGTGCAAATCTTTCTTGATAACAGAGAGAAATGGTTCAATTATTATCGATCAAATTAATACTAAGCAGACCATGGTAATGGCATAAATAAATCCTTACACTAAGGAAAAAAACGGGGCGGGATGCAGACGGGCTATGCCTTTTTGGGAATGTAAGTAAACGGGTTAGGAAACGCAAACCGCGGGATGCAGTCGGTATATGCCCTCACGCTCGCAATCAGCTGCGCACTACCGCCGCCGCCGCCGCTGCCGGGCCCCTCACTTAGTGATGGCAAATTTTACCAAAACATCGGTACATCAATGTTTCAATACATCGCTAAAGTTGTCATCGATATCGATGAAAACATCTATGTTTTAATTATAGACTAATAAACATGCTATTTTTCTATACATTTCTAATTACAGTACGTAAAAGGAACATGTTTTATTGTTTCGTTACCAACATGTTAGTAGTATATAAAAATTATTATCGAATGTACAGGATAAAATTAACAATAAGGAACTTCCTGTTTCGTTATCGATTTCGTGTTTCATTGTCGATTCAGACAATGTCACGCCTGGCGATATTCATAACACGACCAGCTCCCAACTTCCTCAGATTGCAAAGGCGAAATGTGCAGCGTGCTAAAGAGGACGACGCAAAACGAAGATGTTGCTGTGGATTGGTGCTTAAACCCCTTCACTTAAAAAAATAATTTAAAAAACGTCGATGTTTTTGCAACAAAATATCGATGTTAATATATAGGTGAACATTGCAGAAGCCCGATGTGTTCGATGTATCTTCTCTTCCTTTGATGTGTCCAAAAGACCGACACGCAGTAGGTACGGCGAGCATAGAATGTTCGTTACTGAGGAATAGCAAGCAACTCATTCACACTTTCATAATATAACTTTCAACACTCTCTTAATGTAAAAATAGGTTAAATTTATATTTAAGGATTTTTTTGCAGTGAATTCAGAAATTCGAAATCATCCCAATGTGATTCACTGCATGATGCATGGAACAGTCTGATTCACGCATGGTTCCATCAGTTCTCTCTCCCTGTCGATCCCGTTTCAGAGCAAACGAGAAATCTGTAGAGATCACAATTCGGAAAAGTCAGTTATGGATCACCAGAGTAATGGAAATATAGCCCTCAACCTTATTAAAATTTTTATGGTGGCCCTTGAGGCCTTGCAAGTTGGACATCCCTGCTTTAGACCACATTCCCTTTCTCGCACCCGCCACGGTTCCGTTCGGGCCTTTCTCGCCCGTCACCACTGTCCCCATCAACTCTGACGTCATCCTCGCCCTTTCACCCCTGACCAGTCACCAGCCCCAACCCCTGAGTGGTCTCCACGCTGCAGACATTTTCTCTTCCCATATCTGCTCTGTCGCCCCATCGCACCGTACTCCACGACCGCCACCCTCCCACCAACTTATAGCCGCTAGCCGCCTTCGTCCTTCTCTCATCTCTTCTCACTCTGCTGCTTCCTCGAGCCCCGCCCAAGCCAACACCCGCACCTCGATTCTGCCCGTCGACAAGCAGCCGCCCCGCGGGAGCCGAAGGCCGGAGCCTCACCATCGACGTGGAAGTGCTTCAGCGATGCGAGTCATACTGGCAACATCCAATTGGCGATAAGCTAACTCAATCCAATACCTCAACACATGTACCGCCAAGAGATGGCAAAAAAATCGATGTTTTTAAAATATTAATATTTTCGACAAATATCAATATATTAACATCATGTTTTGTGTTTGATGATTTCTACACATCCATATATTTTCCAAATTTTCATGATTTAAAAAAAAATTTCAATAAACTATTTTCTTGTGAATGGCTCAAAACCAACAAACATTGACATCAATCACTGTTGTCGATATCCAGCCGGAGAGATTTCTGTATGGTTATTTTTATGGATTTGTCCAGGATGTCTGACTTCATTGTGATTTTAACAAAATATTTATTATATTTTAGGGCAGATATAAAGGGCAGAGATAAAGTATCCTGTACATTCTATTAAAATTATTGTTAACATTTTATCAGATATGACCAAACAAAATATAACGTAATTAAGTTCAATAATTAAAATGGAAAATGTTTTATTATATTTAAAACGTCGATTTTTGTCAATATTTTCAGCGAGATCGAAAACCTTTTGGTGATGTTCGAAATATCGATGTCTGGGAAAAATTTCCCATCACTACACACGCCTATACCACGCATTTCACACGTGTTAAATTTATCTATTTGCTTTAGCTGTTTGTCAAAAAAAAAAGTACTCTCGCCCCGCCTCTCTCCTCGCCCCACGCCCCTGCTGGCTGCGGGCCGCCGCCCTCGCCGCCCGCGCGCCGCCGGCGCTCAATCTCGAGGGCTGTTTTCATTTCGGGTGGCTACGCGCCGCGGGAAAACAAGAGTAATTTATGCCCTCGGCCGCCGCCGCCACCGCCGCGCCACCGTCGTCCCGGGCGCGGGCCAAGGAAGAGGCGGACGGACGCGGAGAAGGGTCGCTCGAGACGCGAGGATAAAGGGTTTGGAGGGGTTTCTGGCAAGGAAAACTCACACTGACATTAAGTCTAAATGTCCATTTTTATTTATAGAAATAGATACAAGGCGTTCTTTTTTGCGTGTTTATTTTAAAAAAAGATTTAAAAAATAAACACGACAAAATAATGTATCATATCTATTTCTATTATGATGTTGCAAACACCACACCATTTCCTAACACGATTTTTAATTTTATTTCGTTTGTTTTATATATTTTTTGAAGTTTAAGGGCCTTTCAATGGCTAAGAACATTGATGACCATAAGAGATCTAAGGTAAAATCAAAAGTTCAAACAATCAAAATAAAATTAGATTTTACTATTTTAAAATTATATCTGAAGAGGGTTAACTATGAATATATAAAGTGTGAATAAACATGAAACTCAATCTCATAAAACTATGATAAGATAATATATAGGAAGAAAAGGAAACACGGAAGCTTTACAATAACACACCTGAAGATACTATCACTAAGTGTGAAGGTTGTATTGTGTATTGATGATGAGGTAATGATGGTGAAATGTTGGGTTGAGAGGCAGAGGGGAGAACCCGAAAAAACTTACATCAAACCTGCTTGGGCTGGATTGGATGGGGATTGAACCAGGATGTCAGCGGTGAAAATTACAATATTCGCCTGTTCTCCCGGACAACATTGGAACCAGGCGTGGGTAACAGCGAAGGCTGATTTATTTGAATTATAGAAGAATTCCATTTATCGATATTCCTGGTTTTCGAAGTTACGATCAGAGAATATCGAAGTATTTATGTGTTTATGGAAACAGAAGATTTTTTTATTTCTTTCCTTAGCCAATACATTTTTTGGAGAAGCCTTGTTTTATAATTTCGTTTGAGATGTGTCGAATCAAAAATTGTATACGTGTGCTTTCCCAAATAAAGAAAATGTTCACTGCAGTAAAAAGAGAGTTCAAGACTTCGAGGTGTGAAAAAGAAGAGATGTTTTTTCGCACTTTGTTCTTCTTCACGCTTGACGCCTCTTCATTATTCTGCCTCTGACCAATCATATTAGGATTCATTCGAAGTTGGAGCTAACAGAAGCCGATAGGATAGCCGATAGGATAATTTTGGAATTGGCGAGGGTGGGTGACACAGACAAAATAATGAAAAGTTTCTTCTCTAGACTCATCAATCATCCTCTCACCCCCTAAACTTTTGTACAATATCAAACTTAACCATTAATGTACGCATGTGGATTTTCCCTACCAATATCCAGTGTTTAGGAAAGGCAATGAATGACATGACGAAAGTACAAGGATGAGTGTCAAGAAAATTGTATTGATCCGAAACCTTGTCGAGTTGAAAATAATCGTGAGTAAGCGAGTGTCGTAGGGTCGCGGGCAAATAGCAGCAGGGACAACACTGCAGGCAATGGCGAAGTGAGCACAAAAGCGGAAGTGATATTGGCACGGTGCGGTGGATGTAAATTCACGCAACGCCGTCAGAGATAGCGGCGATGACTTTGACGATACGGTCACGGCGGTGGCAGTTGGCAATGGGCAGGGGCAGCGCTCCCTCTGTGAAAGTGGTTGGAGAACTGGTGATGGAGGCGAAGAGGAAACAGCATTGTGGGCATCGTAGCGTTAAGCGACTTGCGTAACGGGAAAAAAAAGAGGCGTCGGTCTGTCCAGAGAGGTGATTGGACGGCGGACAGCGGAACCGGAAGAGAGCGGAGGGGGCTGGATGTGGAGGGGGGAAACACATGGGGGACGATCAAAGTCAGAGCTGCATGCTGGCCAGCGTGTACGCCAGACCTGTTTCAAAGTTCGCAGTTCACAAGCATATTGTCCGGTTTAAATATAGTGACTTGTGTCAGATCATCAACTGTGTCACGTTTATCTAATCGGGAACTTTCATATCCAAAATTGAAGTCTTAACGAAGCTCCCGATTGGAAAACCGCATCACAGCCGATGATCAGTCACAAGTCATCAGTCACGTCTTCTAGAATTCAGCGAGAAATATAGTTATTCAAATTATCGTTCTCCATGTTGTCGCGGCAGGGCGGCAGGAAGTATTATTCCTTGACGAAAGGACATGATGAGGGATAACAGCCCAAATGTTTTGCTGATTTACCCTTAAAAATTTTTTTATTACATCGGAGACATATTTTGTTAACGATCCTTGACAAAAAAACTCATTTTCTTTCTGTATTCAAAATTCAAGTAGTATATGGCCTAGGGTAGGGACCACATAATTTTGAAAACTTCTCCCTATTGTATAGAATTCACTTCTCCCCATAGCACGTCACACACATCTTTTAACTGTTCTTGACGTAAAATAAATTTAAAAAATAACGGGGAATATATATTTACAAGGGAATGGAATGTGGGTGGAGCATAATATATGACTACAGAAGAAAGTATGTATATTCGCGAAATTATTTTTTGTTAAACGTTAGCAAAGTAAACTCATTAATGTTAATGTTGAATGTCACTAAAGAATTGCGAATTTCGAGGCTATTTCTGTTCTACGTTATTTTCTTTATTATACGTTCTACGTTGTATGCAATACACATATTACTTGGTAAAATTATTCCTAATTTTAATTATTACATTACTAATTATTAATACACAACTACTTCGCAGATTACTGCAGTTTATATGTACGCACACGTACATACATCGGAAAGTGTTTTCAAAGTTACTTGCTGTTTCAATGAAATGGTCCATCAGTCATATTACGTGACTGCTTTTATTAAGATTTATTGAAACAACTGTTCAGTAATATTCATTGAACCAACCCACAAAGAAGCAGCAAATATAATGCAGTATTTACGAGTTACCAGACGAGCGTAGTCTCCTTCTTCCCTAACTACCCCTGCCAGCGTCAAGCGTAGGCAACCAGGGAATGCAGGCAACCAACCCTAAGCGTACATTTTAAACAAAACCAATGCGCGTGCCCCTTTCGAAGACCTTTTTGTGCGCTTTTGTTCGTCAGCATTACTGCTGCTGCTAGTCACTAGTTAAATACTACTTTATTATTTAAGTATTACCTTACTGGTGTTCGAATTTCGAAATTTAAAGCCATGTCCCCAATGTTTGCATAACGGAGTCGGATTTGTAGCAAAACGCGAATACGGTGGGATAACGGTTAGCGTATGGGACTGTTGTTCAAACCCCATCGAAGCCGTAAATTTTTAAGGGCGAAAAAATCCTTCGTACGCCTTCCTTCGGAGGGGAAGTAAAGCCGGCTGTCCCATGTAGTAGATTTACTGCTTGGAAAAAAAAAAAAAAAAAAAACTCAAGCCTAAATTAAGCCTCTGAGCAAAATTGAGATCCGCCTGTTTCGTCGCCCAAGAAAATACCTCCTTTCTTCGCTAGGTGGTGAAAGGAGCGTAGCGAAATTTGCGTGGTTAGACGGAAGAGCGGGCCTGATGGCCCAGTCTCGCCACGTAAAATAAGGCACTAACTAACAAAACAGAATCCATCTTTCGGTAGAAGTTTCCGGGCGTCGCCGCGACCCTAAAGACTGCAGCGAAACGTAACCGAAGCAGCGTGCGGCGGCGCGGAGACCGGAGGAGCCAAAGTACAGCGTCGGTGCGAGCGCAGTGACGCGACGCCGCGAAGGGCACAGGGCGGCGCAAAGGGCGAGCGCCAGACACCGGGCCGCCAGCGCGCCCGCCCGCCCGCCTTCCTTAGCCGCGAAGCGCAGCGCCGCGCTGCTTTTAACACCGTATTAAATTCCGGGGCCGCAGAGGAGGTGGGTCTGAAGGAAACGGCGGTTGCTGCCGGGAAGCTGGGGCTGTGGAAGAGGGGACGGAAGCCGAGTAGAGGACAGGGGGTCAGCGAGGAAAGGAGTGCCAGAAGGGTTGAACTACTCAGGGGCGCGAGCGGGGTTGGTGTCGGCACCGCGGCGCATGGGGGGGGGCCAAGGGGGAAAAAGGTGGGCGAGGAGGGAGGAAGTGGTGGCTAGCGGACGCTAAGGGGGGGCCACAAGAAGGAGCAGTGAAGGTGAAGGTGGGTAGGGCGCAGGAGAGCAATGGCGGTTGGGCTCGGGAGCATCCAGCGGCCAACGCGTAAAGGCGATGGTGAGCAGGTCCCAGATAGGGTCAGTGGGGGTGGATATGTAGGCAGGAAGGAGTAACGGTGAAGAGAGGCGGGAGAGGGGGAGGGCGAGAGGGCAGGCGAGAGCGGCGAGAGAGCGGGCGAGAGGGCTGGAGACAGGGCAGGTGAGTGGCGAGCGAGAGGGCGAGCGAGAGGGCGAGTGAGAGGGCAAGTGAGAGGGCAAGTGAGAGGGCGAGTAAGAGAGGCCGGCGAGAGAGAGGGCGGGCGAAGGGGCGGGCGAGAGGGTGGGCGAAAGGGCGGGCGAAAGGGCAGGCGAGAGGGCAGGCGAGAGGGCAGGCGAGAGGGCAGGCGGAGGGGCGAGCCAGAGGGCGAGAGGGGCGAGGAGAGAGAGGCCGGCGAGAGAGAGGGCGAGCGAGAGGGCGGGTGAGAAGGCGAGTGAGAGGGCGGGCGAGACGGTGGGCGAGAGGGTGGGCGGGGGCCGGCGGGGGGCGGGCGGGAGGGCGGGCGAGAGAACGGGCGAGAGAGCGGGCGAGCGGACATGGGTGTGAGGTGTGGTGAGGGTGTGGGCGTGGCTTGTTTCAATACAAAGCCCCAGCACTCCGGAGCCGCCCGTTTCCGCCGCTGCCGCCAGAGAACCCACGTCATCGCGCTCCGCCCGCGCAGCTCCTTAAATGTATCTCCTTGAATCCTGGCGCCGCCGTAAATCCGCACATATTCCGACCACGGGCCAATTCGCTTTATTGTACGCTCCCACATCTCAGGGCTCAGGAGATGAAATGTTCAAGGGGGAGAATGAAAGATGAGGCAGAGGAAAACGAAAGGGAATGAAGAAGAAAAGTAGACCGAAATATGAACGAATTATACTGTTGAAGACGGATATATTAAATGAACAACTACACGAGCGAGCGAGCGTTACGATAAAGCGAAAAAAAACTGGAAGAGAGATGAATAAAAGGAAGACGAAGACTGAATTCTTAACGCTCAGCTAAATGTAAAGAAGACTAAATAAATAACCATAATTAAGAAGTGTGTAATACAAAATAAATATTTCTAAATACATTATAGAAATTAAATAAAAGGGACTTCGTTAGGAGAGTAAACTAGTAGAATTAAAATCTGGTGGAGGAAAGTGAATATAAGTTTCACAAAGAAGAAAAAGGAAATAATATGCAGGAGAAAGGGAAGGAAGGCTAATAATAATAATAATAATAATAATAATAATAATAATAATAGAATGGTTGAATTATTCCTGTTGATCCCGTTTTTATATAGTAGAAAGATGGGTCTTTTTAAATATATTGGACCAAATAGGAACAATCCACGATGATATCAGGAATTAAGACGTATAATTCATATTCAGCAATTACAAATAAGGTATGGATCGGCGGTTAATGGTTGCATTACCAATTTATTGAACAATCAAAAAAGCAATAAATAAATGTATATGTCTTATATGAATTATACGTCTTAATTCCTGATATCATCGTGGATTGATCCTATTTGGTCCAATATATTTAAAAAGATCCATCTTTCTACTAAATAATAATAATAATAATAATAATAATAATAATAACGATAAAGTAACAATGCTGACAATGCAACAAATGTAATAGAGATAACATATGTTTACGCCAGGAAGATGCCATTTGCTTTCCGATTTAAAAGGAACAGAATAAAAACAACCCGCTCGAGAGGAAGCGACGGAGAGTACGCGAGCTGCGTGGAATGGCTTTGTCGACGGCCCCATCCCTCCATATGGCCCTGCCCGCTCGCCTCGACCTCCAAAGGGGAGGATGTCGGCAAGCATGGAGACAGCACGACGGGGACTCAAGTACTTTCCGAGCCCCATTTCCATGTACGAAACTTCAAAGCTCCCGTTTACCATTTAAATATTTCACTTCTTCGTTTTAATTAGTTAAATGCACTTCTTTTAATACTTAGTGAGTTAGTTTGGTTATTGTTGGTACTTTTGAATTCCCGGAATAAAATTTCTCTCACAGAATTAGATTCTTTTCAAACCACAGATGATGATTTTGTTAGAAAAATTAAAGTAATAAAATTTCAAATCTTTATCTGGTACGTCTCAATGTTCTTTTACATTTAATTTCGTATTGAGTTTCCGACACAACATTCACTTTAAGTACACTTTAGTTTGGTGCAACTCATACAAGACTTGCCGAAGTTTCTATAACTGAAGTTACCTGCCTTGGCGACCAACACAGCACTTCATAAAGCCCTCCTGCCGAGCTTTAATTTTTTTCCTCTGGGGACCATAATATCGTTAAATAATGGCTGGAAACACAATGACCTTTCCCTGCAAAAATCTTTTTTTTTTTTTTGTATACCAGCCATATAAACGACCAATATAAACTGTTCCACCACATCGTCAAAAACGGCACAAATGATGACGTGTTAGATTTTACAGCACGAATGATTGCGTCATCTCACATTCAGCCAATCGCAGTGAGAGAATCTAGGGGATGTAGCGGAAAATGGAACAGCCGACCACAGTTTTCTCGTACAGGTATAAAATACCCGAGACATCACAATAAAATTGTTTCGTAAAATTGTGTTTAATTCTCTTATAAATTTACAATGTTGTTATACAAAAAAATAGCGTATGCAACTCGTTTATAACGTTGCTTTAATGCATTCGTACAAATTTAAAAACCCGCTCCTAACGTCACTCGTTTTCAAAACAAGTATTCATGCAATAAAGCTTAATATTATAAAGTAATTGCGTCAACTACTATTAAGCAGCGGAAATATCTTTACAATGAAAAAATTCAATTCTGTAGTATTTACAATACGTTTGGGGCACCGGCGGTGGAAACGGGCCAACTAAGATTATTTAGTGCATTAACTGATGTCAGTGCAGGGCCTCTGAGCGAGAAGTCCTACGGTTCGAGTCCAGACGGTAGCAGGATTTTCGACACAAGATACATAGTTAGTTCTAGGTCAGCCGTTGTCTGGAAGAGCTTTCTAGAGATCGGCTGTTCTGATCGGTAGTTTTCCGTAGAAGTACAGTAAAAAACGGATCAGGGACCATGGGTGATTTTCTTCCTTGAGCTAAGATCACCCCTTACACCCACACACTAACATGCTCTACACTACCACACCTGCCGGGAGACCGGTCGACACACACTTAATACATTTTCGACACTAGCTTTCCAGCTAGGTCAAATTCAGTCGCTCTCTGGAGGAGAATTCTAGCGGCCGGCTGCTCTAATCGATAGTTCTCCGTGGTTTCTCCCATCAACACCCGGCGAATGCCGGAGCAGTAACCTAACAAACGGGCCACGTACCACGCGCGATCTGTCCTTCCTCTTCCTTGTCCTATCCTCTCCCACTTACACACACACACATACACTAACATGCACTACACTACCACATATTCCGGGAGACCGCTTGGGAGCTTAGAGCTTGTCCCGCCTGGGGAGACGCTACGCTGGTCAGAGATACCTGTATGAGGGAAAACCCACAAGCGAACGTGTAGGTTGGCGCCGGATCTCGCCATCCAACGTGGGGGTCACTGCCACCTCCCGCGATAGAAAAACATTCATTACACCTACGGGACTAATGACCATATTAGTTGATGCGCCCGGAAACATCAAATTACCAATGAGAGCGAAGGGGTGACCATGTGGCAGAGAAGGCGGAGTCTGAATTTTTATTTTCTTATTTATATTTTACGTCAAAAATAGCTAAAAACCGTGTGTGACGTGCTTTGGGGAGAAGTGAATTCTGTACAATAGGGAGAAGGTTTCAAAATTCTGTGATCCCTAATTCTGTGTTTTTTGCAAGGATTGTTAACAAAAATATTCTCTCCAATGTAATAAAATATATTTTCAACAGAAATTCAGCAATAAATTTCGGCTCTTATCTCTCATCATGTCCTTCGCCAAGGAATAATACCTCCTGCAACATCATGCAGAACGATAATTTGAACAACTATATTTCCCACTGAATTCTAGAAGACGTGCACAGAAAATGAAGTTATATTTATGTCCAGAAGCAAAAGAAGGGGCCATCTCAGCATTTCCTTAAAGGATCTGAGAAACTGGACGAAAAACCTGACCGAGATGGGAGTGGTGGTGTGGGCGGTGGTGGCGTCGGGGACGCCAGTCCCGTGGTAGACGTCGACGTTGATTCATGTTTCCGGGTGCGTCAACTGCTCAGGTCATTAGTCCCGTTAGTGTAGTGCATGTTTTTTTCTCGAGAGATGGCGGTGATCTTCCCCCGCTGGATGGCGAGATCCGGCGCTTACCTACCGTCGGCTAGTGGGGTTTCCTCCTAACTAGAACTCTCCCACCAGGAGAGCACCGCCCCAGTCGGGACAAGCTCTAAGCTCCCGACCGGTCTCCCGGAATATGTGGTAGTGTAGTGCATGTTAGTGTGTGTGTGTAAGGGGAGAGGATAGGACAAGGAAAAGGAAGAACAGAAAGCGCGCGGTCCGTGGCCCGTTTGATAGGGTACTGCTCCGGTACTCGCCTGGTGTTGATCGGAGAAACCACGGAAAACTACCAATCAGAGCAGCCGGCCGCTAGAATCTCCTTCAGACAACGACTGAATTCGACCCAGCTGAAAAGCTAGTGTCGAAAATCCAGCCGCCGTGGGGAGTGGGAACCTAGGACTTCCCGGTCAGAGGCGCTGCAGTGACATCAGTTGATGCACTGAGCTACCGCTACCGGTGGTAGACGTCGAATGGGTTGAGGTGGGGAAGGGGAGAGGAGCAGCGCGAAAATCGTGAGTGGGATGTGCGGCCTGAAAGAAGAGTCCCTCGAAATGGAAGCGCCAGCTGCCATGTCTCGACTTTCGTTGCCTCGCCTCCCACCCCCTCAAACAACACCACAACGAACTGTGTTCATTCTTGCACCTGCGATTCCCTAAAAAGGACTTGAAGAGACTTCAGTTACGCGAGTGAAATACGAATCAACGCCATTAAATTGTAAAGGAATTGATTTTAAAATTATGTTGGCTGGGACGTTTTTTTTTTTTATGGAATTTCATGTAGACAAGACGCAGAAATGATGATTCACAAATAAATTCAGCAAATATGAACTCTATACTTACTCTGGCGTAATCGCATTTTGCAGTTATTTTCATCTTTCATGTCCACCTCTGAATCCTATGAAGCAAAAACAGTCTAAGTGACACCACGATTGAGAACACAAGTAGTTACTGCAATACCAAATCGGATATTTTATTATTTTCTCTTAATCCTAAATAATAAACTCAAGGGAGATTTGTATTCAGCTGGAATACCATAAGTTTGTGTTTTGTTTCGCCTACTTTTTTTTATTCGTTTCGTGGTTACGTCTTCTCTCCTCGCGAACAGTGTAGTTTGAGGATGATTCACATACAAACATAACAAATTGTGTACTTGAAAGCTTAATAACGAAGACGAAGTATTAAGTATACAACTATTCTGAAACAAAATGAGCTGCTGTTAATCATGATTATTTTCTCTTTGTAAGTGAATGTCGTGATAGTCACACGCAAACTATGTCTGCAAAACGAAATATACAATGCTACAGAAAAATTGCTGTGTATTACCTACATAAATTTTGAGATGTAATTTTCTTAGAAACCACAAAACAATACGATAAAATTATTAAAGGCACAAACACTACAACATTGTAAAATTACAACACATAGTAAAACTTCACGAGCACTGGATAGGTATGAAACATCAAGGTGAGATAATGAAACAATGTTCTCTTCCACTCCTCACCATACAAAATGTAAAATTTGTCGGATGAAAGACGAAAGATACCCCGAGGAAGTTCTGAAATATCGGTCTCTAGGGAGACATTCATGTTACCTCTAACTCTCACTTTGGACCAGACATTACCCTAACTTCGAAAGAGAAGACTAAAGGAAGGAAGGCAAGAATAAATAGAAGAACAAAAAAAAAAAAAAACTCACACACTCTCAGTTCAGAACCTTAATTTTTATATTTTTTCTATTTTATTTCATTTCCTTTTATCAATACTGCATTTTAATTCTGTAGTTCCGATTCTGAAGCCCTCAAAAACAATACTTCTTTCAAAATTGATAAAGTATTTCGTAATTTTTTTTTCTTATTTTGATCTTGTATACGAATTTTGTGCACCCGGGAAAAGTTAATTTTTCGAAGTTCTATATCTGCTTCCAATGTAAAATAAGTTTTGAGTACTCATAACATAGTTTTGAGACTTCATGTCACTTGTTTTATTTTTATAATTTTTACGTGGCAATAATTTGTTGATAAATTTAGTTTAATAATATATTACAATATTTATACAACTTTTATTCATTGTCACGTACGCAATGGTTACGCATTTTCAAAGTCAAAGCATTCTATATTTCTTGTATTTAAGGAGAATTCTGTGAATTGTGAACACTGTAAATGATATTGTGAAAATTGACAATTCATATTTAAATATATTTTCCCCCTTTGTCTGTCTGTGTCTGTGTGTGTGTGTGTGTGTGTGTGTGTGTGTGTGTGTGTGTTAAAGGTAGTTCCAAAGTTGGCAGCGTTATCTCGCTGTCGCAAACACGAGTTCACTGTCTGCTACGTATAATGCCTGTCTCCGTGACTCGTGTAAAGAGAAAGATAAGAGAACGGGTTCAATATTTACCCGAGTTGTTGAATCTGTGCTCTCTTTTGTCCGTCCCTTTCGGTACACACAATATTTCTACTCCTTGCCTCTCTTAATACCACCCTTCCCCAGTGTATATTTGGTCCGCTGACACAAGAGGGCACTGACACCCTAAAGACAACACAGTGGCGAGTGGGTGTCAAATTCGAAGGGCACTTGTCAGGTAACCGGTTATCTCTGACTTTCCATCTGTTTATATAATTCCCGTAATGAGATAAAATTGCAAGGGTTCCATAGACTCTTACAAGACAGAAAAATGTCTGATTTGATTCATTATCAACTCACGTCCTTAGGAGAAGTAAGAAATTCAATATTATGTCTCACCGTCAATCAAACGTAATATGCGTTCTTATATAAAATAATTAATTGTGGACCGTTATTAGTGATAGTTGACTAATAACAACAACAATAATAATATGTTTAATGTCAACTCTAGGCGGATGCCAGCGCAATACTTCTAAAACAGGATGCGAAACAGCGAAAAGGGAATGTTGACCAAGGCTTAAAGTGAAACTAGTGAAATACAATCTGAAATAATATAATAGTTTTATTAATGTCTTCAGTGTGCTACCCACCAGTTGGACAGCTTTCGCTGCTATATGTCTCTACTTTTTTTTGTCATTCTCTTCCTGACGGAATAATAATTGATAAACTGTCGGTGATTTATTACGAAGCCAGTGAGTCGTAGCTGTAATTGAGTCTCCTTATCTACCCATTCTCAATGACCTTTCTGCTTCTACGTACTTCCGGAGAAGGGCAGAAAGGGTCAACAATTCATTATGAAACAGAGAGGCTAGTGATATAAAACAACCGTTTACAGATTAAAGGTTTAATATTATAACAAAATGACAACCAATAAATCACCCACAGCAAAGAATATGGCATAGTAGCTACAGAAATACCTCAAGTTTTGAAAAAACTGCTTGGAGAGTATGAAAAACAAAAGCAGCAAAAGCTCAATGACTCAAGAAAATCGCTGTGAAAATAAGGAAATAGAACTATGTAATGTTACTACGGTATATTTTGTAATGAAATGTTTTTAACTGATTGTATTATAATACAAGAATAACACTTCCCTGAGGTTTTAGAGAAACGATATTTTTTCTAAGAGTCTGAATTAATTTGATATATGAGAGAAAAAATCCACACACAATTTACTTACAATCAATACAGTTACTATATTTAAACTTATTTACCCATTTAATCGTAAAAACATGTCCAGTTTTTTCAAAACAGCAAAGTACATGCAATGCCGACTTAGTCTCTGGATTTTATATCACACCGGATGCTTATATCACATTTCGCCGAAGAAGACTACTTGAAGAAATCATGATGAAACAATTTTCAATACACTATCAATCATTTCATCATCATCGAGCATCATCTGTAGGAAGACTAAGACATTTCCTTCAAAAGATTTCTTTCAAATGTGTTTCTTAACTTTAATTTCATTATTTCTGCCTCCTCACGTTGCAGTCATCCATGTCGTAGAAGGTGCCATGGCTTATGTGTAGAAAATTTGGAATGTTATTTCTATTCTTCACTTTCGCAGAATATTACCAGCGGTTCTACCGTCTTTTACGCAACAGTCAAGACTTTTCCAGTGAGCAGGTTCAGTTTGACATTGCAGCACGTATGGAAAGCAGCAGTGCTAACTCATTTCCAAAATTAAAACACCTTCTTACGTCTCCATGCTTCGCCATGACCGGTCATGACCCTTCCCATGTGGCCTATAGCCGTCTGCCCGCACCAATGCTTCGAAATACTTAGATACGTCCCGGGCTACATTATACCTATTTTTTTTACAAAAAAAAAAGGAATTTCGAGAAAAAGTGTTAGTGGAATTCAGCTCAGATGTATCAGACAAGAAAATTTAATGAAAATTGGAATATCGGTTGAAATGCATCTTTTCTTCGCGATACATTGGTAGATTTTTTTGTAATAAAAGGGAGAAGGAGAATGAGATGGGCAAAGAGAAGAAGAAGAAGAAGAAGAAGAAGAAGAAGAAGAAGAAGAAGAAGAAGAAATGCGGTAGAGGATAGGGGTGCAATATCCAAGTCCATGCTTTCAAAACATCTATGATTATTCACAACACGTTTTAAACAACAATTGATGAAAACCTATGTTTGTTTTCTACCACCCATGCTTTGTAATAATGTTTTTGTTTTCGATGTGTTTGTGAATGAAAAAGTTCCACAATCGCAGTTTTGTAAAATAATTTAAAATTAAATACTGATTTTACCACTGTCAGTTCATGTGTTCGTATGAAGCGAACGCATTTTTTACTATATTTACCGAGCTGACTATCTCTCCTCCAAGCGATGACCCCGATGCCTTAATATTTCATGGACTCGTAAAGCCTCCCCACATCCTTCTAAGGTGAATGGAGGAAGCTCTGACTCTCTGAGATATCTCTGAGCGCTCAGGCTTTTAGATTGGTTTGTTCATTGCTCTTAGTATTTTTACTTTGTCGTATACATACGTAGATACAGGAGTAATAACGTAGTATGGAGAAAGTTATGTAATGCTGTGAAAAATCGATTTCGAGATTTCAACGGAAATACACGTTTTGGGGTCCACCGATTCCAAAGAGTTGTATTTTTTTAGTTTGTTTTGTCAGTCAAATTAGTTTCCTGCTCAAACGTAATTGTTAGATGTTACTAAACCTCTTTTTTTATCATCGATGATTATTAAAAAAATTGATTTTGGGTGGTTTTATTAACATAGAAGTTTTAATTTTAAACACCCAGCTTTTGAAACACGGGTGTTTTGTTGTCGAAGTCACATGCCTACATGAGGCTTCGAGGACACTTCCGGTCGTGCCAGGGCGTCCGCATGTGGCATTCCGCTGCGCAGGGCTGCCAGCTGACTCACGAGGCCCGCGATAAGATAGCGCATCTTCCTCCTCTGCCGGAGCGCAGGCGGACGGGGCGGCGAAGGCGAAAGGACGCGGCGCGCACGCGCACAGCAGGTGGGAGAGCCACTCTCGCGAGCGCGCGCGCCCGAGCGTGCGCTCACGCACGCCGCACGCCCCGCGCGCCGAACGCTACCGTGCGCTCCCTCGGCCGCGAATCCGGCCGCGCCCGCGCTACAGCTGGTGGGTTTGTCCCACGGCCTGCGCTGCACTCGGCTGCACGCGCCGGGGGCGCCGTGCGGCGTGCGCAAACGCACGCACGCGCGCACTCGGCGCTTGCACGCCGCTTCCGGCCGCTAGCCAGTTTCCCCAACCCTCGTCACTCCGCTCGTCACTCCGCTCGTCACTCCGCTCGTCACTCCGCTCGTCACTCCGCTCGTCACTCCGCTCGTCACTCCGCTCGTCACTCCGCTCGTCACTCCGCTCGTCACTCCGCTCGTCACTCCGCTCGCACTCCCGCTCGTCACTCCGCTCGTCACTCCGCTCGCCACTCCGCACGTCACTCCGCTCGTCACTCCGCTCGTCACTCCGCTCGCACTCCGCTCGCACCGCTCGACGCCGCTCGCATCCGCCTGCCGCCATACTCTCGTCCCCGCTCGCACCCTCGACTCCGTCGTCACCCGCTCCCCGCCGTCACTCCGCCTACCGCCTCACCCGCTCACTCCCGCCCGCTCGTCACCCGCTATCCGTCACCCGCGTCACTCCGCTGTCACGCCCCCGTCCCCGCTCTCTCCGCCGCCTCACTCCGCCCCGTCCCTCGCTCGTCACCCGTCGCCCCTCTCACCCGCTCGTCACCCGCTCAGATCAGCTCGTCCCGCTACGTCACGCCTGCCGTCACGCGCTCGCCGGCGTCAGCGCACTCCGCGCACGTCGCACTGCGCTCGTCACGCCGCTCGTCACACCGCTCGTCACGTCGCACTCCGCTCGCACGCTCGCAACACTCACTCCGACTCGCAACCCGACTCCGCCGTCCTTGACTCGTACTCGCTCGTCACGCCGTCCTCACGCGTCCTCCTCATCACCCTCTATCGCACCCGCCGCCTCTCCCACCGCCCCCCCGCTCCTCGTCGTCACCCAGGGGGTGCGTCGTAATACAGGACGCACCGGATTTCCGGTCAGCTGACCGTGCTCACCGCGTCAGAATGCAGGTGGGATAGCTGGTGGGGGGGTGCGCTCTGTCAGCACACGATTCAAACGATGGCGTGTGAATGAAAACGCAGTAGTTTCGGAGAAAACCTTTCAGTGGATGAAAGAGTTCAATGAACTGCTATATTAATCTCGTCGTGCACACAAAGTGAAATTCTAATTTTGTTTTTGTGCGAATTGGGAAATAAATTTGAAATTTATTATTTTAGTAACATTTCACAAACATCCACTCAGGATAAAACCGTTCTCCTCGGATATACCAATTTTTTTCGGACATGTAATTTTTCACGTGCGGAAATAAGTAATTTCTTAAGAAACGAATATTTACAATAAAGTCCCTAATTTGTACACGAACGTTACGATTAGATCATTATCTCGGCAATAACCAGTTTGCAAATACAACTGAATCGTTTATTTCAGAAACCCGTCAAACGCCACATTTCTCATGTCGAGAAAATTGATAAAAAGTGCCCCAATTTTTCAGATTTCAAAATATTTTTTTAATTTTAAAGCAGTTAATAAATGAATATTTTTCAGGTAAATATGGAATAAGCAATGTGGAATATTGTTTCACAAGAATGGACACCATTAAAGCGCATGTTGCATTTTTGGCGTTTGACGGGTTTCTGAAATAAACGATTCAATTGCACTCAGAAAGACCGAGCGGACGAGGGTACTGCCTATTTATTGCCTCCACTGTCGTCAGACCGGTCACTTTGTACCCGTCTCAATTATACCAATCTCATTGTAACACGTTGAGAGGGACGAGCTTGTAAATACTTACGGAATCCCATTTGTTATACACGAATATCTTATATAATGCAAGAATAAATCTATTCATGCGGAAGTTGGGGTCTAAAAACACCAAGTTGAACAGTTAGCTTTCATGTCAACACGTCGGTCTATCTGACAGCTCTGATAACGTAATCAGTGAGAGATAGCAAGCCACATTCTAACGAATGTACGGGATTCTCTGAACTTGGTTGTGTCACATTATAGTAGAGTGTTTGTTCACACTGGAATGTTAAGCACTATCGATCTCCTGCGCATGCGCAGTTTAAATTTCGCATCACTTTGTACATCTGCGCATGCGCTGAAGAGTGATAGCGCTGTCCGCTAAGGCGTGCACAAACTCTCTAGTGCCGAACTTACTTCTGTACTCATGAAGCGATTCTTCTCCCTAATTAACTTGAGTGTGATAATTTGTGCCAAAGGCTAGTATGGGAATATTTTCTGTGATATACCGATATTAAAATAAGATAATGGGAAAACATATGAATTAAAAATTAAGGAGCGAGGTGGAGTTGGGGCAAATGGATTTAGTTTAGTTTGTTTTTTCGTGTTTCCGGGCGCGTCAACTGCCTTGGTCATTAGTCCCGTTAGTGTAGTGCATGTTTTTTTCTCGGGAGATGGTGGTGATCTTCCCCCGCTGGATGGCGAGATCCGGCACTGACCTGTCGGCTATTGGGGTTTCCCGCTAACGAGGACTCTCCCACAAGCCCACAAGAACACCGCCCCAGCCGGGACAAGCTCTAAGCTCCCGATCGGTCTCCCGAATACGTGGTAGTGTAGTGCATGTTAGTGTGTGTGTGTGTGTGTGTGTGTGTGTGTGTGTGTGTGTGTGTAAGGGGAGAGGATAGGACAGGACAGGACAAGGAAGAGGAAGGAACAGATCGCGCGCGGTCCGTGATCCGTTTGTTAAGGTATTGCTCCGGCATTCACTCGGTGTTGATCGGAGAAGCCACGGAAAACTACCGAACAGAGCAGCCGGCCGCTAGAATTCTCCTCCAGACAGCGACTGAATTCGATCATAGCTGAAAAGCTAGTGTCGAAACTCCTGCCACCGTGGGAGTGGGAACCTAGGACCTCCCGGTCAGGGACGCTGCAGTGACATCAGCTGATGCACTGAGCTACCGCTCCCGGTTTGGGGCAAATGGAGCAGAGCGGGGCTCGTGGGGAGAGTGAGAGGTGGTGAACATGAGGACGGAGCAGTGTAGGGATGGCGGGGAGAGCAGATGAACGATGACCAGTATGAGGCGTGATGGAGCATGCTAGTGTGTCGAGCATAACATTTCCTTCCTTTTTACAGTCCTTTAAAGTACACCTGTTTTTTACTTTGTGTAAAAAAAAAACAAGTGTACAGGAAGTGGCTATCTACAAAAGCGGATAGTGATAGAATAGAATATCAAAGAGTCAGAAAGAAACTCAAAGATAAATCATAAAGACTGGGAAAGACTTGTGAGGAAGTGGATAGATGTTTAGGGAACACAAAGTCTAACAGAGCTTGGAGAATAATAAAAGGAATGAGAATGGAAAACAAAGACAGGTTAGGAATAGTTCCAATTAGTATCCGGGAATGGAGTAACCATTTCAGTGGTCTTTTAACTGAAAATATATGCAAGCCTCTCAAGAAGAGATGCAAAGCATAGAAATACCTACAAATGCCTATTGTCCCAAATGAAATAAAAGCAGCCTTGGCCCTCATGAAGAACAGAAACGCCTCGGGGCCAGGTAATATCAGTGTAGAACTCTTAATGTCAGCACCTGATAGCGTAATGGAAATATTGGCAACAATTTTTAATAAGAGTCTACAGTTAAGTGACCCACCAAGTGAATGGAAAAAGGCATTTTTGGACTCCAATTAAAAGACCATTGGAATCCAATCACAACCTCCAGTATCAAAAATTCAAGTCGTAACAATGTTTCCGATTGGATTACAATATCCCCCTCTCCGTCCAGCTCGTGACCTTGAAGTGTCCCTACGTTCAAACCAGAGCACAGCCAGCGGAAGAACTCGCGTTTCGACCGGTGAGCGCGGCGTTCGGGCCACCGTGCGCCCGGGGCGTCGTTTGCCGCGGGCCGCGCCGGCGTCGCTGACCGGGTTAGCGCCGAAGTGGAGCGGCGTGGCGGAGGGGGGCGGGGCCCGCGGGTCGCAGGTGCGGCGTTCGCGCAGGTGTCCCTCCTCCCCCCCCCTCGCACGGGACTCCTCTTTGCGGTGCGCGGGCCCCGGATCGGATTCGCGTTGCCCCGTCCCGCCGCCTGCGGGGCGGACCGCGGCGCTTTGTGCGAACCTTCCAAGGCGCCGCCGCTCACCGTTGGGTACGGCTCAGTCTTTTGTGGGTCCCGTTAGGATAGAGGCAAGTTCTTTATGGCAATATGCATTGGTCGATCCGGGTAAGTCGGTAAAAACTTGCCTCTAGGTAAACGAAATCACCAGAGTTTTGTAGTTTTTTTAGGTGGCACAATCAACAATCATGGAGAGCGAAAAGGATGAAGCGCTAATTCGAATGATGATCGAAGGTTTCTGGACATATTAAGGTGTAATGACTGTGATCTTTACTGACTTAAATAAATCTGTGATAAACACGCCATGTCGTAAATAGGATAAAAAATTCAATGCGTCAGGTATCTCTTATTGGACAAAACTGAGGTATCGCGAAGCCAAACGGGATAGGTGCGAAGTATGTGGTTTTTCGAGCCGAAACTAAACTTTACGGTATGCATATTGTTGTGAACTGGGATTGCAAATAAAAGGTGATATGTGTTCAGATGTAACAATGAATAATACAAAAATACCTTAGTTTCATTTTCGAATAAACTTTGAAAACTTTGAATTCATTTTCCAAAAATTGGAACAGTGTCACAACCGCTGCACCCTCCATGCCAAAATTTAAGTTTTCCTTCTTACACCAATGATCCCGTTTGCCAGCAGCAACGCTGATTTTCCCAAGCCCACGAACAAACGCCCCAAGGAATGAATTGAAATCAACACAGCGCCGCGTTCGACGAAATCACAAGAGTTGCTAGGGAGTACACACCAGAGCGACACAGTTACATCCCCGCCCAGCATTCCTCCGCGAACTTCGGAAGAAAGGAAACTTCGGAAATTGGGCGATAACATTGCAGGTCGCGTCTTCGCAGCGGCGACGGATCTTCTCTCCGGGAGGACGTTAATTTCAAGGCCACTGAGCGCCCGGGCCAAGGCACCGCCGCCTGGCGGGGGCGGGGCGGGGAGCAGAGCAACCCCTGGCCGCCAGCCAGAGATCTGTTTCCGGAACTTTATTGTCTGACTGGAGGCTGCGCGCTTCCTTTCAGCGAGGGCGCCGCCAGCCTCTGGCGCCGGCGACGGGGGGGGCGGGGATGGATATGAGGACGGGAGGGGTGCGATTGAGGACGGGAATGGGCTCGGGACGGGGATGGAGACGGAGATAAGGGACGGATTTGTAAACACGGGGCAGGGAAGGATACGGGGGAAGGTACAGGGATGGACGGAGACGGGTTCCGGTCAGAAAAAAGGGCAAGAACGGTGAAGGGGGGAGGCAGCGGAGCAGGGTCCGAGAGGGTGGAAAGCGGAGATGGTCGAGGAGCGAAGGCTGGTACGGTGATGAAATGGTGCCGGGGTAAGGACAGGGACGCTGGCTGCGCCGTGGTCGCACAGACAGGGGAGAGGGGAGGGGTGGAGAGGGAAGACAGAAGGGGAAGAAGAGTGGGGATGGCGGGAGGAGGCAGGGAGGGGAGAGGTGTTGGCGAGGGTAGAGAGGTTGGCAGGGAGTGGACGACGTAGCGAGGGAAGAGACGGGGGGAGGGGAGGGTTGGCGAGGGGAGGGGCATGGAGGGGAGAGATAGCAAAGGAAGTGGTGGCGGGGGGGGGGAGGCGGAGGCGAAGTCAGTAAAGGGAGAGGCTCCGTGCGACAATATTTGTTGACTCTACGTTGGCTCCGGGTCGCAGACATTCCCTTTGCTCGAGGTGAGCAAGGAAGGGCCGGATCCAGACATCGCTTCTGAAATTACGAGGCCAAAGGAGGAACGGGATATTGGGATCCGAAAACGAAATAAATTTGAAAACAGCTTTTCGTTGTTGAAATTCCTCGAACCCTGAGTGGTCATTTTCAATATTTCGAAACCAAACTCAGATGGAACATTCTAATTCTGGAATCATTGAATCATATAAAATATTCGAAAGTTGAAAACTTGACAGTAAGCATGAATTTCGTCGAGTTCTGTGTTATCGTTTTCAACCTTACGGTAAACTAGGGATGAAACAGATTAAATTACGAATTTCTCGATTCGAGAATTTTTAGAAAGAGTAAAGAGATGCACCCAGGATTTTGCTCTGATAGAGGGGTTCTAGGTATTGTGGCCAGCGAATTTCATGGTTTGTTATAATAAATTTTTATTTACACTGAATATGGTATTTAATTTATTGCTTCATAATTAATATTTATAAAGAAAACAATTTATATACTGAATGACTTTCTTTAAATAGAAAAGTAGTAAACGTTTAAATGCATCATTGACATCTGAAGGAGGGAGTCTTATAGCCGTAACTGAAAATGTTTGGATGGTTTTGATATTGCTAACTATGAAGATACATAAGTGATTGACGATGGGAGCAATGGTGGGATGAGAAGTACACGGGAAAAGCTAGAATATCGAGAAGACCTGATCCGAACCCGCTGCCCACCACACATTCCACAAGGGCCGATGGGGAATTCAAAAACCGTGGTCCAAACCGTGGAAAACAAGCAGTCTACTACACCACGGCTAGCCCATTGGCCAACGGTATTGTGGAGATTCGGTGTCCCCCAAGGTCCAGCTTTAGCGGCGAACAAACTGACCCGCGATCTTCCACCAACGCGGCGTCTGTTCGACCTCGCGCGATGGCACGCGAGGGCGTGCCGGGCAGCTCGCACGGCAATTACTCAGTGTCAGGCGTAAGACAGCTCATCGCATACCTGGCGGACGGTTAGGAAGCCAAATCACCGGGCAAAGCCTTGCGCCGCCGCTGGAATCTTGCACATTCCACCGGAGCAATCGACTGCCTGACTGTCCGCGCGTGCGTAATCAATCTCGCGTGCGGAAACGATAGTTTGCGAGTCGATGCACGGTGCATTTTGGAGAAGCAAGCGGTCAGAGACCTCCAGGAATGGAATTGTATCAAGCACTGCATCCAGCACAGGTTCATTATAACATTTGGTAGTCAAGAAAATTTATTAAGATTGGTAAAGTCCCTTCCTAGATATTTTGGACTTGCGTGATTAAGAGCATTTCAATTTCGATCGATCCAAACGATCCAATTTCGATCTAAGGGTCCAATTTAAAATGCCCATAATGGAGAGAGACTATTAAGTAACGACTAAGTAATGATGATCTTTGATGGAAAGATGTACAATAGTACAGAGGATGTCCCAAAGATTTACACACGTAACGTTTTTGGAAAACACGTATGATTTGTCCTTCGCTGTCATATCTTGCAAACCGAAGGTGCTCACCCACAGTGCCTCACGTGGTTGGTTGAACACAGCGGAAACGGAATAGAGGGAAGAAAATTTTACGAAACAGGTCGTTGAAAGGAAGAACGAAGAGCTAGGAGAAAACGAAGAAGAATAAGGAGAGATAAGAGGAAAGGAGATAAATGAGGCGGAGATAAGACCAAGAGAGGTGCTGAATGAGTGCTTGGCATGGCGGCAAAGAAGGAGTAGTAGTGGAAAGGATCGCAAAGGGAGAAAATACGGTACACGAAGCTACAAATATAAATAGGTATTCGAAGGAAACAAGAAGTGGGGCGTGTGTGAAGCGATAAAAGAATGCACACAACATGGCAAGGCAAGGTGTGAGTGGAATGAGGGGTCGGTCCGAAGCGGAGTGGGAACGGAACGGCACAGCAGATGCTGGACCGAGTGCAGGTGGACGGCTCGAGGTGGGGGCGGCCGGAAAAGCGGGACGGGGCGCCTGGGCGACGGCGGACCGGGCTTGGGTTGAGTTGTGAGGAACGGAACGGTACGGGGACACAACGCGACGAAACGGCACGGCACGGGACGGGACAAGACGAGACGAGACGAGAGGGGACGGGACGGAAAGGGACGGGTCGGAAAGGGACGGACGGGACGGGGACACAACGCGACGAAACGGCACGGCACGGCACGGCACGGCACGGCACGGGACGAGACGAGACGAGACGGACGGGGCGGAAAGGGGCTTGTGGGAAAGACGATGGAAGGGGGGGTTGGAGCGAGAACGGAGCTGGTCTGAGTTGGGAGGCGGGGATAGGGGCGGGGGGCTGAGGAGGGAGGCTGGCCGGGGGGGGGGGGGGGTGGAAACGGAGCGACTGCAGGGTCGGGGGACGCCCTGTGATGGGCCGTGATGTCGCCCGTGTGTGCGCAGCGTGTGTGGACGAACGCGCGTGTGGTTGCGTATCACGCGCGGCGCACGCGCGTGAGGCCGGGCGCGGGCGATAGCGCGGACGCGCAGCTGCGCCGGGCGCTCCCCCGCGCAGCCTGCGCTCACGCAGATGGGCTGGAGGACAGCCAGCCGCCCCCGCCCCGCCCACGCCGCACGGTGGCTTCCAAGACGCACAGGGCGGGCAAAATTCGCACCATTATAGAATAGCACTTTTTGTCTTCTTCTCCTCCTTCTTCTCCTTCTTCTTCTTCTTCTACGCTGTACAGACCTTATGCTATCTTTAATGTAGGTTAATGTTAATCTATTTCCAAGTACTTGATGATGGATCAAGATTTTTGGAACGTTGCACATATATATTTTGAAACTTTGAAATAATTTATAATTTCAAAAAGTGTAGGATTTGATGGTCTATAATAAGAAACAAGAAGAATATACAAGTACACGTATTATACAAGTACACATATTATTCAAGTATAAATATTATAGACACATGTTCAACCTCAACGTTTGATTTTTTGGGGCTAATTGTGTAGAAGGCTGACGAACTTGAAAACGTTTTTATATACAAGATGATCAAAATTTCTTCTGATGATACAATATCCGTGTCTCAATTATTGTGAAATTAAAGAAATTACAATTTGTTCTCTTTACTTCTCATTGTATTCTCATTATATTTCTATCAAATTCCATATTCTTTGACGATTGCTGTAAATAATGTGTCAACTCATGGTTAATAAGAACAACTTTCACATTCCTTGGCTTGAAAAAAATACACACATGAGAGTCAGATATGTGTACTAACTAATATTTCAACATTGCTCAGGAATACGTTCGTGTGTTTTATTTTTAACACTCGCAACCCAAATAAACAAGTAATGTAGCATTCAGAATATTGGGAAAGGAAGTTTCGCGTTGCGATGCGCGTCATTTAAGAATCCGCTCCATCATCTGTTTGCAACTGATCGTAAACATAACGGAAACTACCAGTCAGAGTTGTCCAGCAAAACTCTCATCCATCCCAATAGTCTATCATTTAGTCAGCTAGGTTTTGAACCTCCGTCAACAACTACTTTGGATCTAATGTAGCGTCGTGTCGCTAAAACCGCGTGGGCACGTGGCGCGGTGTGCACCAGATGCGTAGACAAAGGCAGAAGCTATGTCGCACGGGGTTTTTCTGACAGGATGTGCGCATCGCTAGGGCGGAGGCAATGGAGGCGGCGGGCAGCGTCGCGAGGGCTATCTAAGGGCCGTGAGAACAATAGCTCTTCCTTCTTTGTGATCCTCGCAGCATAGGTCGTCCGTGAGGTGCGAGCGTGCACGCGGCGAAGAAGCCGGCAGTTATTATCGTAACTAGTGGGACATGTAGTCGGTCTCGGGCAGGCGGTACTACGCACGGCGAAACATTAGGTAGTATGTTGCGGTGTGGTAGCCGTTGTAAATATCTCTCCTAGCAGTGGGGTCTATTTAGTTAGTTAATTGTATACAGTGCATTGGTTATTTGTGACTACGGTCTAAATTGTGAATAAACCTGCTGTTATTACAACCCACTCTCGTCTGTGTACTGATTACACCCGTATGACGCCACACTAAGATCTCCCTTTCTGTGAAGCCGCAGTCGTGAATTTTGCTTTATCTAATTAAATCAATTTCAAGCACACGGTTAAGTAATGGTAACTGAAATTTCAGTATCGCAGGTAATGAAATCTCTCTAACGAGAGGCACGAGCCATAATAAATGAGCAAATGATCGCATTATGTGTCCGTTTTTGAATACACAATTCTTGATTAAAAGTGTCCCTCGAGGACACGAGCTACCGGGAGAAGAGTACACTGTCGGAAATTCAATGTCAATAATTTAAATCGTTATACGAAGCTCGCGATTGGAGGGCAATGTTCCCCTTCCCTACCAGCTCGTGACTTTGAAAGGACACTGTTTTAATCGCAGTATAGCAGTAGTCAGAGCTAGTGCCTTATCTTCGTAAGGACCAGTAATAGCGATTTCGTCGCACCTGACATATTTGATTGATTGATTTTTTCGTGTTTCCGGGCGCGTCAACTGCTTCGGTCATTAGTCCCGTTGGTGTAGTGCATGTTTTGTTCTCGGGAGATGGCGGTGATTTTCCCCCGCTGGATGGCGAGTTCCGGCGCCGACCTACCGTCGGCTAGTGGAGTTTCCCCCTAACCAGGACTCTCCCACCAGCGGGGCACCGTCCTAGTCGGGACAAGCTCTAAGGTCCCGACCGGTCTCCCGGAATATGTGGTAGTGTAGTGCATGTTAGTTAAGTGTGTGTGTAAGAGGAGAGGACAGGACAAGGAAGAGGAAGGACAGATTGCGCGTGGTCCGTGGCCCGTTTGGTAGGGTACTGCTCCGGCATTCGCCTGGTGTTGATCGGAGAAACCACGGAAAACTACCGATCAGAGCAGCCGGCCGCTAGAATTCTCCTCCAGACAGCGACTGAATTCGACCTAGCTGAAAAGCTAGTGTCGAAAATCCTGCCGTCATCAGGACTCGAACCAAGGACCTCCCGGTCAGAGACGCTGCAGTGACAACAGTCCTGACATATTAATTGTGACCGCATTTATTTTCAAACCGGACCATTGTGCGCCTCTGGACCCGCCAACGTGCCAGGCTTTTTATTAGGTCACTCTTACTCCCGCTTTTTAGTGTTTACGGCTATGCACCGCGCAGTGCTCAGAGCCATGGTACTACTCGGGCTGCCACTGCGGACGACAAATCCTCACCTGCGACCTCTCGGCTCCAGAGCTTTCGGACTTTTCTCGTACGTCAGGGGCGTAACATCGCTTGTAGCTTTACAGTTTTACACTACGCAACATGGTGCTTATAAAGCTTTTCTAGCATCCTCGCATTTTACCAGAAAACAGAGCAGCAATAAAAATTAATAATTTGTCCCTCATTTCGTACGGTGAACTGTATTTGGCTTCGTATTAAAGAGATGTACTGAAGGAATGTGAGAATTTCGTAAACACGATTGTTTCTCGTAGAACTACATGGTAGGGGAGAAAGAATAAAATAACACAGTTTCTCGGTATCATTCACGCAGTATATACACATACCTTCCATGGTCATGTGTTAAAGTTGTCTAGGCACACGCTTTAATTTTTGTCCACATCTGGACCCTCTCCATAACAATCAACAACCGCCACTTTAGATATCCTCTTTTTGTTTATTTCCACCTGTTCAGCATTTCTGCCTTCAGGATGTTAACATTTACAACATAATGATTTGTGATTCTTTCATGCTAATTGTCCTGATAGTTACAGGCTGTTTCAGTGTATAATTTTGAAAATAGAGTATTCTGATGGAATTTATACTTTATCGTCTTTAATGAAATATGTGATTTAATGTTTACATTAATAGATGTGGGAACTAATGCCGTTGAATATTTATGGAGGTCTGAATTTATCCTTGGGAAATCGTGAGCATATTCTGTTTGGTTTGGGTAGTTTTGCAAGTTTGAAGATGCAGATATCCTCTGTCGTTCAACGTGGTATCGTCTTGCGTTCGGTATCTGTGACAGTTGATACTCTTCATACACCGCGCGAAGGACGAGATGTGCATAGCATCAAGGGACCGCTGGATAACCGCAATCGTTCTGTCACTCACTCGCCAACTCGTTGGCGGGTGGTCGGGAGGATACAACTCTTCCCCAATGCCTCGGAAGACCAGCTCCACCTTTCGAGGGTTTTTTTTTTCTAGCGGTGGATCTCTTTTTATACTTGTCTGCCATTCCATTTTCTAATTTACCTGCTTCTTCGCACGCCAACGTAATGGCGCCGAAAGACACGTGTCTCTGGGATTCCCCTCAATCGCCTGGGTGCCACCTTCGTTTGTTATTCTCGTGGCCGCGACGAGCTGTTTTGGCGCGAGGTGAAATCAGAGCAGAGTCAACTCAGGTTCCTCCGCGCCACAGATACGTGTTCCGACTCCGCGAAGCAGCTCACCCAGACTCTCTCGACCACAACCACTTCCGCACACACAACGCGAGACCAGTGCCGGAGTTCAGAAACCGCAAACAACCTGCCTCTGCCTTACCGGACTACGGCCACGGAGCCAAGTCGCTGCTAAATCAGTCTTTGGGCGCAGTGAAACAAATTGCACAGTCCGGTTACGAACACACATCCCAGACCGAAAAAGAGCATGAGAAAATGTGTTTTGTACCGTTTACGTTTGAGAAGGCGTAGAAGTCGTAAATCACGGAGAGAAGCTTGAACGGTAGCTTTTGATTTCTTAAACAATTCCTCAAAAAATATGTTTGTTCGCGTTAATGATTTGGATTACGTGTTAAAACAGAAAGCGTGTCAAAGAACATGAATTAACTACGACTCTGAATATTTACAAAATTTAACTGAATTATCATTTAAATACGTTACGAATTTGTTATTTCTTGAATTAAATATCCAGTCAATAAAAATTCCATTAAACGGAAAAATTAATTTTTCAATGATGCTCAATAGATCAGACACAAAATATGCAGACTTGATTGAATAACAAACGCACTCACCACTGATGCAGCGAGAGTAGAAGAAAACCAGAGACAGCAACTCACCTATAACAATAAAGAATACAATTAATAAAAGTATTCATTTTTATCGTAAATATTACATTATTTAATGGGTTTTGAAAAGGGAATGTCAGTTTGATAAGTCTGCAAAAGAAATGGATATAACCCTATACTATCACAGTCACTTGCGGAAAAGGAACCCGTTTAAAGAAATATTTGATAACTTGCTGCTGCGTGGAATAACTTGCGTCAGTAGGTCACAATTAAAAATCCTCTTAAAACACAAAATTTCAAAATTGCAGAAAAGTTGAAAACTTTATTAAAACAATTTCACCAAATAGAAAAGCACTGCTTTATCTCCGAAGGACACGCAACGTTTTCATTTTTTAGGATAATTAAGGAGGAGGCAGATAACTATTTCCTAATAAAGCAAAGTGAATTTAAGCGAATTCCTAACAAGGGAAGCACTGAATAATATGGATGTCTTTAAGACCCAAACCCTTACTTTTTGATCTCCCAAAAAAAAAGAATAATGCACAAACATGAGAAAATTAGTCCCAGTATCTGCCCAGAGAAAGGAGACAATGGAAAAATATTTAGGCTTACTCAATTAAGTCTCAAGAGATCCTATAAAGCATGAGTTGATGTTACAAATACAACATACGCAACATGGATAAATAAAAAAAATCCATAATTTTCGAAGGCCCTGTTCAAGATGCAGTTAGTTAGCTTAGTAACACTAAATCTATCTTTGGCACATGGCACATGCACCGTAAATATAAGTATTTAGGATGTTCTACAAACTTCAACTCATATACACATAATTGAATCGTAAGGTGCTTCAAACAAAACGACAAAAGTAATCATACATATTTAACTTCAAAAATAACTTTTTCCCTCAAATAAAATATTCAAATTAAAGTAACCCCGTAAATCCCCTTCACATGAAATGAGTACTATCCTTCCTCTGATAAATAAAATTTCCTTGGCCTATTATCCTACACTGCTCTAAAAGCACGGTGAGGCTTTGCGTGAGCAACTGGCAGTTTAGCTTTAATAGCCAGTGAGTAATGCATTCAAAAGCAACGTGATTGCATTTCCTAATCACTTCCTAACGTCCGCTAGGAGAGAGAAGCATCCAGCCAAGGCCGACGAGTCAGGCAGTCGCTACTTGGCGCATTCCAATTGCGTTTAGAAAAACAACTAAGCGACTGCTTGCTTTCAGGTTGAGAATTTTTGTCGAATTATTGAAAAAATTAGTATAGTGATGTGATTGATTTGATTGATTTTTTCGTGTTTCCGGGAACGTCAACTGCTTTGGTCATTAGTCCCGTTAGTATAGTACATGTTTTTTTCGCGGGACATGGCGGTGATCTTCCCTCGCTGGATGGCGAGATCCGACCCGACCTACCGTCGACTGAGTAGGAATTCGCCTTAAAGGACTCTCACAGAGCACACCCAGTCGGACAAGCTTAAGCTGCCGACCGTCACCCGGATATGTGGTAGTGAGTGCATGTGTGTGTGTGTGTGTGTTGTGTGTAAGGAGGCTAGGACAAGGAAGAGGAAGGACAGATCGCGCGGTCCATTGCCCGTTTGGTAAGGTACTGCTCCGACATTCGCCTGGTGTTGATCGAAGAAACCACGGAAAACTAAAGATCAGAGCAACCGGCCGCTAGAATTGTCCTCCAAGCAGCGACTGAATAGCTAGCACCAGCTGGAAAGCTAGTGTCGAAACCTGCCGCCGTGGGAGTGGGAACCTAGGACCTCCCGTTCAGAGGCGCTGCAGTGACATCAGTTGATGAACTGAGCTACCGCTACCGGTGATAGAGTGATATGAAATGGTCTCATTATGAATGGACGATTATCGTACAAAAAATCATGTTTGTCAATTACTATGTAAAACTATACTTATTACGGATCTTGTATCAACAATGTTTTAATCTCCACGCAAAACACGAAACTTTTTCCACAGCAAAAAGTTTATTTCGTTGGGAATACCGTAAATTATCATCAAACCTAAAATGATAACCGTGTTACTTTGGAGCATGTAATGCAGTGCAGCATGCATCCTACAATTTTCAACGATTATTTTGCACCGTGCCTGCCTCTGTCAATCTACTATCATGTAAACCCCTCGCCTACATCATTCTCGTCCCGCAGCGTATACACACACCGCACTGTTTCCCGTTGTTTGTAAACACTTCCCCGCCGAACGCAGCAACTCTATACTCCGGGTCATATACAGCCGCTCTGGCGCTGCCAAGAAAAATGTAGCGGGCGAGGCGAGGTCGGAGACGAGGATGGCGAGGGCGGTGGGGCAGGGGGGCGGGATCATCACACGCCTGGCGGTAGCGGCCGAGCTGGAGTCGAAGGGGAGGCGTGGCATGGGGGAGGGGAAGGGGAAGGGAAGGGGGGGGGCGGGGTCCGGGGCACGTGCGGAGAGCAGCGCGCCGGGGGGCTGTGTCCGGGGGGCCACAGATGTTGCACGCCGCCAACGCCCCCACCGAAAACAAACGCTGCCATACACACACCCACCCCCACACACACACACACACACACACACACACACACACACACACACACACCAGCAAGTGCTCCCGACGAGGCCTCACCGGATCTCGCACTCAGAAGTTCTCCTACGCACGCGCTGAGTGGGATAGTGCTGCCACGGGATATTTTTAAACATTTTATATTCGTTTATTAATATGTGATATCATTACTCAATTGTTGAGCATAGGCGAAGGAAACGTTTACACCTTTGATGCTCTCTTTCCTGGACAGAAGCTGGCAAACTCGCATTACTGCACACGTAGTCGTTGTATCCTCGCCGGATATCGTTCTCCGTTGGACGATCTTTCTGTATTCTCCCTATACAGTAAAACATGTTCCAAGACGGAATGTTTTTAATGCGGAAATCTGTTCATTGTGAACATAAATCACAGTTCTTACAAATATACATTCCACAATATTGCATTGTGTAATTCGGAACCTTGTGTATTGCGAAAAATAATCTCTGGTGACATGAGATTCTGCAATGAGCAAGTTTTAATGTACTATGTTATACTTGTTATTGACATGCAGGGATGTATAAATTTATACGACTATGCATGGGTCCAGGGCTCGCATAAACTTTTATAACAAAATTATTTTTTTATTGTATATTAATATTTAGCATCGTAAGTGTAGTGCTTGTTATATCCTGGGAGGTAATGTTTTTCCTCTCGGCCTAAATGACGGCTGGGGAGTTTCCATCCTCCACGTACACTATATTCCCACCTTGCACAAGCTCTAAGCGCCCGACAGGACTCCCGGCATGTATGGTAGAGTAGTGCGTTTGTGAGTTGCTGTTTTTTTTATAATTTATTTATTGAGTAATTGGACATTACACAGATCAGTACCAAATTACAATCTCATGTGCATTTGCTGGCTTACATTGTAACTTATAGTAAACTTAACACTAAAACTTAAAACTAAACTACCTTACTAGAGGTGCAGGAAACTACAAGAGCCCCAACCATGAACAATTATTAGAGAAAATATTCAAGAACGCTTCGGAAGGAAATCTATTCTTAATTCTAGTAGGGAAGTCATTTATAGTGGCCAGGTTGTAGTGGACGGCTCGGTTTATTGTATTTAGGTTGGAGTAAAAATTATTGGAAAAATAGGGCAATATGTTTAATGATCGCGTTTGTGAGTGAAAGAGACAGAGGTGTGAGGAGGGATTGTCAAGGAGGGAGTGAACGGGAGTTGAGTTAGGAATAACAGTGCGCAGTCCATGACCTGTTTGTTCGTCCTGCTCTTGCTCTATTTTCGTCTTTCAGTTGGTCATTCACATGAGCACAATTGGAATTAGGCTCTGCAGGTTAAGTAAGATGATTACCATGGCAAAAGTGCTTTGAAAAATGTGAGAGGGCAAGTTACAATCCCATGTGAACATCTCAAGCTGTGTGCAATCTGCCATCTGACCTTATCCGTCCTTGCTGAGATCAGAAAGGATAAAAAAGAGCGAGAACAAAAACTACCAAAAAGAGCAAAATAAATCGTTAATAAAAATACAAGTAATGGTTTCGCGAGAAAAAAAAATGATTATCGGCTCATACTCACAGTATTTGAAAAAAAAATAGAAACGGAATGTCAATTAAGCCTCTTGCCAATAAAGCCAATTAATGTCAGTTTTATAAAATAATTAATACAATTCATCGTTAATTTTAATCATACATCATACTGTATTCTCTACCAGGAAGATACATAAATCGTAAAACCACTAAATGATTACAGTAATCTCAGGAAAAATTAGATTTAGTCAATAGTTACGTCTCCTTGTCAAGAGTACGTCAAGCCTTTCACTGTGTACGCTGCAACTTCTGTAACAACCGATGCGAAGGCTGCAGCGCTTCGCAAAGGCAGAGCTCTCGTCTACTCTCCCCGTGTCCCCAATGTTCCGACACCGTCCGTCTCTTGCAGTGGTCCTTTGTGTCTCCGCCCCGTGGGAAGAGGGTCGTGCGAGTAAAACGCGACAGCATTCTGCAGGTAAACGCTACACACCCACTCAATTTCTTAACAGGCATCCGGGAAACCCATTGAAAGTGAGGTTGTTACGTGTAAAAGATAAACACTATCTGTTTCAACGTTACAAATGGAAATATAGTTTTGAATCAACAAAAAATAGAATTTTCCACTGAAAGAAAATCGGGATAAATTATTTATACGAAAGCCAACAGGTTTCTAAATTTCCTGAAAAATACACTGTTATTGAAAAATAGGCCAGCTATTTCCAAGAAAGGAATTAATTGTAAAACTTCCACTAGCAGCGGAGTCAGTTTCGATTCTTACGATTAAGACGTTCTTTCAATATATATTTTTTTCTTTCTCCACTCCCCCACTCACAAAACAAAATGCAATGTAAGGTTTTGCAATGTTGCAAAATGCAACACGCTAAACTGAGAGAGTTGAATATTTAAAACATCTCACTTTGGGAAATGCCAATTTTAAAAATTAAAAAGAAAAAAAAATATTTCTTCACGTTCAACTTCAGTTTTTTGAGGAGTTTTGACGATTACAATGTTACATAAAAAGAGTTTATTTGGCCAGTGAGGAAAAGAATGATGAAAGAAAAACGGACGAAAAGAGAGAGGAAATCAAGGGCAAAAAGGGAGAACGAATGGGCGAGATAAATTAAAAATTGCCGTATTTCTGATTGCGGAGTGCATAATGCCAAACAAAGGAATGCAAAAAAGCGGAAATTGGAAATGATACTGAACGTATAATTCGTTTCTTAAGATATACCAGAATATGGATTGTAGGAGCTATTTTTACAGTTTCGTATATTTTGGATAGACAAAGTAATGTAATGCTGGAGGAAAAAGGAATCGATATTTTGAGAGAAAAATCAGTGAGTAATTTTGACAATCTTTTAGAATATTTACCGAGAGGTCTAAACAAACGCAGCATTTACAGTGCATTTCAAGAGGCGTCGGAGAGCAGTGTCAGTCAGAGGAGGTAATAAGGCCCTTGGATGTAGGGGGAGCTTTTGGGTTCGAATCACGGAACGCAGAACACTACTCTTTACTTCCTCAGATATTGATTTAAGTACACGGCACAAAAAAGTAATTTAACTACATGTGACAGAAAAGCGTGAGATGTTATAAGGACTCAAGTTGCAACATAATAATACTGCGTGACCATCAGAATTAATAAGAGAAAGTAGCATGCGCTGGTGTAGCACCAAAATTTACATACGTCAATGACCCCCATCTCGATCAGGTTTTTCGTCCAGTTTCCCTGATCCATTCAGCAAATGCTGAGATGGCCCCTTGTTTTGCTTCTGGACATAAATGTAACTTCATTTTCTGGGCACGTCTTCTAGAATTCAGTGGGAAATACAATTATTCAAATTATCGTTTCCATGTTGTCGCGGCAGGAATTATTATTCCGAAGGACAACATGGATAAGAGCCAAAATTATTGCCTTTTATCCTTGAAAATAGATTTTATTACATGGGAGCTTATTTTTTCTTCAAAAATTTAAGTAGTATATGACTTAGTGTAGGGATCACAGAATTTTGAAAATGTGCACACAATTCACTTTCTCTTCACAGCACGTCATAAGCAGTTTTTAACTGCTTTTTTGACGTTAAATAAATAAATAAATTTATCTTTCTTACGGCAATGCGTAAGATGGCACGGCCATCAGCGCGACATTGAAACGCCACCGCGCCCGGTGCAAACAGGTTTCGTTGAGGAGTCACTGTGTGGCGTCGTAGAAGCGAGTGATCGTGTGGAATGGCGTTGCACAACACCGGGAGCGGCGCCGCGACACGGCGCGACTAGTCGATGACGCGAGCGCCTCAAACACTCCTACAGAACGATTTTCCTAAGGATGCGCCAAAGTCACAGTTCGCGAAAACAAGTGAACATCACGTGTATTTCAGGGAAGTATCCCTCCGCCGCGACAGCTGTTCAGCCACGCCCCTTCGTCAAGTGCTAATGGCTCCTCTGAAAACATCCTTATGCACAAGTCTAAGAGTTTCGCTGAGGTATATGCGTACGCGAGTCGGGAAATATTTACATTTAATTACGTATGTGGAAAACTCTTAACATGATCTCACTATCAGTAAAAGAAAACACCATTAATGTAAATAGAAAGAAAAATGATTTTAAGCCGAAAACACCTCCACCGGTACGCATCTCGCATTCAAGTATCGGTTTTAAAATAAACATAATATTTATCACGCAAAAAGTAAATTCAATGTAATATTTATAGAAAAAAATAATTTTTACAGAAGGGCACATAACACTGCACTTCCTAATTTCAATTATTTCTCGCGTCGCACTATATTTTTGTCGGACGAGGACATCACAAAAGGCAGTGTCGAAGCCATTTACGTTAGTCAACTGCAAACGAACGAATGCGGGAAAGGAGTCTAATGGGCTGGAGGGCACAACGACTACAGAACCTTCAGTTATGTTGCCAGCACTAGCTATCACTTTGGCTCATCCTTAGGAAAATCGTTCTATACACGAGGATGCCCCTCCTAGCCGTGCAGTTACACAGTGCACGATGCACTACGCGACAAAGAATACAAACAGCGTCGTTAAAGCGTCGTTTCATACAAATTACACTTGTGCGAATGCGGGGCATACCAAATGGTTTCCTCTTGTTTGTGTCACTCCTATATTTTGACTAGTGGTACTACAACTGCACGTACTTTCTCGAATTATTTGTGCTGGCTAAGCAATATTGTAATATTCATACTACATGTATCCCTAATAGTGTTTCCTCCCAACGAACAGTATTTCTCCATTATGAGATTTGAAGTCAAAATTTTACAACCAGAACGCCATTTACATTACTCCAGAAAACACAAGATTCACTGCTGAACTCAAATCTTTCGGACGCTATACAATGTTGAATATTTGCATTAAAATTTTAAAAAATCCAGAGATATTCATTTATATTATTTTAAGTCCACCTTTAAATAAAAACTTCCATTACGTAAAAAATCTCTATCATTAACGTTATAGTTTGGCAATGTTAACTTTTCATTTACAAGTTTCGAAAAATACGACGAGTTCGCCGAAAGCGCCACTACTTTTTAAACGTTAATATTTTAAAATAAATTCCATTAACTTTAAGTAAAAATTACGCAAAAACTACTCGTTTAAAAAATTACATGACCTTAGTTTTATAATTTTTACGTTAACGCCTTTTTAGTAACAGCTACATTAAAATAGAATTATTACACAAAAGACGCTCACATAATTTCGACAATCAATAACATTACATGCATGTTTCAATACGAACAATAGCCGACAGATCTACTGAACATTGGTGGGCATAACACAGTTTAGGGCTACATAAGCGAAGTTGGAAGTGAAACAAACTACGGTATAATGGGGAGTTGAGCAAATTATTGCTGACAGAACAATAGGTAATTTAGTGGCGTTTATTCATGCACAATTCGAAAATTTCGAATGTTCATATATTCTTCAATAATCAATGAACAGACCTCACGGATATTTGATAACTGAAATATCCACTGGTATTTTTCATCAAAGAAATGCCAATTATTTAAAATTAACTGTTCGTTACACGTTTAAAATATAATTCAGTGGAAATCGATGTTTGCTTACTAATTTGTGAAATGTGAGATGTTTACTAACGAGATAGCTAATGTGTGTTTCGTTCAATGCAAGCCACTGATGTTTGTATGCGTTTCCTATTTATTGATGCAAAAAAATACATTTCAAATTAATTGATTTTTTCGGGCGCGAGAATTGCCATGGGAATCAGACAAGTTAGTGAGTACGCGTTATATCCCAGAAAGAGGTGGCATTTCTCTCCCCCTTATTTGTGATCCGGCGCCGACCACAACGTCGATTTGATTTCAAATGCGAGGTTGCACTAGAATTTACTTTTACCAATAGGTATAATATATAGGATGTTACTTGTACATACGTCCGATTTTAACTGTAGTATATTGTTTTTCTTTGAAAATGACACCTTATCGTCAATGAAATATTTATATTTGACGCTTTATTTACCGCTTACATCCTACACATGGCCACACGTAATTCCTCATACGAATGTGATGAAAAAAGAACAATCCAACACAAAAACGTTGCAAAACAGAGCGCTATCTTCCTTTCTGGGTCATGAGCACAATACATAGATACGAGTATTAAAGAGTGACACAATATTTCCAATATGTTTTTTTTAACCTCTTCGAAACCCTTTTTAAAGAGACTTGATAAGTATATGCTTACTATACTCATTTAAGTAAAATATTTTTTAACACATTACAGAAAAAACTACATAGTTACATTATATTAACATTTTTATTTCAAAACAATGTACAACCTATATTAAAAGAAAATTATTATAAGGGTAGTATATTGATTTTCAATGGATGAAACCTTTTCGGTATTTAATATAAGAGAAATATTTCCTTTTATTGGAATAATTTCGTAAGAATGTTAGATAACTACGAAATGCCTAGTAAAATAAGAAAACTTCACAATATATAAGCGAGTCTGGCAATTCTGGAGCAAATATATTAAAGAAGACCGTTTAATTACACCGAATGTGAAATGCGAATTAATTTGACGCTTAACATCAATGTTTTGTACCACATTTAGCTAATAACATCTTTTATCCTTTGTTTTATCCCTACAATGTTCCTTTATTGATACTAGTTATATACGGATTATCCCGAATCAAATGTCCAATAAATTTATTGTCGCAAAAAATAGTGAACACAAAGTGCCAACAGGCAGCCCACAGCACGTTGACATATTGATTTGGTCGTACATACATAACTTTTAAAGAGGATATACTATCCCAATCCTATAAGAATACACCCAGTCTGCAGTACGACAAATTCGGGAAGAGTTCTCAAGAATATGCCATGTTGACCAACAAGAACACATAATTTATACTTGAAAATTGCTTTAATTTCAAATACGTTGTGTAAAATATTCAGAAAAGCTTTCTTTACTACATAAAACCAACCAGTATTAACAGTGATATATTCAATTTCTCCTAAACTACCAACTTACGTTGTTGTTTTTTCAAGAGAATGCCTGCCATACTTCCTCCGATATCCCTATGCTTATCCATATCGAAAAACTCTGGCAGCACTGGGAGAATGACAGGAGAAGGAAAAAGAGAGACAGAGGAAGAAAGACGGAGTAGGAGGAAGTTAGAAGCAGGGTGTGAGATAGTGAGTCAGAGAGGGAGAGAGAGACGGAGTGAATCAGAGAGGGATCAGAGAAGGGTATTGAGACAGAGAGAGGCATACAGGAAAAGAGACAGAGAGGGTGAACAAGAGACTGACAGCGAGAGATAAAGAAGAGGGGGGAAGTGACCACAGAGAAGAAGATAAATAGGAAGAGAGGGAGAGAGTATTGCAGTGTTAGTTCAACGACTTCGGCCATCCTCATGAAGCCATCCAAAATTATTAAATTTCTCCCTTTCCATCGCAGTAAAGAATCGCCGAAATCCACGGGGAATCCCCTACCCGCGCCTCGAGCAACCGCTCGTGCGGCGGAAGCTGCCTAATTATCGGCGGGCGCGCATTCCTCAGCTTCCGGCAGCGGCGGCGGCCGGATTCGCTCTCTCCTCGTTTGAGCGGTGCTGGGCGCACGCGACCACGCGAAGCCACCGCCCATGCCCTCGCGCCCGCCCCTCACGCCCGGGCCTCGCGCCCGCCCCTCGCACCCGCCCTCGCGCCCTCCCTCGTGCCCGCCCCTCGCGCCCGCCCTCGCGCCTCGCCCTCCGCGCCGCCCTCCGCGCCGGCCCTCGCGCCGCCTCGCGCCCGTCCCTCGCGCCGGGCCTCGCGCCCGCCCCCGCCCGCCCTCGCGCCGCCCTCGCGCCGCCCTCGCGCCCGCCCTCGCGCCCGCCCTCGCGCCCGCCCTCGCGCCCGCCCTCGCGCCCCCTCGCGCCCACCCTCGCGCCCGCCTCGCGCCCCCGCGCCCACCCTCGCGCCCCTCCCCCCTCGCGCCACCCGCGCGCCTCCGCCGCCTCTTCCCCGCCATAAAGTGAATATTTGCAGATGTGAAAAAATTAGCATTCAATAAGATAAGTTTGCTCTTACATCTTCCTATTTAAGAATTTGCTTTATGAAAATTAGTCTAGGCACAGTATTTGACATTTATCTCATATCTCACCGTCAAATTTTGACGGGTTCCCATTAGTTAATATAAAAAAATTATTTTCCAATAAAAATGGGAGTATAATACATATAATATATTAAAATAGATTCGTTTAAAAATGCAAATTAAATTTCATCAATAAACCAGAATAAGTTGTATGTGGTAATGCACACGGAACAACGTTAAACAATTTAAACGCTAATCCCACGTTAATGCGGTCGAAATTATGAAACAATATGTGAGGGGGAGTCATCGTAGCTGTTTCTTCATCCACATTCATCGCTTTAGCACTTACAAAGACTCTTCGTAAGAATATAATATCACACATGATTCATTAATACAACGAAACAACTCCTTCAGAGATACGATAGCAATTTTGAATAATCGTGTATTCGTCTTTCAATCAAATACCGCATGCGTATTCATTTATTGCGACTGACTAAACGTAAGTCCTCTGTTTATCTTAAGATGAATTCGTAAGTTTAGGTAGTCTCAGTCATCAGATGAATTCGTTCTCATAATTCGTTTTCCAGGATACACCCAATTCGAGAGTAATGGGTTGAACTCGAATGGATTCCGATGAGTTTCTTTTTTTTATTGAACCCAAGTGAAAATGCAGGAAAAGGAGGACCACGCAAGCGCTATAAGCAAAAGAGGGCTTCGCCCCATCGCTCTACCTTGGCATGTATATCCCGACTTCGTATTTGCACGCAGTCTAACCGACACGCGGGACTACCTCTCAGTCAGTCGAACTACGTAAAATACCTTGCGGGGAAAATCTGTTTCCTTTGGCATATAGTCTTCTTACGGCTTCAATTACACCCATTAATCCTATTGGAGTCGTTATTCGTAATGAAAATTATGTTTATATGAAAAGTAGAGTATTGTGAAGGTTTTTTTTTTACTAGTCTTCAAAATTTTATATACATTATTTATTTTCTTAAAACCAGAAAAATATGAATTAATAATGAATGTATAATAAGAATGGTTTATTGGTGATGTGTTGGCGGCATTCCAAATAAAAGAATAAAACGTGTTTGTTGTTCGACATTCAGCATATGTCAGTAGATTTTTAGTAGCTCTCGCTTTTGAGAAGTAGTTTTCTGGTTTCCAAAATGGAAGTAACGAATGATGGTGGTTAAAACATCCAAAAATGCTAATGCAATAAACAATGATATAGGCAAAGACAATACATTTTAGTATTTTATTTAATCCGATTAACCAAAACAATATTAATAAAACAATGTAGGCTTTCACGGCCGGAGTTGTAGTCAAAGATTTCTTCCGGGCTGAAGGGCCGTGGTCCATTGGAAAACATATTTCCTCCTTGAGGAAAACATATTTCCTTCCTAAACATATTTCCTCCTTGAAGAGTTCTTCGAAGGTTCGGTGACTGCGAGTCGCATGAGGACTTAAAGAAATTTCTCAGTCAGATCACATCGCCACTGGGATGTCTGCGTGTTGCGGACGAAATCGTCTGGAAATATGTTTTCCAATGGACCACGGCCCTTCAGCCCGGAAGAAATCTTTGACCATAAACAATATTACTTTGTGGTCAATGATAACACTGAATATGTTGATGTAATCCTTTGATTTCAAAGGATCCTAAAGAAAAACAATACTTGGTAGTCGCCCGCTACGTCCACCTCCACCATGACTCCCCATTGATCGACCAGATTTTGAACCTCAGTACCCAGATGTGGGAAAGGTGAGCGGTCAACCTCAGCACTGGTCGCCGCTACCACACAGCCCATGAAAATTCAGAGAAACGTTTCATTGACCCCTTGCTAATCCCCACCGTTTCTCCGAAGCCTCCGCCCACCGCGATGCTCGCCCTACCCCTCCCTCCGTCACCTCGTCGTACTGGCGCGTGCGAGGGTTAATAACATGGGCGCTCTGTGAACAGCGTCGCAGCGGGCGGCGGCGAAAGCGAGTTACAGCGACGCGAATTCCGGCGGCGACCGCAGCAGCCGTCTCCGAACTGCGCATGCGCCGACTGGGCGGGGCCGGGCCGGGTGGGCGTTTCATATTATACGCGACACATGTATTATGTATTGGACCGTATTACGTAGAGCGTTAAATTAACATAGTAAACAGAAGCGACGTTGAGGTGTGCGGGGAGGTACGGAACGGCGGGGAAGGCGGTGGCGCTGGTGGTAGATGAGGGAGGCGAAGGTGGAGAGGTTGGAGGTGGCAGTGGTGGAGGGTGAGGTGGGGTGGATGATGGCAACGGAGGTCTGAAGGTAGAGGTGGAAGATGAAGACATGACGATGGTCGGGTGGAGTCGGTGGGGAGAATGCAATGTGGGAAGAGTAGGTGTGGGAAGGTGTGGAGGGGGCGGAGTGGGACGAGACGAAGACGGAGAGGGTGCGTGGGAGAGGAAGGTGATGGCAACGGGTGCGAAGGAAAACGGGGGGGCAATGGACGGAATGGAAGCATTCCAGGCTGGGAGGTACGGGAGAGGAGCATTTGAGCTGATATCAGGAGCGGAGGGGTTTTGGGTGTAGGAGGGAAGTCTGCAGCGACGGCGGCCGCGAAAGCAGCGGGAGCATGAGAAGGAGAGGGGGGGGGGTGGAGGGGAGGGGGAGAATGAACGGAGGGAGGTGAATGGGTGGGGGAAGGAGAAGACGGGCAGGGGGGTCAAGGGAAAGGGGGGGGTGCGGGGGAGAAAAGGAGACGCGGGGGCTGGTGAGGGCGGAGGAAGCAGTGAAGTGGCAACGGATACCTGGTGATAGGGGGCGGGGGTGGCGATGGTGGCGGGGACGTACGCGGTCGTCGCAGCGAGCGACAGCTGGGGGAGCTGTGCATACATGGGTTTGATGAAGGTGCGAAAGTGGAAAGGGAACGGTGGCGCCAGGGGAAGGAACACAGAGGTCAGGTGAACAGAGCGCAGAAGGCGAGCCAGGGGCAGTGACGTAACTAGAGGATGGGAGGGGGTGTTTGGATTGAGAAGCGAGGATAAACGTTTTTCGTCCTCCACATAGATGTTTTAATGGGAGTTTATAGAACAATATTTTCCATATCTGCAAAACTGCAAAGGGATAGCATATGGTCCTTTGAGATGGAAGCTGCAATTATAACACATGCTTTTAATCTCAGAACCAAGCCAATACCAACTGTCGAAAAGAAACGGTAGCAACTCTCTTCTAAGAAATATTAAAACGTTCGCATTCATTACCTTTTCCTGCTTCTGGAATAAAGATTAAGCAGCCTTGATATTGTTAATAAACTATCACAAAAATGACATCAACATTGATCTATTAGCAACATATATTAGCCGTCTGATCTTATAAAGTTCAAACAATTCCATGGATGCAATGACAGAAGTAAAAGAAACAGCAGGAAATCATAGGAAGTAAGGAGGAGAAAAACGAAGCGGATGTTTGATGAAAGGGGCAAAAGTGAAAGTAAAACCAAATTATCTCAAAAGAAAAAAACGATTCAGATTGTTGATTAAAGAAATAATAAATCCAATTGTAAATGAACTGAGGTAAAGGTTTCGAGGCATTCAAAACAACGTTTAGTTGGTTTCCTCATTGCAATTCCGTTTGAAACAATGAATAAATAAGAATTAGGGGAAAACGCGCGCTTGTGATAGCTAGTATATGTAAGAGAACGTACTAAGACTTTGAAAGGGACGAATTGCTGATACAAGACGGAAGGAAAGTGGATTTAAGCCGTAATATGAACACAGCTACACTAACAGACCTTCTGACGTTAATATAAAGAACAGACTTCAAGATGAATGCTCCAACATATAAAAGCTTCCAGAATTTTTCTCACAACTCCAGACTCAGCCGGATCAAATGAAAGGAGTTTTAGAAAATTAAAGTTAATAAAATATCACCTAAGGGATTTCACCGGGCAACGACTCACAGCCTGATATTCATATCCATATAGCACAAGTTAGCTTCAAAGCTATCTTTTCACGCCATTGTCAAACATTTTGCATGAAAAAAACGGTAGAGCTCAGTTTTAATTAAAGCTTTTTAAAATTATTTCTCACATTTTGTAAATAGATTAAGAGATTTTGTGACGTATCTGAGTATAAGTGTAATACACAAGGTAATGACTTGAATAACATCTAATTTATTCCTTATTATCGTATCTATTCATAATTCTATTTATTCCTAATTATAAAATCCTATTTATTATACTACTTATGAGTACTATTTATGAGTACTACTTATTAGTACTATTTATCATAACTGAATGTCCTCTTGTAATAAAACAGTCGGTTGATTCAGTCCATGCATATTAACACACCCTACTGTCTTTGGAATGAACCTCATCATTTTATTTGCAACCATTATGAAAACAAGTGAAAGGAAATAGTAGTCTCAGAGTATGCCAATTGCACTCTCTTTGAATTAACTTTTTCAATTCCTGTACTATATTTTAAATTATTGCAATTTCATTTATTCACCTTTGAAATCAAGCATTTACCACCTCCTAAGTTCCTGTTAGGGGTAAATACTAACCTAGTTACGACCCTGACCAGAGACAGGTAACAATGAATGAATGAATGACGGAAGGAAGGAAGGACAATGACAATGACAAAGAACGTCATTGGAGATACCGTGTTCCTGTAGAAGTGATTAGAAACACGAATGCTTGAGGAGGGAACTGAGATGAAAAGGTAATATTTTGTGCGAATGTACGATAATGTAACAAACCATCAATGATATGAATTGAGGCTTGTCATAATACGCTTTAGAAATCTTCCTTAAAAACATAAAACTTATATATCTCTAATATTATGAAACATATGAAACAAATACGGTGAAATGCAACAGAAAAACAACAAGAAATATAATGAAATTAGAGAACTTTCTTTCAAAGCAATAATGCTAACTGCTTAATTATGATTTAATAACTTCTTTTCGACTATACTTTTACAAATTAATTATTCCTGTATTGTACCAGAAAGTAAAAGTAATAACTTCATTAACTGTTTGTATTTACTTCATTTTCGTTCACATTAAAACTAAGAAAGAAATAATAATATAATTCTTTCTTTTTTTAAGAGTAGTTTTTCATTATTAGCTTAAGTTTAATTTTGATTTCCACAGAAATCGATTAATATTGGAAATTTTTTAAAAATATTTTTAGTAGAACACACGTTAACACCAGTTAATAAGAGTTGCCTACCAAACTGGTGATATTAAATACGTTACGTGGACCATTCATGAAGGCTCCTAGTTGCCGAAGAAAGGCAGCCGTATATTTTGTTTCCTACGACAAACATTCAGTGAGCTGGGCTTCATGACAATCAGCAAGATATAATCACGGAGCGCAAGTCGCTGTCAAGATTGACAGCACCATTCATCAGCCGCCGCCCTTCCATTGGGGCGGGTTGCAAGCCCAACGCCGCAGCTCCGCACTTCGACCGGGCGCAACACAGCTTGCGCGGGCGGGCGGCCGCTGCCTCTGGCCAGGCGACCGACTGAAGGGAGGCGGGGGACGGGGAGGCGAATAGTTCAAGCGGCATGAGCGATGAAGCCGATCGGCGGCGAGCCAGGTGTCGTCCATCGCCCGGGGCGAGCGCGGGGGCGGGGGCGGGGGGGCGGGGCGGTGGGGGCGGAATGCGGGGCGATGAATGGGCGACGCCGCCCATGGGCACTAATGACACGAGAGAGCGCGGAGCCGGAGGAGAAGATGGATTGATTGATGTTTCCGCGTCAAGTGCTGTGGTCATTAATCCCGTTAGTGTAGTGAATGTTTCACCTCGGGAGGGGGCGGTGTTGCTCCTCCACTGGACGTAGAGATCCGATGCTGACCTACATGTCGGCGTGCGTTGGATTCCAACTTCAGGTTTCTCCGCCAACCCCTGCGGCACACCGCCCCAGACGCAACCAACTCTAAGCACCCCATAAGACTAATCTCCCCATTTGTGTGCATCTTGTGCATGTAAGTTTAAGTACGGGGTTGCGATAAGACAAAGAATAGGAAGGTACGATCGCGCACGGTCCGTGGCCCGTTTGTTGAATTGAATTGATGCCTTATTTTACTAGGCGAGACTCAGGCCATGAGACCTGCCCTTCCGCCGGACCACGCAAATTTCGCTCTCTCTTTTCACCAACTAGGGGAGAAAGGAAGTATTACATGGGCGACGAAACAGGCAATTTGAATTTCGCTCAGAGGCTTCAAGTATCTACTAACATGGGACAGTCGGCTTTACTTCCCCTCAGAAGAAAGGCGTACGAAGGAATTTTACGCCCTTATAAATGGCTTCCATCGGGCTTGAACCCGCAAACGTGGGTATAACAGTCCGATACGCTGTTAGACCATCGCCGCCGCCGTTTTTAGGGTGCTGCTCCGGTATTCGACTGATGTCGGAGAAACCACAACAGACCAAGCAGTCGGCCACTAGAATTCTCTTCCAGAAAACGCTGAATTCGACCTGGAGCGTCGAAAATCCACCCCAGTTGGAACTCGACACTCGGACCTCCCGATCAGAGTCGTTGCAGTAATCAGCTGTAAGCTGACTCTGAGCTACTCTCAGCCGCTCTAGCATAGGAGGTGGGCCTCGGAGGTGGAGGGGGGGAGGTGGCTCATGAGGTCGTATGCGATCGGGGTGAGGGCGCAGAGGTAAGCAGGGATGTGGTCAGGACTGAGAGAGGCGGGATCTGTGTTAGATGGAGAAGATCAAACAGTGCCGAGAGAATGAGGAAGCTTGTCGTAGAGTCCAAGCACCAGAAGAGATACAGATAAATGAAACGACCCAGCAGGCGAAAAAAGTGCATCTGAGTCGTCTCCATTTCAAAATAATGCATTATATTTCATAGGTAAAATACAGAGAAAATTGTCTTGCATGATAGCAGTTCTTCCTTAAGACACTTCTCTATGATGTTCAGGTCTTTTTGGTGTTTAGTGATGCATTTGTTGTAACATGGAAAAAGCGATTCTCAAGCACACGAACGGAAGGAAGCTTATTATTGTTAAATACTTCTTAAATTGATATTTTAGTTCAACTGAAATTCAGTAAGAAATATTTCTTCTGCAGATTTTTTTTCTATTTTGATGGTGTCGAAATCTGATAAAAAATGTTGGTTTGAAAAATTGAATGATATGCATACTTACCACGAGTCACCTTAGCGAGTCAAAGGAGGAAATCAGAATACAGGAACTCACCTGAAACAAAATAAAAATAAAGTTAGTAAATTATTCGTGTTTTCACAGTAAATACTTAATCATGACCATCATGATTTTGAACTGAAATTATACCTCTCCAACACACGTCAAAGTATTGCATTTCATCAGTACATAGCTTTTATTAAAGTTAATGGACTGAATTTAATTCCGCAACTCAAACCAGTTGCGAAGGTATTAGTTATTAATGCCATTAGACCTATATAGTGCAAATAACAGACGTGGTAGAAGTATACAAACCGAGGAGACATCAGAGTTTTTTTTTAACCAATGAAGTCTGTTCCTGGCGATCTTGGCCGTGTGACGATTAATACTGGTGTATAATGGCGCATTTTGTAAAGAAAAAAAATACATTGATATGAAATCTCATTTGTCAGTTTTAGCTACAACTCATTTGCTTACTTTGTTCTTAACGGATGGCGACCGTTAAAAATCTTAAGTTAATCCGTTAAGGGTTACACACCAGAGCTAGGAGTTATGACGCTATAACAGTACAGTATTACGAAAACACATTATCTCTCGGGGTTACGTACTATCTTACGTGGAATGCGGCGCGATGAAAGAGGGAGTGTTATGCATACGGTAGTAATAGCCCGAGGTTATAAGTGATCGGCGACCATGAGGAAAACAGGGAGAGGGGAAATGGCACCAGGAGTAGGGCAAGGCTACCTCGGTCGAGCAGGAGTTTGACGCAGGGCCATGTACACTGAGTCGAAGGGTGCAGCGTTGCGTCCCGCGAAAGACAAGGATTATTTAACTAAGAGAAGTAGCGGTGAAACCGCTTGCCTCTGCGGAACGGACTCGGGCCATGTGAAATTTGTTAGCAAATCGGGTTCGCGACAGGTTTTCTTTGGGATTTCCCGTTTCCTCTGTATCTCATTCCACTATGCTCCACCATTATTCTTCATCTTCAATTTTTTTACGTGGCTCTTGACATAAATCAGCTGTGACGGTGTCATTCAAGGGGGAGCATAAACGTCATCACTGTGACGTCACTGTGGTGACATTTAAGCTCCCAATTGGATGACACCTTCAACAGCTGATTCACATCAAGCGCCACGTTAAATAAACAATCGAAGTATACTTTTAAATTATGGGGAGTTAGTTTTATTTGATTGACTTTTTCGTGTTTTCGGGCGCTTCAACTGCTTTCGTCATTAGCCCCGTTAGCGTAGTGCATGTTTTTTTTCGGGAGATAGCGATGATCTTCCCCCACTGGATGGCGAGATCCGTCGCCGACCTACCGTCGGGTAGTGGACCCACTAACCAGGACTCTCCCACCAGCGGGGCGCCGCCCCAGCCGGGACAACCTCCCGACCGATCTCCCGGAATATGTGGTAGTGTAATGCATGTTAATGTAAGTGTGTGTGTGTAAGGAGAGACGATAGGGCAAGGAAGAGAAAGGACAGATCGCGCGCGGTCCGTCGCCCGTTTGTTAGGGTACTGCTCCGGCATTCTCCCGGTGTTGATCGGAGAAACCACGGAAAACTACCCATCAGAGCAGCCGGTCGCTAGAATTCTCCTCCAGACAGCGACTGAATTCGACCTAGCTGGAAAGCTAGTGTCGAAAATCCATGGGGAGTTGGAGATTCAATACAAGAGGCACAGATTACCGAGGAATCGCCTTCCTTACACCCCACATACTAAAACATAAAGCGATGGGGGGGGCGTGTACGCTCGTCACCGCAGTAGTGACGTTCATCATTAGAGGCACGATGGAGGCCTCAGCAGCGACGGGGACGCCCAGCGCAGTGAGTGATGGCAGCCAAGATAGAGTCGCACGCACGCGGAGGGGGCAGGCCCAGGCCAGGCAGCACACGTCTACGCTAGGCGCAGGCCACGGCGAGAGGATGGCCGCGAAGGCGCAGCCCAAGCAGATGCACGAGCAGCGGCAAGGACGCCGGCGCCGGGGTGAGTAATGGCGGCAAAGGTGGACGCACACGGATACGGGGCTGGCCGCTGCGTGGGAAGGCGGGGGTGGCGAGGGGGGCGGGGCACGAGCGGAGCGGCTGAATGCCCCAAAGGAGCCCATGCGCGCGGCTGCTGGGCTGCCGGCGGCGCCGGCCAGCATGGGCTAATGCCGCGCTTCAATTAAACACGCCCACGCCCCGCGCCCCGCGTGTTGTGCCAATGGCTCCGCCCCGCCCCGCCCCGCCCCGCCCCGCCCCGCCCCGCCCGCCCTGCCCGCCCGCCCCGCTCGCACTCCGCTCTAATGCAATACTGACGGCCGCCGCCCCCGCCGCTGCGTTCCGTTCGCACTGAATAATTTCGCTCGTGGAATTATGCGCATGGCTGCGGTTCTTCGCGTTTTCATCGACGCGCCTCGCTCCAGATGCAACGCCTGTTTCAGACTGATGCGTTTCAAAACCATTGCTATTTACGACGAATCTCGCCCAGGTTTTTTTTTACGATCAATACTACGAACGTCAAGCGAATGGCGATTAATGGTTATTCTGATGACAGTGTAATTTCTGCAATTACAGGTAACTTAGTAAAAGCTGTAATCTTCATAATGTCGTAAACGTTATTTTTATGGCCTGATTGCATTCAATAATTTCGCCCGTGGAATTATGAGCCTAGTTGCTGTTGTTGTGTTCATGGCTTTTTACTCGCTTCGGACAAGGCTTTTGATTAAAACTTGAATATTGCTGAACCTCGCTATATTACGAATTACTCAATTCGTATGCTCTGAGTATCAACCCACTCAATGGCAATTTTGAGGACATAACTAGGTTTTTGGCCCTCTGAATGTTTGACACTAGCTTCGGCTGTAATGCACATATAAATTTTGTACTCGTTAGCGGCATAAAAACTGTGAATTTCGCTAAATGTTTCCGAGTAGCGAATAATGATTATTTCATTCCTAAAGAGCTTCATTTAACATTAGATTTTCGCATTTTAATTGAGTCAAACACCACATACAACTCAGGGATAAAACGGATGTTTGAAAACGATGGGTATTCGCGAACTTCGCAAAGAAAATACAATTATGAAGGTAATACTCTTTACTGATTGCCATACAACAATAATGGTAATTTTTTTTCAATCTTCTGTTTTTATTTTAAAAAATGTCCAAGCAAGGGGAAAATGAAAATAACAATTATATTTTTTGTGAGGATCGCATTGTCTACGTCCATTTGTCGTGAAGATCATATAAACGCTAGACATATCGGCAGCTTAGAAATAAGAATATCAGTGACCTAATTTCATCAAACTCTGAAATTGTATTGGAAATTTAAGACAAAACATCAGTACTAAAATTTAAACTCGTTAGCGGCTTAACCTTACTGTAGAAGTTCACACAATAATCATATATCTTAATGAACAACCATTCATTTTCTGTTGTTTGTTCGAGAGACTAATGTACAATCTCAGGGATGATGATATAAAATTAGATACGTCGTGATGATTACAGAACACCGCAGTGAAAGAACATTAAGAAATCATACGAAACACTTGGGCAATAAAAGACTGTAACGAATCAATGTAGTTTGCGAATGATGGATGTACGCATGAATTCGTAGTACTCTTGACTAAAATTATGCATTAATTTCAATTCAGATCATCGGGTATTTGGATGTGCGGTAAATGAGAAAATCACATGAGAATATTTCACACACAACCTATGAATGTATTTCAGGAATTTGTTTTAATTATGAAATTGCGGCGCAGATGACGAGACATTTTCACGCCTGTCAGAGTCAAACTCCGTGCAACATATTTGACTAATAGCGCTTATGAACAATAACGCTATATCTGCTGGAAACTTTCCAACCATTCACAGGAACGACATTCCGCTTTCATGATGGCTGCTGGTGACGAGAATAATTCGTTCACCACAACAAGCGCATGACGCAAATTTGTTACGTTCAAATTAATTTTCCTCGGTTGATTAAGCCATATGATACTTCGATATTGAAAGAACAGACATTACTTTTCTATTTCCCAAAACTGATATTTATTCTGACAATTCGGTAATATTGTCGTGATTTTGATTCGGTGATATTTGGAAATGAAAATTTTTATCTATGACAATTACACTAGCTGATTTTTACAAATTCCACACTAAAGTTTACCTAAGGGTTTGATAAAAATGAATAATAAGTATTACATGAATATGTGTCGAGGGTATTCATTAAATGTTTGACTAAACTCTATTAAAGAAAGTAATATTTTAATGAATGTCAGTAAAAATAACTTAAAACACGTTTACTAAGAAGCAGTTCAACCTTGTGATACTACCATACGTATCTCATTATGATACAAATAATAAAAAAAAAAAAAAAAAACAACAACAAAAAAAAAAAAAAATAATAATAATAATAATAATAATAATAATAATAATAATAATAATAATAATAATAATAATAATAATAATAATAATAATAATAAAGTGTAACCAGTTAAGATAAATTTGTTGGAAAATCGTGATCGTGTAGCAAGAAAAATTCAAACTTATCTTGATCTCTATCTACGGTGTGGATCTGCTGGAAAGCAATTTTGTGGAGGCGTTGTGTGGTGATTACCAAGCCAATTCAAGAAAAAGTACCAAAAACCACAGACTGCTAAAACGTCTTCGAGAACAGTCGTAAACGAGCACATAGAAGTCATTTTGTATAGGATAGCGCATTTGTAACCACTGATGAGTAGTAGACAGTGATAAATAAAACCTGAAAGTGAATAATGTTATTTCTTATTACATCAAAAAGAGGGCACAAAAAATTAACAGACTGTCTGGAGGTATTGTATTGAACCGTGCATTTGAACATTTTGATCTCTATAGTGAACGTGTTGTTGACGAAGAGTGATTGTTTTATTCAGTTTTGTTTTTAGATATTGACTGCAGGGTAGGAGAATTTTATGAGTAGTTTGTTTAGTTTCTTTACATAAAAACTTAACTTGTCAATAAATTATTATTTCCAATTAAATTTGAACGCATTTTTATTTCAACGAAGTTCAGTCTGACATCATTTAAACCTATTCTTGTATATTGTAGGAACTGTCGCTCGAAAATTATTATTTACTATTACATATTTCTGTCAATAAGATACTTAATAATTTACTGAAATAATAATAGTAATAATAATAATAATAATAATAATAATAATAATAATAATAATAATAATAGCTTTATTAGAGGCAAGGCTCTGACTACAGGGTCTGCCCCTGCACCCAACCACTTGGATGAATAAGCATTTACACAAAGTAAAAATATTTCATAATGGGCAAACTGTTCACATACTAATGCCAAAATATTAAAAAGAAAAGGATAAATACATCCGTAAAACTACAATTTTTCTACCTTGGCAGCCACACCTCATTTCGTACCGAATCAATTCTTACCACACACCCAGCCCAACCCTCCGAAAACAACCCGCCCTTGTGCCGCGTCCCTTTCCGGGTGGCGTGTTGGGCAACGCGCTCCGCCTCCCTTTCCCCGTCCTTTCCCTTTCGTCCGGCGACTGCCCGACCGGCCCGCCTCCGACCTGGCACCCGGCCGCGCCCAAGGCGGCCATCAATCAGCCGCGCGGCCGGCGGCAACAGAGGGCGCGACGCGGCGCCGCCGTTGCCAGTGGACGACGCCATAATTACGACCCGACTACGCAATCCCGGGAAATAACAATTAAAATTATAATCAAATTCAAACCAGCCGCGCCGTACGGTAAGGGGATTAGCAAGCTGAAAAGCTGATTAGTAAGTTGTTACAAATTGAGACGATTGGGTATAGTGAGTGCACCTGAAAAGTGATACATCTCAAAACATCTGAGTTTTTTTAAATATAAAAATAAGTGTAAACAAATTTTTTAGAAAATTGAAATAAAATTTCAAGAAGGTGGTTTTTAAGACAGTCAATTCAAGTGTTTTTGGTAGAGAAATGAGCTGCGTGGTTCAGTTTTTCGACTGTTAATTTCAGTTAAGACTGTTTCGTTCAGTTAAATGACAAATTTTGAGATATGGTACTTTTTTGTAAAACATGATTCAATAAATGATCAATAATATGTTTCTTTTGATAAACATTTCATGTATTACTTTTTTGCTCCAGTGGTAAAACACTGACTGAGAGAAATATGAATTGGCTGTTTAAAACCGCGGCGGGATGGTGGATTTTCGAAAGACCCCCAAATCACGAGTGCGATCTCATTCTGGAGACATGTAAAGAACCGTTATTTCCCTCGAATTAAATCTTCGCATTAATTCATCCTAAACGTGCACCCTATTCCCTCGATTAGGGAACGGCATAGTGTGTAACGGATATAATGATTGAGATTGGACGCAGATAAAGGAGTTAAAATTGAGCGCCCACGCAAAGCGCCCAATTCAAAAATGCTCAACATTACAGCCAATTCGGGATCGGGGCCGGTGGGGGTGGCTGGGAGGGGAACGGCAGGTTTTTCGATCAGGTTTTTCGTCCAGTTTCCCTGATCCATTGAGCAAATGCTGAGATGGCCCCTTGTTTTGCTTCTGGACATAAATGTAACTTCATTTTCTGTGCATGTCTTCTAGAATTCAGTGGGAAATACAATTATTCAAATTATCGTTTCCATGTTATCGCGGCAGGAAGTATTATTTCGAAGGACAACATGGATAAGAGCCAAAATTTATTGCTTTTTATCCTTGAAAATAGATTTTATTACATGGGAGCTTTATTTCTTTTTTTCAAAATTCTAGTAGTATATGACTTAGTGTAGGGATCAGAATTTTGAAAATGTGCACACAATTCACTTTTCCCCATAGCACGTCATACGCAGTTTTTAACTGTTTTTGGCGTAAAATAAATAAATATAAACAACTGTTTATTGGTCACGGGAGGGGGAAGCAAGGTCATCGTTTAAGAAAAGTTGCGGGAGTAGTACGTGATACTGCCGCGGGCGGCGGGTGAGTCTGCGGGGAAGGTTCCGCCACCGTGGCGGAACCAACAGCGGCAGCCACAGCGGCGGCGTAGGTGGCTGGGAGATGACAATGAAGGCGGCCGGCACAGGTTGCGCCACCGCGGTGACGTCACTGGCTGGGAGGACCGAGCCAAGCACGCGACGGAGTGCAGCGGCCGCCGCCACTGCAGCGGTGCTGCCCCAAGCGATCGCTCCGGGAAATTCTCTCGTCGGCAGAGGAGTGGGAGTGAGGGCGGGGTGAGGGCGGGTTTGGTTCCAATTAGTTCCGCTCGGCTCTTGCCACCTGACACTTGGACAGCAATTCAATACGCGAAGCCCAGGGACCTCGTCACAGACTCCCTCGCGCACAAGGAAATGATAGATTCGTTTCAGTATCGGTTTGTCATAAGAGAAAATGGCAGCAATTTTTTCGTTTGAAATTATTTTGATTCCTCTTTAGTACTCACATTCACTGTTTGCTGTTTATTTAAAGTAAAGAGAGATAAAATTGAGAATCAGTTTCTCCAACGAGTGGCAATTTTGTATATAATAATAAGTAAAATGAAAGATGATCGCAGCAAATGTATACCAGCAATTTATTCCCATCTGCCACAATATTCCCCACGTTTAAAAAATATTCAGAGAAAGCAATCAAGGAGAGGATCGTAATACAATATTTGAAATACACTGTATCTCGACATTTTTAGTATCCGCACATTTCTTTACCTTCCTATTGTATCTGATGTTTTCAGCTAGCAGATCTAGCAATGATATGTTCAGTTTGATATTATTTTAGGTCATCGGGTCAGTTGTATTTAACGAGGGATTATTTTAGTTGGGCAAACCACAATGGTATCCCAAATGTACTGTTCGGCCAACCAAATACGCTGGAGTTCTAACTGATAATGCTTCAAGTGTCAGTTAAGGGAGAGCAATTACAAGTTGGGGATTAGTTTTCGCGGTGGATTTACATCATTCCAATTTCGCATTCAAAATAATATTGTAAGAACTGATACAAATCATGTCTAAAGTGGCTGCGATATGTATGTACACATAAATTAAGACATCAAACGGATTATGCAGACATAAATATCAAATTTCAAAGAGTTCCCGATGTTTACTTCCATCACGCTTTTAATTTAAGACACTAAATTTTAATTACAGATTATGCATGTTGTGCATTAATTACAGATAACATACTTCTTGAAAAGAAAGTTGCAAGTATAGCTTTCTTTCCTTGCATTCTACCTACAATATATATTTATATATTTACAGATATCATGAGAACATTCTCCGGTTAGTGGAATTACCATAATGATACGGAATGAAACGGCCGAAGCACAAGTTAGCCAACGGTGAAATGAAACTGAAACATTTGGACGCATTACTCGTCCCCCACACCCGCCCCCTGATTTGCTTTGGCATCAACAAGTGACGAAAAAACGCTCACATGACTGAGCATGGGCAGCGCCTGCCGCAGCGCCCACGGGAGCGTCATCCGAGCGAGAAGAACGCGGAAAGTTCCCGCCCGCCTCCCGCGCCCATCTCCCTTCCCCTCCGCTTCCCCCACCACCCGGCTCAGCACCTGCCACGCTCGCTGGCTGCCGCCCGAAGCAGCACCGACAGCGGCAGCAACAGCGCAGCAGCGGAGCGCGCTGACCTTGGGCCCGCGCCGAGCCGTCACAGGCGCGAGCTGCAGCCGTCACAGGCTCGTGCGGAGCCCGGCGCGGCCGACGGGCGGGAAGGAGCGTTTTAAGTTAGTTTAAGATAGTTTTAAGTAGTATTTTTAAGATAAAAGCCTTCCCCAAGCTCCAGAAATCTTAAGATTGGAGCAATTAATTGTATACCCAAATTTTGAATAAATTCTCGCCTCGCCAGGGATACTGGCGAGGGGAAAATGGAAAAGGAAGGAGCGTGGCTCTCTCCGTTGGCATTGAATTGAATGGATGCTTTTTTTTTACGAGGCGAGACTCAGGCCATGAGGCCTGCTCTTCCGTCTGACCACGGAAATTTCGCTTCGCTCCTTTCACCTACTAGGGGAGAAAGAAGGTATTACTTGGGCGACGAAACAGGTAATTTGAATTTGGCTCTGAGGCTTCATTTAGGATTGAGGATGTTTTACATGCAGTAAATCTACTAACACGGGACAGCCGGCTTTACTTCCCCATTCGAAAGAAGGCGTACGAAGGATTTTCCCGCCCTTAAAAATCAACGGCTTCGAGCGGGTTTGAATCCGCGAACTTGGGTATAACAGTCCGATACGCTAACCGTTTCACCATCGCCGCAGCCGCCGTTTGTGGCTTTTTTCATTATTTTTGTTTTTGTTTCCCCAATCAGTATCCCTGGCGAGGCGGTAATACTTCTACTACACTTGGATTTATGAGTTAAACATTTTTTTTCTAGACCTAAGGAAACGGCCAAAGCGCTATTCTGTAAATAGGTTACTTTACGCCTGCTAGCTATAAGTTAGTTGTGAGATTAGCTCTAGCTAGATTATAAGTACTCCTCTCTTCTGCCGCAAAAGCCAAGTGGAGCAGCGGCGCGCGTGCAGATTGCACGAATTTCGAATAATTGCAAGGATAATTTCCTATACTACGTCGCATGGATTCGCAAGAGCTTCTGGGTTACTCCTCCCTCTTTATATTTCCACCCCTTAAAACGCGTCGAAGGGATGGGGGGTTAATTTCTTCTTTCTGCGCCTCATACCGCGCTTTTCAAGCATAAAAAAGGGCACTATTAAAGTAACAGCAAAGCGTAAAAACAACAGATGAAAATTAATGAGCTCCTTACTGCCAAGCCGTTTTCTCACAAGGTCGCTTCGCGAGTGCGATACTTTGGAGGCTGTGTAGCCTCTAGACAAGAGCAAAGACTTCTCCATAGCGTCAACAAAAATTTCCGAGAAAAAAGCCTTGAAGGGTGTACCAAAAAAATCATCAAAAGAGTAGAAAAAAGAACATTCTCTCTATTTTCTGCAATTTTCAATGTTGTTTCAATGTAAACTAAACAAATTAAACTCCCGTGATAGTTCGGTAAAAATTAAATGTTGATTTATTATTTTTATAAAGTTTTTCAAAATTAAACATTAAGCCATTGCTAAACGAATTTCGCCATTGTTACCCAGAAAGGTTGTGGTCCTGGTTGATACCCAGGTTGTTCAAATTTTATAACGAATGGTAACTGAATAGAATGTTTTGCTAATAATTTTACTTTTCAAAATACAACCTACTCAGAGGATACTAAAATAAATAATTCTCCTTATTTGTAATCCACTTCCCTGGAGGTTTTGGTGGAACGAAGTTTTTGGTCTTGTTCACAGGCTTTCATCGCAGGAGCTGACCTTCAGAACCAAACGCCGCACAGAACATTCTACTTAGAAGCGCACAAAAATATACGACATGCCCATAACCCGTAAGGTCGCTCTTTTACATGCAAGTGCTAATATGCGCAGAATTTACACAGGGAACAGCTAACTGACAATATACAGAGTTGCAAAGCTGCAACAATTTCATTATTCGTGGACGATTATTTACACTTCCACAAATTACAACGTATGAACCGCGTAGTACAATCTCATTAGAAGAAAAAATCATGAAAGGCAAGGTGATATGGGGTCTGCCTTACTTAAGTGAATTTTGCTGAACTTTGACGTCATTCAACTGGTGACAAGAGAGGGAATACACCGAGATCCCGATTCCACCACATATCAATGTTCTTTTCCGAAACCCATTACATCCCCTAATGAGTCTAGAATTACATATAAATGTCGGAGATTGGGAGAGTGCTATTTCAGGACGTTACCTTTGAAGACTGACATTCGAAGGTAAGTATTTGTAACGGATTTTCTACACACTGGAATTTGTGTAATCTGAAAATCGGCAACATAAAAACAACCTGTAAAATTTCAAATAGTGTTTTATAATAATTGCTTGTAAACTACAAGTATATGTACAATTAGATTTAAGAAAGTATCACTGATAACTTATAAACTAATTCATTTTTTATATTTAATATCTTGTCAGGAACATGTTGAGAGGAATTCCATAGTCTTTTTTTGTTCTGTAATCTAGAAAACGGAGGGGAGAACATTGCATTGGTCAAGAATAAGACCACGAATCCCATTTCGTTTTGTTTTCTTTTACATAATATTTTATCCAGCCGACAGCCGGTTACTCTTTACGTCCCGATGGGACGCATATTCGACCATACACTAGACACCAACATACTTGGCTCCTCTCATCTGGGGTCAGCAGAACGCGAGGCCCTCCGCGACAACACATACATGAGACCCAAGGGACAGACAACCATGCACTCGAACCCGCGACCCTTTGGACCGTAACGCTGAGCCGGTACACGCTCTTAGCCACCTCGACCATCCAGGTCGACTCATTTCATAATAGACTGGTTAAAATGCTGGAATGGAGGGAAAATAACAGTATATCTGTACAGCTCAAGGTAAGAAAAATGGCTACCTCTCCGAACATCAATGAATTCAGACTCTGGAAGTGCAAGAGTTCAAGGTGCCAAAGTTGTTTACCAACAATTAGCCTTTCCTAAACACAAGGTCGAATCCAATGCCTGACTGACACGTGAACGAACGGCACTTCTCGCGGCGCAGATACTCAGCAGCATCCAGTGCCGGAGAAATATTTAAGAACCGTCTCAAGTTTTTTTTTCAATATCTATATTACAGATTTAATAAAAACATTACACAGTAATAACTTGCGAATTCATTACAGACTTCAAATTAATTGAACATTTTATGCAATGACGGTCAACTATACCGTGCCTTATAAAATTATTCTTTTTTAAATTTTTTTTTTTCTCTTTTTGGCTATTTTTTTCGTGTATGTGTTGTCGGGCCTTCTCACTTCCATGACCCTAAGCCATAGTCGAGTCTGCATCTCCGACACTAGCAGCATCCAGCAAGGTACCTGCCAGCTCGCCCGTCGCAGCAACAGCAGTAGCTGTAGAAACCCCAAGGGCACAATGGAGGGATTTTCTGGATGCCGGTGGCTTTAGGGCCGGCCGTTCTACCTGCCAAAGCCACAACTTCCCGTCCCTCTTCCACGCTTAGAAATAACTCTCCGAGGGCTCGTTTTCATTGGACGTGGCAGCAGGGAGGTGCTTGGAGTACATGCGGGACGGGAAAGCACCTGCTGAGAAGTGTTTCCTTCTAATTCCGCCCAACGTAAATAGATTTGGTTGGAACCGGAAAGGTAACCCTATAAGTACCTTCTCGACTCGTGCCGCTCATTACTATGTTGTCAATCTGTCCTAAGATTTACAACCATTCGAATCAGGATCGAGAGCAGCTTATAAAACAACTGCGAGGTAAAGAGTTATTTTTTTATAAAATTTGTATAATGATTTACTACAATTTTCGCTCCATGTGTTTACGTGATAAATTGTAATATTTCTATACTAGTGTATTGATCCCGACACAATGCATTAAAAATGAAGAGAACCATTTTTTCAATGATCTTTATTTACTACAAACTGCGGGAAGTGGATACAGCGTTCTGTACCTTTAGGGCACAATTAAAAACAATTACGGATGGTTGTGAAAAGTTATAATTCATACTCAATAGTAACAAATGAAAATGATGAATTGTTTAAAAAATCGCAATGAAAGAAATGAAAAAATGTGTATCCATGCCCACGACCTTTACGTAATTGCAAGAACCAAATAATAAATACACACAAGTTTCTAAAACTAGGCAAATACATTTTCCTGTTTTTTAATGTTAATTATTAAACTTTGCAGAAGACAACAAATATTGCGATTGAAATAAACTGAGTTCTGGGCTTGCATACCAGCGATCTTTACGTAAACAGCTATCTTGTTCCTTTCGCAGAATATTTGGTGCCATCATAAAAAAAAATTAAACTAACTCACAAACGTACTAAATTTATCTTCTTCGCATAAAAACATCATTTAAAAAAAATCAATTTTGCGAAAATTGCGTGTTTACCGGAAGTAAAGCTAGCTGTCCCATGTTAGTAGTTTTTAATGCATGTAAAAGATCCCCACGCCTAAATGATGCCTCTGAGCTAAATTCAAATCCCTGTTTCGTCGCCCAAGTAATACCTTCTTTCTCCCATGGTTGTGAGAAGCGTAGCGAAATTTGCGTGGTCAAACGGAAGAGCAGGCCTCATGGCCTGAGTCTCGCCACGTAAAATAAGGCACATTCAATTCAATTCAATTCAATTCAATTCAATCCCGTTCTGTTTTCCTCCTTAGTGTAAGGATTTTTACGTTTACCGTTTTCTACTTAGTACTATACTGATCGATTATAATTTACCCACTTCTCTTTTCAAGAAAGATTTGCACGTTCTTTTAGAGCACTGGTAACGTTGAACATCACACTCAAAAGTTTGTGAAAAAAACAACTTCAAATCCCTTATCACGAGCGCCTCCTTACCCCGGCGACTGATCATAGACAATTCCGTAGATTCTACCACGATCATCGGTGTTCGAGGTGTTTTCTGGACTAGTGCGAGAACATCTATTTGCCTCACTTATGAATAGAAATTTTTTGAATATATTATGAAAAAAATGACTCCTTCTAGTTGACTGAAGAAATTGACTCTAGTTGAATGAAACTGGATGCAGTCGGACTATGCCTTCTCACGTAACGAAGAGTGACAGTGTGAAGCGGTGAGGGAAAGCCGACCGCTGGATGCAGTCGGGCGATTCCGCACCTAGCGTAGTGTAGCGCGCGGGATGGGTCGGCATCGGCGGGCGCTTCGTCGGCCGGTCCGCAGGAGAAAGCGCGGGGCCCCGAGGGCACCGCCCCCTCCGGAGCCCCCCTCCCGCCCCTGCCCCCCTCCCCCACTGCACTCTGCGCTTCGTCACTGCCTAACGGCGCGCCGCCCCCACCGCCCGCACCGCTGCCGAAAGCACCAACAACAGGGCCCTGCCGCGCGATGGCGCAACCTCACGAACGCCTAGCTGCACGGAAGGCCACCGGCTCCGAACGAAATTTCGGCTGGCAGTGGAGATTCGAAACGTTTGGTTTGGTTTGTTTTTTCGTGTTTCCGGGCGCGTCAACTGCTTTGGTCATTAGTTCCGTTAGTGTAGTGTATGTTTTTTCTCGGGAGATGGCGGTGGTCTTCCCCCGCTGGATGGCGAGATCCGGCGCCGACCTACCGTCGGCTAGTGGGGTTTCCCCCAACCAGGACTTTCCCACCAGCGGGGCACCGCCCCAGCCGGGACAAGCTCTAAGCTCCCAGCTGATCTTCCGGAATATGTAGTAGTATTGTGCATGTTAGTGAAAGTGTGTGTGTATGGGGAGAGGATAGGACAAGAAAGAGGAAGGAAAGATCGCGCGCGGACCGTGGCCCGTTTGTTAGGGTACTGTTCCGGCATTCGCCTGGTGTTGATCGGAGAAACCACGGAAAACTACCCATCAGAGCAGCCGGCCACTAGAATTCTCCTCCAGGCAGCGACTGAATTCGACCTACCTGAAATGCTAGTGTCGAAAATCCTGCCGCCGTGGGGAGTGGGAACCTAGGACCTCCCGGTCAAAGGCGCTGCAGTGACATCAGTTGATGCACTGAGCTACCGCTCCCGGTTAGAGATTCAACATCGCCCACAAAATATCGATGTCTCTGCAACCATAAATGCTGTTAATGAAACATGTTAATAAAACATCGCCCCAAAATCATCGATGGCTTATACATTGATATTTTTTAAAACCTTTACTTAACTTTTAGTTACCATTAATATTCAGGGAAGTAATATGAGTGTGGTGTCATTTAGTAATTTTTAATGAGATTAACTGACAAAATAAAAAAAATAGTACATTTAACAAAAGTTTTTTTATCCGATTCAATAATTACAAAGTAATAAAGTCTGCATTTATCGACCTAACCTTTATTTAAATGATTTCGCACACTTGCTCACTTGGGTTTGAACAATTTATGGATATTTTAAAATTATTACGTTTTTATTCAGATGGTACCTTTTTGTCCCAAAAGTCCCAACACCACGTGAAAACATCGAACACAAAATATCGATATTAAATAAATATCGCTTGAAAAAAATCGATTCATTGATGATTTTATGAAAACATTGATGTTTCGAAAACATGGACATCGATGTCGTATCCCTAATAATTTTAATTTTTAACTTCATTATTTGTTTGCTTTTGTAAATAGATCAGTTCATTGAACTATATATTTATGTAATAATGGCTTAATTAATGACAGTTCACCTAACACTAGTGCAGAGGTTGAGGAAACCATGATGGTACCTCATAGGTTCTATTCTAAATCTCAAAAGAATTTACAAAAAATGAGGAATGGATTTTTATTTATGATGCGAGTAGGAAGAGCGGAGTTTTTAAAGAGGTTGAATTAAGATAAAGTTTGGATATGGTGAATATTAGAGAAGAAGATAGGGGATAGGTAAGTATTGTAGTGAATGATGGGATCGAAGTTGAATTCATTCTGTAATCGTATCCCTAGCCGGCAGTGCCTTCCCAATGTTTGTCCAAGAATTTCCACGGATATGCAGCGCATTCCTAGTCACAGGAATGCTTTATTACTGATATGTGTTTTGGTCATTATTAACGGTTCGAACATTTAATAAAGTTCATTGTTTGGGGAAAATGCCGCAGTCTTTTGTTCTACTGTTTCAATAATTGTCGATTCTGGTGATGTTCCAAGGAAGCTTTATTGTGGTGAATAAACATCAAAAGTGTTTACATTTTGTTTCGTGCGCATTCACGTGTTTGCACGTTTTCCCTCTAAATGGGACCACATGAATAATAATCGAACGCTAACGTTACAAAAGAAGTGTAAACAACAAATTCGTTGAAAATTCATTATATTATTCACATTCTATACTTCTTTACCTTCAGTGTCAAATATATTTTCAAACCGTGCATGTCCCTTATTTTATGAAACCCTGAAGGAAAATAAATCTAGATGTGACTGTGTGTGTGCGTGGGTGTGGGTTTTGAAGATACTTTCTCTAGTCACGTAGTCGGGTGTATGAATAATTTGCCAACCCGAAACTTCATACCCCGTGAACGCCAAATATTAATCCAAAAAACACTTGTATGAATGTTTTTTAAAGCTTGTCATTAACCGTTTAAAAATAATAAATTAACAATCTAAAATTATCTAAACGTGTAAACATTTTCTCAGGATTTCCTAAAATCGAACACAACGGTATAATGTACTTCGATCAGTTCCCTCTTGTGTCGTACGTCGAAACTTAATTCTTGACAAGTAAAGGCTTCCCTATGCAATGTAACTAACTGGTCGTTCACAGCTATTTCCCATAACAATTCTAGCTGGAGATTTCAATATCAATGTGTATTTGCAAATTCAAAGAAGACTTCTTTTATCTTTCAATGGCTTCCGGAGTTGACATACCTGAATTATCATCAGAAAATATCGTATTCAAAAATGCAATATTATCAGGATTATGAAGACCGATGTTCAAATTTTTCGATACAACAAACGAAATCAATAGAAAATACATCTCTCATAGAATTCATAGAAGAATATCAATGGAAAATACATCTTTCATTATATTCCTGTTACCCCACTCACGTTCATGCAGGGCACTGAATATAGTTCTAACAAATGAAAATCCGATAGAACCCAAGTATGTATACACACACAACTCCGAAACAATAAAATTTCATTTACGTAAAACCGGCTGATTTGAAGTAGCTATTCGCCAACTAAATGCACACCTATTAGATTCTCTGCGAAAATGTAATATTGTGGAATTTAGCAGCTGAAGTTATACATTAAACTCTGTCGCTTTCAAGTAATTGCATAGCGAATAGATTCATTAAAGGAGAATAAGTGTTGAAAATGATACGCACCATATGACAGATACCTCGCAATTGCATGGAGTTTAATAATGTTTCTCTGAAACACGCTTTGTAACGAATTGAAAACATGAATTTAGAAGGAAAAAGGTTCCGATGGAAATACTTATTATATGTTTACGAAAGTAATAGAGATAGTTGTGATGCGTTTTCATAACAAACAATAACTAAAAATAAGAAAAAAGAAAGAAAAAGGAAATTTGATACAAAAATAAAATTTTTGAAGGGACTCTTATTTCAAGATATGCCGTACTCTAGAGCAAGAATAACAATAGGTTTTGTTGGTCAATTAAAACTGCACTTACATCGAGTAATGTATTACTTTGACGGATAAATTTATATATAAATTTACTACAGTCATTACTTCGACAATTTTGCGGATAGAAACATTTTGAGCCACTTTTCTCAGGTACAACAGTTTAAAATCAACATAATGAACTTGTGGGAAAAGAAAAACCATTACCCAATGCACAGAAATCGTACAGAAAATAATTCTCAATTTGTTGAATGAAAACATTAATACAACATTGACAGTTAAAAAATATTTTATTTCGTTCTGTCTTTGAAATATCGAACCTATAAACACTACTCTAGAGACAAGAGAAAAAATAACTCTCAAAAAGAAGAGAGTAAAGTACTAGAATTCTATCAAGTCATTCTAATTTAGAATCGTTCTTTGTACATTACGATTACGAAAATACTGAATCTCCTTTCCGACATTGAGGGTTCTTCCGAATTTCGCTGACGAATAGAGAGAAAAAAAAAAAAACACTGAGTGACGCGACGCACTGGCTGAGATCAGAGCAAGCAGAAGGGCCGCCCACCTTCTGATCTTTTCCAGGACGCAAAATCTCTGCTCCCTTCAGCTCTTCATGGGCGGATTAGGCCCATTTAGCGCAACCCCAAACCCTTTGACGTGTCCGTACAAAGCACCAGCCTATGACGCAGAACCTACGTTGCCATCGACGGGGAATTACACACCAGCTGATCGCCCAACCGAGACTTCAGCTGCCGGCCCCACCGGTCGGCATGGCAACACCGCCACCGCGGCCGCCGCCTCCGCCGCCGCCGCCTCCTCCTCCGCCGCCTCCGCCGCCGCCTCTGCCACCGCCTCCGCCGCCGCCGCCGCCGCCTCCACCGCCGCGCCGCCTCCACCGCCGCCTCCGCCGCCGGCAGCCTCGCCCGATCAAGACACAGTGGAAGTCTTCTAGCGCATCCGAGCAAGGCCTTTGATGCTCTGAACGAAGACCTCTGCATCCATCACGGAAAGACTACATAATGCAGCTACCGGTCTTGGGCTGACGTCGCGTCGAGCGACAGGGCGACTGGGCGTCGCGGGAACTTTTATGGACTTCAAAGGTTTCTTCGGTTCTCCAAGGAGAATTGAGATCATTTAGTTGGGGAGAATTAAGTCTCAGCATCCTACAAAATACTCTGCGCAAAGAAGTAGTATGTGAAAATTTCTTCCCTCTTCGCATTGCCTCGTTTCAAATTTTACACGTCAGTATGAAAAAAACAACAACGGTTTTGTATAATTGACGAAGCTCATATTATAAATTATTTTTACCGTCTTTCTATTTAAAATATATTACATATCAATTCTGGAATATGAAATACAGTAAGAAAAGTAAAATTTAGGTGTAGGAAAACAAGACTAGGGAATCCGGCATTGACAAAAAGCGATTATATAAAATCCCTACTTCCTGAAAAATATAATAGCGTCAATGACGGCATGATGGCCAACTATATCTGCAAGTTTCCGTTTGAAGCTACGAAACAAGGTTTCACCTTGGAAACGACGGTTTGAAGTGCATGGATTCTCATAAGATAAGCACCCCATTTCTGTGACTTTGCAGGGAAAGTCTTTATTATTTGTTTTCCAACATGTTATCGTGCAGAATGTTTTTGACGGTACGAAAATACGTGTTACATTAATTTTGTTAGTCACGAGGGACAAAATACAAAATAAATATTGCTTTTGTTTGAATAGGTAAAGATGGAAAATGTGTGCGTGTGAAGCTCGTGCATTAAACAGGATGCAGTCGCTCGATAACTAAGCACTCTGGATTTATTCGAGATTTTCAAGCCTTGATAAATGGATTCAGAACTGTGAAATCCAAGAGAAAACAGATAAATTCCCAGCCATGATTAAGAAACTATGAGTGAAATTATGACGTTCTCTGTCATTTAGCCAACGCTAATTGTTGCGAAGTGCTTCGCAAAGCCTCTTTAGAAATTTATTCATTTTATTCCGTGGTAATAAGTCTCATTGCACTGACAGAAAAAACAAAAACATATTAAGCGTTATGATGAAGCTATCATATATGAGTAGGTATTTCTGTCGCAGGAGCAAACGAGAAAGTCACATTTCACAAACGTACAAGGTAAGGGCAAGTGAGTAATAACCATTTTTTCATTTTTCATTAATCTGCTGTAATTTTATCTGATGAGCGGCAATTTGCTTCAAAGTATTTTTCTAACTTTAAAGTATACATATAACACGTTATTTTTTTTTAAGAAATTTAAATTTGCAGTAAGTCTCGGCGCGTATGCCGTAACAAAAATTATTACAAGCGAATGTTAGCATATTACAGCCTACAGAAACATATAGAACAGATTTTCATGCCACTCACAGAGAAAACGAATGCTACTGGAAAACTGACTACAAGAATACGCGATAATTAATCTCAAAGTACGCCAGGAACTTTACACACCCCTTGCAACAGCTCCTTCCTCATTCACCTGAGCAACATTTCCTTGTTCTCAGCAGCCAACGAATACATTACTTCAATATTCTTACAACCTGCAACATTTTAATCAAAGAAAAATACCCTGTAAATGCCATCGTCGAGGAATGTTGAATGAACAAATAGAACGAAAGCCACAACTTGCCAGTGACGCAATTTCGGCACGAACATCTTGAACAATCTCAAAAACATCTACAAGAGTTCAGTCAAGTTCCTTCAATCAATGTACCAAGCCAATGTACCAAATGTAGTCAATCAATGTACCAAATGAACTTGCTGTGTTCTCTGGCAAATACACATCGTGGCAAGTCGGGCGGAAGAACAATTACAAGAAGAGAACCGTTCCGATGGCGGTGACCTTCAAACGCCAGACTGCCAGCGCAAGTTCAGAACCCGGAACTGCGCCATCGCGCCAACTGGAGGCGCGATGCGCCCAGCCAGCCCAAGAACGTCTCAGTTTCAATGGAGAACGTCAGCTTTCAGGATATTCAGCAACTGCAACGGCGGGCAAAATCTTTTGCTCTTTAAGGATCATATTGTAACGTCGTGGGTAGGGACCTACACCACAAAGAAACAGACACGAGTGGGTATTTACAATTTATTTACAATAAATTATTTACAGGAACTAAAACCTAACTCTAAGGCGTTCGTCAGAGCTTCCTGCCGCAGCTCCCCTCTCCCAACACACGCCTTGCGGCCGCGCCTGCGAGTAGTCAACTCGGTTCGCAACTGGGCACCTATGTGCCTCGGCAGACCATCTGCCCTGAAGTATAAGGCATACTTCACCGTGTCCGAACCTCGAACATCTACTCGTGCCTTCAGCACTTCTGCGACAGACTTGGCCGGACAAGTTTTGCGGTGTTTGCCGCGAAGAAAACAGAATCGTTACCCCCGAAGGGTAACGCTGCGACGCACTTTAATATAGATCCGAGTCACATGACCTCCTACGTCATCTGCCCCCCACGCACTCGTCTTGAAGCGAGTGCCACCGACGCCGCATTGTGTGCCCGGCGTCAATGAAGCAGCCCCCTACCCTCTGAGATTTCCGTGGCCTTTGTTCGGGAGCCTATATTTGGCTCCCTCATCCTCATACCTTGCAACTCAAGAGCTGGGAGTCAAATCTATGACGCTACAATATTTTGCGGAAGTAAGGGTTCAATCAAGGAATTCGTACGCACACTTTGGGAGGGCGACTCCTTTTGTAACGAAAGTCTACGTTGGGAGAGGAGTAATTGCAAAGCGTACGTAGACTACAAAAAAAATAATGTATCATTTCAGGACATTCTCTTAGAGCAGACATAGTCACTATGTGACCTAGGTACAAGACATTTTCTCGTAGTTCTCTTCTCGCAGATATGTGTTACTCGCATTAAAAAATTGCCGTTACTAGTTTTAGTTTTTTATTAACATTGATAGCATTAAGTTAATTGTCTCATGGGAAAGTCTTACAAGATAAGATGGAATCCTACAACATATTTCTCATACTTTCATTTGAGTAATCTGGTTGTAATTCTCTACTACCTGGCTTGAGTTTAACTGTTGCTGTTTTCTTGATTGCGCAATTTTCTTCTTAAGAACAGACGGTGCATATTTGCATCCAATCCTTGCGTCTTAACTGCAATAGGCCAGGAAGAGGAAATACTTTCAGAAAATGAGACCTAATGCAATGAAATTCAACATAATTGCAGTGATATAACGAGGTTATCAGATATTTTATCCGATTTTGCGAAAATTAAATTCTGAAGTGACTCGAACAACAGACAATGAAGTGCAAAGGCTTCGCAAATTTTCTGTGTTGAAAAAACAGACAAAGCAAGCCAAATATTACAATTCGTAATTTCTCAGAGAAAACCACGAAATAATTATGTTGATTAAGCGGACTAGAGGGTAATGAACTAGAGAATATATTTTTTGGTCCCAGGAATATATTTTTTAAAATAATCAATTCTTGCCGCTTATAGATATATCAGTATTGATAAATGCTTTATGATGAACAGATGATGGGATGTATTATTCGTATATAATTTATCGAGGATGCCCCAAAACTGTCGAAACTTAAAAGTCTGTCTCTTTTTAGTTACATGAAAAATATTTTTATAAATTAGTCGTTCTTTAATAGTAACTAGTTCTAGATAATTTGACAGTCGATATACTTGTATAGAAGGAAGCCCTTTGCCTTTTGGTGCGAAATGAATGGCACCGCTCTAATTAAAGTCGTTCGCTTTCAAAACGATTTTCAAGATGTGTCCTATTTCTTGTGACCAAACGTATGAATATGAATTGACGGGCTCAGTAAAACAAGGGGCTATCCCACATAGACATAGTTCTGAGATAATGAAGGTTTTACCTGTACTTTCCTCATCTAACAGTTCATTTTTAAACTTTTAGACACAGTACAGTTGCAAGTAAGTCCATACTGGAATTACATAACACACTACACTAAAAGAAAAATATTATTTGAAGTTTTGTATAATGCTAATAACTAAATTTTGCAAAAAAAAAGGGATAGCATCTTCTTCTACTGAGCCCTTCGATTGCGGAGGTGATGGAATCAGAGGCAGGAAAAACGGGAGAACCCTGAGACATCCTGCCGCGAACCCACACAAATTCCACACGGATCAATCGGGATTTGCACTCCAGGATTCGAAAATGAAAAGCTAGCTCTCTGGCGCTACATAACGATGGCTACAGATGAACGAGAAAACGGAAGAAGAGGATAAGAGTACTCGGCGCAGGGGCGCATCGCCGAGATTACGAAGCCAGATTCCGCGGCCGCCGCGGCGTGGGCGGGGCCCGGAGATAGAGGACGCCACGCAGGCGGCGGCGCGGCGCGGCGCTTCCCGCAATTTCGAAGGAAAACGGATTTAATTCCTGGGTCCCCGCGCCCCTCAGGCGCCCGGTGGAGGGACGAGGAAAAGGCGAAAAGGGAGGGAGTGGCGAGGACGGGGGGCAGAGTGAGGATGGAAGGAGCGAGAAGGCCATGGCCGGGTTGGTGAGGTAGGGTGCAGAGCACAGAGGGGTAAATAAGGAGAGGGCGAGAAAGGCGAGTTTGGGAAGACCAGGACGTGGATAAGCTAGCGGACGGCAGGAGCAAGAGGGCGGGTGGCGAGGCGAGGTGAGCGAGGTGGGGCGGCTGAGGGGGGCTGGAGGCGAGTTCGGTACGGGCAGCGCTGCGGGCAGAATGAGAAGGGGCAGTACGGGGGGGGGGCTGAGGACAGGATCAGTTGGGCCGCGGGGACCGTAGGGGGGGGGGGGGGAGCGGGGCCGGTATATGTGCAGCACTCCAGGAAGGACGGGCTGGCAGGAATGACTTAGAAGGGTATAGGAGGCAAAGGAGGGTAGGCTTTGGAGTGATGCGGCAGAGACTGGGACAGAGGCGGGGTGCAGGGGCGGGAGCAAAGTCGGGGCAGAGGCGGGGCGGAGGCGGGGCAGGCCGGGGCGGGGGTAGGCGGGCGAGGCGGGGGCGAGGCGGGGGAGGCGGGGCGAGGCGGTAGAGGCGGGGTGACGGGGGAAGAGGCGGGGTCGAGGCGGGGGTAGATGGCAGGGCCCGGGGGCGGGGGCGGAGGCGGCCGTGAGACAGGGTGGCGGCGCAACGTAGATTACTCATAATTGCAATTCCTGCGCGTAATGCCGGGCTTTATGGCCCCATTTTCCGTCGGCGATCGACGCGCCGACGAGTGCCGTCGGCGTGAGTCGCGTCGAGAACAGCAGGGAGGGCGCCGCCATCTTGGAATGCGGGGCAGGGGAGGCGGCGAAAGGAAAGGGCTATGGACGTGGAAACCCGATTCGCTATCATGGGGAAATGTCGGCATTCATTTCCTCCAAAAAATTGACACTGGAATACTCATATATATATATATATATATATATATATATATATATATATATATATATATCGAAGCCTGCAGAGGCGTTATGTAGAGTCAACGCAACAGGCGCTATAGTTATTGCTGTATGAGGAAACGTGGTCTGGATAAAACATCAAGGAAACAGCAATCTTGCGGAAACACCTATCATACAGCTTTGGCCTTGTACACACTACTGCTCGGACTCTTCATGTGAATTCGATATCTCTAGCGCACGGATTTTGCGGTTTGAGCCGAGTGAATACGTTTCCAAAAGAGTTTTCCTCGTACGTTTTATGGAGTTACGGATGCAATGCTTGGTTATTTTTGGTATCACGGAAAAAAGATATGGTTTGTACCCCAAAAAAATACGGTTTTCTTCTGTCCTACTATACATGGTGTTTGCTCGAAGTCAGTGATTTCTCCCAAAATTGTTAGGCTATCAGCGAGTATTCTACAAATCTAATTTGATGAGTTAGGTTTTATGAAGTTCCAAATATGTCGTAAGTTCCATCACGCACTCGATCATGAATCTTGACGAATTTTGGCGTCAATGACGAATGCGAAAACGTTAAACGTTTAATATACCGTTCCTATGTCAATCGCTAAATACACCGAACAACTTACAAGATACGGAGAGTCAGTGTTACGCTCTTATCAGGCAAAATGAAGCTTCTACGAACACATCTAAGATAAGGATGTGTAACAAAATCCAAACTATGCATTTTTTCCAAGAGCTGACAAATGTTGCAGTCCTGGTATCGAAAAATTACCCTAAGAAGGCACCAAATTGACAGATCGGAAAACGCATAAAAGCCATGTTGGTTGATGACTTTGCAGGACGTTTTGTCGAATGTTTCTGCAAGTGAACCATCTGCATACGAACGAATTGAGCACATGAACATCAACATGCTAGCTGAAGTAGTTCAGCAGTGGCTGTCAAAGCGGTTCCTTTTTACAATAACCTCTCTATAATCCAACACCCATCAGTAAGACCCACATCAATATGCCCAACCATTTCTTCCGAACAGTTTATTACCAACTGTCGCGAGAAGTGTGGTTGGTTGGTTGTTAGTGATTCCGGGCACGCCAACTACGGACGTCATTACTCCCATAAGCGTAGTGCATGTTTTTCATCGGGAGGTGGCGGTAATCTTACCCCGCTGGATGGCGAGATCCGGCGCTGATCTACCGTCGCCTAGCGGGGTTTCCCTCAACCATGTGTCTCCCACCAGAGGGTCTCCGCCTCAGCCGCCATAAGTTCTAAGCCCCCGACCGGTCTCCCGATATGTGAGGCAGTGTAGTGCATTATAGCGTGTGCGTGTGTGCGTCTAAGTGGGTGAGGATAGGACAAGGGAGAGCAAGGGAAAATCGCGCGCGGTCCTTGGCTCATTTTTCAGGGTACTGCTCCGGCATTCGTCAGGAGTTGATCGGAGAAACCAGGGAAAACTACCGATCAGAGCAGCCGGACGCTAGAATTATCCTCCAGACATCGACTGAACTCGACCTAGCTGAAAAGCTAGTGTCGAAAATCCTGCCGCCGCGGGGAGTGGGAACCTAGGACCTCCCGGTCAGAGGCGCTGCAGTGACATCAGTTGAAGCACTGAGCTACCGCTACCGGTGCGCGACGTGTGGTGTTCTCGTCTGGCATCGCGAGGTCCCGTTCCCCGCGCTGTGCCGCCGCCCGGCATCTGGGGCAGCGCGGCGGTGGGCCGCGCGGCCGGTCCGCGCCGGAAGCGAGCGCCGGGGGACACGCGTGCGCTGCCGTGCCGGACCCCGCCCGGATGGGCACGGCGACAAGCAGATGGAAAACAGGGTCTGTAGGAGGAAGGGGAAAGGAAGGGAAAGTGAGGGCTGGAGAATGGAGCTCGGAAACGGAGAGGACTATTATGAGGAAGGGAGAATAGTGAGGAACGACAGTACGGCGATGAGCGGAGAGGGGGGAGGCGATGGATTGATGGGACAGAGGTCGGGAAAGGAGAGCAGACGGTGGGAGAGGAAGGAAGACGAGGGAACGGCGAATGACGAGCGCGGAGTGGGCAAGAAAGCAAGGGCGGGGCCGTGTGGAAGCGGACCCTGGCGGGAGGGGCGGGGCACGAGGAGGAAGTTGGCTCTGGCGGCTTCGCCACCTGGCGCCGCCGAATCTGCGCCCTCCCTGCGAATCAGCTCCGCAGGCGTGTGGCTTCCCGCTCGCGTGGGGTTTCCTCGCAGTCGAGTTGTGCGTGCGTGCGTGCGTGGGGAGCGGAGGAGAGTGGGCACTTGACCCGGAACGCTCTTTCGCTTCCGCGTTTTGCCCCCACATCATCATCATCATCATCATCTTAATAATAATAATAATAATAATAATAATAATAATAATAAAAAATAATAATAAGAACAGTTCGGTCAGTCCGGCCGAGACCGCTAAGGCAGTAGTGCCGTGGCGATCTCGGACGGAAGGATCGCGGGTTCGAGTCCCGCCTCGGGCATAAGTGTGTTTGTGTATGTCTGTTTGTGTGTGCCGTCCATTCATCCTTCATTATCATCACCATTTAATCTTCCAACCCCCAGGACTAACAACCCAGGGGGGTATAAAAATCGGATTCAGCCTAATGCTGACCCCCCTAATTAGTTACATGCAAGACTTGCAAGTGATAAAATGAACTGAGCCCGTGCAAGCCTGTCCTGCGTGGTCCCAAGATGGCCTATTCGCGAGCAATAATAAAATTAAAATAATAATAATAATAAATATTTTGCATATAGTAAAACCTTTGCACTTGCTGAAAAACAATATAAACTTAAACTAATTAAAATCAGACTTCATGAAAATGGGCATTACATTATTTTGATATCCGTACAGAAATGGTGGCAAAATAAGTTGCTACTAATATCATTCAGAAAAAGGTTGAACTTTTGACATGAAAAAGATAAAGTTTGGTCTCTTATCAGCGTAAACAGGGGAATAAAAGTGCAGTTTTATAAAATCGTCGTTTACAAATCCGCCTGTCACTGTGACCTTCTTGCAGGAATTTGTAAAAAAAAATAGTGTTAAGGAATTGGAAAATTTAGGAGGGTAACTGGGGATATCTTTTAACAGTATGTAATTAAATCGAAATTTTCAAGAAAAAATTCTAAATCTGATTAGGATTTGAGATTTTCCCCAGCCATTGGTCGAAAATTATCTAGTATCTACTAGATAAATATTCAGGACTGATGAATAAGCAATTATGCAATAGAAGCATACATGGTTGGTTGAACCTCAAAATACCTAGGCTGTTTAGCAGGTTGGCAGTGAAACACGTTTGCCCACCAATACTGTGTTTCCCAATGTTAAGTGTACTCGTGCTATGTACTTATACTATGATCTGTTTTCAGTTGGATGTACTTTTAGAGATGAGAACACCGAGAATTTTATACCGAATTCGAATGTGTTGATACATGTTGCGCAATTTTTCTTCTGTGAAATCCTCCGCCTGCATTCAAATATGCTGCACGAACCACCACTAGTGAAGATCACGCCCAAGGAGAATTAGGCCAAACTACAGATGCACAATACCATCATTAGATTTCTCGAAAGCTAATAGTCACGAAAACATACTTAAAAATCGCCAAAGATTGCTTTCAGAGTAATGGTTACAGCAAGGATTATACACACCTGAATATTAAATTTCCAGTATTTTAGATGTTGTAATAAGCTTTATGAATGCATTGCAACAAAAGCAATTGCATTCAGAAGCAACTTTCGGTGGCATTGAATGCGCTACTGAATATGGCAACCTTCCCAAATCTTTCTGCTTCGCTGCAGATTTCTTCAGGCAAGGCTATTCAGATGAGGTTATTGGCTTCTTGCTGTAAGGATATGTACTAACCATCCAACGTAACTGTTGATTAATTTCTTTGGTTCTTTGAAGAAAATATTTAATATTATTATTTCTTTAAATCATATTATCATTATGAACCTGATTATCTCAAAATAATTAACGAAAGTAACTAAAACATATCTATTTTTTGTCAAACATATCCAGAGAAATATTACAAAAAAAATAATAGTTCATCAAAGAAAAGTAATTTAGAACACCACAATGACCAACATCATCCTTATAATACGATATATACTACCATATCATTTGCAATGCTGTTTTTAACAAACACAGATAACATTTTACCTCACCATTTGTAGCATATCTAGGGATACCTTTATCGTTTGCTTCTAAATAATTTACAATTTTTTTCCACTTTATGCAGAAGAGTTTGAAGTCATACTACTGGTTCATCGAAGGTTACGAATAGGGTTACAACTCCATTGAGGACTCCTTTCATTATCCATTACATCACAACTCGGTATTTCTGCTCCAAGGTCAATCGAACATTCCAAGGCAGCTGTATTCTGTTTGCCTTGTTTGTCGAAAGCAGCGATCCAACAGTAACTTGTTATGTGACACGAAATACATCCCGTCAGAGAACGGAATAGTTTGGCGTGCCGTTCTTACAACGCGACTTCTGACATGTACTGTACGCCAGAGGGAAATGAAAGTCTTCCTGAGTTTTCTCTTCTCTTTCCTCAAAGAAAAAATGTCTGACAATACTGTCAAAGAAATAATTGAAAGACAAAAATTCTTTTATCATGTCAACGTCCTGCAATCTTACTAAAAGAAAATACGTGGCGACACAGAAAATCCCTCGACATTTCCTTTAGCATCAGTCGCATTTAATTTCATTATCTACCAAGTCGTCAATCAATCAGACCAAAAGGACAGAATACTCTCGAAACCCACTCTTCTCAAAACCCCCCTGTCGCGACGGAAATTCAATCGTGGAAAAGGGAAATCGGAGAATCCGAAAACTGGTAACCGCAAGAAAATTGAAAGTGGGACGAGTCCCCAGCGACGTAAACGCTTCACTCAACCTTCTGGAATTGAAATTCAGAGAAACACACCTGTAATGTGGTGGTTGTATTGGCGGTGTTCGTTGTAGTGGCGGTGTTCGTTGTAGTGGCGGTGTTCGTTGTAGTGGCGGTGTTCGTTGTAGTGGCGGTGTTCGTTGTAGTGGCGGTGTTCGTTGTATGGCGGTGTTCGTTGTATGGCGGTGTTCGTTGTATTGGCGGTGTTGTTGTATTGGCGGTGGAGTTGTATTGGGGTGGTGTGGTTGGTGTTCGTTATATTGGCGCTGTTCGTTATATTGGCGGTGTTCGTTATATTGGCGGTGGCAGTTGAATTGGTGGTGGTAGTGGAATTGGTGGTGGTAGTTGTACTGACGATAATAGTTGTATTGGCGGTGGTAGTTGAATTGGCGGTTGTATTGATGTATTGTGAGCTGGAATTTGTATTGGTGGTAGTGGTTGTGGTATTAGATTAGTAGTAGTAGTAGTGTTGGAGGTGGAAGTAGTAGTGTTGGGAATAGTCTCGGTGATGGGCAGTGGTGGAGGCGCAAAGAGAAATCCGAAATGGCGGCGGAGAGAGGAGTATCGGCCTCTGCGTGGCAGTGCATGAGGGTTCGTTCCCGCAATTACACGCAAAAAAAGCAGCAGTTGCTTCCTTCCGCCGGAGGCACGGGGTCATTACGCGACGTTAACAAGGTCGAGGGGTGGGGATGTGAGGCGAGGGGGAGAGGAGAGGAGGGGCTAGCAGCGGAGGGGATGTCGCGGTGAAGGAAACTGCCAGGGCACACAATTTGCCCTCGCACTACGCTCGCCCCTTTGATGTCCAACGGTGGTCACTAGAAGGTGTTCCAAACTCAGAGACTTCTCTTCTTCCTATCTTCTATGAAATTAATCAACATGATTTACATTTAGATGATATTATGAGAATACGATAGATGATTTCCAGCACATACTAGCAGATGATGGCCACCCATCCAAACTACATCCTCGTGCCACCCTTTGTTTGAAAGTTTGTTAAAAAAGACGTCTTTAATTCATAGACAAAATATTTAATAAATTGAAAATGTTCTTTTAAAATAATTTTTTTCTAAAATATTGAGAAATTTACAAAACATCGATTGGAAAGAACCAAACTCAAGTAGGATATTTAATATTGAGACAGGCAAACATTTTATTTTGTTGTATGATGCAATAATGGCCAAAAAATGTAAATACGCTGACAATACTAATATATTAATTAATTTGAACATAACCATCCTTAAAAAGTTTAATTTGACATAATCGTCAAATGTACCATTATTGAATGTTTCAATTAACACCCTTACGTTTTTACAATTCACGTATTAGTATAAAGTTAATATGTAAGAAATTTACTAGATTGCTTTATAAAAATTACTAAGATAAGCTGGAATAGTCGAGATTAACAAGAATTAAGCTAAATTTCCTCTGTCCGCCCCGAAACGTTGATTTATAGTATATATAACCCTTGAAAATCTCTTAAAACCTATTTAAATGTTTAAATTGTTTTTATAATATATTTCAATAAAAATGTTAAAAAAGTAATTGAAAACTGAAATCTAATAACACCAAACACCTACAACTGAAAATTACAAGTTGGGTAACGTCCGTGCCAACAGAAGTCACAATAACCAGAGAGCAATTGTTGCTGCAGTGTGGGAGAGGGGGCAATTATAGCGGAAGGAAACCTTTGAATTCTTAAGCATATTTTTGCCTGTGGGCTAAAGTAAACGTTTTCTAGTGCTCACAAGTCTGGACTTCGAGAAGCATTATGTTGATAATACCATGAAAACAGACTGAAAGTGTATCTGTGTTAACTGCAATGCAGTTGACAAATTCGGCAATTATTTTAATTGGATGGGCAAATTCAATAAAGCAATTAAGAGGAAGAGATACTGAAGAAACTTGCCAGTTCTAAATCAGTCATATTTCCAATTTAATTTCGTCCCTATAACGTTCATTACAATCAAGGACATGGAATTGATTAAAAATTTTAGATGTGGTGCCCAACCATTGATTGTAATTCACGAAACAATTCGTTTAAAAATAATGATATCGATTTGTTTCCTTAATTTTCCAATTGGACTTCAATCCTCTTCCTACGTCATAGCGAAGGGAGACACAAAAATCTCTACTGGAAATTGTTTCACCGACCGTAGCATTTTCTCTCGCGTATTTTAAATAAAACATAAAGTGAAGTGAAGACGTAATCATAAAAAAAATGGAAATGTGTTTCTGAAAACAACCGCTTACTAAACACGTTTCATACGGGTAGCAAAATGGACTTTTTCGTTTAATATCCCAACATTCAGATTGAAGATTTTTGCAAGCACTGAAATTATCACCTTTCATATCCGCAGTATTATTTCCATTGTGCGAGTGATTTGGAACACTTAAAGAAGAAAATTACAGCAAAAAAGACAAAGGAATACTAACTGATTCACTTCTAGCAAAGAAAACTTTTGTGAAACTGCGAATATAAATGAATATTTGATTCACGCAATTACTTCTGGTAATCCTGGAAACAATTCCATTTTCTACCTTCACTCCACCACCGACCGAGAAGGTCAATGACCGGGAGTTCGGGTTCGACCCCGACCTTGTGACAATTGTGCTCTATGTGCTGAACATAACGAGTTTTTAGTTTCTGTCAATAAAGAAATCGCTGATCGACTGCTCAGAAAATGTAACATTAATATAGTACGAACTATTGTAGAATGTAATATTATTATAGTATGCGCGTATTATACAAATGTTTGCGAATCATGTATATAATATATCTTCTTATACAGTTGTTAAACAAGTTTGTTTGTTAAGCAAATTTGTCAGCACCTTATACAGTTTCACCTATTACTAATATCAACCTGTTTTTCCAAGAGATCAAAGTCTACAGTAGCAATACAGCTGCAAGTGTTACTTCGTTTGGGGTCAACGCACCAACTGTTCTTTTGCACTTGACAAACACCAGGCACACGTAGGTTCATGTGTATTCTAAGCACATCCCATGGGTCACGGCATACTTCCTACACTATGCTCTGTAGAGAGTGTAAACACCGCAACAAAAAAACAACCGTTCACATTGCATTCAATTCATTCACCACACATGCAACACACTTACAGCGGTTTGCTTCTCGAGTTATCCTGGGATGAACAAAGAGCATGGATACGGAGGAAGGTAAAATTAATTCAGCGACAAAAGAATGAGAAAAGGACGACAAAACAATTGGAGATCATAATTTCATGAGCAATGTTTAAATCAAAAAGTTCAAGTTATCCAAATTTTGAAAAATATTATCAACTAATTTAAACCTTAAAATTTCTGCCCACCTGCATATAAAATATATCGCCTCTCACTTTCTCCGGGTACTTTTTTACTCCAGGTTCAACTAAATATATGTTTCAGTTCCGCAGGAGAAAAGAAGCGGTAAATGTCGACCTCGCTAGGGCAGTGAACCCATGACAAGTGCCAACGCATGTACGTTGTTAACATATTGGTCTTTCTTTGTCACAAGGAGAGTGCAAACAAAAAATTCCGCCCTTATAAGCCCACAAGTGAAGGCTTCAAAATGCAAGTTCTTTTGTATTTTTGAAATCCGCCTCTCTTTCGATGTCTCAGAGGCATAATGTTTTATCACATTTTGAAGGCTATAAAGGTCAAAACACTAACAAACGTATGCTAATTTTTTGGTGTGGAACGCAATATATAAGAAACAGCTTTGGAACTTCCGAAAATCAGAGAGTAATTAATTTTTACATTTAAGAAAAATTAATGATGCAATTAATATTGTTACTGAATTTTAATCAATCATGGCAATCTCCAACAATAGTATTTATTGAAAATAATTATCGCCAATCAACATGAAGTAGCTCTAAAAAGTACTCATATATACCCAACATTTGATGCTCCTATTGTTGTTGTTTTTCAATCTCGTTGCGATAATTTCGCAGTATCAAAAACTAACCGAGGGCTGACGTGCCAACAATGTCATTTTGCGAACTAAGACATTTCATACATTATTAGGAAAGTTCTATATTTGCTCAGTCATCGGAATGGCATGATGTTCATTCTGTAAAGGGAGGAAGTGCTTGGTGACATATTCCTTTAACGTACGTCATGCGACAATCAGTTTTACTTTTTTTCTGAAAGAACGTTAATACACTATTAATTAAACTTACAGAATGGTTTGGTCCTAACTGCTACGTCTAAAATTGCAACATTAAACACTGATGCTTTCACGGCAATGATCTACTTCAAGAGGCATTCCTATTCGCATTAAAAACAACATATGAGCGATGTCAAAATCCTATGAGAAACACACTCTGGCACAAACATTAAACAAAAAACCTCATCTTTATACACTATCCGTAATCCTTAATCTAGAGGTATCAGTTTTACATGAACCTATCGTCTTTAAACATACCAAATCTTCAGACATTTTTCACATATAGACACTACATTCTCTCTGATGGTGTCATATTGTTATACATTTTGGAATGAATCGTGAATTTTTCACCAATTTTTATCCCGGTCTCTTCTTTCTGGTCATTGTCACGAGTATCACCATTCACTCCGTCTCTTCTGTTATCTGCTCTCTCCCTGTCACTGCGTGCGTGAATTTAACTCCGCTCGATAACGCGTAGCGGTGTTGTCGGGTGGGGTGGGGGGCAGAGGGGTGGGAGTGAGCGTGACGTGGGTGTGAGTTGTCTCTTCGAGATAGCGGAATAGGACGCATAATATGAAGGAACGAATGGCGAAAGAGGGGAGAAAGAATAAGAGGAGGAGATGTGAGGAAGAAAGAAAAAGAAGCTGAGGAGGATGAAGAAAATAATTACGAAAAGGGAAAACAAATGGAAGGGGAAAAAGTATGCATGTAAGGAGGGAGAGAATAAAAGAAATTGAAGAACGGCTGCAGCGACAGAGGCAGGGATTGCGAGGACAGCAGTAGGTGGTGAAGGAGATGGGAGGAAATGTGAGAGAGACAGCGGAGGGGGTTGGTGATTGAGTGATGAGTGAGAAACGCCGGAAGGTTAAGGAGAAGGTCATACTGAACGTGTGGGAGGCTGTTATGGCGACACAAAAGAATGACGGAGTCACTGGCAGGGCTGCAATGGAAGCGGGGAAGGGACCCCGACAAGACGGTGCCAGTAAAGACGGTAACGGAGGCGGCACTGAGGTGGCAGTTGAGCAGATACGGTGACGGGAGTTGCAACTGGGGTATCGGCGCCAGCAGCGGGAACTGCGTGGGCGGTGGCGATGCTGGCTCGTCTGCACCTCTCTCTCTCTCTCTCTCTCTCTCTCTCTGCCTGTCTGTCTCTCTCCCTCTCTGCCTGTCTGTCTCTCTCCCTCTCTGCCTGTCTGTCTCTCTCCCTCTCTGCCTGTCTGTCTCTCTCCTCTCTGCCTGTCTGTCTCTCTCCCTCTCCTCCTTGTCTGTAGGGATTTCATTTCATACGTGAGGGACTTTCCTTGGGCCTGTCTGTCTCTCTCCTCTCTGCCTGTCTGTCTCTCTCTCTCTCTGCCTGTCTGTCTCTCTCTCTCTCTGCCTGTCTGTCTTCTGTCCTCTCTCTCTTTCTCCTCGACTTCCCTTTTTCGGGCGAGGGATTTCATTTCATACGTGAGGGACTTTCCTTGGGTTACTCTTTAAGTGTTTTTGCCCACTCGTCATTTAAAATGAATTATTTTTTATCCGGCTTCTGCGCTCGCTGCGTCGAGACTCCCCTCGTCCGGGTTTTTGTGATCCGCCCCCTCGTGGCGCGTCACCAGCGCCGCTCCGACGGCCGCGTGGCTAGCGTCTCCGCTGAACCGAGCCCCCTGCTCGGCCCAGTTCCGTTATCCGACGCGTCCTCGCTGCCTTTTCGTCACATCCTTCGGATCCGTACGCGCTGTGCGTGTTTGCAGGTCGCCCCGGGTTACAGACCCACAGACGCAGATGGTGTTATGACGGCGTACTGTTATGTCATTAGTGAAGTATGACTTTTTACGGTCCACTGACACTGTCGGTTTTTGCCAGCCTGCGCAAGGTCAAGGAGTTATGTGTCACGTCCGGTTATTTCTCAATTACTTTGTTGTGATGCAGGGGCGTCCAAAGCGAATAGGCTAAGTATGGCACTATTCCGAAACATTTTCTGAACCTAGATTGTTTTCCAGTTATGTTGATGGTCTATTAATATATTCTGTTTTTTCAGTATCTTATGTTTTAAGACAATCAGTAGAATTATTTAAAACGTAACCAGTAATTGTATTTCATGTAATTTAAAATATTAAAAAAAACAGTTTTATATGTCAAGTTATTTGTATTATAAACCAAGTTATTTCTATAATTTAAATTACATGAAATACAATTTACTGATTACATATTAAATAATTCTACTGGTACTGAAAACAACAGAATTTTCTGAAACTACTTTTAATGTGATATTGACGATTAGTGACTCATTAAAGGCAGATATATTCAAATAATTCATCATGTGTGGGCGTATGTTATTACGGCACCGCGATTGGAGCTTCGTCAAACTGAAAAGTTCAAAGTGCCATAGGGTCCGCACTATTCTCGGCCCTAGGTAACTCCTTGGAGGACATTGCCACTGCCTGGATAATTCTAGAGGCCGGCTGTTCTGTTCAGTCGTTTCCTCGAATTATTTCCGGGCCGGTGCTGGAGTAGTAATCTTACACATTGGCTGATCATCCGCGACCCTTCCTTTCCTATCCTGATGCCCGGATAGAAATACCCCCTCGTCCGTACTGTAGACCAGGTCTGCCCAAATCCAAGAATTCAGGACAGGGTGACATTGGTGACGCACTGCTGTTGCCCTCGTGGCATTCACCATTCAGTTTCGAGACGATCGCTTTTGTGACTGATTAATTTGTGATGCCGGGCGCGTCCAGTTAATTTAATTAGTGCATGTTTTATCACAGTGATCTTCCCCCGCGGACTGGCGAGATTTGGCACCGACTTACGTCGGCATTCGAGGATTTTCCCTAACCAGGTATCTCCCACCAGCGGGGCACAGCCCAAGCCAGGAGTAGCTCTAAGCTCCCGATCGGTCTCCCGGAATGCGTGGTAGAGTAGTGCATGAAAGTTTAAGTGTGTGTGAGTAAGGGGTGAGGACAGGACAAGGAAGAAGAAGGAAAGATCACGCGCGATCCGTGGCCTGTTGCTTGGGTACTGCTCCGGCTCCTGATGTTGATCGGAAAACTACCGATCAAAGCAGCCAGCCACAAGAATTCTCCTCCAAACAGCGGCTGAATTCGACGTTCGAATATGTACCTCGTGTCAAAAATCCTGCCACCACCGGACTCAGAACACTAGGACTTCACGATTAGAGGCACTACAGTTGGCATCAGTTGATGCTCTGAGCCACCACAGTCGCGAGCCGATCGCGCCCGAGCGCCTGCCCTCCCGTCGGTCTGACTCGAGAAGCAGCGGGCCACGCCGGTAGCCCGCAGATACGAGCTGGGGTAGGGCCCGCCAAGTGGGCCATGCTCTTGAGCAGCGCTGCTGTGTACAACCGATGGACCGCGGGTGAATTTTCTGAGGCCCGCTCCTTTCAAACGAAGACTGTTTAAACACTTAAGAAATTATTGCTGTTTCTCATTAAAGAGTTCCACAAATTACAACAAAAAAAGTTTAAAAGAGAAAACTCGAGAAAACTTGTTATTCAGTACCTTTTTCATTCCGGCAATGTGAGTAATCGTATATTGTGGCTGCGCCCCCCCCCCCCAAGAAACATTTCATAAATGACTGGCCCACAGGTTTTGTGAGTCTGCATACCTTTAGACAACACACATTCCGATAGAACTGAACAAAACGACCTGTCAAAGCTGGAATTGGGTCTACTTACGAAAAAATTGATGACAGCAGATAAACATTTTACAATGAAAACAGTGTACATTTTTTCCCAAAAAGATCGATAAAACAGTTAACATTTGACAGTGAAACATTACACAAAAAGTTTTTACGTCATTAGACATAAAGTTACAAAAGAACATCTACAGATTCAGAATTTATATTTTCAAGCTCTGCATGAAACGTTTTAATATCTTCCAGACAAATTTCATTTCCAATTTTGAAAGCTCTAAAACACGATACATTCTCCAAAAGCCCCAAGAGGAATATCTAGCTTTATGATAATTGAGTGCCGTCTCTCCTGACGTACATCCGAGCAAACGAAATGAAAGAAACAAAACAAAAAAAGTCCTGCAAATCGTTTCATCTATTTCCAGCGCAAGGAAGTTCGAAGAGACAATAAATGTTCGTATTGCCCCAGGCTGTAACACCGCCGACCTGCCCGGCTCCTCGTGGCTACTCCGCTGCAGAAACACAATACAGGGTTTATTACAGGGCATTTCCTACGGCTGCTGCTTCGTCCGTCTCTTTCTACAGAACACCGCGCGTACATGCCGTGTGGAGCTCTCCTCGCTGAGCTGATGGACTTCGCGGTCCTCGTTGCTTTTTATATCGCTCGCGGATGCGACTTCGTTCGCCAACACGCTGCACAGCGACGGCGCCAGACCCGGGGAACATTGCAACTCTCTTTCGTCACTTCCGGCAGCATTACCGCCACCCGATCCTAATGGCAGTAATTTCATTTGTTGATGGCACGTGATTTGCGAAAGGTTTTACTTAAGAGTTGCCAACAATGTTCATGAAAAAAGAAAGACCCTCCCCCAAAAAGAGCAAAAACAAACGCATCAACACATTACTTTTATAAACCTTTAATTCAGACTAACCTGAGCTCTATTTCTTTTTTTTTTTTATTTGCGATTCAAGTGAAAAGATTCGTTCACAAAATACAGATGAAAATAGTTACGTCTCTTTTTTTTATTTTAGTCGCTAGGCAGAGACACTATCACGCATGTGAGTGCCAGCGTTTAGAAAACGGATATTCATGATATCTATTCTAAATTAAACAATAAACGATACAACGTAGGAGATGTTAGTCACGTGATAAAATAAATAACAGAAAATGATACAAATTTACAAAAAGGAGGCCATTTAAAATACACACGAGGACGAGAGGACAAATGATGTCAAAGGATGGGCTGTCCTCCCAAATGAAGGACGTTTTGCCAACCCTAATTTAATGCAATAGCGTAGGTGAATATTCAGCGACCTTCCACTCACCGAACGGACATTCACATCGCAATATATATATATATATATATATATATATATATATATATATATATATTGAAACGCACCGCGTTTCCACCCAAGAACGAGCGAGACATCAAAGCAAGAACACGGCACCTGACGGTTGCAGAGGCCTCGCTAGCACGAAAAAACAGGTTTACGAGCGGCGACAGGCGCTGTGTCGGTTCGGCCCGGAGCGTGACGACGCCGCGAGTCAGTGTCGCTCGCCGGCGAGGACGATCTGGCTCTTTACTCGCGAGCGAAGCAAAATTACGCGAACGCCAGACCAGTGCAGAACATTGAATTGCACGGCATTTCGGCTTGATTAGCCATCAATGATCATGGACATATTCCAAAGTGATAGCTGCAATATACTAAGAGTAACACATGATTTAGAAGATTACGCCAGTGCCGAGGACCAACCAGTTATGATTAGTCCAAGCACGCTACGACGCATCGTAGTGGAAAAGTAAACGGTATATATTTTTCGATCGATAAGATACAGGAGAACTAGCTACAGTGATTCTTTATATTGAATAGAAAGGGTAAAGACCACTATAGAGTTGTATCATTAGTGATTTATAAGAATTAATAAATATTCAGTTCTATTCGTTACGGAACAGTGTGTTTGATTAATAACTAGATTCAGGAAAAGAACACTGTCCTTACAATAATAAATTTACTGAGACAACATGTACAGTACTCACAATATATATATATATATATATATATATATATATATGTTTATAACAGGTTATCGGTTCATTATGAATATTAAGTAATAATAGTTACTGAATGCCAGCAAACATGAAGTGTGTTTCAAGTATATGGTAGGCAAGTGTTAGATAAAAATAGGCATTTTTTGGCGTATTCAAAAAATCTCCTAAGACAAAGTTTTGATGTACACTTTGGCACTTCTGTGATGATTTGTCATAACACAAGGTTGAATATTATTTTAAATCAAATGAAAATTTCAATTGAAATAAAAAGATATATCTCTGAGGTCAAAAGTATGATACATATTCATTAGTATACATATTATGGCTTTCTTTCACTAAAGACGCTTATCTGTTATTCGCTTATCTGCAAATAAAAGATGAAGGAATAACATTCATCAGATCTTCTCAGCGAATTCATAGTCACGACACCTACCGAAGCCAAATACAGCAAACAGTCAAACGAGAGAAAAATTTATGAGGCAAGGAGAAAGTAAAAGCCACATTTTCAATTTGTAAACAAATTAATTCTCGCTTCAAACGAATTAGGAGAAACGAAGAAGCATTGTACGTGCGCGCAAGGTACACAAAACCATTCGCGCGACTATTCCGCTCTTTTGACCTCAATTATCCACTCGACTGATTCTGACTCGTCAGCCGTTAACAATTTGCAAACCGCAGCGAAAGGCGAGCGCATCCAGTATCTAAATCCGACAAATACGACTGGACGGTCACTAAACAAAAATCTGCTGGATCGATATTGAGTTCTAGATGTCTAAGTCCTCTTAAAGTCATAAAAAAACAACAAAAAAAACACGAACGAACCTCTGAAATAATGACTAATTGCAAAAAACCTTTTTGGTTGACAATTAAACTTTTTAAGTTCGTTAGCAAGGTTGGCAAAATTAACTGTTTGTTCCCTTTTCCTTTCAGTTACCTTTTGCGTTTTGTCAGTTAAGAGTCTCCTCATCCTCCGAACATCACCGAGATGGACCTTAAGCTCGGTCCTGTACTAAAACATACGACCCCGACAGCCCGTGTATCCATCTCCGTGCTTCAATTATTATTGTTGGTATAAAAAGTCAGTTACTCAATCACGCATTGACCATTCAGGGCCAGGGATTATCGAAGGATAAAAAAATCGAAGGAAGGAATGTACAGGTGATAAATGATGTACACCATATCAGGAACACAACAAAAATATGATGCCTTACGCTGGATACAAACATAGAGTCCGCAGTTGCATGGTGCTACATGTTCTCTTTAGGAGAGAATGATGAGACGGAATTATGAAAGGGAATTTTGAGAGATTATGGGAGAAAAGTCAGGAAAAAAAAGGAATTTTGAGAGGGAATTATGGGAGGAAAAATCAGAGAAAACAGTGTCAACAACTAGTTCATTAGTAAATAAGTCAATCTGAATCATTAAATTACGTCAAAAATAAAATCATGGAGTACGGGTGTTAACCGGTTCTATTGATATCGGGCGGCATAAAGCCCTTGGGATTTTTGGGACCGCTCAACCATTAAACCACCCTTGGTGCATAAACAACCATTGCATGACATATTTTCCTCCAATGGGTGAACAGTGGCTTCCTTGTCCGCCACTACGCAGCCACTCCACTAATTCCGGCGCACGGCGTGAGAGCGCTTACGGCCAGGGCGTCGGCGTCGGCGTCCTCCACCTTGGTGAGCGGCCGTTGGACGTTCAAAGCCACCAATGGGCGGCGGCCGGCAACGTTGCAGGCGCGGCTCCGCTGCGTCGCCACCGCCGCCGCCGGGTCCCGTTACGACGACGCCGCTCCGTCGCTGCCGTCGCACAGTGGGCCAAATCACCGCACACGAGTTACTACACACTCCGTGGTTTGCGACGAAGCGGAGCGGAGCTATCAACGTTCGCAGAAAAGAAAGTTTAATACGTATTCTGTCTCTACTGCTTCGGAGGTGTAACGGTTAGTGTATCGTTAATCGCGGGTTCAAACACGATCGAAGCCGTGGCTTTTTAAGTGCGAATTTATCATTCGTACGCATTCTTTCGGTGGGGACGTAAATCCGGATGTCCCATGTTGTAGATTTACTGCATGTAAAGATCCTCAATACTAAAGACAAGACTTCAAGACAAAATTGAGATTGCTCGAGTGATACCATTTTCTACTCTTAGATGGATAAAGGAGCGTAGTGGAATTTGCGTGGTCAGGCGAAAGAGAAGGCCTGATGGCATGAATCTCGCTACGGAAAATAAGGGAGAATTGAATTGAATCGTTATACTGAATGAATCGCCTTTGAGACCATACTCGCTCAATGAAACTTGCCTGCGTTAATGGGTCATTCCAACAGTTTGCGGTACTTTGAATGGCCATGGAATTGTCGGAGCACGTAGAATATGATTTATGAAAATCAGACAACGTGCGCTGAAATGAGTAAACTTGTAGCACAATCTAACTAATGCAAGACAAAATGCATCACATACACCAATGTGATGGCCGATCACGGAATTTAGCAATATTAGTACATTGTGTCGTTTGGATTCGGAACAATGTTCATTACGAAATGTTTTCGCAGGAAGATTATATGCAAAACGCAATGAGAACATGACATGGAAAGGGTGATGTAATTACTTGCTACCCATTTACGCTATAGTTTTATTAGGCCGGTCTAATGACACAATGTCCTAATGACTCTAGTGGCATAATCACTCTAATGGTACAAACCTACAGAATGCCGTAAAATAGCATTTGTCTAGGATTTCTAAACTATAACTTAATAACAGAGAGAGAGAAAAAAGTCCATTGCGTATGAGATAAATTTTTGATTTTACAGTTGCGCTCTCTCTATAAACGCCAGGCAGACCGATTTAACGAGATGCTCATCGTTCAACATGATGTACGTTACACGCATACGTTACGTTGATTCACTTCGTGCACGATTGTCACATTTGCATAAGGCGCCTATCACATGACATCGACTGCTCCAAGAATCCACGGCCGGAGGGATACTTCCACAGTTGCAAATCCTTCCGTCATGGATGCTTTTTAGGAGTCAGGTAGGAAATAATGTAGCATAAATAGTTAAAAATCAAGTTTTATTTAATTAATTGAAATTATTAGTTTTCTATAAAAAAAGTGGAACCTCATTATTTTGAATATCGTTAATTTTAAATCCTAAGTCGTAAAATAGAGATTAATTGCAACTTTTCAGATCATATCTCCCCTTCAATACAAAAAAGGTAATCTGAGAAACATGAAAGTATTGACGTCTGGCTGAAATGAATTCGATATGTATGAAGGTCTGCGTTAGCTCTAATTGGTGTCCAGCATTACATCGCAGATCACCATTTCAATTTGAGGTCATTAATTTACTATTATTTTTTGAATAATAATTGTTTGTTCACGTTGTGAATAAATAGCGGTTTGATGAGTTCATAACGATCTTCAAGTGAATGGTGAAGTACGAATCAGAGGAAAGGGAGGGGGATCGGCAGAGAAACTGCATTGTCCAGCACTAATAATTCAATAAGTCTCCTGAAAATAATAATAATAATAATATAATAATAATAATAATAATAATTATTTTTATTTAATAATTATTCTTGTATTATTGTCAATAAAATTATTTATTGTGCAATAAAATTATTATAAATAATCTTATTATTATTATTATTATTATTCATATCCAGAGGAGTAATATTCACCCGAGATTTGGTGCAATGTTTCCGTTTTAGTAGATTTCTAGGACGAATATTAACAAAGGAATTAGTTGAAGAAAAAGGTGGAGACGAATAAGAAGAAAACAAAAAGAAGGAAAAGGTGAAGACGAAGAAGAACAAGAAGAAGCTGAAGACGAAAAAGAAAAAGGCAAAGACAGAAAAGAGATCACAGAGCAGGCAACAAAAGAGACTTAGACGAAGAAAGTGCTACAGGAGACGAGGCGAAATCGAAGCCGTCATCGCCGCCTGCCTTTTGACCGGCCCGGACCACTGTGCCACCCCGCCGCCGCCGCCACCGCCGCGTCGCTATGTGAGCCTCCGGTGCGCGCGATAGCAGGCAACCAGGCACGCACACACGCACGGACGCACACACGCACGTCCTCAGCGCCGAGGCTCCCCGCGGGGACGGGCGTGCTGGGGAATTTCAATGCCCCCGCCCCCGCCCCGCCCTCGCGCGCGGGCACGTCAGAACGGGAGGCGCCTCGTCCCATCCCGTCCCCCGTGGGAACCCGCCATTGCCGGCGCAGTTACTGTTCCAAGTATCACTGAGCATCAATATGTCTGCGCGAGCTGCTATTCGCGTGCTGCACCTGGAGACTAACGCTCGTCTGGAAATGGGAGACTGGGTTGACTCTGCGGTGGCCAATACTGGGAATTGCATTGTTACGAGATGGCCAAGACACTCGACAGGCGCAGCCCGCGGGTCAGTGTGCGCCGCTTCTGGAGATGGGAGAACATGTTTGACTCGGCGGTGCTTATCACTGGGGAATTGCACTGTCACGAAATGTGGCACCACACACTCGACACGGCGGAGCCCTTGGGTACATTGTTTACCGCTTGTGGAATCGGGAAGCATGTCGCAGACCGAAGTGCTTATAAAAAGAATATTGTAGAACAGGTCTGTTAAGAAATGGCGCTAAACACTCGACATGGCGGAGTTCAGGCCTCAGTTTTCACCGCTCGTGGAAATGCGGAACAGGTTCGGCAACTTAGTGTTTAATATTGCTGTACTGGACTGTCAATAAATGGTGCTAAACTCGGCATGGCTCAAGTTCAGGGGTTCATGTTGACCGCTTCTGAAAATGGGGAACGAGTTGGGCCCCGTAGTGCTTCATATTCTTGAACTGTACTGTCTAGAAAATGGTGCTAGATTCTCGACATGGTCGAGTTCATGGGTTCAGTGTTCACCGCTTGTGGAAATGAAGGGCAGGCCTGACGGTGTGGTGTCAACCATTTGTACGTGAATGCTGCAGTATGAGAAAGAGTCCATCAAGGCGCCCACACACTGTGAATTTGTGGCAGTTACGTGTGCAATACGTGCAAATACATGTGTCTGTGGCAGCAACCCGTCTAGAAAAACTGAAGAACTGAATATCCTGAAGGTTTTTACAGTATGTTCCTATCTGTGAAGGGCAGGTAGCAACAATATCCATTCTGACAAAAAAGCATTCTAGCCCGAACGTATGCACCTATGAGCGGGGAGAGGATCAAAGTAATTTCGCAGTTGCACAGATGCGGAAAACTCGGACGGCTGAATGACTGATCAGCTGACAGCCTGAAGATACGCACACAGAAGATATGCACACGACCGGGCAAATATGTCCCTAATGCAGTCTGTGCATGTGTGCGTGTGTGTGTGTGTGTGGGGGGGGGCAAGCATGACGGGTGAAGAACATATATCACAAGCTTCTTTGGACACCTATACGGTTTAACTCGAGATGCACATACAAGGACAAGACAAATCATCATGTATCCGGATCGCACGTGCACATGTATTTTTAAATCCAAGACGCATAAACACGAACGAGTAAAACGCACGTATGGTACTCACAAAGATGTACGGAGTCTCTCCCAGCGGAGTAACTGTTTTCTTTCTAATGTGTACAAAACGACTGTTCTTTTTCCGAAGCAGAAGGGAGGTACTGTTTTGTCAATGCAGAGTATGACAACGGGAAATCTCGCTAATTACTCAAGAGACTCTTAGAATAGGGTCGGTTCTAGCTAAAACGTACCTCTATTCCTAGTTGTTAAGGTAATTTATAAACACACGTTGAAAAACTATCAGTGGATATTACATAAAGAATGAAAACAATATGAAATTTGCAACGCTGGTGATTATTGATTTTTATAGAAATACGAGTATATCCGCACGTGGACAATAACTATAATTGCAGAATCTTGGACCATATTCCGGAAGGTCTGTATTTAATCTGTGATTGCATAATTTTCAACATCAGCATTGAACAGAGGCAATGTACATCACTCTACGCTCTCAACACTAATGACAGCTTTCGATTCATCATCTAGCACGGAAATGCAAAAGTGGACAGAGCGGAGTTAACAATTAAGGAGAAATTGTGGTGAGCGTCACGGAAAAGAAGTCTTTTCCAACAGGACACGCGTGGGTGATACTGAAAATTGGGGGATGGGAGCAGCAGCAAGAGAGACTGTCAGCAGTGAAGCATGAGCAACCACTCTCACTGTTCACTAGGGAAATCTTATTTCAGAAAAAAACGAGAGCGAAAAATTTTAAAGATTTCTATGATACAAAAAATTTTAAATCTTTCAAGGTCTAGATTCCTTTAGTGAGATTGTATAAACAAGCATACAAACGACGTGGCTAAAATATGTGGAAGAAATGAAATTGAAATGCATTATATAATTAATCCTGTGTGCAACACTTTTTCAATTGAGATTATCAACAATTTTTCCAGCGATCTTGGGAAGGAATGTCGAGTTGGTCCTTTGTTTGCTCCTGGACAGTCAATACTGCATCTTTCTTTCGCATTTTTAATATAATTGTAATATAATTGTTTACGATTATTATTGTTATATTATTAATATATTATTATTATCTTATTGTCATTGTTATTATTATTATTATTATTATTATTATTATTATTATTATTATTACTACTATGGTTTGCCTCTGAGATGGCTCATGGGCAACGTACCAGCTTCTCGTGTTGTGGTCCAGGGGTTCGATTCACGGTCGAGGCAAAAATAGAGTTGTTGCTTTCCTTTAAAATCGTCCCAGTTTCTGTAGCTGCGTGACGAAGAAAAGCTCAAGCACGCGGATCGTGCTAGTTACGGTGAAGAGAATACATTATGTTCGCCTCATGTTGCTCTTACCCCCAAACATGGGAATTTAACTAGGCCCAGGCAAGGGGGAAGCCCAGGCAAGCCGGTAGCTGGCCCGCGAATTCGGACTACCGACCCAATAACGCCAAATACATACATACATACATACATCACTATTGATATTATTATTATTATTATTATTATTTGATATTTATATAATTAGTCATAACTTATGATGAAGTTAAAGGTAATGTAGCAAGAAAACTCAAGTAAAATATGTTCTTCCGCAACCGTTGCCAGATGAACCGGGTTTCGAACTAATATTCTCGAGCTGCGAAGGTGAGTGTTTTCACCACTAAATCACGCACTTATGGCTACCTATTCGTGAGAAGGCGCGAAGGAAATTCAGGTCAAAATCTGTCCGAAGACCAACCCACATTGGCAAGCACTCGGGACTGCAACGTTTAGGTCCCGCTAGACCATTAGCACTAGACGGAGGTGAGGCGGCGGTGATCACGCAGGGTCAGTCATCACCTCCGGAAGCAGTTCTTGTGGCCATTACCCCCCTCTCCTGCCCGTACCGGGTGGCAGATTTCTTTTTCTGCCGACAGAAGACGGAGCGAAGAGACTCGATGCCCAAGCAAAGCGCTGACCGCGTTCGCTTTTTCTCACGCTGTGACTCACGAAGTTAACCTCAATCCAACCTTCCGTCAAGAACTATCATGACCCGTGACAATACATAGGTCAGTGAAAATGAGATTCACTTCTCTCAGTAATACTTCCTATTAAAACCAAATCAAGTTAAATATAATAGCAACAGCCTACAGGTAAATCAGAAAACCGTTTATTTAAGGTGAAATGTTGCCTGTACATTTCCTTTGATATGAATATAGTTTGCAATTAACATTATATGAAATAAACAACTAAAGTAATGTTTAAAGTTAACAACAACAATAACAATAATAATAATAATAATAATAATAATAATAATAATAATAATAATGCGTGAGTTGAATCATTGTATCGGCAATCAAGGGGCAACTTTTATATGTTACGATTACGGTTGAAAGTGAATGCAATGTTCTTTCGAATTAAGCCACCAGCCGGTGAATGAAACAACGGCGATGTTTTCAGCAGGCACTCCGGTTTAGTCTGAATAATAGAGTTCGAACGGAAATGACAGGGAAACAGTGACCTACTGTCGACAGCTAGCCTCTATGCTAGTTATAAATTCGCCTCGCCACGGCACAGCAGTGCTTGTCCACACACAAGCAGGTTCGATCCCTATTCCCCGTTGACCATTACGACCACCGCCATCCTCTTTCTCGTGTGAGTCGGGTGCGCACTACTCGGCAGGTCGGAAGCCGAACCTCTGGCCCGTCTCAAAGCCTCACCCACCTCGCCACTCCTTGATAGGACATATTACGCTTCGTGAAGGAAGTGCAGTACGGCCTTCCCAAGCACTTCTGTCGCGGAGAACTGCCTACGAACTTGGTCCCTGATTCCTAACCTTCAATTTCAAACGCGGTCATTTATTTTCAGTTACCAAGAATTTTGTATTGCCCTGCATGGGAAAGGAGACGTCAAAGTTTGGAATCTCTACGGTCAATATTCACTAGCATATGCATGAATTTCAAAATTATTAAATTAAATAAAGGAAAACCGCCCGGATCAGATTGAAAATCGAATCTTGGCCCGGAACATAAATGCAACTTCATTTTCTGTGCACGTCTTCTAGAATTCAGTGGGAAATACAATTATTCAAATTATCGTTTCCATGTTGTCGCACCAGGAAGTAATAAGAGCCTAAATTTATTTCTTATTTATCCTTGAAAATAGAGTTTATTACATGGGAGTTTTTTTGATTGTTTTTTTTCTCCCTTTCAAAATTCAAAATTTATTGCTTATTTATCCTTGAAAATAGATTTTACTACATGGGAGTTTTTGTTTTTTTTTTCTCCCTTTCAAAATTCAAAATTTAAGTAGTATTTGACTTAGTGTAGGGATCACAGAATTTTGAAAATGTGCACACAATTCACTTTTCCCCATAGCACGTCATACGCAGTTTTTAACTGTTTTTTTGACGTAAAATAAATAAATAAATAAATAAATAAATAAATAAATAAACATTACATTAAAACAACAGCAACAACAAACAAGGAAATATTTGAAACGGAAACCGGAGCGTTAGTTGAAACTGTTTGATGCTTCGGTTGCGGTACATGTGAGGCGTGTCCTGTGAAATTCGTTCGCCCCAGACGCAGGCGCCGGGCGAGACGAAGCGGTTCGGTCACCGCTAGGCGGCGACAAAGCGCGGAATACGGGGCGGCGCAGCGACATCTGAAGCACCGTCAGCCGCTAGCGGAAACACAAGGCAGCCCTTGCGCGCTCAACCACTCGCATTTCCTCGCCAGCACCTACGCTAAAACCGCGCGCTTTATTCCTCTCAACATCCATTGGAATATTCGAGTTCATAAATTCAAGACCATATACTAATTAGGACGCGCACACGCGGACGAGCGAGCGAGTGAAAGAGAGAGAAAGAGAGAGAAAGAGAGAGAGAAAGAGAGAGAGAAAAAGAGAGGAGAGAGAGAGAGAAAAAGAGAGAGAAAAGAGAGAGAAAAGAGAGAGAGAGAGAGAGAGAGAGGGCAATGCAATGTCTAAAAATAAGATATTTTATAAATATTGAGCTCGGCGAAGTGGAATACAGAATTTCTAAATTCAGATGACTGATCTCCCACACACTAGACGAAATAAACCGCAACTTGACGGGAGTATTGGAATGCATTAGCCTCATCAAATATTCCAACACGTAAGAAAAAAAACTTAACACGAAAAAACAATTCATATTATGTGTCTTTGAGTGTAAAGTAAATACCTTTGAGAAAAGGATGACGTCCGCAAATTCTAAACGTTTGCTTTATGGGTAAATTGTAGGTTTGTGAAAAGGAAAAATAGGTATTTCATGAAATTAGGGGTTCTTGTAATACAGCAGAAAATTACCTACACCAGATCTATCTTATTACTGTTTTCAATAAATTGAACATAGCTCATGTAATAAACATTCGTTCAAGTCACAATAATAGCTTTTATTATTCCCTTGGAATAATTTTTCTTCGTGGAAAACTTCCCGCTGCCCCGTCATTATACCAAAGGATGGTACCAGATGTGCACACCTATTCTAAACAAAACCTGGTGATATCGATTTAGAATTTTTGGCTCAAACAACAAGTAATTCCTGTTAGCATACACCAGAGCTACCAAAATGGGTAATTTCACTCGGTTTGAAGTATCATGAAAAAGTGACCCAGCGAAATTCGCTCCAATACCAGCAACCAAATGCAATGAAAGCAATCTCTTCAAACTTTTCGTTGAAGAACGCTTTCTGCCGCAAGCAAACGCCCGCTGCCTGGAGCAAGGGAAGAGCCTGAGAAAGCCATTTTCTATTTGCAGTTCACAGGTGCGATTACATCGCGGGAACTTCCCTTCCGTTTGACATTTGGCGCTTACTCTCACACTGAGGAGAGTGACCGAATAATGAGAGAGAAAGAGCCTACTTTCGGTTTCACCTCACGTAAGCACCAGCCATACGCGAGGTGGGACGAAAGAAGAAAGAACTTTACAATGCGTCCATCAGTTGCAGACACACACGGCCTACTGTAAACAGGGAAGAGAGTAACGACCTCGCGGCACACGTTAGCAGCTTGGGCGCTCTTTGGCCACAAGCTGTACCCCATGTCATTGCCTGCACTGGCGCAGGTTGGTAGTTTCAAATCCGCAGACGGGAAGAAAAAAGTAAAAATTTTTAACCCTCGATTCTCACGAGAAGTCATTTTCACTCCCCCGTAATTCAAATGTTCGTTTCTCATTGTTGCGCAATAGCCAAGGGGTGACGAACCAAATGTGCTTCCATTGGTTGTCCATGCGTCTTTGTCAAGAACAGTTGTGATTTTCTATGCGCCCATTCTTTTTATAACGTTGGTATGCTGCACCATGGGAGTCATTTTAACTCCGTGCTGGTTAAATTGTAATATTTTTTAATGCAGTACAAAATTATCTAGATACTTAGATGAAGACGATGTTTCCAAATCGTTGGAAGAAGATGCCTTTTTTTCTGGAGATGATGTTGTGGGGGAAGTAATTTTGCCAGACTCAAGAGATGGCGGTTTAGATTCAGATTACGCGAGAGGAGATGAACTCGTTTTTCAATGTAAGCTATCGAACGTGTGTAATCAAATTTAGTATAGTTGATCTATTACTCTGGCATTTTGTAAGTTTTGATATTGTTAAATACATTTATATAAATAAGAGATTCATTTAATATTTTCTATTTTGTTTTATTTTTATAAAATTCGTATTTGTAGTCAAGTTTGATGTGGGAGTTAAAATGACTCTGCGTTGTAAATAGGCGCATACAATTATAGGTTGTGTATCTAAGTTTTAAAAAAGAGTACATCACCAACAGGCCACCTTCATGGCTACGTCAAAAATATAAAAACTAGTAGGACGCGAGCGAACAGTTCGGACTCCCAAAATCATTGTTTTTAAAGTTACAGCTGCATTTTAGAACTCAACTTGGAACGTTCCTAACAACTCGTGCTTCAGAATGGAGGTGCCGTCCAAAATGTAATAGAACGCATAAAAATGTCTTGTTTGTAGATATAAGAAACGTAATTCATGTCATCAGGGCTTTGATGCCCTATGACACAACGTCTCCGAGTAATGCACTACGGTAAGATGTCGCTTTCCTAAATAGTTGTAACAAAAAACCGTGTTTTTGTACACGAGAGCGCGATTTAATTTCAACGTTATTTGCTCCCCATTGATCGATACGTAATAACTTTGCAAGTTTTATCAAACAATTGTTTGTTTTTTGAATTTGTACTTTATGAAAAAGGATTTTATAAAACACTTGATTTGTTTGCAACATTGTTCCACAAAAATAAATTATTCCCGTCCATGAAATAGCAATGCATTTGCTACCTAGCGGCATAATGCCACAGAGAAGATTTTATTCACAAAAAATTGTACTAATTTACTTTAAAATATCAATATTCACTTTTTTAGTTCCAAGACTACATGGAAAAACAACCACGTGTTGCAGTGTCACTTGTGTTGCGCGTTGCAAGAGCACCAGCCTTCTCTCTCTTCACCTGCATCAAATCCAACGAACTTCAAATTGGTTCTTCTTCAGTATGATTGATTGATTTTTTCGTGTTTCCGGGCGCGTCAACGGCTTCGGTCATTAGTCCCGTTAGTGTAGTGCATGTTTTTTTCTCGGGAGATGGCGGTGATCTTTCCCCCCTGGAAGGCGAGATCCGGCGCCGACCTACCGGCGGCTAGTGGGGTTTCCCCCTAACCAGGACTCTCCCACCAGCGGAGCACCGCCCCAGCCGGGACAAGCTCTAAGCTCCCGACCAGTCTCCCGGAATATGTGGTAGTGTAGTGCATGTTAGTGCAAATCTATGTGTAAGTGGAGAGGATAGGACAAGGAAGGGGAAGGACAGATCGCGCGCGTCCGTAGCCCGTTTGGTAGGGTACTGCTCCGGCATTCACCTGGTGCTGATCGGGTAAACACTAAAATCTACCGATCTGAGCAGCCGCAGTAGAATTCTCCTCCAGACAGCGACTGAATTCGACCAGCTGAAAAATTAGTGTCGAAAATCCTGCCGTCGTCAGGTCTCGAACCTAGGACCGCCCGGCCAGAGGCGTTGCAGTGACATCAGTTGATGCACTGAGCTACCGCTGCAACTCAGTAGTAAGCTGTGCAGAAGACGAAGAGGAAGGAGAAGAAAAAGTCAGGCGTGCAGCGTCGATAGATCTTCCCGTTTCACCACGCCATCACCGTCCGCCGACCGCACAGCGAAAAGAGTCATAAAACCCGGTACTTGTGCTTTTACGGGACGCCCTGCGATACGAAAATTGTAACTTCTTTTTACTCCAAGCAAAATAACCTTCCGAGCAGACATACTTTTCATGCGTTTCTCAATTTACGAGGAATATTGCTCACCCGCAGGAGTAAGATGGCAGGTAGAATTTAAAGCGTGCTGAGCGGACGAGCTAGACTCTTGCTAGATAGACGTTTTAAGACGCAAAAGGTCTTTCCTGAAAATACTTTTAAGTTGTAAACCAAGGGGATCCGAAGTAGAGAGTTAGTCAAAGATCAAGCAAATCGCCGAGACAATTGCCCATTTAACTGAATATTTCTTAGAAGAAAATTTGCTTACCAATGACCCTTGTTTATTGATACGCCTGATGAATGAATAAACTTACAATATTTTGCAGTTACGGGTATCTTAAATGACCTTCGTTAATTCAGATAGAATGCATTAATTAGTGAATGTACGATCGTTTTAGGTAGTCCAAGAATTAGGAATCTGAAAGAAAAGAAATTTTGGCACAAACAAATAATCAACTTGTTTGTAACTTCGCTGGCATAATTGGCCGATTAACACGAAAAATATCACAAACTGAGAACTGTACATTTCTTAAGAAAGTTTTAAATGAACTCATGCATATTGAAATAACTGCCGAAAAGATTTTTTAAATATTTAAAATATAAAACTCGTAAGATATACATTGCAAGTCTTCAAATCCATTCCATTAAGATGAAATTCTGTTTCCTAGTCACATTTCTCAACTCTGACGGAAAATAGAACAAAACAATTCGGAAAAATTCGCAAATGATATTTTATGATGTACCGCATTTCACATTTATCTCAGTTTATACAGGTCACGTTCACTGGGACAGCGATTATGAAGAGTGTGCCTTCAGAAAAAGATAGAGATAAGCGCAATATAAAAACAGAAGCACAGTTGTTTCTCTCTCATATGACATTCAAACTAACGCACGTCACTTTCACCTGTATAAATACATAAGACTACGAGACATTTACATTCACCTGTGCTAATAATGTTATGCCACAATGTTTACATCATTCTAATATATACTGTTAAATATGATATAATTTGTATTAGTTAAAACAATTTGTTATTTAATAAATAAATATTATTTTTGGCTATGGAATTATTAACTCAATTTAGAAGAACTGCTAGATGAAATGTCTCAGCACTACACCTTTAATGTAGCGCTTTCTCCAGAAACACATTTGTAAGACGAGCACTGGAAACTTATTTGCATTACCAAATTGCCGATTTTGTAAAAAACGGTTCCAAAATATCACTTATTAAAAGCGTTGAATCTACGAAAAGCAGAGTTCATTCATGTTTCATTCTCTTTCGTACACAAAAAGCACTTGTTTTATTCATATCCATTTTCAATATTGAGTTTCGAGAAAAGTGCCGAAACGAAATTTCAACAATATCCTTAACTTCTTTAAAATCTTAAAAAAACTACACATTTTATTAAAGATTCATTCAAATAACGAGAGGCGAAATCATTCCGACAAACTGTTATGCAGAGTTATACAATGAGTAAGGTGCAAACTTCAGAGGCGCAAGAGGACTACGTACCTAGCACACAGAAGGCAGTCACACGTAACAGTTAAAACAAGCAGCCGCTGATTGATTTTTTTCGGGTTTCCGGGCGCGTGAACTGCTTTGGTCATTAGTCGTGTTAAGTGTAGTGCATGTTTTTTTCTCGGGAGATGGCGGTGCTCTTCCCTCACTGGATGGTGAGATCCGGCGCCGACCCACCGTCGGCTAGTAGGGTTTCCCCCTAACCACGACTCTCCCACCAGCGGGGCACCACCCCAGCTGGGTCTAACTCTAAGCCCAGCACACCAAACTCAGATTTTCATTGTTTTTTGACGTAAAATAAATAAATAAAAAAAACTCACGTCTGTTTGAATACGGACGTTGCAACGTCCGTTACGCGTCGCTCTGAGCCCGCAGCCCAGAGGCGAGTCACAGTGGCACGTCGTCATCGGAGATGGCCGCGCGCACAATCAGCGTGCGACCGAGGCGCAACCCCATAAAAGCGCGCGGGGGCGGGGCGGGGCGGGGCGCGGAGCGTGGCGTGGGGCGGGGCGGGGCGTGGTTCCGGGAGGCGAAAAGAGCTCCTCAAACGCCCGAACCGGCGCGCGCCGACCAGAGACGCTCCTTTGATGATTAATGGAGGGCTCGCGCGAAGGCCCCCCCCCGCCCCCCCGCCCCCGACGCCGCCCGCGGTCGATGCATCGGCCCCCCACCCCCCCGCCCCGCGCGAGTCCCGATTAATGCGACGCCACGAAGCCCTTCAGGCGACGCGCACTGGCTACTTTGCACCGCGAGCGCCATCTGCTTCCATCGGGGGAGTTTCCTCTATACCTTAATAGCAGGGCTCGGATTGTATGACCTAAAAATTCTTTGAGAATGACCTACAAAATGACTGAAAAATGACAGGAAAATGACTTAAAAATACCATGAAAACGACCTAATGTATTAAAAAGTATTCAAAAATGTGTATGAATATGTTTATTAATCCAACGAATTTTACGATTTTAAACAAAATTGATGTATATAATATGAGAATGAATACAAACTCTCTATTTTAGGAGGAAATGTAATCCTTAGCTCTGATCTTCCAACTATCAGTTTTGTAAGGTCGAGGAAGTTACTGAAGATCCTGTAATTTGGAAAATTCTAAAAACAGAGTTCACTACAGTAGTCAAGAACTGATGACACAATAAAAACTTTGTTTTATGGTGTCATTTCAAATCCATGAAACATTCACCAACGAAAAAATCACGAAAACGAAACAAAATGGTAAAAAGACATAAATGAGAAATGTCCCAAAACGACCTACAATCGAAAATGGCAAGAAGTGACAAAAATGACCAATAACTATACATTTCTATTATCTATATGTCGTGATAAACTTGATACTTGACTTGATTACTAATAATGATTCTTTTTTAAGTTAGCTCCGTCTAGAATGCACCAATGAAAAGATGGCATTCCATAAGAATCCGATCCCTGCGTAATAGGTGGTCAACTTTACGTGGTATCGATGTTGTAGAAACATTTTTACTTTTTCGCCCTTATCGTAAGAAAAAGTTTTGTAATCGTGCGACAGAACGGCGAATTTTTATTCAAAAACGTTTATTGCCGGGTCCTAATAATGAAAGTGGATAAAAATTATTGTGATACAGTACAGGCACAAGTATTTAACGCAACCGAAGGAACGAATATTCGCTCTTAACATTTAGCGCTTAAGAATTTAACAGTCCGTCTATATTTTTGTTATAACATTGTATTACGAAAAATATTGAACGACACACTGTCGATGAAACAAATAACAAACTCGATTTGTTATGAACCCGGCTATTGCCTTGTTTCACTAACTTCGACAGCGTTTGCTATTTGCTGTATACCGGCTTAATGATGTTAACAACCATTATACATGAAAAGTAAATATTAACTTTAACAAAATACATTTATTTTATCACATTATACATTTTTATACCGTATGGAATTTCCTTATTAAAGTTTCAGTCGAGGCTTTGTGGGATGCGTTCATATTAAAGATACACAAGTCAAGATGTAACTTTTGTACTACTGTAAATTATATTTGTGGACATCTTTTTGGTGTCACGAAGCTTTATCCAAAAATAGAATTAGAATGAAACAGAATGTCTTCCAAAATATTCGGAGAAGGAAACTAAACCCCTAAGCTTTGGCCTGCGTCATCCGGGCCAATCACAATCACATTTTCTGACACAATTTTCATTCACCTTAATCATTTGAATTGTTTTGCTCTAAGCACTGAATTTCGACGTACGCTTTCACGTAGGAAAATCATCAATTCGATCGTGGCTTTTATATTATACACTGCCAGATAGGCAACATTTACCTACCATTCCATGTTTTGTCTTAAACATTTACTTTCAACATTCAACCTAGATTTAAAGAAACTTATTTTCAACATTAACTTTTCTTAATGGCATTATTATACAACTAAATGTCGTAGTTTGATAAGGATGTCCAAGAGTAAATAACTACATAATTGCTATTTGGGTTGGATTTAGAAATTCTCGTTTTTTTCTGTACGTTTCTCAATCTCTTTTTACAATATAATTACTACGTCGTATTTTCAGTTTTCGTATACATCACAATCATTATCATTTTCATTGTATCTCTAATTTTGCAAAGTGTATGTATTCATGTTCCGTCTGAAACGTTGGTCGTGAATGATTGAAAATGTAACTTAAATTTCGAGCAAACACTACATTTATCTTATCAAGAAAGAACAATTTTATATCTTTCACATGTAGGACATGACTTCAAAAAAATATTCCTATATTTAATCGGTCGACATTTTATCACACTTTACAAATCTAAATTCTCGATTTCGTCCGCATAGTCACCACGCTTTGTGTGATTCAATCCTGCCACTGGGTCTCGAAATATCACGTGATTTCACCCACACGCACAAAAAATATAAGTGTGAAAGGAAATAATAAAAATCACAAAAGAAGAAAAAAATAATGCAAATACAGAAGAATGTGTGCATTTCGCATCCGAAAATAGGGAATGAACATTAACATAAGAGATATCGCAGTGACGTACAGTACTGATGAAACTTTAATTTCATTATATTTTATCAGAATACCGATCTATTTTCTAACTGTTTTATGTTTGTTTATGTTTCAATTGTTTTATACTTTATGCATTTTCTCCCATCTTTACAATGCAAATCGTCTAATTTTAGAATAAATTGCCAATATTTCAATAAATATTAATGCACAACAAAGGATATACTAAATATTAATGCACAGAAAACTTTTGCTTAGTGTTAAATGTGCTCAATGGTTTTTGTACATGATAATACAAGAAAATGATGAGTAATACGAAGAATATGAATTCCATCCTCATTTCAAATGAATAGATAAAGTGCTACATTGAAACATTTCAGAATATTCACCTGACGTTTCAGCAAATGCATTTCTAAACCGATTTATTTCGTTGATAAAACATCGAATGCGAGTTGTCTTTGACGCGAGGTATAGAGCGAGATAAGATATCGTTGGAAAGAACACTTGTCACAATCTGATACCACAAATTAATGAGATATTTCCTAGTGGCGTTTCTCTGTTACACACAAACCGCCTCATCTAAGGAAGACTTTTTCAGATGAAACAAAAAAATTCTTAATTTAGTGCAAATATGTTATGTGTTACTGTTTTACATCTTTAGCGTAATACTGAAACAGCTAGAAGTGATTTTTCAAAAGTCCCCACTCGATATAAATACGAGTCATCTTTCAAGAAAAAGTAATTTTCTTAAAAACATGTTTTATCTACCGTATTAATCATTAATTTTTTCTACCAACTTTTAGGAAATAATGAGATCACTTGCAGTCGCAAATTTTCGAAAGTAGAACAAAGGGATGATTGTTCACATTAAAGCATAATACACGCAATCATTACGAAACGATCAAACTATTTTGTGCGAAAGAACCCAATTTCATTCAATAATAAAAACATATGCAATGCACCGTTGAATGCACAAAATGGCAAATGGTATTTCCCCTGATTTTTCATTCCAGAGATATTCAAAATATCAGTGCTCGATAACCACACATGAGCAAAAATAGTCACCCGGGAAGTGAAATAACGAGTTACATCCAGTGATACGATTTTCTTCCGGAAGTTAAGAACATTTCTCGAGTGAAAAAGCAGCACGAACTGTAAAACATCGAATTTATTATCATTATTACTGTCTTATCCACGATACGTTGTATCTGTTGAATAGTTAAAAATGTTGAATATGGTCACAAGAGAATCATAACTCTCGGCTAAACAAATGCCATAAAAGCTCAACACAATAAAAAATATATACTTCATTATTCATTTTAATCTGCTATTCAAACAATATTACGAGCGGATAATTCCGACACTAGTTGAAAAACACTACTTTCCCAATAAAATATTATTTAAAACCATTTTTTCGCACGAATTCTAAAACCAAAACGCATTTATTATCGTGACGATACCAAAACAAGAAGGAACATTTTCTTCAACTCTCTCAGAAACAAAGAATAAAAAGAAACCAGACGAAAAATTGGACAAAAAAAAACTCATACAGAATTTCAATTATTCCAACAAATTACAAAAGAACTTTCCATTTAAGGAATGCCATAAGACGCGGAGGGCTGATTCTCCCGCGCGGGAAATGGAAATTTTTTTCCTCTCCACGGTTCTTCCCGCAGAGGCTCACAAAGGCCAGTGTTCCCGGCCCGAGTCCTGCTGCCCTCCGACGAATACCTGCGCGGAGTCGGCGTAGGTGGAGGGCGGCCACTCCGCATAACCGGTTCGGCCCGCCCGCCCGCCGCGGCCCAAGATTCGGCTGGCTGGTGGACGGGACGCGCCTGGAGACTCACCCACAAGCAGGCATGGAACGGCCCGAAATTCGACCGGACGATTCAATCGTTCCAAATGTTGTGGAGTTTCAGGCCGACGATTCGATCGTACGAAATATTGTGGTAGTAACGATTCGGTCATTCAAAATATTCTTATGGAGTTTCGAGCTACCGATTCGATCATTCGAAATATTCTTATGGAGTTTCGAGCTACCGATTCGATCATTCGAAATATTCTTATGGAGTTTCCAGCTACCGATTCGATCATTCGAAATACTGTGATGGAATTTACGCTCAAAATTTTATGTACATGTGTAACTTAACATTTTCAAAAATGTTCAAATAAGTAATTATCGCTGATAAGTATTCGATAATTACGATTATGTATCTTAAGATTCGGGTGACTCGTTGCCCCTATCCTGGCCCGGCGACTGCTCGATACTTCGAAACATTCGCCTTTTCATTCGATCCTTCGATTTTTGTGTCGCAAATTCATCAATGTAAAAAAATAAAGGACAGACGTTAAAAAATAGTACGTATCTACACTATTTTATAATAGTTGAAAAACCAAAATTATAATTTTTTTAGATAATTTTGTGAACGGTAATTTGTACTTTTTTTATATACATATAACATCAAACAAAATTTAAATTATTTGTTTCTATTATTAAATATTTATTCCTTATTTACTCTTCGTACTTCGAATTCAAGAATGCACAAGCTTCAAGCACGGATTCCTTTAATGCTCTGAGAAACGGATCACGAGGGAACTCATGAGCCTGGGGATTCCTTAATATTTCAACATATCATTAAAAGAAATATTTTTATTAAAAACAAATATTTATTCCTATATTTTGTCGAATCGATTTTGTAAATCGAGAATCACTTTTCTTCTCATACACTTCGTAGAAAACTTTACAAGATTCACTAAATATTATTTTTAAAATATACGTCGTTTACATTTATTTTTTTAACTCTTTAGAAAGGCCTGTATACATACAAAAAATGTATATTAATTGTTTCATTTTCAATTATATCTATTGGAACCAAAGAAACATTATTTTTTTTACTAATTAGAATCGATTTATTAGGAACCGATTCAATTCAATCCATCCATACGCCCCACATCGCTTGGCTTTGCAATGGATTCAGCTGTCGGGCTCCGAGTTTGAGACCCAACTTTTAATTCGAACAAAAACGTCTCGAAAACTTCTAGACATCGATAAAGTGCGCCGTGATTGTTCCCTTAATTCTTCAATTGGGCGCAGCTTTCGTAAGGAAATATCGGCTGATGAGCTATCCGTCTGAGGGTATGTGCCTTTCCAACTTGGAGAGGAGTTTCAGGAGTTAAAAAAAAACGATTTCCAGTAAAAGCCGAGAAAGTCATCTAGTACTTCCTTCGCTTCTTTCTTTCTCTATCGTTCTTTTGTGATCGGCAAACGTATAAATAGGAAAAGTAGAACTGAAGCGAAATACCTCCGGAGTTTTCATTTAAGAGAAAGAGAAAAAACAAACAACTTTCTTTTGAAATTTACAATATCGATAAGTGTTCATTATTATTCTCTTTTAACTTCGTCAAACTTAATTCATCAATAAATCGAAGAGCAAACTTTTATTTTCAACATTTTATTCACGTTTGCACTTTCGTAAAAACGCACATTATTTTCTTAATAAAATTATTACTCATAAAAACGTCAATACATAAAATTACATCATCTCGCTCAGTAAGAAAAAGAGGAAGAAAAAACTTCAGAGGGAGACATCCAACGAAAGCAACTGGCAGCTCTTTATCAACGTCAAACTCGGAAGAAAAATTTTTCCCTGCTTTAAGAAGTTACGAGAACTCCCACGAACGAGCAGGTAGCCGATAAGCATTCGTTAGGATACTTTCCACATTTGTTTCTGAAGGAACGCAGCGGTTTTCGCTGAGAAAGGACGGGACGGGGATCTGCGTCTCAAACAGGTGTGCGTCTCCCGAGCGCGTCTTCGTTAACCTGAGCCAATCACCGCCTTCCGTCGCATTCCAGGCGCGTAACACGTCAGCAGAATGGAGCGGTCGGCGTCTTCATTACCCGGGAATCCGACGCAGGCGACCGCGCGGAGGGAAAAGAAAAAGTTGGCCCACCTTTTAGGAGAGCGGCGAGCAGCAAAATCGGCGCCAACACGTCCACCAGCTTCGTCTTCATATCGGCGTCAAGCAGATCTCCCGCCGCACTTTTCTCCCAGTCTCACCCACCAACCAAACCACTCGCGATCCAACCACCAGAAACCACCCGTCACGAAGCACTTACGGCCCGGGGCCACGCACACACAAACTCACACACGCCGGGGGAGGATTCGCCTGGGTCCACTGTTTGTGTGGCTGTGTGTGTGTAGTGGTAGTAGTAGGAGGAGGTCGAGGGAGCCGCACTGAGTCGAAAGACAGAAGAGCACTGACTGCCGCACCGCGTCGCTGTCGTCGCCGTCGTCGTGGGGCCCGCCTGCGCCGCTACCGCCGTCCGTCCCGCCCGGCGTCCGCTGCTACTCTGGCGCGCGCGCCGCCGCGGCGCGGCGCCGCCCGCCCGCGCCGACCCCAGCGCCCCCGCGGCGGGCGCGCGAAGCGGCGCGCGGCCGAGACAGCGACGCCTCGCCGACGCGGACGAGCCGCTTTTCGTGGGCGGCGGCGCCGCGGCGCAGAGCAAGGTCAGGACGCTGCCTCCGCCCCGGCAACTGGCATTGTTGCGGATGGGACAGTCCAATCCTAATGAACCCTTCTCAATAGGGAGCCGATTTCCATGATTTTCCATTTTTTTATCCGTTGCTTCATGAGGCGAAATGAAATTTCTTTACATTGGGTTAGAATTGGCTGCTATGAAGATTATGTTAGTGCATATTTGTGCATATTTTGCCGATTCTCCTGTCGGTGCATATTCTTGTAAATATAGAAGCATATTTTGTATATATCTTTAAAATAGAGACTTTTCCCTAAAATGTTTAATATGCTCGTCGAATCTCTTTATTTGTGAGCGTTCATTGTTTAGAAAGAGCTTTTCACAGCGTTTTTTTTTCTTTTCTATACTCGTGATTCGATATTTCTTGATATCATATTTTTTAAATCACTCAGAAAAAATGAAACAAGACATACAAGACAACATGGATAAGAGCCAAAATTTATTGCTCTTTTGTCCTTGAAAATAGATTTTATTACATGGGAGCTTTTTTTATCGAAATTCAAGTAGTATATGACTTAATGTAGGGATCACAGAATTTTGAAAATGTGCACACAATTCACTTTTCCCCATAGCACGTCATACGCAGTTTTAACTTTTTTTAGGTAAAATAAATAAATAAATACAATGTACTCCACGAGCATATTTACTTCAGTTATTTCTCCCAGAAACTGAGCCAGGTTCTGTTTGCTCAAAAATATATTTTTTCATTCGAAGCATGCTTCTCCTGATATTTTCAAGAAAAGTTATACAGGAAATAAATTTTTTAGTGCATTTTCAGAATTTTTAGTTCATAAATGCGTTTTTTAAAAGCATATTTCAAGATTTTTACGGCATAAAAATCCTCTCCCTATTTTTTATCTTGTCAAATCTAATGAAACTTTCCAATCCTAAAAAATCTTTTGATACTTGGGATCTTAACAATCCTTCGAATTTAAAAATTTATCCTAATAATTCCAATGAATCAAATTATCTTTCGAATTTTATTTTTAACATTTTTTAGCTTTAAATATTTTGCATCCCCCCTTTTTCACACTCCATCACATTACGTTCCGTAATATTCTTTTTTTTGTTGTACATTATAAAGCATAAATAATCGGGAATTTTCTGTGTGCAATGAATTTAATTTTAAGAATATTTATTTTATAACATTGTATCAAATGACTGATATCATGCTAAGAACTGCAATTAAATATGTGCATTTAAAATATTTGTAATTTAAATGAGTTTGTGATGCGAATATTAAGGATGGACACAATACCTATGCGATATCTTATAGTTTTTAATTCATTCTGGCTCCAATGGGATACGAATAAAAAGTTGTAATTCTCGAAAATTCAAATTGAAAGGCATGTATTTTTAAAGGACGTAAATCAGAATTACTAAACAAAAAATACAGAATAAGCAGCAGAACATTTCTTAAAAAGAACTTATTTTATGAATTGTCGTCATCGAAAAATCCTCTTAGTTAATAAATCTGTGAGTACATAAGAAAAAGACGTCAATAAATAAACTTATTTCAGTAGAAAATTTAGCTATAAGGGCGTCAACATCATAGTTGGCTGTTCATTAATGCGGAAGTTCGTGACTTTTATTTCTATACAAAAAAATCTTCATTGTAATTATTGTGTTGAAGCTTCGTTGAATACGCGACTATCATAAACAAAATTAATGATTTCCAATTATTTAATTCGAAGTTTAAAAATTTGAATAAAACAAGAAATTTTTACATTCTTTCGGCCAAGAGGAATAAGGCTGTGTTTCAATTTCCCAAAAATTCAAATCATCCGCGTTCCAATTATAAAGAGTCGGCTGTATCACAAAGCAGACATTTTCAAACTATTTCTTGTTTCGGTGTATTACAACATAATATCAAACAGTTTAAGGCAGACGACACTAATAACCATGTAAATCAATTATTACGAAACCCTAACGACCTGTATTTTTAGGGCTATGATGTCAAGTAAATCAATAGTTCATAATGATGGGTCGCTAAGTAATTAACAGAAATTCAATTTCAAAGTGAAAGCTTTCCCAGTAACTCTAAATACAATTGTCGTTGTTAAGGTAACGTTTTATTTTATGGCAAACATTATTAATGACTTCAATTCAGTATAATCGCTATAACATTAAACTTCTGTTGGAAAGCCATATGTAGATTTTAAAAATTGAATTGAAACTGGCTGCAGTGAAAATTTGAATTATACTTTTTTATGCTCCGTTTCTTGTGCGTCGAACCATCAACTCATTGCATGGACTCCCAGTTTTTCATGCTAATCCTCCATTCGATGCTTTGAAAACGGAATTCACACATCATTATCTTTTCAATGAAACAATGAATGTTCATATCGCAGTATCCTGGATAAGCCAGTAGCCCTTTAACAATTTAAAGTATCCTATGTGATGGAATATTTTCTGTTAACGTTCAAAGCAATTAAAACTGTTAAATTTTGATAGCACAAAGAGAGTAAAGTGGAGAAGAAAGTGTATTCTCTATACGAGCCTTTTTTTAATTTCTCGCACGTAAAACCAAATATTTCAATGTTATTTAAATAAATGTACAATTGTGTGAATCAAGGTCTCTTAATCTCACGTTTTTATTTCAGAACTGCAATAAGAAATAGTAATGTAATATTGACCGTGTTACCTGAAGAATGGAGCAAAAGAAATAATTCGTTAGTACTACATCAAAGTAATCTCCATGCGTTATTTACGAGTTTGAAATTTCTAAACTCGACTTCAAAACGTATTCATGGTTTTTCCTTTGATGAACTACTTGGGCAATGGCTCAGTGCATCAACAGATGTCACTGGAGCACCTCTGACCGGGAGGTCCTAGGTTAGAATCACAACGGCGGGAAGATTTTCGACACTAACCTTTCAGCTAGGTCGAAATCAGTCTGCTGTCTGGAGAAGAATTCTAGCGGCCGGCTGCCCTGATCGGTAGTTTTCCGTGGTTTCTCCGATCAAAACCAGGTGAAAGCCGTTGTAGTGCCCTAACAAACGGGCCACGGACTGCGCGACATTTTCCCTTTCCCTTCCTTATCCTATCCTCACCACCTTACACTAACATGCACTACATTACCACATAAGCCGGGAGGCCGGTCGGAAACTTGTCCCTAACTTGTCCGGGCTGAGGCGGTGCCCCGCTAGATCGACGCCGGATCTGGCCATCCGGTGGGGGAAGATCACCGCCGCCTCTCGTACTACACTTACGGGACTAATGACCATAGTAGTTGACGCGCCCGGAATCACGAACCCAATCAACCACTAGGGAGAGAAAATAATTAATATAAGAATAATTATCTGTCTCTAATATAATTCAGGTACCAAACAATTCAATGACGTCCTGATACCCAAGAATTCAATTTTGCTCAATGTTTAGCCTGGTACTTATAAATGTTTAAAGAACACGAGTAATTGTAGGTGACATAAATTATTTTCACTCGTTTTTTCATGCAAAGCCTAACAGAAGTTCTTAACTTCAATTTAAGCTACTAGAATCATAAAGAGCAAGTTCGAAATGTGACACTGTGGAAAGGTTTTCTTGCATTAAAATTGCCGTAATTATTTCGAATAAAGCGACATTAATATTAAAACTACAAACAGAATCAACAATTACAAACAGGTCTCTTTTGTAGGTGAATGTCTTTGTAAGTATGGAGAGTTATATCTCCAGAGATTTACCTTCTTTATGGACATAAGTATCAATTAGTAGTAAGAAGGAAGTTGAAGAGTTCACGTGATTTCGTATACTTTTCTTCCTTTAAATTAATTCGTTTTTCTTAGACTAATAATAAACATCGCAAGCTGCGATATCCTTCGGACATTTTTGGGTTAAACTTGGAATGAAATCTGAAAATCATTTTGTTAAAATGTTTCTAAGAATGAGCAATTTTGTGTTCATTTACACTTTGTCCCTGTTTTTGAGATTTCTACAAACACCAATAGATATTATTTAAAGCAATTTTTTCGGCATGAAATGCCGCGAAGGATTCAGACTACGTTATGTTTTCGAGAATATAATTTACTTCACATAGGAGCTAAAAGAATATATATTTTACGTTATCCGGACCCGCAAAAACGGTTTTCCTGTCGAAAGTAAAAATGCTTGTTGTGCGGTACTCAAATTAACATTATGTTATAAAAATCTTACCGTAAGTTACTCATTATTGCAATATAATTACTAATTAGCATTACAACCCCAATCCCCTCTTTTCTGGATATGATTCAGGATTGCACGCAAATTCTCTGTAACTCCGGTGACAGAAACCTAATTCCACATACATGTGGGATCACGCCTGGAATTAGTCGAAAACCCTAATGAAAACTGAAATGGGGCAGGGCTAAAACTAGTTGCGCGCACAATGTCGCTAGACACACGCTTCGCTGAGCAAATGAAACCACAGAAATGCGAAACCACAGCTGCAGCCCAGGAAACATTGGCGGGTTAATTTACCGCCAGAAACGCTCTTGAGCTTGGCCGATATGCGGGAATGCACAAAAATTTACCCTTTAGGGAAGATGCACTAAGGAAGGTTCACACGTGGGAATGCTTAGTACTTAATTTAGTTCAGTTTTTTGGTGTTTATACGCAAAAGTAAAAATAAATAATGATAGTGTCGAAACAGAGAATCAAATTTATTACTTTAATAAATAGCTAAAGATTAATATTTAAATAAATTTCCATAATAATTAACGTACTGATTTTAAATTCTTACATTTGGTTAACAATTTTTTAATTTAACCTATAGTGTAAACTCAATATTTACATAATGTTATGGCTAAGCGTAGGTACTTTCTAATATAATAAAATTATTGTCACAGGCAAATAGCTGTCTTAGAGTAATTATTCCTTTTTTTAAAATTTATTTTCTTCCTGTTCGGCAGTTTTGCCTTTCAGGGGTTTGTACATTTTTATTGTAATACATAACGTTTGGGCATTCACGTTTGAGCATACAACCTCTCACTCTTGTATTTACTACTAGCTAATTTCAGGATTTAATACTTATGTTTCTAATACTTACAACTAAACAATTTGACATACAAGACACAAATTTTACATACATTTACATTCTTAAAACTAGATACACTCTATACATACATTGGGATGAAGATTTACATATTTAATACTTATTAATATACTGTTTTTTATGGGGGTTTAAACATGTCTTTGGAATATCGAGAGCGAATTCTTTTGGATTGTTTAAAGTTTTTCCCATTGTGAATTTTGTACTGCAAGGATAAGATGAAAGAAGAGTAAAAAATTTGATACTGTTTTTTCTTATATGTTCAATTAGGGGTTCTATTTGAAGTTCCCTTTGAATATGTGTATTTGATATGAACCAAGGGGCCTTTGCACATTTTCGTAAAAATTTGTTCTGTACTATTTGGAGTTTTTCAATGTTGGTTTTAGTAGTGTTATTCCAGACCGGACAGACATATGTGAGTGATGGTCAAATAATAGATTTAAATATTAAGATAGCACATTTCAAATTTAAGGCTGAGCGGAAGTTTATTAATGGGTATAATTTTGATATTTTGGCGTATGTTGCATTGGTTATTACTTCAATGTGCTTTTTCCTAGTTAACTTGCTATCAATATAAACCCCAAGGTATTTTACTGGTGTATCGGATGGAAGCCATGAGATTATAGTGTTGTTTAATACTAGTGGGCGAGGTAACTTTGGTTTACAAAGAGTAAAAATTTTGGCCTGAGTTTTAGTTGGGTTTATTTTTATTCTCCACTGTTGAGCCCACTCTAGAAAGCATGAGATATCCGCCTGGATGTTAATGTTATATACCGTGTGGCCCACCTAAGATATTCCCTTCAATTTTCTCCTGAACCGTTGCAGATACTGGAATGCGGTTTTCACTAAAACTACTATATGTAAGGGGCACATATGGTCATCATAATATTATTCTATTGCATTTTTTATTGCAGAGATGTTGACCCAATTTTGATTTTTTAAATGGAACCCTATAGATTTTTTAGCTCATCGTAACAAGCGTGAAGAGACGAGTTCATAAATATGCTTATCGCCATATGTTACATAACAAATATTTCGAGAAATTATGAGTTTTAAAGACGCATGCCGACTGCTAGTTTCCCTACTCTGAACGAGAAATTCCGGGGAAGCCATTCCTTTTCGTTACGTCGAACCTGCAGTAAAGATTTCAGTCTTTCAAAGAGTAAACGTTTTGTTTCTGAAAGCACACGTATTTATTAATTCAGAACATGTTCACTCACCAATCTTACCTTGCTTTCTCTACGGTTAATAATTCAAATATTTTCTCAAATCTTGTAGTATTTCATTAATTAAAAAATAGTACCTTGTGGCGCACAGATTTGCTCAGAACATGGCTATGGGTGAATACTAGAGACGGTCAAACCAGTGTTTATTCTCTCTCGTTTCTCGCACGAGCTGTGAGTCATTCTCGCTGGCAAAAGAGGGGGGAAAGGGCCGTGGAAGGGGAGCCGCCCAGCCAAGGTCGAGAGAGTACACCGTCGATGAAGATTTCTTCTCTTCGGGAGGAACGAGAGCCGCCGATCACGAGATTCTCGCTTCTCGTAGGGACAGAAACTTCTCTTAAGCAGTCCAAGCCAGCCGCGCATCGGAAGAGACTCGTGGACGCTTGGGGAAAATCGCTTAGTGTTAGTGAAAGTTTGGATCTTTTCAAGCATTTTTACTGGAAAAATGTCGATAACAAAGGATATTGTTATTAATAAATTAATGGAAGGAGTATATGTTCTCCGGGAAAGACCAGACCTCAGTCGAGGTAGCAGCAGTTGGGATAATTTCAAGGTAAACATAATAATGTATTACTTTTTGCTTGATAGCACAAATGTTATTAAGGCAATTACTATAGTCCTAAGTTTTAGCATATGGAGTTCAGAAAATTCCAACAAATATCGAGTACTCATCTTCTTACGATAAATAAATTTCATTAACATAATTAAACAATTACACTCCTAACGTAATACTCAAACGTTTCCTGGTATACTCAACATTTACAATATCGCCGATGCACAAGAAAAGTAAAATAAAAACTGCCGAGATGGCTCAGGTAACAATTACTGACACGGCACCATATTTAAAGACCAACATCGATATTTTAGACATTGATTTGTTTAACACATTAATTTGTTTTGTGCTCGATCTTTTGTGTTCGAACGAAGCGAACGATGTTTGTACTTTCTGCTAGCTTATCTCTGCCGGAGTGGTGAACCTGATGCCCTGTTCACTGCCTACGATTTGGCTCTTATCTCGCTCGGGAGAGGTGGCGAACGCATGCCCCAGAGCGTTCTTCTTCCATGACCTTCTGCGGCAAAGTGAGGAAGCTCTGACCCCGTGAGGTGATTCTGAGTGCTCAGGGTTTCGGGATCAGATTTGTTAATTGTTTACATATTACTTGTAACTTTTTTTCAGTTAAATCTTAATTATATTTAATAAACACGGCCTCTGTCACATTAACGTCTCATCCGCGCTTACATTAATGTTAGATGTTAATATACTTTTAAAAACACTTTCATAAACATTCATTTTAAAAACATAATTGTTTTGAGGCTGTTCATTATTCATATCAATGTTTTAGTATAAAACATTGTTGTTTTGTTGTCGATGTCGTATACCTACCCTGCAAGGAAAATTCGATCCTCCAGCAGCCCTGATTGGGTAGTTTTTCGGGTTTTTCTCCAATAACAGGTGAATGCTTGTCCAGAACCTAAATCGGACGGCGAACTTTTCTACATCATCCTTGTCGTCTACCCCATCCTCACACGTATACTTACATGCACTACACAACCACACATGCCTGGAGACCGGTTGGAAGCTTAGTGCTTGCCCCACATGGCACCATCTCTCGAGATATATAGTACACCACACATACGGAACTAATGGCTATAGAAGTTGTCTCTCCCGAAAACAATAATCAATTATATCAAAAGAGTGAAAATCTCATTTTGCAAAATAATAATTTTAATCTGAACGAGTCAGCAACAATCATGAATTTATTTCTATTGCAATGACATTTTCGACTCCTGAAGATATTACTGTAACAATGCTCTCTCTCTCTCTCTCTCTCTCTCTCTCTCTCTCTTCTCTCTCTCTTTTCTCTCTCTCTCTTTTCTCTTTCTCTTTTTTCTCTTTCTCTTTTTCTCTTCTCTTTCTCTCTCTCTCTTTTTCTCTTTCTCTTTTTCTCTCTTTTCTCTCTTTCTCTCTCCTTTCTCTCCCTTTCTCTTCTCTTTCCATCTGCCGTACTAATGCACGAATTCGAAACATAATAAAACAATAAATTCAAATTCAGTTAATTAGATAAAATTAACGTGTGAGTAATTTGCATAACGCAAATAAGTGCAAGTAAATATCTTGAAAGTAAAAGCTATCAATACAGTACACTCACAGAATGTTTATAAATAATATACATGAATGTAATCTTTAATATATTATTTCCAGATTGTAATTGAAAAGGAGACAAATGCCCCTGTTGGCTATGCCCAATGTCAGAGAGAGGGTTGCCAAGCCCTAGTTGTGTACAAGGGTAGCACCACGGGCTTGATAAGACACAAGTGCAGGGAAATTAGACGACCTCATCAGCACGTCAGTTTCAGTGCAGATAAAGCGGCGATTAGAGACAAATGTGTGTTAATGTGTGCACAGATCTCCGCCCTTTAGTATTGTCAGTGGCGAGGGATTCATAAGTTTGTCTCAAGAACTAATTAACACAGGAGCCAAATACGGACAAATCAATGCGGAGAATGTTTTACCTTCGCCAAGAACAGTGTCTCGTCACATCAAAGATATGGCTGAGCAAGTTAGAGGTGAGATTATTCCTAAAGTGAAGGATGCCATAGGTAAGTCGCAATGTGCAATGACGTGCGACCTATGGACTGACAACTATAGAAAACTCATTACCTGACTGTCACGTCCTCTTATGTTGAAGAATGTGAGGATAAATGGGAGATACAGAACAATGTACTCTGACGACGATGTTCCCAGAGGTTACAAAACTGGTGAACACATTCTTAATGAAATTCAGGAACAAATGTCAGAAATTCAAATCACTCCTTCAGAGCTTAAGGAAGTTAAGTTTGTGACTGATCAAGGACCAAATATTAAAAAGCTCTAGAAAACCACAAAGATTTCCATGCGTAATGCACTGTATCAATACAGCATTAAGGCACACACTGAACGAAACATTTCTGAGTGAAGAGGTTCCAAACATATTTTACTCCATTCAGACCGCCGCAAAGTTGTGGATTTATGAAGAGGTCTGGATTAGTCACAAGACTAGAGAAAACACTACTTCCAGACATCGAAACTAGATGGAATAGTTTATAAAATATGCTAGATTCATTCCATTTTCAGAAAGATAGTATAGAGACGATATTGAAGGAAGCAAACAAGCAGGAAAAAATGACATTTTATGACAGTGAAATAATGGAAAATGTGATTATGTTTTGAAAATATTCAAAGAAGCTATGGACGATTTAGAAGGTGAAAAGAGCCAACCCTGCCATTTGTAGTGCCATGGGTCTTCAAACTTTAGATGCGTGCCAAACTGATGATGACAATGTAGTATTGAGGAAGCTGAAGGAAAGGGCAAAGCAGTTTGTAAAAGAAAAAGTTCTGAATGAACTTAGTGATATTCATTATGTGGCCACTTTCCTTCATCCCTCTTTCAAAGAACTCTTAGTTTTGAGCGAGGAAAAAGGAGAAAATCCATGGCACTATTCGTCAGATGCTAAATGCGTCATAATAGAGGAAGCGACAGAAGACCTCTCGCCCTCCCAGCAAAGAGGTTCAGCAATTGGCGTTCACCGCCTCAAAACGCAAGGACGAGCTAGAAAAATATATAAACATGGAGGGTCCACCAGACTGTAACAACCTCCTGACTTGGTGGAAGGCAAATGCAGGCGCTTTTCCTAAACTCACCAAAGTAGGAAAAGAAATATTTTGCGTTCCAGCAAGCAGTGCAGCTAGCGAGAGAAATTTCAGCATGGCAGGTTTAATAGTTACAGAGAAACGAAACCGCATTGATCCTGATAGGGTGAATGATATCTGGTCATTCACAAGCAAGCACTAAACAAAAACTTCAGTTATCTAAAAACAATTTTACATTTTTCTATCTTGTGATATTTGTTTTAAAACTTTTTATTTATTTAATGTATTTTTAAATTAATAGTTGTCAATTTTGAGAAAAATGTAGTAAAGAAAATAAAATGTGAATTAATTAATTATGTTTTAATAATCAATTCTGAAGTAAACATTACACTTTGATTCCTCCATAAGAATATCCGATAAGTATATTTATTAGTGTTCTATTTTAATTTTGATACAATTTGAGTTATCAAAAGAGGCAATGTTTTGTTGAGTTAACAATACGAATGACAAAATACTAAAGCAATTATGCAATATTCCAGTAAAATGCTTTATGCGAGCTGAAATTGCAAAATTATTTTCATTTCGCTTTATCACATAACATTTTCTAATTAATATTAAAACGGAGCGAGCTTATAAAATTTCTTAAATATTTTACATATTGCCATAAACTCTGGTAAAGTTCAGAGCGCCCTGAAATGCTTGCTTCTAAAATGTTAAAGAAACAAATCATATCGTCTTTTAATTGTCTCTGAAAGACAATGAATGTCTAAAGAAATAAATAAATTATGACATCAGCGTGGGTCACACTTGATAATAACTGTGTTTTTATTTACATTTTATGAGTAAATCCTGTTATGAATTCTAATGTGGTTTGTCGATATTCAACTGGCAAAATGTATAGTATAATTTATAAAAGAAAGAAATGTTTAAATAATAAAAATAGCGAACGTTAGCGATTTGGCATAATTTAAGCAATAAGATTTCACGTTTGATAAATAACAAACCATGGCAGGCAGTATACTTTGGAAGACTCTTTGTCGTTTCCTTATCACCAGGGAACGGATTTCTATGTAAATACATATATTCTAAGTAAGCTCCTATCGATACTAATCGTCCCTGGCTGAGGGTCAGAATGTTCCGGGAGGTGAAGGGGGTTAGGAGGCGACGAATGAACTATTGGATTTGTTTGACAAATGACCTTGAGACTTCGACGGTCTGTGGGAAACGCACCTCGTGTCAGTATCCACACTACCCTTCTCCTTCCTCTGAGGCTGCCAGCTGAAAATCGCATGACGTCACAGAGTTGATATCAGTTTAACTTCGTATACAGCTCCTCATTGTCAAGTACAATCAGTCAGAATACTGTGTTGGTCCAGTTCTAGTAATCTCTCTTTAACCAAGTGTGAAATGTCAAAAGTAGACAATCAGCCAGTGTGAAAATAGAAGTTACATTTCAGAATTTAAAGATGAAGGTTTATCAACTAACAATAAAATATTATTTTACCATAGTTATTTTTTATCATATTAAGTCCATATTTAACTCCATATTTTGATAAAAATAACTGCATTATATATTTACATATTTCATTTATTTTTAGTCCGTATAAATCCGTTCCCTGCTTATCATTATTAGTAAGGGCAACATCTGTTCAGAGAAATTGATGAGTCTGCAACGCTGTATCGCATGTCACCAACCTTCGCGCCTGGCGAGACCTTGAGCGACCTCGTGTCGACGTCTGCGAAGACCGTTGGGACGCCCCTCCGTCTGCCAGCCTGGGCTACGAGATTCTCGAGTCATCTCGCTCTCGAGAATGCCTTCTCGGTGAACGGGATTCTCGTTGGCCCCATTCTCGTTCAGCCTTTCTCGCTTACGAGAACGAGAGAGAATATGCGGCAAATGACCGCCTTTAGTGAATACATTGTCTCCAGGACTGAGAGGGTGTAGTCTTAAAGAGCAAATCGCGGGATTTTCGTGAGCTCCTTTGAACATTGCATCACTACATTTACCGCAGGGTCGACGCAACGGAAGGGAATGGCCTCACTGCATATCACCCGGAATTTCTCGTTCAGATTACGGAAACCAGCAGTCGGCGTGCGTCTTTAAAACTCTTAATTTCTCAAAAATTTTGTTATGTAACATATGGCGATATGCATATTTATGAACTCGTCTCTTCACGCTTGTTATGATGAGCTAAAAAATCTATAGGGTTCCATTTAAAAAATCGAAGTTGGTCAATATCTCTGCAATAAAAAATGCAATAGAATAATATTATGCATGACCATATGTGCCCCTTGCATATAGTAGTTTTAGTAAAAACACGCATCCCAGTATCTGCAACGGTTCAGGAGAAAATTGAAGGGAACATCTTAGGTGGGCCACACGGTATATCATCAGACCAATCGAAGGTGCAATGATTCAGGAGATACATATTACTCTTGTCCCTATTTCAATTCTTTTAAACTAAAAACAAAAGCTAGTTGACATTAAAATATTATTTTAATTTAAAAAAATAAAAAAATAGATATTACAAGACGTTTCTTTCGGATGAGCCCTCTGTGTCCATCTGTTCGTACGTGGGTTTGCGCATTCCCACGAACAATAATTTTCCTCATTTCGCTATAGGCAATTAAATTATTCTATTTATTGTGATTATTTCAAGATTATTAAAAATATTAGCTGATCCCGGGTTTACGGTGCATCTTAGCCTAGGCTTCGTCGATTGCTGTGCCTTGATGTGATCCGATTCTCTTCCACTTGGTTCATAGAAATGTTATCGTTCGCCACAAAGGAATCATTTATTTTATTTTGTGAAATATTTTAAAAGAAATTCTCTTTGTAGTGACCGTTCCGTTTAAAATAAATTCTCTTATTTAAAATAAATTTATTCGCATATATGTGGAAAACATAAAGAACACATACTCTCCAAAACATTTTTAAAGACTATTCGCATAAAATGCGTTGGTAATTACGCGTTGGACAGACTCAAGGATGTTTTATGTTATCGCGAGGGCCGAAGGCCCTAGCCTCGTCCTTAACTTGGACACGCGTAGCGAAGCGTCACAATTCTGCACGCGTGAACAAAACGGATCACAAACTGAATTTCTACCGAAAGAAATTTTCTAAAACAAGTGTTTAAACATTCTGTGTATGAATCATTAACTATTGTTCATGTCACAAGGATCAGAAGTGAACGATACATACAGTAGTATTAAAAAGGCCGTGACAGCGAAGGCCGAGGTGCACCGTAGACTCGGGATCAACCAAAATATTATATTAGCTAATAGACAATCTAAAGAGTCATGTACATCTTCTTCTGAGTGATAATGAATAAAGCTTTTCACAATTGATTACATATATGCTTATATGCTCCCAAAATAATTCCTTGGCGCCTAATCTCAAATAGAGACATTTATAACATATCTTTGGTACAAATTAACAGCAAAAGGAGTACATCTCAAATGTCCCGTCTTCGAGATAAGTCGATTCTGGTTCGAGTGAACTCGGATACAGTGAACCCACGGATATAGTGAACTAAAGTTACTGACTCCGTGTCATTTTCATTACAAATAAGCAAATGAGAAAATTCGTTATAGTGGGCATGAACCTCGGCTATAGAGAACGTAGGAAATACAACTTCCTTGAAATTAATTCCTTCGTGGAAAAGAATATGTCGCCTCAGTGCTACAAATACCACCACTTAGCAGATTAAAAAAAAATATCGTTGGCCAAAGGTCATAATCGAAGAAGTTTCTCTTTAGTTGAAGGTAACGGACCCTAAATATGACCTTCCTGATGACCTGACAATGATACCTGACTCAGTTTCACTGAGAAAACAAATCCCGAGTCCTGCGTGGACTACAATTGCCGGTGGTGACGCGCGATTGCTTGCTTCAGTTTCAAGCGTGATGTTACTTGGTATTCCGCCGGACAAAGAGCGTTGTTATACGTAGGCGACTGGATTGATTGATTGATTTTTTCGTGTTTCCGGGCGCGTCAAATGCTTTGGTCATTAGTCTTGTGAGTGTTGTGCATTTTTTTCTCGGGAGATGGTGTTGATCTTTCCCCGCTGGATGGTGAGATCCGGCGCCGACCTACCGTCGACTGGTGGGGTTTCCCCCTAACCAGGACTCTCCCACCAGCGGGGCACCGCCACAGCCGGGACAAGCTCTAAGCCCCCGACTGATCTCCCGGAATATGTGGTATTGTAGTGGATGTTATTGTAAGTCTGTATGTGTAAGGAGAGGATAGAACAAGGAAGAGGAAGGACAGATCGCGCGCGGTCGTGGCCCGTTTGCTAGGGTACTGCTCCGGCATTCGCCGGGTGTTGATCGGAGAAACCACGGAAAACTACCGATCAGAGCAGCCGGCCGCTAGAATTCCCCAAAAATTCGACCTAGCTGAAGAGCTAGTGTCGAAAATCCTGCCGCCGTGGGGAGTGGGACCTAGGACCTCCCGGTCAGAGGCGCGCAGTGACATCAGTGATCACTGAGCTACCGCTACCGGTAGGCGCTGGAAATACGGGACTGCCACGCCTGACATATCCACCGTGCCGCGCGGAAAAGCGATCAGGTTCATTAGCCGCTTGCACCATCCCGCTACCGGAAGCATCTCCCATGTTATGAGACGAGTAAAAGGGCCTTCAGAGAGCGGAATGGTGTTCGAACAGTGCAAAAGGAATTGCAAGGAGAGCACGAACTCTGTAGAAGGTTCTTGAGAAACTACTCATTGAAAAAATGAACGAAACAAACAATCTAAAATAATTATTTTTAAAGGACAAATAATTATACTGAAATTTTCAGTTCATGCTGTTAATGTATTTTACTGTGTTTCTATATTAATAAAATCAATCGTTTTGAAAAAAAACTGTTTAATTGTGACATCCTTGGATATAGAGAACCTCTGATAAAGTGAACCAAAAATATTAGTCTACAGAAGTTCACTATAACCAGAATCGACTTTAGTTTTAATTTTATCACACCTGCTTCCCCTAATTATCTCCATTTGTGAACCCCACCTGGCTCCCAATTTGAATGTACTTTCGTAGGTTTCAATCGACCCGACTACTTTTTCTAATCGCGTTCCCCGCGACGAATGAAAGTCCCACCTGCGACTTTCATTCGTGACCCCACGAGCGCTCCCACCTACGTTCCCCTCAAAAGGCGCCAACCTTGGTCACTACCTGCACCGAGAGCGGTAGCTCAGTGCATCAACTGATGCCACTGCAGCGCCTCTGACTGGGAGGTCCTAGGTTCGAGCCCTGACGGCGGCAGGACTTTCGACACTAGCTTTTCAGCTAGGCCGAATTCAGTCGCTGTCTGCAGGAGAATTCTAGCGGCCGGCTGCTTTGATGGGTAGTTTTGCGTGGTTTCTCCGATCAACACCAGGCAAATGCCGGAGCAGTACCCTAACAAACGGGCCACGGACCGCGCGCGATCTGTCCTTCCTCTTCCTTGTCCTATCCTCTCCCCTTACACATTCACTTACACTAACGTGCACTACACTACCACCTGTTCCGGGAGACCTGTCGGGAGCTTAGATCTTGTCCCGGCCGGGGCGGTGCCCCGCTGGTAGGAGAGTCCTGGTTAGTGGGAAACCCCACTAGCCGACGGTAGGTCGGAGCTGGATCTCGCCATGCAGCGGGCGAAGATCACCGCCATCTCCCGCGAAAAAACAAGCACTACACTAACGGGCAGTTGACGCGCCCGGAAACACGAAAAAATCAATCAATCAGTCACTACCTGCGTTCCTACCTGTCTCCCTGTTTTTTTTCTCCCGCCGTGTCCCCACCTGCGGCCCGGAGCGGGAGTGGGCCTTCGCGCAAGGCGTTTTGTATCTCCTCTGGATGATTGAACGGGGCCCCTTGAGAAATACGCGCGGGCGGCAGGGGCGGCGGCGGCGGCGGCGGCGGCGGCGGCAGCGGCGGCGGCGGCGGCGGCGGCGGCGGCGGCGGCAGCGGCGATGAGTGGCCCTGCAGGACAGGAGCCGGGCTCTCGAGGGCAGCTGCCGGCTGTCGTCGACGATGAAAACACGCAGGTCGAGAAGGCTACTCTTCGATCGCGTGAGGAATATACGGAGCCTAGAGGAGCGTTGGAGTATCAGCGTCTGCACCAGCTCTCTAGCCAAGTAGTATACTGTAACATTGTGTGTGTGTGTGTGTGTGTGTGTATATATATATATATATATATATATATATATATATATATATATATATATATATATATAAAATTCAGGAACGCACGGAATATTAATTAGATTGATTGATTGATTTTTTCGTGTTTCCGGGCGCGTCAACTGCTCTGGTCATTAGTCCCGTTAGTGTAGTGCATCTTTTTTCTCGGAGATGGCGGTGATTTTTCCCTCGCTGGATGGCGAGATCCGGGGCCGGCCTACCGTCGGCTAGTGGGGTTTCCCCCTTAACCAGGACTCTCCCACCAGCGGGGCACCGCCCCATCCGGAACAAGCTCTAAGCTCCCGATCGCTCTCCCGGAATATGTGGTAGTGTAGTGCATGTTAGTGTAAGTGTGTGTAAGGGGAGAGGATAGGACAAGGAAGAGGAAGGACAGATCGCGCGCCGTCCGTTTTGTAGGGTACAGCTCCGGCATTCGCCTGGTATTGATCGGAGAAACCACGGAAAACTACCGATCAGAGCAGCCGGCCGCTAGAATTCTCCTAGAATATTACTAGCGCAATTCTGCTAGTAATATTAATTAAACAGTTGAGATATTAGTAGGAAGGTAATAATGCTTTTCTCACTCGCATCAACTGATGTGACTGCAGCGCTTCTGACCGGGAGGTCCTAGGTTCGAGTCTTGATGGCGACAGGATTTTCGACATTAGCTGTTTAGCTAGGTCGAATTCAGTCGCTGCCTGGAGGAGAATTCTAGCGGAGTCCTGGTTAGGGGTAAACCCCACTACCCGACGGAAGGTCGGCGCCGGATCTCGTCATCCAGCCTGGGAAGATCACCGCCATCTCCCGAGAAAAAAATGTGCACTACACTAACGGGACTAATGACCGAAGCGGTTTATGCGCCCGGAAATACGAAAAAATTAATCAATCAATTCTCACTCGCGATGTCTCCACGTTGCCTATTCTCGCCAGGTGGACTAATATCATAACAGGTTTATTGTGGAAATAGGAAGAGAACGAATCAAAATTTTTCTAGAATGAAATGAAAACAGAAGGGAAGTTTGTTTTGATTTTTACCTCACGAGGTCTAGTACATGTTGACTACACGAGTTGCGGTCTTCTAAAAGTTCCCTTCACGTTCATTGCAACTAAAAATTGCAATTGCTTGTGATGATAGGACTAAGCACTTCAAACTTTTTAAAATCGCATTTTGAAAGCAAGGCTATAGTATTTTAAAGTATTATAATAATTAAGCTTTATCATTTTGTAGCATTTGTTGAGGAAATTATTATTAAAGGAGAACTCTTTGAGATAAAAAATATATTGATGGTTTTTAGATTTTCCCATTGAAAGCAGGAAATAAGGGAAAATAATTTAATATTTCGCCATATTTGTACCCTTGGAGATGACCCTAAGCGCTGAGACTTTCGGGATCAATTTTTTCAATTGTTCTTGTTACTTTTTACTTTGTTTTGCCAGTTAAATCTTAATTATAAATTAATAAACACGGTTACTCTCAAATTAAATCTTTTCCAACATCAATGTGGTGCTGTCGATGTCTCATCGCTAGTTAACAGTGGCGGCTCATGGCCCATTAGGGTGGGCAAGGTTTCTCTTCTTCCTCTTTCCTCCCTCCTCTCTCTCACTCTCTCATTAACACACACACACACACACACACACATACACACACACATACACACATGCATACGTTACATGCATGAATTTACATTAACATAAATAATGACAATTAAACAAAAATCATCTTATAAAGTCTGATAGTGCGCCGAACAGTATCTTTGTCCCGTTTCTTTTCAGCAAATTTTTCTGTAACTTTTTCATTGAAGTCATTGATTTCTTGTGTTTAATATTTTCAACGCTATTCATTGTTTGTTACACAAACACCCTTGATAGAAATACGAACTCACTGACATTGGTGTTTCCAAACACATTGAAACGTTGCCTAATACATACCTTTACAAAACACTCTTGGGTTTGAAAACTTCGGAATGGTTTTGGAAATGCAACTCACTTTAAAACACAAGAGAAAACACGTAAAATATTCAATAAACATTTTTATGAATTCAACACTGCACAGCAACGCGTTTGCGTTTCGCGCGCTAGCGCGTGAGCTCATGTTAGTGGAGAGATATCTCTCACTTTCTTCGTACAATATCACACTTAGGTCTCTTAAAACTGTGCTAGACGACTGTTATATCTTCGAGACATGTCAAGGCACTCGCCGAGATCCCACTGCGCCGACGCAGTAGTACTCGCATCGCCGGCGGAGTGCTCCATCCGTCCATAAGCCAACGTTGCCCTTCCTCGTTCCCCTCCAACCCTGCTGCACTGAGAGCAGTTAATCAGTGCATCAACTGATGCCACTGCAGCGCCTCTGGCCGGGAGGTCCTAGGTTACACTCCCCACGGCGGCAGGATTTTCGACACTAGCTCTTTAGTAGATCGAATTCAGTCGCTGCCTGGAGGTGAATTCTAGCGGCCGGCTGCTTTGATCGGTAATTTTCCGTGGTTTCTCCGATCAACACCAGGTGAATGCTGAAGCAGTGCCCTACAAAACGGGCCATGGACCGCGCGCGATCTATCCTTTCCCTTCCTTGTCCTATCAACTTCTCTTACACACACACACACACACACACACACACACACACTTACACTAACATGCACTACACTACCACATATTTCGGGAGACCGGTCGGGAGCTTAGAGCTAGTTCTGGCTGGGGCGGTGCCCGGCAGGTGGGAGAGTCCTGGTTAGGGGGAAAACCCACTAGCCGACGGTAGGTCGGTGCCGGATCTCGCCATCGAGCGAGGGGAAAATCGCCGCAATTTCCCGGAGAAAAAACATGCACTACACTAACGGGACTATTGGCCGAAGTAGTTGACGCGCTCGGAAACCCGAAAAAATCAATCAATCAATCCAGCCCTGCGGCCGCCTACGACACCGTTTCCTCGTGCGCATTTGCCGAGTGTGCACCGGTTGGCTTCAACGAAGGGCACTGGCAGCGAATTAATGTGGGTGTGCACATCCAAACACGCGAATACTGCTAATTAGGGTGCACACAAGAAGGAAACAATAAAATACAATTTAGCAGTCATATCGCAGACTAACGACCGTTTAGTTCTTTGGGATCCATTTTGCATTTTACCGCAGATTGAAAACCTTGAGAAATATACTGCATTGACAGTTAAACATACATTTACGTTTTTTTTTCAGTAACATTTCACATTTTTATCAATTGATAAAATCTACTATCTCTAGCAAATGCCAAAGAAATATATTAATCCCGCGCATACAGCAAAATGTGCGGCAGATCGCATGCATGCAAACCTAGCTTTAACTAAACTTACTCGCCGCACTCATCGATGTCACACTCAAAAGCAAAGGGAATAGAAACAAGCGCCTGAGGTTATGAGGTTACTGAAAGAACAGTCGTGATTTTTCTAATTCAGCGCCTTTTAGTAGTGGGCCTTACAAACTTTTTGAAAAATCTCATCATGCAATGTGAGGAATTTTAACGAAATAGTTGTTTACTATCACTTCCACTTCATATTTTTGCATTTGCGTACTGTGAAAAATCTTGGATGTTATTATTGAATCTGTTCTAATCGAATGAAGAAGTTAGCATTTAGGTTGAAATTTTTTAATAAAATTCCTTAATTTGTAACGAAATAATTTCAGTTACTTTTAACTTCTATTAATTTTGCTCGTTCAAAGTGGTTCAAATGATCCGATAAAAGAATCCATTGGAAATTTTTTTACATGTCTTCCTGATTTTTATGATCAACGGAAAACAGGCATCTTTGACATTTGACAATTTTCAGATCTACTTACTACTGTGAAAAGCTATTTTCATATATAAAGATTATTAAAAACAAATTAAGAAGTTCGCTTATTGACGAAAGCCTCAAAGGTTGCATAAAATTAAAAACTTTTGAATATTAACCAAATATGAAACAACTTTGTGCCTGTACTCAATCCCAAAATCTCAATAATATTACATATTTCCGTTTATAATTTTTTACACTTAATTTGTATTTTAAGGAAAGTTATATAACCTACTGAAAGAAAGTTTTTACTTTTAATTTTTTAAGTTATAAAAACGGTTTTTGTTTTCTTTAGTACGTTGACTTAAACGTACTGTAACTATGCAAAAGAGAATGTTTTGATTTCACAATAAATACATGTTTCACATGAGATAAACGTTAGATTATTTTTTCTAACACATATTACCCATAGATGTTCTTATATTTGGCTGTTTAAAAAATAATTTATCACTTTGCGAAAAAATGGCTCTTAGCTCCAGAAAGGTTGGCGATCCCTGGACTAGAGGGGCAATAAATTTTGCGTTTCTCTGATACCAGGTCTCGCACCATCCGAACTGACATTGATGGTGTACTGTAGCAAAAGAGATACAATGAATACTAAATGTCATGTTCAAATCCAACGAAGTTAAAGGCAACATCTGACGGCACTAACGTCCCGCGATTGGAGGTTGCGGGTTCGAGTCCAGCTAGGACCAGAAATTTACATGAGTTTAACATTAGTGAGTTTATGGCATTTGACGAAATCGATGTCGCTGTCCGACTGCCCTGACCTGAGCTATTCGAGTTTTTTATCAGCTATCATTTAGAATAAAGCCATTGTAGAGCCGATCATCACATATGCGTCAAAGACAGGACTCTCGAAAAAGACAAATCAGAGGAAGCTAGAAAGTAGTGAAATATGCCCGACGTTGACTGGTGCCGCTTTGAAACAAGCCCCGGTTTTCTATTTAAAAACAAGCCCCACTTGGAGGAATATTTTGAAACATAATTATTACTGATAAATGTAATTTGGGATCCAGGAAAAGGTTACACTTGAAACCTAATGATTCCTATGTAATTTAAATATCTCTCCTTCCAAAATTATGTTGTGCTAGCAGTTAACTGGGGTTTGAAGTCATAATTATTGCTACTTATTCTGCAACCAATTATTCAATCTGCCATCCATACGGAGTGACGAGGAATCTAAAAATCTTATTAAAATGCTGGATTGCACGTAACGAACAATAATAATCAGCTTTCTTTCAACTTAACAAATTAGAATTTATTATAATATCAACTATAATTCTGTTGCAAGTTAAACAATTATTACATTGATAATCAAAAATGAATTGATCTTTGGTCATGATCAGTTTTCTCTATACTACAGTAGTTATAAAACTTTTTTATTCATTCGTGGGTCTTCGCGCGCTCTCCACTTCTTCGTTCGATGGCGCCTCGTAGAACCTTCTCCGTCGTACGCAGCAGAATCTTGGTTCTGGATAAAGTCTCGCCTAATGTCCGTGATCTGGTTCCAAATTCTCCCGGTGATACTATTATAATCCGTTACTTCCCTCACTTGCGTCACGGGTGGACGCATAGACACACGTTTACTTCCTACAAGAACGCTTTATCCTAATATAAGAAACGATAGTTAATTTTATACAACTGTCAATTACAGTCTTTCCTGGTAAAATATATCAGGAGCCGACCCGCTCATCACCGCGTTGCTCGAGCGAATGAATGTTCTTCTAAAAACTCGGAAGCATCCGAATTTTATAATTATAAATTTTTCAACCTAACGAAAATGATCCTTAACGCCGGTTGTTTATTTGTCACAGAACTACCCCCTCGCGATCGTCTATTGACATTTTCATAAAATGACTTTTCCATAGTTAAAATGGTTCGTCATTTTGGTATATCACAGTATATAGATAAAGTTTCAGAGAAGAGCTTGCAGACTAGGTTACATGTAATACACTGTAGTACACTGAATTACATGTAATAACATAATAAATAGAGAACGAGGAAGAAGTACCCGCGATTGAAAACTTCATAATACAATAAAGTAGTCAAATCAATTAAGTCAATATTAATATTAAAATACCTTGCAAATCCGACGTATGCTCGGAGTTTTCAGGGAAATGGAAATTTTTCCTCAAATCTTATCATGGATATTGTTCTTGCTCCCTAACACAACAGCACTTACCCCTTTTCACTAGGAGAACCTTTGGTCTAGATGACCACTACGATTCTGCTATCTACGCCCAACCACACAGCTGATGAATTCCGCAGTACGTCTGTCAACACTTTGCCAACATTGTCTCACCCCGCGGCGCCTCCAGACAGAATGAGCTCTCATCAACTGTAGTCATTCGCTTCTCTACATTTGCCTCCCCCCCTCATGTCGACCTCCCTTCTCTAACTACCACAGCAGACCACCGACATCCTCTATCTGTCGTTGCATTTATCCGAGCACATCATCCGGGCCATCCACGCCGTCGCGCTTTCCCGGATGCTGGCTTATCGGCCCGGGCCCAACGACAGCGCGCACTCTCGCGGCAGGACGGCGAACGAGGCTCTATCAGCGCTGGACGGCACTCGGAGCGATGGACGCCGGCTGCTGTTCATCCCAGTCAGTGGAAGCGGACGAGTAAGGAAAATGAAAAGCGATGGAAAGGAAGGATGGCTTGTTGAAATTGTTGGAGGGCAACTCTCCATGGTTGAGCGTATATTACAACTGGATTAGATTGGGTGGATGGGCGTCGCAAATTTTTGGAACGCGATTCTGCATAGTTTAGGCAATAACTAGGATCGCATTAAAATGTGTGGATGGACGAGTCAAATTTTTGGAAAGCGCTTCTCTATAGTTAAGACAATATCTAGGTTTGGATATGATTTTACTCGTAGTATATCCCTTAGATGAAGACCCAAAATGAGGATTCAGAGAAATTTCCAACAACAAATTGATCATAAAATTGTCTATGAGTATTTATTTCATTCCGGTGATGGTTTAATATCCTCAAATCCCGGTTATTTGCAGCTCATTTTAAATTGGTCCAAAAAGTGGATTCGTAATTGCTGATGTTTTCAAATAAAGAATGAAAGTATACCTTTGTTAACTACATAGAATTTCCCATGCCTACAACAAAAGAGATGTTACCCAAATATTAGTAAAGTATTGAATAGGTCAGTTAAGTGATATACATGTAATGGAAAATGAAATGTACGGATTAGTTATCACTTACTCATAAAATATACAAAGGTCTAGCGGAACCATCCACAAAATTATAAGCTTATCCATGCCAGGTGCGCTGTAACTCAATGAGCGGGATTGCAATGGATGCAAACTGCAAATGTCTGCTTTTTGATGACAAGTGAAAATTTAAAAATTGTGGCGAAATATCGAAAATAATCATTATTTTTAAAATAATGTTTCAATATTGATACATAAAATTGTTGACTCTTTACTTTGTAAAATGCGTGCATTCCGTGAATGAATGAAGCCCAGTGTTTCGGTGTAAAATTTGCAGTTTCACTATAACCAGCGTTTTTTAGTACTTAATTTCTTACGATTAATTTGTATTTAGAATGTTTACATCTTGTAATGATGTATTATACTTTCATCCCAGGTATCTTCATTGTCTTACTATATTTTTGAAAATTCTGATGAATAATTTAAGAAAACCAAGGAATATGACTTCAAGGAATAAATTCAAAATATCCTGGTCTTAATGTATTTTAGGACCCTTTCGCTTATTCTCTTTACCTCCTACTCCCTTTTTCATTCTTGTGGGGAAAGTGCTTGACTATAACTCTTAAAGTCCGTGTTGGATTCAAACTACGCCTACTACTATATTAGACACACTCAGCATGGTGTCTGTGACAATGACGTTGTCCATTCTCAGTAATGAAGCCAATTAGTAAAACGTAACGAGTCTGATTTGAGAGTAAAACATTTTTTCTTTTGATCTATGCAAACTAAAGTTGCGTTCAAATTGAAGGACGATGTCATACAGTATTTTACAGGAAATATTTTTAAAGTTTCATTATAAATAGTCGCTGATGTAAAATAGATAAATCAACTCACACGTACGAAAGAGCTCTTACCGCATCAGTCAACGTAAAAATTGCCGAACGTAGAACTAATTAATTAATAAAAAACAAAATGAAAACAAAACAGAACCGATGTTGAAAACAAAGTTTGAGAGAGTTAATTATACACTGACGAAAATTGTTCCTGGAAAGCATATGTAGCAGCCTGTAGCTTTAAAGCAACAATAACTGCTGCACTCGGGTTTTGTTCCAAGTTTCGTAAATACAACAAAGAATCTGCAGAAAAGTTGCTGCAGTTTTACGTTTAAGCCACAGAATGGGACTTTTAAGGAAATCTCTGCACGCTGCATTAGTCGGATTGACTGACTGATTATTTTGTGTTTCCGGGCTCGTCAATTACCATGGTCATTAGTTTCGTAAGCGAAGTGCGTATTTTAGAGCGGAAAGGGGCGATGTTTTCTTCTCGCAAGCACGTAGGATCCAGCGCTGATATACGATGCTGCCCTGATACATATTGCCGGCGCTGATACATTGCCAGCGCTGATACATTGCCGGCGCTGATACACATTCTGCGCTGATACACGTCGCATATGGGGGATTCCTCCTTTCAGATATTTTCGCTGGTGGGGCACCGCCCCAGGCATGCCAACTTTTAAGTTCCGGACTGGTCTTCCAACAAGTGAGGTAATGTTCTGTATGTACGGAGAGAAGAGGGATCCCATCCGTGCTTTCGGCAGTTCGAATTCTCCCCAGAGAGCGATTGAATACGAGCTGTCTAGCTAGTGTGAAAAACTGCCGTCGGAACTCCGTTGCCGGTGTATTTGTCAAAGATGACGGTCATTGACAGCTGTTTTTAAGACGCAAGTAAATACTATTCCGGTACTGGGAAAACAATAATATGGAGGGGAATTCAACGTCGCAATCAACATTAATTGCAAAATAATTGAAGAACACATTTATTATACAAGGGTCGGTCAAAATGTAATGCCTTCTATATTTTATACTTAAATAAAATTGGTTAAGTAAAAAATTTGAATTTGGCACTATTCCTCAAACATTTTTCTACAACCTATCGCAGCAGTAACTTTCTGCGTCAACATACAGTAGCATAGCAGTTGCTTAAAAACTGACCGGCATTGATTTTCGTATGAGAAGAGATGTGGATTGAATTCTTGAATGCGAAGGTGAAAACCGTTTTCTCATTCCGAAAGATGAAATAAGTGTTTGATGATGCAACAGTGGATGTCAGACTGACACCGTTAGCTGACGAAAAGCCGAGCGCCAGGTCTGTGACTGCAGTCGCGCCACGTAACATTCAGCGAGTCGAAGACAGCATTCGCGGTGAACGTTGGGTGATTGCAAACGAATTGTGTCACATTGTCTCCCTCAATTCATCTGCAGTCACTCAGCGATCACCAATGATGTATCCCAGCGTCACCGAGCTGTCACCCTTTCAGCTTCGTTACAGCGACGAACCCATCGTCTAACAAGAGTTAACATCCAGTGTTGCATCACCGTACACATTTTGCAGTCTTTTGTGAATGCCTTTGCTTTGTGGGAGGTTCCTTCCTCATTGTACATCAAACGCCAAGGTGTTAACAATTAATAACAGACAAAAAATAAATATTAATTCCTAATTTCTCTGAGGATTGATCCTGCAAAGTCTTCATTGATATCCAATGCTTCATCCATCTCACCATTATTATTATTATTATTATTATTATTATTATTATTATTATTATTATTATTATTATTATTATCATCATCTTTATTCACAGTTTCCTGGTATTGTACAATCACACAGATATCAATCACAGCATGATTACATAATGATGTAGAAACACATACAATAGAACATTAAATAATAATAATAATAATAATAATAATAATAATAATAATAATAATAATATCATCGTCGTTAGCATATACGTTTATATTCTTTTGGTATGGTTTTCGACGTGTTCCCATTTAATCTAACTTTATACGTAGCCTACTTCTTAGCAAGTTCTTTAGGTGTATGGCTATTTCTCGTCCGTCGTGGGCCACAGGATGCGTGGGGTGGGGCTGAAGTCGGGCAAGAGCGCGTGCCTGCGTTTACAGACGAGCGCAGGGTGTGCGCAGGCACGCCTCTTCTGTTGGCTCGGGTGTAGGGCGCAGGGCGCGGGGCCAGAGCGGTTAGCGAAGGGTGGTGGGTGGAGGGCGGATGGCGGAGGGCAGATTGAGGAGGACGGAGGACGGATGGTGGAGGACGGATGGCGGAGGACGGATGGCGGAGCACGGATGGGGAGGACGGATGGCGGAGGGCAGATGGCGGATTGACGAGGGCGGACAGCGGACGGCGGACGGTTGGGGGTGGAGGGGGAGGGCGGGGTCGATTGCGGAGGACGGTTGGGGTGGGGGAGGGGATGGCGGGGCGGATGGACGACGGCGAATGGGGAAGGTGGATGGCGGAGGGCGGGCAGAGAGCGGAGGGTTGATGGCGGAGAGAAGAGGGGGGCAGTGTGAAGGTGGAGGAGGAGTTCAGTGGATTACAGTTTATTTGGAGAAATGGTACTCATAGTAGAAACGCGTAGAGGTACAATAACGCACCAGATTATTTGTCGTCCAAATAAATTAACCAAAAATTTTGAAAAACTGAATAATTTGTTCGTAATTGGTTTCTTATATATTACGAAAGTTATCTTAGTATATATTAGATATTAATTACAATTATTGATGGAATAAAAGCACATTTATTTCAACACCGCTATCCAGATCTCATATTTTTATACACGCAATTTTTTATATAACATTTTTGAACCTGTTGTATCAAATCAAACTAAAGTGATGTTTCTAGGTCGCAGGACGACAACGTAAAGAAAAGAAATCACGTTCACTAAGAACCTATGAAGCAAAATTAGTGCTTATGATATGGTGAAATGTATCCTAGGTTTTAAAGGGTTAAATATTTTCTATTCACGTGTTCCATTATGCTGCTTTTCACTATTCTTGTTGCACGGTTGTACTACTGTAACATATTAATGCAGTATTCTTGAATGCTGGTTTTGTTAAAATATTTACTTTGTTGCAGTGTCATAAGATATAATTTTTTTTGTTGCTATTGAGCAGTTTGCATTTTTGGAAGCCCATTTTGCGTGATTTTGTTCAGCAGCATTTTTGCTGCTCCGGACTACTAGTAAATTTTTAATCATCCACCATAACAATCATATATTCCAAATATGACAATGTGGCGGTGTCAGCATCCAAATAAAGCATACTCTTGGCACTGGAAGAGTCAACCTTATTTTAAAAATCGAAATCTAATTATAAATAGCGAATGACATAATTATAACCATTAACTTAATATGAAGAACAATTAACTTATGCTTATTTAAAGCAAAACAAAACAGTAATTCACTATGTGCAAACGTTCTGAGCTGACAAGCTTGGAGCAGCGTTCTGGTGAGCAGAGCCGAAGGCAGTCGTCTTTACTATTAGATATTATTATCTTAGTTAATAAAAAACGAGTTTACATAATCGGTCTCCTGTTATAGGGCGGGTAGTGCTATCTTTCCTACGGTAGCTACCTCACACAAATATCTAAATCGCACATTCTTCTAAGAACGAAATTAATTAGAACTCCGCAAACGATTCCAGAGTTCGTAAACTAGCGAGCGAAAACGCACTAACCCTCGTCTTTTCCTGAAACGTCGGCGTCCGCGAGCGTCGACGCCTTCGCCTCGTGCGCAGAAGAAATGAATAAGCTCGCGGCGGTGGCGACGGTGGCGGTGCGGTGGCGGGGGCGGCGCGTCACAAAAAGGTTAAACGCTTCGCCAGATCGCGCTGCCCTCGCCCTCGCCTTCGCCGCAAAAAACTGTCCGCGGACACCAGCGCGCTCTGCGGAACGCGGTTCGAACTTCGACTGTGGCGAGGCGGGCGCGGCGTGGACGGACAGAGCAGACAGAGAAGCGGAGGGAAGCCACAACGGTGGGTCCTTTCAGTCGAACGGGTGGACATAATTCTGAGTATCGCAATGGCAGTCGACTGATTGATTGATTAGTGATTCCAAGGGCTTCAACTGCTAAGGTCATTAGTCCTGTAAGTGTAGTGCGTGTTTTGTATCGCTGGAGATGGAGATGTCATATCTAACCTCGGTCGATGACAAGATCCGGCGCCGACCTACACGTCGGCTTGCTGGTTTTGTCCAACCAGCAACAGTCAAGCTCTAAACTCCAACCGGGAGCGGTAGCTCAGTGCATCAACTGATGTCACTGCAGCGCCTCTGACCGGGAGGTTCAAAGTTGGAGTCCTGACGGCAGCAGGTCTTTCAACACTAGCTTTTCAGCTAGGTCGCATTCAGTTGCTGTCTGGAGGAGAATTCTAGAGGCCGGATGCTCTGATCGGTAGTTTTCCGTGGTTTCTCCGATCACCACCAGGCGAAAGAGCAGTACCCCACGGACCGCGCGCGATCTGCCCTTCCCCTTCCTTGTCCTATCCTCTCCCTTTACACACACACTTACACTAACGTTCACTACACTACCACATATTCCGGGAGACCGGTCGGGAGCTTTGTGCTTGTCCTGGTTGGGGCGTTGCCCCGCTGATGGGAGAATCCTGGTTAGGGGGAAACCCCACTAGCCGACGGTAGGTCGGCGCCGGATCTCGCCATCCGGCGGGGTAATATCGCAACCATCTCCCGAGAAAAAACATGCACTACACTAACGGGGCTAATGACCTGAGCAGTTGACGCACCAGGAAACACGCAAAAATCAATCAATCAATCTACACTCCAGCCTGGTCTCCCTACAAATGTAGTAGTGTGGTGCACGTGAGTGTAATTGTGTGAAAGTAAGGGATGAAGATTTGACAAGGAAGAGGAAGGAAAGATCGCACGCAGTCCGTGACGCGTTTCTTAGGGTAGTGCATTCGCCTGGATATAGAAAATTTCTAATAGCCGGCCCGGCTGAATTCGATCACGCTTTCTAGCTGGTGTCGAAAATCCGCCTCTTTCCAGTCTGGAAGCTAGGACCCGCCGGTCAGTCACTGCAGTGACAGCGAAAATGTGAGCTTCGAGCTAAACTCAGCCGCTGGGTTTCGGTAATCTTCAGTTCTTTATCTCATTAGTTACGTGCCTACCCATAATCCACGTAAAGATATTTCTTTCACGTTCTTGGGGGCTGTTGAGGCTGAATTTATCTTAAGTGATGGGAGAGCGTTAAAGAAAGACAGACAGAAAGAAAGAAAGAAGGAAGGAAGGAAAGAAACAATGGTTATAATCCTTTATATTCGACGTGAAGCGACAAATTTGAAATAATTGGGCTGCCTATGTGCCTACAGGGTCAATTATTAGTTACTGACCATCTCGACATAAAACGAGTAGAAAGTTTTTTCTGCTCACAAAAGAAATAAAATATCCAACATTCAAATTTTCAATTTTTAGTTTACACCTCGCCAATTATCTTATTTTACCCACTGATAATTTCATCCAAGTTTTGTCAATAATTTTATGTAAACTTACTAAAAACGATTTTTTGCGTTTGGAATAAACAATATTTAGAATTTTTTTTAATTTTCAATCTCGTTTTTGTTTCCATTGTGGGACCATAAAAATATCGTAAATATTTTCATTCCTGAATAACATTTCATTTTGCTCGCTTTTATTTTAACTCATTCTTATTAATGAACATAAGATACATAACATTTTTTTATAACTACAACGACAATCTAAACCACGTTTTAATTCTCAAGTTGAACGACATTTTACTTCTGGTATAAATTTTATTTCATCATTAAAATTATTTGATGGGGTTGGACTAATGGAAATTATAAAAATGAGTTTGTAGAAAAATTTGTTTGAACATTGCAAAGCAGAGAATATTTCAAAAATATAAATTCAATTCTTTTAATATTGCTGATGTGCTGTGTAGATAATAGATTTTGTCATGAATCTCTATGTAACAAAACTCGATATTCACAAAAAACGACCACTTCCTTTATCCAAAACCATGAACTCATTCTATTAACAATTTTGATTATGTGATATTAACGGATATGTGTTTTAAGGAGTAACGCACAGTATTTCAAAGTTCCATAAAAACATTATTATTTTGTTTACATAATGAGTAAAAATGTGTGACACTCGATAGTACATTCATTCTGAAAAATCCCAACCTAATTATGCCTTTTAATGCAATAAATAAATACAGGTGCGTCAGAAATAAATTTTACAAACATTTAGAATTTTTTAGAGGGGTCAAATATGATTACTTTGTGCCATATAACATTTGCGGAAATTGAATAAATCGGATTTATACGCATAAATACATATGAAATTTGTCCCTGATTGTCAGGCAACCTCGTTTGCGTGAATGTTTGGTGTGTACATGAAATATCTTTGATGGCAACAAACATGACCTGCCATGTGGGATTGTCCAGTATATGAGAAGTTGCTTAATAATTAGAAGAAAGTATTAGATGTGTAACTTTTTATAAGAAATTTTCCACTGCCTGTTCATTAGCAAAAAATGAAAATTTTCGACCCTTCTACATGCCATAGAAGTTTGTGACATTTACTCTGAGACACTCTGATAAAAGAGCTTTAGATAATTTAAGTGAAAACTATTGAAGTTGGAACGGGCAAATAGAACATTTAAAGAAAAAGCTTGTGACAAAAAGCATAAATTAAAGGATTTTATGTTGTTTCAAAAAGACTGATATGAGACCCTGATAATGTCCCATTATAAAAGCTGATTACACGAACTAGAAAAATATAGAATTGCAGTTTTGCGGTATAACATGGGCCCGTGTAGTAAAATTTCTTTCCATGACATATGATAAGAGGGAATCATAATATGACATGAGAATAAAGGCATGTATTTCTTCCAAAACGACAAACTCGTTATAATATATTGTTGTCACAATTGCCATAAATATATCTAAATAATTCATGCCAATATTTGAAAAGAAATCAGAAAATTTTAGATTAGAAGAAAAAATAGAAAAATAATGCACTAAATGCAGTGAAATTTGATACGTTGGTACGATTTCCAAGTTTTGAACTTTGCAGAACTAGTAGCAGATTTCCATAAAAACCTACTGTTTTCATTCATTTTGCATCACTACAATAGCTCAGATCCAAACATTTTCGGTAATAAAGAATTATAAATTATGATTTTTGGCCAACAAGTTGTTGGCAGTATCCAACCGTACGGGTACTGCGGTTTGTTTATTTTATTTACCGGTCGCCAACTTTGAAGGGGGAGAGGTGGAAAGAGAGAGGAAGAGGGCGAGAGAGATGGGAGAGAGTGAGAGGGAAAGACACATTGGCGGAATTGCGGGGAGTCATTGCTACGATGAAGTTCGAGAGGCTTTTTTGTGAACCTATGGACTGCACTGGCCAGCAATGAACGTTAATTCATTGATTAGTTTCAGAATTGCGAGTGAAAAACGGTTAAAGCTTCGCTGTTACTAAAGGACCGAGGCATTAATCGATTTACGAGAAAGAAAGTTTGACGGAATTGACATTTTTACGTCGTTAGGGAATTAATTGCTTGAAAGCATTAAACGAAATTCCTTCCCTTTTTTGTTTAGTATTTTTAATTTGCATCTCTTTTCTTCTGAATTGGCAAAATTATCATTGAGAATGTTCTTTTTATTGGTATATTAGATTCAAGGAGTATTCAGGATAATGTATTTTGCATAATAAAAGTTTATATGCTATTTCGATTCTGAGCTTAAAGGTTCTCATTATGAGAACTAATCTACTGATGCGTCTGTATTTAAAGACTCGCCTACATACATACACTTGTGTTGCGGACTTATGAACTGGAGCCAGAACGGCCATCTGTTAGTTACGTTCTCCTTTGAATTCTTCTTTTAATTATCAGTGTTTTGCTAACTTTGCTGCCAAGATTTTCATAAGTTGTAAGAATTGAGAACTCCCACATGAACCATCATCATCATCATCATCATCATCATCATCTTCACTGAATTTTTTTCATTTACCAGAGAAAAACCAAGGAAGGAAAAGTTTTTTTTTTACCGAGAAGAGAAACATTGATGCCATTTTTGAGAAAGATCTGTTTATAAAATTGCCTTTCATTCACGCAAAATTATGCATAAACTACTCATAATTTGAAACTAGTGGTACTATAACAGCACGTACTTTCTCGCCCGTATTTTCACGCACAATTTCGCAAAAAGTACTCAAATGTTCGAAAAATTGTACGTGATCTTATTCCAAAATCTATCTTTAAAGAACAGATTTCTTTGAGGAAAATCTCTATCTTAATAATTGTAGTTGTAGAAAGAAGCCCAAAAAATTGAACTTTTGAAATTTTCGAAAATCAGGGTTTTTAGGGAACATGAGGTCTGCACCACTCTCTTATATGTCCTTCACAATATACAAAAACAACAAAAATAAAAACGATGGAACCATTTTTTTAAAATTTTGAGGTAATAACAATATAATAATAATAATAATAATAATAATAATAATAATAATAATAATAATGTCTTTATTAATGGCGAGGCTCAGGCCATAGGGCCTACTCTTCCGCCTAACTACTGAGTTTACATTGATACAGAGTAGTAACATAGAATTAAGGGAGGGGAAATCTGTAACAAATTTAAAAATTCGTACTGGGAGTGCAAAACTCAAAAGGACTCATCACTGAGACATTACGCCTATGGCCTTAAGCGATTGAGTGTACCCAGAAAACCTCAATCAGGATGGCGGCTTAGGGCCGAACAGCATTAATGTATAGAAATGGAAGAGAAGAGAAAAATGAGAGAAGGGAATCATAAATGAAAATGAAGTAGAAGATACCAACGAGGAAGAAGAAAGGAGAGTGACTAAAGGGGGGACAAACTGTACATTTATGACTGGGAGTGCAAAGCAAGGGGCCATCCCGGCGTACGCCTTAAGCGATTGAGTAAACCCAGAAAACCTCAATCAGGATGGCGGCTTAGGGCCGAACAGCATTATGGTATAGAAATGGAAGAGAAGAGAAAAATGAGAGAAGGGAATCATAAATGAAAATGAAGTAGAAGATACGAACGAGAAAGAAGAAAGGAGAGAGACCAAAGGGGGGAAAAACTGTACATTTATGACTGGGAGTGCAAAGCAAGGGGCCATCCCGGCGTACGCCTTAAGCAATTGAGTAAACCCAGAAAAAACTCAATCAGGATGGCGGCTTAGGCGAACATTAATATAGAAGAATATGGTATGGATGTAGTGAAGGTGAAGAGAGAGGCGTTTAGGGGAAAGGTCGAAAGACAAAATGGGGAAGTCGTGAAGGAAAGGGAAGGAAGAAAAAGAAAAGGAGGAAGAAGAAGTAGGTGGAAAAGTAAAATTTTTCCAGAATTGGTACAGAAATGTTACGTTTGGTATACATTAGCACTTTACATAAATATACAAACATTTGTAACGCCAGAGAAGCACAATAGGTTCTAAGTTAATAGTACCAGTAATTTAAAATATAATATTGACAGTATTAAGAAACAATGTAAAAGTACAATAGGATATAAACATCAATTGTAATTATTGGTGAGGTCTCAGGGGCTTCATGTAAAGTACTCCCCAAAATTAAAATATCGGTTTCAATTTCAAGGGATCGTGACATCAGCCAGATCGATTAACGATTATCAATTTTGGAGGAAATCGGCTGAACGGTTTAGCCGCTGTTCAGAGACGGACAGACGGACGGATGGACCGACAGACGTTTTGCCGTCATTCATATTATAGTTAAAGAAGATGCCGAAAAATAACTGAAGTTGTGCAGTTATCACCGCCATTTTTATAATTATACTTTGCTTTATTTGAAAAAAAAATAAAGAAAAACTTTTAGCCATTTTTGAGAAAACGTTGAAAATGTCATTGTGGTTTAAAGTACTTCCAAAAACAAAATATTCGTTTCAAATTCAAGGGGCCGTGACAAATCCAACGGGAAAAATCAATTTTGGTGAAAATTTTACTTGCAGTATAGCCGCTAGCGTTGTTCATAGACGGACGGTTAGACGTTCAGATGATTTGCCGTAATCTAATTTTTTGGTATCAAATAAAAGTGGATTCTGTTTACACAAAGTGATTGATGAGGTTATTTACTACAAAAAGGAACAAGAATTATCCACTTTTTTGATATTAAGGCCCACTATAGGACTTTTTCTGCTGAAAACTGAAGTTTCCGCAAAACCATTACATAACTTTCTCTATAGTACGTAAGTAATATGCGTGAAAGTAAAATTAATGGACTGAGAGGGCTACAAGCCAATTACTTCAGAATCGCACAGAACTGGCGATTCAACGAAACCTTACGACTAATGAAGGAAGGGGATCTTCAATACACGAATATTCTCGAGTACAAAAATAGCACACATATAGTCAAACGCCGGTTTTCGCATGCCATTGTTTTCGAGAAATTCTGTTGTCGACAAATTTTTCTCCAAATTTCGCTCTGGCTTTCGTGAATGAGATAAAAATAATGGCTCGGTTATTGTGAACAAGATGAAAATAATTCGCAACAGTCTCGCCCAGGGCTCGCGTGTGCCGGTCATTCATTTTCCCAAATCCAGCATACTCACAAGAATTCTCAAGCTTTGATTTAGTTGGCATTGTTTCTCAATGAGTGAGCATCACCCCACCAGTTAATCCGAAACATTCTCCTCCCTTTCCGTCTATTTCACCCTTCTCCCCCTCACAGCTTACATAAGGCAACAGCTTTCAATATGGTAAATGTAATATTAAATGTTTAATTATTTATTTCATGAATTTATATTTATTTATTTTCCAAAAATTATCTCTAAAATTTGATTTTGTTAATATTGTTTGCAATGGTGTAACTGGATTTAATTATTTCTCGCAAATATTGTTTGAGATTTTGTACATTTGGTTTTCATCAAAATTTTCAGAACGGATCAGTTCCGAAAGCCGAGGTTTTACTGAGGTAATAAAAATTATCTCTACATTTGGAACAAAGTAAACAGAATTGAAGGTATATGCGTCGTCTTGATATCCCGTACTGCCGCTCCCTGGTGTCTCTAACTGTATTCATGCGTTATATAGCGGGAGCTGTGGAGCCTCACCCTTACTTCCCTGTGTAGCGATTTTCCTAAGGATGAGCCAAAGTGACAGCTACTGCTGGCAACATAACTGAAGGTTCTGTAGTCGTTGTGCCCTTGAACCCATTAGACTCCCTTCCCGCATTCGTTCGTTTGCAGTTCGCAAACTTGTAAATGGCTTCGCCACTTCCTTTTGTGGTGTCATTGTCCGTCAAAAATATAGTGCGCCGCGAGAAATAATTGAACTTACGAAGTGCAGTGTTATGTGCTCTTCTGTAAAAATTATTTTTTTCTTTATATATTACATTGAATTTACTTTTTGTGTGATGCATATTATGTTTATTTTAAAACCGAAATGCAGATGCGTCCGGTGCAGTGTTTCCGGCTTAAAATCATTTTTCTTTCTATGCACATTCGTGGCAGTTTCATTTTACTGATTGTGAGAGCATCTTAAGAGATTTTACACGTACGTAATTAAATGTAAATATTTCCCGGACTCGCGTACGTGCATATACCTCAACGAAACTCTTAGACTCATAGGGATGTTTTCACAGGAGCCATTAGCACTTTACGAAGGGGCGTCGCTGAACAGCTGTCGCGGCGGAGGGATCATCTCTGAAATAAATGTGATGTTCACTTGTTTTCGCGAACTGTCACTTTGGCTCATCCTTAGGAAAATCGTTCTATACTCGAGGGGACAGCGCGCTGCGATAACATTATCGCTGTCTTAGCCTTGCGCAGCGTGCTCATCACGGCGATCACTGCCGTTATCAGACGCGACGCCGTGTAATGACTTCGGTTCCTCAGCAAGTACTCATCGATCGGATCGGATCGGATCGGATCGGAACGCATCGGAGGCGATCGGAAGCCGGCCACTGTGCGCCGACGGGCGCGGGGCGTGGGTTGGCTGTGGGATTGCTGACGCCGCGCTGCATTTACACGACTCCCTGGAGGTACTGGGCCCGCGGGGATTCGATGTGCCGCGTTTACTGTGCAGACGGTACCGTTCGCTCGCCACGAGATAAAAGGGGCGCTGGCAATACACCGGCGGATTAAGTGGCGGACGGCGAGCTTCCTAATTGCTTGCGAATCGGCCGGCTTTGCGTTTGTGACGAGTTTTACTAGTTTGGAAAATACGATTCGCGCGGTGGGATTTGAGGGAACTGTAAAAGAAAACTAAGCACTTCACACGTTTGCATAAACACAAACGCGTGAATGGAACTATTGGGAAGATATAAAATCGCTTTGACAACGACGAGGGAGAAATAGTGGAAGAGCTGTGTTGTGGTGATAAACTCATAATACTACTGATAACCCTCGAAATTTTTATTGTTCAATCAATACAACATACTAAATATTTTAGATTTTTTGTTATTGAAATGTAAAAGCGCCATTTTCATTATATATAAAATGCAACTAATGAAACAAAAATATTATACATATTAAAATAATAATGATATTAAAAATATTATTCGATAAGGTTCAAAACAGTTGCTGAGAAAACTGTTTGCCTCTGATTTCAATATATATTTCAGGATTGATTGAGGGCAATAATTTTATTTTTTGGACATCTTACCAAATTCGCTAAGAACTGGCATTGCTCCTAAAAAATGAAATGTTATCTGGCGTTTTGCAAACTAAATGAGGACTTCCGATGTTCATTGCACAATTTATCATTTTCATTTAGGGACAGAAATAAAATGTCAAGTATTTTGATTTTGAACGCATGATGTTTCAATGTTATAAACAGAAACATCGTAATTGATAAAAGCATAACTGACAAATTTTGAGTGCCTAAATAAGTTAATGCGCGAATATTGATTCTAATTTCGTGACGGCTGGGGCGGTGCCCCACCGCCCCAGCTGCGACAAGTTCTAAATCCCCGACCAGTCTCCTGGCATGAGTGGTAGTGTAGTGCATGTTAGTGTAACTGTGTGTGTTTATGGGGTAAGGATAGGACAAGGAAGAGGAAGGAAAGATCGCCGCCGTCCGTGGACTATTTGTTAGGGTACTGCTCTGACATTCGCCTGATATTGATCGGGGAAAACATGTGCTACTGATCAGCGCTGCCGGCCGCGAGAAATCTCTATAATATTGTAACGTCGTGGGTAGGGATCTACACCACAAAGAACAGACATGAGTGGGTATATACAATTTATTTACACTAATTTATGTACACTATTTACAGACCTCACTCTAAGATGTTTGTCGGAGCTACCTGCAGCGGCCCCCTTCTCCCAACACGCGCCTTGCGGCCGCACCTGCGATTAGCCAACTCGGCCGAGTCGCAACTTGGCACCTGGTGTGCCTCGGCAGACAATCTGCCCCGAAGTATCGAGCATAATTCACAGTGCTCAAGACTCGAACACCTACACGTGCCTACAGCACTTTCGCGCCAGACTTGGCGGACAAGTTTTTGCCGCGGGGAAACCAGAATCGCTACCCAACCTAGGACATCTGCGACAGCCCTTTATATGCTCGAGTCACATGACTTCCTGCGTCATCTTTCCCACGCACTCGTCTTGAGGTGTTGCTTCTCCGTTGCAATTTGCACCCGGCACCTCAAGCCCTCTCCCTTTTGGACTTTCCCTGAAGGTTGCCTTGTTCGAAGCCTATTTTTGGCTCCATCATCCCCATACCTTGCAACTTGTCTCTCTGGAGCAGGGAGTGAAGTCTGTGACGCTACAATATGATGTAATTACACTCAGCTATGTTCCTAGTACCGAAAATCTGGCACCATCGGGGTGAAAACCCTAGGACCTCCCGGGCAGCGACGCTGCAGAGGCAACGTGTCACCGATGAGAGCTATCGCAGCTATTCTGTCAAAGTTTCTCTTTTAATTTAAGGCTCAAATTTTTTCCGAACATCAGTGTTGACTTCCTCACAAAGATTCTTAGTGAACCAACGAATCTCAAAGTCATTTCGGGGTACTGTAATTCCTCTTCTAAGAAAAGGGAATGTGATGCAAAAATAATGAGAAGCAGTTTCTACGTTCGCACTGAAGTTGGGAGAATTTGCTTTTAGAAATAACGAGGTTGAGAACAGTGAACATACAAACGCTCGTGCATAATTTACTTATTTATCAAGCAACTTCCGCGATGGCAGGCGTACAACAGACGTGGATGTTCGGATCAATCGGAACTTCACTTGTTCTCGGAAAAGAAAGCTGCATCAATTGCTGAGCGAGCTCCAGGCTCAACAACTCGGAGACCGAAAGGAACGAGTCACGAGTTAAAATCAGCTTTCTCGTACCAAGTAAATGAATTGACTAAAGTCATGAATTCGGAACTGAGAAAGTCCATCGTATTAAAGAGAGAATCAAATAGGTTTTTCTAATTTATTCCGAACAATTAAGACATTACTACTCTTTTTCTGAAAGTATATCGATAAATTCATAGTATTGTTCCACATTAGAAGAGTTCTATATTTTATTTTCTAGTTATGACTCTACAATACTTTTCAAAAACAAAAAATTATAGCTGAATATGCGTTTGTCACATTTGTAAGTTTGCATTTGTATCTATGATATCATTATATCTGAGAAAAGAAAGTGGAAAAGTTTGAGAAGAGTAAATTCTAAGAAACTATAAATTACTTAAAATAACTTCTACATTGTAGCACATTTTTGTGGAGCAGTCATTTTTACACTGTAGTATAGGAGCAGATCGGCAGACAAAGACTATTGCGATTTATTTTGTAATTTTGAAAATTTCTAAATTGTATACTCTTGTTAAACTTTCGAGAGTAAATTTATGTGATTGTACGGCCTTTCTGCGATTTCGAAAAGAAAAGGGACATACAGGGTCCCATTTCACGGACACCTTTGAAGTGAGAAGACGAAATATTTATCCTCCGGAAAGAACCTTAAAACAGGAAAAGGACAAGGATTGAACACTTGGCTTGTGACAAGAATCGGCATTTGACTTCTGGGATAAAAAATTGATCACTGGTTCATTTATTGATCACACACGAGTATTTCATCTTCCTATAAGTTTGTAATTCATTACTTGTTTTGCATGACACATACCATGAAATCTGTTGCAATTCATGAAATATTTTCGATGTTATTTGCTTTAAAAATAGCTAGGATGTTTTATTACTTTTATGTGTAATACAGTGCCCTTTCATTTTTGTTCTTCTGGGTCTTTGACAGCAGTTTGATCAAAATGATCGATTCATTAATTGGTATTCCAGGGCGCTTCAACTGCTGACGTCATTAGTTGGCTTTTGGCGAAGCAAAAGTATTGACAGAGATTTCATTATATTTTTATTTCATTACATTCGATTTAATTTTTCTCAGTCTTAAAAATCACGTCGAAACGATTCACCATTGTCAGTCAAAATAACACTTTATCACTGTAGGTGCTCTGGAAATCCTCAAAACAGAAGTTTTTCCGAGAATCCTTCAAAATATTCAAGAACCTATTGTAATGGAAGGAACTAATTAATACTTTTCCCAAAGGGGATATTTAAACTCTCTCGGGGGGGGGGTCCATTCGCACGAGGTTCATTCGTAAAATCACTCTCCTTCCTTCGCTGGGCTCTCGGCCGACAACACTGAGCGTCGAGCTCTTGGCGGGCGCGTGCGGAGCGTGGGTATCTCATTTGGGCGGCGGCCGCCAGGGGCGCCGCCGGCGACCGCGAGGCCCTCCGACCACTCGGAGCATGCGAGGCGGGGATTCCCCGACGGCTTCGCACGCGCGTTCCTCATCAATTAGGCCGCACGGCGCGGAGGCGGCTGGGGCGGCGGGGGCGGGTGCGAGGACGCCCAACGCAGCGGCATTTCGGGGGAGGTGGTAAAGCAGACATGGACCTCGGGTGCGCCGGGAGCAGATTCGTGTGCCAGTGTGTGTGTGTGTGTCTGGCGTGACGTCGCGTACGTGACGGTATGTGTGACGAAGCGTTTGAGACGTGCGTATGTGACAATGTGGATGTGGCGGTGTGTGTATGTTGCGGTGTATGTATGTGGTGTAATGTGTGATGGTGGTGGTAGTAGTGGCGATGGTGATGGTGGTGGTGGTGGTGGTAGTGGTAGTGGTGGTAGTAGTGGTAGTAGTGGTAGTAGTGGAAGTAGTGGTAGTGGTAGTGGTTGTAATAATAGTAGTAGTAATAGTATCTGATAATAATACATTTTCTTCACAAAGTAGCACGCATATATCTCAAAATCAAATAAATATTCTCGAATAACTCTGCTGTCTTTTTTTAATGCTTTAACAAAATGTGTATAAGATTGACGGTAATTAAATCTAATGTAATGATAATACGTAATATCTACGTCTCACGAGGGACGATCCATACAACAGCATTATATTTAATACGAAAATATCTGTCGCAAGGGCCATAGTAATGTATTACGAGCCTTGAACTTCCGCAGCTATTAGTATACAGTTAGAGGCCTGCAGCGAAAAATGCTGCTAAAAATGTCAAAAAAAATTTTAAACTAGTGTGCTAAAACACATGTAATTCCTGGACGTATTATCACGAAAAATTACGCGAAAAATACTCAAATGTTTGAAAAATTGTACTCTGTCTGTAACATTTTAGTTGTAGGAAGACTCCGAAACTTGCAATTTTTGAAAAATCAGAGTTTTCAACGACCATGCGACCTCACCATTCTCTTAAACGTCTTCACACAACAACACAATTTAATCAAAAGCGGTGGAGTATTTTGAACATTTTGGAGTGTCTCCAGAGGTTTCATGCAAAGAACACCGAAATTAAAATATCGGTTTCAAATTGTAGGGGCCGCGATATCAACCAGATGGATTGGAAAATATCAATTTTGGAGAAAATCGGATGAAGTGTGTAGCCGTTAGCGATGTTCACAGAAGAAGAGAAGTTTCACCGTCCTGCGGTTTTTAGGTATCAAGGACCTACAAAATATGGATTTTGTTTACAACACGCGTTAGATGATTTGTTTATTTAGAACTGGATTTCTCCACTTTTTTGTTACCAGGGCGCTTTAATTAGTTCTTTTCTGCCAAAACATCGTCGTTTTTTCGCGCAGCATTACGTAACTTTCTCTCTACTCAGTAGCGAGAAAGTAAAAAGTAGCATACACATACATCTCAAGAACAAAGAATAAAATTATATCATTGGACATGGCAATAAAATAAATATTTTAAGAAAAGCAATCTTCGGAAATTCTGTTTTCTACATGCCAAAAATAGAAATAAGTGACAGTTTGTAAAGATGAATTGCATTGAATTTGCCTTATTTTACGTGGCGAGACTCAGGCCATGAGGCCTGCTCTTCCGTCTGACCACGCAAATTTCGTTACACTCCTTTCACCTAACATGGAAGAAAGAAGGTATACTTGGGTGACGAAACAGGCGATTTGAATTTAGTTCAGAGGCTCATTTAGGCTTGAGGATCTTTTACATGCAGTAAATGTCCTAACATGGGACAGCCGGCTTTACTTCCTCCGAAGGATGGCGTACGAATCGGCTTTGGGATCGGTTTGAACCCGCGACCTTGGGTATAACAGCCCGATACGCTAACCTCTACACCATCGCCGCCGTCATTAGCTTCTCGTGAATAGCAAATATTTGATGCGTGACGACCTTTTCCCTGGAGCCTTGCTGTTACATGCTGTCAACTGTGTCGCAAGCAATAACGCACTGAGAATGAAAATTCAGTCAGTAAGTGCTTTACGGGAACGAGATGATATACAAAATTAAGTATTTACATTTTTCCAGTCAATATGGAAACTGTTGTATTGTTTTTGAGTTTCTACAGTTTTCCTGAATATCTAACAGAACATTCCTGAATATCCGTCTCTCCCAAGGCGAGAATCTCCATAAATTGTGGTCAATTTATGTATGTATTGGAAATTAGTAAGATATTTATGTACTTTACCTGGATTCGTGGACCAGGCGACTGCCGGAGCAGTACCGCAACAAACGGGTCATGGACCGCGCCTGATCTCTCCTCCTTCTATCCTATCGCTCCTACCCACGTACATACACTTACATGCACTACACTACCACACATGTCTGGAGACTAGCGGGGAGCTTAGAGTTTTTCCGACTAGGGCGGTGCCCCACTGGTGGGAGATACGTAATTGGGCCTTAGCCGACGGTAGGTCGGCGCCGGATCTCACAAGCCAGCGGGGGAAGAACACCATCACTACCCCTCGAGGAAACAACATGCACTACAACACATACACTTACGCACCTTAGCTCTTGACGCGCCTGGAATCACTAATTAATCAATCAATCAATCAAAATCCAAATCAAATTTGAATTCCTGCGTACATAACTAAAAACATCGACCCGTTTCAAAGGAGGAGGAGGTTGTACAATTTATTTTTCAATTCCAGCGCGCAGAGTAAATTAGTAATAGAAGTATTTACTTATAGAACATTGTATAAAAGTACCTTAAATATGATTATATTTACATAATCCCTTCTGATAATTCCCTAATAATGTCCTGGAGTTACTAGAAAGTTAAAATTACAACGGAATGATCCTGCGTGTAAGAAATGACTTCCATGAAAAACTTGTGATAAAATGTTTATTTGAAAAAAATAGTAATATTTGAAATAATAGTAAACGAAATTTAATACTGAAGCTGGGACTACCACGTTTGAAGCATTTTGCATACATAAATGCATTATCCATTTCACTCTACTTACGATGGCGAGATGGCAACGTCATTAGCACTCACAAATTAATGGAAAGCGTCCAATTACTAGTAGCTCCTCGACACAATGCGGCACGAAAATTATTAACGCTGGAGAAACAATATAATTCAGTTGACGAAACAAAAACTGCACTACAGTATGTTTATTTACGACATTGCGCTAAATACATGCGTATAATAATTAAGGTATTAAGTTATTTCTTACAGGACTTGGATTCAATGCGATTTATTAAGTTTCTTTTCTAACGTTAAACGAAGAAAGACATTGCTAAAACACTGAGGTTTAATAGAGAAAGGACTGATCAGTAATTAATCTTGCTATTATTCAATTAATTTTCAAAAACTTCACACTTCGCAGATCATTCCTACGCTGCTTTTAGATATTTTTTATTGACTATTGATTGGCTAAAGGATATAAGAAGTGGAAGATCGCTAAAAATTCACGATAAACATTCTCCTCATCTTCCACATTTCCACAGTCCCTTCAAAAACCATACCATATTTTCTACCAAAACCCCTGCCACACGTTTCACCACGCATTCTGCCCTAATCGTGCCACACGCTGCACAACATACAAACCACCCAAATACACCACCACACACCCCACACCGCACACCACTACATGCCTGCAAGGAAACATACAACATACCACCCTCCAATCTCGTGACATCTGTCACACGATGCGGAAGTCCCCGTTTGGTTCACCTCCTTACAGTCAAGGAGCCTTAGCAAGCTTCCATTGATCGGGTGAGGTGGCTCAGGGCATCAACTGTCACTGCAGAGCCTCTGACTGGGAGGTTGAGTTCAGTCGTTGTCTGGAGGATAATTCCAGCGGCCGGCTGCTCCCATAGGAAGTTTTTCGTGTTTTATCAGATCAACACCAGACGAATGCAGGAGCAGTACCCTAACAAAGGGGCCACGGACCGTACGCGAATTTTCCTTCCTGTTCCTTACACACACTTACACATACATGCTCTAGATTACTATATATTCCGGGAGACCAGTTAGGATCTGAAAGCTTGTCCCGGCTGGGACGGAGCCGCGTTGGTGGGAGATACCTATTTTGGGAAAACCCCGTTAGCCGACTGTCAGTCGGCGCCGAATCTCACAATCCAGTGGGGGAAGATCACCGCCACATGTCCAGGAAAACACCACACTTACGGGACTAATGACCTTAGACATTGATACGTGCGGAGTCACTGTTCAATCAATAGAGCTTCCTTTGCGGCCTCCATCAGTGTGGAGGCATTCTCCAACGCTTACAGCGCGGATTCTTCACCAATCTCGCACCAGGGGAAGTAGTAGCCTAGACGGTGGGACAGGGATTTGAACTGAGCCACCCACTTAGACAGCGCAATCTAAATTTATCGATTTATCCATTTGCTTTAGCAAAAAATGCTCTCGGGAAGTTTTGCTCGTCCACGAGAAGAAATGAATACGGATAGAATGGAATGGATTGGGTGAGGTGGGAAGAGGCGAGCTTCCGGGATCCATTCCCGTTGGATCAGGATTTAGACTATTATGGAATGGGGAAAATGAAGCTAAACATGCGAAACCGGGGCTTTCCGGACTGTGCTGTGAATGAGTGATGTGAGCAAGGCGGTCTTACCAGATCTGTCTGAATTAATAATACTACAGAGAGCGTTTTGGCTTGTATGACATCATAGTGGGGAGAATCGCTCTATGCAGTGCTGTGGCCAAGGGGGAAGTCGGCAGGGGTGGAGGGGATAACAAGCGTCGGCTGGACCATGTGCCCTGAAAGACGTTTTCTGTGCCATGAACAAATGGTTGTCTAGAGTGCCTTGAACAATGACCTTAAGGGGGATGGACTATTAGGAGATCTATTGTCAAGTGAATTCGATCGAGCGACAAAGCGATAAGGAAGCAACGCTCTAAGCACCCAGTTACCCCTCCAAGACCCAGATACTGAGCAAATTGCCTGATTGTGTATAAGGAGTAGTCTGGGAGAGGGGATCTAACCAGTGTGCTGTAAAAGGGTGGTCTGCACTGTAAGTTTTGTAGTTTGGTATTACTGTCATACTCTATGAGAATGGGCTGTTGGGAGGTCTTCCTGAGCAAACTCGACCAAGCTGACCAGGCGGAAAGGCAGCAAAGCGCTCAGGGCCGTATGGGTTAGCCACAACCTGAGCAGATTACTGTACAAGGGTTGGCCTGGAGGAGGAGGTATAGTGAGGGTTCTGTAAAACGTGTGGTGCGTGCTAATGAGCTTTGTAATTTGGTATAAATATTATTCTCGATGGACTGTTGGGAGATCTGCTTGAGCTGACTCGACGAAGCTAAAATGACAGGAATGGAGCAAGCAGCAAGGTCAAACAGCAAAGAGCCGGGGAATAGCTAGCCAGTGTGCTGCTGAAAGGCGGTCTGGTGAGCGGTTTTGGTGGTGAGGCTGGAGCTCTAGGCGGCGAGTGCTCCAGACGGCCGCGGGCGGAGGCAGGGAGGGCGTGGGGGGGAGGCTGGATGGGCGAGTCGTGTTGTGCCGTGTGTGGGTCTCCGCCAAGGGGCGTGTGTCGCCGTGGGGGCGCTACGTCGACGGCGCTGCCAGTGGGCTGCGTGGTCGGGCGATAATTACCCCCGCATCGCTGTCCGTCACCCGCCGCCCGCCTTTCCCCGCCCTCGCCCCCGACCCCCCGCCCCCCCGCTGCCCGCCTCCGCTGCCCGCCTCCGCTGCCCGCCTCCGCTGCCCGCCTCCGCTGCCCGCCTCCGCTGCCCGCCCCGCTGCCCGCCTCCGCGCCGCCTCGCTGCCCGCCCCGCTGCCCAGCCCCGCTACCACCCCCGCCTGCCTCGCCTCCCTGCCCGCCCCGTCCCGCCCTCCGCTGCCCACTCCCTGCCCGCCTCCCGCCCGCCCCGCCACCAGCACCGCCCCGCGGCCTACGGAGCATCGATCTGCCTCCGGCCGCGGCCCCCCCCGTCCGAGGGCTTCCGCTCCCTGCGGCGGTCGCGCGCGCCCACAAGACCGCAGCGGCTTAATGCAATGGATCCGCCAAGCGCCGCTTACCCAGGGGCACGCACTTCGTTACGTATTTCGCATATGATGTATTCGCTCCCAGCCGTATCACACTCTCCCGCGAAAATTATGTTTCGTGATAGTTGTATATAACGTTAAGTTGTTAGATTCCTTTGCATATATTTACTTACAATGCCCTTGGTGTGGTTCTACATCACCACCACCCGACTCTACCAGTGTATTTTAACGTCCAACAGGGCATGTGAGAAGTATACTCGTAAGAAGGTCTTACTGTGGTGCCTCTGATTTTATTTTTACCAAACTTCTGCAAGAGTGTGTTGTTCTGAAGGAGTTGGGATGGTAGCATTAACCGTTGCTAACGAAATGAAAATGTTTGTTGCAACCTTTATTGTGTGTTCCATTCTTAATACTCAATAATATATTGATCGCTCTCGAAGATTTGGAGTAATTCCTTCTTCACAATACGTCTGTTAAAAAAAGAAAACAAAATAAAAATTCATAAACATTCCTTTACCACCGCTATAAGATTTCCTATGAAGATTTTTTCCTTTGTGGGAATTACTAAATGTATTTTAATTAGTAGACTTGTAGTTAATATTTTTAAGGTAAACCTATGATAAATTGAATGATTTTCTTTAGAATAGAATATAAATAAAAGATATACTTTTTTTATATCTATCATTTACTTTTGGGGTGTGGACTGAAATCCCATAATCCCCCCCCACTTCTGTGCTGTGCACCATTGAGTACGTCTAACATAATATTCACGTCGAGGTAGCAGTATGATCTTGCTATATAAATGTGGTTGTAAAATATTTATTGAACGTCACATTAAATAAGTATGTACTTCCTGCTTTGTTGTGCGGTTTGATCATTGTATTTTGGGAAATATCAGGAACTTAAAATAAGAAGGAAACAGTACAACAAACAAATAATGAAAAAGAATAATTATTGACCAGCATCAAGAATAACAACAAGGATTAGACCGATTTCGGACTGGTTACCAAAATAATAATTAATGAATTTAGTTGAGGTTTTTCGGAATATGAAATATTTAATGATTGAGAAATATTCCGTCGTGAAAATGATCTGGCAACAAGTAAAAGAATTACTTTTTCAGAATGATTCTGAAGAGAAGCGTTTATTTAAGCTTCAGATTTTAATTCACGCTGAAATTGTAAACTACTTCATGGTTATACATTGCTTCCATTCCTACCCAGAAAAGATGCAAATTTACGAATATTTAACGCTCACCATTACGCTCATTAATGCAGCTAACAATAACTGACAATTATAATTAATTTGTGATATTTTGAATTAATCCGTTCAGATTGTGATTTGTATATCGACATATATATTTTTATGGAAAGTCCTCTTCACTTTCCTGCATTTCCCATGGAGGTTTTCTCCTCTGAATTCCTCTCATCACCTCTGGTTCTCTCTCCCCTCCTTTCCTCTGTCTCTCTCTTTCAGGATCATGAGTTGGAGTTACAAAATGCCAGTGATTAGGCTGATATCAGAATTTTCAATAAGGAAGAAAAAATCACTGGTTTGCAAACCTCACAATGCTTAAAGAGAACCACCGGCCTCAGTACATGACAAAGAGAGGCAGATTGTAATTTTGCTGTATGACAATGGCGATCCTCTATAAAGGACGAAGCGTACGCCGGAGGCTGTCTTGATCCTTGCCTTGAAGGCAGAGAGATGGGGCTGGGAAAGGAACGGTGGGCAAAAGGAACGGTGAGTGGAGACGACTATATCTGGGTAGGGTGGCCGACCGGCAGGGGTAGGGCAAAGAACCAGGGCAGAGCGCAAGGGCAGAAGGTGAGGGCGAAGGCGAGGGCGAAGGCGAGGGCGAAGGCGAGGGCAGAAGGCGAGGGCGAGGGCGAGGGCGAGGGCGAGGGCGAGGGCGAGGGCGAGGGCGAGGGCGAGGGGGCGAGGGCGAGGGCGAGGGAAGTCCGCAGCCACCCCCCTGATTCTCTCGACAGCTGATTACTCGCCCCCACCACCTTCCCGACAGAGGAGGCCAGCTGCCTTGCTTCGCCTTCATTTCAACCACCCTGCTGAATTCCCTATCCCGGTTATCTCCTCCTTCCTGCGCCTTCCCACAGACACAGCCATCCCGGATTCGGCCCTCCCGGACTCGGTCCGGTACCAGTTGCAAGAGTTAAAATTTCCAAATTTTGTAAGATATTATTGTTGATAGCATTTAAAATACTTATCATCCAATAATGCTAAGAAAGGGCGTGAGGATTAGTAGATATTTTCCTTGACTGTCAGAATGCAACCTGTCGAACATTAGTGCATACGGATTGCCTAAAAATAAGGGGCAAATGCCACAAAAAATGCATATAAATCTTACAGGTCATTTCCCCTACAAGCTCCCTAGCAAAAAGGTATTATTTTCCACAGAAATTTAAGATAAATATTGACATGTTTCTAACATATTTATTAATTGCTTTACTCGAAATTGCACTGCCTAGTTAAACAAAGAACAAACTAACGAGAATTAAAAAATATTTTCTTTTAAACGATCATGAATTGAAATTGGGAACTATTTTTATTTGGCACGTTAATTCCTCACTAAATAAAAGAATACCGTTAAAAAACTTACTGGTTCTCAACTGCGCTCGCGTCTAACACTGAATAACGTCAGATCCACGTTTCTGCACCAGTAGTTTCTTAATTTGAATCTGCTCGAACTGCTTTTCATAGCCGCCGCTGCGCCCTGCCCACCCCTGCTGCCAAACCCACGGTCACCACCACCTCTTCTCGGTGCAAACCCCCACCCATCTCCGTTACAGGCATCGTGGAACGTTTCGTAAACAAATAACGAATGCAGTTCCTGATCTGTTTTTTACAATAGCAACGTTGATGGTGGTGATGAGGGGTTTGCGACGAGAAGATTTTGTATTAGACAACGGTTTGTAAAAAGTATTGTGAATAATAAATTCTTAAAAATTAATAATTTGCAGAACAGAAAATTGATCCTGAAAGTTATGAAACATTGAATGAAGAATTTAAAGGAATCTACGTGATGTTATTTGAAGGTATTACGAACTATATGAATTGAACTAAAAATACAACATAGAAAGTTTGTAAACAAATAACAAATACTGTTCCTCATTTGCATTACAATAGCAAACGTTGTTGATGATGACGAGAGACAGAGAATTTTGTGTGAGATAACGAATTGTAAAAAAAAGTGAAATATTAAAAAAATTGCAACGAATACGGATCGTCACTGCTGCTATCGATCCCGCGATTATGTAACGAAAATAACGGTATTGATAAAATCAATACCATCACTCACCCTCTTGCCTCCGCCCTGGCCACCACCGCTTCACACTCTTGTACGCAGCAATCATAGGCTATGCCGTCAGCATTTCCCTCCATGATGTCACTGCCGCCTTATCCGCTATCCAATGCGAAACCAATGCCGTCGTCACACCCCGATACCCTTCTCCACTCCACTTCAAATTTGCCATTGTCGTGCGGATATCCTGACGCCGCCTTCACACCACCACCTATCGTCGTTACTATTACGCCAAAACACACCTGCTGCAGAAACATACCTTCGCTACTGCTATCTTCACCCCTGCAACTGTAACCCCTGCCACTACCCTGGTTGCCGTTGCTCTGCAGTCACTATTTTTTATAGCGCAATCACCAACACAAACACCCCTCAGGACTGCCGCCGTCTTCGTAACTGTCTCCACGTCTGCTGCTGATCTACGATTTATTTGCCACCATCTCCACACCCCCCCCTCACCCATCCCGTCTCCGCCTCCACCACCGCCTCCTCCCTCACCCCGCCTCCGCCACCGCCCACCGTCTCCGCCCCCCACCATTTGCATGCGCCGCCTCCACCACCGCCTTCGCCCTCACCCCGCCACCACCACACCCTTGCCATTTTCGCCCCTGCCGTCTCCGCTCCCGCCACCGCTCCGCCTCCGCCGCCACCACCACCACCAACTTTGTATCCGTCTCCGCCTCCACCACCGCCTCCTCCCTCACCCCGCCTCCGCCACCGCTTCCATCCCCGTCGCCATCCCCACCCCTACATCCTCCTGGCGCCGCGTGCCCCTTGGGTCGGGAGCGGCCGACCGCGACGTGTCCAGAAACGCGCCTTCCTTCCAAAAGAGCTCTTTGAGCGGCGGCGGCGGCGAGGGCGGGGCCGGGGCGCGACGTTAAGCCTCGATGACGGGGCGTGGGAACGGGCTGATGAAAGAAGTGCTCGCTGCATGGGGGAATTAAAGAGGAACGCGCCAACGCCACGAGATGACGGAGCCGTGAAAATTGTATTACATGACACGGAACCATAAATTCGGATATTAAATATTCCAATTTTAGTTATTCATTTGATGTGCATTAGTTACCGCTGGTTTGTCTGTTTTGAATTTTGTGCCTGAAGACCCTTAGTGAGATCGGCTGCAATTCTCGAAAAGTATTGGTTAAAGAGATTAGCCACTGTTGCCGGATCGTTCACATTTATATCGTTATATTTTAAAACAACATTCTCTACGGGTTTTCTAGTTCATTTGGTAGTATTTTTTATTATATTCCACATTGCTTTTGTTTTATTATTTGAGTTCAAAATATCCTGATCGTTTTTCATGATTTTAGCCTGCCTTATGACTTTTCGTAACAATGTTTTGTATTTTTTAAAGTAGATAAGGAAATCTTGAGATACGTCATGCATGGAAGACAGACTTCCTTGTTTTTACAAAATGTCCTAATCCCTTGTGTTATCCAAGAATTGCTTTTCCGTGAAATATTTAATTTTCGTTTTTGAAGAGGAAAGCAAGTGTTAAAATGAAATGAAAGAGTTGAAAAAAAATTATATTTGTCGTTTGTATCAGCAGTATTATAAACCGTTTCCCATGACTCCTGCATCAAGTAATCAATGAATAATTTAATTTTCTTTTAGTAAACAATTTAGTCATACGTGTATTATTTATTGTGTCAGTGATCGCATTTCTTATAATGGTAAGAATTTGTGCATCGTGGTCACTGTATCCTAAATCTTTTGTTTCAACTTCATATCGAGTAGTAGTTTTGTTAATTATAATTTGATCAATTGCCTTCATCGAATGTTGTGTGATCCGTGTAGGTACATTAATTGTAATGTCTAAATTGAAGGAATTAATTAAATTGAGAACTTTTTCTTTCTCGCAAGATTCGACCAGAAAATCAATGTTAAAATCTCCGCATACAACAATGGATTCAAAAGAGCGATTTCTGACTTTGTTAAGTGTTATCTCCAGGTTTCCTAAGAACAAAATATAATCAGCAGTTCTCTTTGTTAAAGATCTGTAAATGCAAAGTATTATCACTTTTAGTGAAGTAAGATGTACAACAGAAATTTCGAAAATATTTTCAATGGAGTACACATTTAATTCTGCCAAGGGGATACAATCAATATTATTTCTAATATTATATATATATATAATATATATCATTTATATATATATATATTTATATTATATATATATATATATATATATATATATATATATATCATATCATTTTAAATATTATTTTCGTTGCTAAAGGGATTTTTACCCGTAGAAAGGTTTGAAAGTAATTTTAACTCCCATGGGAGGTAAAGTAAATCAGTATGTTTTGAAATTGAACAAAAGTAACATTACGGCTGAACGAAATGTCGAATATATTTATTTTATACTCACGTTAATATGCTTCGTAATAGCTAAAACGTGTTGAAAAATATCTTTATTCCCATCTGGTGAATACCTTTAATCCATTCAAACTATCTAAACTGTTTATCTGACAACCACTAAAATTAATTACAAGTATTCGAACACATTTCGATCAGCATTTCCGGCTACTAGATGCTAGATGTTATTCACTAGTGCTAGATGGACCCTTCATTTTCTTCTGCAGAATAGTGCTTGACTATGTGGGCAAGTTTCCTTGAGTTTCTTTTTGCTATTTGCAGAAGATTGGGACAAAAAGGGGTATGTTATTTTGTTAGCAATACAATAAAATGAAACCTGTGGTTCATTTGTCGAAACAAATATTTTCTACTATACAGAAGCAAACATTTCTGGTTTTCAAATTTTGCCAGTTATTCTAGTCGCTATCGTACAAGAGAGGGTTAGAAATTTTGGAGTTTCAGAAAACGTGCGCAAATTACACTTATGCACTAATATTGTCTCACACAGTTTTTTTAATTTTTGACGAAAATAAATTAAAAAATAAATTAAAACTTCAATAGTTGTCGCTTCTTTGGTGGTTCAGGAAACCATTTAATGTGACGTAATATAACTTGGTACTATTTTTTATTATATATATTTATAAAAGAAATGAAATAAAATATTATTACGACAATAAAGATACTTTATCTAGTCGATAATATACATCACTCGATTACTGGCCACTCCTGAGGTCTTTCCTCTTGTAGATCGGTTCACTATACAGTTTAAGTGTTAATACATTGTTTTTCCGTTTATATTCTTGAATTTGTTTCGTTTAGGTAACTAAATATGCTCATTAATTCCATGAAAAATTGTTGATTCTCTCTATGTTAATAGCACGCGTGCAATTAAAATTCCACCATACAATTAAAAATGTATACCTATCAATTAGAATTAAGAAAAAGAGCGAAATCGTGTAATTAAGAATCTATAACCCAAACGTAGCCAACGTATTTGCAGTCGGTCAAGAAACATGAACTAAGAAGTACATCACATATTACGTACCTACAACAACTACATATAAACAACGAATGAATAAAAGTAAATTGGGGAAGTAACGTTAAGACAGCTGACACATGGACACATAAAATATTAACGTGATAATTACATGTTTTAAGTGTAAATATTTGGTTTTAGACTGCGAATGTAAAAAATGTAAACTCAGTTGTTTACCAGTTCTAAAAAGTAAGCTATAGCAAAACTGTGTCAGAATGAATAGTTTTTTCCAATATTTTTACATATTGAATTCTCTCTCATACCTGTTATTACTTTTAGTGGGAAATAATGTTTTCATGACATTGTCAGCTTCTTCTAATATTTTATCCGCAATATTTGCAGCACCTTCTATGTGCAAATATTTCATGCAAACAAACACAATGCAACGCTCACTAAAATAGATATTTTCAGAAGCAATATGGCGTCACCAAAAAATGCTTCGAATTGTAAAGACGTACTTGAATATCTCAAAATTTAAATTATTCTTAAATAAAACAAAAAAATATTGAACGTAACATATGTATAAAGGAGTATAATTGCACTCATCCTGTACCTAAAACTCGCTTCTATCGTCTCTCGTTTTCTTGAACAAACCATTTGTGTAATTATTCCTTCTTTAACACTCGTTTAGTTATTTTATACTATTTTACCTAATTTTTATACGTTATTTACTATAAGAAAATCTTCTTCTTATTGCAGAAATTTCAACCAATTCTATTTTGAACGGACAGAAATGAATGTCATTTCTTATAAAATTAACAAAATTAATCGTGCAATTCATAATTTATTGCAGAAAAATAATATTAAACATTCTAAAAGTATGTTAAACTTTATTGATGAAAACTAATAAAAATGTTACAATAATGATAATAAAATTAAAACAGTAGTAATAATAAAGACAAAAATAGTAGTAAAAATGAAGTAAACATGAAAATTAGTAATTAAAATATTAAAAATTGTGGATTTAACGTCTAATTAAAGGTGTATTTTAAATTTTTCATTTAATTACCATGCATATATAAACAACGCCGGAAATTTAAAACAAAAAAACTACTACTCCGTATTAAACTTTTAAAGCTCAAACGCGTATAAGATAACAGAAAACAAACTTCATTATCTTAAAATTTCCGATGTAGTCCACTGCATCGCGAAATTGTTTCCCCACATCTTTCGTGATGAGTTTGCCAGAGACATCCTTTCCATCCCATGACACCCTCGCCTGCGACCTTTCGTTCCGTCCTCACCCTCGGCGAGTTTCAAAGTGCCAGAGCTTCGCGGCGGAAACTACTAGTTGGGAACGAGTTTTAAATTTACTTCGGTTTACCTAGAAGCACAGCGTTAGGGAGGCAAATTGAGGCCCGCAGCACGAAAGTAGCTTGAGTACATAGGAGATAGACGTCTCTTACACCGGAACGAGAGCTTTCCTGTTCTTATTTCATCTCGCTGCCACTGGAGGAAATAAGAGTCAACTTCATTCGTTTCCACCAGCGAAATTCCCAGTAGGTTGAATTTCTTTCATGTCTACGAAAGTTTCAATGTAAAACTGCATGCTAAATAGGGAGGTAACTTTACGAACACGTACGTAAGATGGTTTAAAAAAAGTTATTTTAAAATAAATGTTATTATATTTATTTTCAATTAATATTACGATTTTTTTCTGTTTCTTATGTACACTTTACTTTATTTTATTAACGTTATAACAACCAGAAGTTTAATTTTTCATATTACTGGATTTGAGTGATTTTTATTAGAAATACTTGGCTTACTTGAAACATTGGCTTACTTGCAATTTTGAGCCGATGATTCTCACCTCAAATGTATTTTCTTTTGTTATAAAATGAATTATCAAGTGCAGTTTCGTCATAATAATACATTAAATACGCAAGAAACTTTCTCTGCTGCATTGTGGCTGTATTTAGTGCTCCAAAGAAGACAAATACCTACATTACACATTTCTGAGAAAGAAAAAAAATATAAATTAAATATGATGATTTTGAAAACAAAAAAAAAAAAAAAAAGGAATTACAAAAGGAAACTTCTTAATATTCAAAAAGAAATTCAACTGAAATAACTGGTATTGAAATGTGAGTAAACGAAATAAATAAATAACTGCAGGCGAGCAAAGTGACATAACAATTCTGCGGCGGCTGCGTGCCCGATAAAAACTACACAGCACGGATCATGAGCACTATCTTGCAATAGGTTGATATTTCGGGCTACTATAGCCAGCAAATCAAAACTAAAACAATAAATAAATCAAATTTCATTCAATTAAATTGTAAATGCTAATCACGAACGGAGCAAGAAAAACATCCAGATAGAATTTTACAAAAATGTGCGTGCACACAAGTCTGTACTATTAAATTTCCAATTTTTCGAAATCTACTTACATTTGAAAAATGCAACAAACAAGAGCATAGCATCATTCATAGATCAAAACAGGAATGAAAAGTGCGTTGAGAAAATATATCTGGCTTTAATACTAGACGTGTCGGACAGGTTGAAAAATAATTATGAACTTTTAAAATTCTGAACATTTTGGAAGTTTTTATGAAAAATTGGAAATGTGCTGTTTATATAAATACATTTTTACTATTTAAGTAAAAAGGTTGAAGCAAGAAATATTGCACACATTATCCAGAAAATTTTGAAAATATCACAGGGGATTTATGTAAAGTGCATCTCAAATTAAAATATAATTATCTCCAACACAGGCAACTAGATCTTTCTCTTGAATGTGTTTACCAGGTTTCAGCACAAAAGCTTTTAATCTGACAGAGTTATGCGGGACATTTACCTCAATCCATCCATCTAAACAGACAGACATACACATCGATTTTCGGGTACAAAATTCATCTCATCACTACCTGCACCGATATTAACAATATTTTGAATAGTACTAAGCTAGCTTAATAGTCACGTGTGTGCGAAGTTACATTTCTTCATAAGTTATAGGCTTCAAATTCCGATTTCACGTCTGAAAATTTTAGATCGTGTTCTTTAAATGGTTACAATTTTTTCTTCTCGATACTTGTAAAAAAAGACAACAAGAAATGTTTCATTATGTCTTATTAACCATATTACTTTTTTCTCTTTAATCAAATCTAATTAGAAGTAATTGGACACTGTTTCAGGAACGTCTTTTCGCCTGGAAGTGGAGGGCTGCTTTAGTACAGTCAATTTAAAAACACGCTCGCATAATTATCCTGCTCTTGTAATTGCAGGGCGTTCAACGTGTCCAGGCGTCGCATGTGGAGGGTGGGATTTCTTTATCACCGCGCCCTCGCCGGCGGTGCGTGCCACCGGGTCGTTTCCCGCCCCCACGCCCGCCCACTCACGCACCCAGACCCGCCCTCATCCACGCCCACCGGAAAGCACAGCTCCCACCTCACGCCCGCCCAGACGCCCGCGGGCGTACCCGTTTCCACTCCTGCCCCCTCGGTCGTCCCCATGCCCGCCCACTCACGGACCCAGACCCGACCTCCTCCATGCCCATAGAAAAGTACAGCTCCCACCCACCCCGCCCAGATGCCCGTCCCCATGCCCGCCCACTCACGGACCCAGACCCGACCTCCTCCACGCCCATAGAAAAGCACAGCTCCCACCCTCACGCCCGCCCAGATGCCCGCGGGCGTACCCGTTTCCACTCCTGCCCCCTCGGTCGTCCCCATGCCCGCCCACCCACGGACCCACCCGACCTCCTCCATGCCCATAGAAAAGTACAGCTCCCACCCTCACGCCCGCCCAGATGCCCGCGGGCGTACCCGTTTCCACTCCTGCCCCCTCGGTCGTCCCATGCCCGCCCACCCACGGACCCAGACCCGACCTCCTCCATGCCCATGAAAAATACAGGTCCCACCTCACGCCCGCCCAGATGCCCGCGGGCGTACCGTTTCCACTCCTGCCCCCTCGGTCGTCCCCATGCCCGCCCACCCACGGACCCAGACCCGACCTCCTCCATGCCCATAGAAAAGTACAGCTCCCACCCTCACGCCCGCCCAGATGCCCGCGGCGTACCCGTTCCACTCCTGCCCCTCGGTCGTCCCCATGCCCGCCCACCCACGGACCCAGACCCGACCTCCTCCATGCCCATAGAAAAGTACAGCTCCACCTCACGCCCGCCCAGATGCCCGCGGGCGTACCCGTTCCACTCCTGCCCCTCGTCGCCCCGCCTGCCCACCACGCCCTCAGACCCGCCCTGGTTCACACTAACAGCTCCCACCCTCACGCCCGCGTGCTCATATTCACACTTACCCCATGTCCGCTGCGCCGCTTCGTCCGTCCTCATGCCCGCATATCACGCATCCAGACCCACTCTCCACACCCACGGAAACCCCCGGCGTCCCCATGCCCGCCCACTCACGGACCCAGACCCGACCTCCTCCATGCCCATAGAAAAGTACAGCTCCCACCCTCACGCCCGCCCAGATGCCCGCGGGCGTACCCGTTTCCACTCCTGCCCCCTCGGTCGTCCCCATGCCCGCCCACTCACGGACCCAGACCCGACCTCCTCCATGCCCATAGAAAAGTACAGCTCCCACCCTCACGCCCGCCCAGATGCCCGCGGGCGTACCCGTTCCACTCCTGCCCCTCGGTCGTCCCCATGCCCGCCCACCCACGGACCCAGACCCGACCTCCTCCATGCCCATAGAAAAGTACAGCTCCACCCTCACGCCCGCCCAGATGCCCGCGGGCGTCCCGTTCCACTCCTGCCCCTCGGTCGTCCCCATGCCCGCCCACCCACGGACCCAGACCCGACCTCCTCCATGCCCATAGAAAAGTACAGCTCCCACCCTCACGCCCGCCCAGAGCCCCCATGCCCGCCCACCCACGGACCCAGACCCGACCTCCTCCATGCCCATAGAAAAGTACAGCTCCCACCCTCACGCCCGCCCAGATGCCCGCGGGCGTACCATTCCACTCTTGCCCCTCAGTCGTCCCCATGCCCGCCCACCCACGGACTCAGACCCGACCTCCTCCATGCCCATAGAAAAATACAGCTCCCACCCTCACGCCCGCCCAGATGCCCGCGGGCGTCCCGTTCCACTCCTGCCCCTCGGTCGTCCCCATGCCCGCCCACTCACGGACCCACACCGACCTCCTCCATGCCCATAGAAAGTACAGCTCCCACCTCACGCCGCCCAGATGCCCGCGGGCGTACCCGTTCCACTCCTGCCCCCTCGGTCGTCCCCATGCCCGCCCACCCACGGACTCAGACCCGACCTGCTCCATGCCCATAGAAAAGTACAGGTCCCACCCTCACGCCCGCCCAGACGCCCGCGGGCGTACCTGTTTCCACTCCTGCCCCCTCGGTCGTCCCCATGCCCGCCCACCCACGGACCCAGACCCGACCTCCTCCATGCCCAGAAAGTACAGCTCCACCCTCACGCCCGCCCAGATGCCCGCGGGCGTACCAATTCCACTCCTGCCCCCTCGGTCGTCCCCATGCCCACCCACCCACGGACCCAGACCCGACCTCCTCCATGCCCATAGAAAAGTACAGGTCCCACTCTCACGCCCGCCCAGATGCCCGCGGGCGTACCCGTTTCCACTCCTGCCCCCTCGGTCGTCCCCATGCCCGCCCACTCACGGACCCAGACCCGACCTCCTCCATGCCCATAGAAAAGTACAGCTCCCACCCTCACGCCCGCCCAGATGCCCGCGGGCGTACCCGTTTCCACTCCTGCCCCCTCGGTCGACCCCAATGCCCGCCCACCCACGGACCCAGACCCGACCTCCTCCATGCCCATAGAAAGTACAGGTTCCACCCTCACGCCCGCCCAGACGCCCGCGGGCGTACCTGTTTCCACTCCTGCCCCCTCGGTCGTCCCCATGCCCGCCCACCCACGGACCCAGACCCGACCTCCTCCATGCCCATAGAAAGTACATCTCCACCTCACGCCCGCCCAGATGCCCGGGGCGTACCGTTCCACTCCTGCCCCTCGGTCGTCCCCATGCCCGCCCACTCACGGACCACACCCGACCTCCTCCATGCCCATAGAAAAGTACAGCTCCCACCTCACACCCGCCCAGACGCCCGCGGGCGTACCGTTTCCACTCCTGCCCCCTCGGTCGTCCCCATGCCCGCCCACCCACGGACTCAACCCGACCTCCTCCATGCCCATGAAAAGTACAGTCCCACCCTCACGCCCGCCCAGACGCCCGCGGGCGTACCTGTTTCCACTCCTGCCCCCTCGGTCGTCCCCATGCCCGCCCACCCACGGACCCAGACCCGACCTCCTCCATGCCCATAGAAAGTACAGCTCCCACCCTCACGCCCGCCCAGACGCCCGCGGGCGTACCGTTTCCACTCCTGCCCCCTCGGTCGTCCCCATGCCCGCCCACTCACGGACCCACACCCGACCTCCTCCATGCCCATAGAAAAGTACAGCTCCCACCCTCACACCCGCCCAGACGCCCGCGGGCGTACCCGTTTCCACTCCTGCCCCTCGGTCGTCCCCATGCCCGCCCACTCACGGACCCAGACCCGACCTCCTCCATGCCCATAGAAAAGTACAGCTCCCACCCTCACGCCCGCCCAGATGCCCGCGGGCGTGCCCGTTTCCACTCCTGCCCCCTCGGTCGTCCCCCTGCCCGCCCACTCACGGACCCACACCCCACCTCCCCCACGCCCATAGAAAAGTACAGGTCCCACCCTCACGCCCGCCCAGACGCCCGCGGGCGTACCCGTTTCCACTCCTGCCCCCTCGGTCGTCCCCATGCCCGCCCACCCACGGACTCAATTCCCGCCCCCCTGGCTGCCCCGCTTCGTCGCCCGTCCCCGTGCACGTTCCCCCATGCCCCAGCCCCCCTCGCCACCCCCCCCCCCCCCCGTGCTCATCTCACACTTACCCCATGTTCGCTCCCTTCGTCGTCCTCATGCCCGCATACTCAGGCATCCAGAACCGCCCTCGTCCACGCCCACCGGAAAACACAGCTACCACCCTCACGCCCGCCCACACGCTCGCGGGCGTACCGCCCCCTGTCCGCCCCCCCCCGTCCGTCCTCATGCCCGCCCACCCAGACCCGCCCTCATCGACCCAACAGGAAATGTACGCGTCTCACACACGAATATCCGCTCCCGCGCCCATCCCGAGCCAACAACTGCACCCACCTTCGCTATCACCTCCGCCCCTGTCCCCGCGACCAGTCCACCACCCCACCGCGCGCTCGCCTCTGCTCTATTCTAGAGTCCGTCCCGCATCTATTCTAGAGAACGTCCCGTCGCTCGCCTCCGCCTCGGGCTTCCCCTTCGCTACCAGCCCCGCGTCCCCGCCCCCCTCACGCCTCCACACATGCTCCGTGCCTGTCCCAAAGTGTAGTATCCAATCAAAGACAAGCATTCTAAAATGATTTTATTCCAGTCCAGGTACAATTGCTGAAGTGCCGAATCACGAGAAGAATGTACCGAAAGCGAAGCCAGGTTGTAGACCAGAAAAAGTCCCAAAATCAGCCAAGTCGTCGAATATCCACAAGTGTTCCACGTCAGTAGCACAGGTCGTTGTTGCTCTCCACACCTCTCTCGCCAATTCACTCGCCAGGATACAATCGCTACACTGCCGCTCGCTATCTGCCCTGGCGTCGGGCCGGAGCCCTCTTATAGCCCGCTAGAACTATTGGCCCGCCGACTAGTTGCGGAGTAGGGGCGGTGGCGAGTCCCTACCCCTGCCGGTGACGGCCGCGCGCGGACAAGCCAGGCCACCCCGCACTGGTTGCCTTCTTCTCTCGCCAGGGGCGGTAACGCCTCGCTGACGTCTCTCGGCGGCGGCTCCTTTAAATGTGTGCGGCCGGTCACGACACAAAGGCTGCCCCCGAGCGTGCTCTGCACCCACCTACGTTTCCTACTCACCTTCCTTGCTGCTCGAATCCTCGTGATGTCATCTTCTCTCTCCCCGCGCTCACCACCTCCCCTGGCCTCTCGAAGATCTCAGATTCTACCCGCGCGCCCCGTTACATTTGCACTTCCAACCGCCGCAGCAGCTCCGGCCTTTTTTCCATCCCTGAGCAATCCGCCCCTTTGTACGTCGACTCCACCACACCCCCTCCGATGACGATGGCTGCCCCGCCTCGGTAACCGACCCCGCAACTGTACCCCATCAACTTCGCCTCTGTAGTTTTCGGTCTTCTTTACACTCACCCCATCTTCATTCAAGTACTGTCCCCCCCCGCTTTCATCCTCAAGGTTTCGTAGCCGTCTTCACCTCGGATTCCTGCAGCACCTAACTCTTCCCCTCCACCTTTTCCAAGTAGGTCCCTCTCCAACATGACTACGTCTCCGCCAAACACACACCTCCACCCGCGATTCCGCTACCCCCTTTAACCACCTTCGTGTCTCGTCGCCAACAGTAAGACGTCCGACCGCACATTGATCATTCTCGCCCCATACACCCCTTCCCCGCCTTCCCTACCTCCTCACACCGTCCTCATCAGGCTTTCTCCAGAGCTTTCCACTCTTCTCCTCCCTAATCCCCACTAACATCCATCACCTCTTCCCCGCCTCCACCCCTCTGCTCTTGCCTCGGCATTCGCGCCTTCTTCCGCCGTCCCGCTCCGTTCCCTTCCTGCCTCTTCACTTCCCCTTCCGCGTTCGCCACCACCCTCGTCCCAGCATTCAGCCCGCCCCCGCCCCCGCCCGCTGCGCGCACGCAAGTGTCGGGGATTAGTGGAATTAGGAGCAGCGGCCGCCGCCACGCCCTCCGCCCAGGTAAGTGCATGTCGGAGCCTCCGTAAGAGGATGCCCGGGCGCCAGAGATAAAAGGGATGAAGGGGCAGCTGGCACGTGAGCCAAGCCGCTATCTTTAACCGGTAGCGCTCGACCCCTTCTATGGACCTACAGCGCCTGCTGATTACGCGTCTACTTACGGTTACTGCAAGTACTAGCAACAGCAAAATGTTACATACTTCCAACAAGATTTTGGAGTTTCAGTAAGAATAGTGCCACGGTCTGGTACATCTCATATTAGATTTCTGATAATTATTGTCGCAAATAATGTAAAACCAATTCCAAGACTTAAAAACTCTCAGATGTAACTGTCAAAAGTCTCTGGATTTTCATAAAGTGGTGCATGTTGTAAATGCACAAGGTCAGGTCAATGATATTTTATGAAAGGCCTCTAGACTGAAGTTTTCAAGGCCACTATTTTTCGTCTTACACACGGTTATTCCAGAGGGCGCACCACTCTGCAAGCAGTCGCCGTGAGTTTTTGCTGCGCATTAGCGGGTTGGCTCGCTGACTGTTTAGTCAGTTCTGCGGGAGAGGGGATCGAGCGCGAGCGGCTCATTCTAGTAAAAGTCGAGAGCCATTAAACTGCTGAGTACTTGATTACGCAAAAAACTCATCCTAGAATTAAAGTTAAATCCTTTCTCTTCAGTTTCTATTCAAGGATACTGCATGATTCCGTTTCGGAATATTATGGAAACAGTAAAACAGAATAAAATAAGTATATTCTAGGACTCGCTAGACTTTCTCGGAAATTTTCTATTCGTCATTGACACAGAAGGCTCAAGACTTCTTTCAGATCTGGGTTTATTTAGGATTACACAGAGTCTGTTCCGCGAACTGCGATTGCTTTCCGAAACCTGACATCAAAAGGTCAGTTGACAAGAGAGTCGCATGTAGGATGTCGAGTGGTTTGGGAGTTTTGGTAGATTAAATACTTACATTAAAACATTGCTTAAAAGTAAAAAGGAATAACATGTGCCAGGAAAGTCTTTCCGGCGCCGACCTACCGTCGGCTAGTGGGGTTTCCCCAACCAGGACTCTCCCACCAGCGGGGCACCGCCCCAGCCGGGATTAGCTCCAAGCTCCCAACCGATCTCCCGGAATATGTAGTGCATGTTAGTGTAAGTGAGTGTCTAAGGGGAGAGGATAGGACAAGGAAGGGAAAGGACAGATCGCGCGCAGTCCGTCGCCCGTTTGGTAGGGTACTGCTCCCGCATTCGCCTGGTGTTGATCGGAGAAACCACGGAAAACTACCGATCAGAGCAGCCGTTCGCTACAATTCTCCTCCAGACAGCGACTGAATTCGACCTAGCTGACAATCTGGTGTCGACAATCCTGCCACCGTTGGAGCTCTAACCAAGAACTCCCGGTAAGAGGCACTGCAGTGACATCAGTTGATGCAAGTTCTTCTGGGACAACAACCAGGCAGCGCTGGGACCGTCCCTAGAATGCCTCGGGAAGGGGGGAGGGCACGCATGCGACACTAGTGCCGCTCGCGGCAGCGAACCTGAGGGCGGAAGCGGACATGGTGGCAGGCTCTGATTGGGTCGATGCAGAGTGATTTCTCTGGCGCGCCTAAAAAGGAAAGCGTTAAAGAGTTACGCATCTTTCTGATATGCAGATATCTCAATGCATTCCTAAATAATTGACGGGTAAAGAAAATATTTTCTTCTTTATCGAAATTAGTCGGGCAAACTTTTTTAAACAAATATTGACAAAATAATACCGAACGAATGCTTGTATGACCATTCTGTGGACTTGATAAAATAAAATTTGGAGAAATCTTTCGTGACCAGCAAAACCTGCACTGCCACCGGTCGAAAGAAACTCATTTAGATACAATCACTCGTCATCTTTTTGTGTGGAACAATGAGCACGGCAGTTCTGCAGAAACAAAAGGGTTTCGGGAAAGGATCGATATTCCATCGGATAACCGGGTCTGCCCATTCAGCTTACCTGGGAGAAATCCATTATTTTCAGAGCTTTTATATATAATCCAAAAATAAACCTAGGAGATATGGACAATGTTATGTACACAAAAAGACATACGTTAACAATAACAATTATGTGATCAATGCTTTTTACAGTATTGACCCGGTTACCAAAATCCAGAAGAGTAGTCAGTTGTACGAAGCCACGGTGTCCAAAATCCAGAAGAAGTCCCGCAGATATGCGCACGGTCGTCCGAATCACCAGTAGAGAGAAAAAAGTATAACTTAGCGGAGTTCGCACAGGATAACACCATACACTGAGTCACTACCGGATCACACTTCAGAACTGCCTGCCTCTCTGGGCGGCGCGGCCGGTTAAGAAGCACGCCGCGCCGTAGCCTCGCCTCGGGGCTGCTGATCCGCCTGCCGGCTGCTCACGCCCTCTTGGCCAGCCCTCGCGCCGGTTTGTAGCCCTGCTGCCTTCGGAAGTCTCCGTCCCGCGCTGCCGATTTGAATCTTCATATATCGCCACAACAGACAAGAAATTGTACCGCATACTTAAGGGCATACTACAAATATGTTTGTATCATTCAATTATAATAATTCCTCCGCATACTTAAGGGCAATTCAAAGTATACATTAACTAATAGTTAAGAGAGCTCACAATGTAAAAGCAACGAAGCTGCTGAAAGGAATTAAGGAAATATGATTTTTTTACCATACTTTATTGTGTTGCTTTTTTAGAAATAAAATGGCGCATAAAATAAAACATACCCGTATGTTGCAAATTGAAAATTTAATTAAACTTGACTTCTATGAAATACTAATTACCTATAACTAATATCAAATTATTAATGGAATGCCTACGTTAATCAAAATACGTGTAAGAAAGTAAAAGTTTAAGTTTCAATGCAATACATGTCATTTAAGTGAGCTGGAGGGGAATGCAATGTAGACATCTCAAGAAGTTGGTACGTTTTACGAATTGTAAGAACGTGGGGGAGAGAATTCAAAAAACTGAATATTTGCAAACTTTCGTTTAACGATCAATTACGTTCAAAATTCTTATACTTTTCATTTCATTAAAGATAAAAAAATCACAGTTCACCGCTGTCGTAGGTTCGAGTCTTTGTGGTTGGCTGCCAGGGCTGGAAGTATGCAGAGCGGCGTGGCCGGGACAGCGGGTCGACTTCTGAGCTGGTGCTCGGGGCTGCGAATGCCTCAGCACCGCTAACCCACTGGTGGAGGGGGGAAGGGGTGGAAGGGATCGGGGTGCGGCTGGCAGCTGTCGCAAGAACTTGGCGCCGTGACGCCGTCGCCAGCAACTTTTTCGTGCGCGCTTTATTCTTGTTGGTCGCGAGCGGGGGCCGGCGGGGGCGGCGGCGGGGGGGGTGAGGGTGGTGCGCGAGGGGGTGGGGGTGAGGGGGCGTGGCAGATGGCGCGGCAGCGATACACCCGCTCGCGAGCACGGCGCCACCTGCGACACGATCGCTCCGTGGCCCGCTTGCTCTCTCTTTTCCATGCGCTCTCTTTCTCCTTTTCACACTCGCTCTCTTACGCACTTACTCTCTTCTACACTCGGCTCTCTTTACACTTTCTCTTTTACATTAAATGTCTTTTTAACACACACCTCTCTCTCTTCCACACGCATTGTCTTTTTCACCCTCCTCCACACTCAGTCTCTCTTTTATACTAATGCTATTCTACATTCGCTCTCACTTTTACACTAATTCTAAATTGCAATACTAAATTCCTTCTACAGTCTCCTTCAAACTAATTTTTTTCCCCTTTTATTTTATACTTCCGCTGCTACACTCACTTTCTTCTACACTATATATTTTTAATTTTCTTCCAACACTCACATCCTTTACAACATTCTCACACTTTACTCACCCTTCCTAAACTCACTCCTACACCCTACAACAACTCTCCTATACTCACTCTCTCCTACACTCACTCACTCCTACACAATTTCCTTTTTTTCTTCCATTCTCACTCTCTTCAGCACTCACTCTTATACATGCAATTTATTTTACACTCACTTTTCGTCTTCTACATAACTGACAATCTTTTTCGATCACTTTCTTTCGCGCCCGGGTCCTCCTAAAATCGCATTTAGAAGAGCTCTAGTTTACGCTCGTCATCTTTCACGCTCGTTGATGCGGTTGGCATGGAAATGTACAAGACTAACAAATTGACTAATTGAAATAACTAATTAAAAAACTAAAGAAATGCGTGAAACCGATCGCCCTAATGCGAAGATTTTGGTTTACGGGCGATTGATTTATTGGTTAATCGACTGATGTTCCCGGACACGTCAACTATGGTTATAAGACCCCCTGCTGCAGCGAGTGCTTCGTCTCGGGTGGTGGCGGTCTTATTCTCTCACTGGATAGTGAGATCCAGCGCCGTCGTAGGATTTGGTTTGGTTTGGTTTCTTCGTGTTTCCGGGCGCGTCAACTGCTTTGGTCATTAGTCCCGTTAGTGTAGTGCATGCTTTTTGTCGGGAGATGCCGATGATCTTCCCCCCGCTGGATGGCGAGATCCGGCGCGGATCTACCGTCGGCTAGTGGGGTTTCCCCCTAACCAGGACTCTCCCACCAGCGGGGCACCGCCCCAGCCGGGACAAGCTCTAAGCTCCCGACCGGTCTCCCGGAATATGTGTTAGTGTAGTTCATGTTAGTGTGTGTGTGTGTGTGTGTGTGTGTGTGTGTAAGGGGAGATGATAGGACAAGGAACAGGAAGGATAGATCGCTCGCGGTCCGTGGCCCGTTTGGTAGGGTACTGCTCCGGCATTCGCCTGGTGTTGATCGGAGAAACCACGGAAAACTACCGATCAGAGCAGCCGGCCGCTAGAATTCTCCTCCAGACAGCGACTCAGCTTATCTCGACCTAGCTGAAAAGCTAGTGTTGAAAATCCTTGAACCTAGTACCTCCCGGTCAGAGGCGCTGCAGTGACATCAGTTGATGCACTGAGCTACCGCTATTGGTGCCGTCGTAGGAGGATTTTCCTCGCCGGTGGGTACCGCCCCAGCCGGGTCATGCTCTAAGCTTGCAACAGATCTCTCAATTTGTGTGTTAGTGTAGTTCATGTAAGTGTTTGTGTATGTGTGTAAGGGGGAGGAAATGATAAGGAAGAGGAAAGAAAGCTCGCGCTTGTTAAGGTAATGATGCAGCATTCGTCTGGAATTGATCGGAGAAACCACGGAAAGCTACCGATCAGAGCCGTCCACTAGAATCTCCTCCTGACAGCAACTTAATTCGACCTAGCTTCCAAGCTAGATCCGAACATCGACTTCGTAACTCGTACCCAGGACGTTGGGGTCAGAGACTTTGACGTTTCAGCGACAATGCTACCTCTAAGTTGAACTCAGCCGGTGAAACACTGCGAATAACGAATGTCAAAAGTTTCTTGTTTCTCAACTTTTCGTTAGTCGCGCTAAAATACATCCAACATTAGTCGGTGTGGTTCCTTCAATATTGCAAATAATTATTATATTACAAAACCATATTACTAAAGATAAGTCTTCTTTCAAAAAAGCACACATCGCGAACCATTTTGTCAGTATGATTATCAAAACATTTATAATGATGAAAGAAGTACATACATTTAGTAACATACATTTCATTTTCTGGTTCTTTATCATTGGTGCAAAACATTTCCTTTCGCTTTTTGATGTCTGCATCAGACTGGGAAGATTTAGCGAAATTAAAAATGTATGTGCATACTTCAAAACTCCCTGCAGGGTGGATCTTGTTTGCATTTTCACAACCGTAACCATACAAGGGAGTGAAATTGTGAAACGAGGAAGCCGGACTGGAGAGAACGAAAATGTCTAAAGCATAAAGTATGTCAAGAGGAACAGAAGTGTTCCCAGCAAAAGCAGAACAGTACGCACATTATTTGAAGAAGACGAAATGTCATTTGAAACAAGGAAATCCGTTTTTTGCGATGTTGAGTGATATTTTGATAGTTATTTCCTCGCAAACGCGAATGAAGTAACGAGATTATGCCGACTTGAAAATGTTTTCACTCGGAACAGGAATATTCACTTCTGTGAACAGCGGGTGAAGAATTCATGGTCGCGGAAATCCCAACATGAAAAAAAAATCTGTCGGGGCTTTCAAAAAGTCGACTCGAGAGAATGAACAAAACCAGAACGAGTGGGTGAGCTCTCGGCTCACCGGGATGCGAGGTCGCCAGACCTTGTGTGGAAGGGATTAAAATGGGTTTGCAAGAACGAAACAAACCCGTGCAAATACAAAGACTGGAGATTTTTCCGTTTCACGAGGGATGTCAAACTGGTAGCCCGCGGGGCTCAACGAACCACGAGTGTTATACCATTTATGCCTTTAGATTTGAAGAATTCTACTCTATGAGGGTGGAAGTGTTAGTCAATCTGTCGCGGGCGTTTGTCTAGCACTCACAACGTGTTGGCTCCAGACACGAACGCGTACTTCTACAACAATGATTTTTTGTAATCCTACGACTCGGCCAGATAATGTTGCCGAATGAACACCGTATTAACCCTACAAACCCCAAGTGTTTTTCAACTGAATAAGTCTGAGGTGAGGCCGTCGGTACTCGCTATCCTCCCTTCCCCCAAAAAATCCATGAGATATTTTCATTTTCTAAATCGAGGAACGCCACTCCGCCTAGACATCTTTATAACTACACAAATGAAAGAATTTGATTAATGAAGAGTGATGAATTTGATCCATTAAAATCTCATTATTCAATTTTCAAAATGTGTACTACATGCAAATAACTAGACCGCAGAAAACCTCGTAATAATCAGGCACTGAAGCACTACTGGATTGTTTGGTTCTTTCGTGTTTCCGGGCGCGTCAACTGCTTTGGTCATTAGTCCCGTTAGTGTAGTGCATGCTTTTTCTCGGGATATGGCGGTGGTCTTCCCCCGCTGGATGGCGAGATCCGGCGCCGACCTACCGACCTAACCAGGACTCTCCCACCAGCGGGTCACCGCCCCAGCCTGGACAAGCTTTAAGTTCCCGACCGATCTCTTGGAATATATGGTAGTGTAGTGCATGTTAGTGTAAGTGTGTGTGCAAAGGGAGAGGATAGGACAAGGAAGAGGAAGGAGAGATCGCGCGCTGTCCCTGGCCCGTTTGGTTGGGTACTGCTCCAGCATTCGCCTGGTGTTGATGGGAGAAACCACGGAAAACTACCGATCAGAGCAGTCGGCCACTAGAATTCTCCTCCAGGCAGCGACTGAATTCGACCTAGCTGCAAAGCTAGTGTCGGAAATCCTGCCGCCGTCAGGACTCGAACCTTGACCAGTTGATGCATTGAGCTACCGCTCCCGGTCACTACTGGATACAGCCAGGAATGGTGTGTGCAATCGTAACATATGCGCGTGAGATGCGATAAATGTATGGTTCAAAATTCTTACTAAGAACAATAGAAATACGCAGAAAATGACATCTGACAATCACTACAATTTACAAGCCCATCGGTAACGAGAAATATACGAAACCACAACAGAGTCTGGTCAACTCACCTCGGTCTTCTGTGACCTAAAATATGCTGGTCGCAATGTGTGAAAAAAAAATATTGAAAGAGATTTTGGTGTAACGACTAGAAGGTATGTTTTGAAGAATACCTGGACGCTAGAGGCAGAGATTAATTTTACAATAATTTTATGAACTCACCTCAGGCTTCCTAGGGCCAATAATACGACAATAGTCCTTTATTTTGGAAAACAGCGGACAAATTACATGTTTATACCATAATGTAAAAAAAATAATTAAAAATAATAATTAAAATTTCATGAAATAATTTTAAAATCAATAAACATGATACGTTTTATATTTCCATACTTTCGAAGCCATTATATACGGTTGTTATTGGTGAATTATTAACACTGTCTTAGATTGTCCTGTTAGTGATGCGTTTATGAGACGTAATTGAAACACGATGTGCATTTATAGGGTCTAAGACGTCTTAAAGTTACACCACCGCTTTAGTAAATGCCATATAAACACAAGAACAGCACACATTCTGAACACCTAGCAACAGAAAAATTATGACAAGATTATGAGTATTTGTTTAAGGTACCAAATCGAAACCAATAATTATTTTTTGTAATTATCAATAGTTCTGACCAAACTCTGGTTACATAAGTTGATTTGATGAACAGTGAAAAAAATAATAGAAAATTGATAAAGAGTGGAAACATCAATAAATGTGTTCGGTTTTTAGTAAGAAGTCGATATGAAGTCAATTTCTATACGCGAGATTCCTTGCAACCATCGTGAGGTTCCAGCAGCCATTCTTGTGCTCTGACCTAACAAGTACACCATCCCGAAGCATGCTAAGGATTACCAAAAATGGAGGGGAATTACGATTATTCAAATGTTGTGTAAGCATCACCGAAGATAAGGGAAAGACGCTTTAAAATACGCAGAACCGCATAATTGATATTCGTAATGACGTACTGCATTTGAATTTGTAGTGAAGAACTGCATTGAACGAATGTCATATCTCTCCATTTCAGTGGCCGTTATTTTGAAAAGACTGGAATATCTTCGATCTCCCTTACCCTCCTACACATTCGTCACCATTAAAACCATAAAACAGTTTGACCTACGTATAAAAGGAAAATTTTACAACTGTCCACAAAACTCGCAGGATACTAAGTATTTCACAATAGTAATAAAAATACTAAAACGTACGACTGCTATTCTTAGAATCTTAAAAATATGATTCTTTTGATTCACAAACCACAAAACATTTTGCACACAAAAATATCGCAGAAGAGTTCGACTAATCCTCTTAGGGGTTGTGCTGCATTGGTGGGGCGTTTGGACAGGCCTCACACATCCCGCTTCGCGCGAGCGACGCAGGGCGGCGCGGCGGGCGCGCGGGCACGGCGGAGCTGCCTTGGGGAACCCCAGGGAAAAGGACGCGGTCCGTTTGCGATGCGGGGACGATGGTGCCCTGCCGCGGGGGACGGGCGGGGATGGGAAGGGAGGGGAGAGGAGGGCCGGGCCCATCGGGAGGAGCGAGCGGAGGGTGAGGGGAGTGGATCCGAAACCTCGCTCTCCGCAGGCGACATTCACATGTCTCGTGTAAATACAGAGTTGTATTGAATGGCAAAGGGAAACCGCTAGAACGGACTTCACGCTCCGGTCTACTCTGCGCTTGTATCAAGAGGCTTGCGACCTGAGACTCGCACTCCACTATATATGTTATCAAGTAAATAATAGTTCATATCTTGGGGATAAACACAAATTATTCATGCTAGCAGAGAAATACTATAAATATTGTCAAAGATGCTAGCTGATAAATATTAGCACTACTACATGCAAGTGAAGAAATACTATACCCAACATTTTGTACATATTCACATGAAAAATAACTATTGGAAGGATTTAAACATACAATAATAACTACAACAACAAGGGTAAATCAAGAAATGTTGAATTATTTTAGAAAAAATGTGAATAAAATGCAAAATATTTGCGGAATTAGTTTATAGTCAAGGGCAAGAGATTCGATCTTCGAAATTAGAGTAATAATTGCAATGGTAGATAAAGCAAAGCATCCATTTATTTAAGAGAGACGGAAACAACTGCATTCGTTGAATGCACCAATCTCGAGGAGAGTCCACGTATTATGATGCTATGTGAACAAGGGGCAGGGGGGAGAGAAACGAGGGGCAAAAGGATCAAGAGAATGTGAACAATATGACGGCGTAGCGAAGCAATGTTGAGGAAGAAACCGAGGGCGCTGAAAAGGCATAGAAAATAGATAAAATGGCGCTAAATCACTGCCGTAGGAGACGGTTGTGTCTATGGATTGATTGATTGATTGATGTTTCCCAAAACGTCGGGGCACCGTCATAGCCGGAACAGCTCTAATCTCCCGACTGGCCTCGCAACATGTGTGGTAGAGTAATGCATAGAAGTATGTGTAAGGGAAGAGTACAGGATAAGGAAGACGAAGGAAAGATTGCGCGCTGTTCGTGGATCGTTTGTAAATAAATAAATAGTCTTTGTGAGGGTACAGATCAGGTATTCTTTGGAGAAAACATGAAAAAGTGATCAGATCAGCCGGACGCTACAATTCATCTCTAACAACGGCTGCATTCCACTTAGTTATCTAGCTAGAGGCAAGTAACCGTCCGAGCTAAACTCAGACGGTCTGATTGATTTTTTCGTGTTTCCGGACGCGTCAAATGCTTCGGTCATTAGTCCCGTTAGTGTAGTGCATGATTTTTTCTCAGGCGATGGCGGTGATTTTCCCCTCGCTGGATGGCGAGATCCGGCGCCGACCTACCGTCGGCTAGTGGGATTTCCCCCTAACAGGACTCTCCCACCAGCGGGGCACCGCCCCAGCCGAGACAAGCTCTAAGCTCCCGACCGGTCTCCCGGAATATGTGGTAGTCTAGTGCATGTTAGTGTAAGTGTGTGTGTAAGGAGAGAGGAAAGGACAGAGAAGAGGGAGGAAAGATCGCGCGTGGTCCGTGGCCCGTTTGGTAGGGTACTGCTCCGGCATTCGCTTGGTGTTGATCGGAGAAACCACGGAACACTACCTATCAGAGCAGCCGGCCGCTAGAATTCTCCTCGAGACAGCGACTGAATTCGACCTAGCTGAAATTCGACCTAGTGTCGAAAACCCTGCCGCCGTGGGAAGTGGGAACCTAGGACCTCCCGGTCAGAGACTCTGCAGTGACATCAGTTGATGCACTGAGCTACCGCTACCGGTCAGACGGTCTGTCTGTGGTGGGGCAAGCAGAGAAGAGAGAAGCTCGGAGGACGAGGTAGGCGAGGGAGACGCAGATGCAGGGAGCACGAGAACGGAGAGAGCGGAAGAACGTGGAACACGTCGCAGTGCGGAACAGAAAGGATGAGATGAGCCACAGCATGGAAAACTGCGAAGAAATAACCGGCCAAAGACTGAGCCTGAGTCTGGAGGATGGGGCAGTAATGTGTAGATCTGGACAGAAAATAGATGAACATAAGGGGGAAATGAAATGCTGGTCATGGCCGGACAAAATACACTAAGCCCTCGTTAGCACGAACTCACTTAACACGAATTTTGCCGCAAAACGAAAAAAATTCGGTCCCGGCGAGAGATTACGTTTATACGGACATTTATAATACTCGAATAATACACATATTTTACCGGAACTCCGATTATTTCGATCTCTTGGAATTCGTGTTAATGAGGATTTATTGTATTAGGGGATAGTACAGGAAGGGAAGAAAGTTACAGAAAGGAAAGTAGAAGGTGGTTAAATTTTAGGGAAGGGAGAAAAGAACGAACATTGTAACATGACAAAGTTTATAATAAGACTTTATTAGAATGTAAACAAAGTACTGCCTTATTGCTTTTATTGGAAAGAAAAACGAAATGGCATTTTCATCGAATTACATACAATTTAATTGGCAGAAAAATGTGTTAAGTGTAATTATATTTTACAGTTCGTGTACAATGGATAATAGAATTCACAGAATTCTGGAAACCAATAATTTTTATTCACAACCACGAATAGTAATTATAAACAGGTATGAAAATGGACAAACAATTGAAGCGTTGTAGCCTTGTATTTACGATCCCGTCAAACGATACAAGTGTAGGCAAACGTCGGTGCTAGGAACGGAGATTTTGATTGATTGATCGATCATGTTTCCTGGCAAGTCAACCGGTAGCGGTAGCTCAGTGCATCAACTCATGTCACTGCAGCGCCTCTGACCGGAGGTCCTAGGTTCCCACTCTTCACGGCGGCAGAATTTTCGACACTAGCTTTTCAGCTAGGTCGAATTCAGTCGCTGTCTGGAGGAGAATTCTAGCGGCCGGCTGCTCTGATCGGTAGTTTTCCGTGGTTTCTTCGATCAACACCAGGCGAATGCCGGAGCAGGGCCCTAACAAACGGGCCACGGACAGCGAGCGATCTTTTCTTCCTTTTCCTTTTTCCTATCCTCACCCTTGACACACACACACACACACACACTTGCACTAACACGCACTACATTAATACACATGCCGTGAGACCGGTCGGGAGTTTAGAGCTTGTCCCAGCTGGGGCAGTGCTCCGCTGGTGGGAGATACCAGTTTGGGGATAACCCCGTTAGCGGACAGAAGGTCGGCGCCGAATCTGGCCATCCAGCGGCAGAAAACCACCGCAACCTCCCCAGCACAAAAAAGGTCTACACTTACTGGACTTATAATAAAAACAATCGACGCGCTCGGAATCACTAACAATCAATCAATCCAGGTTATAATCGCCGCAGGGTTGTGCGGGCTAAAGGAAGCGGGGGGCCGGGGGGGGCCGGGGGGGTTTGGGGTTGGGGGGGGAGCGCGGCGAGGGGCGGCGGAGCGGAAAGGGCGGGGACGTGTGAGGCGCAAAGGCCCCGCGGGATCAACCGAGCGAAGGCGGCCGACGCGACACGACGCGGCGGCGATTTGCGGCGATTTGGAAACGAAGGCGGGCGGACGGGCGGCGTGAGAGAGGACGGAGGCGTCCAGGCGGAACGGACGATGCGGGCGGTGGCGCCGGGCGAATGTGGACGCCGAGGGACGCCGCCCGCCTGCCTGCCCGTCGCACACACTGCGGGCTATTTGGCCCCGGCGGAACAATGCGACGGCGCTAAGGCGTGAGATGGGGCGAGCGGTGGCGTGGGGGAAGGGGTGGTGCAGGTTGGTGTGGGGACCTCGGGGGGGCGGGGTCGGGGCGAGTCGGGGCGAGTCGGGGCGAGTCGGGGCGAGTCGGGGCGAGTCGGGGCGAGTCGGGGCGAGTCGGGGCGAGTCGGGGCGAGGCGGGGCGAGGCGGGGCGAGGCGGGGCGAGGCGGGGCGAGGCGGGGCGAGTCGGGGCGAGTCGGGGCGAGTCGGGGCGAGTCGGGGCGAGTCGGGGCGAGTCGGGGCGAGTCGGGGCGAGTCGGGGCGAGTCGGGGCGAGTCGGGGCGAGTCGGGGCGAGTCGGAACGGGGAGGATGGGAGGGTGCGAGGGGGAGTGGAGCGAAGAGGAGCGTGGTGCAGTTGGTGCAGAGCGGGGAGAGTGCAAAGACGTGTGACGCGGTCGGATAGTGAGACTGAGTCAAACGGAACGAGTAAACCACACGGCGTTGCTCCGGATCAGGATGAATTCGAGAACGTTGCACGTTAGACATTACGTAGAAAATAAAAGTGTCGTATCGTAGGAGTCATCTTCTCAAAATAATCGTTTACTATTTATAAAACTCATAAACATTTTTTCAATCATGTTTTCCACAGAAATTTGTATCGAATACGAAGTACATATTAACATATGGTTTAATAAAATTAAGGAGACTGGAGGATTGGTTGGTAATCAGTTCACACTTCACATACTTTCAGAACGTTTCATCACTTAAGAGAACTCAGCGAGGCACGCCATTGAGTTATACTTATTTCCTAATTTTAATTAATCGAAAGCAATACGTGTTGGAGAATCAGTTCTCAATTTGCTGTTTTGGTTTTTCAGAGTATCATAAGAGAAGCTCTAGGTTGCATTCATGTGTTTGTTAACAACCTCTGATACTGATAATGTACGAAATTCCTCGATATTGTGATATTTCATCCCTTATTTATGTTGATCTACAGTGGCATGGACGAAAACGTTAGCTTTATTAAACGAGTCCCTGATTTACATTTTGAGTTAATGAGAAACTATCAATTTTTTCCTGCGTGCTGACTAATTATAGTGTGCGATAAGAGAATAAATCACTGAATGCAACTCATACTCCGGCAGAAAATTAATGTTTCAGATACCAGTTTTCTGATAAGGCATGTTATCAGACTATATATAAAAAACGATAACTTGTATTAACTTATTTATTTTCCCGTGCCCACTCTTCTTTATTTTTCCAAAAAAGATTACAAGCAAAGACAACGAAAGCAGAATCAATGTTACGGTGTCGTCATGGTTGTTGGTTCATCACCCACAAGTGCGACCGGCACTTTCCCCTAGTATTGTCAGGATGACGGACGTAGTCGTGATGTGGACCTGGGGCCGGGGGCGGGGTGAATTGAGCCCCGGAGGCGCGGAGGGAGCGAGGGAGGGGTGGTGGGGGCGAATATGGGGCGCAGCTCAGCCGTTCATTCAAGCGAATGCGAGGCAGCGCATGGCGGGGAGAGGGGCAATTAGTGTACCCCAACCGAAGCGGGAGAGGCTAGCTGTAGTTGGTGTGAATGCGCCGGAACAGAGCGGGTGGTACCGAAGGTGCCAATGATATCAAATTAGACGATAATCACTAACATAATAATAATAATAATAATAATAATAATAATAATAATAATAATAATAACGTTTAGTTGTGTGTGTAACTTAATATAACGAATTTAATTAGAACATTATTTTGTGCAGAATGTTTTTTAAATATGATCTTAACAAGTCTTCTTAGAGAACTGGTGTGTGAAAAACTGTTTTTATGGCTGATTATAAATTTATTGTGTTGTAGAAGTTGCAAGAGACGGCAAATCAATTTTTGCTAACAGAGGACCATTTGCAGTCCCTTCTGAAAGCATCCGAATTGGGAACAGCAAATGTAGTAATTTTTAAGCCTGAATTGACGGATGGAAATCACAAACCAAGTTCTTGTTCCACGTAACGTGGAAACCGCTGTTGTCTTGAGTTATTTTGAGAACCCAGGCGTCAGTGCAGATGCTGAAAAATGGTAAATAATAACAACAACAATAATAATAATAATAATAAAAAACAAATTAAATCAATAATATTAGCTCGTCACCGCGAATCTCCGCCATTAGGCAACCCATTCGAAATTTATACATTAGTACGTGTTCCCGTCCAATTTTCATGTCACATTCATATTAGTTGAACCACATGAACAAAGGAACAGGATAAGACGAAAAAGAAAAGAAAGAAAAAGTATAGATTGATAGATTCGTGATTCCGGGTTCGGCAAATGCTAAGGTCATTAGTCCCGTAGTCCTGTACACGCTTTTTCCTTCAGAGATGGTTGTGATATTCCCTCTCTAGATAGTGAGATTCGCGCCAATCTACCGTCGGCTAGCGGGGTTTTCCCAACCAGGCATCTCCCACGAGCGGGGCACCGCCCCAGCCGGGACAAGCTCTAAGCTCCTGACCGGTCTCCCGGAATATGTGGTACTGTAGTGCATGTTTGTGTAAGTGTGTGTGTAAGGGGAGAGGATAGGACAAGGAAGAAGAAAGACAGCGCGCGCGGTCCGTGGCCCGTTTGTTACGGTACTGCTCCGGCATACATCTGGTGTTGATCTGAGAAAATTGGGAAAATCTAGCGTACAGAATTACCAGCCGCTAGAATTCTCCTCCAGACAGCGGCAGAATTCGATCTAGCTTTCTAGCTAGTGTCTAAAATCAAAGGAGTAGATGAAGTGGAATTTTACTTAACTCTGTACCGTGTGCTCTAAGTTTACAAGACGAATTTCGTATTCTGTACATTCTTATTTCCTGTTCATGAAGAAACGGTACAGTAGCGCCCGAGAGTTAGCAATAATAATAATAATAATAATAATAATAATAATAACAACAACAACTCCATCTGGGGAGACATGACCTTGACGTTGGTGGTGGAGCTTGCGTGCCCCTGTGAGCCTGAGAGCTATGCCAACGGCAGCGTAGCTACTGGTAGGGTCTTCCAAGCTGGACAGGTCGAAGGAGAGGGGTCAGACAAAGAAGTACTCCAGAAGAGGAACTCGACACCAAGAAGAGAGCCGAAAGAGAAAACTCCAAAAGAGGACCACGCTGGGAAGATCATCAGCAATGCGGAGATGGCCGAGAGGCCCTGGGGCACACAGGGCTCTAAAGGCAGGAGGGAAACCAGCCTGTCTATGGGAGGACACCCCGAATAAGAAACAACAAAACTGGACACGTCAGTTCCCCATGTTAGGAGCGGTACTACGACAGTGTCTGTTTCCCATGTTATTGGCGGCTGTAGAAATACTGGAAGTAGCTCTAAAATGCAACAGCTCAATACGAGTAGACGAATATTGAGAAATAAAGTCGCGGGCGATCGGTCTTTGCAGGTCCGCGCAGAAGGTTCTGACACCGGGCCTTCTTTGTCAAATGTGTTACCTGTGTCTGTGGATAATGGTGGACCTGGTACAGATGAAGCCAGGCGCTGCGCCGTGCCACTCATGTCGACCGCTGAGAATACAGTTCCATCTGTCTCAAGAGAAAGTGGCTTGTGGAGTGGAAGAATCGCCGAGTGGAAGAAAATTTATCCCAAGAGCTCTCTGGACGAGCAACGAATATGTAGTCAATTTAATTCTGTTCGAAGAAGCAATGCATTGTCATCTGCTGAACTGGAGCTGATAAAACAATAAGTGAGCATGGAAATGCGGGGAAAGGTGACACCGCAAACTGAATCCCAGGCTGATGAAATGAAGGTAGATCTCTCGGAGTGGGAACCTGACGTTGAAGTCCAGCAAGTAGCACCAGGACATGGTGAGGATGCTTTTGCTAGTAATCTGAGAGAAAATTATTAGAAGTATAATATTCTGAACCAAGGAACGCCTCTTGATCTTCGACCGCGTACACCCAAAATCACTGGTAATAAGTTTTACGATGATTGTAGGGTAATGAATACCATCTTAGAAGACTTAACCCTCTCACCTAATTCTCTGGAAGAACTAGCCGGAGAAGAATGCATAGTTCTGCCTTAGCCGTTTGTAGGAGTTTGGAGAGAGATACCGAAAATAACAACTAAATGTCGGTAACTTCTTCCACATCAAAACGTGAAAAATGCTATTATGGAAGAAACGAATCCAGGACAAAATTAACAGGGCTAGAAGAGATATTGGTCATTTAATGCAGTATTTTGCAAAGAAAGGAGACATGTGTAAGAAAATGAAAACGAGAATTAAGTCAATAGTTAAGAGTCTGAAAGTTAAAATGAAATCCAAAATCCTATATCAAAAGTTAAAAGAAGAAGAGAGACTTAAACAGAGAGTTGCGTCTCAAGGAGCAAGAATTAGACGGTACAGTGAAGGATCAAAAAATCGCCAACATGAATCAATATTTGCAGCCAATCAGAAAATATTCTATCGACAACTAGAAGCTGGCGATGGGGAAGAACTGAGGGGTCAACCGCCGAGTGAGAATGATATGGTTCATTTCTGGTTCGAGATCTGAGTAGTACCTCGCCAACACAATGAGCAAGCATACTGGCTTCACAAAGAAATCGAAGCGTGACGATATGTAAATGAATTACCAAGAGTAATGATTACCGTAGACGATGTGAGAGCGGTCATAAAGAAGACACAGAATTGGAAATCTCCTGCTCTAGATGGAATTCATAATGTTTGGTGGAAATACTTTACGGCTCTCCGTCCACACACAGCTAGACTTTTTAACGATACCTTGAAATATCCATCCAATATCCCTAAATATTTGTTGATGGGTAAAACATTTATGATGGACAAATCAGAAGACAGTCTTCAACCCAAGAACTAACGGCCAATTACATGCTTGTCAACCTTATACAAACTTTGACTGCTATCATATCCTCTAAAATTAATGAACATCTCGTAGACCAAAATCTTTTACCTCCTGAGCAAAATGGTTGTAAAAAGGGAACCAGAGGATGCAAAGAACTATTGGTTATAGATAGTGTGGTTACACAACAAGTCCGCAAAAGACTTAATGATATATCTATGGGTTGGGTGCACTATAAAAAGGCCTTTGTCTCATTCATGACTTTTGCGCGTCCTTGATATCTATAAGATTGACCCGGCAATAATAAATTTTATCTCTGCGTGTATGTATGAATGGAAGACTTCTTTACATGTTATGCAAGGTCATTACTCCTATGTGACCAGGGACATTAGGATTCGGCGCGGTATGATTCAGGGCGATAGCTTGAGCCCTCTTTGGTTCTGCATCTCTCTGATTCCGCTGAGTAGAATGATGAGAGAAACTGGAAATGGATTTTGTATAAAGAGAAACCCAGATGTTCGCATATCACACCAGTTTTATATGGATGACCTTAAACTATATTCATCTAATAAAGATCAGCTACAGAATGAAATGGTAATTGTCCAAAACTTCAGCAAAGATATGTGCATGGAATTTGGTTTGGATAAATGTGTGATGTTGCATGTAAAACGTGGAAAAATCCAAAATCAGGAAGGATAATTACAACTCTCCACGGACATCATCATTCAAAACCTTGGAAACGAAGACTCTTACAAATATCTAGGAATGTTGCAACTATTGGAAATATCTGACGCAAATGCATAAACAGGATACAAAAGAAAGTGGTAGCCAGAGTTAATAAGATCTGTGAGACGAATATCAACTCAAGAAACGAAATTTATGCAATCAATACATGAGATATCCCTGTAGATACTTTGGAGTGATAAAATCCTTTGGAGTGATAAAAAAATGGACGGATACCTCTCCCCAAGCCTTGGACAGAAAACTGAAAACGACACTCACCAATCATCGACTTCACAATCCTCATAGTTCGACTCAGGGGTTATATCTATCTCGAAACGATGCAGGCAGAGGATTGCTAAGTTTACAAGCAGGAAGTCATCAACAGGAAGAAATAACGGACTGCGAAGAGTAGAGATAATTCCTGTGGTAGTGTTCGTAAATGGTGTAGTCAGGAAGAACTGACAGAAAACTGGAGAAATTCTACAATTACAAGAAAAACATCTGAGAACTATGCCGAAAGCTTCTTTACTTGGTACAGCGAACATTGTCAGGAAATTTTTGAGTCTTGATTGAGGGATAAATAACCAGAGAAGTTAATGCATCATCAGAAGATTGTGAAATAGTGTGCAAGATTAAAAATTGGGAATAATTGTAAAGTGTTTGTTCCGTAACTTTATTTTCTTTGTATCTCCATAAACATTGTACAGACAAATTTTGTCTTGTGCAGGATAACCCCGACATCATTTGTATCTAAAAAAGTAAAATTATAAATGTATAATAATAATAATAATAATAATAATAATAATAATAATAATAATAGTAATACTTCAAATGAGAATCTCCAAAGTCTTCTTGAAAGTGTTGAAATATTCTCAATTGATATTCACATGGCACTGGGCTTAGATAAATGTCGCACTCTGCATTTTGAAAAAGGTAATATTGATAGAAGAGAATCTAACGAATTAAAAATTCCTAATCTAGAAGAAGGTAAACTTTACAAGTAAATATGGGAATAATGCAAGCTGTGGGAAACAAAGATTCCCTTGTTAAAACATCTCTTCAGATGGAATTCAAAAGTCGTCTACATCAACTGATGAAAAGTCATCCTAGCTTAGAAAGCGCCCAACGTAGCAGCTGAACTGGGCGGACGTATGGAAAACGGTACGCCAGGAATTGACATTGCAGCGGACTTCAGATTTGCAACTTTTAGGAAAACTCTTCAAGAAGACAGAAGAGGTAATTATTCTATTATAAATTGATTTAAACATAATCTTAGAAGAAAGATAATAAGAAACGTTATGAATTTATAATGGGAGAATTAGGGAGAGAAGTTTTGAATAGATGGCTGTAATTAATAGATTGCATTCATTTCTCTTTCCAGTTTTTTTACATGCTTTTCTTATATTTATATACTCTCTTAAAGTTGGTGCTCGGATAAAAGGGGTGATCTCTGGATTCATTTTAACTCTGAATATCCAGTTGGTCATTAATCGTAATTGAAAATAAAGTAAAATTCATATGAGAGTACGCAAGAATATAAAACTTGAACGAGAAGAAGAACGCGTTTTCTGGTGGGCAACGGCGTTCTCAACCCGAGGCCACGACGCTTCAAGGCCGAAGCAGCTCGGTGGAAAGGGGTAGAAGGAAGCACAGTGGACTGCTCTACGCGGCCGAGAAGAGAACACAGTAAGGTCGTTCCAAATAAACTGTTTCTGTAGGGATAGGAGTGATTCATTTTAATCAGAAAGCTTATTCTGTATCCGTCACGTAGAAAGAAAGGGAGGGTAACAGATTTACCATGCTTAAAAGATAAGAAAAGTAAAAGTACATATGTTTCCGACTTCTAATACGTGAGAACAAAATCAATCTTTTCTTTTAAAAAAGGATTTGAAGATCTAATAATGTAATTTAGTGATTAAGAGTTTGTGTAAGAGTCTAATTATAATAGTAATCATTCTCTGGATTTTAAAGAGAGAAAGAGTTTCATTTTTTTGTGAAAGTAATGTTAAGTCAAAAGTACTAATTTTGATCTTCAATGTGTTTTTATTTCATTTTTGTATAAAGTAATATTTTAACGATTCTTTCGAATTTCTGAAAGTGTGTGTTTGTTAAACAATTGGGTTGTAAAGAAGAGTAGGAAATTCTGTATCGAGTTATAAGTGTGTGTGTTTTTTCTTACAGACAGTCAAGAGTATTCTGTATTTGATTATTTTTCTGTGTGCCATTTTATGTATCTGTCATAGCAGCAAATATTTTTTGAAGATATTCTGAATTTAGTGAAAAGTGATTCTCACCCAAGTTGTTTGTAATTTTTGCATCCAATCCATAAACGATCTTCACGACCCTGCCCCCCTATTTTTTTATTTATTGTGTCCACACTGGGACGTCTATCCTGAGCTAGTCGACCATCTGGTGAATTGTGTTCGCCCCCAAGACGTCTCAGGTCGGGTACTGGCCTTACGGCATGTACCGGACGGTACTGTGGCTCGCACTATTTACAAAACTTCTTGCAATCTGTCTTCTTTTAAACGAGTCTATTGAATGTTTATGGTGTCATTTAACAGAAACTGTATTTTCTAACACAATGCATTCTATCAACAGAAGCACTGATCACAATCTCTATTGAATTAACAAAATGTACAGTAGAAATACCTTGCAATCCGTCTTCTTCGTAGAACCTGTCTCTTGAATGTTTACGATTCAATTTAACAGAAACTGTATTTTCTAACGCAATGCATTCTATAAAGCAAAGGCCTGATCACAATCTATACTGTATTAACAAAATGTAGAGTACTAATACCTTTTTTTCTTCAGACAACCTCATTCTACCTCGTCTAGAATCCAACAAGACCGTTTCACTCCAGCCGTCCTGCCTGGTGACGTCTCAACGGACGGTTGGGGAGATCCCCCTCCCTACTTCCGATACACCCCTCCTTCATGGAATAAACTGGTGTCGTCATAGCGGCAGCGGCGGCGCCAAATTCGATTGTTGAACATTCGAATGGTCACAATAGTACCTTACGATTAGTCAAGGAGCTGTCGCCCAGCAAATCGGGAGAGTATATTTTAAAATTCTTCTCGAGCGAATTAATTAAATGGAAAACGGCAGCGTGATCTTACCTCATGAAGAATATTAAGAAAATGTAACGAATATCCACAAGCTAGATCTCCAAACTGTCATTGCAATCCTATTTTTTTATCTACGGCTTCTCCTTTTTTAACTGAAAGAGATTTTGTCATCCTTCCTTAGTCTACACGCTCTCAGTGTCTACATGTGGCTTATCAGAGTCGTTGAGAGAGTTGTTGAAAAGCTCTTGTTCGCACTGCCCTTCACGTTCGAATTTGCAGTATTCGATTACAGCGGAGGGTATTGGGGAATTGGGGCGGCCTCTAGCACATGCAGCGGCCGCTACGGGACGTGCCCATTTATCTGATTCCGCCTCTGCTGTTTCCAGAATAGTTCTCGCAAACCCCACAACCCTTCTTCAATCGCCCACCGTCACCCCAACCCCCCACCTCCCCAGCCGCCCCACCGGCAGCGGTAGCTCAGTGCATCAACTGATGCCACTGCAGCGCCTCTCACCGGGAGGTCCTAGGCTCCCACTCCCCACGGCGACATGTTTTTCGACACGAGCTAGGTCGAATTCAGTCGCTGTCTGGAGGAGTATTCTAGCGGCCGGCTGCTCTGATCGGTAGTTTTCCGTGGTCTCTCCGATCAACACCAGCCGAATGCCGGAGCAGTACCCTACCAAACGGGCCACGGACCGCGCGCGATCTGTCCTTCCTCTTCCTTGTCCTATCCTCTCCCCTTACACATTCACTTACACTAACATGCACTACACTACCACCTGTTCCGGGAGACCGGTCGGGAGCTTAGACACACACACACTAACATGCACTACACTACCACATATCCCGGGAGAGCGGTCGGGAGCTTAGAGCTTGTCCCGGCTGGGGCGGTGCCCCGCTGGTGGGAGAGTCCTGGTTAGGGGGAAACCCCACTAGCCGACGGTAGGTCGGTGCCGGATCTCGCAATCCAGCGGGGGAAGATCACTGCCATCTCCCGAGAAAAAACATGCACTACACTAACAGGACTAATGACCAAAGCAGTTGACGCGCCCGGAAGCCCGAAAAAACCTAACCACACCTACCCAGCCGCTCCCGCAAAGCCCGTCACTATTACTTTCCCACGTCGCCGTCTCCGCCCCTCACCAGCAGAGTGTAGCGTAGATGCGGTGACTTTGAGCGGGAGGTCCTGGGGTTCGAGAACCGACGGTAGCGAATTTTGAAGGGCAAATTAGCCGATGTTGGGAGTTGAAGTACAGCGACCAGCTGCTTTGATTGAAAGATTTTTCGTGGTTTCTCCGATCAATGCCAGACAAACATCAGAGCAGTACCCTAACAAACCGGCTACACATCTGGAGGGATCTTTGCTTCCGATTCCGTGTTCTACCTTCACCCTTTCCTTACACACAATTACACTAACATGCAGTACACTATCACACAGGTTGGGAGCTTATCACGCTGGGCCGGTGCCCCACTTTGAAAGGAACATGACAGGGGAATCCAACGCAATCGGAAATGTAGGTTGGCGCCGGATTGCACTGTCTTGCGGTGGAGGAACACCATCACTTCCAGCGAAAGACCACCAACGCTTCTAATGACCGTAACAGTAGTCGTGACCGGAAACAATCAATCAAAATCTGCCGCCCCCGTCTTCCATTCCGCCTCGTAACCTCCATCGCCCCATAAATCCCCATCGCCCCATAAAGGTCGCCAACAATGTTTTAAAAGGGAGGACACACGATAAGAAAGAAAGAAAGAAAAAGAAAGAAAGAAAGAAAGAAAGAGAAAGAAACAACAAAGAAAACAAAAAGGCATGCACACTTTTTTTTATAAATATTTAATTTAGACTACCATTAGCTCTATTTCATTCTTCTCTTCATTTGCGATTCAAGCGAAAAGATTCGTTCACAAAATTCAGATGAAAATGGTCTAAGCGTCTCTTTTTTATTTTCGTCGCTAGATAGAGACACTATCATGTGTGTGTCAAAGTTGATAAAAACGATTTTAATGTTTACTATTCTAAATTACACAATAAACGATGCAACGTAGCAGATGTTATTCACACGATCAAATCAATGACGACAAATGTTAAAAATTTACTAAAAGAAGGACATTTAAAATACAAAGGAGGACGAGAGGACCATTTACGTCAATAGAGGACCGTCCTCTCAAATGGAGGATGGTCGGCAACTCCTTCCTAGGAACCATGTCGCTCCCACCCCAATGCCCCGCCGACCCCACAATCCTCGCCGCGCCCACATCCTCCATCGCCCCCTCAGTCCCCGCCGCCACCCACGCCTTCGCCTAGGGGGATGCTGGCGTCCCGTCTGCAAACAGGGGTTGCCCGGAGGCGCCAATCGATGCTCGGGAGGCTACAACCCTCCCCCTTCGCCCTTCCTACGGCCTCCGTCCAGACTGCGCGCTGAATGGCCTGCGAATCAAAGAAGAATTAACTTGTTCCACAGAGGCGCAGCAATACGATTTCCAGGCAGCGTTTTTAATTATTTTTCGAACTTTCATTCAGACGAAACTTCTGTGTCTGCAATTTCTATTTATGCTCATCTTGCAGGCTTCATTAGCAAATTTTACAAATTCTTTTGAATCTCTCTGCATTATTATTGCTATTATCTCTTGCTACGAATAATGTTTGAAAATTTTCTTTGGGTTCAATATGAACCTTTTTATGACGACATGGAGGGTATTATTAAATGAAATATTATAAAAAGGCGAGATATTTTGGACGGAAGTGTTACGCTAGCAGCTTTGCGCATATTCAAATATACACAATTTAGAACCTGCATGATGGCGAATAATAGAGTGCATTATTGGAAGCAAAGTGAGAAAGCAGTGAATTCATTAAATAAGTTCCATGTATTGAGTTAATCTAAAACAAAGGTTATTCCTTTCATACTTACTTGTTCTTTAGAATAATAAATTTGAGACTAATATTCAAAAAAATGTTATATGCATTTTTGGATTCTAGACGTAATTTTTTATGTAAAACAAAGGGTAACGGTGTGAACAAATTTCATCTCCGATCATATAAACAATAGTGTCATCGAAAGCTTTGAGCCTTACGAATCACACATGTGTGTAGTTCAATTTTCATTACCCTGATAATAACGATACTAAATACATGTTTCAAAGGACGAAAATAAACATAATACGGAATAGCCGTTCACGGAATGGTCTCATACATTGGAGAGCTATTCGAGAATCAGGAATCTACTATTCTCAATGCGAGGCGTGCAGTTCGGACAACACAGTGGACGCACGAAACAGCAGTTAGGAAACAATACCGTTCTCTACATAATGAGATCCTGATGAAAAGGATCTTTAGAACACCTCCCTTAGTACTGTGATGCCACGTTACTGTTCGTAATGTGCAATAAGCGTATCTTTGCCCGACCAATGGCAGTGTCAGTGATGATTTCCCGCCCCATTTCACAACAAAGGAAGGTTTAAAGCACATAATCTAGCATTCTGGTTGAGATGAATTCCAATTCACCTTTTTGGTATCCAAATCCGGAATTTGTAAATTAGACTTCATTATGTGTAATTTCTTGTTAATACCTCCTTTTTTTATGGAAAGTTTTTACCGTTTCTCTTTATTTTGACAACTTCACGTGACTCAGTAATGAACCTGACACAATCTTGTTTTCTTCTTTTCCTCGTTTTCGCGTTTTAAGAATGCACGTCGTTTGCTGATTGCAACGTTGAAGACTTTACATTACATTTGTAAACAAATTATTACAAATAATGTACTTAGACACTTAACAATTTAGAAGGAAGAACAATAAACAAAATATAATAATTTAATATCTTTACTTCCTCCAAAATCAGTTATTACTGATGACAAGTAGTTAATATTTGTCAATAATTGAAATTCAAGAATATATTTACTCACAATGTTCTTTGCTAGGATGCAAGGCTTGGCGTTTAAATAAGAAGAAAACTAAGTGGGTGACATTTGTTTCTTGTGAGGGGAGAGAATGGCTTGTGAGGAGATCATCTAATTTCTAAATCATCAATTATGATTAAACAAAGAATATAAACTAATCATACACATTTAGGAAGACACAAAATTTACTAATAAGGCATTTTTAACGTAGATTATGTTCGGAGAAAAAACTAACGTAATAATACTGTTATCATGCGTGTCTTCGTTTTATTTCGGATGACAGCTGAATTCATTGGGAATTATTCGTTGCTTTATTATTGTATAGATGTTTTGTGGCGTTCTCAAAATTGCGGTGGCCATTACTAGCAACTTAATGAAAACTCTGTGACAATGACAGTAAAACAATGAGACAAACGCAATCAAACGACTGATTGTACTGGTAACTTGTTTAACGAACCAGAAAACGAAAGAACCAGTGAAAGTTCATCAATCAGAATCTAACGAAGTGCAATCACGTTTAATTATCGTTAATGGTGAAAACTGAAAGATTTCGTACGTTTTTTGTCAACTTAGTTGACAGTAGTTGAGGGTAACAGTAAAATTATTTATAATTCATTTCATTGTATTAAAACCATAATAGCGGATGACAAACTTGTCTACGAAATTTTTCAGTCGCAACTTAATTTTTTTTTAAAAACCCAATGTCTGAATGACGTATTTATTGATAACCAGAAAAATAATTTTTTATGCCGTAAAGTTTCTAAATTCTTGATGTTGATGTGATAGGCATATAGAATATGTATCTGAAAAGTAGGTGAGTTTAGTAAAAATTCCGAGTTCAACCAACACTTTTTCCTACGCTCAACATAGCGTTGAGCGTAGGAAAAGGTGTTGGCTTAATAATCTAACACTGGTTTTCTCCAAACTAAGATTTTTGACTGAAGCGCTTTTACCCCGTGACCACACACACACACACACACACACACACACACACACATAGATGTTGGTATATATAAGAGAGGTGAACTCCGACACCCTGTGACCAATTTCCATTAAAATTGGCACATCTACGTGTTTTTTTTACTCAGAAGGGTTATGTTCTGTTACGTTTTTTTGTAACTCCACTAGATGGCGTGTTAGAACAAAAGTAATGATTCATGTCAAATGCAACCTGGAACTATCGACAGCATTTTTGAATATATAGAACTAGCGAATAATGTTTTTCCGGGAGGTCACGAAAAGAGGAGAATATTCACCCCTCCAAAATTTCCCCAGGCGCGAGTACCATAAGTATCGCGGCACGCCTCGGAGGAGCCCTCTATGATTGCAGCAGCGACGACGACTAGACTGAGGTCTCTATGATTGCAGCAGCGACGGCGACTAGACTGAGCTCTCTTCGATTGCAGCAGCGACGGCGACTAGACTGAGCTCTCTTCGATTGCAGCAGCGACGGCAGTTGTAACTTGATACCATAGGAGTTTATTTTAACGTGGTAGTTAAAAGTTAGCATAGAAGCATATCTTAGAAAGTGAGTTAATGAAGATGTGGAGTGCACAAAATTCATCGCATTCACAATATTTAAGAGAGCAAGTGAAGTGACTGTTTGACTCCGAATTAATTTCAAATTTGTAATATATATATATATATATATATATATATATATATATATATATATATAAGGTAGACCATAAGGTACGGCTGAGAAAAGAAACACTGACGAGGGAAAACTTGCCGTCAGAAGACGAGTAGATGCTAATCAACCAGACGTTTTATAAACTATTTATTTATTTAATAGCGTGGACGTTAGTCTTCTTTTTCAGTCTTTGGCCTCCTCAGCACTTGAAATCAAACAGCTTCAAAGATGATTGCCTGCATCATAACCTCTGCACTTACTTTGACAAACTTCTTAAGTTTCTCATTTAATTATTTGATGATTCTTTGTTTATTGATTTACTTATCAATTTACTACATTAATTAATTTAATCATTGCTTACTTATTTACTTCCTCTCTGTTTAGGCTCCACTCTTACTACTCACCAGTGCTGTTTTCGCATTCCCTGACTACCGTTTCCCAAATAGTTCGAACCTTCCTTATAAATGTTCCTAATGCTTTCATGAAGTGAGATCTATTAATACGTTCTGGGCGAGCGTTGTCTTTCTATGTTGGAAATAATAGTTCCCCATTACCATCCATTTTCCTTTCTATGTTTCTGAAGCATATTTTAAGGCTGTAATCATCTTCCTATCAACAATAGCACAGTGATTGCTTTAGAATTTTAATTTTATTAACAGCCACCCCTTATTACAAAATAACGTATTCCTTTCTCCCATCTAATTCGTTGAACGTACTGCACCCTGTACCTGATCTAGAGATTGTGACCCTGCAACCCATTTTCTGCCCTGTTCGAAGGACCTTGCCTTTTGACATATCCGAATTATCCGTGTCACCGTGGTCCTCCAGCTTCCCCGCTCGTGTCCGAAGAACGCTTCCACAGACGTCTGTACTAGCTTCCTGCGAGTCCTCCGCTCGTAACTGGCGTTCCTTAGCGAGTTCTATGTAACCGTTTACACTTTGAGAGTCTCTTAAGGCTAACTTGGACGTCCTTCATTCTGAAAGTTCTAGTAACTGTTTCACTTGAGAGTTCTAGTAACCGTTTCACTTTGAGAGTTCTAGTAACCGTTTCACTTTGAGAGTTCTAGTAACCGTTCGCTGTCCTCTAATTGGACTCTAAAGCACTACGAATAAGGCGTCGACGGGTTCACCTCCAGAGTTCTAGTAACCGTTATACTTTGTACGACCAGTAGCGCGGTTCGCTGTCCTCTAATTGGACTCTAAAGCACTACGAATAAGCGCGTCGACGTGTTCACCTCCTAACCTAATCCAAAGCTTAATTCAAACTTCGAGAATTAATTTGTAGTAAACTGTTTCAACACTTTCCAATCTATTCTATTCACTCTCCACATTTCCGTCTCATAATTCATAGGAAGAGAACGAGAGATTTAAACATTGAGTCGCACACATTTAATGGAAATTATTTCTCTTTGTTATCCCGAATAAATCTTGAAGACAACAATTTTCATTTTTTGAATATTTACGTTTAGTCTCCATGTCTCACTAAACCTTTCTCGGATGTTTAAACTCCTCTGTAAGCTCTCAATAGTTTCTGGATCTAGAATTAATATAACGATGTCTAATCGAGAAATTAAATATATTCTAATTTATGAATTTTCTTAGGGTGAGTAAAATTGACTTTCGAGAAATTTAAAATTACTATCAAGAGCATACATAATGTATTGAATTTCCGTTTCCATAGTTACGCATTTGTTACTAAATCAACACAGGAGGAAAATAGTCAATAAAGTTTCTTTCTATGACCCAAGAAGAAAGTGATCAAAACAATTTCCTTCTCTCACAGTTAGTTTCATTAGATATTTAAACTATCCAGGAAACAGATAAGAAGATGTTGCCAACTGTCAAATCATTTTTTAGCTACGATCTACGAATGGGCTGCACGCTTTTAGCTGTGTTCGGAGCTTGTTGGAATTCATACCACGCAGTGTATTCGGCCATGTTCTACTGGGTGAACGGATTTCCAGAGTCAGTGGACAATCACACCATTGGTGAATGCATTCTGATGTCGGCATACTGGTGTGTGGCGTTGACTATTATCATGCTTTTCATTGGAATAGCGAAGGAATGTGCAGTCATGCTGAAGATATGGTTAATAGTCTATTCTATCATAGGAGTCCTATACACCATACCAGGGAACATTCTCATTTTAAGTACCATGTCTTCGTATGCATCTTGGTCTGAAATTGTCTTGGAAACATTTATTATCTTGCTGATTACTTGCCTCTATATATTCTGGTTTATTGTAGTTTATAGCTACTATCACGAAATTCGTGTTTCTGAACGAATGGAGACAATATCTTCCGCGCACTATAGTGATAACGTAAGCATGTAGGCTAATAGTTTTCAATCGTTTTGAATTGTATTACTGTCTGTTAATAAAAAGTATGTTAGAGAGTACACAAGGTCTTATTTGAACGAATATTTTTATTTTCAAGATGGGCAGATGGTTTAGGCATCATCAGATGTGGTGAATCTGTGAAAATAGTTATCAATAAATTAAGAAATTATGTGTAGTATAATAATTTCAATGTATAAATAATAATAACAATAAATTAACAAAGTATATTATACAATAAAAGAAATATTATATTAAATAAAATAATAACTAAAAACAACAAGATAATCTTAAACGTCATTTCATTAAATAAGGAATGAAAAGATGTTTCTTGGTGTATTATTGATAATAAATTTTGTTTAAAGCTTCTCAATTACAGAGAAATGTAAACTTCACTTTTGATTACAATGTTTTGTTGTTCAACTGCTACAACACGTTTTGTTTACCCGTTAAGTTGACTGCTTACGAAAACTAAGTACCTGAGTCATAATCCCAGCGTGGGCAAAAGCATTTGCAGGGGAAAGTAGTCTTATAGAATTACTTAACCATTGCAAATAATTTGAATAATGTGAGAATGTTTGTCCTGTTGTAACACCACTAGTATAGTCTTAGATAATTTGAGATAATGGGAGGACACGAAATATCAGCAAACGCGTCAGGAAGGGGGAAAAGAAACTGTAATAAAAAAACAAATTCTGTATATTATAGCGCTGATGAACGCTAAATAAAATCCGAAACGTCGGACGTTTAAATCACTGTTCTCCTGTAGACGTAAAACCACGAACCTTCCGTGCAATTAATGACGGAGATCAACATATGAAGTACAAGGAGTAATGACTCTAAAGATGTAACATGCCTTATCTTCTCAACACATGTACAGAAAATAATTCAAATATATTTTCTAATATGTTTCCTATATTTAAAATTTTTGTAGTAAGATCTCCTCTGTATCGATTTGGTCGAACACCAACTATTGTTATCTCGCCCTAATCGAAGAGATAGATTTACTACAGAATTAATTAAAATTGTAATCTGAAGGATAATAATGACGTTACTGGAGAAATGATCAAAAGAACGTGATAATAATAAAGACTGAAATTCTTTACATAAGAATAAAACAACTATATGCTACTTACAAAAATGGCATCAATGTAATGACGCTAATATCAGAATAGTAAAGATTACGATGAGAACAATGATAACCATTGACTGTGGTAATGGTAGTAATCACAATAGAGTAGGTACGTCGTTAATTTTGGAGCTGTCGTTATGCATGGTGGTAGGTCTTGCTAGGTCATGGATGGGTGGCACAAGTCCAAAGTTGACTTGTGCACCCGCAAGGAGAAATGACTATGTGTTAATTACAGTAACAAATGCATGCTCACGACACTAATTATCGCTTAACTAGGGTGTCGCTTATTCAGTCAAAAAGATCTGTTTACTGATCCGACGTGATTAAGATATTATAAAAACAGAGAACATTTTTTAAATTTAATTACAACAGAAAAAGAGCTAGTCTAAGCAAATTGAAGCCATATTATTAATGCAAATTGAATCATGCGCTGGCAGCCATATTGGGGGAAATTTTTGCTTCTTCAAATTCTGCAAACTTTAAAAGCCTTGTCCGCTTGTCCAAAGGTCTGAATGAATATTAAAGGAGATCAAATAGAAATAATATCCTATTATTTAAATCTAAGATATGGAAAATTAACTTTCAAAAGTCAATATTTTTATATGTCGTTAACAAAGTATTATAACTGCACAGCTTTATAATGCCCTAATCCCACGGTTGTGTTTTAAGCGTGTTCTCCACGTAGTTGGCTGTAGGAACAGCAAGTTTGCAATGAAAATAAATACGTATAAACTTCTATTAGCAAATAGATTACCCTCAAATAGCTGAGTACGTACTCTATGAGGTTGTTCTTCACCTAAGAAGTGCACATTATTTTACTGAAAATATTGTTTATAATCCTAATAAGTTCGGAATATATTTTAGAAAATAAGTATTTTCATACATATTTGGAATATTTACATCAACAAATACTCTAGTGGATGTCGAGATGTGTTGCAATTTGATAAAGTAAAATGTTGTCGTAGTCTTTAAAGACTAGTTCTATAGACCGTTAGTGCCAAGGTGGGAGTGGTCCATGTGCTCTCGTAGGCGGTCGACATCGTCCTAGTATGTGTTATCACCTCCCCCCATCAGGTAAAATTGGGAAGTGGCTTGTTCCCGTGCTTGTAAAAGGCGTATGAATCTGGTACCAGCCCGGCTAGATGTTTAGCGCCCAGCTGGAGAAACGACCTCCCCTAGTTACATAGATAGATGTTCATAAGAGTACTGCTGGGTGATGTACCCTCATGCACCTTGAAGAAGTCATTTGCCTCCTGACATTTGACTCCTATGAATATGGCTAAAAGCTGTGAGTGCACACAATTGCGCACACACGCACTTGGATAACACTAACATATTTAGAAACCAGTTCAGTAGGTTGCTGACATACGTTTCATTACCAGTCCTGCCATTCTGAACATAATTCTCCTTTGTAAATTATTTTGTGTAATTATATTTTATTATAACTACATGTGCATGTTACATGTGTGTACATGAGATATGTTTAGATATGTTAGAAATACTTTGTTATAAAAATGATGTTATTAATTATTATTTAAACGTTTCAACTCTTGATTAGGCGGAATAACAGAAACACGCGTAGGGGTTTTATCACAAATTAAAGCTCGGACGGGCACAACAAACCTGGCAAAGTCGCCTCTGGCAAGAATTGCGCCAGCGGGGAGGCGGCGAGGCCGTCGACTGTGGCGGAGTCAGGCAAGGCGGCGGAGGCGGCAGCGCCGCTGGCAGCGTGGCGGGCAGTGGGCGGCGCGGTGGGGGGCTAATTCAATTCTTCGCCCGGGGCGGGCGCCAGGTTCAATACGGAGCGCGCAGGGCACTGTCGAGAAGACTAGGATGGAGCGGGGTGGAGCGCGGTGGGGCGAGGTGGAGCAAGGTGGAGTGGGGTGGAGCGGGGTGGAGCGGGGTGGAGCGAGGTGAAGCGAGATGGAGCGAGGTGGAGCGAGGTAGAGCGAGGTGGAGCGAGGTGGAGCGAGGTGGAGCGGGGTGGAGCGAGGTGGAGCGGGGTGGAGCGAGGTGGAGCGAGGTGGAGCGAGATGGAGCGAGGTGGAGCGAGGGGGGCAGGTGGGCGAGGTGGAGCGAGGTGGAGGAGGTGGGCGAGATGGGTGAGGTGGAGCGAGGTAGAGCGGGGTGGAGCGGAGTGGAGTGGGATGGAGCGAGGTGGAGCGAGGTGAAGCGAGATGAAGCGAGGTGGAGCGAGGTGGAGCGGGGTGGAGCGAGGTGGAGCGAGGTGGAAGGAGTTTGAACGGGGTGGAGTGTAACGGAGCGAGGCGAGGCGAGACGGGACGGGACGTAACAGAATGTGATGGGATGGGATGGGACGAGACGGGACGGGGCGTGGCGGGGAGGGGCGGGACGGGCAGGACGGGCGGCAGGGCTTGGTGGGTCGAACGCCATGGGACACAGAGAGTTATGTCGGGTCGTGTCAGGACCCGTCGGGGTGTGTCGGGGCAGATCGTATCGTGTCGGGTAGGGTTGTATTGGAGAATGGCGGGGAGTAACAAAGAGTGGCGGGTTGGAGCGAGCAGCAAACGTGGCATGGCGAGGGTGGGGTGTGGCGGGGTGGGGCGGGACGGGGAAGGGCGATGTGGCACCACCGGCCCCACGCAGAGCGAAGTCTTCTTGGAAACGGGCGGGCGTCGTCTTCTCAGAAGTGACGCAGGCTAACGGAGTCGCTTGCGTCAAGGAGCGACTCGCCGCAAATTGCAATTTCACTATGGTCAGTGGTCTACCACAAGGGACCACGAATATGGAGATCAGAAACCAAGTGACGTGTATTCCACCCTGCGGTCACCACCGCAGATAACGATGGCAAATTTTTGCAAAACATCGATACATCGATATTTTGATTCATCGCTAATGGGTTTTCGATGTCGATGCAAACATCGACGAGAAACATCGATGTGTCAATTATGGACAAATAAAGATGCTAGTTTCCTATTTTTAATTACAGTATGTAAAAGGGATATATTTTATTGTTTGGCTATCAGCATGTTAGTAGTATGCAAAAATTATTATCGAATGTAAAGAAAACATTTAACAATAAAGAACATCGTGTTTTGATATCGATTTCGTCTTTTACTGTGGATTCAGTCAATGATATGCCTGACGATATCATCCATTCATAAGACGAGCAACTCCCAAACTTCCTCAGATTGCACAGGCGAAATGTGCAGCGTGATATAAAGGCTGACGCAAAACAACGATATTGCTGTAGATTGCTACTCTACAACTTGCTTAAACCACTTTATTTAAAAAAATGAAAAATATCAACTACATTTTTGCAACGAAATATCTATGTGAAGAAAACATTGAAAGCAAAATATCGATGTTAATACATCGATATTTCAGGTGGAAAACATCGCTGATTTGTCATCCCTAACCGCAGTTCGTTTTGGCCCTGATCCTAAGACCTATTGTCTTCATCACTCCCGCCCCTGACGCCTGTTGTTAAACGCCGTTGTCTCCAACATCCCACATCCCTATATCCCCACATTTCTCCCTCTCTGCTATCTGACCGCAACAGTACGGAACACCCCGATCGAAAAGTGTGGCCTCACGGTGCGTGTGCACTGGTGAATCGGCCGTCTGCACAGCCGCCTCAATAGATCACCGCTTCCATCCCTTCTCGTTTTTATTCATCTTAAGGCCAACTATTGGGCTGCAGCAACAAAAATGCTGCTCAACAAAACCACACAAACTGGCTTTCCAAAACGTAGCACGTACACTACTCAAGAAATATGAAAATACGACACTGCAATAAATTATTTTGTTAACGAAGATTGTATTCACGAATACTATGAAAACATTAGAGATTACAGAAGTTCTTTACATACCAAGAATAAAAAAGAAGTCGTTCTGTATCGCAATAGGTGAAAAGCAGATATTTAATGGCGGGCGGTGTCTTCCTTAGAATCTATTGTCGCGTACAAAAATGCATGCGGTTTGAGTGTTAGTTCATATATGTTTCAATGTTGCTATGGCATCTAAGTACTGGAAGTATTGCCAGAGTCTTATAAGATCACGAGATGGGTCGATTTGGATTTGGATAACAGCACAAGTGTGTGTTTGTGTGTATGTGTGTGTGTGTGTGTGTGTGTGTGTGTGTGTGTGTGTGTCTTTCTCCCCCTCTCTCTCTTTCGCGCATGCCCTTGAGATGCCACGTTACAAAATCCAAGTATAATCGGGCTTCAACAGCACACACCTAGTGGAATGACAGGAAGAATGCAAGTACTAGGCATTGAAAGGTTTTGTGTTAGGGGTGTTTAACCATCCGTTTCGCTAAAGTACACGAAAAGCTTCTGTCACTTTGTACATTAAATGTAATAAATATGGGTTAATAGGCGACGTATACTATCATCATTCCAAAGGTCAAAAAATAGTCCAGATGTTCGATGATTCCGTTCGAATAGTCCGATGACACTCCGGAATCATCGCTGAAGACAGGTTTGCTCGCACGTGACTGAGACGTCCGGCTACCCTCTCGTGCATTTGCGCGCGGGAGGCGCAGAGCGCGCCTGCAAGGGAGGTGGGTGGCAGCAGCGTGTGGGGGGAGGGAGGTGCGCCTGCGGAGCGCTTAGGCGCCAGGGGCCACGCAGCGCTTTGGGAAGCAGCCAATTAGGAGACGCGCCTAAATGACGGCGAGAGCTGGCGGCGCCTCCGCCGCAGGCGCCAATGAAACACCTTAGCCGTCCCCGTGCCCCCCTCCGCCCCCGCCTCTCCTACCCCAGAGCTCGCAGCCGCCCCCGCCGTCCCGCAGCCCCGCCATCCCCGCCGACCCCACCGCCTTGCCGCCGCCTAGCCGCCCCCTGCCGCCCTTGCCGCCGCCCCGCGCCGCCCTGCCGCCCCCTTGCCGCGCCGCCGCCCTTGCGCCTGCCGCCCCGCCGCCCCCCCTTGCCGCCTGGCCGCCGCCCCTTGCCGCCGCCCTCCTGCCGCCGCGCCTTGCCCCCTTGCCGCCGCCCGCCCCCCTTGCGCCTCGCCGCGCGCGCCCTTGCCCCGCCCGCCACCTGCCCGCACCTGCCCCTTGCCTGCCGCCAGGTCTGTCCCTCGCCCCCTTGCCCCCCTTGCCGCCTGCCGCCCTTGCCCCGCCCCTTGCTACCGCCTTGCCCTGCCACCTTGCGCCCTGCCCGCCCTGCCTTGCCCCCCTTGCCGCCTTCCGCTCGCCCGCCACGCCTTGCCACGCCCCCCCCGCCCTGCCAGCCTTGCCCCTTGCCGCCCCCTTGCTCCTTGCCTCCGCCCTTGCTACCCTGCCCCCTGCCCCTTGCCCTCCCCCGCCCCTTGCCGCCTGCCATTGCCGCCTTGCCGCCCTGCCGCCCCCTTGCGCCCTCTGCGCCCTTGCCCGCCCCTTGCCGCCCCCTCTGCCCCAGCCACCTTGCCACCCTTGCCCGCCTTGCCGCCGCCCCTTCCGCCCCCTTGCCACCCCCCCTTGCCTGCCCCTTTGCCACGCCCCTTGCCCCCCTTGCCTCCGCCCCTTGCGCCGCCCCCTTGCCTCCGCCCCTTTGCCACCGCCCCCTTGCCGCCCCCCCTTGCCTCCGCCCCTTGCCCCCGCCCCTTCCCCGCTGCCACCACGACCCAGGGTGCCGCCTGCGGCGTTCATGCCGTCCCGTACGCTCTCGCTCTTCTCCTTACCCCCACCTAACCTACGCCATTTCCGCTTCCGCTGCCCGCATGCTGTCAATTCGCTGTCGCGAACGACGCACCGATTCACTCGGCTCTTCACCCAACAACCGCCACCAAATCCTGCCACCTCGCCCAACATCGCTGCCACCTCTGCCATCGCTGCCACCTCGCCCAACTTCGCCGCCACCTCTGCGCTGCCTGCACCGAAGTTGCTGCGCCCGTCGCGACTCGTCGCCGCTGTCTAGGCTGTTTTCGCCTCAGCATTGGCTCATAGCACCGCCGCCGTCACTACTATAGTCATCGCCAATGCCCCCGCCCCCGCGGGCGACCCCGCCCCCACCTCCGCCACCGTCTCCCCTTTCCACCGCCCGGCCACATCGCATCAGCTCGCTCACTTGTCCCGACCAGTCCCCTCCAGCTCCTCTCGGGAATGGGAAGTAGAGAAAACACGCGGATAATTCGGAACTTCGTCTATGTCCAGAATGCACGTTGTCCTCGATGCGAATTTTTGTCAAGCGAATTATTGTCTACTGACATTACGGCTTACAATACACGTTGGTATTAAAAGTTACACAATAATTATATAATTATCTAAAGAGCTGTTTTCTATTTTCTTCGTTTCTTTTTTCATCATTAGTGTACTTTTTTGAAAAGAAACTTTTTTTGCATCATTTTATCTTCTTTTTACCTGGGAATCAGTCCTGGGACTGTTACTGCTTAGTATCCCTACTCTCTTTTCAGATATAATAATTTTGAAACATTGATATTAGTTAACTTGTTAAAAAATCAGTATTACACGTGAATACTCCATTTCCACATCGTAAAGGTCTCCCAGCGAGTAATATACAATTGCTCAAAACAAACATATTCACTTGAGACATCTTATTTTCAATTAGTAGATTTATTGTATTTAAATCAGTGTTTAATTTAATTTAATTTGGGTGGCTGAAATTTATTGTCATTGACTTGAATTTTATGTACAAGTGAGTCACGTAACTTTACCACCACCTGTAATTTTTGAAGGGTTGAAGTTATTGCAATGCTTTTTGCACGGAAAATCTTTAAGAAATAGGGCTAATTGATATATGTATTCCTTTCAATTTTATCACCAGCATTTCACAAGATATGAGATAACTTTGTTTAAAATGTTACTATATATTTTTAGTATGCTGTCATAACAAGCGTAAAAAGACAAATCTAATGATATACATATTGTCGTATGTTAAATAAACATTTTTTGAGTTTTTTTTTGTGACTCGTATTTAACGGATATTTTGAATGTAACAGTCTACCACCCAAAGTCCCCCAGAGCTCTCCCTGTTAACACGCGGTCGGGCCGTTACACTATCCGTGAAACACGAGTCGCAAAAAATCAATATTACTAAAAAAATTCTTATTTAACATATTACAAAAAGTATATCATTGAGTTTGTCTAGTCACGATAGTAGAGAGCTGCAAGGCTTGCCATTTGCTCGCTCGTACTCGCTCGAGCATTTCATCTTCGAGTATCTTGTCCTCGAGCATCATGTGCTCGTTGGCCGTGGACGAGCCCACAGTGGCCGTGGCGGTGATGGCGGCGGCGGCATTTACATTGTATCGTGGCTTCGAAAGCAAAATAACAGGATCATGAAACCTTACATTCGTCTGGAGATGGCACCCTAGCACAGAAGAAGAAATCTAGAAGAAATAAGAATAAGAGACAGAAGATTTACCCATTGTTTGTGAAATTCCAAAGACTTTCTTCGGATTTGAGAAGTTTGTATGAAAATGAACATTTTTTAGACACGGAAAAACAAGAAAACATTACATTTTACATGTTTTTGCAAACTTCACTTCTTTTATCGGCGACAGGTTTTTGTTTTTAAAATATTGGGAAAAGAGTAACGGTGAAATGTAAAGTGGAATTGAACATATATTTCAAAACTGATCGTTTCTGAGTAGCTGCATCCCGGACTGCAAAAGAGGTAATATAAACTTATGCAATAGAAAGGCCCAAAGGTGATGCACACGCGTATGTTATTTTTCCCTACATTACAACAAACTGAAAAAATTGGTTTTAATTTTTTTCACTATCATCCACATTGTTTAAAAGTCTGAAAAAAAATGTATGTTACAGAATGTTATAAGACCGATTTTAGGGGGGAATTTAGACAATACTCCAACGTTATCACGTCGAAAATTAATTTCAAAAATGTTTTTCTGTATGAATTTGGCGTCAAACTTTTTTGACAAAAATACCTTTAAATTGAACTATATTTCCCCGCGTCTGTTTGTTTCAGCCTAATACACGCAATAGATGCCGAGAAAAAATAAAACATGCAAATCACGTTTCTCGTGGTATCTCAGCAACAGATTGCCTTAGGAGACTGATTTTGTGTGAATTTATGTCATTTTGTGTTCTCTTTCATATGAGCATCGCGATTATCGATTTGGTTTGGTGACCGTTTTCATCGCCTTATTAGGATATACCCTTTGTTTGACATAGGAACTGGAGTAAAGGCCTCTTCCATAAAAGCACCTATGGAATTACGTGGAATGAATGATTTCTTATAAATGGTAAAAAAGTATTTCCTTAGCTTATAGATAGAGCGAATAATTTCTTACTATTTGTAGATTAGTTATTTTAAATAGTTAATAATTTAATATTGCTTCCTCACTTTTCTGAACATTTTCCATGTTTCCATGTAATCGACTTTTGGAAATACTACAGCAATGCGTTTTACTTCCAAGTGAAGTCAGCTACTTCTGAATTATTTCATTTTGCCATTAACTGTTAGTGAGAAAATGTTCAGGGTTTTCGGATTTCCTAATTTCTGGAAAAATCTGCATATTTTACACTCAAAATTTGAAATTCAGCAGTATGAATATTTGCCCTTTTATATTATCCATTATTTACTTCCGCATGTAGATCAGTTTAATTTTCTCATACTTAAGGAAGGCGATTATTTTCGTTTGAATATTTTGTTAATTTGGCCAGATTTTTGTTGTGTATTACGTACAATTTTGTTATGCTTTTTACCTTTTCTTGTTCAGCTTTGTAAACTATTGGGTCTTTGCCCCTCATCTAAGTTTCGACACTCATTTTTTTCAGTTCTCTTTGATTTATAGAGGCAATGATGAGCTGGTCCCTTGCGTTCATTTTATTAATTCTCGCACTACTTTCTCGCCTTACTACCTGAATAAATTTCTCTTATATTTGGTGTAGCGAAAACATGTTTTGTGGGCCCTTGATCCCGAAAACGCAGTTGACGACAAAACGTGTGTATGTCTGTTTGTCCGTCTGTGGTCGCTAATTCGTATATTACAATTTAGTAGCCGTGTATCAAACATTCCCATGAATAATATGTCGTCATTAGTATGATGCACACCTATGTATAGTTTGGGGATATACTAGAACATTTTTAAAATAAAATTATTCTTTTCTTTTTTAGTACGATACAGAAAACAAATCAAAGAAATAGCAACATTTTCGCAAGTAATATTTCCAAATTATATCCGTAAATGAAATGCTTGTAAAGTTTCGGGTAAAACGTACGGGATGAAATCTGACCCCGAAGAGAATTCATCTAAGTGATGGAAAACCAGATTCGAAGGGTTAAGGGAGACCGCGGAGGGGAGTGGGGCTTCTGTTGCGGACTTTTCCAATCGCAGGCCTCACTCGAGAGGAGCGCAGCTTGATGAGGCCTGGCATAGAGCACGCCGCCGCCGCGCCTCGAGAGGCAATAAGGCGGCTGGAGGTGCCGGCAGGCAACTTGCCGAGGTGGCGGGTGGAGGCGGAGGCGGGTGGAGGCGGAGGCGGGTGGAGGCGGGGCTGGAGGAGTGAGGCGAGGTACTGGCGGAGGGCGAGGCTGGAGGCGGAGGGTGCAAGCGGAGGGTGGAGGCGGAAGGGTTGGAGCGAGGCGGGTTGAGGCGGAAGGGTTGAGGTGGACGGGGTGGAGGCGGAGGGTGGATGCGGAGGAGAGTGGTGGCAGGGGTTGAGGCGGAGGAGTGGAGGCGGAGGGGTGGAGGCGGAGGGGTGGAGGCGGAGGGGTGGAGGCGGAGGGGGGTGGAGGCGGAGGGGTGGAGGCGGAGGGGTGGAGGCGGAGGGGTGGAGGCGGAGGGTGTGGAGGCGGAGGAGGGTGGAGGCGCAGGGGTGGAGGCGGAGGTGGAGGGGAGGTGGAGGCGGAGGGGTGGAGGCGGCAGTGATGGCGGCGCTGCGGCGGGGCGGCAGGCGGCGCGGCGGCGGCGGCGACGATGGTGGCGTCGGGTTGCCATGACAACGCGGGCGCGTGGCAGGAAATTATCTGCTTGCTTGGTTGAGGAGGGATAATTTAATGACGAACAATTAACGACGCCACATCCTTCGTTATTGGGGCGAGAGTGTCCCGATTCAAATTAACGTAGACAGGCTGCGCATAATCTTTGGTTGTTTATGCGAGCGTGTTAAGGTAAGAGGAGCTGAGGGGAATTTTATTAGAGAACGTAAGGAAAGAGAGGGCTATGTGATCTATAACATTACTATAATATTAAATTACAATTTACAGGACTCAAATAAAGCATGTATAATGTGTATCATGTATAGGCTATATTTATTGTGGGATAACGATTTCCTGCTTTTAATAATACGCCAACAGATTTGAATATGCTTGATATATATAATTTCTTTGAGAATATTTTGTATTAAAAACGGGTATTTTTGAAAGAAAAATTCATATTGGAAGTCACTGACTCCGAAAAAAATGAACAATTCTTGTTCTTATATGAAGTAGTTCTCTACCAAGTTCTGTAGTTAGAATTTTCACTAAAATTTATATTCTCCAAGATTTAAATCGCGGCACCTTAAATTTAAATCGATAATTTAATTTTTGGGCACATTACATTCAAGGTCATTTCAATTTTTTTCCAAAAGGCTCAAAATGTTTGTAAAAAAACATAAGTAATTTTTAATTTTTCAATTGATGTATCGAATACTGGAAATATTAACTGGATAAATTTTAAAAAAGGATTAATTTTTATTCTTTTAAAGATAATCGATAACATGCTACTAAAACAAAAAGATTTGTTCGTTAATTACTTAACGGTAAACGAGCAGTCTTGGAGTAATTTAGACAAAGGTTGTGAGATGGAAGAGGTTGGGATTAGTGATTAACCAGATTTTGTTTACATTTCATTACATTGTGTAAAATGAAAGGAAATACCTTGGGGTAAGTTTAAAAAGACGTTTGATTTTTTGATCCAAGAAATTAAAATATGTATATTTGTTTTAAACATGAGGTTGAAAGAAATTTCTGTTTATTGTAAGAATTTCAGTAATTCAGTAATATCGGACCATTTATTACCTTCTTTCACGTTAAGTTAACGAAATTACATTTTTTGATGCAATGTTTTTTTTTTTTTTTTTAAATTAAGTCATTTTTTATCTTTTTCGGAAAATGTTAATGCCTTTCTTTCTGATTTAATATATTTTAATATAATTTTTATGGCACTTGCTAAAATAATAATTACGAGATACAACAAATGTTTTTCACAGAATTCCTGAGTACTTATATCTGGTAGACTATTCGATTTCTTCGTTCAGAAATTGTAATGTCAGCCATTATGAGAATGTAATCTGGGGTTTCTGTTCGCTCACAGCGTCATTGTTGATTCAAGCGATGAAAGGATAACTAAAAATAGAGATTTCTGGTAAAAACTGTTCAAACCAAAAGTTTGCAAGTTGAGTTCACTTGCACGAATGGAAGAAGTACCGATTACATCAGTTATATATCCAACTGCTTAAGTGGTTCAACCGAACAGGTTTAAACCAATTTTTACATAATTTTGATTTTGATTTTAGGACATTTTAACAATCTTATAATAGCATTTATTGATTTTTTTGACGATGTTTTAGATCATCAAAATCCGCTCCCTGTTGATTACGATTGGTTCGGGCAACCCGCATCACACACGTGCACAGAGTGTTGCGGAATTCAAGAAATGCATTAATTTAGTGTTCGCCCGGAATCGCATTTCGATAAGTGTGGAATAAGCTCATAGAGTGTCAATCTGATATCGTGTATGATTGGTGTTGCATATTTGCGAGCAGTGGATTTATCCAAGTTTTTTTAGCCGTCACCTACGTCGAGATAAAAAAAAAGAAGCAGTGCGCAGCAAAAAGTCCGTCCCTTGCCAAATTCAACGAACCGAATAACACAAGCAGGTTAGTTTGTAGGCTATTGCATGTTAGTTTGTGTATGTATATATTATATATATATATATATATATATATATATATATATATTATTTAGGACCAGGGTTCAATCAGTGCATCAGTAAATTTATTAAAGGGATCAGGTCTTCTTTTTCGAATGGGCTCTGGGTAGGTAAACATTGATACAACAACTTTCAATATAATTATCATATACAACTTTATTTCTATTGATATATAGTCACCTGGAAATTCTCTTAACTTTTAGGTCCTATATGCTAGAATAAATGCCTTGCCTCATTAAATTGTGCTAAAGTATCTCGAATGAATACGAATGAAACCTGTTGGTCGTCAGGCGGCGTTGTTCTTCGCGTCCGGCTCGTGGCCCAGTCGTTCGGCGCCCCTCGGCGTTGATTGGCTTGCTGATGTGTTTCGCTGATGCTTCGGCGTGGCTGTGGAGCGTCCGTTACGGCGCTGCCCCCATCCACAAGCGCGTGTCAACTTTGGTTTTCGAGACTTGGGTTGCTTATGTTTCAAAGTAATTGAACATCTTACGCGTCTGGTCGTTTAATAGACCGTTCGGATTTCTCACCAGTGCAAGAATTACAACAGTCACTTCGTGCATAGGTCGTTTATCGTCACACCAGGTTTTCCAAGGTCTCATCGCATCCACATCTTGGATTACTACGTCCGATACGTTGCATATCGAGTCTTCTGAACATTTCCGTTAATTTCGCAGAATGTATCACTCCCACTTTGACTACTCCTTCACTATCAGTCATTCTTCCGAGTCTCTTACATCACATGTACATTGGCTATTAAGTATTCGTCACTTCCGCGATACGTGCTTCTCCACTGTCTTGTTCTCACTGCGCTGCGCCTCCCGTCCGTTGGTCTCGCATGTCTAGGAAGTTTTCTCGTACTAGGCGGAACGCCAACTGACGCTATTTGAATTTCGTAATTGCTTTGGTTTGTCTGGAACGGCTTAATATATATATATATATATATATATATATATATATATATATATATATATATATATATAAATATATATATAAAGACTGAAGTGAACATACGTAAGCGGTTGGTGAGGTGCGAACGGATTTTCAGCATAAGCTGGGTATTATTTATATGATAGTGAGGCGGAAATTTATGATTCGTTTGAGGTTTGAGAGCTTGGCATTGTGTAAATTGTAATATTAAATTATAATTATAAATTTTATTAATGCAGTATGTGGAATTTAGAATTAAAATAGACTCCGTGTTTCGAGGGGATGTATATTAGGGTAGCTCCGTAGATGGAAGAATTTTTCAATAAGTAGCTGATAAGTCAGTGCGAGTAGGTGTTTATAAAACACAGATGGGGTAAGTCGCGACCGCGAATTAATTTTGTGGGAATATTAAGTCCTAGTAATAGCAAATCATTGAGGACATTCTGGAACATTTCTAATTAGGCATCGCGAGAATTGGTAAACAAGATTCATGGACAACATTCTGTACCTAGAGTGCCAGTTCTGTAAGTACATGTTGGTTTTATAACTGGTTTAAAAATACACATTTTTTAACATAGAAAGTTGTGACCTTAATAGATGAATCTTAAAATTTCAGTATTTCAAGTTTTTTTCATTCCTATTAGTTTTTTGTCGTTCTCAAAGTTATCTAAACGCAGATCAGATATGTTACTGTAATCGACGATCACTGTGTTTTTGGTCTTTCTTCATGTTTTTTCTTAATGAAATGTGATATGTTGATTATGCTGCATTAATGTGACTCGCCATTGGTGTTTCCGTTCTTTGATTTTATTTAACCTAAAATGTGTACTTCGCTTTTTTTGGCTCTTAACACGAAGGACTTATTTACGAAGTGCTGAATTACGCCAACTCAGATGTTATTTCTCCTAGTAGATTGATTGATTGATGTTTTCGTGTTTCCGGGCGCGTCAACAGCTTCGGTCATTAGTCCCGTTAGTGTAGTGCATGTTCTTTTTCTCGGGAGATGGCGGTGATCTTCCCCCGCTGGATAGCGAGATCCGGCACCGACCTACCGTCGGCTAGTGGGGTTTCCCCCTAACCAGGACTCTCCCACCAGCGGGGCACCGCCCAGCCGGGACAAGCTCTAAACTCCCGACCGGTCTCCCGGAATATGTGATAGTGTGGTGCATGTTAGTGTAAGTGTGTGTGAAAGGAAAGGATAGGACAAGGGGACAGGAAGGACAGATCGCGCGCGGTCCGTGGCCCGTTTGTTAGGGTACTGCTCCGGCATTCGCCTGGTGTTGATCGGAGAAACCACGGAAAACTACCGATCAGAGCAGCCGGCCGCTAGAATTCTCCTCCAGACAGCGACTGAATCTGACCTAGCTGAAAAGTAGTGTCGAAATCCTGCCGCTGTCAGGACTCGAACCTAGGACCTCCCGGTCAGAAGCGCTGCAGTGACATCAGTTGAAGCACTGAGCTACCGCTCCCGGTTCCTAGTAGATTAGTGTCTCACAAACCCACTCTCTTTGGATGCTTATAACTTTAAAAAAATGTCGCCAAGGGAACCTAAAACGTTTTTAGGAAGTATTTAGCATACCATAATCGAACAATAAACGTGCTATTTATCTTCACATTCGAAAATTTGAGTGAGTTTGTATAAGAGACGAACAATTGAACATGAGGACCACGGACTGATACATTATTATTTACGCCTGCGTGACCACAATGTTGTGGTCGCCTGATGTTCCCTTTGAAAGGCAGGTGGCACTTGAAACGCCCAAAAAACGTTCGCACGGCGTGACTGACGGTCGAGCATAGTCACCGAGTGCGTTTGTGATACAATAGTTGCAACGTGAGAATTTTAGTTTGTTAATGCTTTATTTTACGTGGCGAGACTCGGGCAAACAACCTCCCTCTTCCCTCTGACCACGTAAATTTCGCTACACTCCTTTCACCATCTAGCGAAGAAACAAGGTATTGTCCTAGGTGGCGAAACAGGCGATTTTCATTTTGCTCAGATGCTTATTTTAGACTTAAGAACCTTTTACACGCAGAAAATCTACTACATGAGAGAGCCAGCTTTACTTCCCCTCCGAAAGAAGACGTACGAAGGATTTTCCGCCCTTAAAAATCCACGTCTTCGGTCGGTTTGAACCTGAAAACTTGAGTACAACAGCCCGGCACGCTAACCGTTATACCACCGTCCCTGCAAAACAATTTTGGTCGTACCTCGTGAGAAAACAGCAAAATTGCAACCTAAAATGACTGTACGAAGACATATAGGGCGGAGATTATCTTTCAAATATCAGCGTCAAGAGAATTTGACTGAAGGCAGCAAGGCTCGTAAGAGCCTACACAAACTCGACCAGCAAACGAGATAATTTACGTGTTGATGAAGTAACTAGACATTCAATTCATACGAAACTTTCATTTAGGCTTTATTTTTACTTAGAGAATTATTACAAATCTGAATTCGACTTGCTTAAACATTGTAGCATTTTTCTTATGCATTCTAATGCCGGGAGAAGTACCTCCCGACAGTAAGTGGTTCTCCTACAAATTGGAAATTTCCTGACGTGGAGAGTCGGAGCGCACGTGTTTCCAACAGACTTGTTTTCAACAGACCAGAAGAAGAGGATTCTTTCTGAGAGGTATGAAACCACTTTGAAGTAAGATCTGGTCCAAATCGTTCACAAAATCATAATATGAGGCTAAACGAATGATATTTGGAAACTTTGGTGTGAAAATACGCTGGTGTAGTAGGAGTGTGGAGAGCTGAGTCTAAAGGGTTTTAGTATAATTGAAGGTGAAGTGTAGGATCCTGGTCAAGATCTCGCAGTCTGTTGGTTTAACAACAAAAAACGGCGAGTTTTGCTCTTTCAATTGTAAAATACAGTAACAATTTCTATCCATTCAATGTGCAAACAAACTCTCGGATTTATTGGTTAATAAAATAATTCACATAGTAACGTGTCACATAGTAACACATAACGAGTAGCAACAGTAACAATTATTGAAAAAAATCGTGTTCCACGAAGAACACTTTGAGTATTTGAATTGTATGAGCCATAGCTGCAGTGATTTACCTCACAGAATTTCAAATCTTGTGAACAATGATTAAAATCAAGCCTGTAATTTGTGAGTAGCATAGATGCAAATTTATAAATAATTAGGAATTTGACATATTTGTGTTGTAAACAAGTAAAGCCGTCATATGTACGTTCTGGCTCTGATCTTTATTTGGTTTTAATTAACCATGAGGAGCATTGAGAATGAAAATAGTAAGCCAGGAATTGGCAAAAAGGAAGTTTATTACAATATATCACTTCACACAATCGCACTTTGACACACCTAACCACAAAATCGAATTGGCCGATTACTGTTAGTGAATGATTCTGCCGATAGAGGCGCTTGAGCCAAGCTGTAGACTTTCAGCATGAATACTTATGAACATGCTCCTATAGAAAACGTTCAGTCTGGACTGCACGTTTTCTGTACGTCCAATCTGCACGAAAACTGTAGAGTCGTAGGCTTCCGCGGCTGGAGTCGTTGAATTCTTGGCTGTACGGGATTAGCCCCGTCATGGTCGATGGAGCTGACGTTTCGGCCATCTTTCAGTGGCCTTCAATATATCTCTGAAGAAGGCCACAGCAAGATGGCCGATACGTCAGCTCCATCGACCATGACGCGGCTAATCCCGGACAGCCAATAATGCACGAAAACTGTACCGTGTATACCGGGCTTATTATATTTTCGTGTGTAGTGTTCGTTTCTCATTTCTTCGAAATTGTATTTAGATACTAAAAAGCATAATACAATTCTGTATGTTGTCAGGAAAATTGTTTAATCGTGCGATTGATCACCTAACGTAATGATGGTAGTTAAATTGTCCAATTTTAAAAGGTTCAAACCCTCACTATCGGTTGGCCAATTTTTTAAAAATTTTAATTGAATTACATTAATTGATTACAATAAATTACATTGAATTTTTGACAAATCAGACAAAAAACCCTAATGTGAAAGGATCACCTAACGTAATGATGGATTAAATTTCATTATAGTTGTATTTTGTAAATAAAGGTATGAATTAATATTCCAAATTGTAAAATTTACAAACAAATATATTAAAAAAATAATTGAAAGTATTGTTCCTAAAGAAATATGACATTTCTTATTAACAAGTAAATTAAGAAAATAGAACATAATAAATAGCTGAGCTAATATGTTATTTAGTTTCCGTTGTAGAGAGAGTGAAGCCACTTCCGAATCCCTGGCCGGTGGGCACTTGGCCTCCGCGCACGGCGTGGGCGGCTGCTGCCAGAAATGTTCTTCCGAGCGCACAATTCCCTGCAGCACCGCCTCTCTAGCGCCCCCGAGACATCAGCGGAAGTGCAGCGCCGGCCGCGGAAGAGCCGAGGCGGCGGGGGAAGGAGGTCGTGGAAAACCGGGAGGGGGAGACTATCGAGGTGAGGAGGATCTGCCGAGGAGGACGAGGATGTGCGACCGGCAGGCGAGAGGCGATGGGTGAGACGAGAGCAGGGACATGAGGGTGAGGGTGCGACAAGCGATGGACCAACGGGTGACGTTCAGAGACGATGGAGAGGCAATGGGGAGGCGATGGATGACGATGGGGAGACGATGGGAAGATGACGGGGAGACGGCGGGGAGACGGCGGGGAGACGGCGGGAGACGGCGGGGAGACGATCGGTACACTTTGGAGATACGACGGAAGACAATGAGGAGGCGAAGCAAAGAGACGAGGCAGGAGACGAGGGGAGGCGAGGCGGGAGACGAGCGGGAGACGAGGGCGGGAGACGAGGGCGGGGAGACGAGCGGGGAAGAGGCGAGACGAGGGCGGGAGACGAGGCGGGAGACGAGGGCGGGAGACGAGGGCGGGGAGACGAGGCAGGGAGAGAGGCGGAAGCGAGGCGGAGACGAGGCGGGGAGACGAGGCGGGGAGACGAGGGCGGGAGACGAGGGCAGGGAGACGAGGCGGGAGACGAGGCGGGGAGACGAGGCGGGAGACGAGGGCGGGAGACGAGGGCGGGAGACGAGGGCAGGAGACGGAGGGCGAGGGAGACGAGGGCGGGGAGACGAGGGCGGGGAGACGAGGGCGGGGAGACGAGGGCGGGGAGACGAGGGCGGGGAGACGAGGGCGGGGAGACGAGGTGGGGAGACGAGGGCGGGGAGACGAGGGGGGACGGGCGAGAGACGGCAGGAAATGACAAAGGTTGGATATCTCACCAGAGATATGTTGGCGAAGACGACGAGCGGGGATAAGCAAGAGTGAGTCGGCGGTGGAAAGGAGGGACGGGGAAAAGGACGGTGATCGGGAAAGCGGGGACTCACAACTAAGGGTAACGAATGAGAGAGGCAGCAGAGGAGTGAGGTGAGTAATCGAGATGTGGTATTCTGTGATCTGGAGTTGCCAGGAAGCGGTATGAATGAAGGCGCGGGTGGCGATGGGGGGAGGATGGAGGGGGAGGGGGGGTGGGCGGATTGGGGATAAGTGACGGCAAGGGGGGGGGACAAGGTCAGGGCGACAAGGTGTTGAGCGTTGGGGCTGTGGTTGACGTGAGGGCGTGATCGTGTGGCGACTGGTGACTGTCAGGAGGGACGGCAAGTGGATGGTTCGGCGGGACGCTAGGAGGGCGCGCCTGCGGGGCAGTGTCCAGTGAGATGGCGGCGGTGCGGACAGTTCCAGGGGGGGGGAAAAAGCGCTGCCACTTCCTGTTGGGGAAACGAGGAAAGCCGTGGATGGCCATCCTCCCCATGCCCAGTGGATCGCCGCACAGGAGGAAGCACTAACAGCATTAGCTACTCACTCACCGCTCCACTTGCGCTACACAGGTGATCAAAACGGCAGAGAAGAGTTGCCGCGTCGAGGCACGGTACTCGCTCTGCGGTCAATGCTTCGATTTGACGCTCAAGCCCCAAACGGAAGCGTAGTTCTTAGAGTTATTTACCGGATAAACATTCACGTACAGTTTTTTATGAGAATTTCATGCGTATCAAATGGCTCTACTCAAAATAGTTATAATATATAATTAGTCAGAAAGTGAGTGTAATTGATTGTGACTGAAACGTTTCGAAGCGAAAAGACAATAGTAGCCGAGAAGGTATGGAACTTAGATATGTTTATGTCAAAGACATTTTGGAAATACATGCGTGTATTAATTTCTAGTATCTACTTATAGAAACCCACAGGTATATCCTTTTGGAACCATTAACAATATGTGAGACAGCTGCGAGGTTGTTTCACATCGTCTCGTTCAGCTGCCTGCCCCTTTTTTGTAATCAAAGTTCATCTTTGTAATCGATGTGATATTATTGTGTTCGTAGGACTGCTTCACTTGACATGTCGGTTATATCAAATTCGCAAAATAAAATACTACTGTTACCACTAATTTCAAAACTATCTTCTAACAACGTAGTAGACATGAACAGGTGAAAGGAGAATTGATACGCCCAGAAAAAAACAGAACAACAAAGAGGAAGAAGTACCGGAAACCAGAAAAATGGAAAAGATGAAAATATGAAAGAGAAACAACGTTTTGTACTTTTTTACACTAGTTTGCAGCTAAAAATAGGTTTGAGTCACAATTTTCACATTTTCTGTCTTCTGAAACATATATTGCGAGAAGTAGAAAGAAGCAAAGCTTTGCAGATCGGCCCTGAGAGTTTCCATTTTTACTGCTGAGATTCTAGCAATGGGAGAAGAAAAGGCCTGTGAGATAAGAGTAACTACCATAAAAGGTAATATAATCGATACTTTAAAAGTGTTTCCTTGTTTACGAGCTTATTTATGAAGAAGTATTTAGTCTGAATGGAACTAATAAAATTGAAGTTGGGGAGTAATATTCTTAAATTCACACGAACCATAGCAGTTCTTACCAAACGTACTTGAAAAACTTACCAAATGTGTGGGAGAAGTAGCATCTGTGCATGTTTATTGAGATCCAGAATTTCATCCCCAACGTTTACAAAACACAGTTGAATGATGAATCTCTTCCAAAAGTACAAGGAAAGCAAGGTTAGCAACATTTGAAAAACGTTATATTTTCCCTACTGAGGTAAACAAAACTTGTGTTCATGGGTAAACGAACTACTGATTTTTTAGTGTTGGTAACAATATAGCTTCCCACATCTCCGACTCTACTTCTACCACGACTAGCAAAAGAAGAGTTCAACAAAACGCGAATAGTGACTTCGAGTGCAAAGGATTTGGGAGTTGAACTCTGAATCCTGGCTAATAGCCACGTACAATTTAAAATCCTTGACTCTTCGTCTGAATCATTCCATGTTCGCTCACCCATTCAGGTACGACGCAAGTGGTAACTTCAAATCACTGAGACCGTTGTGTTGGTCCTTCCCAGCGAACATAGAAGTAAAAAATAGTTGGTAGTCAGGCGCTCATATAGTGCCAGATTCGAAAATGCACAATTTTCTAGAGACTGAGCGGGAGAGGAAGTTTATAGAGTACATCAGACAGCAACAGAAGCTCCTCAATAATTATTATTTATGTGTTTGTCATCTGATTTTAACAAAATTGAGAAATGATTAATATTCAGTTGTTTGCCTGAGAAAGATTTATTGGCATTATTTATGTCGAGGCAATTTCTCTAATTTCTAAAACTATGGCACTTTGGGAACTTCTTATAGTGACAGGATTTACTAGATCTCAAGTAAACCGTCTTTTTTTCGAAATTTGAGACATGCACAATTTGCATTATTCAGGCCAGATCGTCTGTTTCAACTAACACACCGACCATGCGCTAAGCTCCTAGCCCACAAATTCCTGATGCGCGGAAACAAAAATGAATAATGCACATTTTCATATTTCATAGTAATAAGCTTTTCTTTTGATATCTATTTTATTTGAACTGCAATTGCAATATCTTATTAACAAATCTCATTTACACATAATGAAAAATAATAGCTCTCATTATTGAAATCTCCAGTGTATTGGAGATTATTTATATCGTAATGTATCGAAAGTTTGACAATTGAAAGTTTATGAAATAATAAAATAAACATCATAAATTCAACATAATTTCTTAAATTTTCAACATATTTTATTAGTAGTAACATAACTATATTTTTGGAGTTAAAGACTATTGAACTACTTTGTTACCTTGAGCTGACGTGTGCAGAGTCAACTCTTAAAACAAGTTCTTCTTCTTAGTTTACTTGCTGTTCATCTTAATTTTATTAGATTATTTGCATTTGAATTGTGTGAACCTGTTTATATATGAGAGTTTAATAATTACGAATCATTTTGATCGTTGGAAAGGTTTATCAATGCAAATGTTCTCCATTTCGAACCTTGGGGTACACCCATCTTTCAACTCGCGGCTCAGGCCGCCTCTCACGTAACACACCGGCGCTCGCGTATCTCCTAGCTCACACGCGCCTGGAGCGCATTAACGCGGAAGCCAAAGCGATCGAGGCGAGGTATTACCGTCACTGACAAGCATTACGAATTGCGCAGCGCCGCGGTCTATCACGCGCTCGCCCCGTAGATGGAAAGCGCAACGCCCTCGTCACAGTTATCAGTTCGCGTGGCCGCTTCGGAGCGACCACTGCCAAGCCCTGCCTCCCGCTTCTTCCACTTCGCCCCCCGCCCACCCTTGCCGCCCCCGCTGCCACGGCGTCCAGTCTGCCTGCCAAGCGTCGGATTTGAATCCTCAAGCGAGGCGCCCGCCATTAATCACGCAGCTGTCAGATACAAACATAGCGGAGGAGGAGTTCTTGTAAACAAGCGCGGGATATGTGGCCTCGACATGAATGAACGCGAGGCTTTTGAGGCGGGATGGTGGTGGCGTTGTGTCTGGTTTTGAACCCCGAAAACAAACGCCGCGTCTGCGTTATGCACGTCGCCTAAGTAAGATAAATTTCGGGCCGAATTAGCGGCAAGGACACGTAGATGAGGGGAGGCCGGGGAGTGAACGAGCAGGTACGGTGCAAGGGGTGGGCGTTCACCTGGTTGCGCCGGAACCGCGCGGCCGTCTCGAACGCGATATCGATGCACGATGGGAATCCAACCAGGTTGTGTGCGCTCCAGGGAAATATGTGCGCAGAAGCCATTGGGAATGTTCCTCTCGATCTGAGTTTAGACTATCGATCCTGTAATGAGGGAAGGCGTTGCAATGGTAACGAGTGACAGAAAAAATAGAGTAGGGAGATATGTTTTTTTTAAATTTTGCATTGCTAAATTTAATATTTTATGAACACAATAGTTATTTACGCACCAAGAACGTTAACCGGTTTTAATGACCAAGAAGCGACAAAAATTCTGAAGGGCTTTGGCCCGAGTGTTTTTTCTCACCTGAGGTACATACAACAGTTAACTCCCGTGGTACATGCAATATATTTTGAACGTAATGTTAATGATTCAGATTTATTTATTAACTAGGTGTTAACTAGACTCGTCTTGAATTTTAGTATTTCCTTCTCATAATTCCCTTTCATAACTCCTCCATAAGACAACATGTAGCATCATGTATGGTCGCTAATGGTCTTGCAGTTCTTGCGATCAAAAAGAAATAAAGCTCATTAAAAATCATGAAGCATCATTCTGTTTTCATATTTTTCTCGTAAACACGAACCTCTCGGCCCAGGTAAGTTATTCAGTGTATATCATGCTTATACCACGCACAGGACAAAATTAAAACAGGGCTGTGGACATTCTATTAAACAGTGATAATGCATTTTCGCAAGCGATACATTCTTCTAAGAGAATTTGAAATTACTCTGTAAAAATATTTTTTACAGATCAGTTTTCTGATAAATCACATTTTGAATTATGTTTCTGAAGCAAGGTACCAATAAATACTTCGAAAGCACGAACATTTTTGTCTTCCTTTGTGAAAGCACGTACAAATTTGTAATTTGTCTTCCTTTGCGAAAAGGTTTTTCCATCAGAAATAATTTCGTGATCCCCCACCGAATTCACTCTGTGCAGAAAGCGAGAGCGGGAACCATGTAACTTGCACCTACGCGATAGCCGGAACAGAATCCGTGTTTACATGAGTGCAGTATTCCTATCGATGTACACATGTACTAGGAATCGCATTTGCCAACTGATTTACGTGAGCCAATTATCAGATACTTATGCCCAAGTGTTCGTGCCTAAATACGTGGCAGCGACACGATTAAATTAGTGCGCATGTGTTGTTTAATTACACTCCCCTATTCGTAATACTAGAGAACATCGCAAAGTATATGAAATCGTATTAATGAAATGTGCAAAGGAAAGCGTTTTTGAAAGTTTATCGTGAATTTTTAAAAAGGAAAGAAGCAAGTAGAGTATATTTATATTAGAAAAAATAATGATAAATGAAACTAGAACTGGCGTCATCTGACATCAACAACGTCGCTACATTGACTTGCATCAACATTTGCTGACGTTGTAACGGGATTTTTTTCATATCATTCAAACCAAAAGAGAAAAGATTCAGTAAGAGCTAACACAAGGAGAAATTGAATCAATTCCCAAAAAGATGAACATGATAGAAGAAAAATGTACTTTAATGCAATTTATAAAACGGTTCGTGTTTGATATCTGTATGTTATCATCGTTAGTTCTGAATGGATACATATTTTCCTGTGAGAAACTCATTTTGCGAAGAGGTGATGAACATATGTACTGTATATTAAACGCATCACATTATTCTCAGTAACATTGCGGTTAAGCACGAAGTCTCTGAAAGTGTGTAATCGACATTCTGTTTCGATACTTGCGACATAATTAAAGAGTTTTCATGAGAAAAGTAAAGGTATATAGTAATAAAAAAACGTGAAAATTGACAGTAAGGTTAGATATAGTTTTGAACATGTACTCGTAGCTTGTCATAGAGTACTTCATTAAAATTAAAATAATCCTTTCAAATTTACATAATCTCTAATTAAATCAGTTATATCCGATAAGATCCATTAGGAGGGAAATTCTTTTCTTCGGTTCAGCGACTACTGATTTCACTTACGTACCGAGCAGACGAACAAAAAGATACACAGACAGCATAGCTCAAAGTATCAGGGAGCTCATAATCATTTTTCATCAAAATCTCGAAATCAGCTGTTTGAACAAGTACATAAATTCCTCTAAACTAAATTTTATACGAGAAAGTAAAAAATCAATGAGTCAATTTTCAAAACAGCGAATGTGTTTACTATCTTCTTCAGAATTCACACAGGATAACTAAGTATTGAAATAATTCTAAATATATTTAAAACAATCTACCTGAGTCGAGGAACCTGAAACGCAAATATCTTTCTATCTTGCTAGTGCATTGCTAGAATTGGCTCAATGAAAAATCATATATTCATTTCAGAAAAACATGGAAATTTATTGAACAATTTAAAACAATTGTTTATTTTGTATAACTTTACCTATATAAAATTAAATCTTTGTCATGACAATTCCAATCTTATGTCTTCGCGTGCTTTTGGACTATCTTTATCCATCTCCGACGCCGCCGTCCTCAGGTCCAGACATCTTCTCTCTTCTTTTCTCGGAAGCACATTTCAATTACCGTTCATCAGATCAATAAACTATTTGCTGCTAACATACCAGTCCAATCACTGACAACTTCGCCCAAGCCCTCAATGTCCCTCCAACTCGTTCACATGAAATATTTTAAGCTCCACTGTTACATTTAGTATTCAAATTTTGATGTTCTCTCAATATCCATTCCCTAGTAGATGCTTACAAGTCCCCAAAGAAAAAAACAACTCCTAACATTAATTGGAGCACGATCCGTTCACGAGCACGGCATCAGTCAGAATGAATGTCTCTCGTATTCTTTCAGCCCTGCAAAGCTCGGTCCATTTTTCGATTGTTTGTTTGCAGATAACACTTCGTACCTAGCCAATTCCTAAATTTCTTGCAACACGAACTAACCATCTTCACGACTGTCACTGGTTTTTCGGTCAATCCCTGAATTCTATACAAAATGAACTAGTCGTCTCCGCGATTGTCACTGCACGAAGATGTTGACCTTGACGACGGCTCGCTTACCGTTGCTATGCTAGCATATTCACATAACTTATCCCCTTTACTTGACGCCATTTACAATAAATATTGTACAATATTCAGTGACATTCTGGTATGTCACAGTATGAACCCAAATACTGAAAATGAGAAGGCAACAAATGAGCAACGCAGTTGGAATAGGATCCGGAGGGAGCTTGGAGCATCGCTTGCTTCCCGCGGGGGTGGTCGGTTTGCAGCTTCGGCGCCTGCGAGCGCCGTCGGCACGTCGGCGCCTTTACGGGTCACGCGTGGGCATTAGCGCCAGCCAACGGGGCTGGTGGGGGGGGGCGCTAGAGGGGGCTTGAGGGACGTGAGGAGCGGGCTGGGAGTGCCTACATTAGAATCACTGCTTTACGTTTAGCTTTAAAATTTCCGTTTCTGGAGGAGCATTTCAAAAATATAGCGTGCAAATTCTATTTAAAATTAAACGCGTCGAATAATCACTCTATCAAAAGCTGAGCCTTTGTACGAGCCGCATCCGACGGCCAAGTACAAGCGTCCTAGAGATATATTACGGTAGGTAACCCCTAAACAGCAAATCGGGCAAAACGCCAATAATGAAAAGAAAATTGCGGGCAAAAGTGTACCGACCTCTATTATATTTTGTGCTAGAAATCAGCCATAGATGTCCGCAAGCATAGAGTTGGCTGCAATGTTGGGAAATGTGGTGACATCCCACCATGCTGTCACAACAGTGGCGGTTTGTGGGTATTCCCACGTTCGTGTGTGCACACTCAAATTAATTCGGTGCAATTTCTCTTAAACATCTCTTAACCAGAGGAGAATTCTCTCAGAGCTTTTACAAAACAAGGTATTTCATATCACGCGCCGTTCGGAAGCTGCGATTGCCAGTCCGTGTGCCTTTATTTTGCGAAAGCCTGCCGGAGCACACACGGAAGAGGAAATGTAATATCTAATTAAAAGGCAAGAATTCATAAAACAATTTTTATTCAAGACCAGGTACAATTGCCGAAGATCCGTATCACCAGAAACATGTACCAAAAGCGAAGCCGTGTTATCGTTGTCCAGAAGAAGTCCCAAAATCAGCCGAGTCGTCAAATATCCACAAGAGAGTTCCACTTTCGTTGCACAGGTCGTCGTCGTAGCTGATCTCCACTCTTCTACCAAGCACTCGCGAGGATCCAGACACTAACACCGTCGCTCGCTATCTGCCCTGGCGTCGGGTCGGAGCCCTCTTATAGCCTGCAAGGGCTAGCGGCCCGCCGACTAACGCGGAGTAGGGGCGGTGGCGAGTCCCCACGCGCTTCCTCGGGCGTGACGGCCGCGCGCGGACAGTCCAGGCAGGCTCGCACCGTCGCCTTCCTCTCCCGCCAGGGGCGGTAACGCCCCGCTGACGTCACTCGGCGGCGGCTCCTTCAAATGCGTGCGGGCGGTCACGACAGGAAACATGTTTACGTGTATGTCGACAGCCTTACCACAGATGTGAAACGCTATTAGACTGTAGAATATGGAGCCTCACCGAGTGGAGAGTGCAGAGGACGAGAAAAACAGTTGAAAGTGTGTGTAATGTATTATGGCGAGAAGTGTAATCTGCGCAAGGGGCCATGCACCCTGCTATCTTGATTTTTATAACTAGTTATTCTTGCCTCAACCCAGGACAAATGAAATGATTAGCATCCCGAAACGTTTCCTCTTCTTAATGTTATTACTCAACTATTACTGAGATTTTTAAGTACTTTCCAATATTTAAAGATGTACAAATGAATTACGTGCAGAAAACAATCAAGTCACAACATTCAATATGATTGAAATGTAGGTTTGGAAAGTTGGGACATATCTTAAAATTTCGAGCAGCAAGGATGTACACCGAAAATTACAAATGTGTAGGAAGTGATGATAGAAAAGTTAGAAAACGTCTTCATATTCACTATACGGAAAACATAAAACTCAAAAACAATTTCATAAGGTTCAGTGTTGTGTTTCGAATACTATATTGTTGTAATTGACTAAAGTGTGATTGAGAGTAAGACAGAAAGGAGCGGGAACAAGAGGTGGAGAGGGAAGGAAGGGAAGGAAAAGGAAAAGGGAATAAAGGGGAAAAAAGATAGAAGGGAAGATATGGATGACAGAGGCAGATAGAATATAAAAGGAAGGATAAGATTCTAAGGAATATCAAGAGGGAGGTTGTCATTGCAGGTACAAGAGGAAGTATACTGTCCTTTTTTGTAACTTTTTGTTAATGAATGTAAGTTTAGTGTATGTAAGGTTAAGATATTCTGCACCATGTTACTATACTTAATGCAGAATTAACAATAAATCTATAATCGGAAGTTAAGGACTCCGAGACATGATTAAGTATGATCCTGAATGTTGAAGAGTAATGTGAGGCTTTAGAAGGATTACCGGCGAATGATTCCTTCTGGGGTAAGCTAGTCCGAGGAAATATTGCCTGGAGAATGTCCATGATATTATGTCATCGACACCAAGAGTCTATTAATACAAGAATCTACATTGGGAATAAATAGTGAGAATATATCGATTTCCGTTGCTGGGATATTTTTGGAAAATTGTAGAAACAAAATAAAAGTTAAAATCATTAGCAGCATTGAGAGTACCGCGTACGGGGTACGTGGAGAAGTGTCATAGTTTCAAACCGTTAATAGAGCTAGAAAAACCCGTTAATCGAGCTAGAAAAGTCCAGAAACTGTTAAACGGTTAAAGCAGACCGTCTGTGGAGCTATAGAGGAATACCTGGAAATGTAGCTCGTTGATTGTGACGCAGATATTGTGGTAAACAGTGCGTTGGGAAATGTGGTGAGCAAAGTATGTGGACGCACGACCAAATATGGCCCGGGTGTGGGACAGAATCAAACCTTTAAGGGGAGATATGACGGACGCCGACTGGCTGCATGTCCAACTATGTAACTGTGTCCTATAAAGCGAGGAGAAAGGGGTGCTGTGTGACGGGTACTGGGTCAAACTGAGAGTTGAAATGCGTTTTGGAAGGCGAATCGAACTTTGTTCCACGTCGTGGCGGAGAGAAGGCCCTTCAGGTCACCCAGCGGGCGTTTGGCCAAGGGCCGTGAGCCTGGGCGAAGGGTTGAAGCGGTGGGGTCGGAGGCGAAGGAGCAGTGGGGCCAGAGGGGTGTGGAAAGGGCGACCGGGAGGTAAGAGGTGGCAAGAATGTGGGGGATGGAGGTGGTGATGATGCGGTGGAGGCGACGGCTGACACGAGAACGGGGACGGCGGGGACAACGGGGAAAACAGCAGCGTGGGCAGAGGGGCAGCGGGTCCAGGGCGGGTGGCGGGTCCGGCGCGGGCAACGGGATTGGAGAGATCGGCGTGGGCGGGGGGCCGTGAGCGGCGGGAATTGAGGGAGGAGGAGGCGGGCGGGGCGGCGGGGCGGCGGGCGGGGCGGCGGGCGGCGGGCGGGGGCGGCGGGGCGGCGGGGCGGCGGGGCGGCGGGGGCGGCGGGGCGGCGGGGCGGCGGGGGCGGCGGGGCGGCGGGGCGGCGGGCGGCGGGGCGGCGGGGCGGCGGGGCGGCGGGGCGGCGGGGCGGCAGGGGGCGGCGGGGCGGCGGGGCGCGGGCGCGGGGCGGCGGGGCGCGGGGCGGCGGGGCGGCGGGGCGGGGGGGCGGAAGGGAGAGCGGGGACGTGGGAGGTGCCTTGATGCGGAATTCGGGGGCGGGGGGCGGGGCGGGGGGGGGGTGGGAGGTGCCTTGATGCGGAATTCCGAGGGCATGCGGCCCGCGGGCCACGTACTTGGATACGACCGCTATAAAGCGACAGGTGCCGCTGAATATTTCAACCCGCCGCGCCGGGCCGCTAGCACCCTCCCTCCCCACCCCTGCCAGCCCTTGGGTCACGCCCACGCGGCGACTCCAGACTCCCGAGGTCCTCCGCTCTTTCCCTTGGTCCCAGTTGTTTGTTTCTGGGTATTTGTGACTGTTTCCGTTTTGTTGCGGCTTAGTAGGGTGTTGTCAATACAGCTGGAAGACGCGGTGCCACAAAACAGGCTTACCAGTGTCTACAAATTCCTACAGGATCCATAGGATTTTTGTGCAGCAACGTAAAGAAGATACATTGATGTTATTTACTTTCATAGGGAAAAATATTCTTTTGGAATTCTATTCCTATATGCAAAATTTAATTACTACCATTGCCCCTTGTGCCCAATTATCCTCAAACTATATTCATAAACATAAACAACAATGGTGATTGTGCTAAACGCAGAATACACCTAAAGTCCACGAAATATTTCGTCAAGAAATTCGAATGTAGTGGCATTTGTATTTTATATCTTTTAGGTGAACAAAAATGATGAAAATATAACTGTTTCAACATATTACGACGTGAATTAAAATGAAGCAGAAAGTAATTCACCTTATTATTTCGCACTCAATTCTCTATGAAATAGAATAAGCCGTAGTGTAGTTTTAATGCAAAAGTTTAGTAGTATGCGTTTACATATCTGTAGAGAGTTTGGAAGAAAAAATCTGTTTTGTACAGACACAAGTGAAACTATTGGAAATTAAACAGCACGTACTATTTTGCCAGTATTTCCACGCAAAATTACGCAAAAACTACTCAAATTTTCGAAAACTTGAATATGACCGTATTTTAAAATCTATCTTTAAGAAACAAATTTCATTAAGGGAAAATTCTCTATATTCGTAATTATAGTTGAAGGAAGACACCGAAAAAAATTGAACTTTTGTAAGTTTCGAAAAATCATGTTTCATCGAACATGTGACCTGCACCATCAAACGTCTCAAACGTCCTTCACACTACTCACCAACAGAATTTAATAAAAAAGATGGTGCCCTTTTTTTGAAAATTTTCAAAATGTCCCAGGGTCTTCATGTAAAGTACATCCCAAAATTAAAATATCGGTTTTTAATATAAGAGGCCACAATATGAGCCAGATCGATTGAGGAATATCATTTTTTGAGAAAATTGGTCCAACAATTTAGCTGCTACCGTTCTTCACAGACGAACGGACATTATAAAAATAAACAATTTTCTGTACCTCAGAACGTGTAATTCTGTTGCAATCTCGAAATCTATTCGCGGCTTTTCATAACTTTGTCTATAATACGTATTTTACTATACGTAATTTTATGTATACGAGAAAGTAAAATGAGAATTCCAATTCAAAGACAATTTTCACTAACACTTAATTCGCTTATTTTTTATTTATTTATTTTATTTTTTATTTATTTATTTTATTTTACATGAAAAAACAGTTAAACTGCGTATGACGTGCTATGGGGAAAAGTGAATTGTATGCACATTTTCAAAATTCTGTGATCCCTACACTAAGTCATATACTGAATTGAATTTTGAAGGGAAAAAAGAGTTTATGAATTGAATTGAATTTAATGAGTTTTCTGAACACCACTTATTAGATCTGAGCATAATGAATTGGGTACACGATGGACTAGTATGCCATGAAGTTGCAGCCGTACCTACACTTGCGCCCCAGACCATTTTGTGGCGTTGGTGCGGACAATGCCACGCGCAGCCAGCGGAATCGTCGTAATTTACGGCATCGAGGGCGCTGGTCCGTGGATGAGAGCGCGCGTGGCAACGCGGGGGGGGGAGCGTGGCGAGGAGGGCGTCAACCGCAGAAGGAGCGTGTCGGCCGCGGTGCAAGGAGCGCGCGTGGAGAGGATGGGCGTTCGTAATAATTTACTGCATCGAACCCAACGTCCCTTCGAGCAGTTCAGGGAGGGATGCGCAGTGCGTCGAGAAGTGCGGTGGGGAGATTTGTGGCGGGCGAGGGCGGGCCGGAAGGGGGAGGCAGCTACGAGCGAGCGTGCGTGAAGAAGCGCGGGCGAGCGTGACTTTCTGGAGCCTAGCGGTGAGGATCATGGTGACTAGATGAATGACGAGGACCGCAGCTGGCACAATCGCGAATCTGGAATCTTGCAGGGAGAAAGCGAAGCGGCGGGAATGCGGCGGACGTGAGAGTGTCGGGGAGGAGAGTGGTGGGGAGGAGAGTGGTGGGGAGGAGAGTGGTGGGGAGGAGAGTGGTGGGGAGGAGAGTGGTGGGGAGGAGAGGGGGGGAGGGAGGGTGGGGAGGAGAGGGGGGAGGGGGGAGGAGAGTGAGGGAGGGTCGCGATGGGGAAAGCGTGGCGAAGAAGAGCGAGGAGAAGAACGGTGGGGAGTAGTGTGGTGTCTAGAATCGTGGAGAGCCAGGGCGTGGTGGCGAGGGTTTGGGGCTGGTGTGTAGTGCGCCTGGTCTGGCCTGCTCGCGGGTGGAGGCGGCCCGCTGGCCCTCCACAGCCCCTGCCAATCGATGGGGCGCCCCTGCGGCCTCGTTTCGGCACTAGGCCTCGGCCGCCGCCCCTCCCCCTCTCCGCACGCAGCTGCGCCTGCGGCCGGCCAGCCGATTCCAGCGCCCTTCGAGTGCGCGTTCTGCTGACGACCGTGGGGTTCCCAAGTTGCGAAACGTATTAAGGTTCCGATTATCAGGGAGCGCTTCCCAAAAAACCCTAACCAATTTCACCTGTTCTAGTTGTCTGTGCTACATGCTTTATTTTTATTGAAACATTTCACTCAGTCTGCAGTACATGAATTCTGTTATAAATACCTGAAATTTTGCAAAAAATTAAACGGTTTGTAGAATACACTGTCATTGCAATTTTAAGAACACTTTTATTAAATTATGGTAATTCATTACTCTCTGATAATTACACATATAAAATGAAAATAGAAAAGAGTTATGATTAAATGAAATGAAAATTGTAATATAATCAAACTGTTGAAATATGAGAAAAGAAGAAATATGAAACAAACATGCATTTTGATCGAAAGAATGTTTCACAAACCAAAGTATTTGCCTCCATTAAAAGACACTAACTGTACTACGGATCTGAAATATCATAGTATTCAATAGAGAGCTCTTATAGAGATGAAAACATTTTGCGTACTGAATTTTTAATACACTCTATGCACCAAGTAGTATATTTCACGATCTCGAACAAGCAATCCAATCTTTCTCTCCCTGTTTCATAGTTACGAAGGTAGTCGAGTTCAATTCTTGTTTGACAAGAACTCTCTCGTCGTTATTAAAATCATTCTAAATTTTCTTATTAAATTCGTTGCTATGAAATATTGAATCAATGTTGCTTTTTGTTTCCTGCATTCGCTGCACAAGTTAAGATGGACCTGGCATGTTTTCCGATACTTTCCTTACTACGTGCTAATCAAAATTGAGAATTTCGATATTATTTTCAATGAACCTTTCCAAATAACAAAGAGAGAATCGTGTACACTGCAAGGAGCACATTAATAAGTTACGCACAAAGTGCACAAAGAATCACAAATTAAATCTCCGTCCGTAGTGAAAATTGCAATTTGATAGAGCACATACAATTCATTTAATTGCGCACTGTTTACAAACGATTCTAGGAAATGAGAAAGATTTGCGAGACAATTGAGAGGAATGATTTAGTAGAGAGTAAACATACCACTGATCCGGAGAGCAGTCCAGGTAGCAGTATCAGAAAGATATAAACATGGCAACTCACCTGCAAAAGATGGAACAGTAAACAAGTTTTAAGAAGGAAATATTTTCGTATTTATAATTGGTTTTAATGTTAACTGACGTTAATTCAACATCTTCAGCAATAATTAAAATATTTTTCAGTACTGGTAGAAGGCCCTACGGCAAATTAGAATACAAAAACAACCAATGCAATATGGATTTCATGTCGACAGGTTGTGAAAATATTCGCGGTCAATAAAACAATAGTGACATCTTCCAACACTTTGCGACAGCTTGTAAAAATCACTTCATTTAGCCTTCAATTTTATGTTTATACCTCATTACGAAATCCAATTCACGAGGTAAAGAAATCAGAATTGAAAATCGATATTTTTTCTTGAAACTGTTATATACAAGCAAGTAGGAACACGTTACAAGCAGCAAAATAATTAGTATTATATTTGCACCCAGCATCAGTAAATAATAACCAGAATCAAGCTGCTATTTGGAATAGAGCGTAAGAAAGACCATGGATTCTCCGAACTCGAGCCACCCTTCTGGCCGTTGGCTCTCGGGGGAGGGCAGGGAAATCGATTGCCCTTGCGGAGCGCGGAGAACACGCTCCCAGGAGAACGTCGTCCCAACCACCATAACCACGCCACCAACCACCACATCAACCCCCTGCCTTTCTGCTCTTGCCCCCTCCAACACAACACCGTCTCCATCGCCACTTTCGCAGTCGTCAACGCCGCTGCCCAGCCCCCGTTCGCAGCAGCTTCACTGTCACAGATGGCGTCGCCGCCCCTTCTGTCGACATGATTGGAGGAAAATTCTAGCGGCCGGTTGCTCTGATCGGTAGTTTTCCGTGGTTTCTCCGATCAACAGCAGCCGAATGCCGGAGCAGTACCCTACCAAACGGGCCACGAACCGCGCGCGATCTATCCTTCCTCTTCCTTGTCCTATCCTCTCCCCCTTACACACACACACTTACACTAACATGCATTACATTACCACATATTCCGGGAGACCGGTCGGGTGCTTAGAGCTTGTCCCGGTTGGGGCGGTGCCCCGCTGGTGGGAGAGTCCTGGTTAAGGGGGAAACCCCACTAGCCGACGGTAGGTCGGCGACGGATCTCGCCATCTAACGCGGGAAGACCACCGCCATCTCCCGAGAAACAACATGCACTACATAACGGGACTAATGACCAAGCAGTTGAGCGCCCGGAAACACGAAAAAAAACAAACCGTCTCCATCGCACTTTCGCAGTCGTCAACGCGCTGCCCAGCCCGTTCCAGCGCCTTCACTGTCACAGATGACGTCGCCGCCCCTTCTGTCGACATGACCGCTCACCATTCGACATTGTCATCGCCGCCGTCCCCACTCAATTCGTCGCTCGAGTCCCCGCTTCTTTGCAAGCACGCGTCCCCTAGACGCAGACCCAATAGCTAATCTCGCCATAGACGAAGCGGCCCACCGGGAAAGGTGGCTCAGGATATCAACTGATGTCGCTGCAGTGCCTGTGACCAAGGGGTCCAAGGTTCGAGTCCCGACGGCGGAAGGATTTTCGACACTATCTTTTCAGTTAGGTCGAATTTAGTCACTGTCTGAAGGATAATTCTAGCGGTCAGCTATTCTGGTCGATAGTTTTCCGTGGTTTCTCCGATCAATACCGGGCGAATGGCGGAGCAGTACCCTAACAAACGGGCCACGCGCCACGCGCGATTTTTCCTTCCTCTTTCTTGTCCTATCCTCACCCCTTGCACAAACACACACTTACACTAACATGCACTACACTACCACACATGCCGGGGGACGGTCGGGACCTTAGAACTTGTCCCGGATGAGGCGGTGTCCCGCTAGTGGGTGATACCTGGTTGGGAAAAACCCTATTAACCGCTGGTAAGTCGGTGTCAGATCTCACCATCCAGCGGGGGAATATTATTGCCAAATCACGAGCAAAAAAACAAACACCACAATTACGGGACTAATGAGCTGAGCTGTTGGCGCGCCCACAATCACAAATAAATCAATAAAAAACACACCCTCCGCCCCGTGTCTCCGCAGCCATCCCTTCTGCAGTTCGCCCGCTCTAGCCCACACAATCTCTGCAGCCGTCCACATAGTCGTAACCGTTTCCGCCCCTCCAGCATCGCTTCCCGACGAAATCCCTGTATAGTATCATGTTGGCGGCCGTGGGTGGGAGGAGGAGCGGAAGTATCGCATACCTGCGGGCATGAATAGCTAGGCGCACGGCGTTGGGATACGTTTAGACAAAGGGGACGCCAGCTTGACCGGGAAGGTCACGTGGTAGACGCGAGCCTCCCTCCCACACCTAGGACGGCCACATGACGGCTGCACTCTGGTATAAAATCGAGCCGACGAGCTCACACGGTGGGTTTTAATTCTGGAAACCTCGCGCTATGCGCCCAGTCTGGAGCGTGTCGTGCCTAGTGCACGGGCGACGAGGTCACGGTAGTGGCGCGGGAGTAGCGTCAGAGGAGCCGGGGCCTCTCTAGCTATGTGGGATATCCACAGGGAATTACTCACAAGTGTGTAGTTTCGGAGAAGAAGTTGGTTATTGTACATACATGTAAATAAACATGTACATACTTGTAAATGTCTGTGTGTTTTTCTCTATGACGCCACACCTACCGCGCCGCACTGCCAGTCCCGCCACGTCCACAGCGCACATTCCCGCCGCCTTCCTAGTCTTCGCCATCGCGGCGAACCGTCTCTATTCCCACGCATCCGATTCTTTTCGTTCATGCCCCTACCGTTCTTCATCACTTCAACTCATCAACGCGTTTCCTCTGCAACCCGGCTGACGCCCGTTCCTGCTCAGAGAGCGTCCGCTTCCCCATCCACATTGCCACTGTTCATAGCGTTGCGCCAGTGGCGATGTGATGGCGAAGGGAAGAGGAGAAGAGACGGCGATAAGACAAGGCCAGGGGGCGCGCGTCGACTGGAAGGGTGGCGATGGGAAAGTGGCAACGGCGCGGGGAATGAGGAAGATGGCACAAAAATGAAAGGCAGGGCGAATGCCAGGGATGGACGTGAAGAGGCAGAATGGGGTCGGGTGTGTGGGGGTAAGACGCGAAGAAACCCAAGGGAAGAAAACGAGAGAAAGAGAAGACGCGGCAGCGTTGCACTTTTCTTCCGGGAGGATGGCAGACAAAGGAGAGCTTTGCCAAAGAACGTACAAATTTATCCCTTTCAAGGACAGTTTGAGATCCTCTGTATTATTATGCCGCCTCCGCTACAAATTAAGCCCGCCCCCCACACTGAGTACTGGTACGGGCCTCATAGGACGCATTGGGGAGTCTGGTGGGAGAGCGTGTGGCCGCGCGAGCGATGGCCTGTCGGGGGGCGGCCGCGTGGCTTCTGGAGATTCGCCCTCCGCACATCCTCCCCCCCCCCCCCCCCTCCGCGCCGCGCCGCGGCCCACCTTCGCCCTCGCCTCCACCCTCGCCTCCGCCCGCGCCTCCGCCGTCGCCCTCCACCCTCGCCTCCGCCCTCGCCTCCACCCCCGTCTCCGCCCTCGCCTCCTCCCTCGCGTCCGCCCTGGCCACCGCCATCGCCTCCACCCTCGCCTCCGCCCGCGCCTCGGCCGTCGCGCCTCCGCCGTCTCGCCTCCGCCATCGCCTCCACCTCCGCCTCCGCCCTGACCACTCTTCCTCGCCTCCGCCCCGCCTCCGCCCTCGCGCCTCCGCCCTCGCCTCCGCCCTCGCCTCCGCCGTCGCGCCTCCGCCGTCGCGCCTCCGCCGTCGCGCCTCCACCGTCGCGCCTCCGCCATCGCGCCTCCGCCGTCGCGCCTCGGCCGTCGCGCCTCCACCGTCGCGCCTCCGCCATCGCCTCCACATCGCCTCATCATATACAGAATGGATTAGGCCGTTAGGCCTGTTTCGTTTCTAGGAGTTTCATTTGATCATTCCATCGCGGTCGTGGACGTCCCACATTTCTTCTGCTTTGCGGTCTCTATCCAAAACTTTGAAGAGAGATGCGCGGACTATCCATTCTCTGAAGTTGGTCGTACCATTGGGATGTATGTGAATATAATATTTGGCCTATATCTCAAACTTGAAGTTCTGCCATAATGTCTTCATTTTCTTGTGGTCCCTCAAAGAGTATCCTGCTAGTGGTCTGAGCAACCTCATTTGTGCTGCTTCAATCTGTTTTCTCTGTTGAGATTTTATTGTCCATGCCTCTGAACCATATCGTTTACGTATAGTAGGAAGAGAATAGGAATCGTTCCCTGAGGGACTCCCCGTGCAATTGGCAAAGAGTCGGAAAGGTGTGTATATAATGTTCCATCATTCCAGTAAGGTATTTATCCTATCTGAGATCGTTGTTTAACGTACGAACATAACCAATCGGATTCCATATGAAGGGAATTTTGAAAGTAAAATGTCATGATCAATGACGTCAAAAGCTTTTAAAGATCTAAAAATAAACCAATAGGTGCTTTAATTTAAGCCAATGATGAGGCAGAATCTTTGAGAAAAGAAAATAGGGTTGTTTCCGTAGATTTTGACTTTGCAAATCCATGTTGGCAATCTGAAAGCGCGTCGTGTTTACTGAGAATGGTTTCCATTCGTACGTAAAAAAGTCTCTCTATTTTTTTTGAAGAAACTGACCGAAGTGAAATATGCCGATAATTTTTAATTCAATTTTTGTTGTCTTTTTTGAAGAGCGGCTTAATCTTAGCTGTTATGAAAATATTTGGAAAAGTTCCGGTGTATAAGGATGCATTCAATATGTGAGTTACCGGGTGTATAATGACAGGTGTACAGGTCTTTAACAAACAATCCGGAAATTCATCTAAGCCGGCCGAAAATTTATTTTTTAGTTTACCGATTATTTTGATTATTTTATAGAAAGAAGTTTCGAAAACGAACATTGTGTCTAAAATTTTTGGGGAAATATCTGATATTGAATTTTGCGGCTGAAGACCCTTAGTGACGCAGCAATTCTTGAAAAGTATTGGTTAAAGAGACTAACCACTGATGCCGGATCGTTCACATTTCTATTGCTTATTTTAAAACATTATTCTCTACAAGGTTTCTAATTGACTTGGTCGTACTTCTTGTTATACTCCACATTGCTTAATTTCGTTGGATTATGGGGTTTTAATGAGTATTGTGTTTTCTCTTCGTTAGTTGTGTGACTTTCAGTCGCATTGCTCTTCTCCGTGTTATATTCTTTGCCACAATCCGCGTCGTCATCCTCGCCGTGGTAGCCGAAAGCCTTACTGTCTTTCCCGTACTCCCCTCGGCATCAGAATCACAGCCGCCTTCTCCTTCGTCTCCGCCGTCGTTGCTTCCAGCCTCCACTGCCTCCGCCTTCTTCCCCCACCGCGAACCGGACATGGCCGGAAGGAAGCGGCGGCAGCGAAAGGAAATGAGGAGCGCGAGGCGTCATTAAGTGGGCCAGTTCCACCGCCGCCCACCCCGGCCGGCGCCGCCGCGAGTGAAAAATTAAACGAAATTAACTCAATTACTGGCCGCCGCCCACTAATGAACCCCTGACCCCGGCGGCGCTGACCGCAGCGATATCTGCGCTAAACGGAGGTCGGCGGAGGCTCTCGCGCCACCGCAATGGAGCTCGGGCGCGCGCTTCCTTCGGCGTTGGAGCGCGAATGAGCTCGTGCAATAGTGAGCGCCCATTTCCACGATTTATGGGCGTCTCGTGTAACCTGCGCCCGGCCCTCGTTGCCCTAGGACGCCGTTGACAGCTCCAGAACTCATTGAGCTGAAATGCAGGTAAATTAATTGCAATTTTGTGATTTCGGTTGTTTGTGTGGTTTGAATCTCTTCTCCTTCATCATCATCATCATCATCAGCATCTTCTTCTTCTTCTTCTTCTTCTTCTTTTCTCCTCCTCCTCCTTTTTCTTCTTCTTCAGTCCTGTTCTTCCTTAGTCGAAAATTATATGACCGAATGCGCTTTCTTGGGAGGACTTAATCATTCATCATTCAGGGTTGCTTTCCCTGAACACGGATTATTATTATTATTATTATTATTATTATTATTATTATTATTATTATTTCCTATTTTCTGTAGATATACACTGATGACGGGGTTCTCAAAATCACTAAAGGCGACAATAGTTTGCACGAAAAGTGGAACAAGAATGTATTTTGTTTTTTTATATCCGTCAAATTAGGCTTAAGAATTTACGGACTATATTTGCTGTTCCAAATAATTCGGCTATTTGAATGATCCGTAAATGATTTTCAGTCAATTGTAGCTTCTTCGGGATCTCTTGCCATTCCTTGGTGACCAATCCATTCGCTGAGACCACTACTGGAAGCACTTCCACTGCGCGCAATCCATACATGTCCTTCAATTCAACAGCCAGGGGTTGGTATTTTCTCTTTTTCTCAGCAACAATTGTTTCAAGCCGACCATATGTAGAAACCGCAACATCAATGATGCATGATGTTTTAGATATTTTATCAAACAGAACAATATCTGGTCTATTTGCTTCCACTAATCGGTCACTGAAGATTACACTATCCCACAGAATTCGAGCTCGATCATTGCTGATTACTTGCTCAAGTTTGCACTTATAATAAGGTTGTTCACTCTCTACCTTATCAGTATTATTATTATTATTATTATTATTATTATTATTATTATTATTATTATCATCATCATCGAATTATGGGATGAGAGGATGATGATCAGAGGTGAGGAGGTGAGGGGAGGGGAAAGTTGTAGGAGGTGGTCGTGGCCTTTTGAAACCATCCCAGCATTCGCCTTATTACCGAGGGAAACCACAAAAATTCCCTGTAAGGATGGCCGGCCCTGGGATCGAACCAGGACCTTCCGACTGGGAGATCATACGCTACACACTGAGTCATTCGCTCGGTTTGTATTACTATCGTGCAAGAAAATACCGTCTCATTATTGCATATAGCTTTCATGTAGTAAATACATTCATTTTTTGATTTAAGAAAATGATGTTCTCTGTTATCATATTTTTAATTCTTATAATATTTTCGATCGCTTAGCAATTATCATCTGAGATAATCCGAAAAAGGTATAAGAATTATAAAAATACAAATAAAACCTGAAATTTAATGAAATTGAATATAGAAAATTGAATTGAATATATGAACTCAAAAGCATAAATTGAAAATATGGACAAATTATTTACAAAATATAATGTATCTATAGTAAAAACTACTATTTTTAAGCAATATTTATACATAGTGTATTTAGGATTGGCATTGGATTCGTAGTGAATTCGTATTCGGATACCGAAATTCACACTCCACTGCATGAAAGTTTTGAATCGCATTTTGAAAATTCTTTTTTGATTTATTTTACTTGAAAGTTGACTTAATGATTATTAAGAAGAAACTTTGAAACAATGTAAATACTATTCTTGTAGATAGAAGGCAACAAAATAAATTGTAACGTTAAAAGAGGCGAGAAAAAAAAGATGACAAGCACTTATACTAATTGTGGACAATTAAAACCTAGAAAACTTCATGGATCGTCAGGATAGCAATAACATGGTAAGAATGTTAAGTTTTTCGATGTTTCATACTTAAAGCTGACACAAAAATACAGTCTTCGTTGCTTTTCGTGATGGAGATAAGAACTTAATCTGAACATGCATAATGGATCAATTTACATACTTTACCGCGAAAAAGAAATAAAGAAGTCGTACAAAAGCGATTATCGGAGTAATATTTCACAAGTTATCAAAAAATATTTTTAACCCTTTATCCCTGGATTGAATATGACTCTCTCGGATACGATAGTATCTAAAATGAAGAAATCGTCTCATTTCCCGCGAGAACATTGCGAATGATAACATCGATCCGCGAGCGGAGTGGTGTTGGATTTAGAACCTCAAACTTTTGAAGCAAAGTTGAGGCTTCCGTCTCAGTCAGTGCTTTTGTCCAACTACATCGCGACGTCGGGAGTAAATTCGTGAATATGGTTTGGATGAGGGCGAAAACTCTCACTTTTCGCGGATTGATAACAAATTTTCAGGCTGAATTTCACTTCATATAATGAATTACGAAAAATACTGAATATCCCACCCACAGTGAATCAATCTGTTCGGATAATTGAAAAACAAGAATAAATGATGAAATCCGTAGATAAAAACAATACATGTTTCGGAATTCAAAGATTGGGATCAAGTTTATGTACATAACAAAATAAAATGACTGAAGGTGCATTATGAATTTGCATGCTTAAACGACGCAAAGGATAAAGACATCGTCGATCGTCGATCGTCGATGAGTAGACATTATGATGATATACACAGATAAACGTTCTGTAATGAGTTTTTATGAAACAAATTTATAGAACTTGACTCCAAAACTGGAAAATTCATTCCTTCTTATACCAGATATAATTAAAAATCGAAATGACGATGCGTAATGAAATAAATGAATCACTTAATTACGCAAAACACCGAATCAAAAAGCCAGAAAAACGATAACAAGGGCAACAACGTTTTCCGAATTTCAGAAACTTTAAAACGTGTTGAAAAGAAATATACACACTATATTTTCTTCCGTGATAGTCACACGTAAAGATCGATTAGAAAATGCATAATAAATCGATCTGTTCCGTAAACTATGCAAGCGTGCGCTTAGTTGCGTGTTTCGTGAACATACCGCCATTAGCGTGCGTTCGCCTGCTGCACGATTACCAGGTTCCCCCTCCACGCATGCGTCAATTTCCTTCAATCTCCATCAGCATCAAAACGCGTACTTCACCCGGCAAACTTCATTCTTAGGGTTGGTGCAAAGTTACGTTCATATCGTCCGTGGAACAACACACCGCAGTTAAAAAGTTGAAATCTGCTCTTTTTTTCAAATCTTTATTCTTCCTATTCAACAATAATGTTTTACAGGAACTTTCAATACAACCTTTCATAACATTTTGGGACGATTGCAAGGATTAGGGAGGCTGGTTACTTTCATCAAGCAAAGAACAAATGTGGTAAGTAATTTTGTTGTAATAATTCTGTTAATTTTAACATTATTTATACTTTTAATTTCCAGTTCATTAAATATTCATGGTGGGCGGAACATATCTTTTGGATATCGTAAGGTATATGGCAATTTGTTTTGATTTCCCTAATTTGAATGTATTAATACAAGGTGACGCTGAGAGATTGGAGAAGTAGTTTGTGGTTAATGTTTCCATGTATGTTCGAGAGGTTCAATTGGTAATTTTTATGAATTTGCGTGTTTGGAATAAGCAATCAGCTGAAATCTGCTGCAACATTTTACGTTCATTCACTGTTGTAATTTGTTATTATGGAATACTATTTTAATGAAATAATTAAAAACATTTTACAACAATTAACATGTGATTTACATACAATTTATGTCGAGAGATATTTTTATGCACAAAATATTTCTATAGAGAAAATTCTTTTATGCGTGAAATATTTTCACACACTTCCAGACACGTAACACATGTGGATAAAACTGAATAAATAAACTAATATTTGGGTTTTGTTTGCGTTAGATATTTATGATGTACACAGAACACAAATATTTATAGAAAGCATGTTTTGTAGTAGTTTTACATTAAAATATTTAGGCTATTGGTGTTTAAATTTTATTTGGACTGAATTTTTATGACATTTGCGACTTGTCCATTTGCCAACATATGCATGGATGCATGTTTTATCTTCAGTTAATAATAAGTTTTAGCAGATTGAAACGCTTGAAATGCTCTTTGAATTATCATTCTGAAATATATACAAATAGTAATAAACTCAGAAGAGAGAAGGCAAGAAGGAACGTTCATTTAAATGAATTGAACACAAAATTAAGTTCGTTATGCTACGCGCTCAGAATTCTTGCAAATTCAGTCAGCCTTCATACTGCTCGTTGTGTATATTTCGCGAATGTTCATTCCCGCCTGAGATATGGAATAATATTCTGGGGAAATACATCTTATAGCTCCCAGACTTTTAGATTACAAAAACGAATTGTACGAATAATAACCAAATCCTACCCACGTGATTCATGTAAGCCTCTCTTCATTAATCTAGGAATTTTACCATTACCGTGTCTTTTTATTTACGAATCAGTGGTTTTTGTAAAAAATGACTTGCTCAAGGGCGGGAATATATTTTCAGAAAATGCCGAAGTCTATTACTATAACACTCGACGTAGAAATCATATTCATCAGGTGACAGTATCAACAGCTCATTACAAAAAATCCACATACAATACATGTACATTATTTTACAACACTTTGCCAGATGACATTAAACGATTAAATTCAATAGAAAAGTTTAAATCCCAAGTGAAATCGTTTCTGCTGCATAACTGTTTCTATACAATTAGAGACTATACTGAGCATCACAAGAAAAGTAACATTAATTTTAACAATGATACATAATGCATTATTTACCATTTGGACTGTATAAATGAGTATAAACAACCTGTAACAACTATTGTACTACAGCTTCCGGGTCAATGACCCCATCTCGATCAGGTTTTTCGTCCAGTTTCCCTGATCCATTGAGCAAATGCTGAGATGGCCCCTTGTTTTGCTTCTGGACATAAATGTAACTTCATTTTGTGTGCACGTCTTCTAGAACTCAGTGGGAAATACAATTATTCAAATTACCGTTTCCATGTTGTCGCGCCAGGAAGTATTATTCTGAAGGACAACATGGATAAGACAAAATTATTGCCTTTTTATCCTTGAAAATAGATTTTATTACATGGGAGTTTTTTTCTCTTTTTTTTCTCCCTTTCAAAATTCAAAATTTATGTAGTATATGACTTAGTGTAGGGATCACAGAATTTTGAAAATGTGCACACAATTCACTTTTTCCCATAGCACGTCATACGCAGTTTTAACTGTTTTTTGACGTAAAATAAATAAATAAATAAATAAATAAATAAATAAATAAAGTTTCTACTTAAATTTTAACCAACAATTGAAATTAATAGAGGCAAAATTTATCAGTAAGTTTAAAAGTTATGAATACAGCAACTTCTTTCTTTGTGTATTTAAAATTCCAAGAGGTAAAGAGTGTACTTCACTACTATGAAAGAACCCAAAATTTGAATGTCTATTTTCAAAACAAACAAAAATTAACACGCCAATTCTGTATTGCCTTCCTGGTTGTGCCTTCCTTGCTGAAATTCTGCTTTCTTTTGAAATTATAGAAAATAAATTAGGATTAGTTTACAAAATGAGACTTTCTATAACACTAAATGTTTGTTATTTGAATTTAAATACCATTCTGTATTCATAAATATGGACTTCGCATTATGAAATTCATACAAATTCCAACCTAAGAGAGCTTATGATTATGAATATTTTTAATTTCTTTACATTTTGAACATAATTTTTAATTATTTATTAACTGGGTTTGACGCATTGATGTTTCAAATGAAATATTTGGTATCAACGCCTAAAATATAATGACATTTCTGTCGACATGTAAGAAAACATTGGCTGGCATCACGCAGAGAATATCAAGGTTCAAAACGCCGCATTATTAATAACTTTGTTCATCAGTGATGAGAGAAGGTAAGAAATTACGTCAGTGGTGCACTGTGAGCACATTATGATATTTAGTTTATCTTTCCTGGTTTATGCATTAATTTTTCGTAATTCCACACTTTTTCGTAAAAATGCAGCTCGACAGGGTTAATACTTATGATAGTAAATTAAATTCAAGCTAGTTTTAAAAAAATGATTATAAAAGAGAAATAACGCATCAAATGTAGAAAATATTAAATGTTATTAAGGTTTAAGTTATTGACTAAAATATAGGTACCCTTTCATAACTTTTATTTAAACCACGTATCTGTTACAATTATATCAATACATGCTACTCTCAGTTGAGAATGAGATAAGTGATCATTTAAAATTCGTGGCTAGCAGTGTTTTATGCATGAAAAATATGTCAAAGCCCCTTCTGGCACACAAATGGCCAACAACTTGTGCGTTTACTTCGATCGTTTCAATAATAAATATAGTAGTTTTTAGGTACGTATTCGACTATTCCTTACTCTCCCAAAAATAACTCCCACTTGAAATACGAATCATTTGAAAGTAACAGTTATTTAATAAAGCATGCTACGGAGTCCAGCAAATTATAACACCAGAATACACCCTTCCTTGGCAAAGGAGAATAAAAAATGAGTCATAAAGAGACCACAAAGGGAATAAGTAATGCGCGAGATGCATTAATTTCTGCTTGGATTACCCAAATTACCTACGAAATAGGGAGGAAGCGATGGATGTGCAGGAGCTGAATCCCACCTAAACAGATGTACAAAACATATTTTCCATCCAACAATCCCCTTAGGACGACCCAACGTATATACAAAGCAATCTTCATTAAGTAAAATATATTCGTTGTAGCCCGCACTAAATTTCAATTGAGTTAATCATAATTACAATGATAGCTTAGTTCCTAGTACGAAGCTATTTCGTGTCGCAGGCTAGTGTAGAGCGCAAACTCATTTTTAACTCGAATAGAGTCGGTTTTGTGTGGTTAATGATGAAGAGACCGGAGACCGGAAAAATATGAAGTATGAAACGTAAAAAGGTTAAACGTTAGGGTACATAAATATTTAATGAAAACAGAAACAATATGTATAAAAACGTAGGGTATACGTTCATGTATATATATACGTTGGGTCGGGTATAATATGTCCTATTAAAATACACTATAAAACACATTGAGAAAATACGAAATTATGTCGATAAAATATTTTCTATACAAATTTTAAAAATAATACACAATTTTTAAATCATTTGGAGAACACACTTAGCACCATGCAACTTCCCTGTCAGAAATAAAGCTTCCTCTACAAAATCTGTACAAAATCTGGCAATTTCAACGACCAGCAATCACTGCAGTCTGCAGCAATCTCATCGAAATGTTACACGTCGGCGAACGCCAAAGTTTCTTGGAAATTAAGGATAAAGGTCACAAAATGCGACGTCTGTGATTCTTTTCACAACTAAAGGTGAAAATTACCTCAATCGCAGACATGCACTTCCAGCCACTGAGATAACTGAAGCAGGCGCGCTGGAGTAAGAACATTCGACCGACCTTCATGTAGCGTACTTCAAGAAAGTCAGCACGCAGTAATTATTTAGGAAAAATGCTGATTTTGTTGATAATATTGCTTTTAATAAAATATATGTAATAAAGTTGAAGGAAATTGATACTTTAAAACTATATTTTGAGAAACCAGCAAAATATATAAATATGTAATGTAGTACTCAATATGTACAAATATTTAACGAAACAATTAGATAGTGTGTTAGGACTGGGACAATTCGCCAAGATTACAACTTTGAGAACGTAGAAAATCAAAAAAATATTTAATTACATAAAAATCCGGCCTCTAGTGATTAATAAGGTAACATACGTAGCGTGAATATTAATATATGCAAAATTTGTGCTATCAAAAACATTGCATTTTTACCTACAAATAATAAACATTAATTTTTGGGATATAGTATATAATAATGGATTTAGAAGAAAATACAGCATTTATCAAGTGAAAGCAATATTTCAATTATAATTTTTGACAGATTAAGTAATTCCATATTAGAACATTTGTGAAAAGAACAAAGTATCTGCATTATATATTAATTTTGTTGGATGATACTGAGAGTTAGAAATATTTCAAAGCCTACAAAAGTTATTAAAAAAATGGTAATTTTTCAGACTTGGCAAGACCCATAATATTGATTTTCTTGACGAAGAACCTTCACATACACTACGACATTCACACACATAATTCTCTGCAAATGTAATACGAATTATATATGATATTTTTTTGTATTAATTCAATGTTCTCTAACAAGTCTATATTTTGTGCGAATGCCATATCATAAAGAATTACGATGAATGTACAACTTCATTCATAAAACACCTAGAGCAGATTCGTAATGCAAGAGGATGTAAAATAATGTTCATAAACTATGTATGAATAATTCACGTAGTGGTAACGTTTCTCGTAATGAGAAAGACGTTGCCACGGAATAATGTGTAATATTGTTAAAAATGAATAACGTAATTAATCTGCCACGAGGAAAATATTACACTATACTAACTTTTGTACTGGAAATAAACCATAATACTTTTGAAAGAATGTAAGAGCAATTTCCAGCCGAAAACAATAAGAGGAATTCGCCCTACATTTAAATACAAAATAGTTTGAAATATGAAAGAAAATATTTTATTCAATTAAACAAATCAGCTCTCCAGGTTTCTTTTATGATCCCAATTTAATGTAAATGAATGAAACGAAAAGCAAAGGAGACTTTCGATGAAACTGCAAAGAACCAAACTGAAGATGTCAGCCCTCGTCCAATAATTACATAATATTGAAGAAAGCTAAACACTCTCATTCTTACTTACAATTTCCTAAATAGCACGAGCATTAAAAAATCTTCACACTGAAACGAACCCACAGAAGACTGCATTGTTCTTCAGAGTCCCTCAACAAGAGCGATAAAAAACTAATGCGTTTCTCTAGTGTTGCTGGCGCCGGCAGACGAGAATAAAGGGCGGCGGGAAATCCTCGAATTAAAACTTCATGAAAGAGGACGACTGCAAGCGATAGCGGGCTCTCGAAGCCGCCTGCAAAGGAAGCCAAGACGATTCTCTGAGGCAGACACGTCTGAAAGAGGCTCGCTTGCCAGCGGAAACGAAGCTAAAGACAAGCATCCGGCCCGCGGGATTTCAAGCTGCCTCAACTCGCTGCCTCCGAGGCAGGAGGAGGGGCTGTCAGTGGCTGCGCATAAAATTTGTTGGAAAATGGTTCCTTCAATGCGACAATTATTCAGAGTAAAATTACGCTTTTATTTCAAAAATATTAAAATACATTACTATTTCTCTATTGTTATTGTTATTGTCATTATTATTATTATTATTATTATTATTATTATTATTATTATTATTATTTTGCTCACGAATAGTCCATCTTGGACCAAGCAAGACATGCACTTGCACGTGCTCAGTATCATTTTATCACGTTGCAAGTCTTGCATGTAACTAATCAGGGGGATCAGCATTAGGCAGAATTTTTATACCCCAGGGTTGTTAGTCCTGGGGGAATGGAAGATGGAATGATGATGATAATGACGGATGAATGGACGCACACACACACTTACACAAACATACCCATGGCCGAGGCGGGACTCAAACTCGCGATCTTTCGGTCCGAGACCACCACGGCACTATTGCCTTAGCGATCTCGGCTATTCAGACTATTATTATTATTATTATTATTATTATGACTTATGCACTTCTCCCACGCGGGGGGGGGGGAAACATTCACCTGCCACAGATGTCATTGTGGCTAGGCTCACTCGTACGGCTCAGAGCAAGTAACGAACAAGATCTTCATTTATTTCCAGTACCTCTAACACTACATATCAGACACATCAGTGACAGTTTTTCTGACAATCTGACAGGTGTCTAAAATGACTGCTTTTTGTGCTATTCCTAGTATATGCTTTATATTCAATTCTTGCAGATGTTTGATGAGGGATTTTGGTATTATTCCGGTTGTAGAAATTGTCAGGGGACGGATCTGAACCTTTTTTACTTTCCAAATCTTCTTTATCTCATCTGCTAGCTCTTGGTATTTTTTGACTTTGTTCGTGTATGCGGAGTGGAGATTATGTGACAGTGGTACCGTAATATCGATGATGGTGACGTCCTTCTTGGTTTTATTTAGCACTATAATGTCTGGTCTATTTGCAGTGATGGTCTTATCTGTTCTAATCTCCCTATCCCAATACATCTTCATGGATTCATTTTCCGAGACGGTGGGAGGTTGGTACTGATAGTATGGTACGTTTTCCACACTAAGATGTTCTTTAACAGCTCAGAGATTGGTAAACGATTTTGCAAAGTTGTTATCGCAGGTATTCCGGCAAAGTTGGTATCGCAGGTTGTCGTCGCAGGTATTCCGTTCCAGCAAGAATTTTACATGCCCCAGATATGTGCTCAATTGTTTCCGTCTCCGTTGAGCATAACCCACATTTATCGTTCAGTGTTTCTTTCAATATATATTTTCTGTAGTTTCGTGTGCTTATTATTATTATTATTATTATTATTATTATTATTATTATTATTATTATTATTATTATTCAAGTGATTGTGAGTGTGACTGCGCTGCAAGACTATGGGCATTTCTACTGGACTTTGGCTATCCTGCTTGTTTGGTTACATCTTCTGGCGATTGGCGAACTGGCTTGTTTTTTGGTACATCTCTTGGATATACGATTACTTAAGCTTGTCCGTGGTATATTCTATTGTATAATTATGTGAAATGAAAAAACATTTTACAAACTTGGTTTCCTGTTTTGATCAAACAATTAATTTATCAATATAAACGTAAGGTATTACTTAGGTGGATTCTTTAATAAAATATAAATTTTGAAATTTTTGATGCTATATATTTTACGAAAAATTTATTGGGAGTGTGAAATTGAAACGACAAATTGTGGAGCATGAAACATACGTTTATAGACTGGCTCACAAACGTACTTGGTATGCCAATGATACACCGCACGTGTGCGACGCGACCGGGAGAGGTGGCCCAGTGCATCAACTGATGTCACTGCAGTACCCTTGACCAGGAGGCCCTAAGTTCGAGTCCCGACAGTGGCATGTACGAGTTTGTCAGCTAGGTCGAATTCAGTCTCTGACTGGAGGAGAGATCTACCGGCCGGCTGCTCTGATCGGTAGTTTTCCGTGGTTTCTCCGATCAACACCAGGCGAATGCCGGAGCAGTACCCTACCAAACGGGCCACGGACCGCGCGCGATCTGTCCTTCCCATTCCTTGTCCTATCCTCTCCCCTTACACACACTTACACTAACATGCACTACACTACCACATATTCCGGGAGAGCGGTCGGGAGCTTAGAGCTTGTCCCGGCTGGGGCGGTGCCCCGCTGGTGGGAGAGTCCTGGTTAGGGAGAAACCCCACTAGCCGACGGTATGTCGGCGCCGGATCTCGCCATCCAGCTGGGGAAGAGCACCGCCATCTGCCGAAAAAAACATGTACTACACTAACGGGACTAATGAACAAAGCAGTTGACGCGCCCGGAAACACTAAAAAATCAATCAATCAATTGACGTGTCCAGAAACACTAACAACCAACCAACCAACCACCGGGTGCGACGCGCTGCAGCGTTCATCGCAGAGCCAGCGTGTCGGCGAGCGGGCGCCCTCTCACAGCGCCGTGGGAGCAGCCGCTGAGCGCCGGGCGGCGGCAAGGCGCTGGCGCTGGTAATGGGAGGAGCAGCTTAGGCCGCTCACTCCACTGCGCCGGCGGCGGCCTAAGGCAGATCGTTGGCGCGTCAGCGAGGAGCCAGGCGGCCGGCGCAGCACTTGGCGCCGCGAAGCGACGAGACGTTTTGGTCTCCGCTGACGGAAATGACGACACCAATGAACTCCTTGACAGTAAAACTTCTGCATTCGCAACCAACCACTTGTAATGGAAAGATTTACAAGCAAAAAATATTCGTTTCTATCAACGATTATTGTTCGATTATTTTGTTTTTAGGCGCGTGATAACTGTAATGTTCATCCGTAAGTGTAATGCATGTTCTGTACCCGAAGGTGATGGTATTGCTACCCGCAGGAACATGACATCCGGGATCAACCTACACGTAAGCTTGCTGAGATTTCCCTCCCCAGTTATCTCCACCAATGGGATACCGTCCCATACGGGATAAGCTCTAAGCTCTCGTCTGGTGGTAATGTAGTAGTGTATGACAAAGTAAGTGTGAATATGTATGGGAAGAGGGCACGGCAAGAATGATGAAGCAAAGATGGCTCGCGGTTTGTTTGAATGTTCCTCCAGACAGCGGCTGCGTTCCACGTAGCTATCAATCTAGTATTAAAACTACGCCACTATTGGGACTCGAACGCTAGGTCCTTTAGGTTGGAGATTAAAAATGTTTATAAATATAAGCTATTTGAAATAATTAAGCACGATTCCGAGGTTTTCTAGCAGGATTTCCTGTCTTTGTACTCGTCATTTCAAACACTTCCTGGGACGGTAAACGCTTTTATGAATTGGAAAAGGGGATACTGGGAAGAACATCATCTTGACAGAGTCCAACCGAAGAACGAACATACCCTCAAAAATCATGAATTAAAATATAAACAATAAAGTTAGTGGATTCTGTCGTTAATTGCAGACTCTTATCGGCACCTTTTAATAGTTCAAAAATTCAAGGAAACCATTGTATCCCAGGACACTTCTCGCAGAGAGTTTTACCCGCCACTTAAAATCACAACTGTGATTGAGAGTAGAATAATAGTCCGAAAAAAAATCGTGAGGATTTTTCCAAAATATAGTCTGTTTTTGCACCTAAGCTCTGTTTTTCTCCACAACCGCACGGCAAAATGAATTCACTCCCAGATGACTATCCAGTGGCTCTCCTGACGTTAGCTACAGGTGACCATTGACATTATTTATAAGTTGAGAAATTCTACACGGAGGCCATTCCATACGATGGTGCTTTTTATGAAAATATCTCTGCGTCACTTAGATTCCTAGTGATATTGATTTTTGATTCAGGATAGAAAGGAATATTGGGCAATATACGAAGCATTCAATCGGAGGAGCACGCAAATCTTCAAAGGAGGGTATTGGGAAGAAACGTCTGTCTTTCTTCATAATCACACCTTCATAATCCAATGATGTTGTTTGGAAGTGGCTGCCGTGGGGCGCTAAGAATGTTAGCAAAATGTTGTATTTAAGACTATTCATTTTGTTTAAAAATTCTCCAAAAAGACTATTCCACACGAGGATGATTTTGGTTGATATCTCCCTCCGTCTCATAAAATCCCAGTGGAATCGTGATTTTATCCATGATATGAGGTAATACTGCGCAAAATATGAAAATGAAAGCGTTTATCGAATAAGGAGTCTCCCATAAACACAAAAATTGGATGGAGTGTATTGAGAAGCAAGAGTTCTTTTCCTCTACAATCGCACAGACGAAAGATGCCGCGTGTCTGCATTTCTCACGCCAGTGTTTTTGTGGAGTCCCCTTGAGATGCATTGTGATTTGATTCGCGGGAGAAGGGAACGTGGCCGCATTATGACTTTAGAATCGTACGTGGAAGCAGCAAACGGAGGGTATTGGGGAGCCACGTTTGTCTAGCTGCGCAATCGCCCGGCGCAATGAGCGCGCGTGCCGGTGGCTGGCGTGGGCGCTAATGGCGTTAGTCGCTGCGCCGCCGCCGCCGCCGCCCGCTTTCTCCGCCTTAAGTAATCCCATTTCCCGCGCAGCGGAGGCGCGCGCAAATTCATTTCCCGTCACTGGCGCCGGCGTAGGGGCGGGAGCCTGGCGGGGGCGAGCGGTTGGTGGAGGGGATAGTGGGCGGAAGGGAGAGGGGGACAGAGGTGGGCGTAGGGGGTACAGGGCGGTACGGCGCGCAGGCGGGCGACCGAGCGGGCGATTGGGCGATCGAGTGGGCGATCGAGCGGGCGAGCTGGCGGGCGGGCGAGCTGGCGGGCGAGCTGGCGGGCGAGCTGGCGGGCGGGCGAGCTGGCGGGCGGGCGAGCTGGCGGGCGGGCGAGCTGGCGGGCGGGGCGACGGCGGGCGGGCGGGCGGGCGGCGGCGGGCGGGCGGGCGGGCGGGCGGGCGGGCGGGCGGGCGGGCGGGCGGGCGGGCGGGCGGGGCGGGCGGGCGGGCGGGCGGGCGGGCGGGCGGGCGGGCGGGCGGGCGGGGCGGGCGGGCGGGCGGGCGGGGCGGGCGGGCGGGCGGGCGGGCGAGCGGGCGTGCGTGCGGCGAGCGTGCCGGGGTGTTTCGGGCGGGCGGTACGGGTGACCAAGCGGGCGGGCGGGCGGGCGGGCGGGCGGGCGGGCAGGCGGGCGGGGTGGGGGGGGGGGGGGGGGTTTTAAGGTTGGGGTTTGAGATGTGACGCGGGCGGGGGTTGACGGAACTGGCTCTTGATGATGACCGGCGCTGGCGTTGGTGGACGGTTGCAGACGACAGGAGGCTGGCACTGGGTGGGAGGTGGGTGGGGAAGACAGCTAGGGTGAGGGGGCACCGCATCTGTGATATTAAGTCGCGTTGATGCTTGGGAGACCGCGCAATGAATGGCGGAGGAGGGGGTGCGGAGGCTGCATCAGAGGGAAAGAGTGGAATGTATGGGGCGAGCGTGCAGATGTATGGGGCGAGCGTGCAGATGTATGGGGCGAGCGTGCAGATGGGTGCTCTGGCAAGAGCACTGGACGCTATCGGGCGAGCGTGCAGATGTATGGGGCGAGCGTGCAGACGTATGAGGTGAGCGTGCAGATGTATGGGGCGAGCGTGCAGATGTATGGGGCGAGCCTGCAGATGAGTGCTCTGGCAAGAGCACTGGACGCTATCGGTTGGATAGATGCGTTGAATGGAGCATGGTTAGATGTCGCCGCAAATAACGCATGTGTGGTGGATGGAATGTGATGTTTATGTGAAGATGTTCAGCGCATCGTGCCCGTGTAGAAGATTGGGTGTACGAGGGAGATGCCTTATGACCTAAAAGGTGAGTTAGTCAATCGGCAGGCCAGTTGGTTGAGTGACTGAAGAGTGATAGTCTTCTGGTACCTGGGTGGATTGTTGATCGAGAGAAGAACGTCATAGTCCATGGACAGGACGGACAGGTCAGTAACAAGACTGGAGGCAATCGGGTATGTGGGCGGTAAATGGAAATACGAGCAGTTGGTAGTTGACACATAAAGAATACTTGGAATATGCACAGACGTACAGGAAATGGACAGACGATAGTATTTGTGCGTGAGCAGAAATGTGTGAGGATGGTTGTGTGAAAAGGTACTTCAGTCATGAAGATAAAAGCAGGAATCAATAAGGAAGTGTGAATGCAAGGAGGTTGGTCAGGCAGATGAATGTGGATTGAACTAACGGGCGACCCCATGAGGGTTTGGTTTTAGGTGAAATTATAAGCAAGTAGGTGCGTAGTACTCGATAGTACAAGGCGATGAGAGTCTAGGGGTGGAAGAAGAGGCCGACATGGAGATTTCGGCTCGAGTGTGTGGAGGACAAGTGCATGCGAAGAACAGAATGTGCGCAAGGAGTTCAATCGAAGAGTACGTTGGAGAGAGCTCGTTTAATGGACTTCCAATGCAAGGAGTGAGCAGGTTCTTAAACTCTAAGGTAGGCGAATGTGTAGGAAGTTGACAGAAAATGGTGAGATAGACCCGTTGTTGTTTTTGAGTTAGATAATTTTACTAGGAAGCAACTTCTCGAGAAGATATGGAATTGTAGGAAATACTTCTAAAATAAGTATATATTGATAGCGTTAAGGTGATTCTTTACTCTATTCTACGAGAAAACTACAAAATCAAATTCGATGATTTTCTGTCATTCAAAAAATCTTTTGGAGTTTTTGAGTTCCGAAACTTCACACAAGCAAAATACAAAACAATTGTTTTCTGGCTTCCAAACAGCAGGTAGCTCAGCCTTCGAAAGCTTCTCTTACAAGAAATAATAATGGTGGCCAAGAGAACGATTCTAATTATTTTCATTTTATTTTCGGACAAAAGAGAGTTTCTGTTACATCTACATTTACAATAACTATATTAATTTATTTATTTTGTATCACAATTTTGTGCACAAAATAACATTTGCATTATTTCAAGAGCAAACCGTCATCTGTTAATTCCTCAGCTGCACTTGTGGCGCGGCCTGGTGCAAAAGGAATGTCTCTTGCGCTCCCTGGAGGAAGCATGGAAGACAAACGAGGATGCTAATCGATCACCAGGTGAGCTGGAGGGATGCCAACAGCCTCCTGGGAGAGCCTGGCGACAGGAGAGAAATATGGGAAGAACGTAAACGTCTTGTAAGAGAAGAATTACATGTGGATAAAGTGGGACTTGGCGTCTCGGAAAGGAAATCTATCAACAGCGCACGGCGCGAATCAGCAATCAGAGGACGAGATTAAATGAAGAAATTTGTTGGCACCAAATTACGAAATTTAAACTTTAATCTAAGAAGAAAATATAGTTATTTTTAAATTACCAGCAATTCATTGCTATTTTTGTGGTAATTCCTTATTTCTTAGAATTTCTGCAACATATTATTGTACAAATCAAATAACTTGTACCCAATACAAGATAACTAAAATTGTTAGTGGAAAATGTTCACTCCCTAGAATAGGGCAACTTCTTTCTGCTGTTGCATAACTTCACAAAACGTTAGAGACTTTTATAAAATAAGTTCTGAACTAGAAAACATTCTATTGTAACAAAGTGAAATTGTGGAAGGAGTTCTGAGATATTTAAAAATAAAACGTGAAATAGAAGAATGAATTGATGAAGTATATAATAACAATGTTATTGAAACAACTACTGAAAATGAATATTACCCATTCACGCCCCCCTTTACGCGCCCCCTTCACACAAATATACACACATGCGCACCCACACATATATGCCGATTAATCAGTCAGAAAAACGGGACATTTTGGCGACCCTTTTCCTAAAACAAAAAAAAAATACACAGCACAGAGATTCAAAAAGGGACTGTCCCCGCTAATACGGAACGTCTATCCCCTTATCTCGCCGCAGTCCTTGCTCTCCTCCATATCCTTTCTCATCCTCGTATAGACCTCAGATTCTTCCCATTACGTATTCTGGTTCTGCTCTAGTCGTTTATTTAAGTCTTGTCCAGTCCTGTCTCTTTTTTGTCCCTGTTCTGGTGTCGCCTATAACTGTCCCATCGTCATCTCTTCATCTCATCTCCTCTCTTCATCGTCTTCTCTTCATGTTCACGCCGCAGTCCTCGTCCTTTTTAGTCTCCTTTTCAGCCTCGTCTCTTCCCTGTTCTCGTCTTCCTCGTCGTCCTTGTCCCAATCCTATCGCCATCACTAGTAGCTTCACTATGCGCACGTATTGTAGAGCTTTCCTTTTGCTTGTAGTGTGTAGTGATGGTAGAGCTTAGGGTGAGTTTCTATTTTGTTAGCAATATAGAAAAATCAAATTTTTTCGTTCATTTACCGTTTCTAATACGTTTTCTATAATTCGGAACCAAAAATATCTAGTTTTTGAAATGTTAATCTCTCGCTTTTTTAAATTTATTATTATTATTATTATTATTATTACTATTTTTATTATTACTATTATTATTACTATGATTTTCATCTTTCAAATATTCATCTTTCAACTATTAATAGTTAAATTGTTGGGAAGGGATTCTAGAAAGCGTGCGCAGATGATTTTCTCCCCCATACGTCACATACAGTTTTTGGCTGTTTTTGACTAAATAAATAAAAATAAACAAATACATCCCCATCCCAACCCGTTTTATCATACTCCTTGTTACCTACGACGTCGAGTTCGTCCCCATCCACATCCACAAACGTGACTCAACGCCCCGCTATCAAGCTTGTAGCCTCTGAGGGCACAGGTGTACGGTCACGCGCTTTTCGCCGCGGAAGAAACACGTTTCGTTAAGAGCGAAACGTCCCGCTGTTCACGGGACAGTGGATTGTCCTGAATATGTGTATACAAGAATAATGGGAACACTTATATTGTACTCTTTCGTATCCCTTCTATTAATTATTCTTTGCTTACTTCCCGAAACATCACTTCTGCTTCATAGACTGCCTCTCCATTTCCGTAAGATAGTATGAAATGGTACACGGGGAAGTAGATAGTAATACGTAACACATATGTGGTTTGTCTTAATTCACAATTCAAACATTCACGACTAATGAGCAGAACGAACCCACAATCCCACGCGGTTGCTCCTGAACACAAGGGCGTAACTGCATCTCCACCAGCAGCTCGAGAGGTAGCATTCCGTCAGCAAGGCCCGCGCCCCTTCTACCATAGCATCTCGCGCGCCCTCGCCTATCTGCAGCTTCCCTCCCACGCCTGCTTCCTCGCGCACTCTCCACGGACACGCCCCTGGCGCCGCCCCTCCCACGACCTCGCGCCAGCTCCCTTATTCGCAGGCGCTTCCACGAAGGGCCCGGAGCACCCGCTCTCGCATCGCTCGCCGGCACCTCTTCACACCACACGTCGTGCAATCCACCATCGCATTCACACCCGCCCCCGCCCTACTAGATTTATTACTAATTCTGCAAATAAGCTTAACAACTATACGAAATTTTAAGAAATTTACAAGCTTTACAAGTGAACATGAACACTTCACCGTGCAAGCTTTCATAGCACTCCACTCCACTCATCACACTTCACTTCACTTCACCACACTGCTGATCAGTTAGCTTTAATGTGTTTCTTACACACTCGTTTCCCTCAACTTCACAACACTGCGCCTACGCCATTACAGATAATTAATAATATAATAACGATAATAGTGATAATAACACATACTTTACATAGGATATTAGTTATTTAATACAATTAAAGATGTAATACACAAATCAATATCTAGGAATCTAATTTATTTTTAAATTTGCTCAGGCTTTGAGGATAGGGATCAAAGATTGACAGGCAAACCGTTGCAGTCTCTAACAGTTCGATTCGCGAATGAATATTTCCCCAACGTCCGTTTTCTGAATTCTTGTTCGAGGAAGTGCCCACGCACAAGTATAATTCACGAGCGTCGGAAGACGCCTAAAGCTTCATCTTCACCTACACAATCACTGCAATTTGAGCCTCCGTCTCTGCCATAGCCCTACGACCAGCCAGTTTCCATCAAGCCATTTCCTCTCACGCACCCGCACCACCCGCAGAAGAAACGAAGAGCCGCCACGGCTTTTGAGGTTGAGCTTCCGCCTGCTCTCCGACCGAGGTTCTGCCGTCTTCCCCGTCTAGTTACCAAACCCGCCCCTGCTTGCGTTCTCGCGACCGCAATTCAATCTGTATGACGTCAGCTCTCAGGCCATCGGGCAACGTCATTATCCTCGCGGCCGATGCCTCCACCTCCAACCCGTCTGTCTCTCTGTCGGCATCCGTCTTACTTCGAAGGTACCGCCTCCGCTCTTGTCTCAGCGTGCCCTCCCACGTCTTCACCTTCATCTCTTATCCAGTTCTCCTTATTCCCGCACATTTGCAGCCGATCCCACCCTTTCGGTCCCTAATTGTCTCCCAAACCCATCTGAAGAGTCAGACCTCCTCCCAAACCCATCCATCGCTTATGACGGCCATGAACCGTCCACCACCGCCATACCCACAATCTCCAACACCAACTTCCTTATCACCCGGGCAGCCCCTAGTCCCATTCCTGGCGTAGTCCGTCTCCTGCACGTAGACGCTTCGAAGACGGGTTCGCCTAGTTCCGCTTCCACATCATTCTTGCTTCGAAGAAGTCGTTGCCGTCGCTCATAACTCAACGGGCTCATCCCGTACCCGACCCCACCCTTTCTGTTGCCCGTTTCCAGTTCCCAGCCTCTCCCAACTCACGTCTCTTCGCCCCCAATTCATTAGCAGGCGCTTCCAGGAAGAGTCAACCAAAACCACGCACCGCTACCCTATATCCTCTCCCGCATGCAGACGCTTCGAAGAAGACACCGCCTACACGCATGGCCCTGCGCACCCTCCTCCACCATCCCCATCATTTTGCTCCCTATTTCTTTCTCCGTCTTTGCACACGCCACCGCTCCCTCCCCCACCCCCACCTCCGCCTCCGTCCCTGCCCCGCCCCCGCCCCGCCCCCGCCTTCGCCTCCGCCTCTGCGCCGCATCCGCCCCCCCCCTGCCCCCCCCCCCCCGCCCTCCGCCCCCCCCCCCCCCGCCCCCCCCTGCCCCGCCCCCCCCGCCTCCCCCTCCGCCCCCCCCCCCCCATCCGCTCCTGCCGCACCCCTCCGGCGCTCCCTGCTCACGTTCCCGCGCCCGCAACTCTTTCACAGAGGCTTCGAGGAGGATCGCGCCTTCGGGTGCGGTTACGCGCCTCGGGTGCGGGGGCGGCGGCGGACGAGCGCAGGGAAGCGCCGATGCGAAGGCAGCGCTTGGCGGTCGTAAGCGATAGCTGTCTCTTCCCCGAAGCGTCTGCGAACGAACGGCTTCGCGGGAACGTCAGCAAGGATGGGTTTGGGCGCTGGAAGTGGGTGTCGGAAGGGGTGGGGTCGGAGGTGGAGGGGGAAATGGAGAGCGAGATGACGGTGATGGTGCACCGAGACATGAGCGGGGGCGGTGACGTGCGAGAGTGACGCGGAAGCGGAAGTGGGTGCACCCTTCGTTCAAGCGTTGGCATGCAGGCGAGGACCTAGGGTAGACTGGGGGGTGGTGGGGGACGGGAATGGAGCAAGAGATGATCACTGCAACCACCTGAGTGGGAAAACACGCACTATACTTACGGGGCTGATGACCTTAGTAGTTGACGTGGCCGAAATCATTAATCAATAGGACTAGGATTTTGAAGACCTAAATATTACATAGAAATGCCCTAAAAAGAGTGCATTTATACCTAAAATCCTTCAAAAATGCTCTAATAGTACCTAAGACATATCCACTACGTGATTTTACCTTGCGAAATTTTTGTTTCTTCGGTTAAGCCAATAGTTTGCAATGATAAAATATTTGGAATAGATTGAATACGGTGCCACTGAAATACAGACTGCGAATGAGGGCCTTGGTTAACTTGACGAACTTGCACAAGAACGTACCAAGATATCGTCGTAGAGTTGCCGCTTATAGCAGCGTCCAAAGGATCAGGAAAAGAACATTTTTGTTGAAACGGCAACGCTCGACTTCCCCCACCACGCGCGCATCCACTTCCCCGTGAGAATCTGCGCTGACTTTGCTTACGAAATAATAATCAGTTTACACTCCTGTCTATACAAAATACATCAACTTTGAAGATATGAGTTTAGGGACCTCTCCGCTTTCTCAGCCCTCACATCGTTGAAATCCATTGCCACCGCGTTGACAGAATCTAGCTACATTTACGCCATATTTATTTATTTATTTATTTATTTATTTATTTATTTATTTATTTATTTATTTATTTATTTATTTATTTATTTATTTATTTATTTATTTATTTATTTATTTATTTATTTATTTATTTATTTATTTATTTATTTATTTATTTATTTATTTATTTATTTATTTATTTATTTATTTATTTATTTATTTATTTATTTATTTTACGTCAAAAACAGTTAAAAACTGCGTATGACGTGCTATGGGAAAAGTGCATTGTGTGCACATTTTCAAAATTCTTGATCCTACACTAAGTCACATACTACTTAAATTTTGAATTTTGAAAGGAGAAAAAAAAAAAACTACCATGTAGTAAAATCTATTTTCAAGGATAAATAAGCAATAAATTTTGAATCTTATGAAAGGAGAAAACAAAACAAAAAACTCCCACGTAATAAAATCTATTTTCAAGGATAAATAAGCAATAAATTTTGCTCTTATTACTTCCTGCCACGACTACATGAAAACGATAATTTGAATAATTTATTTCGCACTGAATTCTAGATAACGTGCACAGAAAATGAAGTTACATTTATGTCCAGAAGCAAAACAAGGGCCATCTCAGCATTTGCTCAATGGATCAGGGAAACTGGACGAAAAACCTGATCGAGATGGAGTCATTGACCCGGAGCTGTAGAATGGTAAATAATGCATTATGTATCATTGTTAAAATAATGTGACTTTTCTTGTGATGCTCAGGATCAGGTTGTTTATACTCATTTTACAGTCCAAATGGTAAATAATGCATTATGTATCATTGTTAAAATTAATGTGACTTTTCTTGTGATGCTCAGGATAGTCTCTAATTGTATAGAAACAGTTATGCAGCAGAAACGATTTCACTTGGGATTTAAACATTTCTATTGAATTTAATCGTTTAATGTCATCTGGCAAAGTGTTGTAAAATAATGTACATGTATTGTATGTGAATTTTTTGTAATGAGCTGTTGATACTGTCACCTGATGAATACGCTTTCTACGTCGAGTGTTATAGTAATAGACTTCGGCATTTTCTGAAAATATATTCCCGCCCTTGAGCAAGTCATTTTTTACAAAACCACTAATTCGTAAATACAAAGACACGCGATAATGGTTAGGGCGGCCGCAGCAGTATTTTTCTACCCAGAGTTGAGTACATAAGTACTGAAAATGAAATAAAACCATTGAAATAAGTACAAAATGACCAAACAATGACCTCAAAAAAAAAAAAAAAAAAAAACAAAATTACAAAAAGTACCCAACAAATGCATGTCAAAAAAATTTACCAAAGATGTGTTTCTAAAGAACGAGAAAAAATGTGCAAAATCCAAATCCTAGCCCTAATAATAATCAATCCATCAATCCCTCCGCCTCCGCACCGGACTCCACCCCTTCCGTCGCCCGTTTCCCCTTCCCAACCCCTCCGTGCCCACGTTCCTCCGCCCGCAACTCATTCACTGAGGCTTCCAAGAAGACCGCGCCTCCATCGGGGCCCCACGTGAAGGCAGCGCTTCAAAGGCACAGTGGAGGGAGCAGTAAATGTGGGCGCACGAATATTTACGGAGCGGCGAGTAACCAAATGGAAATCGAGGGTGAAATGGTATTTCCGGGAAATCGAGGGAACGGTAAAACGATTTGCAGCATAGAGAACACACAGTTGTGAGGACTGGAAGATACGTCGACGCGAAGTTTTTGGAGTGGATGATTCTGTCCGACTGAGAGACATTTTAATTCGTTGATGTGAAAATGGGTCCTTGGAGGATTGGCGTGATATTTATTGTCCTGCTTACTGTTTCTGGTCAAAATGACGGCCCTGGGGAATACGTCTGTTCATATATTTCCTTCGGCTTTTCGCGCCTGAAGGCACAAAAATAATTGAGCGATTGGCAGAGCGCCGACAGGGATTTTATTTGTTTTCACACATTTTTCAGCCATCTTTCCGCAAACCGGCCCTGCAGGGCTCGACCGAATTATCATGCTTCTGAATGATTTGTAAGTTTCGATTATGTCTTCATTTGTGATTTTCCTTTTCGTTTTACTTTCTTTCAACTGTTCATAATAATAATAATAATAATAATAATAATAATAATAATAATAATAATAATAATAATTTCTGGAGGAGAATTCTAGCGGCCGGCTGCTCTGATCGGTAGTTTTCGGTGGTTTCTCCGATCAACGCCAGGCGAATGCCGGAGCAGTACCCTACCAAACGGGCCACGGACCGCGCGCGATCTTTCCTTTCTCTTCCTTGTCCTATCCTATCCTCTTACACATACACTTTCACTAACTCAACTAACTACCACATATTCCGGGAGACCGGTCGGGAGCTTAGAGCTTGTTCCGGCTGGGGTGGTGCCCCGTTGGTGGGAGAGTCCTGATTAGGGGGAAACCCCACTAGCCGACGGTAGGTCGGTGCCGGATCTCGCCATCCAGCGGGGGAAGATCACCGCCATCTCCCGAGAAACAAACATGCACTACACTAACGGGACAAATGACCAAAGCAGTTGACGCGCCCGGAAACACGAAAGAATCAATGAATAATAATAATTGTTATCATTTTTAGGGAAAAGAGGTTCGGTGCGTAACAATGATTGTGCTTCTAACTTCTAGATACCGTACACTGCGTAGACTTAAGAATCTTTTTTGGGCAGGAAATTCATGAGAGACATCCTCCCTTCCGTCAAAGCAAATAATTACTGCATTGGTGAATTATACTAGCAATTAGTACCACTTAAATTCCAAGTTAACATTTCCTTTCTTCAAAAAATTCATGGTGCGGTGAGAGGTTGCAAGCTCAACATCAGGTTATAAGCGACTATGCAATAATCCACATCAGTCAATAACGTGATGTCCAGTACAAAATGATTGATACGACAACAATATTACGATACATAATGATTCAAAAATGGTTACAAAAAAGAGACAAGTTCTGTATTAAATATATCTTGATTTAATAAAAGTAGTTACACATTCCTAGTACTAAAATCCTTCTATTTGCTGGACGTATGTTTCTAAATTATATGTCATTATATACATTGATTTCTTTGGCAAAACTTATTATTTTCTTTTTTTCAATATCTGGAACTTTTTAACAGTATTCAAATTGGTACAATTGCTCTACAATTTATGAATAATGGGCAGTGATTTAGGACCTGGTTGGAACTTTCCAGTGATCACATTTGGGAGGGTTTACCTTATTAGGTGTACACGAGACAGTCTGCAGTGTTATTAACCACGAAAACCATGAAAAATTCTAGTAAAGATATAGATTAATAACTAGTTATTTACTAGATTGTTTCATGGAGTGTAAAAATCATGAAATACTTCTTCTTGCGAATTTGTATTCAGCCAAAAGTCTTATCCCATTATTCGGTAACAATGAATATATTTGAAGGTATTTGAGGTTGGATGATAAGTTCTCCAATAATTTATGTAATAAATTGTAACCATTTTTTAAAGATTCTGTTATTAATTATTAAATAAATGAAATACAATCTGTCGTAAAGTGTAAAAGTTTTTAAGTAAAGTTACAACAAAGTATTCGAAGCTGATCTGCTGGAAGCTCTTCAACTGACCCTGAAACATCAGAAGAACTTTCTCGCCAGGGATTGAATGGTCTATAATAACAAAATAATAATAGAATAATAATAATAATAATAATAATAATAATAATAATAATAATAATAGTCAGAATCGGAAGCAGTTGTAAGAGCTGCACAAGATCACGGGTTGAGAACACATTATGATGAAGCGGTTTTCAAAATTTGATAAATACCACGGTTGCCAAGAACAAGTAGAAACCATTGATCATATCGTCTCAGCTTATCCAATTCTAGGAAAGACCAAATACTTGAAACGACACGACAGGGTGTGTAGTTACCTCCACTGGCAGATATGTACCGCCCTCGAAGTTCCAAGCGCATGGTCCAAGTGGTACGAACCCTTACCAAAACCAGTGAGGTCTGTTGGACTGTGTTCAAAATTGTATGACCAACAAATTCAAACTGATCGCAAGATATCGGTAAACAAACCTGATGTTGTTATCCGGAATTTGGAGAAAAAAAATCGTGTCTACTGTGGATGTTGCTGTGCCGTGCGATCAAAACGTCGTTACCAAGGAAACAGAGAAACCTCTTAAATACAAGAGTTTGGAAATCGAGATCAGCCGAATGTGGGGCTTAAAAGAATAAGTCGTCCCGATAGTTATCGGAGCTCTGGGACGTGTTCTGCAAACGTTTTGTTATAACTTGGCTAAACTGCCAGGTCATTAAAAAAACTGCGAAGTGGAGGACATTGCTTTATGGGGAACAGTCCACATTTTGGACAGAGTGTTGTAGAGGCACCGGCAGTCCCTAGATCTGCTCCTTAGAAAGCTGGTTGCAACCCGGAATAAACTTTATAATCAACCGACTCATGAGATCTTTAGTCGAGAAGGAGAGGAATAATAATAATAATAATAATAATAATAATAATAATAATAATAATAATAATAAATAATAATAATAATTTTAAGTTATACTCCGAAATAAAAAAAAATTGAATTAGATATGTTAGTCCTACGGTGTGAGGATAATAAATTGGATCGTAATATTAAAAACTATAAAGTTATGATTTTTTCTAGGTTATGGAGTAATATCAAATTCGATTATTCGATAAGAGGACAGAATCTTCAATAGGTCACGCTGTTGAAAGATCTGGCAGTTTATTTTGTTACCAAACTCAAATTTACATATCATGTAGATAAACTAATATCCAAAGCAAATTGTATGCTGGGTTTCATCAAGAACCCAACCAATGACCCAAGACTTTGCAAATCCAAAATCTTTTCGAACATTACACTTGACTTTTGTTAGACCACTCTTAATGTACGCCTCTCCTGTATGGTCCTCCAATTATGAAAATAACATAAATAAACTAGAAAACGTTCAGTATACTTTTTTAAATTTTGTTGTATGCAAATTAAAATTACACCTGCCGAGAATAAGTCATAATTATATACCCAGGTCGCTACTACTGTGAATATAAGTTCGTTGAAATCATATAGAAATTATACTGATGTTAAGTTTCTATATAATTTGATAGACAATGAAATTGATTGTATGGATCTTCATGCAAAAATCTTATGGAAAGTTCCATGGTTAAATTTGAGAAACAACGAACACATGGAATTTTTAACACCTTTAGCGAAAACAAATCAGTTTTATTTGGAACCATAATGGAATATGTGCAAATTAGTAAATGAATTAAATATAGATACGTACACCAATAAAAATTATATAAGTCAGTGAAGAAACTCTTGTTAAATGACGTCAAATAGTTACCAAAACGCATAGTACATATGCACTTTCCTGTTCTTATATACTATTACATTTTCTACAACCTGTATGATAATATGTACCATTGGACGATTGCCTGTTTATAAATAATAATAATAATAATAATATAAATAAAGTAAGGAATTTCTTGAAGGCGTTCTTTACTTCTTCCGTGCAAAACCTATGGGCACGCCGAGCCCTCGAGACCCTTGTATATAAACTTGTTGGGCTGCCGCTTGGTTGAGCAACGGGTTAAGCTCAGGTCGAGGCAGATGCGAAGTGATCTCATTACGCCGCATTGCCGAGGATCCTACACCTCGTCTTTCCATTTCGTGAAAACCGTTCGTTTCCCATTACGAAGCTCAGGACGGCGTTTCAGGTGCGGATGCGCTCCAGCAGGTTGAAGGAATGAGTGGTTTCAGTTGGAAATGCTTGAGGATGAATTCAGAGAGACTGAGGAGCAACACTCTACTGAAACCCCGTTCACACAACGTTCAGTCAACGCTGCTTGGTTATTACAATTATGAGAAATTAACACGCCAGGCAATAGAGGGAGACCATGAGAGAGAGAGAGAGAGAGAGAGAGAGAGAATAGTGAACCAGCTGTTGTAGATGACATTTGGCGAACCTAATGAATCTCAACGTATATCCATCATCCACTCTGTTTCAAACCCTTACGTGTATGGTTAACCGTCTCATAATTAATTATATTTTGGCTGGAATATATATCATTTTTATGATTAAAATATCCGTTTGAAAATTAAATTTTGCGGCATCAGGTATTTAGATTGAGGAGTATGAATTTTAGTGAACATCCTGGCTTAAATTTAGCCGTCAGCAATGTTCACAGACAGTCAAGTGGACGCTCGGACAGAATGACAGACTTTTGTCACACATGAATTTTTTTGGTATCATGAACCGACAAAACGAGGATTTGACTACGTCACATGTGACAACACATACGCATATACGAACTCAATAGTTATTATCAGCATTCACAAGGATTATGCAGTTAATGTTTTACCAATCTCTTTCCCAATTTTGCAAACGTTAAGTAAATAGAGACCAGCACGTTTTATTGTCATCAATTCATTTCTACTGCGTGTTCATCATCAGACTAATGGAAAACTTCATTGACTTTCATCCTATACTTCGAAGAAGCTTAAAGATATTTCAGAAATTCGAAAACGTTTCACTACGAAATCGAACAGTCAAGAAACACAAAGTATAACATTTTGAAACTAATATTTGTATTTCAAGGAAGTCCATTTCATGCACATGAGTCTCTTCCCTTTGATAAATAGTAAAATAAATTTACCTTTGCTACGCATTTAAAAAAAAATTATGTTCAGACGTAATCAGACTTCATTTTACAAGAAATTCTAAAACGTTTGTGAGTGTTACTTGAACCTAATTTGAATTGTTACAAACTATTTAAATTTATGGTGTTTTTTTTTCAAGGTACTTTAATGTATAATATCAATGTATTTTTGCCCTTCCTATATTTTAAGTACTATATACTTATATTATTAATATTATATACTCCGTATTCGCCGCTGACTGGATGATAAACAATTACAATTAATGAAATTTTATGCATTATTTAATAACATTTTTTGTATTTATTTGTTGTTTAAGACACGCAAAACTAAATATTTCGTCGCGAATCCCCTGCCAAACGGTCTAGTTGTTTCGACGAAAACCTCGCTCTCGTCCTTCAGCGCCGCGAGGTGGCGCTGGCGTCGCCGGGACGGATGGCAGGGGTGGGGGGCGGGGGAGAGGGAGGGGGAGCGTCGGCGGTGGAGCGCCTCGTACGGAAGCCACTGCACCCCCTCCCCCGCTGCACCTCGCTGGCTTCCCGCGCGCGCCCTCACGGCGGGATTTTGACAGGTCGTATATCCGGGGTTGCGGCGGCGGTGGCCGGCGGCGGCGGCAGGAGGCTGCGTCGTAGGGTGTAGCGGCGTCTAAACCGTTGCCGCCCGTCGACTTAACCGCTTGACGCGCAGACTTCGCTTCCAGCGCGCGCCCCGCCCCCGCACCACACCGTCGCCGCCGACGCCCGCCACGCACCGCCACGCCCTTCGACGCTCCACCGTCCCGCCGACGCCCACCCCAACCTTCACACCCCGCTACACCACTCCGCCCCTCCCCGCCACATCCTCCCCCTCTCCTTTCCCCCCCGCCGTTGCACCGTCGTCGCCAACGCCCACCCCGCCCCGCCCCCCGACGCTCAACCGTCCCAACCCCCCCCCCCCCCTGACGCACCCCCCCCGCCCGTCCCCGCCACATCCCTCCCATCCCCTTCTCTTCCTTCCCGCCCCCCGCTGCACCGTCGTCCCCCCCCCCCCCCCCGTCCCCCCCGCTGTCGCCGACACCCTTTGCCTCAGTCATTGCCACCGCTTCGCAGCGCGCCTCCCCTTCTCTTAGGCTACAGGAGCCACGGACCACGCGCGATTTTCCCTTCCCCTTCCTTGACGTATCCTACTCCCTATTTACATATACATGGACTACACTACCACACACATGCGGTGAGTCCGGTCGGAACTTAGACCTTTTGCCTGCTGAAGCAGTGTCTCGTTGGTGGGAGGTACCTGGTTGTCGAAAACCCCGCTAGCGGACAGTAGATCGGCACTGGATATCACCATCTAGCGGGCGAAGATTACCACCTCCTCCCGGGCAAACAACATGCACTACACTCTCGGGATATATGATCTTTATAGTTGACGCTACTGGAATCCCTAATCAATCAGTTAAAAATCAACTTCTCTTTTTGTGGGCATACGAGATGTGGTTTGTAATAGGCTCTTTATGACGACAGTGATATATCACTCTTATGGTAATGCGCATCGCCTCTGAACAGAATATGTTCTCTCCCGGTCCCGGTGGTATGAAGCGTTGGTTTTTTTTTAATGCTGCTAGGTTACACGAATTCTGGACAAATCAGAATTATTATTTAAAATGCTATATCTATAGTATCTTACGTGCGCAAACACTGAAAGCAATTCTACCGTCTCTGGCTTTTGAGATGTGTCTGTGGTTTTGTTAAATATCCAGCAACTCCGGAGAAACACAAAGATATTATGTATCTATTACACTACTAACGTCCCTAATGTAAATATTTTAATGCAGATTGTATTTCATTTGATAATTTATTGTGGATTACGGGTCTCTCAAAGGGGCTTTCCTTACTAAGGTATTGAGGCCGACAAATATCAATGATTAATGATAAGTGAATGATTATAGAGAAATTGGGGAATGACAGACAAGAGAAAGGAAGAACAACGAGATAAACTTCCAAAACATACCTTTGCCCAACACATAATTTTACCAAAATTGAAATAGTTTAAATTTGCCGACGGAAATAGTAATAAATATATCAATCAATTGAGAGAAACGAGAACAGGTGAACAACATGGTGCGTGTTTTCAAACGCAAAAGATAAAGCGACTAGAAAATTGTGCCTGTTCCAAGAACCGATTCAGCCTCTTTCTAGAAAAAATATAGATAATTGGATATCAACTCTATTTTCTTATATGGTGTACGTCAATGTACAAAAAATATATGTCCAAAAATGTAGTTAAAAATTACTTTAAAGAGAGTTGGAAATCTTAAAAAAATGTGATTATGATCCTTAATAAAAACCTCGTATCTCCATTTCCTACAAACGAAGGTTCGGTAACTGCTCAGAGTGTCAACTGATGTCACTGCAGTGCCCATGAACGGGAGATCCTGGAGTTCGAGTTTCGACGGTGGCAGGATTTTTGACACTACTCAGACAGCTAAAACATATTCAGCCGCTGTCTGGAGGAGAATTCTATCTCCTCCCGGTAGATCTGATCGGTAGTTTTCCCTGGTTCCTCTGATCAACACCAGGCGAATGCCGGAGCAGTACCCTAAAAAATGGGCCACGGACCACGCGCGATCTTTCCTTCCTCTTCCTTGTCCCATCCTCACCCCTTACACACAGACTTTCACTAAGATACATTACACTACCACACATGTCGAGAGACCAATCGGGAGCTTAGGGCTTGTCCCGGTTGGGGCGGTGCCACACTGGTGGGAGATACCTGTGTGAGGGAAATTCCGCAAGCCAACGCAGTTTGGCGCCGGACATCGCCAGCCATGTAGGAGTTCACTGCCATCTCCGCGATAAAACACCATAACAGTCACGGGACAATGGCCGTAGCGTTGACGCCGGAATCACTATCAATCAATCATCGGTCAGCTAAAGCAGAGGCGTTTGCCGTTATTCTCGCTCCAACGGTCTCATTCACCTCCATCCTCACTTTGCCGTCGCTATCTCATTGCTACCGCTACAAAACCTTTTTCCTTCCAGTCCCTTTCTCATGTCTTTTCCACCAGTTATTTTATTGCGTCACCCCCTTCCATCACTCGCTCATTCGCCCCTGCACTCCCTCCATTGCCAGCTTCTTACGCACAATCTCGCCGCCACACCAATCTTTCCCCCATTTCTATCACCCTTTACTCCGTCCCCCACCGATTCCTTTCCGCTTCCATCGAAATCCTCGCTGCTGATGGCGCAACGGTGATCCCGATTGCGTCAGCAAGTCACCGTCATCCCTACAGATCTCTGTTAGGTACTGCAATTGTGTAGAACACAGAGTTGCACGAACGCCATCTTCAACGTTATAGTACCTTTGCCCAAACCTCTCTCCCCTTCGCTTTCCTCTATCGCGGCTGTCACCACCACCACCCTTGTTCCAGCTATATTTACCCTTAGTGTTTCTCTCCAAATTTCATCAGGGATATGGAAAAAGGACTCAGATATCTATCAACAATATTTACTTGATATAAATTCCTTGCATGACTTGTAATACATTAACATACATCAAATTAGAGTGAGTAGTTAAATTCAAGAGAGTATTTGCTAAATTTAGTACAAACGAATATGCAACTATTTTAACAAAATATTGTGTATACAAATTTACCAACAATTTATGTCTACTATTAATGATATTCTGTAGTGGAAGAATAAGGAACAGCAGTACGTTCGATAGATCTTGTTGAAAACTCGGAAGTAACGTTGAAAAATTCTGCTACTTCTGACGAATGGTATAACATTTCTCCAGCGTCTTCCTCAGCCCACGCTTTCGCCTAATGCTCTCCGTCATCCCGACATCCGTCGCCTCTGCCATCACATTGCCCCCACTGCCCCTACACATCCCTAACCCACCCTCCCGTCACATTGATTGATTGCTTTTTTCATGTTTTCGGGCGCGTCAACTGCTTCGGTCATTAGTCCCGTTAGTGTAGTGCATGTTTTTTCACGGAAGATGGCAGTTATCTTCACCCGCTGGATGGCGAGATTCGCCGCCGATCTACCGTCGGCTAGTGGGGTTTCCCCTAACCAGGACTCTCCCACCAGCGGGGCACCGCCCCAGCAGGGACAAGCTCTAAGCTCCCGACCGGTCACCCGGAATATGTGGTAGTGTAGTGCATGTTAATGTAAGTGTGTGTGTAAGGGGAGAGTTTAGGACGAGGAAGAGGAAGAACAGATCGCACGCGGTTCGTGGCCCGTTTGGTAGGATACTGGTCCGGTATTCGCCTGGTGTTGATCGAAGAAACCACGGAAAACTACCGATCAGTGCAGTCGGCCGCTAGAATTCTCCTCCAGACAGCGACTGAATTCGACCTAGCTGAAAAGCTATTGTCGAAAATCCTGCCGCCGTGGGGAGTCGAACCTAGGACCTCCCGGTCAGAGGCGCTGCAGTGACATCAGTTGATGCACTGAGTTACCGCTCCCGGTCCCTCCCGTCACCAACTCCACCACCTCCCCCTTCCCTCGCTCCCCAACCTCTGCCTTGACTCCTTCGGTTGCGCCTGCTGCGCCTCCGCCGCCGCTCCGATGCTCCGGAAACAAGTGACGCCGATGAGGTTTGGTGAAGGGCGGGCGGGCGGGCGCCGCCTCCGCCAGCCAATAGCAAGAAAGATGGCGCCGGCGCGCGGCAGCCCTCGAAATACGGTTTGTGAGACGTGTCTTGATGGAATGTTGCGCGCAGCTCGCTGCACGTCTAGTGCTCTGGCGTTGCCTCGCGGACGAGTGGCCCTGCGCTCGGTATATGGAGGCGCTGGGAGAGAAATGAAATAGAGAAGAAAACGGGAGCTGAAAACGATGTTTGTCATTCTGTCGTATGTGACTTCTTTTATGAACCGTCAAATGAAATATGGAAGAAGAAGTACTGTGTGAATATTGTATGATGATTTGGTGTGCAGTGAAAATAGTAAATTTGGTGAAGATATAATGTATTATGACATTGTGTGGTTAACAATTTACAAAATAATTAAAATCAAGGATGTTTTATCAGAAACAGATTGATGAATGAATAATGTATGAGCTATTGCAAGTTAAGATTTAACAGAGCCGTTAGATATATTCTCTCTCATTTGCAAATATTTGAATTGTTGATTACTAGTCTACTTTACTATAACGTTTTAAGATTTTAATTTTTTATATTTATGCATTTTGACGACGACGGCATTGACATATATCATCAATCGTGAAAGCCAATATTAAATGAATATTGTCGTGACAATACGTACTTATCTATTATGTAATACCTCCGCGTGTTTTCTATTTATGACTAAATTCTAGGAACTTAATAGAACATATTTTAATAATACGTAAATAGAGTTTTAAAAAAAATCGAAAGTAGATTGTGAAAGTGAGCCGTGACCTATTTCTTGGTGATAGAGAAATTGAATTATTGAACTGTATAACTCGTTCTTATAAGAATTATTTTTTAAATTGCACAGTACGACAGTTTCCATTCAATGCGTTCTGGCATTCAGTTGCATTCAGGTCAATGGAAAAATCTGGAACCTCCTGCCAAATGTTCAAATACTTATTGAACCTGAACAGGTGATCTGCACATGAATTGTGGATTGTAAACGTTATCTCTAAGAGTTTCCGATATTGCTATTTTACTGCGTATGATCTTTCGATTCAGAACCACTCAACATCAGATGTCTACAGCATTACATTCCCCCCCTACTCTCATTGTCGAACAAAAAATGAAAGTAGTAGCTACGCTTTCATGACACATGGCAATATTCATCTCTTCGACGAATTAAAAATGTGGTTCACGGTAGCGATTAAACGCGACGTCAAAGCTGTTTGAAAAATATTTTGCAACACTGGTTAACGATTTCGCACTTGGGTGAGTAGTAGATGAAACATTCGCTGCAAGTAATATGCCAACAGCGTTGGAACAGTTTCCTCACATTTTCATTAGTTGAAAATGCAGCTTGTGCAAAATCCTGGAGTACGAGGAAAAGCGCATAGAAGCATACTTTCATAACAGTATTGTAGGTGACAAGACTATAGTTACTATTAGGGGGCGGGTTTTTGATGACCTAAAACATCGCCAAAATGCTAATAAAATGCTCTTAAATGTTTTAAAACTGCCTTAAAAGTAAAGAAAAATGACGTAAAATATGTATCAAAACCAGTTCGTTGAATAACTTAAGCTGTTGGATATGTTATTGTTGCAATAGAGGCTTCTTATATTCGTTCAAATGAACTCAGCTTTCAAACTTTTGGTTTTGACGTTCATTACCAGAAAACTCTCAGTCTTTAGTAATCCCGAAGTAGGCTGAACTGCCAATGACCCTGACCAGCGTCACAGAAACCTTAGATTTCATACTCACAATGACTGACATTACAACTTCTGAGAGAAGAAATCGAATAGGCTACCAGGTATAGGTACGCAAGAATTCCGTGGAGAATATTTGTTACATTTCGTAAATATTATTTGAAGCAAGTACCATTAAAATACATTAAAGCGAAGAAACCAGCCAAACATTCATTAAAAATGACGGAAAAAAATGAAAAAAATGACTTATTAGCCGAAATCGATAAAAATGCAAAAAAATGGGTCATTTCCTTTTGACATAACATAAAATGAATTTCTATACTAAACGGCATTGTTCTAAAGTGAAAGAAAAGGAAAAGACATTTCATTAAAATCCGCCTCCTAGTTATTAAACTACTGAAGAAATTAAATGCTTTTAAAAACAATTATAATAAAAAGAAATAATTTTCTTTGGCCTCTCTGTTTCCTGCTTACCGATAGGTCTTTAATCTCTTGCTATTCTGATCAGCCCGCTATTATCTACCCTGTAATCGTGTTCATCCCAGCCTTTTCTTCTGTGGCGCTCGAATTTACTCTCACATTTTACTTGAAACCACTGTCTGTAATTTTGTTAAATTTTGCGAGAATTTCCGCAGGAACTTCACAATATTCTTTCATTTTGTACGAAAAAAAAAAACTGTCCAGCATCGATTATGCAATAGTAATTAGATGCATGCTGTTTTGTTTATCTGACTTCACAAATGACTATTGCAATGCGTCTTTTCCCTTTAGTCGCAAGAAATATAAAATGTTTCGAATTCTTGTTTGATTCAGCAACGAACTAGTAAACCATAAAGTTTTGTATGCACCACGAGCGTTACTAAATGTTTTTGCCCCGAGGGCGACTTCCAATCCCGAGGGCTTCTGGCCCCGTTGGGCCCCGTTGGATGTCCCCCTCGGAGTAAAAAATCTACTTAACGCCCTTGATACATAAATATTACGAAACTGTTTTCTCATGAAAACAAAATCAGATAGTAATTAGTTTTAAAAAAATGTTGAGAGATTTGGACTAGTAATGGCTGAATATTATACAAGTGTTCGGGAAGGAAACGTCGAAAATTGAAAAAAAGCTCGTAAGGTAATTTTAATTTTTTCTAATAAAATTAATTTTTGAGGCAAAGCACGAAGTTGGTTATGTTTAGGAAAAGTTTGCTTGAAGCATATAAGCACTCCAGAAACATGTTAGTTGTTTATTATTTACAAAAGAAATCATTACATTTGTTTAGACAGAACAATAACCCATAAATTAAAAAAAAAACTCTCAATTTACACAATTCGTGGGCTTTCTATTTCTCAGTTAATTTTAAGTCTTACTTGATTATTTTCCAATTTTTAACGTTTCCTCCCCGGACATTTGGTACTGTATAAAAGTAGTACAGTTCTGGTACACCCAAAGTCCTTGATGAACAGACGTCTAAGACTATACATAAAACAAAACTACGCAATTGGTACGTCGAACAGCGATATCAGACATTCATGAACATTTCGAAATGGTAATGACGTCCATTTAATGTCATGCCAACTGGGTCGTAATGTCTACTAAAATTGTAGTAATGGAAATCCATTATATTTGTGTACCGCCACGAAGACAAAAAGCAAACACGAGAAGGAATTTTAAAGATATTTAACAGAAATCATTGTTTCAACACGCTCAAAAGTAACACAAACGTCTTTGTAAGGCATAATAATGTGTACTATAGTAATTTAATGTCCTTCTTTGAATGGAGACTCCCATCAAACACTCCTTAGGTCATGGATGAGATCGAAGTCCCATGGATAGAGAAGAAATGAAATTATCGAACTGAAATGGCAGCGATGATTCAATTTCATCTAATTTCAGTCGACTGGACATGGACATATTAACTTCACCACAACGAAACCGCACAGGCCCCAATTATCAGTATCAATTAGTATAACTCATTTTCAAACATACTGGTCAGAGCGTAGTGCAACATACTTCGGACAATTAACAAGATTTTTTGTACTTTACATATGACACGAAAAAAGTTCTAAGAAGAACTTCTTTTCTACCTGTAATGCTTACATTAATAAAAAAAAATATGTGAGCTTTCTCGACCTAAATGAAAACATCTAAAATGTTTCATATTATTATTTTTATTAGTTTTAAAAAATATTAGAGTGCATACAAAATTATTGTGATTAGTCTTTTCAACAAGCTGTTTAATAACACTGGTTAATGCAGTAGGTTATCAAAGAAAATCCGTCGGCGAACTAAGGTAACATTTTATACGGCGAGGAAGTCCGCAAACACGTCTTATTTCCTGATAATCACAATAGAGAGTTTTTGAATGTCGTGGATTAAAAAAAAAAGTAACATAATTCTGGAGAGAAATGTACTGCCCATGCGCGGCATCAAATGATGCGTTCCGTAATTCTCCCTCTTTTGTCATCTACGACAAATGTGTTCATAACTTACACTTTACGTAGTTTTCGCCGCCACCACTAAACGCGAATCCAACACTAACACACAATGAGCAAGGAAGAAATTGGACAGACGTTTTTCCGTAAACCAATTTTTCGTTTTCTGTGACCCACAAAATACGGATTCTGAGTAAAGAACGTGTTAGAGGAAGTGATTAACTAAATTCCAGAACAAAATTTATCCCATTTTTCTAAATCAGGGCCTCATAATACGAGTTTGGATGACGACAAATGGCCACCATTACAATAATTTCTCTTTACTACGTAAGTACATAGTATGTAAAATAGGTATCTAGAAGTCATGTGTTTGGAAAATTATTTTGGTAGCCTCCCGAAATTAAAAGTCATTAGCCTACTCTACACAATATTCAGCATGAGTCTTTTCAGGTGGTGAAAATACACCAGTGTGATTCTCACTATATTAGCAACAAGTAGTTGTTTTACCTTTTTGTCATCAGAAGAACAGTTTCATGTAAAGTGTTATTTTCTTCTTCTGCACTACAAGGCCCAGACGACTGCCTGTTCCGTCTTCACACATAAAACCATTGGTCTTTATTTATTTATTTATTTATTTATTTTACGTCAAAAAACAGTTAAAAACTGCGTATGACGTGCTATGGGGAAAAGTGAATTGTGTGCACATTTTCAAAATTCTGTGATCCCTACACTAAGTCATATACTACTTAAATTTTGAATTTTGAAAGGGAGAAAAAAAACAAACAAACTCCCATGTAGTAAAATCTATTTTCAAGGATAAATAAGCAATAAAATTTTGAATTTTGAAAGGGAGAAAAAAAACAAAAAAACTCCCATGTAATAAAATCTATTTTCAAGGATAAATAAGCAATAAATTTTGAATTTTGAAAGGGAGAAAAAAACAACAAAAAAAACTCCCATGTAATAAAATCTATTTTCAAGGATAAATAAGCAATAAATTTTGGCTCTTATTACTTCCTGCAGCGACAACATGGAAACGATAATTTGAAGAATTGTGTTTCCCACTGAATTCTAGAAGACGTACAGAAAATGAAGTTACATTTATGTCCAGAAGCAAAACAAGGGGCCATCTCAGCATTTGCTCAATGGATCAGGGAAACTGGACGAAAAACCTGATCGAGATGGGGGTCATTGAGCCGGAAGCTGTAGTACAATAGTTGTTACAGGTTGTTTATACTCATTTATAGTCCAAATGGTAAATAATGCATTATGTATCATTGTTAAAATTAATGTTACTTTTCTTGTGATGCTCAGTATAGTCTCTAATTGTATAGAAACAGTTATGCAGCAGAAACGATTTCACTTGGGATTTAAACTTTTCTATTGAAGTTAATCGTTTAATGTCATCTGGCAAAGTGTTGTAAAATATATACATGTATTGTATGTGAATGTTTTGTAATGAGCTGTTGATACTGTCACCTGATGAATATGATTTCTACGTCGAGTGTTATAGTAATAGACTTCGGCATTTTCTGAAAATATATTCCCGCCCTTGAGCAAGTCATTTTTACAAAACCACTGATTCGTAAATAAAAAGACACGGTAATGGTAGAATTCCTAGATTAATGAAGAGAGGCTTACATGAATCACGTGGGTGGGATTTGGTTATTATTCGTACAATTCGTTTTTGTAATCTAAAAGTCTGGGAGCTATAAGATGTATTTCCCCAGAATATTATTCCATATCTCAGGCGGGAATGAACATTCGCGAAGTATACACAACGAGCAGTATGAAGGCTGACTGAATTTGCAAGAATTCTGAACGCGTAGCATAATGAACTTAATTTTGTGTTCAATTCATTTAAATGGACGTTCCATTTAAGGTTTGACTGAATTGAGAGACCTAAAAATTTTGTTGCCTTAACTTTAGTCAATGGTACACCGTTCATCACCGTCTTTCTATAGTCCTTCTCCCTCTTGGGTTGTACTGCAGCACTTGTCTAGGTAGCATATTGTGCTATATTATTTCTAAATGTATTTTTCCATACTTATTTATATTCTTTTATAAGTTAAATATATTTAATTATTTTCTTGTATCTTCATTTCTTTCTTTATCTAGCAAAGTTCAACCTTTTACTCTTCTTAAAAAATTATCACCGTACCTTCAATATTTAATTTTTCTTTTTGAGAGAGAATCCAATTTTCACTCCATTTTAGGACTATACGTATAGCCATTGTTTTATAAAATTTCAACATAGAATCTTTTCTAGTCTTAGTTCTCAATGTGTTGTGTAGTGTGCCGCATGCATACTTACGAAATTTATTTTTTATATCTTGGCTCCGATCGTAACATATATCACATTCCAGATAATTGAAATGTTTACTTGTTCTATATTTTGTTTTTCAGGCACATCTTTATTCTAATTGGATAAACATCTTTAAAAGACATTGCCTTAGTTTATTGTTTTTGATATTTTCATGTTCTAACTTTTACACATTAGATTTAATTGATGGAGTGTAATTTCGGAATCATCTTCATACTTAATGAATTGATCATCAGCAAATAGCAGTGAAATGATATAATTATTTCCGTTCCATGTTCTTTTTAAATTTCCAATTTCGTCGCAGTCTCTATGACACCGGAACTTTCGGCGCATTCGCGCAAGCCTCGGAGAGCTGTTGTAGAATTGCGAGGTCATTTGCGCCATTGTCGGATAGCAAGTGCACTGCAATTCCGACAGCCTTCTGGCGGGCTAAGATTCTAACGGTCTAAAATTGCAATTGCAGGACCACGCGCGATACAGGACTGTCGTAATTTGCATCTCAATTCCGATATTTCACATCTTTATATTTTTTCCTTTCTACCTAAATGTAGATTTTTCCATCGGCAATACTTAAAACTATGCTTAAAGCCATAACTCCCTATAGGCACAAGCATGTGCAAGTTATGGAAGAAGAGAAATCGTCATGACGCTGCTGTGCGAAAATAAAGCATTTCTCAGCAAAATGACACACGAAAAATTAGTTCATTTAATTGAAAAGACAATGGTGGTGCATTCTTGTACCATCTGACACGAACTACCCTGTACATATGAAAACAAATTTTACGGAATGTCAAAAAAGCTCTTGTTTCTTAAGCTATAGCTGCGTTACGTGGGTCTGATAGAATCAATTGTTTTCATTAGTGTTTGAAATCTAACACATTGCAATTGTCGCCAGACGTAAGTGCATTAAAATTGTGGTCAATTAACGTTGTGTTGAGAATCAGTGCCGTAAGACAATGTACTTAGGATTTATTTGAAGAGGGGAAAAAATGAAAAAAATTCAATGAAATGAATACGTAAAAATGTAAGTACAAAGAACAAGAGTGAACGACAATATTTTGGGACAAAGAAGAATATTGTGGAGTGGGGAGAGAATGACAAGACGACTCGACAGAAAATGGCTTGGAGTTAGATGTCATATATTTCCAAGTTTCCAAGGCTGTAGCCTGGGGTCGGAAAAGTATGGTGTCTTGAAAGAGGATAAGAAAATATTAAAAGCCCTCACCACACACAAAGTAATTGGTGTTTTAAAAATTAAACTTGTTGATTCTTCAAACAAAGGTCACAAAAACTAAACAGAGTGGTTGGGACCTGCTGAAGATGATATGATGTTAGGCAAACGCATGCAATGACACACTGGCCGAATTATAACTGGCGCGTTCAACACAGGACTCTATCGAAATGATCATCGGATTTTAAACATTTATATTTCTAAAAACATTAAGCATAAATCTGTAAGTTACCTTTTAGCTGAACTGCAATCTTCCCAAGGTTTTGTATTCATGTTTCTTCCTTTCATTACACGAGACACATCTGTAGTATCGTTTGACTCAAACAATGTAGCATTTTTCCCGAAATTATCACCTCTGCAGTAACAATGGTGATATCCAGAACAATGTTTGCTGATAATGCTGGGACGTACGAAAGTCTTTGTCATGCGCCAAAGGAAAATGTCGGAAAACCTAGGAAGGTACGTGAACTGCACCAAGACGACTTCAGCTCTTCACTCAATCCATCGACTTGCAAGTTGATCATTTAAGTAGCGCTGTGTCGTTTCTTAGGACAACCATCATGTTATTCAGGCTATAGGAATGTTTATTTCGTTTAGTCTATTCCTAGAGCTGTAGTATATCAAGACATGCCACACCCGATCCAGTAGGCACACAAACAAAATGGTTTCATACAAGCTATGTTGGATTCTGGGTTCCCGCAGTTCCCTGGTATATAACAGGTCTGTATAGTATGGCAAAAACGAGGAGAAGGAAGTAGTTTCTGCAAAAGAATCATTTATATTTATCTGCATTCTAAAAACTAGATCGCACCGAAGGGACATTCAATGACTTAGTCCAGATCTGTATCAAGACGACCGGGCACTAAAACTAGGCGAGAGGATTCGAGTGGGACTCAAGAACAAAAAAAACAAAAAAAAACAACAACAACAAATGAAGAGGCAAGGTGGATGTGTTAAGTGGAGCGCAGAGAAAGGGGGCACTGGGTAGATGCATGAATTTTTCATATTCACGATAAAAGCGACAAAAGCTGAATTGAGCGGGTTTAATTTTATCTTCACGAATTGAACTGGTGTAACTCGAAATACAATTTTTCACGAATGTTCGCGACGAACAGCTCTTAAAGTAAAATTTTCGGCAATGAAGTGAAATTCTTCCAAAATTCATTTAACATTTATAAAAGCTTAATTTCTCTATATTTAGACGCACTGACGCCAAGCGGGAGATTCTAGTTCTTCGATTGATTTAGTTTTACAATATTACACTGAGCATTCGTTAATTGATTCTCAGCCAAATCTTTGTAAAACACAACTGTAGAGGTAATAGTCGCGACTATAACATTAAACTAAACGCTCATTTTTATTTCTTTACATTTTTATCTACCATCGTATAATTTAAATAAAAAAAAGATATATATAATCAGGTGGATGATATACCTTATCACGCACTTTCGATAAAAATATGAAACAATAAGCCCATATCGCGAAATTGAAAATATCTAACGTAAATTTTGCCGCTACTGATGGGCGGGAAAGGTCGCGCAAAGGAGAGATCAAATTAATGTAGTGAAATGGAAGGAAAAGGCGGGGCAGGTGCGGCGAGAGCATCGCGGAGACAACACCCTGTTCGCGGTGCATCGCCCAACACGGAGCAGCGATTCCCACGAATTATAGCTGTGGGCTCAGAAAATATCTCACCTCCTCTGCCACCACGAAGCGTGACCGCATCCTCTACTCCAGCCCTTTCCGCCTTCCCCATTACTTTCTTCTCCTCCCTTCCCTTCCCTCTCCACTCCTCCTGGCCGCCTTCCTCCCTTGCACATCCAACATTTACCTCCTTTCCTTTCCATCGAATACTTCCTACACCTTTCCTTCGCTCTTCCTTCCTTTGCCCCCGTGTCCTTAGACATCTGTTCTCTTTGCCTTTCCATCAAATACTTCCTACACCTTTCGTTCGCTCTTCCTTCCTTTGCCCTCCCCGTGTCCTTAGACATCTGTTCTCTTTAAGCTCATTTCATCGTCACGTCTTCCATTACCAATTCCATCCCATCTTTCATTCCTTCTATTTACACCCCTACCTGTCCAAACCATTTCCTTCCTTTCAATCTAATCTCTCCTCTCCTTACTTTTTACCTCGTCTCCCGCTCTTTTCCACATCTCTTGGTGCCTCGCCATTCACCCTATCCTCATCTCTTTCATTCTGTTCTATCTCCTCCGCAACCTCACCCCACCGCACGCTTGCCTCTGCGGCAAACAGAGCTCCATAAATATCGAGTACGGGTCAAAAATTAATTCCATCCTTTCTCCTGGCGACGTACGCTCGCCGGCTGGCTGCGAGGGAGGCAGGGGCCGGGGGGGGGGCGCGAAGCCCGCAGCACTCCTGCTGATTACGCGACCCGCCGCGTCACCCGCCCGCCCCCACCAGCCGGTCGCCCGGCCCGAATCCGCTGTCAGCCACGGAGCCCACGTCGGTCCACCCCCACCCCCACCCCTGCTGCCTCTGCCTGCCGGCCGGCGTGATCCCCGACTTATTAGCCCTGATGCAGCCGCGGCCTCAAATCTGCCCATGGGAAGACCCTGCTTGAAGAGAGGCTTCTCAAATGCCTCACGGCGCAGGGAAGACTTTGGGATTGCGAAACGTAAGAAAACTAGTGGTGCTACACAGCACATACTTTCTCGCAGTATTCCCAACTTTTTGCAAGTAGGCAAATTCAGAATTCAACGGAAATGATACCAGCGTCATTTTTTAAGCTCCCTTGTTCCATCCGTGAAAAAAGTTCGCTGATTTCTGGCGTGAAATTAGAATACTTTCTTTTTTACGAAGTAAGGCGAGAAAGTAAAAATGTTTTCCAGTCTTTCGAAAGTTAAACAGATGGATCAGAGGTGTCCAACTTGCAAGGCCTCAAGCAGTACAATTAAAATCTTAAATATGGGTGCTGGCCATATTTCCATTACTTAGGCGATCCATACCGGACCTCTTTGTGTTGTCGATCTGAGCACTTTGCCCGGCTACTCTGAAACGGCGGGGGGGGGGAGTAATATAGGGGATGGAACCATGCGTAATGTCAGGGCATGCCATGCATAACACAGTGAAACATAAATGAATTATTTTAAATTTCTGAATTTACTAGAAAAAAATCTTAAACTTTACGCAGTTTTACCTTAAAGATGGAGTTGACCCCGGCAGGGCGTGTGCGTTAGGCGTTCACTCCCAACATGGATGAAAGGGACTTTCACTTTTGACTAGTAACCTTTCGCGGGCAACAATAAATGACACCGCGGGCTGTAGGCGGCCCGCGGGCAGCCAGCTGGACAACCATGAGATAGTTATTTTGATTAGATTCCCGCCAAATCGAGGTTCATTTGTATTGGAAATTATTGGCGAATTATGAAAATTTCGACGACAATATTGACTACTAATAATATCGAAATTGATTCAAATGTTAAAACTGCAGCAATAAAGTCGTAATTCATACGATGGTTTTTTTTGAAAGGGAATTATTGTAAACTTCTAGAATCTGTTATACATCATGTACCTTTTCTTGGCAGTCATTTTATCCATGTAAAAAGTTCTAATTGTTAGTTTTTATGTCAAGATAAGTGACTTAAAGGATTTTAAGTATATCTTTCCTCTGCAAATGCGTGCGAAGTAAGTCAAAAGTATAGGGCGATGTATTATTTATAGACAGAATTTTTTATTAGATAGATGATCAGGAATTGAAATAGAGAAGATTCAGGCATTAAGAAAATGAAACAGACATCTTTCTGGATTCTGTGCATAAGCTGAAACATTAAAATTTAGGTAAACACTTTATGAAAACTTTGTATTTATAAAATTCACTGGGATCTATATAGTAATTGATTGGCATGATCAGTTAGCCTTTGAATTATTTTATATTATTTATAAAGGTGGGGAATTTTGGTTCCTTTTTTTTTATTTATAAAATTCTATCTAAATCAAATAATTGTCTATCAATAAGGAATAGATTTTCTTTCATGATTATCTTACGTGATAGAGTTTAGTTAGTTTATTTGTTTATAAGAAAAAATACATATTCCAGTCATAATCATTATTTAAGCAGACGATTTTCATCTACCAACATTTAATTACATTTCTATGTCTAAGAAAGGTCAATCACACCAATCGTTCTATATTTTTACTCAAATTTAGAGTTATAAAAAATTGACTAAAACTAAATTTTAAAGCATAACTATTTAATGAGGAAAAACGAGCGTAATGCCAAAGAACTGGTTATATGTATAGTGACATATTAGAATATGGCATATGTTGGACTAATATGGTGTGCAAAGAATATCTAAAAGGTTAGCGAACTTAATTTGCTTTATTGGAAGTATTTCCATCTGAAAAGAATTTTAAATCCGTCTCATGTTGTTACAAACGGTTCATAGCTACCTGGAGTTAAGTGATTGAACCAATATTTCTGCAGAGCGGACACATGAACTAATTGATCAAGAATTAAAAGGAGTGGGAAATACATTCACTGAATCGAACATAATATCGAGAGAGTGTGTGAATTTATCGCTAAACAAAGAAATTAAAATAAAATGTTAAACATAATGTTTAAGTGTTAAAGTTAATATGAGAACAGAGGGAGTAGAATACCTATTATAGTTAATTAATTTTATTATATATTATGGTTATAGGTTGAGAATCTTTTGCGTCATTGAGATGAATTTGTAATAATAAAATACATTAAAACCTGATTAGCCAAGTTGGTTTGGTCAGTATGGTGGGATTAGCCAGTCCTAGGTAAGTCAAAAATTTGATGTGATTGAGATAAATAAGTATATCCTTCTTTCACTGTTTTTATGTTTATTTAATTTTTAAGTGTGCTTTTAAGTTTGTAATACATTTAATTCAATTTTTTTTATTCTCCTAAAGTGAATATTTCAGGTACATAATCACTATCCTTCTACTTCAATTTTCTATCTCACAACTTCCTCCTCTTACATTCCATCCTTCACTAAAACACACACTCTGGTCTTTACTAAATTATGTAGTATCTTCTGGGAGAGAAACAAATACAGTATCTAACAATTATTATAATCTAGCAGCACATTCGCAATATACGAATAGTAAGTCACGCATTTTGTAATTACACTATAATTACAATGAGAGTTCTTAAGAAGATTGATTGAACATTTCTTACTTTTTAATAAAAAACAAAAACTCTACTTTAACTTGAACCCGAATAAATGAAAGTATGTATCACGTTAACTTTTCTTTTATTCCCCGACCTCCAACCGATAACGAGCTGTAGGGAAATCCCTTTTTCCTGTGGTTGACTATCACAAATGAATCTACCCATTAAGCGGCTTACGAGGCTCTGAGTTTTTTTCTTCTGTTGCCTCACTATGCACATATTACTGTTTGCCGTGTTGGTGTACCGAGCAAGCATACTCGTATTCGTGTGCAGTGTACGGCGGAAGTAAAATCAATGTTTCAGGAAGATCGAATTATTGGTTCTTTTACCTTTCAGAGTCCTGATATGGGTCATTCCTAGACAAAGTATTTTATTTCTCCTGATTATTACAAGCCACAACAACAGGTATTACCACAATAAAAAAAAATATAACCGATAATTCTGAACGTAACTTAATAATTGTCTTCTACTTTTACAAAAAATATTTATAGTTACAATTGACTGCAAAATGTGGAGAAATAGTGAGTTTCATGTTCGGCAAATAAGAGTATTGCTGGTTTAAAGGCAGATAGAACTATTGTAATCTGTGTGAAAATTACCTCTTTCATCATTCTCATCTTTCAAAATTTTAACGAATGTTTACACGTAAAAGGCAACATTCATGTATCAAATTGCACCTCATTATGCGAGAATCAATTGCATAGATTTTCGTAATTAATTGTAAAAAATTAGGAAACGGCATTTGCGGTTTAAAACCGGAAATTCTCACTCACGGATTATAACCCCATATTATTGTATTCTGTTTGGTTTAAAAGCTGAATAATGATATTTTGTTACTTTCTCGCTACTACTCTCGCAGCAAAGAGAAAATATAGTAAAGCTGCGGGAAAACTGAATTTCCGATAGAAAAACTCTTATCGCCGGTCTCTGCTGACGAACATGGATAAATATTTTTCCTATATGTTGTGAATTATTCCTCTAACACATGGTGTAGCAGAATTCATGTTTGTGAGTCCTTCAGACGAAAAATCGATTGCCGGGAAATGTCTGTCTGTCCATGTGTCTGTGTCCAAAGCTAGCGTCTATACCGTAAGCAGGATTTTCACCAAAAGTTGATATATCCAAAACGATCTAGTTCATGACGCGGTCCCTTGAATTTGAAACAGAGATTTTAATTTTGGAGGGTACTTTACATGAAGTTCCTGCGACATTTTCAGAACAATGGTATAAAATATTTTTCTTAACGAAATGTGTTTATCAAAAACAGATCTTCAAATAAGGTTGTGATCAATTTTTCAAAATGAGCACGACCTTATTTGCGGAATATTATGCGTAACACAAGCAACTTAAATTTTAAACAATTATTTTACTCAGAAACGGCTTCCAATTTTTTCTTTACATTTTTTTCACGTATGTAGCAAAAAACGGTAAATAAAGTGGTGCTGATTCATTTTCGGCGCACTCTCTTGTTTTGAAAAATTAGAAAAAAATTAAAATGTAAATTTTAATTTCTCGAGCTTTGTTTGAGGCGGTGTTGATAACATATTGCGTCAGATTAGCAAGCAGATAAATTTCAAACACATAACTGTACTTATGTAAAAAAGGAAATGGTAATTAATACATTATTATAATTGTTAACTTTTATAATGTGCTTAAAGCTGCTTTTTATTCATAAGACTACACTAAGCGTTGGGAAGTTTTGTATCATTTGCCAGAAATGTATACGATTATTAAATCAATATTTCTTCTTGATTGTGAATATATGTTTGCAAATAAAAGTTCCAAAGTTTTTATGACAGTTATTTATTTCAGCAATTGCACAACGTTTCGTAACTAGTTTTGATACATCATCAGGTGCTTAGTGAGGGAACTGCTATTCCATTGAATTACATCTGCAGTAGAACAATCGAGGAAACATTACGAAATTAACTCACACTCACTACAGGTGATATCAGATATCTAACAGTTGACGACAGACACTTATTGTACACAATGTGAAATGACAAATCAAAAGTGAGCAATATTTAACCGCCGTTTCTACAATTTTGTTTATAATAGTATTTGCTCATTTACTATTTTATATTATTTTAACTGAAAATGCGATTTAAATGTAATATGAAAGAAAAAATTAAAAATGTAGTAGCATAAGATTGTATCAACTTTTGTTACGATAATTCGATACCGTTCGTGGTATTCCCGCCATACAATACATCGATGGATGTTAGAGATGTTCATTGTTGAATGGCAACGTAATGGGAGAGAAGATAAAGTCGCTTTATTTACTTAACGCTGATGTTTAATTCTCTAGTTCAATAATATGGTATACTCAACTTTATTAAAGTCGGGAAGAATGCACAAGGCAATGATATCGTAATTTTAATATTGCGATATATTTGATGGCTTTTAATTCTGTATGTTCAACTTACAATATAAGAAAGTATTCAAGTCAAAGATGATTGTTCTAACATAAGAAATATTATACGATTTCAAACTTTCTGAAGAGAAAATTAGAGAATCACATCTATATAAATCAGAGACCTTCATATGAAAGTCCCTCACATTTCTTACAACAATAATTTTTTTTGTAAAAATGGGGAAAACACTTGCAGCCAACATATTGAATCAAAAATAAAATTAAATATAGATTTTTTCTTGCCACCTTTTGTATCATATCCCCATACATGTACCTCACTTTAATTTTTCCGTTTTAATGACTCATATGTTTTTGAAGTGAGTTATTGAAAGCTATATAAGAAACATCATCTCATTCCAGTTAAGTTTTCAACACTGTCAATTTCCTTCCAAACTAAATTAAATTCATAATATTACTTCACTCGATTAGGCCCATTTTCGTGATTAAATTCAAGTACACCCTACAAGTAATCCCATTTAGGAAATTAATTTAGAGAGAAACCGTTTTCACGATGGAAATATTCATTTCAGCGTATTCATTAAGCACGGCTTCCTCGCTTAGTATTTATGAGCGGTAGTGTCTTCATAAATCTGGGGTCTTCGTGCGTCCCATACAGGGGTTCCTTGGCGTTCCTTAAGCTTCTCGCTTCACGCTTCCCGCGCACCACGGAACAGTCGTTCCAGATGAACCAAGAACCAGAATAGTTACGAGGTGTGTGCGGAAAATAAGTACAGTTTTGAAAAAAAACTCATTAAAATGTTTGTTTCAAATAAATTTTTTATTTCAAAAAGTATTTCTTTCAGGAGTGTCTCCTAAACCATGAAGGGATGATGATGATGATGATGATGATGGATATTTCTTCAACAATTTCTACATATTTGACAGTTGTCATTCTACAGGCATTAGCCATGAAAGGGAAATCATCTTTTCTACGCCCTCTTCATAGAAAGATGCCGCCAATGAAGACAGTCTACGTATTGTAGGTACCTTGTTACTGACTGCTGAACACCGTTTTTGCGAAAAGATTCTGCTATTTGTGGAAAATTATCGTAAAGAAGTCTTATCGAGACCCGTGTGTTTTCCAGAATTGCCTTATTCCCTTTTTCGAAGAAACCAATTCGTACTTCGTACAAGGCCGCCCAATCCGTAGTTCGAAATCATACTTTCTGGACACGCTTCGTATTTTTATATCAAGCATAGTGTACTATGTAGAGATTAAATATGTATAAAAATGTTTCTATTACAAATCCTAATTTGTTTCATCTCTATTCTTCATGATTTATTCGAAAGAAACCCGCACCTTCGATGACGTTCTTATAACAGGACCCCTGGTTCCGCGACATAAGATACTGGTAATGAAGCATTGTTGTTTTATTCGAATTCCTGTAGTATAACAGATACATCGTGGTTATAATTACTGAATTTAAAATGGTTAAAACCAAGCTGATATTTCATAGGAGTTTTTCAAATCTGCGAACGCTGCAGTATCTAATTTATAGCCCAAAACGCCTAAGGTAGAAACTTACCATCAGTTGACAAATTGGTGTACATCTGAGTGAATTGCAAGTTGCATAACAGTGTACGTGTGAACAGTTAGGAACTAATTATGTGTTGATAGTTAATAAGATAATAGTTCGGAAGAGTTAAATAATATTGCAATTAAAGTTGTTTTTCCATTTATATGTTTTATATTTTTAAATCTCTTGTAACCTGCCTGATGTGCGTAGAAGTCTTTTTGCACTGTGAGGTCACCGAAAAAAGGCTTTTAAGCTCGGTGACGACACGTTTTTCAGATGTTTTAAGAAAAGACGAACTTCATGCGCGCGTAGCACTACATGGAAACCACATTTTCATAGGATCGTAGAAAATTGTTATTTACGACGTAAGTGGTAAATGTGACATTGTATTTGGCAAATAGGAATTGAGACATGGCGCTCATAGGCCGAGTGACGCAATCCTACGAGCAAAATAAACCATCAAGCAAAATTTCACCACGTGTGATAGAATAGTATATTCTTCAACGAGCGTACCGGTAGCGGTAGCTCAGTCATCAACTGATGTCACTGCAGCGCCTCTGACCGGGAGGTCCTAGGTTAGAGTCCTGACGGCGGCAGGATTTTCGACACTAGCTTTTCAGCTAGGTCGAATTCAGTCGCTGTCTGGAGGAGAATTCTAGCGGCCGGCTGCTCTGATCGGTAGTTTCCGTGGTTTCTTCGATCAACACCAGGCGAATGCCGGAGTCGTACCCTAACAAACGGGCCACGGATCGCGCGCGATCTTTTCTTCCTCTTCCTTGTCCTCTCCTATCCCCTTACACACACTTACACTAACATCCACTATAATACCACATATTCCGGGACACCGGTCGGGAGCTTAGAGCTTGTTCCGGCTGGGGCGGTGCCCCGCTGGTGGGAGAGTCCTGGTTAGGGGGAAACCCCACTAGCCGACGGTAGGTCGGCGCCGGATCTCGCCATCCAGCGGGGGAAGATCACCGCCATCTACCGAGAAAAACATGCACTATACTAATGGGACTAATGACCAAAGCAGTTGACGCGCCCGGAAACACGAGAAAACCAAACCAAACCAATCGGGCAAAATTAATGGCGAAATTACTACAGTTAGAATTACGTATCACTGATTGTGTTGACTCTTCATCCAATTTGACATGCGTACTAGTATGCGATGACGTTGGTAAGGTATTTTGCAAGTTTTTGTATAGGTCTATCATAGTTCATCATATTCCCTGATTTTTCTGGCAATAATTGTAGAGTAGTTGAATTCGCTATTTCCTGAATTTTAGGTAGAGTACAAATTTAAGTTTCGCTGTTGCTGGCTTCAAGATTCATTTTCTGTCGAATGATCAATGTGAACTGTAACAAGAAATTCGAGTACAATGATGTCGAAGATACGTACATGAAGCTGCAAAATCATTTACTTGCCTACCGCAGTTCAAAAGAAGCGAGAATTGCAAAGAGAATGCAATTCCGTCCATGAATTCCGGAAATTCGAAGAATGTGATTGGCCGACAGGCCGTGGATTCCGAATTGGAATCCATGGGGTGTGTAATCGATGCCATTCGTCGATTAAATATACTGCAGGAATATGTGTATTATTAAATGTTCATAGAGACCGATATTTCCATCGTTGTGTGTCATACAGTATTTTTAGATAGCCTTTGTGACTTTCTATTGATTTTAATTCAAGTGTGCTGACATGTGGATTGAGACGTTGCAGTATGGACGACGCATTCCCCACGCGCATGAACACGTGTCGTGTCGCGGTCTCAACACGTGTCGCACAGGGTCTCAGTGCTCCAGGCATCATCTACGATGTACCCTCCTCACAGCCCAAGGGGAGCAGAGATCCTTCATATTTACTGACCTTATCAGGGACTTAATCGGGTGACAAGGTGTCACCCAATACAACGTGCGCCGGCGCATGAAAGGATAATTCACCCATCTTCCGTAATTACTATTTCGCATCTTAAGAAAAGTACAGTAAACGCAAAGGAAATTGCTTATTTATCGCTTGTTCGTCCAATAATGGAATAAGGAGAAATTTGTTGGGATCTGCACAAAATTATGCCGTGTAAGAATTTGTAGAGAATTCAGCGTAGAGCAGCTAAATTTACTTTCTGGGACAAGAAAATGCCAGAGTGGAATTCACTCGAAAACAGGCGAACATTAGCAAACCTCTGCGCTTTGTATAAAGTTTATAGCAGTCATCCAGCTTGGAAACAAATTAAATGGAGGTTAAGTATTCCTACGTACATCATTAGAGAGGATCACAGGCACAAAATACATTTAAGACCGCAAAGAACGGATGTCGGGAAATTCTCTTTCACAAATCGAACGATAAGGGATTGGAAAAGATTGCCTGCAGAAACCTTTGAACCCTTTTCTCGAAGTTTAGAAAACAGCTTAGAAAATTAATTTAGAGTATTTCTAAGTTTATGAGGACGTTAACTAAGAATATTAAGTTACACAGTGAAGTGAGATGTCGTGTAGTGTAGAGCAGATAAATAATGAAGGAAATGTTTTTATTATATTAAGTGAAGTGAAGGACAATGCAGTGCGGTCTTAATTCTGTAAAAACTCAGTGCGGCTTTAGATGATAGACGTTTCTTTTCTTTTTCTTCTTGTGATTTAATGTTTTAAGAATCATCAGTGCTATTAACATGAAAATTGTTCACAACCACTCGTACAGAAGAAACAAATACAATAAATTATTTATCATATTTTATATTTCAATACTAGTGAATGTTTTGTATCGTAATTTCTATCTACACTATCTCAATCTAAATAGTTGTAATGGGGTTAAATTAATGTTTGTGTTACTTAACATGAAAATTCAGAAACACAGTTCATATTTTTTATAATAGTTCGCCATTAATTATTCTGCTATAGGCACACAGATGACTACCTACATAACATATCGCTCATACAATTAGAGCAAGTCAGTGATAATATAATTGATCGGATCTGTAACGATGATAATATTATAGGTTAACACTGAAAGAAAATTGGAACGAGGACTGACGTCATGATGCATTTATATACGAAAAACAAATCTAACAGGAACCACCAGGAAGGACGACCTACAGCACATGAGATTGCAAAGAACCAAAACTCAAAAATGTAAAATACTAAATTCAGAACATTAAAAGTTAAAACAGATCTTGAACTCATAGAATATTGAAGTGAATTGTAATAAACAGTTTGAAAGATTCTACGTATTGTTGTATGAAAGTATTCTGAATGGTAAATATTGAACTGTGAAACGTTATAACGAAGTAAGGAGAATGAGCATTGGAAGGAAGGAACGAAGATGCAAGGAGAATTTCGAGATTTTCGAGAAACATAAGAAGGACGACAGGCAGTACGGTACAATGAAGAAAAAGAGAATGGAGCAGAGGACAGAGAAGAGAGGAGAGTACAAGATGGCATTTTGTGAAGGGCTGGAGAATAAGAAATAGTCGAAGGAAGAAAGGAGGGGGACGACTGGAAGGAGGATTGAGAGAAGGGCGGTTAGAAAGTCGGCGAGCAGGAAGGCCGAAGAGGGATTTGAAGCGGGAGTATGAAGATGAGGACTGTGACAAAGACGCAAGAGAGGTTAGGGAGGAGGGCGGCGTGGATGGTGGAGGGCTCGATCGCTGCGCCGTCTGCCCCCGCCAGCGCTGCGTTGTTTCAGCCTGCGCGCGTCGTGCGGCTGCGGGGCGCCGCCGTTCTAATGGGGAATCGCGCGTCTGAGCCGCACTGCACGGCGTTGGATCGGATCAAACGCAACCACCGCACCCGCTCGCCTACCTCTGCCCGCCTCCACCTCCGCCCCAATCCTTCCCGCCCCCGCCCCACACTGCCCCGCCCCCGCCCCCCGCTCTGCCCCGCCTGCCCCCTCCCTACCTGCCCCGCCCCCTACACCCCCGTTTCGCTCCCCCACCGACGTGGGTTCGGAACGCCTCCACCCCTCCCCTCCCCCACCCACGCTTCCTCGCCGCCGCCGACGTGGGTTTGAAACGCATCCGCCGCGTCCCTCCCCCGCCCAACCCCTCCCCGCTTCCTCCCCCCCGCCCACGGGCGACCTGCCGCCGTTTGCCTGCTGACTGGCTGCTTCGACGCCCCCGGCAAAGCTACCGCCGCCGGAGCTGTTCTCCTCTGCGCGTCGGTACAGACGAAGGCAGCGCACCAGCAGCTCAGCAAAGCAGACAGTGCCACGGGAGAAACGGACGTGAGGGTGAAAGAGCGCGAGGCGGAAAGGGCGTGAGGACAATAGAACAAGAAGACAAAAGGGTGTGAGCACGAAACATTTGAGAACAAAAGAAAAAGGAAGGAAAGGGCTGGAGGTGAAAGGTATGGAGAACGAAAGGCTGAAGGACGAAGCGCTGAAGGACGAAGCGCTGAAGGACGAAGCGCTGAAGGACGAAGCGCTGAAGGACGAAGCGCTGAAGGACGAAAGGACGGGCAGATGAAAGGGGAAGGGGACGCAAGGGCTTGATGGTGAAAGGATGGGATGTCAAAAGAGCTCGACGACAAAGGGGCACGGGGCGGGGGAAAAAGAAGAACGCGACTCTGAGCCTGGTGATGGTGTAATGGGATGAGAGGATAGGGGGGAGGAGGAGAAGGAGAGTGTGAGATCAGAAAGATGAGGTGGATGAGGAGAAAGATAATATGAGCATGAGCACGAGCATGAGCATGAGGTTGAGGAGGACGATGATGATGTGATTTGGAAACGGTTCAGCTGGGAGGCGAAGAAGCGGGGAGAGAGAGAAACGTATGTACTCGGTGGAGAGGAGTGGGGAACGAAAATAATGATTAACTTGGCTATCCGGGAGACGACGCGTCCAGGGCACAGGTGCCAACGTTTCGGTCGCCATTCTGCGACCTTCCTCAGGGCGTAGTACTGCGCGGAGGTGGGCTGCGCACGGGTTTATATGCAGTTTCTCTCCGTCCGCTGATAGGCCGGATGATCAGCCAATGCGGAGAGAATGCAACGGCAATCAGGGAAAGGGCTCCCCGGGCGGGGTGGGGGAGGCGCACCGCGAGTGATCGGACGGCATGGAGCAGGGGGCCCCGTGCCGGGTCTCGGTCAGATGAAAAAGATGTTTCCAGGCGTCATGCAGACGTAGGCCTTTATCAGCGTTTAGATTTTGGGGATGTTTAATAATTTCTATTGCCTCTTTTACTCTTCTCGTTCCCCAGCGGTCTTCTCTGGCTAGGAGGCGGGTGTCATCAAATAAAATGGCATGGCCAGTTTCCCATGCGTGGAGGGCTACGGCCGACTTTTCAGTGTAATTGTACTTGTAGTGAACGAAACGTCGAACGAAACGTGGTCGAACGAAAATAACATTGCAGCAACATGAACGAATCTACTATACTTTTCTTCAATGGCCTAGCGGGTCTTTAACTTTATCAACGCAACCTTCAAATAAGAATCTTCATTATACGTAACGCTCTTTCTGGATGCCTCACGGAACTTGCGGAATTACATCTTGTAGAATTTTGAAAAGAACAAAACAAAGTTACGTATTTTCTTGTGATTTGTACAAAATTTACAATGTCAGATTTTGGAACATCGGAAATTCTGGTGGCAAAAAGTCTCACAAAGGTGCTATTAAAACAGCCAGTCGAGGAAGATGTATAGACAGAAAAGCAATGGGTCATCAGGTATGCCAGGGGCCGCCTCTACAAGAGTGGAGGTGGTGTCAATTATCGAAACCAGCGATCGGAAAGGCGAGTTAGGTCGCTCACTAAGGGTTATTTCCGAGCGTGTCAAGGTCCAGCGGAGAATTGCGCAACTCGGAACTAGTGAAGTTCCAAAGTGCTATCTCGCCATCAAGGATCAGCAGCCGGAAAGCTAATTGAGGTCTACCTCATTGGTGATGCAGATAAACAGCGCATTCTTCTGGCTACTGAAATAATTGGGATGCGGTGAGCAGTTTGCCTCACACCGGGAAGTAGATACGAAGAACCGAAACGAATTTCAGCAGCGTCGACCACTCGATAAGACCCATATCACAGCGAGAAGGTTAGTTGCCAGTTGATTCGCATCTGACTCACCCATACACCACAATGCAAACGTCACCGGATGGCGAAATGTATCACAGCGACTCCAATGCACTGGCGATGGAAGAAGGCATTTCAACAGGAGGAACTGCGAGTGGCACTCAAGTCTGGTAGGACAGAGGCTGCGAGAAGGATTGATTGTTGTTTTGGTTTTCGTGTTCGGCCGTCAACTGCTTTGGTCATTGGTCCTGTTAGTGAGTGCATGTTTTTCTCTGGAATGGCGGCGATCTCCCGCTGGATGGGACATCGGCGCCGACACTAGTGGCTAGTGGGATTTCCTCAACCAGCTATCTCCCATCAAAGGGACACCCCAACCGGGACAAGCTCTAAGATCCCGACCGGTCTACCGGCATGTGTGGTAGTGTAGTGCAGATTAGTGTAAGCGTATGTAAGTAGTGGAAGGAACCGGGACCGTGGGTCCGGGTTAGGGTGGAGTTAGGCGGGTGTGTGGGAGATGATTGGAGACGAGGATTAGGACTCACGGGGAAGGGTGCGGAGGAGGAAGACTGGCGGAGGAGATGGGGAATGCCTGGAAGGCGGACGGGGTTGCGGGGATGCACGGTGGATGTGCGGACGTACATGCGTTCGGCGGGGCGTTCCGCAGGGCGCTGCGGGGCGACGCGTGCGGTAATGACGGCCAACCCCCGGGTAATTACGAGTGGCGCGGTCCTGAAACACCTGGGAGAGCCCCGGGAATCAAATGGCCGGCAGGTCCACTGGACGGGAGATCGGATGAAGCCCGCCTGATGCAAACAGTAATGTGCAGCTGCTGCTTTGTTCAGGTCTGGATGCACTTCGGTCAAAAATGTGTCTGTTCGCAAGAGCACATGGCTACACATGTGAGATTACAATCGCGAATGGAAATGTATATTCATAGGTGTCGCGGAATCCTAGTGATTATTTTTTTACAGAATGCTTTTACGAAAATGTGTTTCTGTCACAATTTTCTCCAAATAATGGATATGGAATTTAAAGAATATTCATTTTCCAGGAAATAAAAAATGTACATGGTAAAGAGTGATTTATAAATACTCTCTTTTAGGAAGTATTTCTCATTCCTTTTATTTCAAAAAATTAAGATACTGAATTATGAATTTCATACATTGAAATTGTGGAAGACTGAAAAAAATCGTATGCTGTTTGAGTTATCAACCAATATCGATATTACTCTCCTTGAAAAAAATCAAATCATTCAAAACGAGCAAGCTACGTCAGTTATGACTTTGAAACAGAGCACTGTCATCGAAAACGCATGGTATTCACGTCAACGTTTTCAAATACTTTCTCATTTGCGAAGTCCACTGGGCCCTGGTTACATAATTGAAATAAATTGTGTCAGAGTGAAAAGCCCGCACGGCCGCCCATAATTTTATGCAAATTAAATTTCCCTTTATAGCAATTTCATCTAGTTAGTGCATACTTAAGACACATCCCCGACAGGAGGTCGGGCTCAGAGCGGCAGCACGGCACGGAGCCCGGCAACATGAATAGGGCATCCCAGAAATTAATGAGTTCGACTGCTTATTTGCTCCCTGACCCCAACTTAGCCCCGAGGGTGTGTTTGTAACTCAAACTAGAAACACGCCTTTCACGAAGCATTACCCGCTCAGACAAATTAGATAATTACCGCGTCTATACCAATGTTAACAGCAGCTGCGGAAGTTGGGAGGGGGGACGGGGGGGGGGGGACGGCCACGGGTGCGGAGCGTGAAAAGGTCGGGAAGGCGGGGCGGAAGCTGGGAACGGTATTTAGGGCACTGGAATAAGGGTGTCGGGAGTTGGTTGGATCAGTTGCAAAGGGATAGGGAAGAGTGGAGCGGGAAGGGTGTGCATAGAGACGCGGGGGGGGGGAGGGGTTGGTGGGGGGAGGGGGGGGGGGGAAAAAAGGGTGGGTGGTTCGAAGAGGCGGTGGGGTTGAAAGGGGTGGGTTTGGAGGGCGGTGGTGGGATAGGACGGGGCAGAGGGGTTTGAAGAGGGCAGTGGGGTTGGAAGGGGACGGTGGGTTTGGAAGGGGGGTGGGTAGGAAGGGAGAAGAGGCAGAGCATTTGGAAGGGGGTGGTGAGGTTGGAAAAGGAGAGTCGAGTGGCAGAGCAGTTAATTGTGGATGGGATGCAGGCCTAGGATAGAGACGGTGGGTGGCGAAGACAACGCACGAAGCGTGGGCAATGGAGACGAGAGCAGGCAGCTGGGGGATCGCCGGTTGGGCGGGAGCAGCAGGACGGAGTGGGCAGCAAAGGGGGAGGGGTGCGGGCGGAGCCGGCGGCAGCAGAGGACCAACTGCTCATTACTTCCCCGGGACCGCCCCTGAGCGCTCTGGGGAACAATACTTCCGGAGCAAAAGTACCTCGGGCGCTGTGGCCAGCTCCGTCGCTCCTCGCCTTTCACAGTGGACGGGTGCCGCAACTTGCTTTGCAAAACGTGCAACAGTCAGACGAAACCTCCGAGTATACGCTTGCTTTCAATTTACTGATTTTTTCTAACATTGAAAGTGATGATTGTTTACGTGTAATGGGATAAAGAATTGATAGAAAAGTGACTATAATTGATTGTTAATATTAAGGAGAACATATAATTTTTCTTATTTTTTCCGTATATGAATTTCCTCGTGTGTACAATAAGGTAATAAAAGCTGAAGTATATTTGGTTTGATTTTTAGATACAATTGAGGCTCTGAAAATAAAAACGGCAGATGTCAGCCGGAGTTTGTTTTGAGAAAAATTACTTTTTTTTTGTTTTCGTTCTCGTTCTCTTACATTTCGAACAAGTTTTGACGGTGGAATTTGGGGTTTTTGTCGAATTCCAATTCATTTGATATTTTAGCATGTAATAGGTACATGGTAGGAGTTTACTGTCCTACTTATAATTGAAAATGCGAGGTCGGTTGGAATCAGCCTTTATTATCCTGAGCGCCTCAATTCATATGTCTGTCTTCTAGTCATATGGCCATGTACGCAGGTCTTTAAGATGTAACGTAAGAAAAGATACACGATTTTCGAATGGTATTAAAGAAGGAAAGAATTATCTCCAATTTGTGATTGAAGAATATCCTTACATATGATACAACTTCTGTATATTATTTAAAACAAATTCTAAGAAATGCAGTTAATAGGAACACCATTTAATCACGTCTAAATCTATAGCACTATAAACTATGTAGTGAATCAATTACCAATTTTGTTTCAACGTTTTTATCTCATGAGAAAGCAGATGCTGTTTTCATCCATAGATGATTTTTAGAATTTATTTAGTACCACATTGGAATACTGTATTCATCCTTAAAAACGTTTTTTACAGTCCTTATTGCGTTTCTCTAACAGAGAATGATCTAGAATTAATTGAGGTAGGTGGGAGAAGAAATTGACTCGAAATAGTTGAAGCAATGTTTTGGAAAATGAAAAAAACCAAATATCATCCAAGAATAATTATATCACTCTTAAAAAGGTTTGCTTGAATAGAAAACTTTTACTCAGACATTCCAAAGGTTTTACAGTCTTCATCATTATCATCATCATCATCATCATCATCGTCGTCGTCGTCGTCGTCGTCGTCGCCATCATCATCATGTACAACAGAAAAGAAGTGTTGAGAATGACAAAGAATTATTTATATTACGAAGAACCAGTTTCTGATAGAAGAATTTTCATTCAATCATTGTGTATTTAAGTAATAATTTTTATATTTCTTTAATAAAAAAAGAAACGGTAATACGTTTTATTTATGGCATACATATACATTTTATATTGTGACATACCGATATGTCACGTTAAAATAAACTAACATTTATTTGTAGACAATATGGTGGAACATGCATTACGAAATATCACGAGAGCTAGAGCTTAGCAACGACCGTGAATAAACAATGTAGTTTTTATTTTTTCTAAATGCATTAAGAGATGGCTTGGTGCCGAAAGTAAAAAATTTGGGATTGGGCGAAGAAGTTTAGACGATCAAAAGGTCAGCTACACCAAAATATAACGAACGTATGGATTGGCTGGGTGAGAAAAGGACGGTCAAATGTTATGAAAAAAATGAAGGTAGTTTAATACGAAGTCTTCGAGGGATGAATCATGCAGGAAGATTTCATTCTGCTCGGCATGCGCTTCTGAACTGATCGTAGGTTCGTGTATCATGAAATTTTAAGGACAGTGAATGATATTGCAGATATTTTCATGTAGAAGCAATATTAATGTATAAATTGGAACTTTGTCGGGAGTGGTAATCGAGTTCGGGACTATGTCATAGGACGTAATCGGGACTGATAATTTTGATAGTTTGAGACCAGCTTGGATAGGGGCAGAAGAGGATTTCTTGGAACTTTGGACTACGGCAAGCTCGCAAGATATTTCGACTGAGAAGTCTACGAGGGACATCAACGAAGAAAAGATAAGTTAACCGCGGTATAAATTGTAAATTGAAAGATATCTTGATCAAAGGCCAAAAATTGTAAATTCACTAAATTGTTTGCTAAAAGCGTAAAAATAAACTTTGTTGAATTTTGTTCTTTAGAAAAGAAAGTGATCTTTCATTTAGTCAATCCAAACAGAAATGAACTAGGAATAGAATCATTCTATTTCAGATTGCCAGCTGCGCTGTATAGTCGGCGGATCCTATAATCCATTATAGAGGTAATAAGGATTATAATATATCGTGACCCATTCACCCAGCAAGCCGGGCGCTAAGATCTTTAGCAGATATAAATGTAGAGAGAGGAAATTTTGTATATCTCATTATATTAATAAATTTTCGTACAAACCAATAAGAATTTTCCAGCTCGAACCTATTCAATTTCTCGTTCATTACCAAATGAGTGACTGAGCACTAATTCCTGGACCGTCAACTAATAAGGTTTTAGTCCCGTAAGTGTAGTGTCTATTATACACCCGCAGTATTATACGTAGCTCCTCTCGCGCTGGAAAGAGAGGTACGGCACCGACCGTCTTTGGTTTTCCTTCGGTTCTTTACAAGTGTGTCTTTCCGCGGAACACCTCCCAGCGAGGACAAACTACAAACAAATAACGGGTCTCTCGACATGAGTTTTTTTGTCTTGTGCTTGCACAAGTAATTGTACGTGTACGGGTAGACGAGGAGACAGTGTTGGATGGAAAATTGTGCACGGTCTGTGTCCCGTTCCTTTAAGTACTACTCCGGATTTCACCAGGTGTTATTCAAAGAAACCACGGAAAACTAGCGATGAGAGCAGTGGGCCACTCCAATGAGATGAAATTCAATCCAACTTTGGAGCATTATTCCCCGAGTAATTGCTGAGATTTCGTCAGCAGAAAGGAAGACGTGAAGGCGATATTGAGTGAAGCCGTGACCGGACGCGGAAGCCTAAGACTTCACATAATACACATAATACGCCAGGCATGCCAAACCGCGCCTGCACGAGCTACTTGCCCGCCTGGGAAGCCTGGCTCTTCTAAAGGCACGGGCAACTTCCCCTGACTCCGCACTCATTTCCCCTTAAAATCCAGATAGAGGTGTTCGCGGGCAAGCTGAAGCGGCGCGAGGTAGGAAATAGTGACTTGATACGAAAATAGGTTGGTCATAATTTTCTTATTAAATAATCGAGAATTGATTATGTTTATATTATTCACTACTTATTACTATTTGATTTTATTATGCTTATTTTTATTAAATTTTCCTTAAATTTTTTAATTTATAGTATGTAGTAAATTAACAAGATCTATAATTTAACAGTTCTCACTTACGGACGGACAGTGCTTTTAATAGACAAGAATATTTGTCTCTTAAACCTTTTAACCTTAACGTAGAAAGTTCATGCTTTTTTATATCACACTTAATAAAAGAATTACAAAATCAAGATAATTTGAATCCATTTTTAAATATTTTACTCTCAGTTAGAATTTGAAATCTGACTGATGTATTACTTAATTTTAATGGATCATTTCTTTGCCTTAAAGAGAAAATAGGAATTAATATAGCTAAATGTGTGACTATAACTGTCAAGTAACTTCTCCCCAAGACTGTCATGGGCCAAGTATCCAGTGATGTAGTATTCAATAGGATTTGTACAACTTTTCCTTTTAACTCTCGCTCAAATTTCTCTGAACGCCATGTCTCCGAGCTCTAGTAAGCTTGTTACCTTGCCCGAGATCTTACCATGCCTGCTGTACGCGGAGAATAGTTACAAATTTTGCTAAAGATTTGGAAGTCAGCATTAATGAAGGTCCGGAAATTACGCGGATAATTTGGCGCACCAAATTTCGATGCTGCGAATCATCAACAGCGAAGAGCATCATGAAAGCGACGCAGGGGCGAATCCAGAAAGCATTAGAGGGGATTATTGAAAACATATTTTTGAAACTACAATTTTCAATCAACAAGTACGTTCGTAAAAGCAAATATCTCACACTTCGAGAGGATTCCATACCGGCAAGCTTACAGACCTTTACTTGATGTGTTTTAACATCAGTGAGTTCGGAGGCGCGTGTCTTAATCGAATTCACAGGCCGACTGAACTGATGAGTGTTCAGCTTCGTTTCCTTACATTTCTACCAGCTGAGGTAGCTCAGAATGAGCATTGACGTTGTCTCAGCAGATATTCTGACTGTTCTAGGGTTTGAGATCTAACGGTGACGAATTTTCCGTGACGAATTAACTTGGTAGATATAACTCAGCGGCTGTGTGGAGAACTGTAGCGGCCGGCTACTCTGTTCGGTATTTTTTCGTCGTTTCTCCGGACAAACCAAGTGAATAATGGCACAGTACCCTAACAAATGGGTCACTAAGCGCGCACGATCTGTTCTTCATCTTCTTTGACCCACCCTCCCCCTAACACTCACCACTACCATTCTTGTAGGCCGGGGACACCAGTTGGGAGCATAGGATTTGTCACGTCTAGGGAGGTGCAGGTGGAGGAGATTCTTGAAGGAAAAACCACGCAAACCGATGTGTAAGTGTGCGCCGAATCTTCCCATACACGAAACAGCACTACCTCACGGAATAAAAGAATTGACTACACTAACGGGACTACTACCATACCCGCTGACATGCCCCGGAACATGGATTGAATGATGATTGATTTTTTCGTGTTTCTGGGCGCGTCAACTGCTTCGGTCACTAGTCCCGTTAGTGTAGTGGATGTTGTTTCTCTGGAGATGGCGGTGATCTTCCCCCGCTGGATGGCGAGATCCGGCGCCGACCTACCGTCGGCTACTGGGGTTATCCCCTAACCAGGACTCTCCCACCAGCGAGGCACCGCCCCAGCCGGGACAAGCTCTAAGCTCCCGACCGGTCTCCCGGCATGTGTGGTAGTGTAGTGCATGTTAGTGTAAGTGTGTGTGTAAGGGGAGAGGATAGGACAAGGAAGAGGAAGGAAAGATCGCGCGCGGTCCGTGGCCCGTTTGGTAGGGTACTGGTGTTGATCGGAGAAACCACGGAAAACTACCGACGAGAGCAGCCGGCCACTGAATTCTCCTCCAGACAGCGACTGAAATCGACCTAGCTGAAAAGCTAATGTCGAAAATCCTTCCGCCGTGGGGAGTGGGAACCTAGGACCTGCCCGTCAGAGGCGGTGCAGTGGCATCAGTTGATGCACTGAGCTACCGCTCCCGGTCCTAGCTGGAGGACTTGCCCCATACCTCTCCCCCCTCGATTCACTATTGAGAAAACGTCTCCACGAGATCCAGGTCATCCTCGTCAATGAGCAGGTAGCGCAGATTCCGTGAACAGCTCCCAACTAAGCGAGTAACCATACCTGCTCCCCCTTCGCCTTGAGCCAAGTCCAGTGCGCCCGCGCCGGGGCACTACCGGTGACTCCGGGCGTCAGGCGAACCGAAGCAGCTCATTAGGCGAGGGTTTTTGCGCGCGCGCGGACGGTGAGGCCGCCACCGTGCCGCGGAGCGACCTGCAGCGGCGGCTCGGGGCGGGGCGTGGCCGGGTGGGGCCTAATTGCCTTCCCGTGTCCCGCGTGCGTTCGATAGCAACCGGGCGACAGCGAAGGGATGCGCTGCTCGGAGACCAGGGCTCGGCGGGGCAGTGCTGGGGAGATGGAGGGAGGTATGGTGGAGGGCTGGAGTAGACGGGGATCTGGCAGGAAAGAAAGGGTTGACTGTAGTCGGGGAAAAATCGCGAGAAACGATGCTGAGTTTTCTACGTGTTGGGGGAGGAGTTTGACGTGGTAATGCTCGAAGAGCAGGGCGGGCAGAGCAGGGGCGGGGGGTCGAGTTGACGTTCAGGGCAGGGAAACGTGGCACTGGGGTGTCGAAGGAGGAATGGTGAGTTTGGAGCAGGCGGGGATATGACGGGAAAGAAAGGGAAATGATTGTAGTTGGTGAAAAATCGCGAGAGTGGGGGATGAGTTTGAAGTGGTAATGCTTGAAGATCACGGCGGACGGGGACGGGGCGGGGTTAAGGGGGGGGTGCGGGGGGAGAAGGGGAGAAATCATTTTTCTGGAGGAGGCGGAGAGACGCGGGACAGGAGGGGGCGGAAAAGCCGCCGCGTTGGGGATGGGGGGCAGAGTGATGTGGTGAGCAGAATGTGGGGGTGGGGGGCAGAGTGTGGTTTGGAGTGCTCCGAGATGAGCGCTGGGCGGGGCAGGGCGGAGCGAGTTGGCGTGGGTTCAGAAGAGGAACGAGGTGATGCTGGAGTGCTGACGGGAGAAAGGGTGGGGGCTGGAGAAAACGGGGATCGACTGGTCAGGAAGTGGCGGACTGGAGACGGAGAAAGTACGCAAGAAACGGGACTGAGATCCCGATGTGAGAACTAGAGAGAAGAAGCAGGGATGGGACGGAACACAATGAAGCAGATTGAGAATGAATGAATGAATGCCTTATTTTACGTGGAGAGACTCAGGCCATGAGACCTGCTCTTCCGTCTAACCACGCAAATTTTGATACGCCCCTTTCACCTACTAGGGATGAAAAAAGGTACTACTTGCACTTTTACGACGAAACATGCAGTTTGAATTTCACTCAGAGGCTTCATTTAGGCTTGACGATCGGACGATTAGCGTATCGGACTGTTATACCCAAGTTCGCAGGTTCAAACCCGATCGCAGCCGTGGATTTTTACGGGCGAAAAAAATCCTTCGTATGCCTTCCTTCGGAGGAGATATAATGTTGTTCTGTTCCATGTTAGTAGATTTACTGCATGTAAAAGAACCTAGAGCCTAAATGAAGCTTCATTGCCTCAAATTCAAATTGCCTGTTTCGTCGCCCAAGTAATATCTTCTTTCTCCCCTAGTAGATGAAAGGAGCGTAGCGAAATTTGCGTGGACAGACGGAAGATCGTGACCTGAGTCTCGCCACGTAAAATAAGGCATTGATAAGGTATTGAAGTTGGATCGGAGTTTGATATGGTGATGCGAGGCGAGGAAGAGACAGGGCGGCGTATACCTGCGTTGCGACCCTGCGCTGTCTACCACTCCACACAATCCTCATGGTCTACCAGGGGGCAGAAGTGCCCGGTGTGGGCACCTATGGCTTTCCGCCTTCATTCGCCACACCTCCCGCCCCCCACGATGCACAGGTACGGCGACTGGCTGGTATCCGGATCCCGCCCGAACGCAGTTTACTTTCACGGCAACCTCTGCAGTTAATGCCTAGGTAGGGCCGCCCTGCGAGCTCAGAGGTCCTGTCTATAGAGGCTAGTACCGGAGACCAAACAATGCAACACTCACATGCGCAAGAATAAGTTTCTCCTCTTCACCCAGAGTATCGGACCACTGCGACGACGAACCCGAGAACTCACCGGGGGGACACCCGAACTAAGGTCCGAGGGCCTCGGGGCCCCCTTCTCGTCTCCTAAGTGCCTACACCTTTAGACCGGGAGTGGTAGCTCAGTGCATCAACTGATGTCACTGCAGCGCTTCTAACCAGGAGGTTCTAGGTTCCCACTCCCCACGGCAGCAGGATTTTCGACACTAGCTTTTCAGCTAGGTCGAATTCAGTCGCTGCCTGGAGGAGAATTCTAGCGGCCGGCTGCTCAGATCGGTAGTTTTCCGTGGTTTCTCCGGTTAACGCCAGACGAATGCCGGAGCAGTACCCTACCAAACGGGCCACGGACCGCGCGCGATCTGTCCTTCCTCTTCCTTGTCCTATCCTCTCCTCTTACACACACACTTACACTAACATGCACTACACTACCACATATTCCGGGAGACCGGTCAGGAGCTTAGAGCTTGTCCCGGCTGGGGCGGTGCCCCGCTGGTGGGAGAGTCTTGGTTAGGGGGCATCCCCACTAGCTGACGGTAGGTCGGTGCCGGATCTCGCCATCCAGCGGGGGAAGATCGCCGCTATCTCCCGAGAAAAAACATGCACTACACTAACGGGACTAATGACCACAGTAGTTGACGCGCCCGGAAACGCGAAAAAATCAATCAATCAATCTACACCTTTAGGCAATTGACGTGAGTATCGTCAGGACCTAGGCTACCCGAAGGTGCGGTCGGTTTTCCCCTTCTGAACGTGTATATGTGGGATCCAGAACCTTCTTGCCAATGTCCTTTGGCCCAATTCAGCTTGAGGGGAGGCGCCATTGACCTAACTGGTGGGTTACCGGTCAACACTGGGTTAAGCAGGTACGCTGCCTCCACCTTGAGGCTAACGATGTGAGTTGCACCGTGAAACTTAGGGTCAGGGTGGTCGTCTACAACTCTTCGTCAGAGATCGTATTCACCTACGTGGCTACGACCTTCTACTCCCTCCGGAGGTCAGAGCGGCGTGTGGGAGGAGCGATGAACGCGAAGGGTAGTACAAGGAGGAGTTAGTTAATGTCTTATTTTACGTGGCGAGACTCGGGCCATTAGGCCCGCTCTTCCGTCTAACGAAGCAAATTTCGCTACGCTCCTTTCACGTACTAGAGGAGAAAGAAGGTATTACTTGGGCGACGAAACAGACAATTTGAATTTAGCTCAGAGGCTTCATTTAGGCTTGAGGATCTTTTACATGCAGTAAATCTACTTCATGGGACGGCCGGCTTTATATCCCCTCCAAAGGAAGGCGTACGAAGGATTTTTTCGCCCTTAAAACTCCACGGCTTCGATCGGGTTTGAACCCGCAAACTTGAGTATAGCAGTTCGATACGCCTCCGAATCCGTTTTACCTCCGAATCCGCTCAAGGAGTTGGGCAGTGTGGCAGAAATATAGGACGGGATTTCTAGTGGAGGGCAGAGGACGGGCGTGGCGGGGAGCCCGGTCACGTAAGATGGGGTGGGGTGGCGTTAGGTCGTACTCGAATGGCGATGCGAGCCCTATTGAACGGAGTCAGATCTCGAATCATGACGAGTGGGCACCGAAGAGAGACACTCGATTCTCGCATTCGCGGTGGCGTTGCAAGCTTTCATTCTATACAACTGAAAAACGGTACTAATTGGTCATCAACCGTTAATGATAGTAGAATTTTTAAGTGTTAATTTGAGTGTTTTAGAAAGCAGTCAATGAGATGAGGGATTATTAATTGTCTCCAGAATGGAATGTGTTTGGCGGTAATTGTGCGGAATAAAATAGCAAATATTAATATGAATATAATTCGAGTTGGAATATAATGTTGGCGTTACATTTCATGAATTTGCCACAATATATTATCTTATGAAAGTCGTTTAATTCTATGTCCCATGACAGGATTCTTCTGGATTTTACCAGATGGTGGTAAAATCCATTGAATAGTGAATAATGAACAATGTTTGAGGAATGTAGTTTTTGCAGTAATAATTGTTTTTTATTATTATATTATGTTTTGCAAGTAAGTCGAGTGTACACATGACATTAAATTGTAATGTTGGTATTTAAATGTTAATGTATACTTACAAATTGATGCAGTTCATACAAAATAGATATTTCTTCGAACACAATCCTTTATCTATGTGAATAATGTATATATGTGGCTTTGTAGCCTTGACAAAGCCTAATGTGTGCTGAACAAACGTTGGCGATAATATAAAATCTTATGCTCTGTAAACCTCGGATAAGTCTCCGATTTCTTTAGCAATCGTTTGGGACCCCAACTAATTACACTGATCAACAGCGATTTTGCTACTCGAGAAAATAAAGTGGACCAACCCTAATTCGGGTGTGCTGATTTCAGATCTGAAATTTGTTCTTTTCTGTCGCGTCAAATTTTATGATAATAGCATTTTATCCTTTTCTTTCGTCATCGTCGAATATCATCGTCGAGTGATAATGATATCAAATATTGAAACAATTGTCTTTTTTATGATTTTGTTTGTCAATTGTTTGAATAGTTACTCGGTGAGGACTCTCTTTCCATTGTGGATTTTTCACTGTAGCGTGTGCTTTTACGTGATTTCAAGAAATAAAGAGAGGTGGCATTTGTAAGCCTTTATTCTCTTGTAAAACTGAATGTATGTAAATTGTAAATTAACTAATTTACGTCTTATTTAAACGATTTAATGCACTTACATGCCAAGATTTAATTAACTATAAATGAAATTTGAAGCTTATTGCTTTCGATTTTTTGTCATTTAGTTACAGAATTGAATGGAAATTATTTCACTATTGGAGAAAACAATGTAGAGCACAAGACTTTGGACATAAAATTTAATTCTTTAGAACTTAGTAGTTTGGATATATTTGTACTTGTGACAACCAAGGTTTTGGGAAATTGTCGAGCAGATAATTACCCAGAACTATTACATAATATTATTAGACCATTTCAGAATGTAGGTTGTAACATGTCTAAATTTCATTTTTGCATTTTTTGCACTCCCATCTTGCATTTTTTCGCCAAATCTCCCCGTTGTGGCGAGCATGCTTGGAGGTGCCATCAGGATATATCAATAATGAAATCTAGATACTAAGGACATTAATGTGCTAGCATACTAGGAAATTTCTGCTGTTTCTTCAACGATCAACCGCAAGACAATATAACCGAAAAATCAATTGTCTCAAGAACTTTAAAAGAGTATAAGTGCTCATTATATATTATAAATAAAATGTGTATCATTTTTAAAGTTTTGAAAATGTAAATTAACATAAATATTTACAAAAAAAATCAACCAAGTTTACTTTATTTTGGCCTCACTCCTCCGCTGTAGTATACTGAATAAGAATTAGACTTCCTTTCACAATGCTGTAATTAAAAAAAATGGGACGTGCCAATATAAATCTGACTTCCGATATGGAATCTACAGCAACGATTTCAGTGTGTTGTAGGTGAATTTTCTTCAGTAAGAGACTAAAAGGTGATTTTGTAGGCCAGTGTTTTCCAACTTGATTATACGTTTCGGATATTTCGAAAGAACTATTCACTGCTAATTACAGTTCACCAATGACTTATTTAATTAATTTTATTAGTACTGTAAATATGTTTTTTTTACATTTTACTGTTTTGGTTGCAAGTGATTATTGCATGTAATTAGCATTTGATTTAATCTGGGGATTGTGACTGTATATGGTCTGTCGATTAGCAACAAATTTCATTCAATAAAACATTATGCTGTTTGGGCTCAGAGTGAAGAAACGTGTTTCTGTTTTGAATGAAAATTCTCTTCTGTGACGTAACAGAATGAAAAAATAAAACCAACAGATTCACTAATTGATGTGATGAAATATTCCATTGTAACATCCCCCAAAGCGACTAATTGAGCCTAGGGAGGTTAAGAGAAATGGTTTACCTAGACTAGTAGGCCTGTATACAAAATTTTTTTACCACACTCTAGTAAAATACACTGAATAATGTCAACAGTCATGCCTGACATATTTTGCAAAATGCTCAAGTATGTATACAAGTAAATTTCCGGGTTTGCATTGACATATTAATGTATACTTACATAAAATACAATTCTTTAAGCATTCAGAAGCATCAGGCTGTGGTACTGGAAGCATCAGGCGACTACCCTCACCTGCAATGAAAAGAAAAGTAAAATAATTTAAAGTTACACTATTCGAACCACTTTTTAAAATGCAACAACTGTTAATTCAAGCGGGTACATTCAAACCACTAGAATTTGAAATCGAAATTTTAATTTTGGGGGAAACTTAACATGAAATCCCTAGGACTTCTTCAAAATTTTCAAAAAAGGGGCTTCAACGTTTTGGATTAAACTTCCTTATGGGATAGTGAGAAAGATATTTACGAGAATGGCCAAGTTTCATGTCACGATTTCTTTCTTACTGAAATGTGTTCTTGAAAAATTGATCTAAAAATAATGTTATATTCAATTTTTAAAAAACCTTAGTGTGTTGTGCGAAATGTGTCAAACATAGGCAATTGCGACGTCCCTAGCGTATGCCCGCCTTTGGAGCTGCGACACACAAATTGAAAACCTCTGCTCTAGGAAGAAACGCAACTGCAAGCTTTCACCTCGCTGAAACGAAAGTTGGGGTCAGTATTTACACAACTGATGTAGCTGAAACGTCATTAAGCAACAATCCAGCTGTATTAACCTTACCGCAGGATGATTGATTTTATCGTGTTTCCGGGCGCGTCAACGGCTTTTGTCATTAGTCCCGTAAATGTAGTGCATGTTTGTTCTCTGGAGATGGCGGTGATCTTCCCCCGCTGGATGGCGAGATCCGGCGCCGATATACGGTCGGCTAGTGGGGTTTCCCCCTAATTAGGACTCTCCCACCAGCGGGGCACCACCCCAGCCGGGACAAGCTCTATGCTCCCGACCGGTCTCCCGGAATATGTGGTAGTGTAGTGCATGTTAGTGTGTGTGTGTAAGGGAGAGGATAGGACAAGGAAGAGGAAGGACAGATCGCGCGCGGTCCGTGGCCCGTTTGGTAGGGTAGTGCTCCGGCATTCGCCTGGTGTTGATCGGAGAAACCACGGAAAACTACCGATCAGAGCAGCCGGCCCCTAGAATCTCCTCCAGACAGCGACTGAATTCGACCTAGCTGAAAAGCTAGTGCCGAAAGTCCTACCGCCGCCGTCAGGACTCGAACCTAGAACCTTCCGGTCAGAGGCGCTGTAGTGACATCAGTTGATGCACTGAGCTACCGCGTGGGTTCATCGTCGCCGACTTATTCACGAGAGTAGTGCGCTGCGGATAGCAAGTGCTTCTGCTGTTTACTTCGTATCATAATCTGTAAAATTCTAAGTTTTTTTTGCTTTAAATTTATTTGATGCATCCCTGGGCAGTACTTCCTTTCCAGCAATAATTTGTACGAGGTTTTGTGTGGAGGGTGTCTTATAAATTGTAAAAATCACCACTTTTTCACAGCGTGCAAAACAGTGGTTGGAACTATTGCGTGTTATTCATTGAACTTAAGATTTCAATTTTACCCTGGGATAATGTTTACAGTATATAATAATAATAATAATAATAATAATAATAATAATAATAATAATAATTATTATTCCATTAAGTTGATGTACTGCTAATAGATATTGATTAATTTCGCATTGATTTATTTTTTATTGCCTCTTCGCCCGTTTTAGTGACCTAAATATATAACAACGCTTCATTTAAGTAAGCTAACGTAGAATGAATTGCCTACCCTCCCAGAGCCTCCGGTGGGGCCATTCTTTAATCCACGCTTGGCTGGACGTCTGTTTAAGAGACGCTGATTTACTACCTCGGCGTTTTTATGGTGTAGCAACAAGATGAAGTTTCTTCCCAGCTTTTCAGGAACACTGCAATACGAAAGTACAATTTCTAGATACTTAAAATGGTAATCTGTTGAGTGACAAGAATTATTTATGTATTGAGAACAAAAATGAGAAATTTTCATCGAAAATTTAAAGCTAATTCCATTGCTTTTAATAAACGGAATTGTCTTTAGCAACATTTTTATTCATTTCATACTTGTCTTGCAAGGGCTTAGCCATCATCGGATATGAATGACAGTTAGGAGCCAGAAATTCGACTACAGTAACTAATTTCATTCTACATAGAATCTTATTGGTTAAGGATTAACCGTGTTTAGCTGCAAGTGTTAGGGAGTCCTGGTTAGGGGAAACCCATAGCCGACGTAGGTCGGCGCCGAATCTCGCCATCCAGCGGGGAAAGATCACCGCGCATATCCCAAGAAAAACATGCACTACACTAACGGGACTAATGGCCAAAGCAGTTGACGTGCCCGAAAAAACGAAAAAATCAAATCAAATCAAATCATTATATCCCCCAGTGACGTCAGAAGCCATGACTCCCTCAACCTTGCGTTGCAGTGGCTGCTTCACTGCTTTGCGAGTCTCAATAGTGCGTTCTGCTCAGCTGTGCGCGCACCAACTTAAAAAGACTTTTTCTACTCTCATTGCATAATTCTGTCATTTGATGGCTGCAACCTGTTGCTTAATGATACTCATTATGATACAGATTTGATTATGATACAGGTTCTTGACCAATCGCTGAGAAGTTTACTAACCAAGTATTGACATTTCATTAGCCATTGTACACTTCATTAATCGTGCTATTAAGTGATTCATTCAATTGTATGCGTTAAAATTGGATTTGATATTATATTATACTGGTCAGTTTTAAATTCTTTTATTATTAGTAATTCTTTTCGTGGATAATTATTTATGGGAGGGAAATATGAAAAGACAAACCGAGTCAAGTTAAAATCTAGTTAACTAGAAAAAAAAAAGAAAATCTGTATCAATAAAATGAAGCAAAAAATAAAATCATGTACGTACTACAGGCGTTAACCAGTTCTAATGATTCAAAACAAGGACGTTAACTGGTTCAAATGAAAAAAAAGCTTTCGGGTGAACAACGTATCATAATTTTTTTTTTTTTGTATTGCCAGAGAGTGAAAGTTTCTAGTTTTTAAATACTGGTACTACCAACAATGCTCGTCGGTTCATTTATTCATAATTCAAATATGATGTATGAGGGAGACGTAGGAAATTTACTCAAGAAAATATGCAAATATTATACTTGTCCTAGTATGTTCCATGCATGTTTCATATTTCTTCCGTTACATAATAAGTAACTAAACTAAGTAACGAAAAATGTAATCCCATGATGGAACGGGATAAAAACTGAACCATTTGCGTTTACGTTGATAGAAAAGCAATATTTCATCCATTAACACGCAATATTTTTCGTGATGTCACGCTCATAAAGCGCACATCACACATCAGCGTAATATAGTTCGGCAACGCGGCACGGGTCGGTGAGCGCGCTGGCGTCTGCCGCGTCGGAGGGTGGGCTTTGGGAAGCATGTCTCCGGCGACGCATGAACCCGCAGGGCTGCCAACGCGCCGCCACGCAAAATGGGGCTCATCCATCTTAATTTGCCGCGAATTACACCTAATTATGCGCTCCCGCGCGCACGTGGGCCGCGAATTAGCTAAAAACCTGTTAAAATGCGGTGTTGAGGTTGTAACGTGTTGTATTAATTCCCATCGGTATACCCCGGGAGGGAAAGCTCGGATGTTTTCGGTCATTAAAAATATCACCCCCTCGGACGCATGGGAGATACGTAAAAATGCGGCAACATGTTTTCAGTTTATGTGACTCTAACTGGGGGGAGTTGTAATTGTGGCGATTTCACTGGAATTTGGAATGAGGTCATTGATTTGAAATTTTATGAGTGTCATTCAGAATCAATTGAGCTGCTCTAGTGAGTCTCTGATGGTGAAAAACAAAAGGTAAACCGTAATATATAATGACATTGATCGCTAATTCCCTTAGTGTAACATCATGGAATGTTCTGCTCGTAATAAGGTTACTGCAGAGGCCATTCTCTTCTTGTAACCTCTTTTACATACAATGATCCAAGAGTTGTCACTCTCTGCCTTCCATACATTTCTCTATAATGAATTATAATAAGTGTTCTTGATTTATCAATATTGAGAATCGTACGTTTATATTTCATATTTGTATCTCGTATTACAATCATATTTCATCACTAACCTTTTAAAACAATTTTATTTTCACCTTTAATATTTTTCGTGTCATTAAAATTCTTAAATTTGAAATTAGGATGAATTTTTGCTTGCGAAACATAGCCAGATCAGAGGTCATAATAGTCCAAAATAATGAACTCTGCGTCTTCCATATGTTATTTCCATAAATTGACTTTTCAAGAAAGTTTAAGTCTAGCATATGTAGTCAATAAAGGAAAATTCGTACATCTCGTTTACAATATGTCTTATAAGAACACCATGTTTTTTTCTCATGTTGAAGGAAGAGAAAAGGTTGAAAAAACTAGTACCTTCTTTAACTATTCTCTTGGCCACTTAACAGGTTTTTATTTCCTTCATTCAATTAAAAACCACTCTACAGAAAATATTTATTTTTCAAGATCGCATCTTTTATTTAAAAAAACATCGGACGAAACTACGAAAAAAAAATAACAATACAAACATTGAGGCTAACGACATGCTCTGTAATATCATTGAAAACTGTTGTCTGACAGTCTGAAGTGGTGCACGATACGCGTTGGGGGAGATAGTAGAAATTCTTTTGCATACAGTAAACATTCTCGGATTACGAAGTTCGTGAGCAAGCGAGATCCAACGTCGAATTTAAATATTTGTTGAACTGATGCATTTCTGTTTGCTTCGGGGCAAACGCGATGGAAGTGCTAGTCTTGCTAAAAGTACAAAAAAGTGTAGACCAGTCAACGGGGTCTAACATTTTTTTTCTCAATTTCTCTTGCCGGCACGAATTTTTCTTGTTCTTGTTCTCCCATCCTATATCCTTATACTGCATCTTTACTTTTCTCCCCTAACCGCGTGTCACATATTGGAGTGTTTTTATAAATGTCTTCCCAAAGCCCAGGAGAAGAGCGTGTGTGCAAATTATGGATCATTGTAATAGCCTCTTACAAATTTTGTTAAGATTCCTAGCGGTACGGATCGGAGGAGTGCGGCGAGTTATTTGAAAAGTTTAGGTTAAGTGAATAATCTTGCTTTACTTGCAAACTGTGTTTGAAGTGAGTGTCTCAATAAAAAACTGAACTGTAAAGTTTACACGCAGCAGGGCAGTTTATCTGCCTTCCACTAATTTTCTGAGAAATGGATACACCTAGTGAAATGAAAACCTACAAGATGCCATCAGAGAATCTGCAGAAATCGTACGCCAATGTGTTACAGAACCACTGTATCCAAAAAAGAAAGTGCAGTAATTATTGATTCTGTTGAAGGTTAAATGTACAAGAATATACTGTAGCGATCGGACAAATAGTTGGACCAGAAAATATACGGTATGTATCCGTATTTCTCAAGGTAGGATATGCTTTACCTCGAAATCCTAGCATTGCAAATAAAGTAACTGCAGAAGGCTGCAACAAAATAAAAGTTAAAAATCATTATTTGGAAATAAGGCCCTGATCACAAAGACTAAAAGAGTCATTTTTTCTAATGTTTGTCAGTTATACCTAACTATGTTCTTATTAAAAAACTGAAAGAATTCAATATTAACACCAGTGCAACTATTACCTATATAAAGCTGGTATAAACAATCCTGTTATCAACATATTTTAAGCTTTAGAAGGCAAATATATCTGGAACCAAATGAAATAGACAAACTTCCTGAATATATGTCAATTATATACGATTCTACCAAGTATTATGTATATCTCTACAGATAAAATAAGCTGCTTTCTATGTCAAAAGAAGGACACACGGCCAAATATTGTACAAGATCTAACAATGATGAAACAGGACAGAGAACGTAGGTGTTGAACCAAATGAAATGAGAGTCTGTGTAGGAGTAATGTATTAAGCAGTGTTGTACAGGTTATGGAACAGGAGAACAATGTGACTGATGCTAGTAAAGCAAGAGTAATAACCAGAGATAATCGAAGTGGAAAGGATGATCCTACTAGTGTTGAAGAAATCATTGAACAAAGTGGTGCTAATATTAACTCGCCTAGTGTTTCCATACAAAGTGAAAAGTGTGGATAACAAGCTACAACCAAGGAAGGATACAGCTAAAACACAGGATACAGACAAAGGAAAGATTGCATTCAACAAATAATTCCAGCATCTCAGACAGCAATGAAATTGCAGAACGATCTCAGAGTGTTAAAAGAAAGTGAAAATATCATCAGTACCTGAAGATCTTGTGCAACACTTCAGTGAAATACAAAATCAAATTTCAGATACATTAATTCAATTTTCCCATCCCAATGGAAAGTGCTATTGACTTTATTGTTAAATCATATGAACATCCATACAATGACATTCCTATGCTAGCTAAAAATATACAGAGAATATTCCAGGACTAGTTGTCATGTTACAAGAGATACACAGATATATAATAAGAAAAATGTAAAAGGAGAATAACTACTATTATGAAAAATTAGTAAACAATGAACAAGAATCAAGTGTCAACTGAGGAGTTGGAAAACAAAATCTAGTTATGATCAGAAGTCCAAGTCAACATAAATTCACAAGCTGTGATTTAAGATTATTGTTTTGGAATACTAGAAGCATCCTTAGAAGATCAGAGGAATGCAGAAGACCTTAGAAAATATGGACATTGTGATTTGTGTTGAAACATGGCTTACAGAAAATAGAAGTGAAAGTAATATTGATTTTCCAGATTTGTAATAGTCAGAAAAGATAGGGTTCAGCAAAGAGGTGGAGGAATCATTTTTATTGTAAGGAAAAATATAGCTTTGTAGAGATTAAAGACCTAAAATATCCACACAGTATGTGTGAACTAGTGGAATTAAAATTACTAATGTGAAGAAAACTTGAATATTATTGCTGGTTACAAGCCTCCAAAATTTAATATAAGTCAGGAAGATTGGGACTCAATAATGGAAATGCTTATCAAACAGTAAAACTATAATCATAGGTGACTTTAATGCTCACAATCAGCTATGGAACTGTCGCCTTAATAAAACAGATGGAAACCTGTTGAATAACAGTGTTAACACACATAATCTGTTTCTGCATAATTCCAGTTCCTATACTCATGTGGACCTACTACAGGTGCTAAATCAAACATTGATTTAGTTTTTCTACTACTGATATTTCACACCTAATTCAAGTGAAAGTAGAAAATGAAACTTGAGGATCAGACCATTTCCCAGTATATATAAATGTAAATGTGGAAAAGATTACTATCACAGAAAACATTTAAAATAAACACAAAGAAAACAGACTGGGAGAAAGTGAGAATCATCTTCAAGATAACTATTATCAATTTGGAATGACAGAATATGTTAACTCCTCTGGTACTGGTAAATATAATATATTTGTAGACATTGTGACAAAAGCAGTTCAGGACAATACCCTGTGTAAAAAGAAAAGTTAAAAATAATCACAATCCTGTGCCTTGTGGATGCAGAGTGTGATAAAATGAAAAGATTAAGAAAGGCAGCATATCGAAAATGAAATCACCAAAGAATTAAAAGATCTTATTGAATATAAAAGGAATGTAGCTTGTGCTAAAAACTATTTAAAAGGAAAAAATTGAAAGTTTCAGAAATTTTGCAAAATCAATAAATATTAATTCTAATCTAACATATACATGGAATAAGGCAAAATATTCAAAAATAAATGGGTAAAAATTAAGACTAATAATGTACATGAAAATTTACAGCAAAAAAAAAGTGGTTAGTGCTTTATCAAAATATACCACCTTGGGTTCCTACTAATCCCAGTATGCTGCCTGTATGTCAAAATACTCCTTTCTAGATAATCCCTTCAACTTTGTTGAATTCAGCAAACTATGAAAACAAGGAATAAGAACTCTGCTCCTGGCATTGATGGTATTAATTATGAATTATTAACTAACCTACCTGGTAATTATCATATTATGATTGGATATATTTAATAGAATGTATGTAGAAAAAAAATACCCAAACAGTTGGAAGGAAATATATGTTCATTTCATTGAGAAGCCAAATAGTAACAATCTAAGACCCTTGGCTCTTACATCATGCATTTGTAAATTATTTGACAAAATGGTAACTGAAAGGTTAAAGTGGTGGTTAGAAAAAAATAATATAATAGCAAAGAATCAAACTGGTTCAGACAAGGTTTGTCTTGTGCTGATAATATTACTGCCCTGAACTTATGTGTTGAAGATGCTTTTATGCATAAAGAAGATGTTCTTGCTGCTTTTAGATGTAAGTGAAGCCTTTGACAATGTAATAGTGAATTACTTATGGAAAAGATAGCTGAAATAGGATGTCCTGAACATGATAATGTTTTATAAATTTTTGACCAGTAAAGTATTTATACACTAACGTGTTGAGGGTGAATTTCGTAATGTTTATAAAGGTGTGGCTCAGGAGAGTGTCGAGTCCAACTTTATTCACATTGTACATATCTAAAATAATGAATGATCTTCCAGAGTGTATTAAAGTATCTCAATTTGCTGATGATATAGCTTTATATATGAAAACTAAAAGACCAAGTAGTGATAAACAAATAATGGAGAATGCAATTGAAACTATAAAAAAAGAACTACTAAGGTTAGGGCTGGAGCTCTCACATCACAAAACTGTTTTTATTCATTTCAATCAAAGAAACATACTCCAGGAAATTGATATCAATGTAGGAGGCTCCAGAATAAAATCTTCTGAATCTGTTAGGTTTCTAGGTCTAATATTTGATTTCAGAAAAACTTTTATGCCACATATAAGGTATATACAAGAAAAATGTTGTAAAGCAATGAATATCATTAAATTTCTCAGAGGTACATGGTGGGGAGCTGAGCCTGTTACATTATTACATTTTTATAAGAGCTATGTGAGATCTATAATAGACTATGGCTGTTTTGTTTATTACCCCAAACAAAAACAACTAAAAGACAAATTAGAAAGATTACAGTACACAGCGATTAGATTAGCCCTAGGATACAGGAATAGCACTCCACTAATGTACTTCTGGCTGAATCAAATTAATGAGAATTGAGGATCGTGTAAAATTTTTATGTAATAAATTCTTAATTAAGAGCATTACTCACAAAAGTCTGTAACATATGAAGAATTCAAAACTATTTAAAATATTACAATTGATCACAGGAAGAAAGTCCATGTATTACAGAATTGTATGAAAAACATTATATGTTTAGAAAAAATAGTTGTAGCTGATCAAAATTTTCCATTATATAAGTTTAATTATGACACTTTAATGTACCAGGTATTCTTGGATAAAGAATATGGAAAATTGTTAGTGGATGCAAGAATCCTAATGAATTCTTCCAAAAGTCAGTACTAAATTCACAAGCTATATCCATTTACACTGATGGAAGTAAAGTCAAGGATGCCAAAGCAGTTGAACTGCTTGTATCTGTCCTGATATCAATGTTCACGTAATTAGAAGTCTGCATCCATATGCATCAATTTTCACCGCTGAATGTATAGCTATCAGAGATGCAATGGACATAGCTTGAAGCACAAAGACAGAGATGTTGATATTTACACTGATTCCCTAGTGTGTTATTAACATTAGAAAAAGACAGTAAATATAAGAACTAATTACTATTTACTAGATATTAAAAATAAGATAAAGGAATTTTATACTGACAATAACTTTAAAGTTAATATTATTTGGATACCTGCACACAAAGGGATTAGTGGAAATGAAATGGCTGACTCCTGGCAAAACTGCTACAACTAAGAAACCTTCAAATTTAAAAATACCTTATACCGATTTTCATTATATTTTTAAGAGCAGTGCTATGAAGGAAACAGTTAATAGTATTAAGCAAGCCGCAAACATCAAAGGCAAGGAATACTTTGCATCATTTATAAAAGCTAGAGACCTTGGTTTCATGGCAAATCCATTGAGAGAATTTTGCTTCAATGGTGAACCGATGTAGAGCTAGCATTACAGTCTAAACTCTTCATTATTTAGAGTCAAATTGATATCTGATCCGGCATGTCATTGTGGATACAATAATCAGGATCTAAATCATGTAATATGGCAATGTTCAATATATAAAGAGGAAAGGAATACCTAATCAAAAGATTGAATAAGATAAAAATATTTTACCCTTAGATGTCAAAATATTCCTTGCACAACTAATAGCACCAGTATGAAATACATTTATGCATTCTGTCATTATGTAAAATAAAGTATAAGATATATGGAATTGTTGAAACAGAGAATTTACTGAATGTAAAAGTTGAAATGTAGTGTAAAATGTAAATCAATGTAATGTATAAAAATTGAGTAATATGTATTGTAAAATGAGTGCGCCGAATTTCTAACGACGCAGATACACGACTCGGCGAGACCAGTTTTAGATACCGTTTGCTGTAGAAGTGAAGTGTCCACATAACTTGGTAATGTCTTTGTAGTGCGCCGAATTTCTAACGACGCAGATGACATCTTTATAACTTACGATAAATCGCGCTTTCCTAGCTAGCTAGAAAAGGATGCGTAAACAAGCTTCGGAAAACTTATACGATGTTTGAGGGGTGCCCTACCTCCAGGCACCATCTTAACATTTCAATATTGGTTATTTTTTCTACGTTTTTTGAGCGTAATGTTAGGATAAAAAAGTTAACTTTAGAATGTTTGCGAGAGCAAGGAAATGCCCCAGGTATCTTAAGGATATTCTAATTTCTTCGCGTATACACCGAAGTTCATGTTTAATAAAAATCGATGAAATCTATTACTTTTATTATCTAAAACTTAATATCCTGAGAAAACTTGTTTGGCCACCACAATACAATGTACACAATGTCAACATACATGTCTTCTCACCTCGCTTTAAAAATATGAAAAGGAAGTTCTCTTTATATTTTAATAAGTTTTCTTTAATAAACGGAAAAGCGTTTGTATAATCGTACACGCTCATGATACATATATGCAAATGATAAAAGGCTGTCAAGCCAGACAGTTTTTAATTGCAATCAAATTAGTATTAATTTTGGCATGATTGAATCTTTGTTGACTTCTCCCTTATCATTGCATTTAAAATTTAAAAATGAGGGGTCATATTTTCAGAGTCTTTAACACTGTATTCACTTCTCTGAAATCTGCGTCCTAATTTTGGCACTCAAAAATGTTATTTATGAAAGAAATGATTGTTAATTCTACTGAATATGTATCTGAGTTCCTAGCAAACGGGAAAGTCGACGGTCAAGAGTACAGCGGATTGGTAACAGGGAAGTAAAAAAGGGGACATATTAACACGAGTATTGTAAGAAAATCAAGTCTTGTAGATTTTAGTAATTTTTCAATTAGGATAGAAAAGGGGTAATGGTCATGCATGCAAGGGAGGGGTAAAGGGGAATTTTCGAATAATTAACAGGGTTATTCTTGTTATTTTGTGCTGTGATTGTTATTAAAGGGCTATAAGTATGTTTTATTAGTCAGGAGCAGAAGAGTAACAGATTAAAATGTTAAATGGATTTTGAAAAACAGGAATTATTATTTATGGTAATGGTAAATAAAATTCACTGTACCCCAAATAAATAGATAAATATTTCATAAATAAATTTTCGTAACCGTGAATCGGTACGGAAAGTCATGTCAACTCACAAAAACAATCTCAAGACGGATAGACCCCGGCATATACGCAGGGTAAATAAAGTACATAAATAGAGAAAATATCGAAGAATAATTGTTAGGTTTTTTGATGGTAAATAATTACCCGGGTAGTTCGAGGAAAATCCTCCAGACACTGCATCCAACACACACTACATCTCTTGCTTCTGTACGTCATTTTACTACAGGAACCCAAAGTATTATAGAGTGCTTTTTACGTAAAAATGGACAAAAATAAGCATTATATAATAATACATTTGTTATAAATAATGTATTAAAATTCGTTTATTTGATTACTTCTGTTTTAACTCACATTTCAGTAAAATGTCCATTCCTTATGTAATGTCCATTCCATAGTCTTACAATTCCACAACACAGCACAGCAACTGCACCACGCTACGTCCCCTTCGGCATGTTTCTTCAGAGAGCCGCAAGAGATCGAGCTCTTGGAGCGCCAGGCGCTCGATTTATCTACATTTCCTGCCCGATCTCCAGACGCGCGCGGGGGCGGGTCGGGGCGGGGCGGGCGGGGCGGGGGGGGGGGGGGGGGCGGGGCGGGGCGGGCGGGGCGGGGCGGGGAGGGCGGGGCGGGGCGGGGGGGGGGGCGGGGGGGCGGGGCGGTGCAGGGCGGGGCGGGGCAGGGGCGGGGTGGGGCGGGGCGGGGCGGGGACGCGCTTCACGCGGAGACGCTCGCCAGCGCCCCGCACTTCCTCTCGACTCCCGAGCGACGATTCCGCAAATGATCGATGCTAAAACCGCGCGAGCGAAAGCTCAGGCGGCGCACGCTGCAATCCGCGTGCTCGGCGCGACGCGACGCGGCTGAAGCGAAAAACGACAAACGGCGCGGGAAAACGCAGTGCCTCTGCGACGGGCAGTGGCGGCGGCGGCGGTGGGTGGCGGCGACGGCGGGGGCGGTGGCGAGGGCGGTGGCGGCGGTGGCAAGGGTGGCTGCGGGGGTGGCGGCGGCGGCGGCGGCGGCGGCGGCGGCGGCGCGGCGGCGGCGGCGGCGGTGGCGGGCGGCGGCGGTGGCGGTGGCGGTGGTGGCGGCATCGGCGGCGGCGGCGGCGGCGGCGGCGGAGGCAGGAGCGGCGTAGTATATTTCGCGTCGGCGTATTCTTCTTGCTCTGCGTCTTGGACGGCCAGCGCCGGGCAATGCCTCATGTGTGCTCCAAGTGCTTCGGAATCCGCCGCGAGGACTGCGTTGGGAGGGGGTTGGGGTGGGAGAGGTAGCTGGAAAGGACGTATAGGAACGGTTGGACAAAGGGTCAGGGCGGGTAAAGGGGAAGGGGGGTGAGGATGCGGAGGGGGGTAGTGCGGTAGGGTGGAAGGGGAGAAGGGCAAGAGGCGGAGTGGGCAAAGGGCGGGAGGGCAGGAGAGGGGTAAAAAGGGATGGAAAGAGGCGAATGGGAACGGCGGTGGTGGAGGGATTGGAGGGGCGTGAAGGATGGCAAGGACGAGCAGAGAGGCCGGCGCGCCGAGGTGCGGAGATCGTCCGCGACGGAGGTGGGCGTGGCGGGCACGGGGGCGTGGGCGGGGGCTCCAGAGAGGCGCATGCACGGGCAGTGCGCGCGGGTGCACGCGAGGCGCGACCAGCGCGTGTGGCAGCCGAACCGCGCGGCCCCGTGCCCCCCTCCGGCCCCTCCTCGGCCCCTCGGGCCGCTCTGCCGTCGGCGGCGGCGCGCGCCCCTGCCACTGGAGCAGACAAACGGCCCGCGCGCCCGGCCCGCGGCCCCGCCCCCCGACTGGAAGGCGATCTACATATCATAGAGCAGGTGCCCTGCGGGATGCCTAGGAGGTGTGCGGCCCGGCTGAGGAATGGGCTGGAGGGGGGAATGTGCGTAGGTTGAGTCGAGCGCATGTGATTACATCTGCGTTTTTCCACAGCTACCGATCTCTTGGTTACTCAATTCAGTAGAGAATACGAACTTTTCAAACACTCATTAGTTGTAGTATTCGTACATATGTTTTGCTCCATATCTGCTAGGACATCATTTCTTCAAATTATTCGTTTTATTCTCGTCTTTGTTCCTCGAACATTCTTTCAGCGCAAAAATGTGTTCAGAACGTTCAATAGAAGATTCATAAATGCTAAACTATGTCTAAGATTATCCATTAGAGCTTGTCATTGTAAAATAAGGCACTGTTGTAAACGAAGTTGGCAGCATTTATGTGTTTTGTTCCACGAGTTATTTTCTCTAACGTAACGAGATGTGTAATTCCGATTCCATAATCGAAAGCATTTTTTTCAGAGCCTCCTCAATTCATCACGGCAAAATCTAATTACAAGAGAAAATAATCTAGGTATTCCGTGCGGGATGCCTAGATTCTTGATTGATGTTTGGAACATCCACGAAGAACAGGAAGGCCAAAACTATGTCGGTCCAGCTTTTGATCCGGCGTCACCCACAGCACGAAGAGCAATTTCAATTTCATCAATTAACGAATTCGGTGAATTCCATACTTTCAATTAAAGCAGACAGTGGAGAATACGTTCACACCTATTTTTTTATTTTGTGTTCCCTGAAAGTTACGACATTGTAGAGTTTATGTAATTTGATTGACAATCAATAAATTACACTTCTGACAACATCATTAAATTGTATCCATCTCTTTTTTCATTATAAGTAATTCGGAATAACAATTGGGAGTAATTTTGTCTTACTTAATCACAAACGGAGAAGCATTTGAAACGAAGAAAAGGATCCACAGCCAATTACATGAATCCATTTTATCTTCAGACATTTGGGTAAAAGTGCAGGTCTTCATTAAATAATCTTTTGAGCTAATTTTTAACAATTCACATGAATCTTTTGAATATTTTGAAGAGGTTTTACTGTAAAATTAATACAAAATTGAAGCTGAAAATATATGAAATACATATTTAATACTATGAGGCATTATCTGAGTATACGGAATAATGAAAATTATTGCATTAATGGAAGTTAAAATATTTCAGTTAAAACATTTCTCGAAACCTCAAAGCGTAGTAATTTATGCAATAATAACAATGGAAGAATAAAGTAAGAAACATAAATAATAAAATAAAGAATACTAAAGAATTAAGTAATGGAATATTTCAAGAAATGTCTGAGAATTACCGTCTCTTGAATATCATGAACTGGACAATATCTTAAAGCTTATTGAACCAAGAATGTGGACTTCTGTGTGTGATGTGAATTAATAAAATATTAACAAACTATTCGTTTTATTTTTCGCTCTAATAAAAGAATTCTCTTAATTATTTGAAAATCGGGTAATTTAAATTCTCCTGTAAAATGAGGGGATGGATAATACATGTACAGTTTACTATGGCTCTGGTAGTACAGAGATAAAATGTAATCTTTTTATAGCGTATGTGACAAATATATGAATTAAATGTGATTTGAGTGTGAAAAACTGTTTTTGCTGTTATGATGTAATGTTTTAAACATGTAATTCCATTCTTGTAATATTCTATTTTCCTAAAAGCTGAAAAACAAACATCATTCACACTCTCTTTGCAAAAGTGAATGGCTTTTCACAAAAGGAACGAGAATAGAATTACACTATATCACTATAACTCAACAAGCACCCTTATTAATTAGACTGTTGATGATGTAGATACCTTATTAATTCAAAGTAAATAAAGAGAGGTTGTCTGGTATCAAATCTATATTTCTTCTTAAGATCTTTTCGATCGCATAGCGATCATCGTCAGAGCTTTTAGCTGCTGGGCGGAAAACAGAACTTCGCAGAACTTCGTTTTCCGCCCAGCAGCTACAAGCTCTGACGATGATCGCTACGCGATCGAAAAGATCTTAAGAAGAAATATAGATTTGATACCAGACAACCTCTGTTTATTTACTTTCAACAAGCACCCGCATTTACAAACGTAATCTTCAGATAATGCACGACTTAAATGGACGTCTGTGTCATAACATTCCTGACATTGATTATATGCAAATATTTTAAGAAAGTAAAACGACAAAATCATCACTACTTCATGTGCTGCCTGGGATATGCGAAAACGATCATTTTTCGCGAAGATTTGCTCTAGCCATGTGTGGAAGCAAAGTTTCCAGTAACTTCCGAGGGAAAGTGATCGAGTGAAGGCGAAGAGTAAATTTGCTTTCTGTGAAGTGTGCTCACGAGAAGGGAGGTGTGCACACAGGTGAAACATTTAAACTTGATCAGTCGCGGATAATTAGACGCAGCTCGCGCACGGGGTAGGTTCGTGCTCTTCAATCAACAGCCATTTTATTTATATACATTTATTTGATCTGCAATTGAATATAACCCGGTGGCAGTTAATTAATAATAATAATAATAATAATAATAATAATAATAAATAATAATAAAGAGTACAGTACAAGAAGAGGATGTAATAATTATACTATCACTAATGTTAAGTATTATAACAGTTATGTCAACTCTATTCTAATATACAATAATTATACGTTGGTGATATTAAAATCAATACAGCTACAAAGATATTGGCTAAATCAATTTTGTTTAAAAACAGGACATTGATCGCGTTCACTACACTTCACTTCACTGCGCTTCACTACACTGTTTTGCTTCGAATTACACTGACCAGCACTTCACTGCACTTCACAGCACTTCACCGCACGTAGTTACTCACTTCTCTCATCTTGTGTAACGTATTACTCTCATCTTGTTCTAACTTACTTATAAATAACGCGTAATTGTTCACGTGTATTCAAATGAATTAATAAAGAAATGTTTCATGTTAGGACAAACTATCTGATGATGCCCTAAGACTAAAAATCTGATTGGAAGTATGGCAATATTTATGAATATTTGCACTAAAATAATTTCAAATATTCGCATAAACTGACAAAGAAACTAGCCTTTGGTCATGTGGGAGGCATCTGTCGTTTCCAGGAAAACAGAAAAATTCGAAAACAAGAGTTACAATTTTGGCTGAAAAATGAAAATATATGATGTTTTATTTCGCATATTCTCATAATGCGCATAACGACTGAATTCTCATATTCAGTGAGACTCTGATTTCCACAAGGCTAACGATATATAACTACCAATCCAAGGATCAGGTCGCCCGCCATTACATATTTGCTATTCATGCTGTATAGAACAGTAATTATTATCATACTCTTGGAATGTAAAAGGCTGTTTTATTTTATTTTTATACACTATACTATTCTATATTATTACTATATTTATGAAGTCTGGGTTTGTTACAATATTTAATTTTTTAGTGTTGAAAAGGTTATTTTTTTATTTCTTGTTGTTGAGTAGATTGGGCGTAACTTTTTGGAGAACGATTTTATGTGAAGTTGTTTACCAGCAGTTTTGCAGATGCAGATCACTATTTTGTACTAAGTATAACGACTAGGAAGATAAAATACGTATGCCTATAAGTCTTTATCGAAGTGACAACGGACTCGCACAATGTGTTACAAGGACTAGTACACCACTGCGTTCTGGATTTGATGGCGTAACGGTTAGCGTTTCGGACTGTTATGCCCAAGTGCGGGAGTTCAAAACTATGAATTTTGAAGGGCGAGAAAATCCATCGTACGCTTGCCTTCGGAAGGGAAATGATTGATTGATTTTTTCGTGTTTCCGGACGCGTCAACTGATCCGCTCATTAGTTCCGTTAGTGTAGTGCATGTTTTTACTCGGGAGATGGCGGTGATCTTCCCCGCTGGATGGCGAGATCCGGCGCCAACCTACTGTCGGCTAGTGGGGTTTCCCCTAATCAAGATTCTCCACCACTGGGGCACCGCGTCAGCCGCGACAAGCTCTAAGCGCCTGACCGGTCTCCCGGAATATGTGGTTGTGTAGTGCATGTTAGTGTAAGTGTGTATGTAAGGGAGAGGATAAGACATGAAGAGAATGGACAGATCGCGCGCGGTCCGTGGCCCGTTTGTTAGGGTACTGCTCCGGCATTCGCCTGGTGTTGATCGGAGAAACCACGGAAAACTACCGATCAGAGCAGCCGGCCGCTAGAATTCTTCTCCAGACAGCGACTGAATTCGACCAAGCTGAAAAGCTAGTGTCGAAAATCCTGCCGCCGTGGCGAGTGGGAACAAAGGACCTCCGGTCAGAGGCGCTGCAATGACATCACTTGAGGCACTGAGCTACCGCTCCCGGTCGGAAGGGAAATAAAGCCGACTATCCCATGTTGTGCATTTACTGCATGTAAAATATTTATTTTATTTTATTATAAGTCTATCAGATTCTTTGAGGGCTAAGGCTTCCCGCAGAAGTGAGAATGTGAGTTGATACTGTGACATACCAATATGTGGGTCATTTTTATTACGTGTTATTTGTCGTAAATGGGTGAAACTGCTAGGGTAAATAAATAGGAATATGGTGCCTTAGCAACGGCGACCAAGTCGTTGTCAAGATAAATAAATATTCATCTGGCATTGAAAGTGACGTCGTGGCAAGTCAGATTTGAAAACAATTTGGGGATTGGTTGGAGAGGCAACGATAGTTCTACTGCGGAAGTATGTCTGATTTTTGAGGCAAAACAGTAGAAAATGGAAGCCGAGGTCTGGAGGTTGAGCGATAATAAAAAAATTCAGATTCTGTCATATGTTGTGCGGGTCGCTACGGATAGATAATTTGTTAATTGGACACTTGTAATTTTCATGAGATTCAGGAACGTTGGACTCGAATAACTTGCAGTGTGTTAGAAGTATAACTTCTAGTATAGAGCTCTACTAATTATTGAACTGATAGAATTTCGAACGTTCACGAACAGTTTGGACTTTAATTATTTTACAACACGAGGATTAGAACTTGTGGAAGTCGTATATGATAGGACTCGAAATATTCTGGACAAGTAATTAATTTGTGGAACTTTCAAACATTTCCGTTGTGTAATCGTAAAGAACTGAGTATTATTTTTGCAAGTCAATCGAACTAGAACTACGAATATTTGAAGTAGTGCGGGTCAGTAGCTCGACAACGTTCGCATGGAAGAACAGGAGAGAAGAACGCGGTACCTCGACTCTGGAATTCACATCACTGGAGAGAAGAGAAGATGGTCCTTCGTGGCGACGTGGTTCAAGAGCGCGCAAAGTATTGTGCACTATAAAGGTTCGAACAAGGTCTTGACCAAAGGACAGTCTTTCTGTTGCAAATTTCCATTTAAAATGTTTACATTGTAATAAATCCTAAGTTTCTTTTGAAAAAAAAAAAGATTTTCATTGGCCAATTCGAGCTAATAAATAGCTAGATAAAATATTTGTTTTCAAATTCCTTGCCACTCTGTATAGATGGCAGATCGGATAATCGGCTATCAATAGGTAATAGCGATTATTTCAGACGCAACTAATCGACCCAGCTAGCGGGATAATATTTAGTTTTCTTTGAGGCAATAATAGCTAAAATAACAGTAAACCTTTTTCCTGGCGCCCGTGTTAACATAAATTCGGAAACTGGTTACGAGGAAACGCCCAATAATTGTGAGCAGTTTGTGGGCATGTTTCAATACACCTATAGTTTCATAACATGGTGTGCTTACATAACATAGTATTGAACGTTATAGACCGTTAAATAACAGTATACAGGGTGAGTCAAGAAACTTCAATATTTGTAGCTTTTGAACGGTTGAAGGTATTGAAATGCAAGTTTCACGAAAGTGCATAAGGGCTAATTGACACGTGTATGATACTGTACTATTTTATATTTTATAACTTGTATTTAGGATATTAGAGATAACTTTATTTTTTCAAATAGAACTATACATATTTTTGCAGTCTATCATGATGAGCGCAAAAAGACTAATTCAATGATATACACATTATCATTTGATAGATAAGCATTTTTTTGAGTAATTTTGATATTTTTGCAACTCGTGTTTAACGGATATTTTGAATGTAACAGTTCGCCACATAAGGTCACGTAGTACTCCGCCAGCAAACACGCGCTCGGGGAAGGGAAGGGATCTTAGTGTTTGAAGACATGAAACATATTCCAAATATTCACAAAACGTTTGCAGTTTTTTCTTGAACTCTGAATTCCATCCTTCCGTATTTTCAGGTTTTCTTTAATACTTAAGAATTGAAGGATTGAAAATACGGATTTGTCATAAGTAGTATGTATTGGAATAAGATTGTTATTTCAACATTATTTAAAGGGATCTTGGAAACTAAAAACTATAAGTCGCCATCTTTGTGACGGCACGATTAGAACGGTCAGTTTCCTCCATTTTATACTATTTACGCTTTCTGTGGTTTGCACAGACTGATTACTTTTTTTTGGATAATTATTAATTCAAGATTTGCTCTCGCAGGAGCAACTACAAGTATTATTAATAGTTGCTTAATACCGATGAAGATTGTTTCTTATGCATGTGGTGCAACTATTCATTTAAAGTTTTACCGTGGTCTTCAAGTGATCGGCTGTCGATCTAGTGCGATCGAGTGACGGGCGGTCGAATGCGTGGTAGAGGGGTGGTAGAGGGCTGGTAGAGGGTGGTAGAGTGGGTGGTAGAGTGGGGGTAGAGGGGGTGGTAGAGGGGTGGTAGAGGGGTGGTGAGGGGTGGTAGAGGTGTGGTAGAGGGTGTGGTAGAGGGGTGGTGAGGTGGTAGAGGGTGGTAGGAGGGTGGTGGGGTAGTAGAGGGGTGGTAGAGGGGTGGTAGAGGGTGTGGTAGAGGGTGTGGTAGAGGGTGTGGGTGGAGAGGTGTGGTAGAGGTGTGGTAGAGGGTGGTGGTAGGGGGGTGTGGTGGGGGTGTGGTGGGGGGTGTGGGGTAGGGGGGTGGTGGGGGGTGGTAGAGGGGTGGTAGAGGGGGTGGTAGAGGTGGTAGAGGTGGGTAGAGGGGTGGTAGAGGGGTGGAGAGGGTGGTAGAGGGGTGGTGGGGGGTGGTAGAGGGGTGGGTGGAGGGGTGAGGGGGGTGGGGGAGGTGGTTAAGGGGGGGTGGTAGAGGGGGGGGTGGAGAGGTGAGAGGGGGGTGGGGGGTAGAGAGTGGGGTTGGTAGTGGGGTTGGTAGAGGGGGCGGCAGAGGGTGTGGTAGAGGAGGTGGTAGAGGGAGTGCCAGAGCGGGTGGTAGAGTGGGTGATAGACGGGGAGGCAGAGCGGGTGGTAGAGCGGAAGGGCGAGGGCTTCCCACCGCCCCACGTGCCCTGTCGCGCGCTGGGCGCGTAGCGCGCATAAAAATTCGCGTTTGGTGGCCGATAATGGCGTTGCGGAGCGAGGGCGGGGGGGGCGGGCCCATGATGAATGGCGAAGATGGAGGGCCGGAGAAATATGGCCCCGCCCGCGGCCGGGCGGAAGACGGTGACCGCCGAGGTCGCGCGCGCCGATCTGCACTCTCCCCGGACTCCATGAAGCTCTCGGGAACTCCGCGGAGCGGCAGGGAGGATTAAATATGGAGCCCTCACACGATTTGTGGGGCAGCTTCGCTCAGCGTCTCCTTTGTGTGGATCGCGACCACTTATCTCTTGCTCTCCCAGGGAGTTTATACAACGACAAAATGAGTCCAGGATCTCGTTTCCGGAAATGCTTTTAGAATTATTTCTCTTTAAGCATTGTTCTGACGTTAGTTTCGTTGAAATGATCCGAAACTCTTGAAACGAGTTGAGCAGTGAGGGTTGGTGCAGATGTGGAATGGATGCTTGTAGCAATTTGGGGTAGATTTGCTGCAACTTCAGATTCCTCGCTGAAATTGTTTAACTTTGTATTTTACTTTTTGACACATTATTGCATGTAGACTTTTGCGCTTACAACCTTTAATTATTTATACACGTATCATTTTTGTGGGGGAGAAAACATTCACCATTCATGACAGTTGGTTTACCGGCACTGAACTGGGGTTGTATTAATTTAATACGCCACATTGCTTTCATGAGCATCAATAAATATTATTTAAATCCTGTTTTTTTATCTTTGTATCCATGACATCTATAGGCATATACTATCTGTTCCACAAGATAAACATGATTTTACACTTCTTACATGACTAAAAACTGGAACTAACGATATGATATTAAACTTACATTGCTTAAACTACTTAACAGAATATTTTCAAAACGGTGAATACGATGAAAAGTAGAGTATGTTTAAATGCAAACAAAAAACACAACCACCATATGTTCTTTACTCAAAAATGAACATTCATTCCTCCGCAAATATTTTAGAAATTACATCTTTTAAATTTTAAAATAAAGAGTCGCAAACAATAATTTTAGTAAATGTATTAAATATTGAAAAGGTACCGACAAACCTATATGAGAACGACAATATATTTATTTTTCGAGTCTTTTATTCAAATTATATATTTCATCATTGGTCCTTTTTCTTGAATATTATGAACGTACAAGGTCGTGTAACATGAAAGGTCTGTCGTTGTCAGGTCACAGATGCACAAAGTAAGTGGCAGAAATACTTTTTCCAGTTTCCAGACTTTCCAGTTCCATGATTCGAAATCTATAGGAAAGCTAGGGGATTTGTACAGAACAAATGCGAATTTTTCCGCTGTTGTTAAAATGAATTACGAACATTTTTCATTGTACACATTTTTAATTTATATTCATCTGTAAGAAGACAATTTCAACGAGGTAGGAGATTTTTTAACATTTCACTTTAACATTTTGAACTATTTTTCAATAACAATTGAAACCTTCAGCAAGAAATTCGAATACAATATTTTTGGTCTCTGTTATTCAATTATAAATCTAATACATGCATACAGCTATAAGATAAATGTACTTGTGCTTAAAATTCCAGAAAGAAAATCACATCCCGATATTCGTAATTGATGTCCACAACAGACATGATATGGAAATTATTAGAAAAATAAAAACTTTCTTGAACGTTTCTGCTGGAAAATATTGCGTTCCCAAGACGCCTCTAATTCTTCTGCAAGAGTACAAACGATACTTGGCCTCAACTTCATTGCAGGCACAGGCATAAGGGAACGCGTTATAAGACCTTCTGGGACCTTCTGCTGTTCGTTGTAAACTGCGGTCTGTGGGGCTTCGTGGAGAACTCCCAAGTACAACCGAGCGCCGGAAATGAAATGGATGACGAAGAAAATGGAAAGAATTTTGTACGAGGAAACGCACTTCTCTTAAATGAAGTTAGATTGTACGGCAAAGAAAATATGTTTGGTGTTTTTAAATTCAATGTAATATCTTCCGTATTAACAAAGGTGTAATTTGAAAATGGCATTATGTGAGTTTTATTACTTTTTCCTGCGCTTGGATATTCACTGAAACTAATATGTTTGCTATAAAATAACGTTATCAAAATTTTACTTTTTTTTTCGTTTGAATTGTACTGTTTAGGATTAAATTTCATAGTTGAGTTTGTAGAAAGTTATAGGAAGGAATAGATATTTGCTAACAGAAATGTAATATTTACTTTAAACGTGTAACGTCTTTCAGTTGGGTCCTTACTGGAGATCATTTGGTTCGCATGTAATGAAAACATGTTAATTAATATAACTTCTTCAAATGAAGAAAAACAATGTTCCAGAGAAGGGGCTGTCAATGAGACGAACCGGGAGCGGTAGCTCAGTGCATCAACTGATGCCACTGCAGCGCCTCTGACCGGTAGGTCCTAGGTTCGAGTCCTGACGGCGGCAGGATTTTCGACACTGCTTTCGGGCTACGTCGAATTCAGTCCCCGTCTGGAGGAGACTTCAGCCGGCTGCTCTGATCGGTATTTTTCGTGCTTTCTCCGATCAACACCAGGCGAAGCCGAGCAGCCCTTCCCAAACGGTAGGGTAGCAGTACCCTACCACGGACCGCGCGCGATCTGCCTCCCATTTCTTGTCCTATCCCCCGCTTACCCCTCACTTACACTACTACTACACTAGCACATATTCCGGGAGACCGGTCGGGAGTATAGAGCTTGCCCCGACTGGGGCGTGCCCCGCTGGTGGGAGAGCCCTGGTTAGGGGGAAACCCCACTAGCCGACGGTTGGTCGGCGCCGGATATCGCCATCCAGCGAGGGGAAAATCACCTCCATCTCCCGAGAAAAACATGCACTACACTAACGGGACTAATGACCGACGCGCCCGGAAACACGAAAAAATCAATCACAAATATGTTGCAAGCGTGTTCACGCTTGCGCTCCCCAAGGCACATCACTGCGAAGCAATAGGAAAAAAAGCAAAGAAAATCTTAAATAATTTTATCCTAAATAGTACTATTAAAATGTCGAAACTTTTTGTCTTTTGAAAATATTTTAATTGGAATTTGGAATGCGAGATAAATAAATATTAAATAATTAAATAAATGGTTTTACAACAGCATGCACATTCTAGCTTTAGTAATTGATAGGTATTAATATAATACTTCAATTTCTGTCCGTACTAACACATATCATCCAACACTTGTAAAATTCATTACCAATCGTACCGCACTCAAAAATGTATTCTTGCAGTGAAAAGCAGCGTCGCTATGAGATGACAATTCTATAAATTTCAAACTGCCATGCCATGGCCAGTTTCTTACCGCGACCGAATATAAATCCAGCTGCGATCACAGTTACAAGAAAACTACTAATATGCCTATTTTCAAAACGGTACCACAATACATACTTTCTCGTTTACCTGTAATGTATGCGTAATATTCAATTGTCATATTACATATTGTACCCGAATAAATCATTAGCTATTTCGTTCAAATTCTTTTCGACAAAAGAAACTTCGAATTTGTAATTTTCGAAAGTTCGAAGATTTGCATGAAAATCTTACTAATACCATATATGTAGCAAACTCAGGTGTACACGGGGAAAGCATACTGGGAAAAGGAATGTTTGTTTGTATTGCCAGAAATCGTTTCTGAGATTTTTTCCTTTGAAGTTTCAGAAATCTTTTCCCAAAATACAGGAAACTAATCCAATTTTCAAAAAATTGTATTTTGCCTTGTTTAAAGATTTATGTTTTAAGAACAAATTTTGTTGAGAAAACATCTCTAACCGGAATATTGTAATTCTAAGAAGACGCCACAAAATTTTGAAATTTCGAATTTTCAAAAATTCAGGAAGTTGAACGAAAACGGTATTAGCACTGTTTTAAATATTTTTTAAGTCGTTTGTTATATCCGAATAAATAATTTTAAAAAAATGTATCAATTTTTGAGAAAAATATGAAAATTTGGCTTTCTCTACATACTCTCAAATCAAAATAACCGTTTGAAAACCGCAGCGCCTCGAGTTTAGGCACATTGTGCTGGGAATGTGAATTCATGTGAACGGTTGAGGCTGTAGTGTAGACCACAGACAGTCAGACAGAGATAGAGATAGATAGATAAATAGATAGAGAGACAGACAGAGAGAAAGAGAGAGAAAGAGATAAAGAGAGAGAGGAAGAGAGAGAGAAAGAGAGAGAAAGAGAGAGAGAAAGAGAGAGAGAAAGAGAGAGAGAAAGAGAGAAGGGAAAGAGAGATAGAAGAGAGAGAGAAAGAGAGAGAAGAGGAGAAAAGGGGGAGAGAGAAAGAGAGAAAAGTGAGAGAAAGAGAGAGAGAAAAGAGAGAGAAAAGAGAGAAAGAAGAGAGATGGAAAGAGAAAAAGGGGGAGGGGGTTTGCGAAAACAACCTAGACCAAAAGAAACAAAATATGAATTTTGGCGTGTTAAATGAAAAATTTACACGTGACATGTTTAAGAAAGTAATTTACTAAGAGAAGGAACAAAAATTATCCACTTTTGGAGTATCAGGGATCCATGTAACTACATAAGTTATATGCGAGAAAGTACAATACACTACTTGAAGTAAAAAGTCGTCAAAAAATCGAAATGGAAAAAAATTCTTTGAGAGCTAGAATAAAGTGATTTTTTTTAATCAGAGTAATTGTTCAAAACGCTTTAGTATGTTACCATTGAGATAAAAATAAAAATAGTTACTCTCCGTATACGTGAACAAAGATGATTTTGTACGATTTGTAAGAAACCAACGATGCAAAACTTCGCAAGTGTGCTACCGTTGGATAGGAAATTATTCCCTAGACTCGCACGAGAAAGATTTAATATGTAAAAATTAAATGTTCTGATATTATAAAATGAGAGACACACATACAAACATGCTATTCCCAACACACGTTATACTGCAGCACATGCTGCTATTGTATTTGTCTCGCAAAAGATACATTCTAGACACTTCAAATAGGTTAGCTATAAAATGAGAATTTTTCGGAGCTTCTACTACATTTTTGAAGGGTACTCATGCTCCGTTGCATGTGTTGTCAGACGTTTTCGAATTCGTGTTTTAGTATGACGAGTTTTAAAACGATGATTTAAAAAGTATGAAATGTTTTTTCAGGCTTACTGAGGTATGTTTGCACGCTTTTAGGCATATTTGCGAATGTAAATTTTAAATGTGTCCATTTTTTTCGATTGGAAAATATCACTTTTATATAGCACAGAAAAAAAAACCTCTTCATTAGTGCTTTGAATAACAATCATTCTTTCTAAATGGCTTTGAATTTGCGAGGAAGCAATTTTTAAAAACTAGCACATTATAAACTATGAATAAACATTGCGTTTGTTAATCGTTATTTTTATGAGCTTTAATGAATATTTTTAAGGCGATTTAAAGTTATAGATAAAATTATATTTATAATTCAAGTAAATGGTGTAGATATCCTTGAGAATAAGGCTTTAGAGAAACCAGTAGCATTTCACCGCACTGAATCAACAATAAAATGAAATTGACTGATCCTGCTGAAACGGATCTTTGTTGTAGCGTTGACGTTCACCGTGTCTATCTTCCCTTCTGAGTTTCTACGTAAAGGGAGAGACCTCCTTTAAAACGGTCGATGAAGAATTTCCATCGAGAAAAGAGACATTTAATTCACTGAATACACCGTATCGGGTTGTATTGAATTTTGATAAGGCATTTAATTTATAATCTACTGATGAATGTTTGAACAAGAATCTCGCATTTTCTAGGTCAAACTTTACGATCAACTTTTCAATTGATTACTGGGTTAGGAATGTGTATGAAATATTTGCGATACCCAGGTTTCACTGTAATCCTCTTTTGCTTCTGATTCTGAATATAAATGAAATATTCTGGTAGTAATATCAGAAAGTATATGCTGAAACATATAAATTGATTTTAATGAAGTCAGTATTTCATTTGATTCAGTTTAATGTCAGTTTAAATGAAGTCAGCCTATTTCCATATACTTTCAGGGTATTGATGTTCAAATAAATATCACTTTTGGAATGCATAATTGTTTTCATTCATAAACTCTTTACTGTTTGCAAAATAGCTTCATACATATTCAGTGAACCATAATTATATACAGAAAAATCTCACAAAACTGAAATATGAAATGTATTACGATGCCCACGATATTGTGTGTTTTATTACAAAAAGTACAAACATTTCCCTATAGGCAAGAACAATTGCCAAAAATAGCATCCTGCCTAATGTAACCTGAGACATAATTTTTAAAGATTCTAAGTACACACAAAAGATCAGTAACCAAATGTGATTTTGTAATGCTTTTAATATTTTGTATAGCGTTCTTTTCTATCAGTCTGTAGATTAGCCTGTCATCAGGTAATTCATTTATAATTCCTTGCTTTTCTTATGAAAAGAGAGTATTGATTATTAGTCACCATTATTACATTTTTGTCTTCTATTCCATCCAGCATTGGCATTTGGAAACAAGCACTTTAATAATGAAATATTTTAAAGCATTCAACGGGTTTACGGATTGGGTCTACGTAACAGGAATTAAAATATTTCAGGAAAAATATCACAACTTCCATATTCATTGCTTTTTATCTGAAACAAAGCAAAGTAGCAGTGACACTTTCAAAGATGACACACTTCAGAATCCAAATTTTAATAGGTGCACAATGATAGAGATGAATAAAATAAAGGCCAATAATAAAAGAAAGAATATCAGAATTTCTTTTAAAGTGATTTATATTTTCAGGCGTCATCTCTTGCATCATACGTTATATAAAGCTTTATTCAGTTGAAATTATTCAGGTTTTGTAAGTCTAACATTTTTCAGCGTATCATGTTCACAGAATCGGGATTTTGTGCCGCAGAAGACTCAAATATTGTATTGGGTGAAACAACGATTATTCGATATTATATTTTTGAAAGTGGGAAACAGCGCCGGAAACACATCTGAAAGTGACAAAAGATCTTCGCGTTTTTCGCTTCCCCTCTCAAAAGAAAAGATCACAAGTGCATAGATTGTTCTCCCACCTCCTCTTCTCTCACATTTTCCCTCTCGCGAAGAAATACATTTTGGAAAGATCGCATTTTGCAATTTCCTTATTGTAATCATGGCTACAAGTTGGCATGAAGCGGATTAACGAGAATTTAGCTAGAAATAAATTGTGAGTAGGTGTTTAAGAAATTAGAAAGTTTATATTTTTTTGTTATGGTACTAACATTGCGACGGATAGTACCAAATATGTAAACGTGTCCTCTTGTGGACCTGAATACCGCAGTAATGAACGGAAACATGATTCTTGCAAATACGTATGAGTCACAACTGAAATACCACATAGAACATTTTCCCTTATGAGAATACTATTACTTTATCACGAAATGTCGGAATATATATTTTATTCATCATAAAAAATATGATTTACAAATTTTATGCTAGAATGTGAAACGGATTATGGCTCTGAGTTTAAGGAAAAGTAAGAAATAAGAGTTCTGAGTATGGTTGAAGTTCTTCTCTCATCTCTTCCATATCCTTCCTGCTACCCGCCCCAGATTCCCAGGGAAAACGACTCCTCACGACTTCCCTGGCGGTGTAAAATCCGCTGATCCCCGCCAACATGTTATGAGAAGTCTGCGGAGAGGAACTGTAGACGAGAAACAGAGCAGACATCGGTTGTATAAGTTATGTTTTTCAGCGGAATCAGCCTATCAAAGCTTTACACTGAGCATGAAAGAACCCTAAATAGAAATTCCCACCATTAAGGAGGAGGCCTAATGCAGACTCTTGAACCCCCATTACGGCGATAGCAAGCATAGTGTAGAAGAGCGATCGCAGGGCGGTACACGCGTCGAGGGGCAGGCGGCGGAGAAGGACTGCGAAAAAGACCCGGAGAGGCGGCGCTGGGTGCCATGCGATGAAGTTGACAAGAAAGACACCGTGCCACGATGTCGTGAAGGGCGGAACGGGGCGTTTACGAGCAGTGTCATCGACTCGAGCGACGGCGGTGGTGGAGTTGGATGCGAAGGCACATTTTATGTTGGAGGTGGAAGTGTTGGTGGAGGAGGGAGAAGGGGGTGATGGAAGCGATCGTGCAGGTGGGGGCGGCGGAGGCAGACATGGAGATGGCAGTAAAGGTGGTGATAGACGTGGACGCAAATGTTGGGGGAGTGGAAGGGGGGAGGAGCAGCAGAGGACGGGACGGGACGGGGACGGGGACGGGGGACGGGGGGCGGGGACGGGTTTCGGGGTTTGCGAAGGTTCCGGGGGTTGGGATGGAGGGTTTCGGGGTGCGGGGGTTAGGGGGTTGCACGGGAGTTACAATGGTGTTGCAGGGAGAGCGGGGGCGGGGATTTGGGGGGTAGCGGGGAGCGGCGGGTTGGGGATTGCGGGGTTGCAGGGGGTAGCGGGGTTTCGGATGGGGGTTGCGGGGTTGCGGGGTTTCAGGGGATTGCGGGGTTGGGGGTGCGGTATGGCGGGTGTGTGGGGGTTTCGGAAGGTTGGGGATGCAGGGGCCAGGAGAGGGGGGGTTGCGGGGTTAGGGTGCTCAGGGCGTGCGAGTTGGGGCCGAGCGGAACGATGCGGGGCAGGAAGTCCTGGGACGCAGTGTGATGAGATGGGAGCGGGAGAGCGGGGAAGGCTTGGGCGTTGGAGCGAGAGTATTGTTGCAGATGGCGGCGGGAGCGAAGAGGGGGGTGGTGGAAAGGGTGCAGAATATGAAGGGCAGCCGGGGCGAGGGGTGGGAGCGGGGTGGGGCGTGGGCGGGGCAGGGGAAAGGGGTGGGGCGGAGTGAGTAAAGCGGTGGCAAGAGAAGGCCTTCTGGGACGCGGTGGGCGTGCCGGCGCCGGTCGCCCGGGCAGAGACAGATCGCGGGGCGCAAATGGACGCAAATTGACCGCAGCGCTTCGGCGAGACACCGCGGAGTGAAGTGGGCGGGCGGGGGCGCTTCCATGGGCGTCACCCGGGAAATCGAGGGAACGGATTTTTGGGACGCAGTTGAAGGGCGTGACACTAAACCACATCGAGCAAAAAGGGTTACCGTATAAAATTGGTTGGGAATCAAGAATTGAGACAGGTATTTGGTGTAATTACATTTTTAAAGAAGGGCTTCGTATTAGAAATTGGAAACGTGCTGAAAAGAGAAAGGGATTTCGTCCGACTAAAATCGGCGATGCGATTACGTAGTGATAGAGCTGTAACCAGACAAAATTGTTAAAAAATATTACTTTAATAAAGAGAAATCTAGTTGCTCGGAATACAATAACAGAAAATGGGGCAAACTCAGATAACTGTGTGATATATGTTTTAGGGGGAAAATAACAAATGTAAATATTGAATATATTTATTCTTATGAAGTTAGATAAAAACATAATTTTAAAAAGTGCAGTTATGTAGAACAGGAAAAGGAAATAATTAAAATTGAAAGAAGTAAGGAAGGAATTGAAGAAAAGAATAAATAAAGAAATATAAAAGATACGAATAGAAAATCTGAAAAAAAAGGTCTTATCTGGGAAAGAAAGTGGAGTACTAAAACCACGGAAAGAGCGGACAGGCCAAACAGACGCAAGACACATTAGAGAAGAGCTCATCGTCTGCAGGGGCCAGCAGAGAACCAAGGTAGCCAGAAGATAAACAAGGTCACCGGACCCAGTGACATCCTCCCGGCGCAAGGGCTGGAGCGGAGGCGCATTCAAGCGGAATCCAAACACGCAGTTTAGTTGTGTCTCGCGGACCTTCCGGGCCCGCCCGCCCCTTATACCCTCCCCCACCCTTCTTTACTGGCGCCCCGCCTCCCAAATCCCTGCTGCCTGGGGCGCCGCGCAGCCGCCGCCCCCGCCGCCGCCAGTGCCGTCAGGATGACGGATGGCCCCGCCGGCGACGCCATCCCGCCCCCGCCCCCGCCCCCGCCCCCGCCCTCGCCTCGCCCTGGCCTTGCCGCCAGCCGGAGCCGGTTCTGCCCTCTTTGCACTCGCCCTCTGCACAGTCGTACCAGGAGAGATGGATCAGGGCAACAACTGATGCCACTGCAGTCCCTCTGACCGGGAGGGCCATGGTCGATTCCCGACCTTGCCAGATTTTCGACACAGTCAGCTCGGTCGAATTCAGTCGCTGTCTGGAGGAGAATTCTAGCTGACGGCTGCTCTGATCGTTAGTTATCCATGATTTCTCAGATCAACACCAGGCGAATGCCGGAGCAGTACCCTACCAAACGGGCTATGGACCGCGCGCGATTTTTCCTACCTCTTCCTTGTCCTATCCTCTCCCCTTACACACACTCAAACTAATACGCATTACGCCATCACACATGCACATGCGTACAAAATAATGATTGCAAGTGATTTGTGCTGTTCACTGCTGTTATTACTGAATTTTGTCAAAATGACTTGTAAGGGCGGAAATATTTTCAGAAAATGCCGATGTCTATTACTATAACACTCGACGAGAAATTTATATTCATAGGTGACAATATCAACAGCTCATTAAAAAAAATTCACATACAATTCATGTACATTATTTTACAACACTTGCCAGATGACATTAAACGATTAAATTCAATAGAAAAGTTTAAATCCCAAGTAAAAACGTTTCTGCGCATAACTGTTTCTATACAATTGGGGAATATCTGAGCATCACAAGAAAAGTAACATTAATTTTAAGAAATGAGAATTTTAAGTCTTCTAAATTTAGTGGAAATACAATTATTCAAATTATCGTTTCCATGTTGTCGCGGCAGGAAGTAAAAAAAGAGCCAAAAATTTATTGCTTATTTATCCTTTAAAAATAGATTTTTGTTCATGGGGGTTTTTTATTTTCCCTTTCAAAATTCAAAATTTATTGCTTTTATCCTTGAAAAAAGATTTTATTACATGGGAGTTTTTTGTTTCTTTTTCTCCTTTAAAATTAAAAATTTATTGCTTATTTATCCTTGAAAATAATTTTACTACATGGGAGTTTTTTTCTTCCTTTCAAAATTCAAAATTTAAGTAGTATATGACTAGTGTAGGGGTACAACATTTGAAAATGTGCAGACAATTCCTTTTTCCATGCCGTCATACGCAGTTTTAACTGTTTTTGACGTAAAATAAATTTAAAAATTTAGACGATAACACAACTGGGGAGAGGTCTTTGCAGAAACGGAAAGGCCTTCCGGGACGGATTTGCTGACCTAAGCCTATGGGCAAAAATTTAAATAGTAACGTACTGTAACCGCTAAGCGCACTACTTTATCCCCTTCCAATATATATATAAATATATATATATATATATATATATATGAATTATTTTGGTCACCACTTTTTAATTATTTTTCGTCAATAGAGACGCTCTGACGGCCGCTGGGTTTTTTTCAATCGAAATTTTTCCATCACAGAGCTCGTTCATAGAGCTTGATCTTTGCTAGCGACAAAACGCTTCAGATTTCGTGAGAATTGGATATCACACTTTACTTACCATTTCGTGACGTAGATGTGTTTCGAAGATGCGATGTTGAAAATTTGTGTGTGTATACTCAATCACTCATTAGAATTATTTATATTTTATGTATGATATCCAGACATAAAATATAAATAAACCACATCCTTTTTAGATAACTGCCATTTATTGGGCAAGACGATCATTAATTTTTACATTATCAACATTGGGCCTGGCATAGGTTGATTTAAAAATATATAATATTAATTGTTGAGTTGTGTATGTCTATATTTTAAAATTTTATATTGTGATTTATAAGTGATATTCTCTTGTGAAAGTACATTCACATTAAAAAATGATGGGATGATAATTACAACCTGGCCATTACAGAGGAATAATAATAATAATAATAATAATAATAATAATAATAATAATAATAATAATAATAAAATTATCGTTATTCCTTAGTGATATACATCGGCTTCTTGAAACTTCAAATGATGTCTTATAAAGTTTCTCGAAAAAGGAAAAGTTTTCTTGAGAATAATCCAAATTCCTTTTAAAAAAGGCACCAAATTTTTTTCTTGAAACTTTTTCAACGGTAGCTAAAGCATGTTTAAGAATAAAGTATTTTGGTAATCTTTTGTTCTTTTTAAAAAATCGAATGTATTTTTTAATTATCTCTCACTCGTAATATACACATTTTCAGCGATTTTTATACAAAATTGCATTGAGTGGATTGACTTCCATGAAGTTTTTGAGAAATCAAAGTTTTCTATGAAAAAGAGCTTAAAATTCGCATTTTATTAAAAACGGCTCCAAATTTTTGCTGGAAAATTTTCATGTAGGAAGATGTTTTACACTTCTTTAATATTCTTTAAGTAATATTTCCATTGTATCATATGGAAATCGAAATACTGAAAAATTTAAAAGAATGTAATTGGGGGCGCTAGATGTCAGGAGGATGGGGAAACCGAAAGTCTAACCAGACCAAAGAAATTAAAAAACTAACACGAGATAGGCTGAGCAATTCTGTATCATGACTAGTTCTTAATTGGCGTGCAGTAGAGAATAAAACAGTGGTTGGTAATTTTTAAATAATTAATACCGTTAATTGAGAGAAAAGCGATGGTTTCCGAAGTCTCAGAGCTTAAATTAGGGAAATAAAATCCTACACTATGCTACCTAAAGTTACAAGGTTCCATTAAATACAGCATCCGTATAATACTATCAGAAAACCTATTCACATTAAAAAAGCCAAAAATTGTCGTGTTTTGTTTCATCAAAGCATATGTAGAAGCTTTTCCGGGAATAGAGAGATAAGAGATAGGCTTAAGTTGCATTACGTAATGGACGTTTCTGTATTTCTGATTCTAGGAAAATTGTATTTCTGTTTCTCGGAAAAGACAATAGGAGTATTCGTGTATTATCTACTCGCTTCTCTTTAAGCAGAAAAGGCGATTACACTTCCGTTAATAACATTCTAAATGATATTTTTCATGCATCTTAGGATCTGAAAAATGTAAGAGAAAGCCGATTTGGCTTAAAAATGAAAACTTTTCGCAGACATCCAAGGGGTGTCGCGACAGTTGAGTAGTTTTGTTAACAGTTGGGTTGGGAGTAAGAATCATATTTTAGAGGGAGCGAAGTAATGACTCCTAGAAGTGTATGAAACTGAAATAACATATTGTGGAAATACGAATTTAGTATTTCATTGAAAAGCCAACATTGAAAACTAACTAATCCCATGTTTACAGTAGGATCAATTGAGAGCAGGTAAGAAACGATATTTACGCTTGTACTAAATCGCATAAAGAAATACAGAATGACAGGATGAGAGCGTGAGAATTAAATCTTAATAAAGTAGTTAATCAATGACACTGAAATTTCGAATTCCTAGAAAATATTGAGATAATACCATACCGAGTGACTAACATACGAATATTTACATATTACTCATGTATGCCTCCATTCTCTCAATCCATCGGATTGTGGTGTTTAAAATAAATTTGTAATAATACCTACATTATTCCAATACGTCACGCATTAAATGTATCGGGTGACTCGCAACTGTATTTCGAAAATTCAGCGCTCGGCGATTTTATTTATAGACAGAGAATCTGTCATCAGACTACAGCGGATAACCACATCCTTGGAAAGTAGGATGGGGATAAGGACTGAATGGGAAAGGAAGGTACAAGCCTTGTCGCTGACTTGCTGTTCCGGGAGTTATACTCTGATTTATACATAGCTGCACTTCAAGGTCACAATCTGGAAGCAAAGGGAACACTGTCATCAAATCGGGAACTTAGTTATTTTTAGTATTAGAGCTATTCATTGGATAGCAATGTCCCCCTCCCCTTCCATTTCGTGACCTTGAAGTGCAGCTATGTTTAAATCGGAGTACACTTTGGCATTCAGATGAATAATTCATCACAGACAGTGATAGAAACGACGTGTTTGACCAGCCTCTAACTTCCATTCGGGATGGGGATGGGATGGATTCAACCGACCTGACACCGTTAGAATTAGGACCTCCCCAATTACAAAGATTCAGTTTCAAACTCGCCAAACTACTTTTTTTAAAAAATTTGTATTGTATGCCTTAATACCTTTTTGGTCATACCGGGTATGAATGTCTTAATGGATGAGAGATGGGTGATGGGAGATTTGTATGAGTGATAGAGAAATGGTAGAACGAGATGCAATGTAAATTGGGTTAACCCCCAAAACATCCAGCGGCAATATTGGTTTTCCCCATCACCATTGGATCGACCAGGATTTAACTTCCGCTACCCAGAAACGGAAGGTGAGCAACCTCACCCCTACACTCAATGACACGCTCTATCGCACAAGTCTGTTTAAAGGAAGACGCCACCAATTTCCCGTCGCAGCGACTGTCCACGCAGTGGGCAAACACCTGTGGCAATCGCCGCCCGCGGTGACTGAGTGCGGAGTACCACAAGGTTCATCCTGCGGAGTCTCCTCCGTCCCCGCGATACCAGCGCCATGACCAGGCATTGTTTGCGCGACCCTAAGCAACGTTTGTGAGCTGTGACGTGAGCACACACGCCCGGCGTCCGTGTTTGGAAGCACTTTAGGTCACGGGGAAGCGAATGCAATTCCGCGAAAGAGACACAAAGGCCGGAGTGCCACATATTTGGGGCGACGCCGCCGCTTTTAAAATTAATTAAAAGTGCTGTCTGTCGCGACCGAAAGCGAGACTTTGGGCGCCTCGAATTTATTACGAAACAACACGACGACGCTAATCTCATTCCGCTCGACGTTGCATTCACTTCCACTTGAGGCTTTAGTTACCAATCCGTTCCCTTTTCTGCATTCTGTATGACGCTCCTTCAGTACGTCCGAAATGGGACAGCTGCATTTGTCAACGTAATAAACTTCACTCCGTTTGGAAGAGAAACTTCTCTATACACTCCTTCTTCATTAAATTTAATGATAGTGAATTTTTTGTAGGTGATTTTAAAAGCAAACATTTTGTAATGAATAATTGAATAAATGAAGGCAAAACTTGGATCATTAAATAATAGTTAATGAGAGATTATTCGTCCATCGCATTAATAAATTCTAGAAAATATTCTAAACATTATACATATTCTAATAATATTAAAAACATAAATATTAGTAAAAAGAAACAGACTATTCCATCAGACTCATTACAGTAGTGTACGTCATCGTACATTATTCTTTTTCTACTTAATAATTACTGCCTTCAGAAATATGAATAACTTGGGCAAAACTATTTTCTAACTATCCTTCAGAAGGTTGGAGGAATAATAAAAGAAGACTTGTTAGATTTTCGATTTCATTTCAAACTCACTAAACCTTTAAAATGTATTGTTCCACCTTGTCATGTATGTATGGATGATGTGATGAGTCTTGAGGAAAGAAGTACTCGAGGTTCAAATGGACCCGAGACATGTGGCATTGGTTTCCATCCATTGGATGCAGGTCTCCGCCATGCAGTAAAGTAGGGCCTCCCCTGCAAAGCCCTTCGTCGTCTGTTAGGTGACGCCGCAGTTCGTCGCGAGCCTGACACGCTGACACTCCTCGCCCGCGTGAAGGCGCGTCCAAAGGCGGCCTCCGTCCCACGATACCTCCCATGCCACGCAGTTGTTTGGGACCGATTTCGCTAGTTACAAAACCTGGACTCGTTATTCGTAAGATGAGGTACGTAAGCAGAAGAAATTCCCGAAAATGGACAAAGAAATCATTTGAACATTCTGCTTATAATTATTAAAAGATCTGTCTGTACGCTGCAGCATTTTTGTCGAAGTCTACCGTTTATTCTGCAAAACAACACAACTAACATCATCTGACGTTGATGATACTTTCAAACTATCTCTTCACTTGCTTCATAATCTATTTGCTGTTGGAGCAGAACGACAGTTTGTTTTCCAAGGAATCTAAGAACTCCGTTTGGAGAAGTATTTCTGATCTTTACATGAATATTTCTGAAAATTAGAAAGCAAATTATTGAAAATTGAAAGGTATGTCTGATTTAAGGTTTAGCGTTGGACTTCTAGTTTAGTCATAAAATCTAGAAGATTTGAACTATACATCTACCTGCATTTAAATCAAGCGATTAGTAAGAAAAGTCAGGCGAATATTAATAGTGTTATCTCTTATGTACTTTTATGATTTGCTAGAATTACTAACTCTACAGAACTATTTTCTATATCTTCATGAGAGTTCTCTGTCCATTGTTTTTTGTTATAATTTCCCTAGCCTTTTGTTGAATCACTACCCACAAAGCAGCAGTGGCAACACGTATGTAATGCCAGTGCATACTCGCCTTCAATGGACGCTCCTACTTTAGTGAATATACGCTGCACGATCTGATTCCGCACATTTGACTCTAAAATATCAGATGCTGTGAAAAGCTGGATCGCTTGGGTACACATAACGAAGAACCAAGGCCCTTAGAAGACGCGTCAAGGCGTGGCATAGCCTGTGCAGGAATGTTTAAAGCAATTCTAGATTAAGATAGGATGTTCAGGTGAAGGAAGATTAAAGAAACCTAGGTGTTGAAAGTGTGAAGAAAATAAATCGAAGAAATTGGCTTAAAATAAACATCTAGGAAAAACTATCATGTTGTTTAAAGATTGGATATGGAGGAGCATTTTTTTGTACGATAGTTAATGTCTGGTGTGTAAAAAAATAAAATGAATAATAAGAAGAACAATAAATTGTAAATTATATTATAAATTGTAATGTCACATCTCGCTTTACATTTCTATAATGTAAAATTAAACAATTGGTCATTTTCCTGAATCAAGGATGGTGAGAATTTCGATCCTTTCACCCGTGCTATTTAGATTGATGCAATTACAGAAATCAATAAATTATTTAGCGTGAGTTGGATTCGTTGTAATGTGATAAATATTTGTTTGTCATCTCCCACCTAGCTTATCGAGATTCATAGAACGTCATACGCGAAAATCATATGCTATGTTTTTCATACTATGATGCTAAAGTTGTCCCACAGATCAGTGAGTTTCAGTGATATCTCGAATTCCTCAGAGCAGTGTCAAATCCTTTCATGATCACAGCAAAGCAGATGCAAAGAATATTCCAGTATATACTCCCAATTAGGTACACTTCCTATTCCCTGTGTATAGACTGCAATTTTCCTTGAGAATCTTCTACCAAACCATTGAGGTTTCATGAATGTTTAGGAAATTTGATGTCTGGGGTTTGCAGAAATTGTCTTACTATTAAAAGATACATGACATTTCTTCCTTCATTTTACATTTAGATAAGAAGGAGTGAAAGAGGCAAATTTAAGAGAAACCCTAGAGATGTTGAAAGAGGGGAAAGACAGAGGAAAGAAAGAAAGGTAGAAATAGAAAGAAAGGAGGAAAAGAAGGTAGGTAGATAGAGGGAGATGGAAGGAAGAAATGAGAAGAAGAAAGAAAAGAAGTAGGTAGAGAGAAGAGATAGAAAAGAATAAAGAAGAACAATAAAAGAAATATATTTTTGTATTTCATATACCTTATCAAATTTCAATTAAAATGCAGAACAATTAGTAATTTTCTAATCATTGTTTAGAAATATTTTCATGACAATATTTTCATGCCCAAGTGATTTGTATTGATGAATTATAAAACAACGTAAGCGAACATTACTATGCTGATGATTCAAAAACAGATGTAATAGTGATAAACGCTATTATTTATGTAAGCACATAAATTCAGAACGCTATTTGCACCAATATCTCATTGCAGTGCATCAACATAACAAAGTTGAAACACGATCCATAAAGTGCAGAATACTCAATTCTCAAAAGCCGTGTCAAAATCCCTCCATGACACAGGCATCGCATATTCGATAATTCCAATAATTGGACCTCATTACTGTGATATCGATACAACGGCGAGAAATATTTTCTGAATTTATCAAACGCTGTAGATTGTCAATCTGAACTTATGAAAGCTTTAGAGAACTCTAATTGGAAATGATTGTCAATATTTTTAAGATAATATTATTCACCTTCATTTCTAGGATCTACAACATTGATCAGCAAGTAGAGCTCAAAGTCTTGGAAGCAGTGAATGAATACAAAGAGGAAGACACGAACGAAAATAAGAAACAAAGTTGAAGAAAGTGTTAACAGGAATGAGAAGAAAATAGATGATTTTAGAAGAGAAATTGGAATAAAAAGGAGAGGAAGAAATACGAAAGAAAATGAGAATTAGAAATTTTGCGAGTGAAGTGTTACGATAGAGTGAAGAGAATATCATTATTTCCCTTGATAATACCTAAGAACTTCATTGAAAGCGGGAAGATGCACATTAGATAATTTTTTACAATCATGTAGATGAATAAATGATTTCATGTAGCAATATTTTACGAAATATTATCAAATTTTAAAATTAAAACATTAGAAATTAAATTCATCTTATGTAACGATGATTAAACAGTATATAAACTGTATAATTGGTAAGGGAAAAATAGGAAATAGACGTTTACAAATAATTTGACACGGAAACAACGTTGAAACAGACGATAGTCATTATATCAGATGCTCAGAAGCCGCCTGAAAAGCTGGCCGAAATGACAATCTGCCATTACTTTCAAAATTGTCAAATATTTCAGGATTGATACAACGCAAAAACGAAGTTATCTGAATGTTATCAGAACGAATTGATTTAATAATATACTGAACTTAAGAGTACAGATTTAGAAGAACTCAATGGAAAATGATTGTCAATATTTGAAAAAGTTTATTAACTTCCAAATTTTTAAGAGTATATTTTCACCTTTTATTTCTCATAAAATTGATCACAAGAAGTAGTGTTTCTCAAAAGTCTTGGAATGCAGTGAATAATTTACAAACTGAGATAGCACGAACGAATAATATTATTGAAACAAAGTCTTTGAATGAAACGTTCGTCATTTAACAGTGACTTCATTAAATCTCTTGAATTAATAATGATATTAAAGAAATATATTGAATAAATATATATTCGGAGAGCGAATGAAATATTCAAACGCAAAAATTTTGATTCTATAATTGCATAGTGAATATTTCTTCTCTATGAAGTGTTACGATAGTTCAGTGAAGTAACAGACACGTGATGACAATTCATAGATTGCGCTTGATAAATTCCGCACCCGCAAAAGAACTTGCATTGATGAGGCGGATGAGGATGATCACCGAAATCAGATCGGGTGCATCTACTCTCGTTAGCAACACGAAGATGGGAAAATGTAAGAAAAATGTATTCTCATGTATTGCAATATTTTAGAAATATTTATAAATTTTAAAAAATTCAAAAGTTTCATTAGAAATTAAATTGCATTTATGTAAAGTGGAAAACAGTTAAAAACTGTATGAGACGAATTAAGGGGAGAAAAATAAGGAAATAGCGGGTTACAAATAATGAACGGCCGGGGGCGGGGGGTGCTGAAATGCGGAGCCCAGGCGTAGAAAAAGCTGGCGTAAACAAAAACAATAGCAGCCTCTCTTTACAAAGATCATTATCCGGCTTGTCGAAACGGCAAATACCACGGCGCCGGTAACGATGCTGCGTCGGCCGCGGTGGGGCTGCTGGCCAACTCCGCTGCGGGGGATGGGGTGGGGGGCAGCGACGCAGAGATGAAGCTGGCAGGGTGCTAACGGTGAAACAAAAAAGTAATGGCGACGGTGGAAGATGTTGGAACGATGAGCGCAAGGTCGGCAAGTCGGGGATTGCAGAGGAATGAGAACTTGCTGAGAAGGCGGAGTGAGGATAGCGGAGGAGGTGCGATGGGTAGAAGGAAAGATAAGAGGGTCCGTTTGGATTGATTGATCGATTAGTGATTCCTGGAGCGTCAACTGCTAAGGTCATTAGTTCAGTAAGTGAAATCCATGTTTTTTTCGTCGAGAGGAGACGGTGATCTTGCCCTTTGGTGGGCGAGGCCCAGTGATTGATTGATTGGTTGATTTTTTCGTGTTTCCGGGCGCGTCAACTGCTTTGGTCATTATCCCGTTTGTGTAGTGCATGTTTTTTTTCGCGGGAGATGGCAGTGATCTTCCCCCGCTGGATGGCGAGATCCGGCGCCGATCTACCGTCGGCTAGAGGGGTTTCTCCCTAACCAGGACTCTCCCACCAGCGGGGCACCGCCCAAGCCGGGACAAGCTCTAAGCTCCCGACCGATATCCCGGAATATGTGGTAGTGTAGTGCATGTTAGAGTAAGTGTGTGTGTGTAAGGGGAGAGGATAGGACAAGGATGAGGAGGGATAGATCGCGTGCGGTCCGTGGCCCGTTTGTTAGGGTACTGCTCCGGCATTCGCCTGGTGTTGATCGGAGAAACCACGGAAAAACTACCGATCAGAGCAGCCGGCCGCTAGAATTCACCTCCAGACAGCGACTGAATTCGACTAGCTGAAAAGCTAGGTCCTGGTGCGAGGCCCAGTGCCGACCTACCTTTGGCTAGCGGGTTTCCCCAACCAAGTATCTCCCACCAGAGCGGCACCGCCCAGCCGAGACATGCTCTAAGCTCCTGACCGGTCACTCGCAATGTGTGGTAGTGTGGAGCATGCCAGTGTAACTGTGTGTGTAAGGGGTGAGGATAGGATAAGGAAGAGGAAGGAAAGATTGCGCGCTTCATGGCCCGATTGTTAGGGTACTGCTCCGGCATACCCCTTGGAGCAACCATGGATGACTGCCTATCAGAGCAGTCAGATGCTAGAATTTTCCTGCATACAGCGACAGAATTCGACCTACTTCTCTCGCTAGTGTGGAAAACTGTGCAAACGTCGGAGCTCGATCCTAGACCTCCCGGCCAGAGGCTCTGCAGTGAGATCAATTGATCCTCTGAGACACCTCTTCCCATTCAAGTTTTGGAAATAAGTGACGATGGTGAGGGACGCTGGCATGATGGAGGGGTGAGAACGGATAACAAAGTAGAGTATGTATATTTATGTAAGTCACTGTGAGGTTGTAGCGATTCATATTTTTAAATGTACATTTTTATTATCCAATCATTAACTTGTGTTAATTTGCTAGGGATGAACGGAAATTCATTTTAGGAATATTTTCAATTTCTTTTCTAGTCATAGATTACGCGCCTTTCTTGTTCCTTGTTCGAATTCCTACTACTAAATACCTTTCATAATTCGCGAAAGGGACACAAAGCAATCCGGCACTTGAGATTGCTTGAGAACTCAGTTACTATTGTCCGTTTTAAGTGACGTGTTTTTCAGCTGGGATTAGCTGTGATCATGAACGTGTGATCATCATCTGTGACGTGCTTTTTCGATCGGGAGCTTCAATACCCAGGTATCGTAACGAAGTAATACTGATGTTCCAGATTGCATAATTGAGCCCAGCTGATGATCTGTCACAAATAAGACAATAACACAGATCTACAAGGATTTTCCTTTTCGTTTTTGACCCTTGTAAGTTGGTCTCCTTAATCCAAAAATTGCCCTTACTTTTTTCCATAATATACCAATTTTTAATAAATTCAATAATTGTGTTTCCAGTACATATATTTTGCTATATTTGTGGAGGTTTTATCATTGTAAAACAGAACCTGAACATTACCTTATTTGCTAAATGTGTTTATAACGCTTATTTTGTAATGAAGCTGGGGGATCAGGAAAAACCATGAGCCTTTCAAAGAGTGGATACCCAAAAGTAAGGGGTATTTTTTAAAGCTATGTATTTTATAATTTTAAATAACCGTATCACTTTCAAAGTACTCTCCATTACACTTAATATATGTTCCTCCAATCTGCAATTTCGTTCCTGGAAACATTTTTTACTCGTCTGTTGGAATGGTCGACAGCTCCTGCCTCGGGTTTTTCTTTACTGCTCCCACGACGTGAAAACGATGCCCTTTCATGTGCCTTTTCATTCGCAGAAACAAAAAAATTCCACGGAACGATGCCAGGTGAATAAGTGGCGTAGTGCAACGGAATAACGTTGTTTTGTTTTGTTTTTTGCTAAAAAACATTGAGAGAAAACCATTCCCTTGTCAATCACAAATCGAATCTTTTTGTCGCACACTGTTAGGCAATCTTCTTAAAACCTCTTCATAGAAAGTTTGATTAACTGTCTGACCTAGTTGAATGAATTCAGAGTGCACTATCCCTCTCACATAAAAAAAGCAAATGATCATGGTCTTGTTTTATTTCACTTGGCGAGGTTTTGGGGGACAAGATGACAATCGTATTTCCACCGGATTGACTGTTGTTTGGTTTCGGGCAAACACATCTCATCACCAGCAACACCATTGCACCACATCTCAACACCAGTAATGACTTTGGAAAAAATAATCTAGGTCGTTTCGGAGTCGGTCTTCCAATGCATGGCAAGTTTCAACTCGAACCTTTTTTTACTGTTCATTCAAAACTTTTTTGCTCTCATCTTCTAATCTTAGAACAACTGTCACTGCAGCGCCTCTGACCGGGAGGTTCTAGGTTCGAGTCCTGATGGCGGAAGGATTTTCGACACTAGCTTTTCAGCTAGGACGAATTCAGTTGCTGCTTGGAGGAGAATTCCAGCGGTCTGCTGCTCTGATCGGTGTTTTCCGCGGTTTCTCCGATCAACGCCAGGCGAATGCCGGAGCAGTACCCTACGAAACGGGCCACGGATCGCGCGCGATCTGTGCTTCCTCATCCCTGTCCCATCACTCTCCCTTTACACACACACTTACACTAACATGCACTACACTAACGCATGTTTCGGAAGACCGGAGCTTAGAGGTTGTCCCGGCTGCGGCGATGCCCCGCTGGTGGGAGAGTCCTGGTTAGGGGGAAACCCCACTAGCCGAGGGTAGGTTGGCGCTGGATCTCGCCATCCAGCTGGGGAAGACCACCGACATCTCCCGAGAAACAAACATGCACTACACTAACGGGAATCATGACCAAAGCAGTTGACGCGCCCGGAAACACGAAAAACCCAAACCAAACCAAACTAATTTTACAACAAAATTTGCTGAACGGAGCTCCTGATGATTCCAGGTACCTCATCAATCTGTCTTCACGAATGATGACGTAAACGTTTATGACATTTTCATCAATTCTGGAAGTTGACGGACCAGACGGGTTTTTCATCAAGTGACATTTAACCTTCTTTGAAACGAGAAAATCAATTGTACATTTGAGATTTTCCTGTATCTTTGTCCTTGTAATATATTTTTAACTCCACAACAGTTGCTGCGCCGTTTTTTCCAATCAGAAAGCAAAATTTCACAGCAGCGCACTCTTCACTTTAATCACCCATGGAAAAACACGAGGAGCAAACAAAACTGCTTTTATAAAACAAATTAATGTGAAACAACAAGGCCTTCGTATACAACAACAATGGCTGCCTTGAACTCGGAACGAGTAGCGCTAGGCTCACCAAGCGGGAGAAATGCGTAATACAAGTACATACACTCTCAATACATACACAAGTCTGCTAACCACAGCACAGTTCCGGGCATTTTGGGGTTCGGCTATGTATTTCTGATACAGAGTTAAAATCTGGGGGAAGCGATAGAAGGCATTGAGTTTTACATTTCTTGGTATGGCCCGAGTCAACAACATCTAGGCAATTATTTTTGTATTTGCATAGTAAAAATATGCATTACAAACAACATACAAGGAATGGATTATTCTGATTTAGAGTATGCTACAAGAACTGAACCACACGACATGGATGATCCTATTCCCGAACCTCATTCAAACATTGAGATACTGAATTTTGATTCAATTTCAATGACAATCTATCCAGCTGAATTATCTGATCGTGGGCAGGAACCGAAGACAAAATCACACTATAATGAACTGAATGATTTGGTCAGATATTTAAATCTCTCAAAGGATGATTCTGAAGTTGTAGCTTCACCCTGGAAAAGAACCAATCTGTCAGTTCCAGGAACATAACTCAGATTTGAGACATCGCGAGAAAGACATGGAACAGTTTTTTTAATTACGAGACTCCTAATATATTAACTTACATTCCAAACCTCACAAATAAGCGAAGGACAGCATAGAGACAAATGAATGAATACTTTTCATTGATTCTAGCAAGTGAAGTTTAAAATGTTTTTTCTCACACAACGGTAACATCCTAACATCAGTCCCAGTTACACAATCCGTCCATTTATGGGGGCATAACCAATCTTCATCAGATACTTGAAAATGTTAGGGAAAAATGCTTGAAAATTATAGGGAACAAAAATTGATTATCTTTGGGTTTTTAAAGGTTTTGTACATGTACATAGGAGAACAGAGCTACACCATTTATACCTGTCACGTTTGTTAAAGGGTCAACCGAGATAGAAAAAGTCACTGGACGACACAAGAATGGCCCAGAAGAAACACACTTATACCGGTTTCCAAGTACATTATAAGAAGCAGCTTAGTAAATCCAACAATCTATTTCTTGCCTAGACGTTAAATTGGGATTAATGAATCAATTTACTAAAGTGTCTTTAGTTAATGAGTTTAATTTTCATTTTATTAACACTGATTAAAGAAACAATATAATGAAACTGTATTTATTTTTTTTATTTTGTAAAAGGATGTATGCAGATTTCAAATCAAAGAATATTACACGGAGTTTTAAATGTAATTCTTTTAATAAACTGATGGTTTCATCAAAATGGAAGTCTTTGTGTAATTCTTCTTTTTAATTATATAAAAACAGTTATGAGATTTGATAAAGATTTATATTTTTTGTAGATATGTAATTGTGTTGCACTCGCGACTGTAACCTGCCGAAGGAGCCAGAGCTGATCTTGGTCAGGCCTAGCGTGGAATGAGGCAGGGAAATGTAACCTGGATCGGCGAAATGAAGGCCAAAGATTGGTGGTGAGGTAAAAGTGTGACTAATGATGTTAGGAAGAGGTTGACGGAGAGGATAGACGCAAGAAACAAGGCAAGAAGGAAATTGGGAGACGAGGGCTACGAAGCAGGATTGTAGTAAGATGTGGGAGGTGAGGATGTCGTGCAGGAGATACGACGTGCAGGGTATACGACGGGCACGTGCCAGCGTAAACATAAGAGGATCACAACGTAATAGAGATTTTATAATGCCCTTTTCCTACAAAAATATGCTCATATAACGACATCGCTTTTAATGGTTTTGAATTGCCTAAAGCGCTCTTTATTATTGTGTTTTGTTTGATAGAACAACAGATTGATATCATCGAAATACATACATACAACCGGCAGGAAAAGGTAGTGTTAAATTCAATTCTAATTGGCAATTCTAATTAATGCATATTGAAAAATATGTTTATTTATATATGAAAGGGTAGAAGTCAGCAATTCCTATTAAAAATTGAATGGAAATGTAATGTGATAAACAGAAATCCAACTCAGAATTAAATTGGTATGGAGAAATTTTGTGGAAGAAGTTATTGAAAATATTGGGGTGTATCGGTGAAACATTTTATGGAATAAATATGAGAAGTATATTTTAAAAAGTGAATAGTAATTAAAATCTGTATATTTAAAGCACTGAGGGTTTTTATTTAGAAATAAATAGGAGCATTCTACTCAACAAAATTTCGTGATTTTTCTTTAAACGAAAGGCCATAGATGTATTAATATTTGTTGTTATACACCCGTTTTATACACTAAAGACAAACCCCCTTAAAACACTAAACTTTAGCAATGTCTTAAAATAATAGAAAGGACACTTTATCTTCCGTCATTTGTCATAATTCTAGCGGCCGGCTGCTCTGATCGGTAGTTTTCCGTGGTTTCTCCGATCAACGCCAGACGAATGCCGGAGCAGTACCCTACCAAACGGGCCACGGACCGCGCGCGATCTGTCCTTCCTCTTCCTTGTCCTATCCTCTCCCCTTACACACACACGTACACTAACATGCACTACACTACCACATATTCCGGGCGACTGGTCGGGAGCTTAGAGCTTGTCCCGACTGGGGCGGTGCCTCGCTGGTGGGAGAGTCCTGGTTAGGGGGAAACCCCACTAGCCGACGGTAGGTCGGCGTCGGATCTCGCCATCCAGCGGGGGAAAATCACCGCCATCTCCCGAAAAAAAACATGCACTACACTAACGGGACTAATGACCAAAGCAGTTGACCGCCCGGAAACACGAAAAAAACAAACCAAACCAATCCATCAGATAACAAAAATATCGTACATTTTGCAATCATCCGCGCTGGGATCCTATAACTTTGGCCACAAGAACGTTTTGTACGAAACCCTTCGTAATGTTCGAGCACGGGAGGGGAGAGGGAACCAACGAAGAAGGATACTCCGGTGACGTCAGGGTTGCACAAAGTCGCCAACCTCTTCCAGCGATTCAAACGTCATTCAGTGTCCGTTCGGCTCTCTGAACAGTAATATTATTGCTGAAAAAAGGGTCTAGATCGATAAAGATAATATTGAATCTTTCCGAAGCATGTGAAGGCAACAAAATAATTTACTCGTACCCACCTCTCAAATCCCACTTGCTCGGTCGGAGATGATATCCCATCTCCTCAGATGGCAGCTGAACAGGCTGTCCACCGCGGCGCCAGATGGGATGGTCCAGGGGTAGCGATAGAGGGTAAACAGTGGTGGGGCAGACTGACGATGGGGAGGGAGCGGAAGCAGCGACAAAGGATCTGGAGGCACAAGTGAGGGCGGCCACAGCGCTGGAGTCCGAGCACTCACCTCGGTGATGGCAGTGGCGGAAGCTGTGGCAGTAGAAATGGCAGTGGCACTGGTAGTGACAGTGGAATCGGCATTGGATGTGGCAGTGACAATGGAAGTGGCAGAGCAAGTGGAAATGGCAAGAGAAGCGGAAGTGGAAGTGGCAGTGGCAGTGGAAGTGCAGTGGCAGTGGCAGTGGCAGTGGCAGTGCAAGTGGAAGTGGCAGGAGAAGCGGCAGTGGAAGTGGAACGGAGTGGAAGTGGAAGTGGCAGTGGCAGTGGCAGTTGCATTGGCAGGGCAAGTGGAAGTGGCAGGAGAAGCGGCAGTGGAAGTGGAAGGGGCAGTGGAAGTTGAAGTGTCAGGAGAAGTGGCAGTGGAAGTGGAAGTTGAAGTGGAAGTGGATGTAACAGTGGAAGTGGCAGGAGAAGCGGCAGTGGAAGTGACAGTGGAAGTGACAATGGCAGTGGAAGTGAAGTGGAAGTGGAAGTGTAGTGGAAGTGGATGTGGCATTCACAGTGGCAGTGACAGTGGAAGTAGTAGTAGCAGAGGCAGGAGGCTGAGGGCGATGGCTTATAGTGAAGAATGGGAATGAAAGGAGTTGAGCAGACGGAGAGTATCGGAGAAGGGATCCGCAAAAGTGCCGAACATGGAATTGTCTACTTGTCTGATAGTCCGTCTGAGAAAAAATTCTAGTGGCGAAACTTACGCACGCTATTCATCCAACCCGAAATTTCTCAAACGATCTGACCAATGTCAAATTCAATTGAATTTGAATCTGATATTTTGATTTTTCTGATTTTACGGGTTACGCCTCTTGAATCACCGATGCAAATTTCAATATTTTCTCGAAAATGATTCCAAACTATTTCTTTAGTTTTTATCTGGAATAGAGAAAATAACGCCTATAAAAATTATCTGAGTCCAGTTTACTTGACTTACCTGATTTTTTAATTGCAAAGTTTTAAAACATTTCGGCGTCTTCCCACAATAACAATATTGAAGGGAGATATTCTTTCAAAATAAAATCTACTAGCGTATCTGTGAGAGAACTCTTGCATGTTAAACCAATCCCCCTTCCCCATTTTCCATTTCCATATTAAGCCTGTAATGTATATTTTTCTTCAAGACCCTGTTATTCTGCGTCACTTGTTTTCTGTCGTACACCCTTGTCAATACAAAATATTCTTATTTAACGTTATTACCGAGCAAAAAGGTAGACTCGTATAATAAATAAATAAATAAATAAATAAATAAATAAATAAATAAATAAATAAATAAATAAATAAATAAATAAATAAATAAATAAATAAATAAATAAATAAATAAATAAATAAATAAATTAAATAAATAAATAATTTAATCGCATAGAATATCAAGTAATTAGTTTGATTTCACGTACAGTTGCAGATTCCACAGGCACTGAACAGGTGGGGTAGAATCCAGAAGCGTCGAACCAGCAAAAATGTAAGAGAATGTTTAAGAAGTTCTCACCCCGTATAATATGGTATGAGAATAGTTTCTTTGAGGCCTCCCGTCTCAAAATTATTTAAGGCTCTACAACGTTTCGTTTAGGAGTTATTTAAGGATATAGAATGAAAAAATCTGAGCGAATGTTGCGGGTTGCGTTAGACATGCATATTTAGATGTATTTAAAAAAAATTCTTTATATTTTTAAAGTCAAAGTGCAATTCGTCGCGTCTCCGTGAAATTCTCTTTCTTTAGAGACCTCATTTATAAAGTTTGGTTGCGTGTGAGAGCCGCAAAAGGTATGAGTACTACTAAAATAAAATAGGAGACGATTATCCAATAATAGATCTTTAAATAAGATTATGTACGTTTTTATTCAAAATATGAGTAGTTTCTGCGTAATTTTCAATGCAAAAAAATTTAAAAACCAAGATTATATTTTATTTTTAACGTCTTTAATTTTTTTCTAAACTACTTTTGGAGGATCTTGCGAAGTGTTTTTTTTTTAAATGGTACAAGTTCCATTTCGGTTGAACTCGCTAGTTGAAAATTGTAGAAGTTAGGTGTGATGAACCACACTGGATGTAATATGTACAGAAAAAATGCATCATTTTTCCTATCGACTATTTCCAGTTTGACGTTGGTTGAATGATGTAATGAAAAATGGAAGAACAAAGGGAAGAGGTGATGTAGGAAGAAACTAAGAGATCATACAGGCAAAACGACGTGAAATTTTGGTCACATTTAGGAGACCGTATGAACGATCTGGAACCAGGCGCTGCAGAACGAGAGCACGGAGCTACGCCATTGCGGCAGCTAGAACAGAGGCGGCGTTCAGTCGGCGCGAGGTCGCCGTCGCGGGGGGCCGTGGAGAGGAGCCGTGAGCGGGTGGGGGTGGGCTCGCAGCCGAGCTGCACGCGAGGCGCTAATTCGATAGAGCGCTCTCGCGAGCGATCGCGGAAACTGCACATGGCGGAAAACACGCACCGCTCGCTACCGTTCCCTCCGACCCGCGCCGCTGCCGTCGCCCCGCACCACTTCGCATCCGACGCCGCCGTCCTGCCCGCCTCCTCTCTGATCTTTCCGCGCATTCGACGCGGTCTCTGCCTGCGTTTCCGCCACCGCCTCACCTTTGCGCCCTCCTCTGCGCTACTCACCCTTGCACGTTCAGGGCTTCCTAAACCATTTCCATGGCCGTGTTCTGCCATCGGTTACCTCCACTTCCCCGTCACCATCCTTCCGTGGCCTTAGTCACCTTCAGTGATCCTGCTAACCTACTGCCCGTGCCATCTCATCGTCCCCACCACCCCACCGCCCCCGCCACCCCACCGTCCTCGCAACCCACCGCCCCCGCCACTGCACCGTCCCCGCTACCCAACCGTCCCCGCCACCCCACCATCCCCGCCACCCCTCCCCTCCCCCCACGTAGCCCCACTCTACCAGTCCGTTGTTCGTGACCCCCTTGCCTCGCCGGCAGGCTCCCGGGGCTTTGGCTCTCGTTACGCCTCAGCATCCTCCGCCCTGTTGCCAATTCGCTGCCCTCAGGTGCTCTTACGGTCTCATCCGCCTCACACTCTCCTCCGTCTTCTACTCTACCTCGGCCTCCTCCTCCGCCTCCTTCGGCCCTGCTGCTGGAATATCGTTCACTGCATGTACACCGCAAGGCTATCTGCAACGCTTTTCATTCCCCAACGACGCCATGCGATCTTGTGACTGGAGTGCAAATCGTAAACGCGTGAAGGCTGTAGCTTTCATCTTGACAAGCTACGATTGTTAAACATTGTCTAGTGAACCTATGATATTCAGAAACCTATTGTTACGAACGATGTTTCACAAATATAGATAACACCTGTTATAGTCTCCTTCCCGCCAACGTAGAGTTTCAAATTATATTTATAAGAATACCATACGAGGTACACTTTCAATTTTACCTGTCAAATGCTTGTGTGATATAAACATTCAATATTCTTTCTAATGCACGAGTTTTGAATACATTCCCATTGCCCACTCCCAACAAGAGTTGAATTGGTGGAATTTTCAATTTTGGCCCCAGCTAAGCGGTTCTCGCTACCAACAGCATTTTAACCCCATGTTAGCTCATTATCTGTCTCAAAAATATGTACCAAATACCAAATAACGTTCCTTGGACGAACAAATATGGAAGAAATAATTAGATGGGAATGTGGAGGATATTTTTTTAAATTTAAATTTGTGATTATATTTTAATTATGTTTATATTTATATTGCTTTTACTGCTCAAGCGCGACATGGAATACTAAGGATTTTCCGCTTTTGGAAAATTGAACACCCTCAGCCGACTCATGAACATCAGTTTACGAGTATATTAGCCTCCATATTATTGCAGTTCATATTACATTTTGTTATGTATGGAAATCAGCAAATTAACAATAACAAAATTTTTATTACAGTTTCACTTTCTTTACAAAAACGTTGTACCAAAATCCAAAAGAATGAGAAACCAATATAACATAGCCGAGTCACCAGATGTTCCGTAGATGTCCAAGTCCAAAGCCGAAGTCACATAGTTTTTCCGAAGAAATCACCTAATCACTGCCGGGTCACAATCACAATCACAATACTCAACACTATCGCAGCTCAGATCACACTCCGTACACTGTTCTCCCGCTGCCCTGGCGGCTGCCCGTTTTATCCAGCTGCGCGCCGAAGACTCGTCTCCCAGTAGAGGCTTCGCGCGCCGGCCATTCCGTCCTCATTGGCCGGCTCCTTCTTTGCTCGGCTGCCCAGCTTATGCTCGCTGACGTCACTGCGTGCCACTCCGCGGCGCGCTTTTTGGTGTGGCGGAGACCGCCGCAACACATTTTGTGTCATTAAACGTCTTCTTACGGATAACAAAAATTGTTGGTTACTGGCAATATTTTTTTGACACACATGAATTGTGTTTGTTAGAACTGTTTTTTAATTTTACTCATTACTAATTAATTAACATTAGGCTATTAAGAGAAATTATTAGCCAATACTTAGTAATAAAAATAAAAAAACTATGAACAATTTATAGTAAGAGTTAATGCCCATTAATACATGCTCAATACACGAATAAACTCCCACAGCACTGAATAAAATTATCTGGTTTAAGCACATCTTACTATATTGAGCTTTTTGAGCTTTGTATTATACTTTAAAATTATGTTACCAATGTTCCAATGATTAAAGTAACGTAGACCAAGGCATTTTCAGTGAAATACTTTTGGACTCCAAAATTCAAACCTTCAAAAATGCGGCTGTTTCTATATTTATGCTTCACTGTTTTAACTGTTCAGCATTTATACTTCAATTCGCACTAATGATATTAACCCTCGATTCTGGTTGTAGCAAATTGCAGGAACAAATCAACAAAAGAATACACACAAGGAATGAATCAATATCAAACATTGCCTATCGTATCCGATGAAAATGAAGTTATTCTTCATAAAAAATCTGCCGACGTTACGAGATTCTATAGCAGTCTAAACGGACCACACGATTGGGAATCAGACGCTTATTACAAATTCGAACTGATTTGGCCAGTGCTGATGCGAAAAATGGGATACGCCGTCCCATCCACACCAATGAATAGCAATCTAACAGGAACATACGTACCTAAGCACAGACCTTATTCAAATCGTGGCGAATCAATCACTGCAAACCGACGCGAAAAAATAAATGTATCCGGCCTCGCCCAGTTGGGAATGTGGCGGGCGCAGGAAATGAAAAGCAATTTAGAACTCTGTTATTCTGTTTCACTCACGATTTACCGTGTTGAAAACGATTATAAACAAATGAACGATGTTCGCGCGGTGGCCCGCCGATTGACTTTGAATGTGGCGGAAGGTTTCCACAATTCATGCAACGCTAAACAAAGTAGGAGAGACTGCAAGAGGCATAATACTAGTTTACTTGCATGTAGGAACTACAAAATATTAGAGGGTGGTGGACTTGTCAAGTTCACTGTACTCTAATAGTTTGCAGTCCATTTGAGACACAACTTCCTATGCACTTTTGTGAAAGTTTTGGCCGTCAAAAGACGTGACAACTCTACACAGAACACGATATCTCCCAGACAAGACTCCGGTAGCGGAAGGCAACGTTTATGCGGTTCAATGAGTAAAAAAATTATAAAGATGTACAGAAAAGATTTACATCCCTTTGGGGAATCAAACTTATGAAGTATTTAAAAAACAATTCTTTACCACAATCCATTTAGTCGTAGAATGAGACACAAATCAGACTCAGCAAGTTGAGAGGCCTGAAAATGTTTTTTTTTAAATTGAAGACGAATATGAAAAGTACGTGAAGAGGGATTTTTTTCGAATTTCACCCTTTTATACTGAAATAAGAGGAAATGAGGGAGTAGGAAAATCATCAACGTCATTATCATCATTGATAAGAAAGATCACTTAAACAATTTACGAAACGTAATAAACAAGTTCAATGCCATGGACATTTCATTTCGTGTTCGCTGGGTTATTAAAATCATCTTCTCAGGCAAACTGTATTCTGTTGACGAGTAGTCAGAAAATTCTATAACGATAAGGTAGTGTGAGGTGGCGCACACATAGTCTTTAGAGGTCTTTACGAAGACGAGAATAGAATGAATGAAGAACAGTGGTTATGTGAGAAACATGCAACACTAAAAAATAGTGTATCCAATCTACATGAGCAAAATTCTCTTATTTGAAACAGGTTAGCCACTTTCTCCGATCTCATGTGCACATTAATTAGGTTTTCTTCAGATTATACTAGCACACACGTTTTTCTTCGTTTCCATTCTTTTTTTCTAACGTTTACTCCAGTCCACAAAAGAACAATTTTTTCAGGGTTCTTTCACAAATACCACAAGCAAATGAAGACAAAAGAACACTCGCTTTCTCAGAGCACAAAGAAATAATATATGTATACGCACTTTTACAGAATTCCCGGAACAAACAAAATTACTTTTCCTGCCATGAAATATACAGCCTGCGACTTATTCAGAAAGAAGCACGCTCGTGTGTACGTAGTTCATTAATACGGGAGAGAGCAGGACGAATGTAATATTGCCGGCTGGAGGCGGTGGAGTGCAGCGGGATGGTGGGAAGGGGGGCATGGAGGGAGGGCGGGGGTTCTGAATGCTCGTTTACTCTCCAGCACATAAACCCGCCCTGTCCGCTCGAGCTGTCCAGCGCGTCCGAGCGCGCAGCCTGGCCGATGGAGTGGGGGTGGGGCTCGGGGAGGGGAGGGGGAAGGGAGGGGGAGGGGGGGGGGGATGAGAATTTGCTTGGGTGCATGCGAAGATCCGCGGCCGCGTGTATCAGTGAGGGATATTGCGACTCCACACCTCCACACGACTCGACGGATTTCTCAAGGAGGGGTGAGGATTGGAGCAGTTGGGGGGCAGAGGGGAGAAGGCGGTGATGTCGGGGTGTAGTATTGCTGGCTAGGCTGGAAGAGGCGGAGGTGAGTATTGCTGGCTAGAAGAGGCGGAGGTGAGATTTGTCATTTAGCGAGTCTGTCGCGAGGAGAGTGTGGGTGGTGGCTAAAGTGAAGTCTGTAGCACCACGAGCTGTGGAAGGGACAGACTGAGGCTGGCGGCAATCGCGTGGAGGCGATGGCGGCGGTGGCGGGGGAAGGAATCTTCCGGCGTGGCGGCGGGCAGGTTGGCTGGTTAGTGATCCCGGGCGTGGCAACAGCTTAGGTCATTAGCCCAAGTGTAGTGCAACTTTTTTTCCTCGTGAGATGGCGGTCAACTTACCCTGCTGGATGGCGAGATCCGGCGCTGACCTACCGTCGGCTAGCGGGATTTCCTCCTAACCAGGATTCTCCCATCAGCGGGGCACCGCCGCCGCCGGAAGCTGTAAGCTCCCGACCGGTCTCCTGGAATATGTGGTAGTGTAGTGCATGTTAGTGTGGTGTGTGTGTGTGTAAGAAGGACATGGAAGAGGAAGGACAGATCGCGCGCGGTCCGTGGCCCGTTTGGTAGGGTACTGCTCCGGCATTCGCTGTGTGTTGATCGGAGAAACCACGGAAAACTACCGATCAGAGCAGCCGGCCACTAGAATTCTACTCCAGACAGCGTCTGAATTCGACCTAGCTGCAAAGCTAGTGTCGAAACTCCTGCCGCCGTGGGGAGTGTAACCTAGGACCTGCCGGTCAGAGGCGCTGCAGTGACATCAGTTGATGCACTGATCTACCGCTCCCGGTGGGAGGACTTGGAGGATGCGTGGGTGGGGACGGGGCAAGAGGCGAGGGAGGAAAGTGGAGTGGGCATGGGAGGAGATGTTGACGAGGCGAGAGCGAAAACGAGGCGGAGGCGTGGGCGGCGAGGGTGCGGGCGGTGGGGGCGGCGCCAAACGGCGAGGAGAGCGGCGAGACCCGTGGAGCGGGGGTGGGGGCGCGGGCGGACACGCCCCTACACGCGTACCCGGCGGTTAACACGCCTCGCCCACGCGCCGCCCCGCCCCCTGACCCGCCCCCGCCTGCGCCGCGCGCCGCCAAAAACGGCTTCCCCTGTCAACACCACGGCTGCACCCTCCCCCCTTCAGCACCACTACCCGATTTCTACATCCGGCGGGTGTTTTGGCTGCCGATGTACAAAGCTTCTGCCAAACGCTCTCGCTTTCGGCGACGGATTTTTCTCTTTGCTCCATGGAATGCTTTCAGCTATATTTTCTTTTCGTTTTATCTTGATAAACTTGCCTTCGTAAAAGAGTCAGCTTTTGGTTTTTTAATAATTATTATCATGTTTTTTTTCGATTTATGTTTCTAGATATACGGGACGTTACCGCAATGACTTTCAGCAATGGAAGGAATAACTGCAAGACATTGCTATTTCCTGCTTAATTGATATTTAAAATTATTCACGTTTTGATGGTAGGAATAAATATATTTGTTTTCTTATCTATTAAAAAATAATGTTAAGGATCTATGCACCAGACCCAGTCACAAAAACGCCCTACGTAAGGTAAGATAAAACGCCCTTGAAGTACCGGCTATGACTCGTTTTCAGATCGTCTTCCCACAACCTCTCTTCAATGTCACCCCCCCTCTCCCTGACTCCGTTTCTCTCTGTGTGTCTGTCTGTTTCTGTCTGTCTGTTTGTCTGTCTGTCTGTCTGTCTGTCTGTCTGTCTGTCTGTCTGTCTCTCTCTCTCTCTCTCTCTCACACACACACATACACACATACGTACGTACACACATTGTCTTTGTCTCGGTCTCTCCTGTGTTTCACCACGTCTTCACTCCACGTCATTTCGTTTTCGCTTCTTGCTCACTACGTTCTTACCCAAAACTATTTTGATTCTTACCAAGACACCACTCATCCTTCACTTTGTCCTCACCGGTGTTGTGGTTCGGATTCCGGCGATGACGGAGTTTCGACACCGGCTGGATAGCTAGTTTGAATTTAAACGGTGTTTAGAGGAGAATTCTATCCGTCGGCAGCTCTGATCGGTAGTTATCCGTAGTTTCGATAAATATGGGCGAATTGCGGAGTACTTACTACCTTAGCAAACGACCTGTAGAGCACGCGTCTCATTTCTCCTTGAACACGTACATGCTTTACAGGTTTTACACTGCCACACTATGTAAGTCTGTAGGTATACTATTCGGGAATCAGAACTTGTTCTTGTGGGGTTGTGTTCAGCGGGCTGACATATTATCCGCGCACGTTTTCTTGAGCCGTGGTTACGCGAAATGCGAGAGAAGTGGAGAGATTAGTTATTTTGACGACAGGAACATTACATAAAATCTGGAGCTCGGTTTACGATGCAAAATAGTTTCTATTACAAGGGAGTGAGCATTTCTGCTTACTAGATTTTGCTCAACGCTCGCTTCTATCATTCATTCATAATTGAACTAATGTTGGTAAAAGAGTGAGGCGAGGTATTTCTGGGCTCAAGAAAACGTGCGCATATAATATCTAGAGAGAGTAACGCCCCACAAATCGGCGATGAGGTCGGCGCCTGATCTCACATTCTATCGGGATAGGTATTTCGCCAACGTCTTGACACATAACGTGCTCTACACTTGCGGGATTAATGACCATCGCAGTGTACGCGTCAGAAAACATGAAATCATCAATCAACCATTTTCATTGCACTCAACCATCCTCTCTCAAAGAACCTGCCAGTCACAGCCCATCACCACAGTATTTCATCATACGGTGAGACACACCAACTCATATTCCGTTGGCACCCGATTTTCTTTTTTATTCCTTCCTTTTTTTGCGCTATGCGGTTTGGCGACCGTTCTGACTTCCCATGCCCCTCACCGCGTCCTCACCCCACCCTCACCCCGTCCTCGGTACGTTCTCGCTCCCGACCTCGCCGCAGCTGCCCGAACAAGCCGCGGCTTTCCGCGATTTTTGAAAACATGTGAGCGAGAAGCTTCTCGAAGCCCGACAGGGAATATCCAATGCGGCGCCGTTCGCAGCTCGCGTTTTATTTATGAATTATTCTTTACAGCGACAATGTCCCCGCGCGCACACGCGCGCCCGCAGAGACTTTTATATGAAATTCGCCCTAGCGACCGAGAGAATTCTCAAATACCTTTCATGTATTCCAATATTTCTTCTTTAAGCCAACATCAGTCCGACTTTTTTTGTTTTATCGCATTTTTCCCGACGAGGCCGGCGCTAATGTCGTTATAAAATACGAGAACCTGCAAAATATGTGTAAAGTGATGTGGACGCCTGATCAGATCTCTTTTTTGAGAGGAGATGTGAACCTTTTAGTGCCTTTTCGTGTCTACTTTCATGTCATGACAGAGGTAGCATATACGAATTGAGTTAAAGTTGAAAATGAGACAAATAGAACATATAAGAGAAGTGTTTGAACACTTCTCTGAAATGTTCTTTTTGAGATCAATTAATACGTGGAGAATGGGTGAATCAAATGGTGATACATAGGACCCATACGAATTAACGAGAGGGAGATTTCACGAGTTATGTGTTTATGTACTGTTGGGTCAAAGTGGAAAGACAAGAGGACAACACAAGAAACATTGATTTCATCTTCAATTCAGCTCTCAGTATCAGCAGGCAAGTGGTCTATTAGAGGAATATATATTTAGTTCCCTCTCTATTCAGTTTTCAGTTGCGAATCAAAAATAATAATCACTAAACAATAATAAAAATAATCGGGGAACTTCACGAGTTCGTCCTTCGAAAACACACGGTAATTTATTTGAGCACAATAACAACTACTTTCTTCGATACTAATTTTTCCGAACGATGAATTCCTCTAAGAATGAATCAAATGCTACATTCAGTGTCCCGGAAAGTTATTGTTTTGTCACTCAAATACTACTCTGTTATTTTGACAACTGTAACAACATATTCTATACTAAATTCAAAGTAAATAATAAGAAATAAATGAACACTATATTATTAATCATAAGAATCAGACCTGAATGAATGCTCTAAGAAACTGGAAGAAGTGCGCTATCATTACCCTAGCGGCGCGTTTTTATACTTTTTATACTCCAAACCCCAGACCTGTTCTCTACTCGTAGTATGTAGCCTTTGAGCGTTTTCAGAAAGCAGGCAAAAACATTCACGAGACATTTTCCTTTAGTTTTCCGGCGGAGAACAGGCAAGGTCGAATGGAAAAGTGCCACTTCAGTAGAAAAATACCAAACAAAAACCTATTAGTTTTATAAAAAACGATTTGGTTAAATACGAACATATTCACATATTTAAAATAATCGTTTTAAACCCATTACGATACGCTAAAATGTAGTATAGGATTTCATTAAAAAACAAATTTGCCCATATACATAAGCAGCAAATAATAGTTCAAAGACGAAGTATGCTGTACTAAAGTACCCCCATTTATGCAATAGACTGTCCAAACGGCATCCACGTATTTCGCTCGGTTGATGAGATAAAAGGGATGTTATCACTTAGTTGTTCAACTCTATAATAGAAAGTACATGTACAGTTTATGACAATAATCGATCTTATACAACAAAATAATCCAATATTATGGTCCATTAATAAATCTACAAATTCTTTAATATCCTTTTCTTGCAAATGATTTCTGAACATCAACGTCTAAAGGATTATAAGCAACTATACGTTTTGGGAAATTTTAAAATATCCACTAACTTCATCGACAACATGTCTGCCTTCATGTATGGCTCATACATAAAGTGGATTCTCAGTTAAACGCAGTAACGTTTTAATGATTTCGGATCAGTCCAAATCTGTACCAATTTTTTTATTTTCCACACTACACATCATAAAAAAGTAGACCGTCATTATGGCTACGGGCACAACTCTCGTTAACTACTCACGAAAAACGTTAACTATTCACGAGATATGGCATAATATTCTGGGGAAGCTCATTCTGTAGTACCCTAAACATTAGATAGCAAAAGAAAATTATTAGAATAATGAAAAATGCCATCCATGTGATCCCTGCAAGCCTCTTTTCATTGAGCTTGGAATCTTACCATTTCCTTGCCTATTTATTCACGAATCTGTAGTATTTGCCAAAAATGACTTACTTAACAGTGGGAACATTTTTTCATGTAATACTGATATTTATAATTATCACACGCGTCGTAGAAATTACATTCATCACCTCACTACAAGAAATTAACCTACAATACATATACTTACTTTACAACGGATTGCCAGATGACATTAAACTATTTTCGGTACACAAATTTAAGTTAAAAGGAAAATCATTTTTGTTGAATAACTGTTTCTATACAATTAGAGACTATACTTATCATCAAAAAAGAAAAATAATGCTTAATTAACAAAAGGATGATATATAATGAATTAATTTACATTTTTATTGTATAATTTAAAGAAAGACTTAATATTCCTGTAACAAGTAATGTATTCAGCTTCCCAGGTTTTTGTCCAGTTTTACTAATTTATTGAGCAAATGCTGAGATGGTCCTTTGTTTTGCTTCTGAATGTAAATGTAGCTTCATTATTCGCACGTTTTATTGAGCTCTCCTTTTGCTTGTAGTGGAAGGAGTAGAGCTGAGGGTAAGTAACTATATTGCTAGCAATTCAGAAAAATCAAATCTGCAGTTCGTTAACCGTTTCAAATAGTTTTTGTATAATTGGGGTATGAAAATGTCTAGCTTTACAAATGTTACTAATCTCGCGCTTTTTAAAATCTTATTATCATTTTTACTCTTATTATTATTATTATTATTATTATTATTATTATTATTATTATTGTTGTTGTTGTTGTTGTTGTTGTTTTAACTTTCATTCATCTTCAACTATCGTTAAAATATTAGGATAGAGATTCTGGAACTCAAGACAATGTGCGCAGATAATTATTACCGCCATGCGTCATACACAGTTTTAACTGTTTTTTGACCAAAAACGTTAGTAAGTAAAATATAATGTACTCCCTCCGCACATGCAACGTTCTACCACAGTAGCCAGCTCCTGGTCCGGAAACGGTTCTCTATTCGGCACAGGTTTGCGAGCGCAGTTGGCACAACGTCAACACCCTTTGCCCAAACCCTCTCTTCCCCCTCCTCCACCCACTACACGCCCACTCTCTCACTCGGCACAGACAGCGTTCTTGCTCCTCTCTAATTATATACAAACAGCGCTGAAGTAACATTTACATGCAAACACGCATATTATTAAAAGCTTAATTAACAATTAAGCCACGGAGTTGACTGCAGGCAATCGATAGGCTGCATTCTCTTAGCTCAGTTACTTCCTCTCACTGCGCTATGCTCTAATTGGAGCACGTGGTGGGAGAGGGGGGAGAGAGAGGGGGGAGAGAAAGGGGAATGGAAGAACACTAGAATGAGTGAAAAAACATCAACCGTGAAAAAATTAAATGAAGCAATTATTCGCAACGTTTAAAACTAAAATTACGGAAGATTTCATTTATATTAATGTTCCGTTTTTAGAAGTATCAACATGACCTTTAAAAACGCGAAAAGGCTGAGCAATGTTGTTTAAAATTGGGAATTTAATGAACACATTCTGGAATGGATATTCGTAAACCGTGTTCTCGTTCAGAAGTACATCGCTAATTAGTGTTTTATATGAAAACATTTGTCCGAAAAATGATTAAACAGTGGGAGTAATTGAAGCCGAAGGCAGTGTAATATCATCAAGAAAGACCTTGCCGGTTTATTCTTTATACAAGAATTGTACATGCCTACTATGAAATACTGCTTACATCAGCTTCTTTGATCAAAGAATCACTCGGAATACCCGGTGAAAATTGGATTGACGGTAATTTGTCTACATATTCACTAACCACTAATAGTTTAATACTCATTCATTATTCCGTCCAACTACGGATCTAAATTAATTGCAATGAAATTTGAGGTGAGTTTTGTAATTAATTATGTTATTTCCATAAAAACCTAACAATTTATTACGCACTTCATGAAGGTTGAAAATTACTACATTATTTAGCAGAATCTGGTGATTAAATATGGTAAATAATGGATTATTAGATATTATACAACGTTTCCAGATAAATCAAACTGCCATGGCTTCCTGCTCTGAATATGCTATTTCAACGATGTTTCCAGCATTAGTAACAATAAATACTAGCATTCTCGTTTTACAAAACGACTTAACATTCAGGTAAAAAGAAATAAATTTAATTTTTAAATTCTTTCTATATTTTTTGCACTTGTTACAGAGCGTACTACTTTTCAAAATAAAATAACGATCTCAAAACACTAGTAAACAAAAACCGAAAATGAATCAACCCCAAACCCAGAAAATTATTCGAAATGTACCCCAACAGATAATGCGCGAGAACGGTTTACACCGGAATCAAGAGCGAAAGCAGGATTTTTTTACGCTGGTTTGTAATCCGCTGGGATGGGAGATGAAAAACAGTGTTTCCTAATTTTCGTATTTTTTCGCTTTCACACGGTCGGCCGGCACTCTACAGCATTAGTAGCAGGTGCAACATTTACCATTATCTCCGCTCGTTTCCGACCCGGTGAAACGTATAGTTGGAAGGCCTGGGGTCACGAGGGGCGGTTGCGGCGGTGGCGGTGAGAGTGGAGGGGCGGCGGTGGCGGCGGTGGCGGCTGTGGCGGCTGTGGCGGCGGCGATGACGGCGATGACGGCGGGGGCGGCGGGCGGGCGGCGGGGGCGGCAGGAGGCGGCAGGGGCGGTCGGGGGCGGCGGGGCGGCGGGGGCGGCGGGGAGTCGGCGGGGGCGGCGGGGCGGCGGGGGCGGCGGGGCGGCGGGGCGGCGGGGGCGGCGGGGCGGCGGGGCGGCGGGGCGGCGGGGCGGCGGGGGCGGCGGGGCGGGGGGCAACGGGGCGGCGGGGCGGCGGTGGCGGCGGGGGCGGGGGGTGGCGGGAGCGGCGGGGGGCGGCGGGGGCGGCGGGGGCGGCGGGGCGGCTGGGGCGGCGGGGGCGGCGGGGGTTGGGGCGGGGGTTTCGATGCGGAGTGACCACTCACTAACGCCAACTGCCCAACTGGTGGCTCCCAACGAGAAACACTCGAAAGGTTGCCGGCTACCGAGCCGGGTGGCGGCCGCCGCCGCTGGCCGTAATTGAGCAGGCACTCACCGCTCACCCCAGGCCAGGTTTCGACAGCGAGCGGGGAAGGACGGGGCGACAACCAACGGGTTTGCGCGTGCGGGGGGGGGGGGGCTGCCGATCGTTGGAAGGGTCGCCAGTGACTGCGCAGTGGAAACAAGGAAAACGAGACGAAGTGGTGAGAAATGCGTGGTAGGGAACGTATTATTGAAATAAGTATCGTCGAATTGTATTAAGAAAGTGTACGTTGTCAAGGAAATACGGGCACCGCCCTTATGACCGAAGTGGAAGATTATTCTAGTCACACGCAAAACATCGGTGTCTTTATCTCGTAATTGTAGGATGACTGAATTCTCATACCGCAATGTATCATATCTCAACAATCTTCACAACCTTATTCATATTCATTCATTTCTCAACATTATTCACTCTCCTATTCAATGGAAGAAGTCAACTCGCCTATGTGACCATCTGTTAAGGAAAGGGGACTAAGCTACTTTGTGGGGTAAAGGTGTTTCATACTTTCCGGGATGGCGACGTCCATCTTGGACAGGCACCTTCTCGTCGAGGAATTTCCTAATGCATCTTACATGGACGGTTTGCGTGGAGGGAGCCGTCTGTCACCGTCCCTTGAAGTCGATATTTCTCGGGAGGAATATGGATCGATGCTTGATCGCCCGTGATTGTGTGAATGTGGGAAAGTTTCTTGCTGTGGAGTAAAGAGAAAGTTATGTAATGCTGCGGAAAAGAAAACGGCGAATTTTCGGCAGAAAGTTATTACAGGGCCCTGCTAACGAAAAAGTAAATAAATGCAGTTGCTAAATTTAGAAAAAAAACTTCTTCACATGGTGTAAGCAGAATCAGTGCTTTGTGGACACTTGGATTGCGAAGAATCGAATGACGGCAAAGCGTCCGTCCGTCCCTCTATTCGTCAGTAAAAAGAAGGGGGATAAATAGTTCAACCGGTTTTTCTCAAAATTGATATTCCCTTTGTCGATTTGACTAATGTCGTGGCCCCTTGAATTTGAAACCTATAATTTTAATTTCGGAGGATACTTTAATGAAGCCCCTGGGACATTTCCCAAATTTTCAAAAAAATGACTCCATCGTTTTTTATTAAATTTTGTTCTTGGATAGTGTGAATGGTGCAGGTCTCATGCCTGTTGAAAACCCGGATTTTTGAAAGATTGCAAAAGTTTAATTTTTTCGGCGTCTTCTTACAATCACAATTCTGAAGATAGTTTTTTCAGGAAATGAACTATGTTCCTTAAAGATAGGTTTAAAAATAAGGTCATGTACAATTTTTCGAAAATTTGAGTACTTTTTGCGTAGTAGTGTGTGAGAAGGCAAGAAAGTTGCTGTTTTAACACCACTAGTTTGGGCAGCATTTTAACTTTCTCTCTACTCTGCAGCGAGAAAGTAATATATTTTGAAATTTTTTCCAATACTTTATAATTTATAATCTAATAATTTTCTTTAACGCTAATGGCTTCTCTAAAGCTTTATTTATGTTTCGCTAGGAGGATATGAAGTATATTTATTCATCAACGTATTTTTAAAAAATCTCATAATTTTGCTCATAACCCAAAATTTTCTCATGATGAATACAACTTTTGGGGCAAAAGGAATGGAAGTATTTGTTTCTAAAGAAATAATATCGGATCACATAATTTTATATCTTGCACGAAAGTAATGCAATACTGTGTTCACAATACCAGATTATTTTTTGAATGTTTCTATTAACACAGATAGCATTGTGAGATCAGTTGTCTGACTTTCGCCATGCGAGATTATTTTAATCTTTTCAAGCAACACTCCTACATAAAGACAGTTGAAAATGCCCGTAAGAATTATCCGTTGAAGAAATGCCCTAGAATATCACAGACAATTTGTGGAAGCTGTTGGGACAAATTTCATTTCCATACGACAGAAAAATTTGAAAAAATTACCTAACACTTCATTAAGTTTTTTCTACAACTCATCCACACTATTTTAGAAGGATTAGGCTAAAAATAATGCCAATCGATCCGTATTGCCTTAAAGAACTGAAAGAACTATTTATTACTTTTGTAGCTACCCTACAATCCTTTAAAATGGTTTTCAGAAACTTAAAATTCCAGTAAAACACTTTTCTCTCCCTAGTGTTCTGGAACGATCTGGAAAAAACATGAACATCAGTGCCTGCGGCAGCGGAGAAATGCTCGCCATTCAGTGCATTTCTCCTGCATGGTGAAGTGGAAGATGTATGATCACCACCAATGAACGGACATCCAAGAACCCGGACATGCAGACACTGACGATTACCTGGACACGGTTACCCGATTACTTAAGGTGGTTTTGCTAATTATTTTCTATGAATATTAACGGGCATCCAAGAACGGACATCCAAGAACCCGGACATGCAGACACTGACGATTACCTGGACACGGTTACCCGATTACTTAAGGTGGTTTTGCTAATTTTTCTATGAATATTCACGAGCATCCAAGAACGGAATCCAAGAACCGGACATGCAGACACTGCGATTACCTGACAGGTTACCGATTACTTAAGGTGGTTTTGCTAAATATTTTCTATGAATATTCACGGGCACACTAGTAAGCTTCACTGCAACGATCACAAAGAAGAGTTAATAATTTTATCATCAGGTAATTGTATTCGCACAAAATAGGTCTCTCTGTCGAGATGTTAATAGTTAGATTCATATGGTTTATGATACGATTAAATTTTCTCTCAGTTAATAAATTAACACAGTCTTTACAATAACTAGGAGAATACATAAATGTGATCGCAAAATTAATATGTAAATATTGTCAGAAAGTATTTTGGGATATTTTTCTTCACTTGGTATATTTGTTTTCCTTTTAGGAATGCTTTTCCCCATGGAATCACTGGTAACTTTGCACTTAGAGCGAGAAACAGACCAGGTAAGTGTGAGTGGCGAAGTTCTGAACGATTGTTCTAATGGACGGAGTAAACCGCAAATGTTCGCAGCCGAAAGCTACTCAACTGTCCTGGGGAGACGACTGACCGTTGCTTGGCAGAAGACAAATTTTACACCACACAATAGTGGTGGATGACAAATAATGTGAAGGTGTTGCTCCAAGGATTTTCACAACTGAATGTAGTAGAGTATTATCAATAGGGGCGGATTTTAATGGAATGTCACTTTTTTCTTTTCACTTTAGAAAAATGCCGTTTGATGTAGAAATTCACTTGATGTTATGACAAAGGGAAAATACCTCTTTTTATTCATTTTTTTGATATTTTTCGTCGATTTCGACTTATAAGTCATTTTTTACCTTTTACCGTAATTTTTAATGCATTTTCGCTAATTACATCAACTTCAATGCCATTTTAATGGTACTTGCTTGAAATAATATTTACGAGATGCTATAAATGTTCTCCACACAATTTATGAGCTACTTATCCCTGGTAGCCTAATCGATTTCTTCGCTGAGAAGTTGTAATGTTAGTAATTGAGAATATGCAATTTAAGGTGTATGTGACGTCTGTCAGTGCCATTGGCAGTTTGACCGATTTCGGGATAACTAAGGACAGAGATTTTCTGGTAAAGAACAGTCCAAACCAAAAGTGTGAAAGCTTAGTGCACTTGAAAAAATTAAAGAAGCCTCGATTACATCAGTAACGTACCCAAAGCTTGAATTGCTCATCCTAACTGATTTTGATACATTATTATGTCATTCTTCTCTCTTTGAGGGCATTTTAAAACATTTTAATTGCATTTTATTGATCATTTTTGACGATGTTTTCGGTCACAAAATCATTTCCCAATTATTAGGAACCAACTCAACTAATCCTTCAGGATATTTTGAAAACAGAAGTAAATATAATTATTTTCCAAAAGGATAAACAATCTTACAATAATCTTCAAACAAGGAATAGTGTATTTCGAGTAAAAATAACATTATCGAATTAACTGTGCAGTTGGAGAATAGCTGCTCCAAACGTTGATTTTCACCGTCTCTCTCCGCCTTCCGCAAATGGAGCAGCCGCAGAAGAGCATGGCGAGAGGGAGGGCGGGTGTCCAGCCTGCGGCAGGTGAGTGCGGCGTGTGCAGGCACGACACGTGTGCCCCGGCAGGTGCAAACGCGTTAAAAGCTGGAGAGAGGCGCTAACAGACACCCAACAGACGCGTGCACCGCCCCAACCCCGCAGCTAGCACCGTCCTCGTCCCTCTCGCCGTCACAATCACGCCCTCTCGCTCTTGCCGCCCACGTCCAACCCATCGCCCACGTCACCACTCTTGCTCGTCCCCACCCCTTCAGCCGCCGCCCCGACGTCCGCTTCGAATCCATCGCCCCTTCACCCAAGTCGAACACATGCCCACGTCACCCTTCGTCCCCACCGCCTTCAGCTCGCCGCCCCGACGTCCGCTTCGAATCCATCGCCCCGTTCACCCAAGTCGAACACATCGCCCACGTCACTGCTCTTGCTCTCGTCCCCACCGCCTTCAGCTTGCCGCCCGACGTCCGCTTCGAATCCATCGCCCCGTTCACCCAAGTCGAACACATCGCCCACGTCATGCTCTTGCTCTCGTCCCCACGCCTTCAGCTGCCGCCCGACGTCCTCGAATCCATCGCCCCGTTCACCCAAGTCGAACACATCGCCCACGTCACTGCTCTTGCTCTCGTCCCCACCGCCTTCAGCTCGCCGCCCCGACGTCCGCTTCGAATCCATCGCCCCGTTCACCCAAGTCGAACACATCGCCCACGTCACTGCTCTTGCTCTCGCCCCACCGCCTTCAGCTGCCGCCCCGACGCCGCTTCGAATCCATCGCCCCGTTCACCCAAGTCGAACACATCGCCCACGTCACTGCTCTTGCTCTCGTCCCCACCCCTTCACTGCCCCCGCCCCCCCGACACATCGCCCACGTCACCCTTTCTCTCGCCCCACCCCCTTCACTACTCGCCCCATGTCCCCTTCAATATATCGCTCCTGCCGCCCTCTCTGTGCATCTCCTGCCCTTTCCTCCTTCGCTACCACCTTACTACTCCAGCTGCTACCCTACCTCCCACAGCAATCTACAGTCCGTCGGAGCATTTCTAAAGTTCTTGCTACTCCTGTGCACAACCGCAAGTGATACACTACGAATACAGAAAACAACAACGATAAACAACTAATCGACCATCGATGCTGGCAAAACAACATTACGGAGAAGAAAATTACAAATAACACTTGAACCGTGACATGCATGACTCGATATTTTTTGTCATTTCGAATCTAATTTCTCAGCAATGTACCGACAAGAGAAGTGTACAATGATGACTCTAACATCCTGTAGTTTTATGCTTTAATTAATTTTTACGTTTTATACAAAGCCGTACTAACTACTGCAAAGTGGGAGGCTCAATAATAATAAAAATCCGCTTCTTTCATTCCATTTAATGTTTTAGATAGTAATGATTATGTAAGGAAACAAATGAGAAAGTTTCATAAAACTAAAAATAATGTATGAAGCTATATACTAGACTGACTATGATATAAAAAGAGTACGTGTTGGATCTAACTGGCGTTTTTCATTTAATTTACCAATGAGAAATATTTTGGGATATCTTCTGGGATATCTTAATCCATAGTTAAACGGTGAACAAATGGATTAAGGAAATTAGTAATATTACCAACTTCATACACGTACTATTTACGAAATGTCTGGTGTAGTAGAGACTCAGATATTTCATGGAACTTGAGCGTCAGAAACGTGCATGTAACAGAAAGGGAAACGATTTTTTTCGTCTGTCGATGAAACTTTGACACAATAAATTGGCGACAAATTGTCCATTAGCTAGAGCAATACATTTTCATCCATTGTCCTCATTTGTACATTTCGTAGTCGATGTCGTAACGTTGTTCACTTGTTTAAATACCTTATATATCCGGATCTTATATGTGTGTGTGTGTTTGTGTGTGTGTGTGTGTTGGTGTGTGTATCGGAGGGGCTTGCCGATTATCTTCATGTCATTTCGACCTTTTTCATCCACGCCTCCCTTAGATAACTTCCTGAACCCTACGTAGACTACCTTGGGAAAGGCACATGCGTGTATGTGATATTTAGTATATTCTCGATTCTAAATTAAATAATATTTTATACACAATTTTGATTCTAAAATACTATGAGGTTTACGAGTCTAGGTTCCAGTATTTGTGATATCTGGCATTAATAATGATTCTATAAGGCGTTCATTTAGTTATCAATCATCGATCCCAACACACCACACAACATCTTAAAATTTTAATATAAAAAGAGTTAAGCGCTTAAGTGGAGGCGATAGTGTGGTGGGTGTAGGGAGGGTGAGGAAGAGGGTAAGGAGGGGGTAGTATGACAGAGATAGCAGAGTGTTTGGACGCGGTGACGGAAGGTAGAGAAATTTCAATAAGAGATTGTGAGGATGGAATGGGGGGAGTAATCAGGCGAGCAGAGAGAGCAGAGAGAGCAGAGAGAGGCCTAATGCGACAATATGGGATTTGGTTGGTTGGTTGGTTGGTTGATTGATTAGTGATTCCGGGCATGTTTTTTCCTCTGGAGATGGTGGTGATCTTCCCCCGCTGGATGGCGAGATCCGGCGCCGACCTACCGTCGGCTAGTGGGGTTTCCCCCAAACCAGGACTCTCCACCAGCGGGGCACCACCCCAGCCGGGACAAGCTCTAAGCTCCCGACCGGTCTCCCGGAATATGTGGTAGTGTAGTGCATATTAGTGTACGTATGTGTGTGTGTAAGGGGAGAGGATAGGACAAGGAAGAGGAAGGACAAATCGCGCGCGGTCCGTGACCCGTTTGTTAGGGTACTGCTCCGGCATTCGCCTGGTGTTGATCGGAGAAACCAGGGAAAACTACCGATCAGAGCAGCCGGCCGCTAGAATTCTCCTCCAGACAGCGACTGAATTCGATCTAGCTGAAAAGGTAGTGTCGAAAATCCTGCCGCCGTGGGGAGTGGGAACCTAGGACCTCCCGGTCAGAGGCGCTGCAGTGACATCACTTGATGCACTGAGCTACCGCTACTGGTCTTGCGGATTCTTCTACCTCCAGGGATCTCCTTTAGCTGCCCCACCGGGGGCAACCTCTAAACTTCTGACAGGTCTTCTATGTCTCCCGACACGTTTGATAAAGCAGTGCGTGTTAGAGGAAGTATGCTTTTAAGGGGAGAGGAAGAGACGAAACTGAAGAAGGAAAGATCACGTGCGGTCCGTCGCTCTTTTCTTAGGGTACTTACTCCAGCATTTGACAGGTTTCGCTTGGAGAAACCAGGGAAAACTACCATTTAGAATTAGAATTATCCTGTACACAGCGAGTGAATTCCATCCAGCTCAATGACGTAATAAACTCGACTCTCAACCCAATGACGTAATAAGCATTTGTTACAGAACAGGATGTTTTTTTACATTCAAAACAACTCTTTCACACAATAATTTCACACTTTCAATATACACTTGTTTAATAATTTAATTTTAATATCAACTTTATAACTGCACCATGATTCTTGAAAGCTTTGAATTTTTTATGGAAATGAAGAGTCATTCCGGTTGTCTTCTTAAAGATGTAAATATTTCCGTTTTAACTGCGCCATCAAATCCGGATTGCGCGATTACCCAGCCACTGCCAAACGAGACACCGCCTTCCGGTTATTTGAATTTAATAACCGCACTTCAATTAACTTCCTTTTCGACGCTATAGCGCAATATCTGCGCGCGTGGGCGAAGATCAGGAGAGAATGACGAACTAAGGAGAATTATCCGAAAGGGAAACGACGCCTTTGTTAAGCATTTTCGGCCCAGTAAGCCGATTCAGAATTGCTTAGCGAGGTGTAAAAGTAAAATGAGAAAATGTAAACACATCAGAAACATTGAACAGTGATGCTGTTCCAGACGACTAGAGATAATTTATTAAAATACTTTTAAAATCTTAGGTGAGAAAAAATCATGAATTAATCAGAATAACGGTGTTATGTGGAGAATGAGGTATATATTTGTAAGCTTACAAGTATGGAAATCACTACTTCTGTTTTTTATTGATTTGAAAGTTGCAATTTATGGTATGCGTACCGAAAAGTAAAGAAGAGAGTAGGTATTACAAATCAAACAAAACACGGTGTGGTATGAATTAATATGTCTGTCGTCTCTTACTGTGAATGATCCCAAGGGTGTAAAATTGTATATTTCTGTACTACTTACAAAACAATGTAACTCGCACGAAAGTGTGTTTGGCATATTTGTATACAAATTCTTCCGAAAAACATTTGATTCTTACCCCCAAATATTTATCACGTCGTCTAGTTTCGTAAATATGTATTTCAACTAGAGATTTTAACCATTAGAAATTCAATCTACCAAAATGAAATCCTTGACTGAGAAAGAAAATTTTTAAGATTCCCAAATTTCCGATCAGGTCTTAACCCATTCACACTGTGAGTTGAAGGAATAACATACAAAACGATCGTAATTTCATTCGCTAATTCTCAAGAAGTTTCTTTTCCATAAGAGAATTTTGATCATTATTTAAGGATTCAATATCTGAAAATGGTCGAAAATTAATACTAAGAGGAGTACTTATTGACATTGAGAATTCAAGCAGAGCGCCCTCCCGTCGCCATCTTGTTTATTCAGCAATGAAGAAAGAGTATGCCAAGGGGGTTTCTCAAGCAGTTGATTGAATTCTCCAGCGCCTAAGGAAGGAGCAAAAGGGATGAACGAAGAGAGAGAATCTTCCACGGTCCTTTCAAAGCTACAATTAGTCGTCTGCAATAGCCATTCCAGGTTTTTCACCAGGTCGAGAATGTATGTGAAGATAGAAATGTAGAAGTCACAGAACGGGGTAACAACACAAATTATCCATTTGTTACTGGTAATATGGATCGATGAAGAATATTGGCTGCGGTATCTCTAAGGAAACATTGTTAATTACTCTGTAGTATCACTGGCCAGGAGTCCCGGCACGGCGAATTTTCTAAACTAGCTTCAAAGTTAGATTGAATTCAAACCTGACTGAAAAAGAAATCTAGCGGTCAGCTGCTTTGGCCGGTAGTTTTCATCGGTTTCTTCTTTCAATTCCAGGCGAAGGCCAGACTAGAACGCTAACAAACGGGCCGCGGATCGCGTGTCAACTTATCATCCTCTTGGTTGTTGCCTTCTGTTCCCTTACTGACAGTTACAGTTACATTTATTGCAGTATCATACGTGTCGGGCAAACAGTCATGAGTTTGGAGCTTGGCTTAGGCGAAACTACCCTGGGAGAAATATCTGGAGAAGAATAAATCTACGCGTATGTTAGCGCGGATCTCACGTTCCTACGGAATAGAAACACTGCTCGCATTATTTACCTTTATTCGGAACCTGAGGAGAAGTGACGGTACGAGATAGGTCGACGTTCGAAAAAAGGTCGACGCGGCATATTCAAATAAAATACACATGTGTAAGCTGAGAGCATACGTTGGTGATGTAATAATAATCAATTTTCTTCAAACAGTAAACGAAAAATCATTCTCAGACACATGTTAGTCGTTTTGTAGTCTTAATTCATTTTTATTTTAAATAAAATAACTATTCTACATTTATTTTAGTAATATACATCGTCCATCCATTTTCCTCTTAATATTTTAAAAGTTTGCACATCTGTCTTAATAGCTTTTATTTTGTTGCGAATGCATCACAATCATAATCGCCCGGGAAACAATGCACAATCGCTACAATTTCACCGCACATTTCGCACTGTTTTATTACGTAGATTTGCTTGATTGAGATTTGGAAACAAGAGGGGCCTACTCTTGAACCTCGTGCGGTTTGCAAGTGGAGTAACCCGAATCCTGTTACACAAACATGTGATCCTAAACAATAGTAATATGTTAAAATAGGAAGAATATTTTAAAAGCGCAAAAAATTAATATTGAAATAAAAATTAAAACAATGCTTTGTTCCTGTCAGTATAAAATAATTAGCTAATAGTAATAGCATATACTAATTTACTTTTTGAATCCTATACAGTTTAAGTAAAAATTAAAATACTGGTAACTTGAATTACTGGCGCCTTACGAAGAAGAATACCGCCCAATAAACCAGCAAGTATCCTGGATCAAAATGTAAGTGGCATTCAATAATTAAATACACAAATTGGTCTGGAGAAATAGACGTTTATTTTTACAATACAGAACTTTTCCTACTTTTTAATATACTTCCCACCCACTTTTGTGCACTTGTCCCAACGGGTTACCAGCTTTTTTATAACGGCCGAAAGAACTCTTTATCTTGTTGTTTGAACCAATTTACCACACATTTTTTGACATCCTTGTTATCCTAGAACTTCTTCCCACGTAATACCTCATTCAGGGGACCAAACAAATAGAAACCAAATGATGGTAAATGGGGGCTGTAAGGGGTACGAGACAGTACCTCCCCACCCATTATGTCGATGGTTTTACGGTTTGTGGAGCAATGTGGGGACGAATTTTTCCTCTGAGTTTCTCTTAGAGCTCACTTCATCTTGTTCAAAAGCTTATGTGAGTAGTATTGGTTGTTTACTGTAGGCCGTTAATTGAGATAATCACAAATAAAAGGAGCTACAACGTCCCCAAACAGTGTCAAAATGACTTTTCCTGTCGATACGGCCAGAACAGAGTTCGTCAGTCACTGAGTCTTTACTACTTTTGAACTGATCTACCCACTTGTAAAAATTCCAGCGACTCATACAACTTTCATCATACTCTTTAGTCATTCTAGAGTATATATTAGCTGCTTTTTTACATTCAAAAAGTATAAAATGAATTAAAGAACGTTGTTCAGCCAATGTCGAATTTGCAAGTCACGACACTCCATTGTGCAACCTAGCTTTGAGGTAATCAACACAACAATGCTAATCATTTAGATGGTCAGGGATCATCTCAGTTATACCAACGTGAAGTCCTAAAATTACCAAACGTGTCCTACCAACTGTTTTTTCCCCAGATCAATTTGTCTCTTTAATTATTGAATGACCTTCGTATATTAATGCTATCAGATTCACTAAAGGAGTGTATGTGATTTATACACTTCTCCTTCACTCTACCCTCCTTAAAAGGAAAAGTACATCTTTCTGATACGTACAGTTCTGACAATTGAAACAATTTCGGCAAAGAATAAGGACGATGACAAACAAATTCTAACATTTTGATGAATTTAAAAAAAATAGATCCAATTCTTGTGTAAATTCGGTATCTCAACGCACAATTGTTTTTAAACAAAATCTTTGGGTGAAATATGTTCCGTATCTCTATCGACCTCACTCTTGGAAACAGCAGTGGCCTCCCTTGGAGCACTTTGTGGCCCCTTTATTCTCAGGTGGGGAGGCGTGGGAGGCAAGTGCATGAGGAGAGTGGAGTGTCGTAGGCCATAACACGCGCAGTTGCCTGGACGCGGCGAGAGGCGTGGTCTTTTGGCCAGCGGAGGATATGGAGAAGCGGGATATGGAGAAATAAATACGAGAGAGCACTCAACGTTCGTTGATTGATTTTTTCGTGTTTCCGAGCGCGTCAACTGCTTCGGTCATTAGTCCCGTTAGTGTAGTGCATGCTTTTCTCGGGAGAGGGCAGTGATCTTCGTCCGCTGGATGGCGAGATCCGGCGCCGACCTACCGTCGGCTAGTGGGGTTTCCCCCTAACCAGGACTCTCCCACCAGCGGGGCACCGCCCCAGCCGGGACAAGCTCTAAGCTCCCGAGCGGTTTCCCGGAATATGTGGTAGTTCAGTGCATGTTAGTGTAAGTGTGTGTGTAAGGGGAGAGGATAGGGCAAGCCCGCCGGTCGTTAAATTCTCCTCCATACAGCGACTGAAAGAGGAAGGACAGATCGCGCGGTCCGTGGCCCGTTTGTTAGGGTACTGCTCCGGCATTCGCCTGGTGTTGATCGAGAAACCACGGAAAACTACCGATTACAGCAGCCGGTCGTTAGAATTCTCCTCCATACAGCGACTGAATTCGACCTAGCTGGAAAGATAGTGTCGAAAATCTTGCCGCCGTCAGGACTCGAACCTAGGACCTCCTGGTCAGAGTGCTGCAGTGACATCATTGATGCACTGAGCTACCGCTCCCGGTCTCAACGTTCGTGTTATCAGTATACTCTGTCAATTTCCCCGTAATGGTTTTCGAAAATTAACTGTAGTTTGAAAGAATGGTACGAAAACGAGACCAAAAACATTATTTAGTCAGGTTCATAATTTTTGTTTCCATATGTTTAATTATTACAGTTGTGTATTACCAAACTTTTTCAGACGTTTGTGATTCCAGAAACTTTAAAGTTATTGATGTAAATTATCACACTTAGTGTTTACGAAATTGAAATTATAATATCTGTTGAAAGTGATTGTTGGTAACAATGTTTACCGACTATTACGTCAATCGACTGTGTAACTTGTCAATTCAGAAGGTTTTATTAAATTTCTGGACGAAACTGTGAAGGGTTGTAACTCTGATGAAGATCGACATTCAAAAACGTGTTTAATGAAGTGAAGATATATGAATTCAACTTTAATGTTTGAAAATAAAGCTTTCATCAACCTAAACAGCAAAAGTTATATTTTACTGACGAATGTTAGTTCTTCACATCTGTTGCCTGTACACAAATGCTTAATTTTACCTCGAAATTCACTGCCATTATATCACTAATGAATATGAAACAGTAAAAAAAAATATTGAAATGATATAATGCGGAATTCAGAAAAAATGTGTTTAGTAGAAATAAAATTAAATTCGAAATATTTAAGTCCACACCCTTAAGACCCTTGAATAACAGTAAAGTGATGTGAATTTAAGTTACAGCATCCGAAAAATTCTTGCAAAGTTTTTGAAAGTTCTGATAGTTTTAAAACTTTTAGTGATCAGCGAATGAATATGTGTGCCATTTTTCACTGAAATATAACCTCTATTTGTGAGAAAGAACTCCCACCAGAAACACTCAGAATTACCAAAAGAATTGAAGTTGACAAATACAAAAATGTAATACCATAATGCACGTTTTACTATTACAACAAAAATTGTCTTTGTGTTCTTTCCCTGCTCATGAGCTTAAACGTTTTGACTTGCTGCTTTACTAATGGATGACTAGATTAATCTGAATATGTTTTCCAATCTGTAACATTTCAAAGCCTGGCACAGATATTTGGTTCAAAATTCTCCCACAATAAAATCCTTCCATTTTAAACTGCATTCTTTGGAACTACAAAAAAAGAATCTATTAATTTTCTGGATTAGTTCGAGTCTCAATTGTCATTCTTTGAATACTACAGCGGCTGTGAGGTTTACCAGAAAAGTATTCCCAAAAACTGTATGAAAGACAAAATTCGTCATGAATTAATGTTTAAAAAGGGGATAATAATTTCACAATTTTTGGTTAACATTATCATTAAAAGTAGTCACAGAATAATAAATCATCGTACATTCATATTTTGATATTTTAATCACTCTCAATCGCGCGTTCTATTGTTGACAGTACACTAACATCGTATCACACAACACCAAATTCGTACACAGTACACTAATAGCGTTTTCCATTCGTTGCACTGAAACCCACCCTAGTGCAGGGCAGAAACGTCATCGCTCCGCAATAGTGCTGCCCCACACGCGTGAAGGGCAGCTACGAATGAAATGGATTCCGGAACTGAGTCAGTGCTTGTGCGCTACGCAGTGAAATTATACACAGCTGTTCTTGGTTAGTCACACTGATGAAACTCGAAAAATAACAATTTTGAATTATAATCGTCGTTATAATTTTTATGAAATCTTTTGGTAATTCTTACTTCTTAACTCATAAATTATTAACGTGTGATTTCTTCAAATGCTTCAAATGCGTATGAGTCGTAATTTCATATTTCGAGATTTGCCAGTGATCGATATAGTACACAAGATTTTGAACCGAAAGGCTTCTGTAGAATTGTTTGATTAGTTTAAACAATAAAAATATTAACATAAACATTTCCGCTAGTATATGTATGGGCGTGTGAGAAACATTTCTTGGCATATATATTTGAATGATTTTGTGAGGGTCACTATTTTTATTTTCACTTTATTAGCGTTTTGAAATTGAAGTACTAAAACACTTTAGTTTCTAAATAGCACAGGATTATATTAATATAAGTTATTCAGGTTAAATTTTCGGAAAACACAATCTGATTTTCCGAACTCTTAAATCACAAACATTATTTTAAGACATTTCTTGCACAACATAATGTACTCCATCATTCGAAGTATTCCTGCGTGACAGAAGATCCTCAAATGCCTTAACAATTTCACCACGAATCTAAATCAGCATGGATAACTTCCGTGCCTAACCTCAGAATGGACCGGTGCTCTGGACTGCACTGACGTGATCGTCGGTGCAGTTTAGTGCGCCCTGGTCCGTGTCGATGTGGAATGGAACACGCAGTTCTTTGCACTGGTGCACCCTAGCCGTCGAATGGAACACGAAAGCTGCCCTGAGTGCGCACTGGGTGCGCACTAGTGCGACGAATGGAAAACGCTGTAAGAGAAGTAGACATTATTATTGTTGAAACATAACATTTTATTAACTAATCATGATACAATTTATTTAATAGTCCTAAAAAAATAAATGAAATCTCTTCTGTACGTTTTAAAATTAAATTTTACAGAAAATGTGGAGCTTTTTGTCTCACTTTATTTATAACTGAGTGTCAACAAATGCTATTAAGTCGTAAGTATCAGCAAGAAGAAGCGCGTCCTCGTAACATCCTTTAGAGCCGTCGCCGAACGAAACAACATCGTTCACTCTGCAGTAAGATGATGGAAGTCCTCACTCAATACGTCAAGTCCATCACACCGCACCCAAACCACTTCCTCGCCCCGAATTGAAATATATCTGCTGAGCAGCTCTCTTCTGCCACTTCGACGACTCTTATTCCACCGGCGCGGCGGCGGGGCGGTGTCTCGCCACAAGACGCGGAGAAGCCGCTCCCAAGTGCTTGCACTTTGCGCAAAGATCGCATAAAAATCTACGCACTTTGCATAACACAGGGCGAGGAGGCGCCGTTCCTCGATCGGAAGATAGGGCCGCCCCCGACCCCGCCCCCGCTCAGAACTCGCCTCCCCGCCCCCGCCCGCGCCGGTATCTGCTCGGCGCCGCCGGTCGCAGGTGTCTCGCCGAGAGCCCGGGCACGGCACTCGCCCTTAGAATTCCCAGCGCTCTCAAGGGATACGGCATACGGGTTCTCCAACTCCGTTTTCCTGTCAGGGTGTGGCGCGGGAGGGGAAAACCGATATAAAAAAAATCGCTTTCGATACTCGGAGAACGGCGCGGGTTGGGGGTGGCGGGGCGACGGGGGTTGTGGAGGCGGCGGGGGCGGAACGCGACTCGGGAACTATCGGAGGCTGCTCATCGGTGTACTTAGACGGAGTTCGATTTCCTTCGGCCCTCCGTGGGGCGGCGAAGATAAATCCTTTCGGTGTCGAATGCGCGTATGCGCGATCGGGTTGGGCCTGCGGACTGCTTTCTCGGGAGGCACAAGGGCTGCGTCTTCGCCCGTGTGCCGCCCCCTCCCTTCACGCCCCCGCCCCTCCCCTTTCCAATCCCCGCCGCTGCCGATCTACAATGGCCCCATCCTTCTTCGAGGGGCGCTGTGAATCATATCGGGTTACGGCGCTGTACGTATCTTTAGATGTGTGTCGACTGTTGTCTGCGTGTATTCTGGCTCGTTCTTTTCTTATCTTGGAGCTTCTCTGGCTTTTCTGTTCCGGACTTGCTCTTCTTTTTTGGTTGCGACTTAAAAAGTTACGGTTTTAACCCGCTGATGCGCCAAGCGGTGGCCGAACAAGTTCACGCAAATAGGGCCTCGGAGACCCGAAGCATCGGTGCAACACACAGAGGTAAACGATTTGCGCGAGTCATTGAATTGTTGTAAGTTCATTTGTTGTCCATAAAAATTAAAACACAATTATTACACTTAAATAATAATAAATTAATTAATAAAATAAATCGAAAGGCGGCGGGTCTTTAACTTCAATTTCATGTTCGTTCACAAGTATAAGCCAAACAAAACTACTATTACTTCAAAACTGGACCTAAACTGGTCCTTAACTCTACTACTTCAAGATGACAGTTTTTCCGTGAACAATTGGAATGTTTGTTTCTCATTGTTTCTTGGCATTGAGATGTGTCGTTTTTAATGCTCAAAACCATTTGTTTATTAGTTTCATCGTTTTTTATTTATTTGTACTTTTCTGAATACGCGTGCATATGCCTCGTCCAACAGCCATTTGCAGTTTACGTGGCTGACGCTAAAAAAGAAAGAATTAAATTCTTTCGTGAAGAATTTTAAAAATTCAATATAAACGAATGGAGATTCCTTATGTTGTTCATCAAAATTCGAATACCCTTTTTAAGATACTGTTATCAGTGATTTTTAAAAGTTTTAATTCAAATCCCTGTAACGTACATACAATTTTCGTATCAGTATTCAAATGTAGGTACAGAAGTATAATCCAAATAAAAATCTGAAAATAGAACCATCAAAAAATGTTTAACGGTTCATGAGTTATGATGTTACAAATCATTCTCTGCTTTTGGAAAGAAAAAGGACATATCGGATAAATAATTAAATAAAGAAAAAAACTATTAATTCTTAATTCTAAGTACGCACGTTTAAATTCAGATAAACCCGACAAATAAAATATTAAAACTCATGTAGATGAGTACCTTAAGGAATATTGATCAGTGTTCTCCTCAAACACATGATCACAGGAAAAGTTTCAGGACGATTTACAGTTATACTAAATCGACTCATTTAATTTGTGCATAACATCAGCGTTAGTTTTGAGAACGAATTTAATTTTATGCGACCACGTAAGCAAATGATAGTTGTTTTCAGACTGGGCGGACTATCACGATGCCTGTATGGTGTATGTTAGGCAATAAAATCATGAAGTAGGGTGGGGGCAACCAGTTGATACTAGAGTTTTTTGGCAGAGTTTGCGCCTATAAACTAAACTAAAATTATCAACACTTTCTACGTATTTCATAAATAACGGTTTTGTTTGCTGAAAATATATTAAAAAATGTTCTGTTGTCTTGAGCAATTGACATCTTCCAATATAAATTTAGAAAATGTCGTTAAGATAAAGTCCCGTACATGCAAATCGGCGGTACACTACATGATAGTTTGCCCTCAATCAAGAAGCTTCTCAAGAGACGCCGCTGTTTCAGCCAATCTATCGCCCCCCAGGGTATATAATCCAGAGCGCAGACCACTCCAGGCAGACCGCCCTGAGGAAGACCACGAAAAGATGGTGAACGTCGGCAACACAGCTTCGACGCGGCGTCACCCGGACAGCAAGATCATTTGCATGACATGATTGGTCTCCGATAGTATCTTTGACTATACTACAGACATGCCTCGTTCTCCAAGCATCGTGTGGGATTTGTGTATCCGTTTTTAATGTTTCATGCTTATAATTTCGAGGACATATTACGAATGAAGATTCGCATCGTCGTGCTGATCCATGATTACATTAGTACAGTGAGATACCGAGACCGCTCGACGAACCATTAGATGGATGGGCAACGGGAAATGTACGAAGCGGGAAAAAATTGCGTGCTTATCATGGATAAAATTATTTATTATTAGGAAGAAAAAGTACCATCATTGTAGCACAGTTTCCTTAATTGATTGGAGGATTGGTCCATAAATGGATTGGTCCAAACCTGGATTAGTTCATAAATGGGGCAGCTGTGGTAAATAATGTGCTTGCAATGATGACTTACCAAAGGCCGGCGGCGCTAGCCGAATTCGTTTACTACGCTCCGTGAAGTCACGAAGGTTATGCGAATTCGAGACTCGCGGGTTCCTGGTTGGGTGACCGGCCAGAAACCCCGGGATCTAACGGCGTCGACCCCCTGGCCGAAGGGATAAAAGGCACTGACTGACTACGACGTGACGATACTTGACAAATATTGTAACTATTTAGTGTAATAGTTACACAATAACAGAGTATTACTCCAGAAATAAACCACATTAATGGAGGATTACTCCCCAGTGCAAAGCACTCAACACCCCTTAAGAGGCTTGGAGACGAGTTGCGGCAAGGTGTAGACGCAAAATAAAAAAAAAAAGGTTACATTGTCAAGAGGTTTGCATTTCTACAATCCATTTCAGTTTTACGTATGTTTGTATCCAAGAAGTATACGGAATTCTGCAAACAATCGGCGTGCAAGACTATTACGCGTAAATAGATAATTAACTTTCAAGAAACAAAACTTAGCGCCATTGACGGAAAACAGGATTATTACGGTATTGAATGCGTTTTCGTATTAAGCATAGCGGTAACGTGAATTGCAGTGTAAGTTTTGTTACAGATTACAACTACACCTACTCTTTCTTTGTAGCGTTATCTAAAATGATACAAATTTCTCGTCTAAAATCTATTTGATACAAATATGGGGAAAATTCCCCAATCAAGGACTTTTAGGTTGGTGGGATTTCTTAAAAGGTAAAATCAGTAATTTTTTCTTAGTTTTCAAGAATTATTTATGAAAAATATGTATAAACCAAATGACAATAAAGTGAAATTATTCAATACAAAAATTATTCCTTTGTGTGTCCATACATCAGGAGACAAAAAAACGCGTGATACGCGCGAAGGCCAAGGCGATGCCAGGTGACAAATTGTCCGGAGAGCAGCCCGCGCGAGTGCCAAAGCTGGCTTCCGCCTGCCGAAATACGTGTCACTCGCGCCGACGCATGGGGAGGACGGCAATTTATCGCCGGACAGCGCGTCCCTGCGCCCAACGCCCGATTAATCGAGTCTGCCCGCGGCAGCGGCGTTGGACGCCGACGCGGACTTGGTGGCGGAGGATTCAGGTGGCGGTATTCGGTGGTATTCGGGGTGTTCGTGGTTGGAATTGGGTGTGGCGGTGGTGATGGCTGTGGTGGTGTTGCGGGCATGGTAGAGGGATTGGACAACAGTTGCACTTAGTGCAGATGGCGGTATTCGGCGGTGTTCGTGGTTGGAATTGGGTGTGGCGGTGGTGATGGCTGTGGTGGTGTTGCGGGCATGGTAGAGGGATTGGACAACAGTTGCACTTAGTGCAGATGGCGGTATTCGGCGGTGTTCGTGGTTGGAATTGGGTGTGGCGGTGGTGATGGCTGTGGTGGTGTTGCGGGCATGGTAGAGGGATTGGACAACAGTTGCACTTAGTGCAGATGGCGGTATTCGGCGGTGTTCGTGGTTGGAATTGGGTGTGCGTGGTGATGGCTGTGGTGGTGTTGCGGGCATGGTAGAGGGATTGGACAACAGTTGCACTTAGTGCATATGGCGGTATTCGGCGGTGTTCGTGGTTGGAAATGGGTGTGGCGGCGGTGACGGCTGTGGTGGTGTTGCGGGCATGGTAGAGGGATTGGACAACAGTTGCACTAGTGCAGATGGCGGTATTCGGCGGTGTTCGTGGTTGGAATTGGGTGTGCGGTGGTGATGGCTGTGGTGGTGTTGCGGGCATGGTAGAGGATTGGACAACAGTTGCACTTAGTGCAGATGGCGTATTCGCGGTGTTCGTGGTTGGAATTGGGTGGCGGTGGTGATGGCTGTGGTGGTGTTGCGGGCATGGTAGAGGGATTGGACAACAGTTGCACTTAGTGCAGATGGCGGTATTCGGCGGTGTTCGTGGTTGGAATTGGGTGTGGCGGTGGTGATGGCTGTGGTGGTGTTGCGCATGGTAGAGGATACAGTTGCACTTAGTGCAGATGGCGGTATTCGGCGGTGTTCGTGGTTGGAATTGGGTGTGGCGGTGGTGATGGCTGTGGTGGTGTTGCGGGCATGGTAGGAGGATGCGACAACAGTTGCACTTAGTGCAGATGGCGGTATTCGGCGGTGTTCGTGGTTGGAATTGGGTGTGGCGGTGGTGATGGCTGTGGTGGTGTTGCGGGCATGGTAGAGGGATTGGACAACAGTTGCACTTAGTGCAGATGGCGGTATTCGGCGGTGTTCGTGGTTGGAATTGGTGTGGCGGTGGTGATGGCTGTGGTGGTGTTGCGAGCATGGTAGAGGGATTGGACAACAGTTGCACTAACTGCAGATGGCGGTATTCGGCGGTGTTCGTGGTTGGAATTGGTGTGGCGGTGGTGATGGCTGTGGTGGTGTTGCGAGCATGGTAGAGGGATTGGACAACAGTTGCACTAACTGCAGATGGCGGTATTCGGCGGTGTTCGTGGTTGGAATTGGTTGATGGCGGTGGTGATGGCTGGTGGTGTTGCGGGCATGGTAGAGGATTGGACAACAGTTGCACTTAGTGCAGATGGCGGTATTCAGCGTGTTCGTGGTTGGAATTGGTGGCGGTGGTGATGGCTGTGGTGGTGTTGCGGGCATGGTAGAGAGATTGACAACAGTTGCACTTAGTGCAGATGGCGGTATTCGCGGTGTTCGTGGTTGGAATTGGGTGTGGCGTGGTGATGGCTGTGTGGTGTTGCGGGCATGGTAGAGGATTGGACAACAGTTGCACTTAGTGCAGATGGCGGTATTCGGCGGTGTTCGTGGTTGGAATGGGTGTGGCGGTGGGGATGGCTGTGGTGGTGTTGCGGGCATGGTAGAGGATTGGACAACAGTTGCACTTAGTGCAGATGGCGGTATTCGGCGGTGTTCGTGGTTGGAATTGGTGTGGCGGTGGTGATGGCTGTGGTGGTGTTGCGGCATGGCAGAGGATTGGACAACAGTTGCAGTTAGTCCAGATGGCGGTATTCGGCGGTGTTCGTGGTTGGAATTGGTGTGCGGTGGTGAAGGCTGTGGTTGTGTTTCGGGCATGGCAGAGGAATTGGACAACAGTTGCAGTTAGTGCAGATGGGTATTGGCGGTGTTCGTGGTTGGAATTGGTGTGGCGGTGGTGATGGCTGTGGTGGTGTTGCGGGCATGGCAGAGGAATTGGACAACAGTTGCAGTTAGTGCAGATGGCGGTATTCGGCGGTGTTCGTGGTTGGAATTGGGTGTGGCGGTGGTGATGGCTGTGGTGGTGTTGCGGGCATGGTAGAGAGATTGGACAACAGTTGCACTTAGTGCAGATGGCGGTATTCGGCGGTGTTCGTGGTTGGAATTAGGTGTGCGGTGGTGATGGCTGTGGTGGTGTTGCGGGCATGGTAGAGGATTGGACAACAGTTGCACTTAGTGCAGATGGCGGTATTCGGCGGTGTTCGTGGTTGGAATTGGTGTGGCGGTGGTGATGGCTGTGGTGGTGTTGCGGGCATGGTAGAGGATTGGACAACAGTTGCACTGTGCAGATGGCGGTATTCGGCGGTGTTCGTGGTTGGAATTGGGTGTGGCGGTGGTGATGGCTGTGGTGGTGTTGCGGGCATGGTGAGAGATTGGACTACAGTTGCACTTAGTGCAGATGGCGGTATTCGGCGGTGTTCGTGGTTGGAATTGGGTGTGGCGGTGGTGATGGCTGTGGTGGGGTTGCGGGCATGGTAGAGGATTGGACAACAGTTGCACTTAGTGCAGATGGCGGTATTCAGCGGTGTTCGTGGTTGGAATTGGGTGTGGCGGGGGTGATGGCTGTGGTGGTGTTGCGGGCATGGCAGAGGGATTGGACAACAGTTGCAGTTAGTGCAGATGGCGGTATTCGGCGGTGTTCGTGGTTGGAATTGGGTGTGGCGGTGGTGATGGCTGTGGTGGTGTTGCGGGCATGGCAGAGGGATTGGACAACAGTTGCAGTTAGTCCAGATGGCGGTATTCGGCGGTGTTCGTGGTTGGAATTGGGTGTGGCGGTGGTGATGGCTGTGGTGGTGTTGCGAGCATGGTAGTAGGATTGGACAACAGTTGCACATAGTGCAGATGGCGGTATTCGGCGGTGTTCGTGGTTGGAATTGGGTGTGGCGGTGGTGATGGCGGTGGTGGTGTTGCGGGCATGGTAGAGGATTGGACAACAGTTGCACTTAGTGGAGATGGCGGTATTCGGCGGTGTTCGTGGTTGGAATTGGTGTGGCGGTGGTGATGGCTGTGGTGGTGTTGCGGGCATGGTAGAGGATTGGAAACAGTTGCACTAGTGCAGATGGCGGTATTCGGCGGTGTTCGTGGTTGGAATTGGGTGTGGCGGTGGTGATGGCTGTGGTGTGTTGCGGGCATGGTAGAGGATTGGACAACAGTTGCACTTAGTGGAGATGGCGGTATTCGCGGTGTTCGTGGTTGGAATTGGTGTGGCGGTGGTGATGGCTGTGGTGGTGTTGCGGGCATGGTAGAGGGATTGGACAACAGTTGCACTTAGTGCAGATGGCGGTATTCGGCGGGGTTCGTGGTTGGAATTGGGTGTGGCGGTGGTGATGGCTGTGGTGTGTTGCTGAAGCGAAGTTAATGGTATTAGACCCGCGGGTGGTGTTGGCATGGATGTGGTGCCGTGGTAGAATGGCCTCCTTTGAGTCAACGGCAGCGCCAGTGGTGTTGTTAGTGCACTTGTGCATGGAATAGTTGGTGGTAGGTTGTTGTGTGGTTTTTTTTTTTGGGAGTAAAGATAGTGTGGTGGGACTATGATGGTGGTGATTATGATGGTTGTGTGTGTGATGGTGGTGTTGGAAATAGAGGAGTTCCTGTGATCGGGTTGTGTTGGAACAGGTGTGAATCGTGTGTGTGATGGCAGGTGACTGTTGAGGTATAGTTCTACCGGCAGTGGTATTGCTGGTTGGGACGGTCTTGTCAAATGAATACGTGAGCAGGAGTGTTGGTCACTGCAGCGCCTCTGACAGGGAGGTCCTAGGTTCGAGTCCTGATGGCGGCATGATTTTCGACACTAGCTTTGCAGCTAGGTCGAATTCAGTCGCTGTCTGGAAGATAATTCTAGCGGCTGGCTGCTCTGATTGGTAGTTTTACGTGGTTTCTCCGATCAACACCAGGCGAATGCTGGAGCAGTACTCTACCAAACGGGCCACGGACCGCCGCGATCTGTCGTTCCTCTTCCTTGTCCTATCATCTCCCCTTACACACACACTTACACTAACATGCACTACACTACCACATCTTCCGGGAGACCGGTCTGGAGCTTAGAGCTTGTCCCGGCTGAGGCGGTGCCCCGCTGGTGGGAGAGTCCTGGTTAGGGGGAATCCCCACTAGCTGACGGTAGGTCGGCGCCGGATCTCGCCATCCAGCGGGGGAAGATCACCACCATCTCCCAGAAAAAGCATGCACTACACTAACAGTACTAATGACCGAAGCAGTTGACGCGCTCGGAAACACGAAAAAATCAATCAATCAATCAATCAATCAATCACGCTCATTCACACGCACGTGTCAGGTGGGCCTATTTTGTCAACGGGATGCAACGAGTGACAGCGGAGCAATCTCACCTCTCATCGTTTGTCTCGCGGCCACTCCCCCCCCCCCCTCGGCGCACCCGCCCTGCCCGCGGGCTCGCACTGCTAATGCACTAATTCCCACCACAAGAGCACCCCCCACGTGGCTGAATACACACACACGATTGGTTGATTATGAATCCGGGTGCGTCAACTACTATGGCCACGTCAACTACTATGGACAAATTGTAAGCTCCCGACCGGTCTCCCAGCAAGTGTGGTAGTGTAGTGCATGTTAGTGTAGGTGTGTGTGTGTGTGTGTGTGTGTGTGTTTGTGTATGTGTGCAAGGGGTGAAGATAGGCCAAGGGAGAGGAAGGAAAGATGGCGGGCGGTCCGTGACCCGTTTGTTAATGGTGGTCTTGGTAGTGGTAGTTCCAGAACTTGGTGGCAGAATACACTAACTAAACATTACAGAACTTAACTATACAACATTTTACACGCTTTACAAATTAACATGAACATTTCACCGGCAAGCTTGGCCATTCCTTCACTTCACTTCACCTCCCTCGCCTCGTCTCACCTCACCATACTGCCAATCACTTTTGCCAATCACGTTTTAATGTGATTTTGACTCACTCGTTTCCCTCAACTTCACATCACTGCACTACACGCCACTGCACATAATAATAATAATAATAATAATAATAATAGAAATAGTAATAGTAATAGTAATAGTAATAGTAATAGTAATAGTAATAGTAATAATAATAATAATAATAATAATAATAATAATAATAATAGTTATAATATAACATACTTTACATAGGAAATAATAAGACACATATAAACATCTAGGAATTTAATTTATTTTTAAATTTGCTGACCATGAGGAAAGGGATCAAAGATTGTCACAGGCAAGCCATTCCAGTCTCTAATAGTTCGATTCGCGAATGAATATTTCCCAACGTCCGTTTTCTGAATTCTTGTCTGAATTTTGTGCATGTGATCCGCTCTGCCGAAATATGTAGGTTTCCCTAATCGACTTTGAATTTCTTTTGGTACAGCTTGGGCATTCGAATGGTGTTAATCGGAGAAACCACGGAAAGCTACCGATGAGAGCAGCCGGCCGCTAGAATTCTTCTCCAGACAACAACTGAATTCGACGTAGTTGAAAAGCTAGTGTCGAAAATCCTGCCGCCGTCGGGACTCGAATGTAGGATCATGCACTGAATTCGACATCAGTTGATGCACTGAGCCACCGCTCCCGGTCCCACAGTATTAATTCTCTTGACTTCTACGTCAGGTTCTCTCCACATATTTCCTCTATCTTCAGATAAGCTGCTTGTTGGTTTCTCAGGTCACATTATCATCACTGTGGAGTGAAATGATTTTTCCTCAGGACGATTCATACACTAACCCAGTTCTAACTCACCTTCTCATTTTCCCTAATTTGGTGTTTTGATAACCAGTGCTGAATATATCCGACCATGGAGTTTTTGTCATCTGACTTAATTTCTTATTTCTAGTGAACCAACATACTTTTGATGAAAAAGGATATATTTTCTCAGATCTTCCTACAATTGTATTTTGATTCCGTAATTACTAGCTTGGATAAATCATTTATTTACAATTTGCACAATAATTGCTTCAACAAAATCAGGATTTTAAAAATTAGGAAGGGCGGGATCATGACGAAGCAAAACGCGTTGAACAAATTCTCAAGTTCGATGGCCGGCGAATACACGTGGGGTTCGTGGTGGACAAAGCGAGAGTTCAGTGTTCTCCCATTTGCCCATTTTAAATTCCATCATTCATATTTACTTCGTCATCATTACCTATGGTTTAGGCAGCCCTTAAGACCTCGTTAGGCCTAGACCTATAACTTAACTTCGTCAGCTAAAGGTTCATAAACCCGAAAAAATTAATAAATAAACAATCAAACCTCTGTTCTCTTCCTGTCTCACCTCGCCTTCTTTTCCGTTCCTGCCTGTCACCGATCTGGTTTCTCGCTTCCATTTTCCTCTCTAGATTTCCCGTCTGTTCACATCACTCGTTTACCGGCCAATTCTGCCACCGCCATTTCCCCCCAACCCGATTCGCTGACCCCGTATCAACGTTATTTTTCCATTTCCCCCCCTTTTTCTGTCTTGTATCCCAACCCTTTTCCCAGCTTCCGTTTCCCTTTATCATTACCGCGCCCCGTTTGACCGTCCGGTTTCCCCGTTCGTATCAGCCGCTCCTATTACTGTGTGTTTTCTCCTGTCTCGTTTCGTTCCTGCGTTGCCCCGATCTCGTCTCGGCTCCTCTGCTTTATCCGTTTCGTTCGCACGCTCCGCTCTCTCGTCAGAATTTCTTTTTCACTTTCAGTTTCTCGATTCGGAATAAAGAGAAAATTATATAATGCTGCGCGAAAAATGGCAAAATTTTGGAAGAAAAACTCCTATACATGGCCCTGGTAATGAAAACCTGAATAAATCTAGTGGCTAAATTTAGAAAAATATTTTCTAACATACCCACAATCCATGTTTTGTGGGTCCTTGATACCGAAGAATCCAATGACGGCAAAACGTCTGTCTGTCCGTGTCTGTGAACAACGCTTGCGGCTAAACAGTTCAGCCAATTTTCTCGAAAATAAAATATCCTGATTTTTCGAAATTGCAGAAGTTCAAATTTTTTTTGAGTCTTCCTACTAGTAAAATATTAAAAATCCATTTTTTCCTCAATGAAATCTGTTCCTTAAAGATTGATTTTGAAATAAGGTCATGTACAATTTTTCGAACATTTGAGTACTTTTTGTGTAATTTTGCGTGAAAATACGAACGAGAAAGTTCTTGCTTTTTTAGCACCTCTGTTTACTCATGTTTTCCTGCCCTGTTTCTCCAGTTTCCCACTTCCCACTACACATCTCAGATGCAATGTCTTAATACCCTTCGCTTTCTTGGTTGATTGATTGATTGATTTTTTCGTGTTTCCAGGCGCGTCAACTGCTTCGGTCATTAGTCCCGTTATTGAAGTGCATGTTTTTTTTCTCGGGAGATGGCGGTAATCTTCCCCCGCTGGATGACGAGATCCGGCACCGACCTACCGTCGGCTAGTGAGGTTTCCCCCCTACCAGAACTCTCCCACCAGTGGGGCACCACCCCAGCCGGAACAAGTTCCAAACTCCCGACCGGTCTCCAGGAATATGTGATAGTGAGGTGCATGTTAGTGTGTGTGTGTGTGTGTGTGTGTAAGGGAGATAGGGCAAGGAAGAGGAAGGACAGATCGCGCGCTGTCCGTGGCCCGTTTGGTAGAGTACTGCTCCGGCATTCGCCTGGTGTTGATCGGAAAAAACACGGAAAACTATCGATCAGAGCAGCCGGCCGCTAGAATTCTCCTCCAGACAGCGACTGAATTGGATATAGCTGAAAAGCTAGTGTCGAAAATCCTGCCGCCGTCAGGACTCGAACCTAGGACCTTCCGGTCAGAGGCGCTTTCTTCATCCCCGTTTTTGCGCTCCCATTTCCCGGATCTAATACATTATCATTTATTTCGTTAATATTTTACTAAACATTATTTCTGCCTCTTCCCTCCATTTTCGCGCTCTCTTTCCCCCTGCATCAAGTTATTTCTTCGTGTCTTCATTTCCACCTTCAGTCTCTTACCCCTACCCATTTCTCCACCCATAGTTACTCACATTTCACGTTTTCCTGTTCTATTTCTCCGTCACCATACCCCACGTTATTTCCCCTCTGTCCGTTTCTCTGCCTCCGTTTCCCCTCCTGCGCTCCCCCCCGTCGCGCGGCGCGGTCCGTTGTTTATTCACTGGCGGCGGCCGCAGCCGCCTGTTATTTGTGCGCGCGTTTAAAAACGGCGGCGCACGCAAATGTAAATATCGGAGCAATTGACGTCAGAGTCATCACGGGATGTCCGCGACGCCGCCAACGCCAGCGCGACGACCGCCCCGCCACGCCCCGCCACGCCCCGCCCTCTGCGCACTAAAGTGTCATTAATTTATTGACATGTCGCTAATTATTTCTTATTCGGGGCCGCTGGCGCGCCAGCGGTTGAAATTATGACCCGAGATGAACCCCCGTTTTGGACGCGATGCAATGAATGGATGCTCAGCTGTGTAATGATGGTGTATTTTAGGAAGAGATTTATTCTACGAGCGTTTTTGAGAAGTATTGTAACCCGTGGAGGAGAAATGCGAAGGATGCTTCACTTAGAAATTACGGCTACATATTTACAAGTTTATTTACAATTTTATTGCTTTTAGTTGTTTGCGAGTATGATTTGGATATTCATTTTTTCCTTTGCGCTGTTTTCTTACAGAGAAACCATAGTAAGTGGCATCAAATGGGAATTCAAAAAAGTTTTTTGGAACTCACGTCAAAAAAGTGTTGTATTCGCAGGAGAATTTAGAGGTTGAGAAGTTATTTAAAATATAAATTACACTTTTTAATATAATTAATAATGATTAAATTTTTATTTAAATATTTTTTTTAAAAAAAACTAATTATTTTTTATTATCGATATCTGTCATTTTGACATTTCACTATAAATGATGCCTACAACAATTCAAAATTATTGTTATACTTATTAACTGTCATGGTGTCAGGCTATTTGGTTACATTATTTGGTGTCTCACAATTAAACTTGATTTCTCATAATTGAACTTGACTATTTTATTAATTTCATACTGTAACAAGTAAACTATTTATCTGAAATGATAAAAATGTTTTTCAAATGATGTTCAGAGTACATTTTTTGAATTAAAAGTGTTCTGACTAAACTCCTGATATCCGAGAGCAACACTGCATAATTATTCTTTATTTTGCCAGATGTCATTAAACGATTAAATTCAATAGAAAAGTTTAAATCCAAAGTGAAATCGTTTCTGACGCATAACTGTTTCTACACAATTAGAGAATATACTGAGCATCACAAGAAAAGTAACTTTAATTTTAACAATGATACATAATTAATTATTTACCATTTGGACTGTATATATGTGTATGAACAACCTGTAACAAGTATTGTACTGCGGTCTCCAGGTCAATGACCCCCATCTCGATCTGGTTTTTTGTCCAGTTTCCCTGATCCATAGAGCAAATGCTGAGATGGCCCCATGTTTTGCTTCTGGACATAAATGTAACTTCATTATCTGTGCACGTCTTCTAGAATTCATTGGGAAATATAGTTATTCAAATTATCGTTTCCATGTTGTTGTGGCAGGAAGTATTATTCCTTGACGAAGGACATCATGGATAAGAGCCCAAAATTTATTGCTTATTTATCCTTGAAAATAAATTTTATTACTTGAGAGTTTTTTTAATTTTCAACATTTATGTTGTATATGACTCAGGGTAGGGATCACAGAATTTTAAAAATGTGCACAGAACTCACTTCTCCCCATAGCATGTCATACGCAGTTTCAACTGTTTTTTAATGTAAAAAAATAAATAAATAAATAGGGTTGGTCACTCTTAATTGGAATTACTGTGTCTAGATGGTCCCATGATTAATGCGTATGCTGTAAAATCATCAACAAACTATACTAAAATATAATTTGAAAGTGAGCTTCATTTAGAGACTTGGAATATTTTGAGAACTGATAAATGAAAAAAAGGAAATTTTGCGGAACATAAAAAATAAAAAATTATTCATATTCACGTAAAACCTCGCTCCTCATTTCTCTTTAAAAATGTCCGATTATTCCTTAATGAAAAAAAAATTAAACGAATTTTTTCAAAAAGCTCACGATATTAAAATTTTACTAAAAACAAGCTATGAATAACGCTTTTTTAGCGAGTTATTTTTAGCTCAAATTTTTTTTGTGTATATTCACCGATCAGAGAATAATAGTAGTGCTGCGAGCTAAAGTGGCATTTCTACGGAATAAAATTTACATTGTAAACCACGCGCTTTGCCTGATCGCTTGAAAGCCATTGCGCGGCTGCAGCAGCATTTAGTCATTATTTACGAACGATTGGTATTTGGCAAATAACGCGAACTTTGTTAAACGCGATCAGTACTACCAACTTAAAATTCCCCGACTGAAAGGCGATATACAGACTTTTGCGGCGTTCTCTGTGCAGAACAAACATAGTCACCAAAAAATACCAAAATCCGTACGTGCCTTTGAAAGAGTTTTCACAAGATTTAATTGAAAATCGTTGCAGCTTACTCCATTCCATGACCCGAACGAATACGACAAAGAAGAATATCTCGTTATATTTCTCCCCAAGGTCCCTAAAAATAACGAGAACCCAGTAAACGAGTATTAAATGAACAAATCGATAAAAAACGCGACTACTTTCAGAGGAAAGTTGTCACATCACGTACTAAAGTGATTTTCCATTTGTAACGAATACGATTTACAGCACGCTGTTTGTGTAAAGAATGTAACTTGGGCTGCGAAACTGTCGCGCTGTTGCTGCCTCTGCATTCAGCAAATGGAGAGCGTTAAAGAGCCTCCGGGCGTGACGCGGACAAAACGAATCTTTGTTATTATCGCTTGCCTTGCGGATTAACTGCCTCATATTTTTTGGCAGAATCGCTCGTTGCCTGTGTACTTCACAGCACCTGTTGTATGCTCGCTGGAAGGCATATATTGGTATGAGTTTTCGAATTCCATTCATCCAGTGACAGGTCGCTTACAGGTGCGAAATAATATTTATTTTACCCTCTTTTTGCAGTTGATGGAGTGGGGATGTTGAATTAAGATTGAGAGTTCTCAATGCAATGCGAAGCGTTTCTAGTTCATGATAGCAAAAATGACACAAGAAAAGTAGAAGCAAAGAATACCGTTAATTACATTGCATAAACATTGTGTTCTTGGCACACCTAACAACTGCCTAAAAACAAAGAGAAACTGTAAAAAGAAGTGAAAAGCAATACTCTTTAATAGAAGGCTGATATTTAAATTTATATTTTCTATAGTTGTATATTTTTACGTAACTGGAGGGTAGAAGCTATATTCACGATACCAATCTCTTGGGATCAAATGGATATCAGCGACGTTTCTGTTAACTAAAAGATTTTTAATGAAAACAGCTTATCGTTTGAGTATATAATAATCTTTCTTTTTGATACATTCATATTTTTCAAAAACCTTTTTTTATAAATTCCTATTTTTTAAAAAAACGAACAGATTTTTCACAAATTGACTTTATTCTACAGTAGGTTACTGGCAACTTTCTGAATTTACATACAGTTAGTGACATCTAAGAACTGGTGATAGAATTTGCTTTTCTTTCAGGTGGTAATACGTACCTTTTCATAATACCATCTATAAACTGGTATTACAAATTTCAGTAGTTTTCCCTCCACATGACAGCTTTTTTATAACGAATCTGATATTTTCGGAATTTGTTAATAAAAGGATTCTGATTTCACTGAAATATTTTTTACTGATTGCGTATTTTAATCTCTTTCGTATAATCTTACTGATAAAAAAATATTTTCATTTAAAAAATGAAGATTGCTCAAAATCATTATTTCAATATTGTCATAAGTGAATGTCAATATATAAGTGAAGTATCTTAGTATATTTTTTATGCGTTTCTCTTCAGAAGGTTCTCACAAATTTATGAATACGTTAACACTGCCGGGCTATTCCGGCTCGCCGGCATGGACATTCCAATCCCCTTGCCCTACTTGTCTGTCTGCAGGGCCATTCCTCGTGCTTCCCCCTTGATGACGTAGCTCGCAGAGGCCACGGACACTTCCCGCCCTCCCCTCTCCCCCTCTTTAATTGCCGACGCCGCGACGTCCCTCCTGACTAACGGGTTTCCTCCTCGTATTTTGCCCTCTCCTCCTCCCCTTCATTTTATTTTATTTGGCGTTTGGCTATTTGCCACGGACCGACTGCTATTAGGGTTACAGATTACAAATACACGAGACAAAAGCGATTAAAAGAGGGAATAACTCTGCAGGGAAATAAACTTACCGCAGGATTACATCGGGAAAAACGTTGTCACGGCAAAGCAGGGAGAGCCGAGCAATATGAAACAAAAACGCACCAACAGGCGTCTTAATCTTGCGGGGGCGGTCTCGCGGAAGAAATACGAGGCTGCAGTGCGGAGTCAGGGAGTCTCTTGAACGCCGGCGCCGCTGCAGCCAAGCTGACGAAGGCCGCACGGCACTGTGGGCCGAATGCGTGGAAATCGAAGCAAAAGGAAATCGTGATCACAGGAAAATCAATCAAATGAGTTATGTTTTTGTTTCGAGAAGGACAGGTTCACTGTACGGGTTCAAGTATGAATATTAAAATGGTGGGTGCAGGATTCCACTAATGGATCAGGGGCAGGGAGGAGGGGTTGTATGTTTAGTCAATTTAGTCGTTTTCCACAATTTCGTCAAACCGATTACCAAATACTGACCGCATCACTTTCTGATGGAATATGCTTATAATTAATAGATATTCTTAAATAAGTAGCTAATTGTTTGTAATATTTTTCTATTTCAAAAATATTTTACGGAAAATGGGAAGTGAAAGCGATACTTTCGGAATCTAGATATTTACATTTTGTAATAATGATTCATGTGAACTACAGTTCAATCGTGTTTCATTAATGAATTACTTATGAACTGAATTGTGGACTAGAATTATATTATAGCAATTAGCTATGTTTTGTGCATGGTCTTCAACGTTCCATTTCACTTACGTACTGAACGTTGTCCGTAAAATTGAGCTAAATACTTTGTAAAGAAGCTAGCACCAATTTTCGCGACACAAACGTCATATAAGGGAAAAAGTTTTGTTTTTGGTATTTGACTTTGCATCAAATTTAGAATAAAAAATCTTTTAAGCAAATCGACTTTTGCCCTACGCCATATCTTCGTCAGAAATAGTTATTACGATTGACATTGGAACATTCTGTAAATTCGGCCCTAAATTCGGCCCTAAATTACACAGTAGTACATTAGTATCCCTTATTAGTGAGTGGACTTTTGAAAATTTTTCAATAGAATTTTATGATGAAATTTTTCAATAGAATTTTATGATGAAAATTTTCAATAATTTTGATGAATTTTTCAATGAAAGTTTTCAATAAAATTTTTCCGAATTTTCAATTTTTTTTTTCCAATTTATTTTAAAAATTTTAAACCGGAATTGGAATTCTTGTGCCGTATACCGCTTTCTTCTAAAACCAGATATAAGATCGCTTCTGTGGAATTGTGGAACGTTTCAGGGGAGTTTTCTGCAATTCACCCCTTTCTTCTGAAACAGGGCCACTGTGGCGCGCCTTCTGGGAAGCGCTGGCCTAAAGCACCACGCGACAGCGCAACGCGAGGCAGTGTGTTATTCGTCACCCACTTTTGAATGCGCCCTGTCCCTTCCCGTGATTTACGAGCCCGGAAAATTTTTATGTCGTGGATTACAGCCGCGAAGAAGGAAAGAGATTAGAGCAGCAAGCGATGGAAATGATACTCTGAACTTTTTTATTTCAATTTTTTTTTGTGAGCATAGTTTTGGTGACTGTTGAGAGAGTGTGTGAATTAATTTTTTATGCAGAATGATACTGATACCTGTAGTTTTTCCACCTAGTATGTCTGTATATGAACGAAAAAGAGTAGATTTAGTAGGCCGTTTCTTGACTTTTTTCGAGAAAGAATCCGTGTACGATATTAAAATAAATAGCAAATCTATAAAACTTGCACCTTTTATAATATTCATATTTTAGGAAGTTTAAAAATACAAAGAATCCTTTGTGAGAAGGGAATTAACAAAGCGATACAAGTGATCACGTATTTTTATGCCTGTAAAACGAAGCACATATCAAAGAGAAAACACTCACGTAAAATGTCACGGAATATTTCTTCATAAACAAAACCTTCTGAAATGTAACTCTGCTCTCAGACGTACCAAAATAAAGGTAATGTCTGTAATTGTTTATCCAATCAAATTATTCGCTAGTCATATGGTCTTTCGCGATGAAGTATTAAGATTATACAAATTGTCTACCTTAGTAGCACCCAATATTCACATCCAATATTTGTCAACTTTTTCAGAATATTTAAAATTCATACTCCAGGTGGCATACTCACTCGTATGTCATTATATAATGTAGTGATGAAATTCTCATAGTATGTCAACACAACATTTTTGTTTGTTCGTTCCATGATACGACAATCAAAATAAGACTTGGTTCAATGTTATTCACTGACCTAAAATAAGTACATATGTCGTTCAATAAAAGCCGCAAATATTTCCTTTGCAAGAATAGAAGGGATATATCGATTTTTGCAATCAACGTATGTTATCTAGACAATTTATTTTTTACCCAAAATGGACACAAACATAAAAGAGTTCCCTTAATATATGTAATTAATTAATATGTTTAGGTTATATTTTATTATCTGTCTATCTTTGTTGCGGCTTTTATTGAAAAATCAAATCGGATTTTATTGGATGTAATTAATGGATCAAAAGTAATAGCTAGTCAGCCGTTGTAATTAAAAAATATCGTTATACATAATCATGTAACAGAGAAAAACAGCATACGTTTTCCAAACTTTTTATTAATAGTCAGTAATATTTATTTGCTTCGAAAATTATTGTGATTAATTGTAAAATATGATATTCATTACATTACATTATTGAATACAACACGTTCAGAAATGCAACAAGAGCAGATTATACGTATTGCAATAAGTAATATATTGGGCATCCTATGTATTTAAAAAATGGCAACGTTTGTATTGTGAACAGTAATTACATTTTTACAAATATAACAATATTATGCCATAGAAGTGTCTTCAAAATGCATAAGGGAATATTCGACCTTTTTATTAGTCTATATGTATATTCTATCTTTTTATTACTGACAAACACTTATTTCAAAACAACATTTCTCTGACAAACTGACGCACTCTGACAAACTGACACACTTATTTCAAAACAACATTTCTCTGTACCAATACCCCAACGAATTCTTTTCTTATCATCTCATTACTTTGACATTTTTTATGTCTTTGCATTTTCCCTGTTGCTTTTGTCCGAATATGCTCTCGTTTGGTTTCCCCTCCTCCGAACGTTTCAGCTGGATGTTCTCCAAGAAGCTCATTGCACTCTCAGAGATTACGACCCCAAAAACTCGGTCAAGAGAGAAATGATTCACAGCCCGTCTGGAATTAGGTGAAGGTGTGGCAAGAAAATACTGCAGGTTCTGAGTTGCGACTTGCGAGAAAGAGAGAAAAATTTTCCTAGGGGTGTAAAAGAAAATTTAACTGCTCTTATGAGCTGATTAATCCTCAAGGGCGTTAAAGTATTTGTGTAAAGTAGATGTTATTCCAAGCTGAATCGAACCAAGTCTGGGGATAATTAAATTTGTTTCATAAAAATATTTATGTCACACATTGAGACTTCTAAGATTTTCAATTCTGTGGGTACCATTACAAAATTCCCCTTTTCCGAATAGTTTTTGGAAATAAAACTCTTGATGTAAAGGATTGTATTGAATAATTGGAGTTCTGTAGTGATAAAACATTTATGTAATGATCATACAAATATTTTAGGACAAGTTTGAATTCTTTGAAACCGCTAGAATACATTGTTCAGCTTTATTTACATCGGTGTCGTTAAGTTTCAATAACTATTTCTCACTTATTTACAAACATTCTAACAGTCTGAATTACTGTATTGTGATACTTTTGTTATTATGCTCTAATAACTATACCAATAGTACACAAACTTAATGTGAACAATGTTATCAAATTTCAAAGGTGAACTGTGACTCGGAATGCCTACAATCATAATGTTTTCCCTAGTCACATGCACTTTTTATTACGTCCAAGAATGACTGAATATTGAAATAAAATTCGCTAAACCAGTAGTTTTCTGTTTTTAATAACACAAGTACCTGCTATTTAATTGTAAAGTTTTAAAGGAGATGGAAGTACTGAAAAATTTAATTCGTCAGACATAATGAATTTGTAACGTTCTCGTCGGGGTAACATGATATAATTTTGAGGAGAATATTGTACACGAGCATTAAAGTAGTGGTATGAAATGATCTTCTTCAACATTAGTTTTTAATAACGAGTTATTTGCGTGCTGGTATTTAATTTGCACAACAACCATAAAGCGTTATACTCATTTCACAAAGTTACCACAGAGCTGGGAGCTTACATCATTCCTAGTACAGAGCAACAACATGGAACATTTTGTGAGTAGCTAAGAGTAATGTGATGAAGCGTTGCGTTCAAAAGAGATCTTTCATCTATATTAGCTCTCTCAGACCACCTGTTTTTGCAGATCTACTTAACTTGCAAAGCCTGCTAGACGTGATGAAAAGGCAACGGTCTGAAACGGATGGATTACAGATATTTTCATAAAACGCTGTTAAGTGGAAGAAAGACGAGATGGAGAACAGGAGGCAGGAAGGGAATTTGCGAATTTAAGAACGTTTACGTCCCTTCTTAAGGTTTGAGGATTTTATGGTTTAGTCGAGGAAAATTCATATTGTGCTTCACCCGCACGGTAACTTTTCTGAATTGAAGTCCACAAAAGAGACAAAAGAGCTTGTACATTTTATGAATGAGACTCTGCAACATTTTGACGAATCCCTGTGGTGACTGGTTTTAATCGGAGAAGGAATCAAAAGTTTTCCAGTTTAGATGTTCGGGCTGTTTTTCATGATTGATTGTTGTTTACATGAAAATTTGATAATTTAAGAGCTGATGGTCTTAGGTTCAGATGGTATTTAACATAGTAGAACGACACGCATACAAACGACACGAAACGATACTCAACGTCTATTTTATTTTGAATATTACACACAGTATTATATCATTTTGAATATTTGAATATTACAAAAGAATGCAATTATTATTTTACTATTCCATTCATTCACGACTAGAGACGTTACGTATCAGTGAAGTAAACAAATAATTCCACGATCCATCCAAACGTTTAAGGAGCAAATATGAAAGAAGTAACGATAATATCATGATAACTTGCATTTCGCAATCTCCGCATTTTGCAATCTTTTGAATGATCTAGGAGCAAGTTCTTTCATAAAATTAATGGAACATATTTCAAAGCTATCATTACTAGAGGTACGATTTGTGTTTGTCCAGCCCCTAATCCAGCTGATCACGATTTTTCATTCTTTTGTATTTAAAGCGTTTATCTTCCTCTTAGTTTACAACGCTCTGTTCTCATGGAACAACATCTACTAGCAGACGTTTTTTCAAGAAATCCCACATAACAATATTGGGCTTCTTTGTTGCCATCGTACCATCAGTAAAGATTTGTTGGAAGTACAGTATTCTACACAAGTTTTAGTAACTGTCCGTTGCAATTGAAGGAAGTTGCGTTCAGACTCTCATAGAATTAGACAAGCTGAAATTATACGATTCTACCTCTTCGTGGCAAATACAGCATTTATCGTCCTGGTAAATTTTGAGAACCATTCTACCATAATGTCGTGTCCTCAATGCTTGATCTTTGGTTAAACTGTTTCCGTTTCTCACTATATCCTCCCCTTCTCGAACCCTTAAATTGAGGAATATTTGTTGATCTGTATCGGCAATATTGAAAAAGTATCAACATTGCATTTCCATGATTTCTTTAAGTTTGTGTCAGATTGTTTTATGTCAACTACCAGCAGTTGTTCAGCGGGTGTTATTACACACGCGTAATTTTCATCAACATGTAGCACAATTTTTTTCTTAATGATTTTCCGCAGATCTAATGCGGAAAGCATTGTGGATTAGAGCAGGAAGAGACAAATGGCGGCTTAGCAATTACAGCAGGTTATGTTCGGCTTGTTTTCAAGTACACAATTTTGATAGTACTTCTTTATTGTTGATAGAACTTCTTTGTAGGAATTCACAGTTCAATCAAATTTTCCAACTTTTCCAGCAAGCAGCTAATAACGTACTTTTAGGCCTGTAGCAACAGAAGGTATTGCTTTGACGGCCATATTTTGGACCCACCAATATGATGGACTGGATTCACTTGCAGAACACGTAAGAGGTTGGTAAGGGCACCTTCATGTATTCATAGCTCCATGATATTCTGTATTCCTCCACATGTATGTGGTATTCGTAGTAACGATTAGCGCCGAACCGGCAAAGATTTTAATAAAATGTCCAAGAATATCTCATCACGTATATTACAGTGTGAAAACATTTCATTAAAGACTACAACCTCAAATTTTAATTTTTAAAGCCTTACAAAGCTTATTTTAGGAGATATGTAACAATATATATGACCGAGTGTTGCGGGTTGCATTGGACATGAATATTTATATACGTTTTTTAAACAAATACTTCATATTGTTACAATAAAAGTTCAATTAGTGACATCTTTGTGAAATTCTCTTTCTTTAGTGTCCTCATTTATAAAGACTGGTGGCGTGTAAGAGCCGTAAAAGGTATGTATACTACTGAATAATATAGGAGACAATTATCAGGAAATAATATTTTTCCAGCATATTGTCATAATGCAGCATTATATATATATATATATATATATATATATATATATATATATATATATATATATATGAGAGGGTAGGGGGAAATAAAAAATTATTATTTTTGATTCTACCGAGTGATAAATTTGTGACGACCTACGCAAGGGGCAAGGGGATATATATTTTTTAAAGAACCTGTTCTTGCGGTTCTTTCCACTAAGTCATATATAGCCACATCCGTGGAGAAAATAGATGGGTGGACTACTGCAGTGCACCTATATTTTTCACGTTTGCGCAACTCCAGTTTGCGTCACGAACCACGTGGCCATATTACAGGAACTTCTTTTGAAAAGCCAGGCCATAGCTGGCCGCTATGTTACATGGAAAGCGAGAAGTATTGAAAAAACGTTTGAATGAGGCATAAAATGACTATTTTCAACGACGAACAACCAAAAATAACACGACGAAGGTGTGCACGATGTAATATTTAAAAGAAATTTTTCATATATCTCTTTTAAAAACGTATAACAAGGTGATAATTTTGGTATGTGACTGAATTTAAAATTTCTACTAATATTGTGACCCAAACTGGTGCCTAAAGGACATTGGTTAAAGCCGGATATGATGTGCAATAGTTCACTCATCTCTTGCTATCATGAGCCACATGCAATTTTTGATCTAGAAATTAAACAAACAGTATTTTCCATCGATTCCACAACTGTTTTTTTTACAATGACTAATACTAAAATACGATTTCAACATATTATAGGCAAGTCTGTCTGTCTATAATAGCGCTGGAGTATCCACGAAGCGAAGACTCATGGCAACTGTTTGATTGATTTTTGCTTTTGTTTTTGTAAACAAACGATAAATGTTGAAAGTCGAAACTCTCACTACTGGTCAGGGTTGCCAGATTGGACGTAATTCCACGTTTGGGTCTGGAAAACAGCTCTCTCTCTCTCTCTCTCTCTCTCTCTCTCAAATAAAAAAAAATACTTTGAAGAAAACCGTCCAAGGAGCGGAAATACAACAACACATTGGACAGATTTTCAGTTTATGACGAAATTTTCAAAAAACCACAACCACGTTGACAGACGTTTTGATTTTTAATGTTTTACTTCGTACATGATTTTTCATCAGTAATTTGCTGAAATTTACTTTGTGAAATAAGTAATGTTATTTTTTCTACTCCCATTGTACAATGCTTTCTTTTGTTGGCTGTACCTAGTTGCATAATGATTCTCATTACGATAAAATTTAATTATGATAAAGGTTCTTGACCAATCTCAGAGACGTTTACAAGCCAACTATTGAACCAACTATTGACACTTAATTAATCTTTGAGAATCGTTCTAGCAAATGTTCCGTTCGATTGTGTACATTAAAATTGCATTTAATATTATATTATATTATGCTTATGCGAATTGGTAACCACAGCCACCTACGGCAGCATGCGAGGGTAGGGTTAGGTGTCCTTGGCTAAATCCTAGAACATGTCAACTCCCACGCAACGATTCAATGTAAAACGTTTCAACGTTTAACTTATAAAAATCATAGAAAAAGTACTGAATAAAACTCGATGTAATGAGTGTTAATACACTCGTATAAAGTTTACAAAACTCGTGTATTAATACCCATCACTGCATCATCGTTTCATCATATACTATTTTATACCTCTTGTGTACGGTGTGTTCTAAAAGCGAAGAGAGGAGCAAGGAAGTGCAAATGGGAAAGTATTTAAACATTACAATAAAAATGGGAACAAAAATACAATTTTAAAGTTAGTCGATACTGAATGAAAATTGGATCGAGCCCTCGAAGAAAAGAGAAAAATGGAAAAGAATAGTTGAGCCAACCAAGACGTTAACATAAAAGTCATAGAGCCTTAGAGGAAAAAGAAGACCATAAAAACATGAGTAAAATAAAAAAAATAAAGTAATAACATAAAGTTAATAACCAAATTTCCACACTACTGTTTGAAAATACACAACTGATAAAATTCCAGAAGCCCGATTTTCACGTCTCTTTTACTTTTTCTGAAAAGAAAATGGGTGGGAAAGGAACGTTTGTTTCTTCTCAGGATTGTTTTGGTATCGAAACTGCATAAACGAGAACCGGAGTTCTGCAGGATCACTGCATTTTCTGCACGTAACCATGATGATGTTTTTTCTGGATGCCGCAAAAGCACTGAAGGTCAAACACTTAAACAATCGCATCTTTGTTGACAAATAAGTTAGATTAGGTTAGGATTAAGCATGTAAAGGAAGTCACTAGAGCTTAGTACATGTGCCAACAATTTACTACTCACCACACAAATGACTTTATAATACAATTCAACACATTACAATGCTATCAAAAATCAAACTGGATGTAAATTGCATAGAAAATTACACACGCATAATTTTTCATGTTAAATTTCATATTAAATGTGTGTGACACAGAAGAAAACGATACATTGGTACAGGCGTTTTCTATATCAAAGAAAAAGAATTAACAAATGACTCCGTTATTAGGATTCGAAGGGTATTAGAAGTTCCATGTTACTTCTCATACCTTTTGCTTGCATACAGAAAAAATAACTTCAAGAAAATTCAGGCAGACATACTTCTTCGCCTTTAGTTGAAGAGATCTGAATTTACAGACAGGCTATCGATTAAGCATCATCCATCAGCAAGCCTCGGAGACTCGATTATTCTCCTCCACGAATGTCGCGATCTTCCTCCAAGGCAGCACTGCAACCCACCCCAACCCCCAGCCTCCGAACACACACAGGGCCCTGCGTTCTCGCACTGGTTTGGAGCGGAGGAATTGAATCATCCTGTGTATTTGGAATGCCTGCGCAGCGGCGGGGGCGGCTTCCGGCTCCTTCAAGGGGAAGGGAAGGAAAGGAGAGGACGCTAGTGGAAGGGAACAGGTTGTGAGAGGGTAGGGGAAGGGGTTGGTAGAGGGTGGAGGAGAAAGCAGGGGATCCGCAGAAGCTGCAGCACCCTCGCGGTTTAATTGTCGAGGAGAATAGGGTGTCTGCCTCTCGTTCCCTAGATTTCGAAAGCAGCATGGTGGGGTTGGGAGCATTTGAAGACATACACTTGCTGAAAAATTCAGTATCAAAGCCGACATTTTGATCTCGTGAAAACAATTTATCCCTTGTGCAGCACTCAACGTGGAGCTCCTTAGTACAATAAGAAATCAGCAGAAAAAAGCACCACATTATTGAAATGGTAACTAAGAGAATTAACAATAATCTCAGATATTATTTGTCTGTTAATCACTTACTATTTGAGTTTATATTTCCTGGCGGGACAACTGTGGCACCTTGTCGCCCAAGCTACTTGGTACACGTTAAATGTCAAAGAGGACACATCTTGTTCGGGTGGTGATTGAAATAATAACTCCTATGAATTTATCAGCGATGACGTACAATTCGTTTACGACAGTTGACATTCCACGGCTAGCTTCCCATTTTACACTATTCAACAAACTCCCTTGAAAGAGACCCAGTAAATGTTTAGAATTTCTGAGGTACCTAAACCAGAGCTGCGTACTACTATCCGTTGACTGCGTACCGAAAACTTGCTTTTTCACGACCGGAACGCTGAATCGGACTCATCTTTTGCGTGCTTATCCGCACGGTTTTGGGAGAGTTAAATTCAATCTGAAACGTGCGCGAATAAAATATGCACCAGCTTAGACACATTGGATTAAGCCCAAAGAGGGTTTATTAACGACGGTTCAGAGACCTGAGCAAAATTTCACAACGTATTTCACTACTGTCGTGACCGGCCGCACACAGTTAAAGCAGCCGCCGCCGAGTGACGTCACCAGAGCGTTACCGCCCCTGGCGAGAGAAGAAGGCAACCGGTGCGAGCTGGCTTGGCCTGTCCACGCGCGGCCGTCACGCCCGAGCAGGCGGGTAGAGACTCGACACCGCCGCTACTCCGCAGCTAGTCGGCGGGCCAATAGCCCTGACACGCTATAAGAGGGCTCCGACTCGACGCCAGGACAGACAGCGAGCGGCAGTGTAAGCGAGTGTATCCAGGCTACTGTATTGGTGATAGAAGTGTGGCGAACTACTACTACGACGACTTGTGCTACGGACTTGGAACTCTCCTGCGGGTATTCGACCACTTGGCTGATTTCCTGTTGTTTTCTGGAATAAAAAGCATTTTAAGAATCCTTGTCTTTTATTGGATACTACAAAGGAAGTGTAGTGTACTAGCAGTATTCATATTTTCGACCTTTACAGCGTTTAGTGCGTCTACGACGTTCCCAGCCCCGGCTGAGGCTGAACGCAGTCAGTTAGTTGCTTTCGCTGGCGACATCGAAGACCGCTCCATTGGCTCCATGTAGGGTAGCGTCCGCTACTCAGCACGCGGCAGCGGAATGCACGGCGGGTAGCGTGCACACTTCCAAGGTGGACACATTGGAGTGCACTACAATGGGTTGGAAAAGGCGAGGGACGAGTCCAAGGGTGAAGGTCCAGAAGGAAGGTACCACACTGGCGCCAGATGAGTCGCAAGAGCACGGCAGTTGCAACCGGGGGGTGGCGACATGATTACAGCGATGCATAAAGTGGAGTTCCACAAACCGAAGCCACTGTGCGTGGGAGGACGCATGCTTGCGGGTATGAGTCTTATGTCAAACAGGGCGTTCGGTGGTTAGCAGGAGAGCCAATCCTACAGTAGTAAACATATATTATTTCAACAAAACGTTTATTTTGTTTCTTAAAGGCGTGCTAGAATTACTTGATTTATGTACAGTTAGTATTCACGTGATTATTTCTTGATACGGAACAGTTTCTTTTTATTTATTTTCACACTTTTCTTCATTATTTATTTTCACTGTTCCCTTCTTTTGCACTGACGAAAAGCCCTAAGCCCTGACCACCGTCCGACACACCGACCACAGTCCATGGCACTGACCAGAGTTCACGGCGCTGGCCACGGTTCCCGTCACTGAGCCCAATCCACTGCACTGCTGTTCACCGTGATGCACAAACTTCACAGCTCAGCATCCACTTTAGACTGATTCGTGATCGCCGGCCGCCGCGTATTTATATTCGTAAGGAGACCGCCTAGAATTTTCTGGATCTTGCCATAAACATCAGCAGATGACTCAATATTCATTACACTATATATATATATATATATATATATATATATATATATATATAGTGACGCAACGCTTTATCAAACGGACGGCGGCGGCGTGGGTAGGGGCCGTCCGCGGTTGGTCATCGAGAGTGCAACTAATAATAATAATAATAATAATAATATATAATAATAATAAATAATAATAATAATAATATTGATAATTTAATTTCCTTAATAGAAATCGAGGACTAAGGAGGTTCTTGCTGCGTTGCTCACACCTTTCCCACGAAAAAGAAAAGAAAGTGCAATGTTACCAAAAACAAACAATGACATTTAATGAAAACTGTAGTACACAGACATCTGCAAGTTTCTAAACAAACACAAAAGGAACAGCACAGAAATAATGTCACAACAGTGTACAATTGTCTGGCTGCCTGTGCCCAAATACAAGAACAAAAAACAAGCAAATCAACAAAAAGTACTGTTTCTAGAACTATTCTGAGAATTATAACCATCTAACATCCTTTTAAAAAAAATGGAAAATCAAATTATTAACTTTGAACAATGATTAAGTCCCTTGGAATTAATATTATCATTCCAATTAATTTATACAACAATTATGTTTCTTCACTCCAAAACAATTCAGATTTATACATTCCTCATCACGATTCCCTCATTTCAATAATAAATTCACATCCAATCACGATCAACACACAGCAATAGAAATTTAATTTACAATATAAACTTTAGAATAAACATCCTACACCATTTCTCCATAAATTGTATAAAAAATATTCATGACTGACAAAGGTTTCTTATACCTTTTGATAAATACTCAAGAAAGTAGGGTGTATCATTACCCAAAGTTTTACTGATAATACTAGTTCATTACCATACAAGTAATCATTGCAACATTTTCTTTCTCTTTATCCTGCATGGTCACATAGCATTCCTGCTACATGCTAATTTTACAGGCCATGAAATTACACCATACAAATTGTAATCAGAAGAAATTCATGAATAAACATTTTTCTGAACGTTATGGCAGTAGAAATAGCAGTGTAACTGTCCTCCTTCCTCTCAGCTATTTTTCACAATCTGTGATATTGGACAATCTTCAATAAAATATTGCAATACCATAGAGAAACTGCAGAATCTCACCCCCCAACTTGACAGAAATTAACAACTCTTGACACATTCCTTATAGTACGTAAATTGCAATATAAGTTACAAATAGAAAGCACATAATTGTCAACAGTGCCAGTTAATGAAAGTGAAAGTTCACCTTTCTTCGAGCTCTTTTCGGTTCACAATCCACATATACATATTGGTGATTGAAAATTGATACATTAATATGCATAAATTCATTTATCAGTCTCTTTAAGTCCTCAACTTAAAATAATGCAACAGAACATCTTGTATTTAAAAGAATATTACACATCCGGCAAAAGAACAGTCAGAATAAGTCACTTGCCACTTCAAATGCCAGGACTCTCACCTACAATACTTTCACAATTCCAAATTGGACTACTGCAACTCAATTTAAGGAGAGATTGATCCTCTAACCTCACGCGTACACAATTCCACTATACAACCACTATACTCCGCTGCTCGCCTCCCTCGCAGCCAGGCATCGCTGTAGCCCATACTTGGACGGGGCGTTATAATATATATATATATATATATATATATATATATATATATATAACACACACACGACATCACAGTGGTCTTCACTTGAAAAATAGTATAGTGAGGGAGGGGCGAATGACGGCGATCGCTCTTGCCAAGAAAGTGGGGGGGGGCAGAGGAAGGGCTGGAGTCAGAGATGGCGCCGTCAATGAGGAGCGAGCGGGGCGCCGTAGACGGTACAGGAGGCGGTGACGTCACGCCTCAGCCGCTGCGACTTCGTAAGCCCTTGTTCCCGCGCGTAAACCGGATTACTGCGCCATCAGGCGCGCGCGCGGAAGGGAGCGCGGAGTGGGTGGGAGGGCGCGGAGTGGGGGGGGGGCGGGGGGGTGGGAGGGCGGGGGGGGGGATGGAACGAGTGGAGGAAATGAGGTGGACTGGGAGGAGTGAACGGGGTGGGCGAGGGAGATGGAACGTGTATGGACGGATGGGATTCGGAGCGGACAAGACGTGCGGGGAATGGGGCGTTCGAGGGAATGGGGCGGTTTGGAGGACAAAGGGAATGGGACCGGGAGATGTGACTCAGTACATCAATTCTCACTGCACTGCCTTGACTGGGAGGTCCTAGGTCCTCCTTCCACTCTGTATATATATCTGGGTAGCATTCTGTAGCTGTCAGAAGGAGAATTCTTGCGGACGAATGCTCTGATACGTAATTTTCCGTTGCTTATCTTATCAGTATCAGGCGAGTAGGGGTAGTACCCTAACCGCACGGATGGCGAACGATCATTTCTTCCTCATGCTTGTTCTACCATCATTGTTAACACACACAGTCACATGCACTCCACTATCACACATGCCGGGAAGCCGGTTCGGGGTCTTTGAGCTTGTTCCGGCTGGGACGGTGACCTGCTGGTGAGAGAGATCTGGTTGGCGAAATCCCCCTAGCTGACGGTAGGTCGGCACCGGATCTCACTCTCAAGCAAAAAATATGAACTACGCTTACGCGAATAATGACTTTAATAGTTCACGCGCGGATGATTAGGAGAAGGCGGGGGGTGGGGGTGGGAGGGGGGGCGGGGAGGGAGGGGGCGGGGGGGACGGCGAATGGGCAGAATGGGCAGGAATAAAATTTGGGGGTGGCGGGGCGAAAATCGCTACCTCACGCGTCTGATATTCCCTGCGCCGCACGCGCCCGAGGCGTCGTCTTTAAGTCAAGGAAAACGAGGCGCAGCTCCGTGACGTCACGTGACGCGGAAGCAAACGCGGTGAGTCCAGCAATGTGAATGGCGGTGGCCTTCCGAAGCCTGGACAGTGGTGGTTTTTGCTTGAGAGTGATGCAGTATTGTAGCGGCAAAGGAGCCTCAGTGCATAAATTGATGTCACAGCAGTGCCTCTGCTCGGTGAGTTCCTAGAGTTCGAGTGACGCAGGGTGACTCATGGTGAATTTTCTGCAAACTACCGCCGAACCGCCGGCGGCGCCTGGTTGGGTGACCAACCAGGAAACCCGGGATCTAACGTCGTCGAGCCCCTGGCCGAAGGGATAAAAGGCACTGACTGTCTGCGACGTGACGAGAATTGACATAGTAATTATTAAGTATAGTAATTACTCAGTAACGGAGGACTCCAGAAGAAAGCGCTCAACACCCAACAAGAGACGCGTTGTATCAACACGACGCAACGAATTAAAAAAACAAAAAATAACACTGCTTATTAAACGCGCGCTCGTAGACCGAATAAGCAGTAGGTGACAGAAAATCACCGCGCGTCACACTGCGTCACGTCACGGACCTGCGTCTCATTTTGCGACGAACCTCTTCAGCGAGGCGTCGTGCCATCGCCGGCGTCGCGAAGCCCAACGCGAGGTCGCACGGCCCGGCGTCCTCGGCCACGCCCACACGCGCGGCCGCGTCGCCCGCAACGAGATAAAAGCCTGCGACAGCCGCACAATGGGCCTGCTCCACGTGGATTTACCGCGGGGCGGAAGAGAGCCGCTGGTGGCGGCCGCCGACGCGGAAGCAGACGCGATGCGGCGCGTCACGCAGGGAGGATGGCGGTGACCCTCAGAGGCCTGGATATAGCATGTAACCGCCCATATGTCGGTTCCATTGATTTTTGAGAAGCACCCGAGAACGTCAAGACACGACAAGTTGCAATTATAGTGTTACCGAATTACAAGAGATCGCGCCAGCAGTAAATGGTATCCCTTGCGAGAATTTATTAAAGTTTCTGAATGCACTCGCGTAGAATGGAGTGACAACCAATCAGAAATCACTCATGAAAATATCAGCACTAGCGCAAAGCACCGCTACGAAACGCTTTCTATTGTGCTGCCGACCGCCGATCTGGACACACCGGAATTGTTCGTGCTAGACGGAGAGGAAAATTCGCCGTATTTTGACGATAAGAAGCTTGAAAAAGGTAATTCGTCTCATCATGTTAAAATAACGATACCATGTATGAGAGAATTGAGAATTTTAAACAATGAATATTCTGATAAATTCACGTGAACGCATTACGCAGAAATATACTATTAGATATTGTCATAACACGTCACAGGTCAAGTAATACTACTAGGTTACTTGAGTGACCCGCTGTAGGCTTTTTAGAGAATAGTGAAAGGTAGAGCGGTCACAAGATGACACCGGCAAAGGAGCATGAGTGCATCAATTGATGTCATGATGATGCAGTGCATCTGTAGGGAGGTCCCAGGGTTCGAGCATGGCAATGGCAGGGTCCTTGACTCTCACTAGACAGTTACGTCGTATTCAGTTGCTGTCTGGAAGAGTATTCTAGTGGCCGGATGCTCTGATCGGTATTTTTACCTGGTTTCTCCGAACAACAGGCGAATGCTGGGGTAGTAACCTAACAAAAGGACCATGGACTGCGCATTGTTTTATCCTCGCCCCTACACACTGTTACACTTACATGTACTGCTCATATGCCGGAAGTCCGGTCGGGAGCTTAGTGTTTGTCCCGGCTGGCGTGGTGCATCCCTGGTGTGGAGATACCTGGTTGGAAAATCCCCGCAATCCTACGGTAGGTGGGTGCCAGATCTCACCTTTCAGCGGCGGAAATCAGCGCCACCTCCCACAATAAAAACATGTATCACACTTACGGGACTATGACCACGTGAGTTAACGCGCCTGGAATCAACCAATCAATGTAGCATGGTAAGGGACGACCGCGAGAACGCTTCATCGAGGCCGGCTAGTTTACGATTCTCTCCTTTTTTTAAAATTTAACCAGATCAGAGAGATTAGCACTTTGCAGGCGGGTATTTCTTTTAATTATGTACTATAATCGATAATGGCTCGAAGTTACAAATAACTGTAAGTTTGCACGGTATCATAACCCTACTTTTGATCGAGGACATCCCCAATGGGTACCTCGTTGATAATTGTTGTTAATTCTCTCCTGAAGCCACAGTACGACACATTTGTCAAGAACGTTGTTCCTATATTTCTACACTGTTTTAGTACGTTTCTATAGAACGTTTGTACACAACATTCCTACTGTTGGTTGGAACAATAGTAAGAGATAGGGATAATCATACACAACATTAAATTTTATTCACAAACAATTTCTTGCTGTGAATGATTATCGCCTATCTCTCATTATGCATTACCATAAGATTTCTGCTACCACCACGAAAATTATTTCAGCAATACGTTCCTCCTACTGCTGTTGGACGGAAGAGATGAGCTGGTGACGGCTGCCAACTTGGAGAATGGATGAGAAAGGTCGGGTGAATTGTGATGGACATTAGGGACACGGACAGTGATGATGAGGTCAAGTGAGGGACGGTCGTGAGAATGCGTCAACGAGAGCGCATACTTTCTCTTATTTCTATGCTTTTCCCTATCTCAACATGTTGCTAGTACCAATTGCTATAAATCGTTATCGGAATACGGTGCTACATTTTTCTACAACACGTTGTCACAGCTCGATGCTAGATTTCAACAGGTGATTGTTTCAAGGGTACCGAGTCAGGCTACTTTTCTTTTATTAATAATATTTCTATTCCGAATTCTCAACACAGTAAGTTGCCGTAGTGTTTAACCACCTGGAGTTGAAATACAGTGCCAATGGCGGTGAGGGGTAAGTGACAGTCTCAGGGGCAAAGATATTGTGGCGCAATGATCTCTCTCTCTCTCTCTCTCTCTCTCTCTCTCTCTCTCTCTCTCTTTACATATATATATATATATATATATATATATATATATATATATATATATATATAGAGAGAGAGAGAGAGAGAAGAGAGAGAGAGGGCACCTTAGTTCACAAAATTGGTAAAAGAAGCGACATTGGCGTCAGGATCAAAGAAACATGACTTAGCTGCCATCCGCCAACCTTTTCTTTGGCGGACAAAATTGATTTAACCCCAGTCTTTGTGGTACCACATCGGCTTCCTGATTCACTTTCCAAACCTGGCCAGTGTCTGTGGAATTTTGAAGAGCGGAAATTCCTTGTTACCATGTTACACTTGTGACATATAAAACATTATTTATTTATTATATTTATTAACTTCAAAATCAATTAAAAATGTTGACGTAACATTTGGGAGAATTGAAATTTGTGCCTGTTTTCTTAAGCCCTGAGACGCGTACCGACTTAATATAGAGATTAAATTTAATTACTAATACAGGTTGAAACAAGCGCTTTTGATACAAATCACTGATAAAAAATAATCCCGTGAAATAAAAACTATTTACAAAGGCAAAAGATCTACACAATTTGGATATCATTCCCTACTCTCCGTATAGAAATCTATTCAATGCCGCAAGAACATGAAGGATTATATTTGAATAACCACACTTGTATTCCCAACTGAGCTCTAGAAAACGTGAGCAGCAAATGAAGCTACATTTATTCTCCAATCAAATCTCCCTAATCAGTTCCCACATATTCATCAAATGAAGAAACTACGCAAATAGGAAACAGAGAACACGTAGAAACGTGCGTAAAAAGCAGAAGACGTGCGACACGAGAGATCGTAGGAGGAAACTTCCTGATGAAACTATTACGACCCTAATATCTTACTGGCTATTTTTGTATTGAGATGACAAATGGTTATAGAATTTTATAGATAAGAAGATTCTGTTAACTAGTCTACTGAAAAGATGAAGGAAGGAAGAATACAGAAGGTAATGTTGAGATTAGATCCTGAAAGAAAGAAAAGAGGGATTCTTTTGTATGCCTCACTATGTATCAATAGTTCACAACAAATCAAAACTTTTAAGTTTAATGTCAAAAATTTATGTAAACAATTCCCAAGTACATAAAGTAATGACAATCTCTTTGGATGGTGTCTTGAAGCATGTTGCGATGTCTATACAAATGAAAAATTCACCTCAATGTTTCGTTAGACTTATCTATTTCAAATGTGTAGCAGCAGAATACATTTATCCCATTTCCGTATTAAGAAGTGTAGCAATGTTTCTCTTTTCTCAGTGGCTCTGAAAAAAAAACGTAGTAAAACAAATCACACAACACAACTGAGTTAAGTTAGCTGCATACCTCAAAATAATGAAAATCGTGAAATTTCAAGTTCTTCAATTTTTATTGGATCGTACTTGAGTTTTCTTTCATATCATTTATTGGTATGTTTCTTGTTTAAAAAAAAATTCTTTTTGAAACGAGTGTCAGTGTCAAGCTCTCAGTAGGGTGAACGTCAGGTGCATTCTCCCCAATTGGTATTTTCAGCACATTCATGCGTGCGAACATCATAAATCTATAAAATAATAATATAATTTTTTTGAAGCATGGAACTATGATTTGCTTAGTAAATGAGCTAGAATAATTAATGTATCATAAAAAGTTCCAGTTACGTGAACTGAAATGCCCAGAATAAATTTATAAACAATTCTTTTTTCCCAAGTAATGAAATTCTGAATCTTTATTTTTCACAGTACCTACTCCATTCTAGTTCTTTCATTAGAATATACAATTATTTAAAAAATAAAATAAAAAAAAAAATTTATAAATATTTATCTCTAAAAGCATAAAAAATCAAGTGAAGGGAAAAAAAAAATTTTTTCAGCTACCTTAAAAATATTACACATTCTAATCACAGGTAATCCCTTACAAAATATAAAATACATACATAAGGGAGACAAAGTAAAAACACTGCCGAAGACCTCTCTTCATACACCATCCTTGGTCCCGAAACAGTGTAGAAGCCTAAACATTATTCCATTTGGAAGCCACGGAAAACATTTCTAAGAAAAAGCAACGAGACACAAAACTTTTACGAGAAAGGCTACAAAAACGTCCGCGGCCTGTCATCCTTGAGGCGAAGGCGGCCTCACAGGGTCTCATGGGGGGGGGAGGGGCAGGGAATTCAGCGTCTGTCACCACGCAGACGCTCGTGCGTTGCTGGGCCTCGCTGTAGGCCAAGGCGCAAAACAAAAGCCCAACGATAGGAAGTTGTACGAATGCAAACTGGAGCTGAATGTTGTACAAAACTGAAAAACATGCAACCAAATTGAAGCTGGCGAAAAGCATTTCAGAAGAAGAGCCTCAAAGGTTTGTAGAGGTAGCCGGAACACACAATAGGAAATCAGTGGAGACCCGTCTGGGGTGGTGGCTTGTTGGTGGAATTACCTGGAGAGGGAAACCCGCAAGCCAACGAATATCACGTTCCAGCAGAGGAGGGATGTCACCAAGTCCCAGGATATGCACTGCCATTACGGGAATAACGGGTTAGGAGTAGACTTACTCAGCATTAATTTATTTCATTCGCTCACTAGAAACTGGAATGCACTAACAATTAAAAAAAAGAATGACATGAGAAACATTACTCTGAAACATCTAGCAGAATGGAATGGACATAATGGTAAAATGAAAAAAGACAAAATATTAACAATTTAGAAAACATGGAAGGAAGGGAAGGAATGAGGAGATACGTAGAAGGATGTATGTTTTCTAGGAAGACAAGAGGAGAAAGATCGTTATCTATTTGGATTCAGGATTTGCACTTGGATTTTTCTATAGTGACCGGTGGAATTAGGCCATTGTCACACCTCCAACCCTATAAAATAAACCTTTCTATTTAATTCGCGAATGTCCATTACGACGGATCTTCTTGCCTCAAAAATCTGTTTACCACTGTTAAAATATTTCATTTTATAAGGCAAGAGGTGTAACAATTTCTAAAGTCATCGGTTCCTCTAGAAAAAACGAAGTATAGAAAGAGTAATGCATGAGAAATATCTGAATCTCGCTAAATTTTAAAATTCTTTAATTTAAACATCATCTTCCTTACGAAGATATATTTGGTACCATTACACCACATGAAAACTATTATTACATTAGGCTACTGAACTCTAAAACTGCGAGATACAGATAATAAATTACCCTAAGAATCTTAAACACATAATAGTACTTCTTGCATCAAGACCAAAATATAAAGATTTTTGGAACAGCGTTGATAAATGACCGAGTTCAAAAACATTTACATTTTGGGTGAGATGCAAACATTGTTTTGTATATTTACTCCTTAAATCTGTCATAAGGCTAGAACAAACGTTCTTGCTACTAACGAACTTGCTACTAATTTTGCATGCTATATGAAAACGTTGATAGTCATATTACCAATATTAAAGTGTTCAATGGTCAGCAGGAATTTTTAGTTAACAGTAAGTATTGATGCACGTTTCAAATATTACTCACAGAACACATTGCATTTGAACATTTATATCGAACTCAACTCTTAATAGTTTTTACCGGCCTTGTTCAAGCAATCTAAACATTACGAAAGATTAACCGTTCAGAAATGGCTGCTTTAAGTGGTGCGGATACAAAAAGCATAATATTATTGCAGTATCGTCCTTAGGCAAGTAAACGGAATGGCGGACTATGCTGCAAATTTCGTTGTTCGTTTTTACGGTTGTGAATTCGCAGCATTATTGTCGCCGTTTTGCAATTTAGGCAGCGTTGTTTACAGCGAAATTTTTGCCATTCCCATCCAAGCTCCCCTTCTATTTTAATGTGCCTCAGTGCTGTATCCTATCTCGTTTTTTCATTGATACTTTTACAACATCCTTACATTTCATTCTCGGTCGCGGTCATTACTTTCGTCAGTTGTAATGTTTTTTGAACAGGAATGCAGAATCTCAAAAACAGTTGGATTTTAAAATTTTGAGTATTTACACTCCAAAGTAGTATTTTTAACGTTTTTTTAGATCGATTTCCTCCTCTGCATATCAAACGACTCTTATATCGGTAACTTCTGTAATCGACTCTTTCCACGAATAGATCGATAGATGATTGGGTATGCAGCAACGGTTAAGGTCATTAGTCCCGTATGTGTAGTGCATGTTTTATTGCGGGAGGGATATCTACACGTCGGCTTGCGTGGTTTTCCGCAACCAGGCATATCTTACCATCAGGACACTGCTCCAGCCGGGACAAGCTCTAAGCTCCCGTCTGATCTCCCGACATGTGTGGTACGGTGTTAAGTGAGGGGTGGGGGCAAAGCAAGGAAGAAGAAAGAAGCATCGCGCGTGCGGTCTGTGGTTTGTTTGTTCCGCTCCGGCATTCGTCTGGGGTTGATCGGAGAGATCATAGAAAACTACCGATTAGAGCAGCCGTCCGCTTGAATTGTTCTTCAGGCAGCGGCTAAATTCGACCAAGCAGTCGCTATCTAGCTAGTGTCGAAAATTCTCTCCCCATCGGGGCTTGAACCCTTCGACCTCCCGGGCATAGGCACTGCAGCGACATTAGTTAATGCCCCTAGCCACTTCAACCGGTCCCTTTCCCGAACCCAGATCCGATTTTCAAGTGTTCATTATCTCGTAAATTATATGTGGCCCATTTTTCCGTTCCTGAAGGTAATTTTCCTTGCCTGCGATACAACTCTTTCCCACATCGGCTCTCAGAGACAGCCCGCAGGTCTATTTCCATCAGTTTTATGTTCCTTTTGGAGACGCAGGATCTCCATAGACCAACCTCGGTATGTTAATCGGTTATGAGGAAAGGTACTAGACGACAAAATGGAAGGAAAATATTTGGAAGGTTGAACATGTTGCTTTGGATAACGCCGTCACGCTACAACACACAAGCAACAATACATACCGGGGAGAAATTGAAAACAGGGATACCTAAAAACCGAAATAATATGACGTTATCGCCATTAAACATCTCTGCTATTCCCTGAAAGGATTAATTTTTTCATTGAATATTGATCCGTCTTCCAATACGATTTACGTTTTAAAAAACATGTGTTTGATGACAGCATATGCATCTTCAGTCAAAAGTAATCCCAAATATTTAAATTGTTTAAAAATTTTAATCTTAAAAGACTAGACTTCTCTACGTTTACTCTTTCTGTTTTTACTTCATTTTTCCTGACTCCTAAAAGCCCGAACCATACCAGAATAAAAAACAGATATACCTACAATATATTTCTCAAAACCTTCTCCGAATCTGAACCAGAATAGAAGACCTAACCGGGCATTCTCAACCTTATGTTAGATTTAAGTCTTACAAATAAGTTTTAAGTATAAGTTAGAATGTAAGTGTATCAAACATTTGTAAAGTTTAGACTAAAACTGACCTATGTACAACCAACAAAATCAATAAAATAAAAAAAAAACTTCATTTTTCTCCTTACTGACCAAAATTTTCTTCCAAACACTTTTTGCATCGCCCCTTTTTGACTTTTCTCCTTTGAACACGGAGCACTGTGTTGCTTCCACCCGGCGCAGGCCTGGAAGGCGAGGAGATGGATATGCAGATGAACGGAGAGTGCCCTACGCGGAGCCGTGAGAAAGGCGCCTGGAAAGCAAAATCCCGGATGAGGCGCAAAAGATTCAACACACGAATCTATAAATCCCCGTAAGATGTTTTGCGGGCAAGGAAAAGAGAAAGGGTGAATAAGGAGCTTCAAAGATGAGGTGCGCAAAAATAATAATAATAAAAATGGAAGGGAAGGGTTTTGGATGAAATGTGGTGCACAGGGAAAGGACGTATGGACGACGAATGCTGTAAAGTTTTAAGTAAGATGACAAGAAAGGCCAATCTTGCTTGACATGTTCGTGGAAATGGAGTTTACCTCATTTGAAGGAGAGAAGAAGGTGAATGAGGAAATGGGGAAATTAACTGATCGTGGGGAGGAAATGTAGGATAGAAAACATCGAGAAATATTTTGGAGGTTTTAAGTAAAGGAAACAACAAAGCACGGGTTAGCATTATTCTCGAAAAGTAAGGTATAAAAAATAGTTTGGTAATAACTATTAAATGCGTATACACTCAATTTTGTACACGTATGTAGTGTGATTCAGTGATTGAAAACAAAATTATTTCACTTACACGTTTTTTCAGCTCATGATAAATAGACCTATTTTAGAGAATTATTCAAATAAATTAAAAAATAATATTAAATATTTATCTTTGTTAAATTTGAGAAATCTTACTTGCTAAAGTGTATGATGAAAGTTGTATGGACCGTAGGAATTTTTACATGTGCGTAGAACTGTTCAAAAGTGATAGAGACTTCGTGAGTGACGAACATCGTTCTGGGCGCATCAGCAGAAAAAGTCCTGTTGACGATGTTTTGGGACGCTGTAGATGCGTTTTCTTGTGATGATCTCGAAAAACAGCACACAATAAATGGGTAATACTACACGGATATGCTCGTACATGCACGGAAATTAATTTTCATTCTTCTAAAATATGTTACAAATTTGAAATGTGCAATAGAGTTAAATTCACATAACTATATAATATGTAACACTATTCAAGACAAGTCAAATTTTCCGCAATTCAGGACAGTATATTATGTTCACTCTATAACGTGAATTGCAAGTACCAATTAAGACAATATATTAATGTGTGACAATATATTAATGTAGAATACCAGGAAGTGGGTTCCCTACTTCTCTGGTGGCAACACTGTATGACACGAACCACATTGCGAGATTATCTCGCGGCTCGGCCGTCGGTGCCATCCTCCATCACCCGCACTCATGCCTGCCAACGTCATCTGTTCCCGCCCACGCTCCCCTAACCTCCTTCCCTAACCTCGCCTTCCCTAACCTCCTTCCCTAACCTCGCTTCCCTAACCTCGCTTCCCTAACCTCGCTTCCCTAACCTCGCTTCCCTAACCTCGCTTCCCTAACCTCGCTTCCCTAACCTCGCTTCCCTAACCTCGTTTCCTAACCTCGCTTTCAACCTCGCTTCCCTAACCTCGCTTCCCTAACCTCACTTCCTAACCTCACTACCCCAACCTCGCTTCCCTAACCTGCTTCCTAACCCCTTCCCTAACCTCGCTTCCTAACCTCGCTTCCCTAACCTCGCTTCCCTAACCTCGCTCAACCTCCTTTCCTAACCTCGCTTCCCTAACCTCGCTTCCCCAACTTCATTGATTGTTACCGATTCCGGGCGCGTCCACTACTGTGGTCATTAGTCCCGTACGCGCAGTGCGTATTTTTGCTTGTGAGGTGGCGGTGGTCTTACCCCGCTGTATGACGAGATCCGGCTCTGACCTAACGTCGGCTAGCGGGGTTTTCCCCAATCAAATATCTTCCACCAGCGGGGCACCAAACCAGCCAGGACAAACTGTAAACACCCGCAGGGCCTCCCGACATATCTGGTAGTGCAGCTCCATTTCATTCGTGCCCCACTGTTGTTGCTCCCCCGCGCCATATCAGCCCAACGACACAAGTCTCCTCACGGTCACGGCTCTCGCCACAATTAGCCCCATCCCCACCCCTCGCATCGCATTCTAAGTCCCTCCCCACCACAACTCTCACTTTTTCCCTGCCCACTCTGTGCATTCCTCTTTCCGACCCACCTTCCTGGACGCTGTCTCGTACCACCGTCGCCAACCATTGTATTTGTCGAAACCGGCATCCTCAACCCGACCACCGCCCTTCCCCTTCAGCTATTCCACGCTGCCCCTAGAACGAAGGCTTACGCGGCGAAAGTCAGCTCTCCGGGACAAGCCGCGTCCTAGGTACAGGTGCCGCTTCTGCCGCCATTCTGCGATCAGCGTCAGGGCGAAATGAGGCGGGGCATTTCGCCCTGAGGAAGGTCGCAGATGGAGGCCAAGCGTCGGCACCTGTGCCCACGCAGTCCTATACCCAGAGCACTATTCCCCCGCATTTTCTTCCATTTGGCCCGCCCCCAACTTCCAACCTCACCTCGCATCGCCCCGGCCACAACCTCTCCCATCCACCTTTCGCGCCGACGCCAACAGTGGCTTCTCACCACCACGGGCTCCCGCGCCGACCTCACCCCGACACGCAACGTCCAGCCCATGACCGACTCCGTCACTCGTAACCCATCAATGTCAAATCTCTATCCATCGCCATGGGCCCCGCCTCCGTCACTGCTCAGGCTCTCGCCCTCCACCCCACTCCTCCCCCGCCCCTGTTTCCCCACCAACATTGTTTTACTATCATCACGATACCATCACAATACCTTCACGATACCACCACAATATTCATATATATATATATATATATATATATATATATATATATATATATATATCACAATATTCATATATCAAACCAGGCGAATGCCGGAGCAGTACCGTAACATACGGGCCACAGACCCCGCACGATCTGCTCTTCCTCCTCCGTGTCCTATCCTCTCCCTTTACCACACACACTAACATGCACTACACTACCACATATTCCGGTCGGGAGCTTCGAGCTTGTCCCGACTAGGGTGGTGCCCCGCTGGTGGGAGAGTCCTGGTTAGGGGGAAATCCCAGTAGCCGGAGAGTCCTGGTTAGGGGGAAATCCCAGTAGCCGACGGTAGATCGGCGCCGGATCTCGCCATCCGGCGGAGGATCACCGCCATCTCTCGAGAAAAAAACATGCAGTACACTAACGGGACTAATGACCAAAGCAGTTGACGCGCCCGGAAACAAGAAAAAATCAATCAATCAACCATGACGACCGTCGTCACCACCCTCACCCCGCCTCGCAACGCCTTCCCCAACTCCTCTTCACTCTTGACCGCCGACACCAACAGTCTCTTCCAATCGCCACGGGCTCCGCGTCGGTCAGCGCTCCCGCTCTCGCCCTCCCTCCCTCTCCGCAACGCACCGGCCCCGACCTCTCCTCCCCACCCACCCCCCTACGCCAACATGTTTCCACCCCACCCTTTGACCGCCGACCCCACCATTTTCTTCCCATCGCCACGGCTCCCAACTCCGTCACCGTCCTCACCCCCGCCTGTAGCGCCGCCCTTCGCAGGATCTGACACGGCGACTCGCGCGGCGGGCGCCGGCGGCAGCGGCGGCGGCGGCGGCGGCGGCGGCGGTGGCGTCGCGCGCAAACGCGGCTTATTTACGGGAAGTTGCTCGTGACGATGATTAAGCGCAGCGCAGCGCGCTGCCGCCGCCGTCGGGACGCCACGCGCCGCGCACGCGACGCCGGAGGCGGCCCCGCCACGCCGCCCACGCACAGTGCACGCGCTGCAACAACAATCGAGCCAGCGGGCAAAACTCTTAAGCCGCTTTCGTTATCCAAAGTGAAACTCCACGAAAGTGAGACCAGTGTCCTCATATGAGTTATTAGAACTCAAGTGTTCAACGGCCATCTATTAACAACAATGAACAGTTACGTAATAAAAGGATTATTCGACCAGAAAATATTTAACCAGAGAGATTCTTGAGATGAAACTAAGGAGATTTATTTACCTCCCTACTTCATAGCCCGGTGTACAGACTTCCATCGTATTCTTTGTGATTCACAAAACTATTATTTCACAAACGAACGCGAATCTCAGAACTAGTATACAAGTTTACAAAACGTCGATCTGTCATCAGTTTGTACAATAGCACCTACTGCTCTCACTTTCACTCATATTCGTTGATAAGAAGAGTATAGGTGTTTTGAAAAAAAGAAGAAAACTATAAATGTCCACACGTTCACATTATCACAAAATTTGTTCATCAGAAAAATGATCAATGTTAATGGTATGATCACGCTTAATCTGGAGCTTGCCACTTATCGGCTGCAAACGCTCGTACCTCGTTTCTCCCGACTTCATTGAAGCGCGTCCATCAGAAACTGCGTATTTGTAAAACTACAGAAGAGTATTGGGAAGTGCTAGTAGTGGATTGTGCTCTCGTGAGTTTTACGGCACTAATTAGTTCAAAATGGCCCCCAATGTTAGATTCTATTTGTACTGGTGATGACTCTTGTTGCACGTTTCTCCATAATGGCGCTCACTCGCTCGGAACCTCCATCTGCTCGCAACAGAATTCTGTTCTGTTCGACCGCTAGAAGCGGCATAGTTCATGCATGTATTTTCAGTTCATGAACTATGGCTTCTTTCCACCTCGTCAGATACTAGGATTCACGAAAATATTATTTCCCTTTACTAAACAGCATAACGGCCGAAAAGAACAGTTTGTAAAACGACGAATAGCGCAAAATAAAACACTTAGAACTGATCGACTACTCCTTGAACGGAATGTAACTGACTGGTTCCATTAAAGATTCCATTAACTCATGGTTGGCGGAAGGGTAGATTTCTTTCAATTTCCCACTAGGTTGGAAATTAGCAATACAGATGTTTGCTGCAATCGATGACACTGTTCAACCACTGTTGATCAGAATAGCTCGGTCACTGGCCACCATTTTTTTTTTTTTTTTTTGGAAAACACGAACTCCGATCGCTTCCTCAGTGACTTCAAGTACTTGCTTTATATATGTTCTGTTATATTATTAAGGAAAGTCATCACGAAAATATTATTATCCTTTATTTAATTTGTCTAATTGTCCAGAAATGTTTTGTAAACAATATAATCTATAAATTAAGTCCTGAGTAATGCTCCAGCATAGGTGCAGCGCAATTTAAAATTGCTAATAATAATAATAAAAACATAATGACCGCTCCTTAATGAGTGGCCGATTGCCGTCCAACAAAACGGTAACGGGATGAATACTGAAACAACCCATGGCATTCGTTGAATCGTGTGCGCCGAGTGTGAGCCACTGTGCATCGTCCGGCAGCGCTGGCGCCAGATGCGCCGCTGACGTGGGCGGCGGCTGCGACGACTCCATTCCTCCTCTGGAAAGGTCACGCCGCTTCCACCAGCGTATTCTACCGCTCATGCGGAAAGAGAAAATCTTTTTGTAGCGTATCTTCTGCAGGAGTGCAATTAATTCTTTGAATTATTTATTATTATTATTATTATTATTATTATTATTATTATTATTATTAAACAATTAAGGGAACCAAGTGATTTGAAAAAAATTTAAAATTCCGATTTGAATTCCAAAAGATAGTTATCCACCCCCCCTTCTCGCTCAAGCATTTTGAACTCCCGCATGCGAGAGTTCTCATTTCATTCCGTCTCGATTACCATCCCTCATCAGCTCTCTCCCTCGATCACCTCCTGATAGCTTTCCCTATACGCTTCTCCCCCATGCTCTCTCCCTCCTCTAGATCACGCTCTCTCCTCTCGATCACGCTCTCTCCCTCGATCACGCTCTCTCCCTCGATCACGCTCTCTCCCTCGATCACGCTCTCTCCCTCTCCGCTCTCTCTCCTCCGCTTCTTACCCCAATCACGCTCTCTCCCCCTATCACGCTCTCTCCTCTCGCTTACGCTCTCTCCTCCCGATCACGCTCTCTCCTCGCGCTCCGCTCTTCTCTTCACCCCGATCCCGTCCCACTTTATACAAAGCTCTCACACCCTTTTCGTGGAGCTCGTGGAGTTTTCTTATTCCGGCAGAACGGGCCCGCGCGCCGGTTCGGGCCGGCGTCCGGGGGCCGGGCGAGGAAAGAAGGCGGCGACAAGGCCGTCGCTTTCGCTAATTGCCGGCGGCGGGGCGTCACCTCGGGCCCTCGGGCGGCAGAAGGCGGCGCGAGAGAATGCCGGAATGCAATAGGCCGCTTGGCCCGGCGCCCGGCCCGGGCCGGCCCGCGCAAACACTGCCCGCTGACGGCCCCCGTCCACCCTCCCATGAGCGGCTGCTTGTTTGGACGTCGGAGACTCCCGGCTCCTCGAGCCCTCCTCGGGAGTCCCAGCGACTTCCCGCACGGAGAGGGCGGCGGCTGGCACTCGAGAGAAAACACTGTTTTGACGGGAGGATTGTGAAGCATCCTGTGAAAGCTAATCCACATTTTCATATCGTCGACGCACTTCCCTTACAACCATAATAAATATATTAATTCGTCAATATTTTGAACTGGTGTGTTAACTCTCTCTCTCTCTCTCTCTCTCTCTCTCTCTCTCTCTCTCTCTCTCCTTCTCACTCACTGAATGTGTAATTCGGAGATCAGACATCAGCACTTGACTACTTCAGGACCGGCAGCGTAAGCGACTCTGATAGTTCTCTCGCTACGTAGTGTGGTACATCATGTGACCTGCTCTGAAGCGATCAGCTTGCGCGGATTTGTTTACTTTCTCACAGCCAGGGTTCAGCGTTGCCGTTCATCCGACTCACACGAAGTCGCTCGAGAAGCGCGCAGATCCCTGTCATCGGCAATATCAGTGCGAATGAAAGGTGCCTTTGCCGTTGCGTGCCAGGCCGGTTGGTGTGTTAGATTCGAGCGCTTCATTGCATTGATCTGAAGCAGAGAGTTTCGCGAGGGCTACGCCCCATACATCGTGCAAACGTGGAGTAGTGTTAAAGAACTTGCATCGTGATTTTTTTCTATATATACGCGAATATTTCGAGACAGAAAAGATGAACAGCGGAATATTATTACCTCTCGATATTGTAGTGGGTAAAGATTCAGCTGCACTGCAGATAGGCGCAACAGAGAACAAAGCCACCAAGAGCTGACGCACCAAGTTTTCAATGCGGTTTTGGAGGCAATAAGCTTTGGTTGTGGCGAAGGTTAAGAACATGATATTAAGTCGTGTTATCGCCAGTCGGTAAGTGTTAATGTTTTGAAATTTCATTTATCTCATGTGCCATGTGCGTAGCAATGCGTGGCAACAACTCATCGAACTGTCAGAATTGCTCATACACTGCCGATAATGTAGAAACTAATATTTCTGTAAAGGAAACAAATATGAGATCGGTATGCATTTTACATTTGTCACGAAGTTGCCAGGTACGGTAATGGTTGTTTAAGACCGGGAGATAGTCTTCTCCCCGCATGGTGATATCCGACGCCGACCTACTCGTTTTCTACTTCTCATCGACAAGTGGTGGCTATCCCAGTCCAGATAGTTCCCTCAGAGAGACACCACCTCCGCCTTGACGAGAACCGGGAGCGGTAGCTCAGTGCATCAACTGATGTGACCGGGAGGTCCTAGGTTCGAGTACTAACGGCGGCAAGATTTTCGACACTAGCTTTTCAGCTAGGTCGAATTCAGCCGCTGTCTGGAAGAGAATTCTAGCGGCCGGCTGCTCTGACAGGTAGTTTCCCGTGGTTTCTCCGATCAACATCAGGCGAATGCCGGAGCAGTACCCTAACAAACGGGCCACGGACCGCGCGCCGATCTTTCCTTCCTCTTCCTTGTCATATCCTCTCCTCTTACACACACACACACACACTTACACTAACATGCACTACACAACCACACATTCCGGGAGACCGGTCGGGAGCTTAGAGCTTGTCCCGGCTGGGGTGGTGCCTCGCTGGTGGGAGTGTGCTGATTAGGGGGAAACCCCGCTAGTCGACGATAGGTCGGCGCCAGATCTCGCCATCCAGTGGGAGAACACCGCCATGCCCCAACGAAAAAATGCACTACACTTACAGGACTAATGAACAAAGCGGTTGACGCTCCAGGAATCACAAACGAACCAACAAAAGAATACCAGAACCAGAAAAAAAGTAGTTTTAATAAGTTCACGAATATCCCCCGCGCGCGGCGTCTCCTTCGCTTCCTTTGACTGCCGTCAACTCAAAGGTCACACGTTGGGTCTCCGCAGGGTGCTGTCGGAGTGAGCGCGGAATCCCGGCACAGGCGGCGCTCCGCGTGCAGTGGAATGCAATTGCGCCGGGGGGCGCAGCGGCTGGCTGGCGCGGCGCCCGAGCAAACACCGCGCGCCCCCCCCCCGGCGTCTTTTTGTTTTGGCGACGTCGCGCCGCGCCGCGCCGCCTCATTCATTGCCTCCGCGCCAGGCGGCTCCCACGGCAGCGCCACGCTGGCAGCGCCCGAACAGCAGAAGCGCGCGGCTGCGCCAGGCAACTCAAAGAGCAATGGAAGCTAGAATTCAAATGATAGGATGTGGTGTCTCCAGGTGCGCCACACAAGACTCAAAGAGCAATGCAAAGCTACAAACGCTAGCGATATTGAAATGATAGATGTGGTGTCTCCGGTGCCACACAGACTCAAAGAGCAATGCAAAGCTAGCGATATCAAATGATAGAATGTGTGTCTCCAGGTGCGCTACACAAGACTCAAAGAGCAATGCAAGCTAGCGATAAAAGCGCTACACAAGACTCAAAGAGCAATGCAACGCTAGCGATATTCAAATGATAGAATGTGGTGTCTCCGGTTACGTTCTAGAAAGACTGAAAGAGTGATGCAAAACTGCCGGTATCCAAATGTAAAATAGGACGCCGGGTTCAAAAGACAAAAGCAAAAACAAATATAGAATATGGTGTCTCCGGGTACGCTATAGAAGACTCAAAGAGTAATAAAAAACGACCAATATTTAAGTGACAGAATCTGATGCCACCGGTTACATTCTATAAGATCAAAAAGCTGGCAATAGCCAAACAACACACCGTGTTGCCAGGTGCTACGCCACAGATAACTGAAGGAGCTAGCGATATTCAAATGACAGAACATGTCTCCAGCTATGCTCCAGGATACTTAGAGAGCAATCCACACCTGGCAGTCCCCAAACGACAGAAAATGTTGCCTTCGGCTACGCACTAGGCAACCCAAAGAGCAATGTAAATACAGCAACAACGAAATGATAGAACGTGCCCTCTGGCGCTCTATACAGAGAGCAATGTAATGCTGTCAGCACGAGAACAACAGAAGGTGTTGACGTCGACTACGCACCAGGCAACTCATGGAACAATGCAATTCTAGCAACATTCAAATATTAGAACATTGTCTTCAGCTGCGCTCCAGTTGAGTCAGAGAACATTGAAATGCTAGCAATATTCATATGATAAAATTTTTTACCTCTGGCTGCAATTCATATTAGCCATACAGCAATGTGAAGCTAGAAACACCCTAGCAACAGAACGTGTCACCTCTGAATGTGCTTAATGAACTCAGTGATCAATATAAAGTTATCAACACTCAAACAACGGAACATGTTGCCTCCGGCTACACACTAGGGAACTCAGAAAGCGATGTAAATCTAGCAGTCTCCAAATTACAGAACGAATCCACTGTCTCCGCTGCCGGATTTACATCAATCTAACGGTAAAAGCACAGAAACAACTAAATGCTACTAAAATATATGTAAGATTGAAGGCTAATTTTATATTTATCAAGTGGAATATTATCACATTTTGTTTTCGGTTTTTCAAAATTAGGTATGCTGTAACCATTATTCTCAAAATAGCAGCAACTGGATCTGGAAATAAAACATGGTTCCAATAGAACCATCGAAGAATGCTCATTAATAAAAGGTTAATGAGAAATCTTTCAAAGTTAAAATCAATAACATACAATCTTATTTTTGTCGTTTTATGTTTTGGTATATTTTAGATCTTAAGACATGTTCTGATTTAAATTTTGAGCGTCAATTTTTAATGTAACGGCTGTAATATTGTTTCTAGCGCTTAAATTAACCATCCTTTGTGGAGCACATTCTATAAAGCTCTATTGATGATTTTCTCATTGAGTTCTGATACCTTTAGACTAAAACACTCAGGATTCTTTTCAAAATGAGTATGTACTAAATTTTGATATACTACTCTTAATTTGACCTAAAATTATACTTTACCTTTTCTGGTTCTTTAGTAGTACCAAGCGAGAACAGCAATGATAATATCGTGAGACAGTAATTTTAGAGCATGTTGGATCTTGTTTGCAGGGAGAAAACTCCACATTTTCTATCTCTATATTAACGGAAGTGAACGTCATTACGGCCATCAGAAAAGAGGGAATATGACTCAGAACAATTGTTTACACTACAACACTACCAATCCCAAATCAGATAATACCTCTTTTCTCACTCAACCTCTGGAAGTCGTACAAGGAGTTTTGGGACTAGATTCAATGCGGAAACTACCGTTATCACCGGTAGAGCAAACGTCAGAGCAACTATTACAACTTATTTATTCTATATACTTTTATGTATTTATTGAAAAATCGTTTGGTATTTTTGGAGAGGCAGTGGAAAGAATGAAGTTCCGAAGACAGAATCGCTCCACCAGTTCCGGACAGTGCACTTGGATCCCTCCTGGAGCTTTCACTTTTTTTCACCTCACTTTTTTTCTTGGATACTTCTGAATGCCGCCACAAGTTCAATACTTAAATATATTTTGATCCTGAGTTCTTTGTCTTTTCGGCCAAGCAATAGAACGTTTTTAGTAAATGAAATGAGGTCTTAATGTTTCCTCGGAAACGAAGGTAATCATAACGAAGATGTGATTAATGAGTTTGAAGATGGAGAAGATGGTGGAATGAAAATAAAAAGAAATGGGAGAATCCCAAGGCCTCCTGCAGCTATATCCACCATAACCACTTGGATTAGACGGGAATCTAATCCAGTGATTTAGTGGTGGAAGCAAACTACCACGACTTTTTCAGTAACAATCAATTTTCTTAAAAAGCTCTCCGTTCAATCACATACTTTTAAAATATTTCCCTGAAGTTCTGAATCTGCCGTAAGAGTAGGGTTTTGAACATATCGTAAATGATCATAGATCTTCTTTAGGGGTTTTCAAAGGAAATTCGGACACTTTCACATTTTTCCATTATGGGCATTTTGATCATGAGTAGGAAGTTGCCATGACGCACTGCCTGGCAACGTGTCTTCAGCTGGGATCATCATCTCTGTGCTGATTTCGTATGCGGAGAGTTTTGCAAGTTACTCGGAAGACTTTGAAATGTTTCAGTTAATTAAATTTACTCGAACGGTTTCATAATGGAAAGTAATTAATGGGCCGGGTTTCGAATTTCCGTTAGTTAGGATCGGAAGTATTAATTTTCTCCAATTTGCTTCTGATGTACGATATCACATTTGGCCTAATATATATCCGTGATGCATAGGAAGGTTAATTGCAATGTTTTGAATAACTGCAGGACGTATAATTAGAAGAATTCAAGGTAATGGTTACTGAATTAACATAAATTAATGGAATAAAATGAAGATGAAGAAAGAGCAATATTCTGACTTGTGTAGAAAGTTTATCTCTAAATAAAAATTCTTTCCATAACTTACTAAAAAGAAAATGAAAAGAAAAGAAGAAAAAGAAAAAAGGACAACGATGAAGAAAAATGGGAAGACAAAAGGGTGGAGACAGAGAGAGAGAAGAGAGAGAGGAGGAGAGAGAGAGAAGACAGGAGAAAGAAGAGAAATGAAAAAAAATGGTGAAGAGAGCAAATATTGCATTATCAGACCCGGTCTAATTGCAATGTGTCTGTATTAGATAGGTAAGACCCGTGATCTTTTCTGAATATCCGCAAAGTTACATTCCGCGCTCGACTCTCGAACCGTACGGATCTCTCTTATCGTTGTGAGCAGTGATAAACGTGAGACTTAGGAAAAATTATGTACAAGTGTAAATATTGTGATCTGTGGAAACAATGCCACTAGCGAGTGCTACACATTATGTACAAAGGATACTACCCGACAACCAGCCAGCTCATGAATAACCCTAAACCGTGATTATATTTATATTATTCTAATAAACCTAAACAGAGATTATCCAAACGCAGACCTAAACTTATCTATGTTGTTCGGAAAGCAACGGAAACCGTTAGTGACGAAGTTACATCAATGCAATCTCAACCAAGCCAAACAACAATGGAGCCTCAACGAATTCAACAGTCATCGATGAGTCAGCAAAACCTGGATACCCTACAAGGAAACGCTTCTGGGCAACTTGCCCCAGGGCAAAATTTAAAGCGTCCTTCTGATAATGATAACTCGTATAACGACACAAAAAGATCTAATCTGCAATCAAAACAAGACAACGTAAACAGTTCAACACAGTATAGTTATATGGTCGCATCTGGAAATATATTTGAGGAACTAAACAGAGTACCAAATCCCAGTCACCAAAATAGGTTTAATTACGTTAATGAAAGCTCGCCAAGTGCGTCAGAATCATATAAAATCCCGCCAATTTATGTAGCAAATATAACTAACATCACAAATTTCGGCAAAGAAATGAATACAAAAGTAACAAAGAGTTTCACACTTCAATTCATAAATAATAGAGTAAAAAATACAATCAGAAAACTGCACTGACTTCAGAGACAACAAATATCTAATTAACACAGGAAGACAAATTATACTTACATACTTACCCCAAAAAATAAATTCTCAGTTGCATTAAAAACCTACACATCAATCACAGAAGAGTAAATCTACGCTGAATTGAAAGAAAAAAACATCACTCATTAAAGTTACAAGATTCCGAAAAGACAGTCACCCAATCCAGTAATAGCAGCCGAATTCAACGGGGAAGAAAACAGAAAATATTTTAGAAATAACACAAATTTATAATCTCATTGTAAAATCTGAAAGGAGAAGACGACCTAACGGCCCCATTCAATACATGAGTTGTTTAGATTTTCTTCAAAGATAAAATAACTAACCATAAAATAGCTTGTATTTATTGTTCCAAAAATCATTATTCTGCAACTTGCTCCCATAAAAATGAACCTTTCAAATGTTTTAATTGTCAAGAGAACACAGAGCAGACCTCACAACACCAGAATGCTCCTATTATAAAAATATCAGCCGAAAACCTAACCTCAAAAATCCTCACATTAAACAGAACCAAGGTTGTAAACAGCCCCCGAAAAACCAAATTTCCCATATAATAACTTCCAAAACTAATGCACACTCAAAAGGGAAAAAACTTTCTCAACTCCCTGATCAATACAATAGCTACTCACATAGTCAATATAATCAACCCAATTATCCCATCCATAATAAATAACATTCATTCATTCATCTCAGCATACATGAATAACAATTATGCAACAAACAAATTCTTAAGATTACCATACTCAACTTTAATGCAAATGGAATAATCAATAAAGTTAATGAACTAGAATATTTCATGCAAGATAAGAAAATTGACTTTGCACGTATAACTGAAACTCATTTAAACAATGGTACAAAATTCAGCATACCAGATTATAAAGTAATCAGAGCAGACAGACAAAATTCTAATGGAGGTGGAGTAATGATAATAATAAAGAGCAGAATCCCATGTCATGAAATAATACTACCACCAACCCTGCTATCAAAACAGCAGCATTTAAGTTTATTAATACGAATAATCTGGAAACTACACTATAGAACATATAAGCCCCCCAGTATGAAAATCCAACATACGAATGTCATTGGTATTATTGATCAACATACCCCAACAATAATCTCAGGTGATCTGAATGCAAAACATGTTAAGTAGGGATGTAAATGCAATAACTCAGCTGGAACACTTAGTACAATTAATACAGTTAATAATCAACATAGAGCTAAGTTTCATAACCCCCAATGAACCAACCTACTACCCATATGATCACTCTAGGAACTACACACTTGCGAGTATTTCCCTGTGGATACTCCACATAGCTAGGGAGGCCCTGCCTCCTCTGATGCTACTCCCGCGCCACTACCGTGACCTCATCACCCGTGCACTAGGCACGACACGCTCCAGCCTGGGCGTAAAGTTTTGCGCATCGCGCGAAGTTTCCAGAATAAAACCCCCGTGTGAGCTCGTCGGCTCGATTTTATACCAGAGTGTAGCCGTCACGTGACCGCCCTAGGTGTAGGAGGGAGGCTCGCGTCTACCACGTGACCTTCTCGGTCAAGCTGGCGTCCCCTTTGTCTAAATATCCCAACGCCGGGCACAAAGCTAGTCAGCCCGCAGGTATGCGATACTTCCGCTCCTCCTCCCACCCACGGCCGCCAACGTGACGCTACACTATCACTAATATTAAGTATTATAACAAATATTTCAACTCTGTCATGATATCCAATAATTATATGTTGGTGATGCTAAAATTTAATACAAGTTACATAAATATTGGCTAATTTTTTTTTAATTCATTGATCGCGTTCACTACACTTAACTGCACTGCACTACACTACACTACACTGTTTTTTCTTTGAATTACACTGACCAGCACTTCACAGCACTTTACCACACTTCACCGCACTTCACAGCACTTTACCACACTTCACCGCACTTCACAGCACTTTACCACACTTCACCGCTTCAAGCATTTCCTTACCGCCCTTACTCATTTAATGTCTATTACTCTCATATTGTTCTAACTTATTTCTAAAACTTCGGACACTTAGAGGAAGAGCTTTGAAAATTGTTGCAGGTAAACTGTTCGAATCTCTAATTGTTCTGTTACAAAAGAAAATTTTTCAGGATCTGAATTTTGTTTCCTTGTTCGAATTTTGTGAGTGTGATCTTCTGAAATAATTTGGTTTTTCTAGTCTAACCTGAATTTCCTTCCAAACTGGTTGACCTACGTAGATTTATAAAGAGCGCAAAGCCTCGCCCTCGCACTTGATACATTAACAAACACAATACAGCAATATCTAAACCAAATTGATTCTTGGCCAAAGAGAAAATTAAATTAAACTCATCTAAGTCAACAGCAAAAATATTTTCATTAAAAACAATTCAACACCACTCTCACGCAGAACAATAAACTATTCCTCGGACTCCGCAAACGAAAACAGTGAAATATGTAGGTATGCATGTAGACACTAAACTCAACTGGAAATAACATATAAACATTAAAACACAATCAACAAAAGCGAAGCTAACCCAAATAAAACCTATAATAAACAACCACAGTAAAATAACAATAGAACTATCCCATGACAATCTAGGCAAAACACCCATAAATCCCACCAGAATAAAAAAAATGATTTCCCAAACATGTTTATTACATTCAATTTGCAAATTTGGATGATTCTTTGTGAGATGCTCAGTGGGTTTCTTCTCCCAGAGAAGTAGCCGAAAATAAATAATAGTTTAGTTTTATAACACAGATCATAAGCATCAAAAACACGTGAAAAAATGTATACTGTAAAACTGAACCATGTATCCTATTCAAAATAATAAAATAAAATAAAAAATTCGGCAAAATTTTCGCTGTTGCATGCTCTCCCTTTCTCTGAACACGAGCCCATTGTATGTCTTGCAATGGAATGATCATTAAAGATGAAATATAACAACTGAACGATTGTGAATGAAATAATGTTCGGTTAAGAAACATTTAGTCTAGACCCAGCTAGAACACATCACATAATAAAATGTAACAAATATATTACTTCAATTACAGATGATGTAATGACTCCAGGTTTTTCGTCAAGCTTCCTTTTATCCATGTATAAAATGGTGCTATGGAATCTTATTTTGCTTCTGAACTTAAATGAAGCTTTACTGTCAGGACACGTTTACTTATACCGTATCAAAATGTTAGTGAAACTTTGCATTATTTCGTTAGCTAAACTATCAAATAATTGTTCCAAATGTTCGCGGTGTAGTCACTCGATTACTTCTCATGGGGCAGGATGGGAAACAAAATGTATATCTGATTTGCCCATACAAATATATTACATTACACGAGAGCGTACATTTTGTTGTAAAACGAAATATAATGTTAGTTTAATAAAGTAGTGTAAACTGTAATGTAATGTGAAAATGCGAAAAAACGATCGTTACTACCTTTGTTGATAATTGAAGTTAGTATAGAAGAGAGAAAGAGAGAGACAGAGGGAGAAAGAAAGAAAGGGAGACTAAGAGAGAGAGAAAGAGAGGGAGAAAGAGGGAGAGAAAGAGAGGGAGAAAGTGAGAGAGAGGGAGAAAGTGAGAGAGAGAAAAGAAGAGAGAGAAAGAGAGAGAAAGGGAGAGAAAGAGAGAGAGAAGAGAGAGGAGTGAGAGAAAGAGAGAGAGAAAGAGAGAGAGAGAGAAGAGAAAGAGAAGAGAAAGAGAGAGAAACGAGAGAGAGAAAGAGAGAAGAGAGAGGAGAAAGTAGAGAAAAGAGAGAGAGAGAGAGAGAAGCGTCAAGAGAGAGAGAGAGACTGATCCGCAGTGGGCGCGAATTAACAGCGCACCACCTCCGCAGGGGCGCGAATTAACAGCGCACCACCTCCCGCCACAACAAACACACGCCCTCCGCCTGTTTACCTGCGCGGGCGCTGCGTGGCGTTCGCGGCGGCCGGTGAACTCGCGCGGACGATCCCGCCTCGATCGCGATGGAGGGTGGTGGGGGGGGGGGGGGAAGGGGAGTCGGGAGGGGGGGGGGGATGCGATGGGTGGAGTGAAGCGGGAGCGGGTCGGAGATGGAGGTGGTGGGGAGGATACGGATGGGGTCGGAGTGAAGCGGGAGCGGGTCAGTGATGGAGGTGGTGGTGGGGATGCGGATGGGGTCGGAGTGAAGCGGGATGAGATGGAGGTGGTGGTGGGGATGCGGATGGGGTCGGAGTGAAGCGGGAGCGGGTCGGAGATGGAGGTGGGGATGCGGATGGGGTCGGAGTGAAGCGGAGAGATGGGGTGGTGGTGGGGATGCGGATGGGGCCGGAGTAAAGCGAGAGCGGGTGGAGATGGAGGTGGTGGTGGGGATGCGGATGGAGTCGGAGTGAAGCAGGTGTGGGTCGGAGATGGAGGTGGAGGCGTGGACGGAAAGAGGGGGAGGAGGGTGTTGGAGTGGGTGAGGCGGAGTGAAACGGAGTGAAGCGGGTATGGAGTGGAGTTGTGTCGTGAATGTGGATGGGTGGGAGTACAGCGGCAACGGTGTGGAGATGAGGTGAAAATGCGGAGGGGGAGGGGGGTAGCATGAAGATGAGAAGGGATGGTGTGGTGGGTGAGGGGTTACAGAAACAACAGCACGGTCCAGGCGGATTTCGCGGCGAAGTTTGGGTGGATTGGGGTGGGTATGTGGGAGCCAACACACGCAATGGAAGGAACGGACGATGCAGATGCTTAAAGGGATGGTTGGGGATGTGAACGTTCGAGATGGGAGCAGTGGCGGGGCGGGGACGGGTGTGCGGACGGTGCAGGACAATAGGGGGGGGGGAAGGGGGGAGGTGGACGCGGGGAGGGGGCGAGGAGGTGACTGTCGCTCTGATGAGCAGAGCGAAGTGAAGTTGGGGTGGAGCGGGGAAGACCAGGGGAGTAGGGTGCCGCGATACGGGAGGAGGACACAGGTGGAGCGGACAAAAGGAGAGGACATTGGGAGTGACATGGCGGGGAGGAACGAGACAAACAGCGGGTCGGAGCGGGGACGCAGGCCGGGCGCTCACTGCGGGACGGCGAGTCGAGCATGGCAGACAGGGTACTGCAGATCGTAGGGGGAGGGTAGCGGGGACGTAGGCGGGAAGCGTCCGGGCGGTCGAGCAGGAAGCTCTGGCGGGGCGAACCGGGGGAGGGGCGGGGCGGGCGCGGCCACGCGACGTGGTAATCGCCCCCCTAGGGAGTCGGGCGACCCCCGGCCGGGCCCTGCTTAATGGCCCCTTGGAGACCTGCCCCGATCGTCTTTGACTCTGCCCCTCCCCCCGCCCAAGACCATGATGGGCGGCGCGGTGTCTTCGGATTCCCGCGCTCCCTGAATGCTGAATTGGTCCTTGTGGCACTCCATGGTCGATGCCTGATTGTTGCGCGTTTGGTGAGGAACGATTTTGGACAGGTGTGACTCGCAGCAATGATCATTACATGATACAGCGATTGGTTAGATCCTTTGGTTTCGCCTTTCTTATTAAAGTCAACATTCAGATGGGAGGAAGACCATTTCTAGAACCAACGATTGAGTGCTGGTTCTGGAACCTTCAAAATTCGATGTTTATTTATTTAGGATGATTGATAACATATCGACTATTTTTTTTGTATTTAAGGAGATGCTGCATGTTGCAACAGTGAATAGTGATATTTTTAATGTAATAACATTTTATTTTATTATAACCATTCGATTTTTTTAGATTTATTTTTCTCAATGCTAACTCGTGACTCTTCTTTCCTGAATTATTTCCGACAATCCAGGGCTACTTCCTGTTCTTTGGAAGTGTTTAGGGGGTGCTCCATGCTACAACATCAACTAATAATTTTAATTCCGGCAAATGTTTGTTTTTTCTCCATTGTCCTTTGTGGACATTCTTTCAAATTTTCTTCGATTACCTTGTGATCTGCAGTCTTGTCCGCCTGTGTCAGTATGGTTATTTACATTTCTGTCAATGTTCTTTGAATTTTGGAATTGTGCTTTTCCACTTCCGCTTTCACAAACCATTTCAAAGATCTGGGATACATTTTTTGTCATTAGAATTTTGTTGTATTCTAATACTCTGTGCAAGTGTCTGCACTCTCTGCTAAAATATTACGTTAGTGACACCTTGTTTATTACTGATATGCAAATAACACAGATTCAAATTTTAATTCGTTTCAATTAATTAAATATGTTCGTTATTTACTGAAAATAACTGGAAATGTTATTTACTTAAAAAGTCAATAAAAGTATTGTAAAAAAAAAGTTTCCTTTACACATCACATAACTCAATGTTAAATACAAATAAACTCGCTTTCTAGGCAACCAATTTTCTCTGCAACCCTTTTTATGATGTTTGATCATACCGACAACGCATTACTAAATTAAAGTTTAAATATTTTTTCATTCATAAATCTGTTTTGGATTTTAAAATTATACTGTAAAAGGATTTTTAAAATCAACCATTAACAATGTATTATTGGATATCTTTTCTCTCCTCATTGTTTGAACATTAAGCAAATAACGAAACGTTTACATATGCAACAATTTATAGTTTCGGGAATGGAATTGGATAAGTTGAATAAAACTGATTTTTAATTGAAATTAAAAGCGAATTTATAAAATTTACAATCTAAGAATTATCTATTACATGGTGAAGTCGAAAAAACAATTGTGTAATCGACCATTAATTACTAAATTCCTATAACTGGCACGTTATAATTTGAAAATATTTTCAGTACAATGTATGAATATGCATTGTTCAATACGCTTGGATTCTTTTGTTGATGTTTTATTGTTATTTTTATTACGGTTATGGTGATAATTATTGCTCTGCATCTAATCGGTTTGAATGTTATGTGACAAAGAAGCATGTTCAATGATTGAAATTTTTCCACAATATTTATTTAAGCAAAATTTGAGTAAATTATTTGAACAAGGCGACATCCAAGGGCACACATTGCAATATTCACTTTGGCTGCACTGAATTATCTCATCACATTACGAAATATTACATATAAACTTCCGATGTTAAATGAAGCGAAATTTATTATTAAATGTATTCATGAGAAAAGGATTAAGTATTCTACCAATTTTTACCGTAAGGGTACGAGAGGATAGAAAAAGGAAGAGGAATGAAAGATCGCGCTCGGTCCGTGGCCCGTTTGTTAGGGCAGTGCTCCGGCATTCGCCTGGTGTTGATCGGAGAAACCACGGAAAACTACCGATCAGAGCAGCCGGCCGCTAGAATTCTCCTCCAGACAGCGAGAGAATTCGACCTAGCTGAGAAGCTAGTGTCAAAAAATCCTGCCGCCGTGGGGAGTGGGAACCTAGGACCTCCCGGTCGGAGGCGCTGCAGTGGCATCAGTTGATGCACTGAGCTACCGCTCGCGGTTTTGTTACAGTACTGCTCCGGCATTTCCTTAGTGTTTGTTCGGAGAAACCATGGAAATCTCACGATAATAGCAGCCTACCAGCTAGAATTCTCCTTCAGTCCGATGATTAATAAATATCAGAGCAAAACTGGTTACTTCAGTTAGTGAGATTAAAAAAACAACATTATTTTCAAATACTCTTACAATGTGGGAGTGTTACAATGTTTCAGCAATCACTCCGTGTCTTTGACCACAAGTTTCCTTTGAATCAAACAACCAAGAGATAAGTCATTACATCATTCGTAGATCATTCTTTGCTACAGACTCATTCCCAGCAAAAGCAAACAAGACGTTTATCACATAGGTCCCAACTACGCAGAGTGGATTCGTGATTCGTAGAAACTTCGTTGGGATTTTGTAGGGACTTGGTAGGAACTTGGTAGGGACTTGGTAGGGACTTGGTAGGGACTTGGTAGGGACTTGGTAGGGACTTGGTAGGGACTTGGTAGGGACTTGGTAGGGACTTGGTAGGGACTTGGTAGGGACTTGGTAGGGACTTGGTAGGGACTTGGTAGGGACTAGGTAGGGACTAGGTAGTGAGATATACCAAAATTTTCCTCTCTCTCTACATCTATATCTGCTAAAGATCTTAGCGTCCGGCTTGCTGGGTCAATGGGTCACGATATAATTATAATCCTTATTACCTCTATAAAGGATTATAGGATCCGCCGACTATACAGCGCAGCTGGGAATCTGAAATAGAATGATTCTATTCCTAGTTCATTTCTGTTTGGATTGACTAAATGAAAAATCACTTTCTTTTCTAAAGAACAAAATTCAACAAAGTTTTATTTCAACGCTTTTAGCAAACAATTTAGATAATTTACAATTTTTAGGCCTTTGATCAAGATATCTTTCAATTTATAGTTTATACCGCGGTTAACTTATCTTTTCTTCGATGATGTCCCTCGTAGACTTCTCAGTCGAAATATCTTGCGATCTTGCCGTAGTCCAAAGTTCCAATTTATACACCAATATTGCTTCCACATCAAAATATCTGCAATATCTTTCACTGTCCTTAAAATTTCACTGTTAACCCAATTCTATCTCGATTGTACTCGTTCCCTCTCACGAACATACGATCAGTTCAGAAGCGCGTTTCAGAACAGAATGAAGTCTTCCTGCATGATTCATCCCTCGAAGACTTCGTATTAAACTACCTTCATTTTTTTCATAACATTTGACCGTCCTTCTCACCCAGCCAATCCATACGTTCGTTATATTTTGGTGTAGCTGACCTCTTAATGCCTTTACAAAAAACAAAAACTACATTGTTTATTCCCGGTCGTTGCTAAGCTCTAGCTCTCGTGATATTTCGTAATGCATGTTCCACCATATTGTCTCAAATAAATGTTAATTTATTTTAACGTGACATATCGGTATGTCACAGCTTCCTCTTCCAAGCGTCATTTGGTTTGCTACAACCTAACTAAATGACAAGACTAAATTGACACTTTCTTCTTGCTTCTTCACACTAAACGACATTAACACTTTACACTTTGCACTGCACTAGGTCTTGTTTCTTGCTGCCTTAAAACTATTTACATTTTTCTTTCGGAATGTGCCAACAATAACCATTTCATCAGGTATTCTAATAGCCGTATCTGCCTAATATTTGCTCCCCATTAACTTCATTGAATACACATAACAAAACAATAACAAAAGAAAAACTATTACACCTAATATTTACAACTATTTACCAATCTTTGTCATGACCAGAATTTAATCATGCGTGTCGTCCCTCATATACGGCTTCATGTTCCTGTAGTTATATGTTCCCATTTGCCGTCCATTTTCATCATTCAAAATCGCGGCATTCTTGCTTAATACTTTACAAATTCGGTAAGGTCCTTTATACAACGGGAAAAATTTATAAAATAGCTTCTTATCCACTGACGACACTTGAGGTACTCTAATTAACACTTCATCACCCTCCTTATACTCGCCTCGAAAGCATTGTTTCTGTTTTAGCTTTCTTTTGGCTGCTGCCTCCTCAAATTATCATAAATTATTCGCGTATCTCCACATCATCGGGTGTAGCCAATTTGCCAGTACGACGCAGTAAAATCCAGTCCCGTGAATATCCGAGCTCCTTTTACTTCCACATCATTTCATCTAATTTCGCGGTTTTTCATGACGAGCGATGGTCCTTCTATTGAGTTTCCTAGCATCAACACAAAATCTGATCTTATTGTCTTTCTTACGAACTATCACTATTGGGCTTACATACGGTGTCATCGATTGTTTTATTATACCATCCTCAAGCATCGTGTTTATTTGTTTACGTACTTCGCTTTTATATACATGGGGGATCGGATATTGTTTCAGATTAAAAGGTTCCTCATCCATCAATCCAATTTAAATTGATATCCCTTTACCGGCTCCCTTGAACTTCCAAAATATTTCTATATTCATTGACTAACATTTCAATAGCTTCACTAGCATCTATTCCGTTTTCGTCGACCGCGCCCTCTGCTGCCGTGTGGATCTGGTCCCTGGTCTCTTCAATTTGTTCCGCAATATCGCAAATACACATATCTTCGCCCTCCTGGTCTTTGATCCCTAAACAATGTTGTTGCCCTTTGTCACCTCGTAACAATACACTCCTGTTACCTATGTCGACCTTGGCGTCACACATTTTTAGGCCATCAATCCCCAAAATAATTGGACGAATCAAATTCTTCACTACAATTGCCGGAAACTGAATTGTGATCCCTTGAACTTCCACTTCCACCCAAATTTGCCGACTTCTCGTTTCGATGCGCCTTCCATTAGCTGTCCGAATATCCAAACTCCTGGTGGGTAGCTCATCAATTTTATTTCCCTTTTTCTTTAACTGCTCATACAATTTTTCCGACACTGCACAAACATTAGCACCTGTGTCAATTAAAATGTCTACAGGTATATTCCGAAATATCCCCTTCAATATTAAACACGTGCTATTCTCCGCCCGTTCGTCCGTATCTTCCCTTAATAAATCTTCCGCCGATACTTCAATGCTATTCAACTCCTTAAGAACCATCACGCCCTCATTATCATCGTGAAATTTTAGGTGGCATTTTAGCGAGTTCTTGTCCCTCCTGTATTCGTTTTTCTAATTTACAATCCGAATTAACTAATTTAGATTCTATGTTTTCAATTGTTTCGCCATGTTGAAGCGACATTGCATTTAAATTATCAACACGCGATTCGACGATTGTCAACTTTTCGCATTGTTGGTCATGTAAATGTCCTAATGTCACAATGCTCTCCGGTAAATCATTAACATTGGAATTAATTTTGTCGCCAGATTCTTTTAATTCCCTCTGCATTTGGTCGACTTGATTATTAAAAGATTCAATTTTACAATGAATAATGTTAAATTCAGCCGATGTATCCACCCGTAATTGCACTATTTCCTTGTGTATTTCCTGACGAAAATTCTTCAATTCTAATGACATTTCCGATGTCATTCCTTCCAATTTAGTATTATTATGCTCAAGTTTTGCGTTCATTTCTGCTAACATCTTAAGAATTAAATTATTAGGGTCCATATTTTCTAACGGTGCAGCCATTATTTCCTTTTCTTGTGGTTCAATCTCAATAATTTCACGCGAAATTTCTCCCAGACGCCATATCATCTACATTAACATTCTCCATATGCAATTTTCTGCTCCTAGTATCCATTTTGAATTCTAATACAAATTAAAATCTCTCTGTTAAATTATTTTAAAATCACACCAATGAAATGGTCTTGGCCCTTTCTTGTAATTAACAATTAATTTCAAATGTCAATCCATAAATTTCAGATTCCCTTTTGATCACTATATTATAATTTATAAGACTAATTTTATCCGTGTCACCAATTGTTATAAATTATAACAAATTATGCATCACGTTGAGGCGCCATTTTGAGATATACCAAAATTTTCCTCTCTCTCTACATCTATATCTGCTAAAGATCTTAGCGTCCGGCTTGCTGGGTCAATGGGTCACGATATAATTATAATCCTTATTACCTCTATAAAGGATTATAGGATCCGCCGACTATACAGCGCAGCTGGGAATCTGAAATAGAATGTTTCTATTCCTAGTTCATTACTGTTTGGATTGACTAAATGAAAAATCACTTTCTTTTCTAAAGAACAAAATTCAACAAAGTTTATTTTTGCCTTTTTGGCAAACAATTTAGATAATTTACAATTTTTAGGCCTTTGATCAAGATGTCTTTCAATTTATAATTTATACCGCGGTTAACTTATCTTTTCTTCTTTGATGTCCCTCGTAGACTTCTCAGTCGAAATATCTTGCGATCTTGCCGTAGTCCAAAGTTCCAATTTATACACCAATATTGCTTCCACATCAAAATATCTGCAATATCATTCACTGTCCTTAAAATTTCACTGATAACCCAATTCTATCTCGATTGTACTCGTTCCCTCTCACGAACATACGATCAGTTCAGTAGCGCGTTTCAGAGTAGAATGAAGTCTTCCTGCATGATTCATCCCTCGAAGACTTCGTATTAAACTACCTTCATTTTTTTCATAACATTTGACCGTCCTTCTCTCACCCAGCCAATCCATACGTTTGTTATATTTTGGTGTAGCTGACTGTCTAAACTTCTTCGCCCAATCCTAAATTTTCTACTTTCGGCATCCAGAACTGTTAATGCATTTACAAAAAAAAACAAAAACTACATTGTTTATTCACGGTCGTTACTAAGCTCTAGCTCTCGTGATATTTCGTAATACATGGTCCACCATATTGTCTACAAATAAATGTTAATTTATTTTAATGTGACAAATGGGTATGTCACAGTAGGGACTTGGTAGGGACTTGGTAGGGACTAGGTAGGGACTAGGTAGGGACTAGGTAGGGACTAGGTAGGGACTAGGTAGGGACTAGGTAGGGACTTGGTAGGGACTTGGTAGGGACTTCGTATCATACCGAATCACAGACGATGTAGTGAAGGAAACGTATTTGAGGAAACAATTTCTGATTCACTCATTCAAAATTGGAAAAATGAAATGCAAACATATTAGAACTATATATCCATACCGAGTTTCCATAATTTTGATTATCAGAACTGTCCATTTAAGGGAATAAATATGCGCATAACATTTTGGATTTGATCTTTATTTACGATGGTCATCACAACTATTCAGAGCCTCCTAAAAGGTCTGAGAACCCATTCACGCAGATCATAAAAAGAAAAAAAAATACACAGTGATAACATTCAGGCCCAACTTGTATGGCCTTTATCAATTCACCAGGGCAGGTCTTCTCTATAATCACATCACATATTTCGCGCTAACCGCTGAATTACATCAATTTGAACTCAGAACATCCGCTTTCACCTCGTACCGCTGGTGGCTGCATCGCATGCAGCGCATCATCTGCATCGCAAACGGCGGCGCGACAGCGCGCACGGTTTTGGCTGGGACGTCGCTGCTTTACAGCCACACCTTCATTTGATACCAAAGAATGACATCAGAGAAGAAAACGAAGCTATAATTAGCCGTCCTATTACAGTTTGTATAGACATGAATGAAATTCAGGGCAGGATTTATTTACTATAATGATCTACCAGAGATTTACTAAAATGATCTAGCATTTTGCACAGATGATTTTCTCCCCACATACGTCACATACAGTTTTTGACTAAATAAATAAATAAATAAACATTATCCGTATAGTATGGAAAGTACAATAAGGAATACATGATTGTGGTAAGTAGTGTACAATTTTGTAGAAAGTTATTCAGGCAAACAACAGATACAATTGTGCATTTTCATTTATGGGCACTGACATATGAAGTTGTTTACTATAATATTTCCACTCCTCTTATAAATATATATATATATATATATATATATATATATATATATATATATATATAATCCCGCCCACACGTTGGGGCCCACTGTAATATATCCTCTTATTCCCTCCTTTTACATTACAATCCCCCACCTCTGCTACCACGACACCTCACGTCGCGGCGTCAATGTAATATTATATACAATCCCGCTTTTAATTATTCTCTTATTAAATCTCACGCCCACTATCTTGCCCTGCCCTAGCCCTAAATTGTAATTGGGTTCCACATTATTAATTGCCCGTACCTCTGCTAGCTCGTCCTATTATCTGTTCCTTACCGTGTCGTAGTTCGCGCGCTCACTCCATACGGAGTTGAAGTAAGGGTCCGCTTTGTTCGTGCCTGGGTCAACACTCATACCATTTGTAATATTTACGGAACCCGTGGCTCGAATAACGTGGTTTTTGCTTTAAAACGTTTCTAAATTTAAGTTCTGTTCATCGTTCATCACGCCTATTTCCGCCCCTTATGCTTTCTTGTATCACGCTTTAATTATGGTTACGCGGCGCTGTTGTCTATTGTTTCTTTCATTTCTTTTAATTCCTCCTTGCTCACATAAAAGTTCCATGCCTTCTTGCGGGCTCGGCCCCACAGATCATTACATCTTCCCCCGCCTTAAGATGTTACTCAGTCCATGATGTCATCATACTGAGTTGACATCTATCACTGCTACCTTACTGCGAAGTCTACACTTTGTTTATTGTCGGCGCGACCCTGCACCTGCTACCGTCTGCACTCCCTTCTCGGCTGTACTGGTGCGTTCACTGGCTAATAATGCCTCAAGTTACTACTCTCGTTCGCGACGGATGCACCTGCTAACACTTGCACCCACTGTTGCGCTGCACATCATACCGTCGTCTATGGTCGCACTGTCACACGCTACAATGTCACCCTTTTTGTTTGTTTACCTATGCCTTAACTTAAACAATCTTCCTTTCTTGCTTATAATTTTTCCTTACAACTAATCGTAACCTATTCCTTAAAAACTACCCTTTAAAACTTTAATTTTTCTTCCTCAAAACTGTTCTTTAACATTTAATCTTTATCATTTTTTCATTCCTTGACCTCTACTTTGGGAAACTATCATCTCAACTTCTTTACATTGGTTACTTAGCTATCACCACCTGTCATCTTAGCTCTTTATACAGCTTTACATTATAAATATTTTGAACGCCTTTCTCCTTGCCTTGATCAGATAACACTACATTGTTATTTTCTAAAACTCTGCTTACAACGTACGGACCGTCATATAATGGGAAGAACTTCCGAAACAATTTCTGGTCCGTTGAGGACGAATGAGACGATCGGACGAGCACCTTGTCCCCCACTCGAAACGTCCTCCGTTGGCATTGTTTCTGGGCCCTTTTCCCGTTTGCTCTCCTGCATCTTCATTCCTTCACTTGAAATTTCATGTCCCATGAACTGTACTTTTCTTCTACAAAATTCGCATTTTTCCAAATTCAGTTTTAAATTGTTTCTTCTAAATACTCGAAACAGTTCTTCCAATTTCCTCATGTGCGATTGCAGATCAGCCGAAAACAAAATAATATCATCCACGTACATAACTATCGTGTTTTTTAATTCTTCCGGAATTACATCATTCAGGTAACGAATCAGCGCTGCCCCCGAATTCTTCAGCCCAATGGCAGCGCGTAAACGAGTACACCGTCCCCTCAAACTTGAAACTGATGTACTGTTGGCTCTTCTTCTCGACTTCAATCTGCCAATATGCGGACGAAAAATCGAGCGCACTGAAAACCGTTGCCCCTCCTAATTTGACGACCATTTCGTCGATCGTAGGTGGCGTTTCATACCGTGGGATCGTGACCGCGTTCAGCTTTCTCGCATCCAAGCATATTCGAATGCTACCGTTCTTCTTTATTACTACTACCAGAGGACTGACAAATGGAGTTATCGCTCTCTTAACCACGCCTTTCTGCTCCATTTCTCTTATCAATTCTCGTACTTGTGCACTGTACTTGCACGGTATGGGATACTGTTTAGTGAAAACGGTGCGGTGTCTTTCAAAACTAACTGAAATTGGTAACCCTTCACTGGTTCCGATGATTCCCCGAAAATCTCTAAGTGCTCCTCTATACCGCCGGCTTGCGGCGTAACCCCCTGGTACCTCGTCGACGACGGCTTGGTAAGCCCCCAATGCGTCCATCCCTATGATGACGTCGCGGATCAGTCCTCGGACCACAATCGCCGCTACTTCCATGGTCATTTCTGCCAGAATCAGCTCCAACCAAACTTGCTTTCCCGTGGTATTTGCCAATTTTCGGTTAGCCATATCAATATCTGTCCACTCTTTCGCACCTTTTTCGCAAAATTCCTCTGACACTGCGCTTACACTGCTTCCCGAGTCCACTAATGCCTGTACTTCCATGCCATAACACGTGCCTCTTAACACTAAGCACTTACTCGGCTTTACTCCTTTCGCTTTGTCCTCACGTAGCAAATCGTCCCCTTCCACAACAATGCTGGCCGTTGCCACGACCGTCACAATATCTTCTTCATTTTCGTTTGGTTCAGCCACCGTCTCGTCCCAAACGTATCTAGTTTTCCACTCTATTGCGTTGTTGCCACTGAACTCGCGTTTCCCCATCATCTCCCACGTTGCAATTTTTAATGTCCTGTTCCGCCCGTTCCGCGCTTGACCGTTCACTATGGCCTTCCCTTGACTTTTGTTTTCGCGGTGCCTGACCGCCCTGTGACTTCTCGTTTTTCCCTGCTCTTTCTCGGCGCGTACCTCCATTGCGCACATTTCATCCTGCCTACGCTTGCTATTATTATACCGGTTGGTATTGTTGCCACTACCGGAATATTGGTTTCGACCGTCTTGCGTGTCGCGGTCATCCCTATCGTTCGCCTGATCAAACCGGCTCACTCGCTCGATCAGCGCATCTATTGTTTCGGGCATGTTGTTCCACAACAAATTGCGAATTCCGTTCGGCATTTGTCTGATGAGTATCCTAATAATTTCAGCGGGTTAAATTCCTCACTACAGACCTTGAAAGCACTAACCTTTCGGGTCACAAAATCACTCATGCTTTCGGAACCCTCTTTGCGAAACCTTTCCGACATCAATCGATATTTCAGCTCAAATTTATGATGTTGGTTCCAGTAACGATCTAAAAATTTGGCCCTCCATTCCTCATACGTTCTGGGCGTCGGTGTCAACGCCTGCCACCAATACTGTGCCTTAGAGCTCAGGGCTTCTTCTACAAACCTAAGTTTTACGCCCTCGGGAATGCCATTAACTGTAAAATAATTTTCGAGAGCCGTCAAAAATGAATACGGCTGCTCCTTGCTCTCGCCGTGGAACCGTAAATAATTCGGCAACGTAGCGTGCCCCATCGCATTGCCTATTACTGCTGACCTCCGTGCCGTATCGACCTGTCGTTCGAGCTCCGCGATCTTATGTAAAATCGCCTCATCGATTTCTTTTGTCTGCCCGTTGTCTGTCATTTTTAGGTTGTCTAATTCGCCCTGCACGGTTGACCTGATATTATCGTCAATTTCGCTCATAGATCTTTCGAGCTGTCCCAACCTAACATCTTGTCGCATCGTGGCGTTTTTAATCCCTTCTACGCCCTTGCTTATGTCCGACAATTGCGTTTGCTGCGACTGTATTTCCTTCTGCAAACCGCCTACGACCACCTTCACGTCGTTGAGGTTAGAATTCACCTGCTGGTTGACAACCTCTTGAACGGCAAAGCGAGTTTCTATTCTCTCTTCAGTTGCCTTCGCTTCCCGTTCTACTCTAGACAAATGCGCGGCCGTTTCAATTTTGAACGCCCCATTTCTCGGTATACTCGCTACAGTGGATTGCAGTTCACACTGCACTTTATCTAACGCGGAATTAATCCCTCGTATCTGATCTCTTACTTCTTCGAATTTGCTTTCGAGTCTAACATTCATTTCCTTGGCTATTTGAACGTTGTCGGCCTTTATTTCCTGCAGATTATTTTCCAACCTAGCGTTCGTTTCGGCCATGAAGCGCCATATCATGGAGAGGGTAGGTTCTCCCACTACTGGTTCTTCGCTCGGGATTTTGCTCGCGGTCCCTTGCTCTGTCACCGTCTCCCGCACATCACTTGCTACGTTGGCTTCCCCCTCTACAGTACATTCTTCTATATTTTGGTAGTCCTTGCCCTCATCGTAAGCAGAAATTGTTTCGGACTCCGACGCCTCGCGTACGTTAATTGTCTTACCGCTGCGCGTTTCCATGGTTACACAACTAATATTGGTATTGACCCGTTTTTTTAATTTAATTGTTGGCACGACGAACCGGCACCCCTTATCACGACGCCCCACGTTGTGGCGCCAATATAATATTTCCACTCCTCTTATAAATATATATATATATATATATATATATATATATATATATATATAATCCCGCCCACACGTTGGGCGCCCACTGTAATATATCCTCTTATTCTCCCTCTCCCTCCTTTTACATTACAATCCCCCACCTCTGCAACCACGACACCTCACGTCGCGGCGTCAATGTAATTTATATATAATCCGCTTTTAATTATTCTCTTATTAAATCTCCTCACTATCTTGCCCTGCCCTAGCCTAAATTGTAATTGGGTTCCACATTATTAATTGCCCGTACCTCTGCTAGCTCGTCCTATTATCTGTTCCTTACCGTGTCGTAGTTCGCGCGCTCACTCCATACGGAGTTGAAGTAAGGGTCCGCTTTGTTCGTGCCTGGGTCAACACTCATACCATTTGTAATATTTACGGAACCCGTGGCTCGAATAACGTGGTTTTTGCTTTAAAACGTTTCTAAATTTAAGTTCTGTTCATCGTTCATCACGCCTATTTCCGCCCCTTATGCTTTCTTGTATCACACTTTTAATTATGGTTACGCGGCGCTGTTGTCTATTGTTTCTTTCATTTCTTTTAATTCCTCCTTGCTCACATAAAAGTTCCATGCCTTCTTGCGGGCTCGGCCCCACAGATCATTACATTACTTTCAGATGGCATTATTCTGCAAATGATTACATTCTGTGTGCATTTGCGTATTCGATTGCCAACATCTTTATTTGAAAAAAAGTACTTTTTATCACTCAAATTTCATGTTTCATTGTTTGGCTCAGAAACGGAACAATGAGAACGTTCAGAAACCGACCGGAGTATTAAACATTATTACTTTTAAAATTGTTGTATGTGATGTAAAAATTAATTTCTCTTAGCAACATGTCTAATAATGCAGTCTCGCAAGAACCACTGCATCGTTCAGAGCATGAGAACAAGTGCATTGTTATTAAACACAGTAACTACCCCCTCACAACCTAGAAATATCCGTCAATTTCATTGACTAAACGCCAGTACCAGCGTTACTTCACAGCGCCCCCTGGGAAATCGGCACAGTCGCACACGTAGCGACCATTACCCACCGGTAATGGTCGCTACGCGCAACCCCGTGCGTGCCGACAAAAAAGCCGACAATTTATTGGGCGCCATCTAATAACAATATTAATATTAACGAAGTTATTGCAATTATAAGAGTGAATACGAAAATAAACAAATGATTCGCGGACGAGTCTGGATCTGCGTGGGCGCTTGTGTGTGGGTTTGTTGTATCTCTTTCGAAACCGTGTTTCGGCTACCACGCCCCCGTTCGCATGCCTTTAACCCCTTTCCCCTGCGCCGCCAGCACGACCCAACCCCTCAATCGATCGTTCTCATCCCACTAGCCATCCGAGCACCCACGCAGACTCCATCGCTCTCCACACCCTTCCCCGCCAAATGGGATCGCATAGACCCTCTCACTCATAGCGCCCTCATAGACACCTGCCACGCACTCCCTTCCCCCGAGTAGTATTCACATAGACTTGCGTGTATACCCATCTGCATGCAAGCTATATTGTCCTCCACTAATTGTCCCGTAGCAACTCACATCCTATTTCCCCATGTCCCCCATCAATGGTTCTCACAAACCTTCCCCGCAGTCACCTCACATATTTCCCCACTATACAAAGCTCTCTTCTCACATGCCTTCCCAAATGATCTCTCCTAGCCCATTTCGCGTCCCCAACTAGCACGCCACGGCGCACAATTTGAATTTAACTTTCCCCCTCGTGCCTCTACGACTCCTAGGATCGTATTTATGAAGCTCTGCCAGGAGAGCTCTTAGGAACCTGCCATCTGGGGGCTTGCTCGGAGGACAAGGGGCGACTGGAATTGGCTGGGGGCCGTTCATAAATCGGAAAAACGAACACTGGCAACCTGGTAGACCTGGCAGGCCTCTGGCACAGGTGTATAAATACTGCCAGTATTACAGGCCCCCAAGTTCCTCATCAAAGTCGTCTCAATAATTACTCAATACCATTGCTTGTCATGCTATTTCCCCCACCTCCTGGTCCATACCACACATTGCCAAACACCTCTATTACCCTTGTAATGTCGTAGCATTCACTAGTCGTCGGCCCGCACAAGGCGTGGGCCGGTGCGGGAGAGGGGGTAGTCCAGGCGTCGGGCTGGCGGTGCAACCGAAGCGGTTGTTTCGAGGGTGCAAGCCGGCGGGGGCGTGTCTGGGAACATCCGGCGGTCAGCTGGCGCAGAATGATGTGTGAGGACAGATCGTCTGCAGCTAGTCGGCGGGCCCCATTGTGCGACCGGCCCAAAACTCTATAATGAGGTGACGCGGTCCGCGGGTCTTCAGCGTGGGAGGTCTGTCACGTGACTCCTCGCTACAGGCGCCGGTGGAGTGTTGGCGATTGGCATTCGAGTTTGGGCCGAATCGCGGTGCGGAGGCATTTGCTGATCTGTGAGGGGTGGTCGCAGGTTGCGAGGGTGGCTACAGCAGATGCCGGGAGCGGTTGTACAGGTTAGCACGCTGGGGCACGCTGGGTCAGGCTGAGGCGGCTTGCCTCAGGAATGGTAGTGCTGTGTAGTGCGGCGGTAGTTTCCGGAGGATGATGTAAATATTGTAATATTCAGTAATATTAAATAAACCTGCACAAAGAACTCCGTGTCTGTGGTGCTTTTCACATCACGACGACGTCACATCCTCATACCCAACAGCATTGCTCGTCCCTCTGCAGGACTGCCCATGATCGAATGCGACAACAGTAAGTAGGCAATCTCATCGCTCCCACCTCCGCCTTGCTTCCCGGATGACCACTATCATGGAAGCGCACAACCACAGCGCTAGGCGCCCGGGGCCTCCGCGTTGTCGGCGGTGCCACTGGCGGGTTCCGCCGCTCGCCCGAGGCGCACTGCGGTCGCGCCCACCGCCCAGCAAGGCTCCGCCAATCAGGAGGGCCTCATCTCTTCGAGCAGACGAGCGGCTGCCCAGCAGGGACGCAAGGCTAGACTCGCGCTCAGACCTGCGCGCCCTTATAAGCGGGCCGCGCCGAGCACGAGGCAGTTGTGGCGAACCATCTTAAAGAACTCTACAGCACTTTAACACAAATACATGTAAAACTAAAGAGAGCCCAAAGAGGCTCCTGTCAATTAGTTTTAAGTTAATATTAGTTTGTTTAAGATAGGCCCTCTCTCAAATGCAAAGTCCAATCGGCTGCAGTAAATTGATTGATTTTTTCGTGTTTTCGGGCACGTCAACTGCTTCGGTCATTAGTTCCGTTAGTGTAGTGCATGTTTTTCTCGGAAGATAGGATAGGGCAAGGAAGAGGAAGGATAGATCGCGCGCGGTCCGTGGCCCGTTTGGTAGGGTAATGCTCCGGCATTCGCCTGGTGTTGATCGGAGAAACCACGGAAAACTACCGATCAGAGCAGCCGGCCGCTAGAATTCTCCTCCATACAGCGATTGAATTCGACCTAGCTGAAAAGCTAGTGTCGAAAATCCTGCCGCCGTGGGGAGTGTAACCTAGGACCTACCGGTCAGAGGCGCTGCAGTGACATCAGTTGATGCACTGAGCTACCGGCTCAGTGCATGTAGTCGGCTGCAGTAAATGCGTATCCCCTTTAACTGAATAAACTCCCGCCTCTCCAGGATGACTGGAGAGGAGACAATTAAAAAAACTCTAGGTAGTTGCAGTCCAGCCCAGCGCGAGTGTAAGCCGACTACGAACGGCGAGGAGTGCGACCAGAGACAACAAGAAACCGCCTACGTACGTGTACAAGGAGCAGGATCCTGACTACGGACTCTTGGGGCTGAGAACCGCCCACACCAGTCTGCGCAGCTCGTGACGTCGGAGTCGCGACAGCACTACTCCACGCAGACACCACCAACAGAAGAACAACTGGCTTGTGTAAGGAACATTCACGGATTCTGGAATAAATAAAAGTTTTACTGAGGTCTCCGTTGTTGTAAATCCCTAAATCCCGCCTATCGGACATCTTCCATTGATACCGTACGTCTATCGCACATCTTCCATTGATACCGTACGTCTATCGCACATCTTCCATTGATACCGTACGTCTATCCACATCTTCCATTGATACCGTACGTCTATCCACATCTTCCATTGAGTGACTGATTAAATGTTGATGTTTCACGGCACGACAACTACGAAGGTCATTAGTCCCGTTGGTGTAGTGAATGTTACATCTGAAGACGTGGTGGTGATCATCACTCACATGGGCAAGATCCGGCGCCGACCTACACTAACACGTGGTTTGTACCTCCCCCTACGATAGCCTCGACTGCGATAAACGTATAGCCTCGACTGCGACAAGAACGAATTTCTCGAAAAATCTTTTGATTTGTGAGGAAGTGTATAGCTTGAAATTGGAAGTGCAAGAGAAGAGGATACAACAAGGAAGAAGAAGAAAAGAGCGCCCGAGGTCCTTGCTGCGTTTGTTAGGAACTGCTCCTGCATCCACATTATATTAATGAAAGAAAATAACGAAAACTACCGATCACAGCAGCCGGTACCTAGAGTTCTTGTCGAGTCAGTGGCGAATTTCACCTAACTCTTGGACTAGTGTCGAAAACCTGCTATCATCGGAACTCGAATACCATGACCTTCGGGTCAAAGTCGCTGCAGAGGCAACGGGAAGTGCTAGGTCTGAGCTAACTTTCAATGTACCATCCACGCCGAACCATCCCATCGATCCCAGTTCTCCGCCTGAATGACACGTCGTCGACCATACGCACCATGCCACGCGTGTCCTCATGCCACCCACAATTCACCCTAGATTGCCCGCTTTACGCAAATCCTACGCTTCTTACCGCAGCTTCAACCCTCTGCCGCTGTTCCACGTATTACATCCAGACTCCTTCACTTCTTGTCACACCATGTCCTTTAGACTTGCCTTCTCAGTCTCCTCCCACGCCAGTGCCCCAGCCGGGAGAGGTGGCTCACTGTATCAACTGATGTCGCTGTTGTTTGTCAGCCAGGTCGAATTCAGTCGCAGTCAGGAGGAGAATTCTAGCGGGCGGCTGCTCTGATCGGTAGTTTTCCGTGGTGTCGCCGATCAACACCAGGCGAATGACGGAGCAGTATCGTACCAAACGGGCCACGAACCGCGCGCATTCTTTCCTTTTCTATCCTCTTTAATGTACACACTTACATTTACATGCAGTACACAAGAGACCAGTTGGGACCTTAGAGCTTGTCCCGGCTAGGGCGGTTCACCGCTCCTGGGCGATACCTGGTTAAGGGAAATCCCGCTAGTCGGCGGCAGGTCGGCGCCGGATGTCGCCATCCAGCGAAGGAGGATCACCGCTATCTCCCGTTGACAAAACATGCACCACACATATGGGACTAATGATCTCAGTAGTTGACGGCCCGGAATCACTAATAACCAACCAAACCAACCAACCCAGTGCTCCTCATACATTCACAAGTCACACCTACCACCGCATTCATCTGTCTAGTATTGTCGGTCCCAGTATTCTACTCGCCCGTGCGCTATCACACGATAACTTTCCTCTGCCTGGAGCTTCTCTTCCGATTCCCAGCAGTCATCCGCACATCACTGCGCGTCCACATCACTCCCCCGTCCACGCGGCACGGCGCTCTCTGCGTTTGATTAGCCACATGCGGCCCCAAACAGCTCGCGCGCGCGCGGATTAAGCGTGTTCCCAAGCGCTGTATAATGGCGCGACCGCCGCGCGCATATGTCAGGAGGCGGCGGGAGCCCCGAGCGGACCCCTCCTTCTCCCAGGACCCTACGTCCCACCCCCTTCGCCCCGCCCCTTCGCAGCCCCTTCACCCGCCCTTCGTCTGCCTTCGCCACGCCCTTCGCCGCCCTTCGCTGCCCTCTTCGCCCCGCCCCCTTCGCCCCACCCCCTTCGCCACGCCCCCTTCGCCCCGCCCTCTTCGCCCCACCCCCTTCGCCCCGCCCCCTTCGCCCCGCCCCTTCGCCCTGCCCTTGCCCTGCCTCGTGCCCCTGCCCCGCCCCGCCCTTCGCCCTGCCCTTTCACTCCTGCCCCTTCGCCCGCCTGCTTCGCCCTGCCCCTCGCCCACCCTTCGCCCTGCCCCTTCGCCCGCCCCTTCGCCCGCCTCTTCGCCTCCTCCCCTCTGCCGGCCCTTCTGCCGCCTCCTTCGCCTCTGGCCCCTGCCCCGCCCTTCCTTCCTCTGCCGCCCTCGCCGGCCCTCGCTCCTGCTCTTCTGCCCCACCTTTTGTCCTCCCCCTCCCCCGGCCCTTTTGCCCTGCCCCTCCTGCCCGGGCCCCCCTTTGCCCGGGCCCTCTCCCGCCCCCTTCCCCCCTGCCCTCTGCCCCGCCCCTTTTGCACCGCTCCTGGGCCGATTCCTCCTCCTCCTACTCCTCGCTGTGTCCCGGCCCCTTCTCGCTCCCAGCATGTGTGCGACCACCGCCACCCACTCTGCCCCAACCCAGCGTTACGCGGCCCAAATAGTTCACGTGTAACGACTCTACCTGAAAGAAAGAAACGTATTCCTCTGTGCTTCCACAAACCCCACCCTATCCCCGCTTCCGCCTTATTGTAGTCGGCCCAAACACCGCTTCTCCGCATTGTTTCATCCTTTGGTACTATAATTCACATTTTCCCCACCTATCTCCTCCCAGTCATCACTATATCTCGTTCTAACAAACTGCGCTCAGCTCCGCCCCATTCCATCACGCTCCTGTCCAACTCTTTTCTCTGTTTCACTACGTGTTGTCGCGCAACGCTCACCTCTCTCATCTCTACATTTCCTCCTGCCCTTTGAGAAACGTCTTTGACTCCCCACGAGGCCCCGTCCACTCCTCTGCACGCAATGCCTCTCTATATTGATTGATTGATTTTTTCGTGTTTCCGGGCGCGTCAACTACTTCGGTCATTAGTCCCGTTAGTGTAGTGCATGTTTTTTCTCTCGGGAGATCGCGGTGATCTTCCACCGTTGGATGGCGAGATCCGGCACCGACCTCGGCTAGTGGGGTTTCCCCCTAACCAAGACTCTCCCAACAGCGGGGCACCGCCCCAGTCAGGACAAGCTCTAAGCTCCCGACCGGTCACCCGGAATATTTGGTAGGGTAGTGCAGGTTAGTGTAAGTGTGTGTAAGAGGAGAGTACAGGACAAGGAAGAGGAAGGACAAATCGCGCACGATCCGTGGCCCGTTTGGTAGAGTACTGCTCCGGCATTCGCCTGGTGTTGATCAGAGAAACCACGGAAAACAACCGATCAGAGCACCGGTCGCTAGAATTCTCCTCCAGTAAGCGACTGAATTCGACCTAGCTGGAAAGCTAGTGTCGAAAATCCTGCCTCCGTCAGCACTCGAACCTAGGACCTCCCGGTCAGAGTTATCTGCTGATGCACTGAGCTGCCGCTCCCGGTGCCTCTCTAAATTGTCCGCTGCCATCACACCAGTGCCCGCCGTCGCTCTCTCTTCAACGCTCCTCCCTCCACGCTCCATAATGCCCCCCCCCCCCCCTTTTCTCCTCTCACCCTCCCTCTCTCATGCCCCCTCCCCCCCCCAACCTTTCTCTCCTCTCACCTCCACTCCTCTCGCCCCTATTCTCTCCCTCTGCCACAGAAATACTGGCGGGCGCACACGTCCAGAATATCATCTCCCTCAAAAATGCACTATGTGAGCGGGGAATAATTTCGGGGGATTATTTCGTCAATAGTTGAAAGCGATGCACGATGAAAGTATCTTCTCATCGGGATGACGTTTTCACAAATTTTTGTTTGTTTTTATTTCCCCAAAACGGTTTTTAATCCTCCGGGGTAACAGTCAGCAAATTTAACGTTTACTCAATGAAATTGTCGGATATTTATAGGTTGTGAGGGAGTAGTTACTGCGTTTGATAACAATGCACTTGTTATCATACAATTAACGATGCAGTGGTTCTTGTGAGACTGCATTATTAAGCATTATTGAACATGTTGCTAAGAGAAATTATTTTTTTCATAACATACAACAATTTTAAAAGAAATAATGATTAATACCTTCGCTTTCTGAGCGAAACAATGAAACATTAAATTTGAGTGATAAAAAGTACTTTTTTAAATAAGATGGGCAATTGAATACGTAATGCCACTTAAATAATTCGCATAATAATGCCCTCTAATAGTAAACAATTTCAATGTCAGTGTCCATAAATGAAAATGAAAAATCGTATCTGTTATTCGCCTGAATAACTTTCTACACAATTGTGCACTACTTACCACAGTCAAGTATTCATTACCTTACTTTACATGTAAGATCATTCTAGTATATTTCTAGTAAATCTCTGGTAGATATTTTAGTAAATAAAACCTGCCCTAATTTCATTATTCTTATAAAAATAAAACTGGGAACTGACCTTCGTTTTCTTCTCTCATATGTCATTATTAGCATTAAATTGAGAAGGCTTCTTGGAATTATTGTACCGCTGGTTTATGCATCTAAGAAATTAGACATGATCTATTGCCTGATTGTCCTTTCAATGTCTTGTCTGGCTTGACAATTCCAACCTAACACGCATAAATTCATTTTCCCAATGCCTTGCTAGTACTTATATTTCAACAAGTCGGGCTCGAAGCTTTGATGTCCCCCCCGCCCACCAGTCACCCGCTTGCACTGAGGTATCTCATGACACGATATACATTCTTCCATACACATGGACACATGGATTTACGCACTCACTTCACTTCCTTGAACACATTTTTACCGATAATCCGCATACATCCATGCCAGATGTTGAACCCAAAAAATTCGACAAGAAAGAAAACACATTTATATTTCACAAAATATTTTTTTCCTAAACACCTTCACTGGTCAGTCCCAAATGATTGCGCCGATAAGTTGTTCCAGACGTTTGTTATTCGATTTACAAAAGAAAGTTTCCCCTATCAGATCGCCGCGTTCGTTTGCAAATGCGATATCATTATCTAATCTGCTTGTACCTGTCGGTGTGAATAATCAGCTCAGAATTTCCGTCAAACTACAGGGACACCTACATTCACCTTAAAGCTCGAGAATTTGACGTAGACGCGAGACATCCACAATTCTAAAACAGGCACACAAAAAAAGGTATTGGAGCATTTAGCATTGCTATTGGCCTTCTTCAAAGTTCGCATTGCAGGTTTAGGGCTTTCCGCGATTTTTTGACGTACGATTTGACCTGACCTCTCCAACTCAATTTACTGTGGAAAATTGAGAAATGGAGCAAGTTTATTAGAAATCGAATAACTATTGAATTTCGTCGCCTTGGAGGTGAATGGGCCTAATCATTAATGAATTCATTTTGAAAAACTGTGATTTGAGCTTGCATAAACGCTATTTTTAATTCTAGAAATTTCCGTTTTCGGTCTAATCAAATTTTTGTTATAATCTATTCACAAAGAACAATATTTAGAGTCCCTAGATTCAGTAAATGGGAATAAGACGAAATTTAAATTATGTAGGTTAGAACCCTTCATCTTCAAGGCGACGATTTGTAAGTGACAATTTTCACATCGCCGAGATCTAGAATAAAATACGCCTTGCACGAAGCAAAATCCAAATTCAGTATCAAGCCACGTGACAAGTTGGCTTTAAAGCTTTCCGTCGCCGCGGTCTGACACGGGTTCGCAACCCACGAGCCCGCCTTCGAGCTTCTATTCCATCGCACTCAATCCTTCCACTAGTGCACTGTCGAAAAGTGCCCCGGCGTGTCGTCTGTCATCCACTTTTTGTAGCTCGAAGCCGTAACTTTCTTTACGCCCCCTCCCTCCGGCAAGGTCCAGTCGCGCCCCCCTCCCCCCCTTGGACGTGTCGCTCGAAGTTCGGCTGCTGCCCGTCGCTTACCGGCGTCGGCGCCACACCTGTCGCTCCCCAAGATGCCAGGCGCCGAACGCTGGCCCAAAACGGGCCCAAAAGAGTGAGCATTTTAAAATAAATGCAATAATAGAAAGGAAGTAAATGAAATAAATTAAATAAAATAAAATAAAATAAAGTAAATAAAGTAAATAAAGTAAATAAAGTAAATAAAGTAAATAAAGTAAATAAAGTAAATAAAGTAAATAAAGTAAATAAAGTAAATAAAGTAAATAAAGTAAATAAAGTAAATAAAGTAAATAATAACAAATAAATTAAGTAATAAATAAGATCAAATAAAATCAAATAAGTGAATGAATGAATCAAATGAAATCAAAATCAAATAATAAAAGAACATTCAATTCAAATACATCTTAAAACTGCGGAAACACTACTGATAATTCAAAGGTTTCTGGAATTTTTCTACTTGATGACCTGCGTCATATTCGTTGACTACGCCCAGACGGAGGTGCATGATAACTCCCTTACTGCATTGCCCTTGCCAGGGAAGGTGAAATCATTGCCTTTGAGGGGATAATAAGGATCATGCTTCACTAGGAAAGTAAATGAATTTGAGAAATGAATGATTAAGGGGAGAAGTAGATTCCGACATGATACGAGTTGTTTCGAGAAGACATCCACGACGAAATCTCAGAGGTGGAAACTCCCACAGAGGGATGGAACTGCAAAGTTGCTCAAGCCCATGCGCAATGGAGGCAAGCTTATTCACTTTTCTGCTGTCAATTTTTTTACATGTTTATGTATCTCCAAATGCTTTGCAACAAGCCAACACTTTACTTTAAGTCAACATATCTTCTATAATATATTTTGAATAAAACGTTCGGCAAACCAGCGTTAATATCAAACAAAGATATAAATGAATACTTTACTTTTATTCCTGTACACATTACATACATAAAAACAAATAAAGTAATTGCAAAGTAGCTGCAAAACAAGTGACAGAACAGGAGATATTTAAATTATTTTTAAATGTACTATGCGGAGTTTGAACCAAATGTTTCATACTACTTTATGAGACACGTGAGAATTTTCTGTGTCACAAACAGCTGCTGTGCAGGTTAAATCAAGAGAGATAGGTAATACAGAGTTATGACAGGGAATGGTGCGGAAAAATAACGACAATTGGTGCTCTATATCCATTGTTCTTCATCTAACACTCGTTATGTGTTCCCGTACAAAAAAGTGTCCCCTTATAACTACAAAAACACTGAAAAACTGAAAAAAGAAATAATCAACCTTACTATCGTGGAATGTAATTTGAAACCAATTTAAACTATCAATATTTAATAATATTAACTTTAATAGAATTTGAACCACTCTGGGTGTAGCCGATTTGAAACGACTGTACATTTTTCGAAATTATTTTTATACTTTCGACTTTGTGCAAATCAATCTGAAATCTGTTTGCAGTTCTGAACTTAGTTATTTGTTGATGACCAACTTCTATATTTTTTCATTTATATTCTTACGTGGGCCAATTTCCAAACCAATACGGAGTAGGTAACGCTGAAAATTCACTCTTTTTTGACACTACATGGTTTCTCTGCAAAGTCTGTGTATTAATAAAAATAAACCTTATGTTGATAACACAAATATATAATTTATTCTTACTATTGCCTGTAAAATTTACAACATTTACTTAATAATTTTTTTGGCATGCCATGAAATTTAACTTATATTTTTCTGAATAAAGACCTTTACTTTAATGACAAAGATTGCCTATTACCTTCTTTGCAAAGAATCTTATTTGAATATTTTGTGAGATTTTTTTTTTCGTGATGTTTCCAGTTTATGAAATTGATGTCCACCGCGTTGCCCGTGTCTGTTGGAGTTAACTCGGGAGCGCTCGCAAAAGATCTGTGAGATCCAAGCCACGGAAATTTTATGTTCCTGAAATATTGTGATACATTTGTCGTCTCATGTATTCCTTCATTGTACTTTTCTGAGATCGCGGGGCCTTTTATTTTTAACCTTTTGCTAAAACATTTCCCGTGAGCATGTTCAAACTTCATCGGTGCGCTGTGTGATATCTGTCATACACTTTGGGTGAAATGGTGCCAACGCATTGTGAGCTCCTGACCTGAGCGGTGCGTATCATGGCATTTTTTTCAGTCGTGTCTATGACGAACGCTTTTTCAGAAAATGTAATAATTTGACTCATCTACAATCGACTGTCACAATTTCTTACCTAAAGAAAGAATATGTACAGCAGACGTTTGTAGGAAACGAAAAATAAGGAACCTTGCAAAATAGAAAAAAAGACAAAGACTTCCTAAATACTTTTGTGAAAAATAAAATATATAATTGATTAGAACATGCCAAAATAATTTGAAGAAATTCTTTTTAATAATATTTAATAGGACGATATGATGTTTAACGATTTTTGCGGGTACTTTGTCAATTTTTACCTTTCTCATCATAACAATTCAGACAAGAATCCTGCGAGTAAGATTAATTAACAATTGCATTGAGGGGCGCGTACAAACTGAATAAAATATGTATGTCAGAAAATGGAACTTCAGATCATTTGCATATCAGAAGAGTTGCAGCTATATCTGAGAGATACTTTGGGGACACTGGCATGACTCTAATGCGGGCACTCCCGGGATAAGGATCATCCGCAAAGATTCCCGTCTACTACCAGTAATCTCCTGTCTTGCTGTTGAAGTTCCGTTCACGTCATGCTTTAAAACTGACCTCAAACAACTTACAATGTTCACATGAATAATTATTTGCAAATGCCTCAGGTGGACATTCCTACTGAAGACTTTTCATTCACACGAGCTAAATGTTTTAGCCTAGCCTGTGCTTGTATCGGTGACCAAATGTCTTCTCTGAAATTCATGACCCTTGTGCAACATAACAACTTAGTTTTCGTTTGTTTCTAAATGTTGTCGATCAGTTATTCTCGTATGCAATTTTCCAACAGCTCCAAAAAAAAACAAGAAATGTAGACTAAAATTAATTAATTGAGGTTTGTCTACCCAACTCCATTTGCAATTTTCCAACAGCTCCAACTCTTACGTAATCTAAACTAGCAAAGGAACCAAGACTCATATTCCTCAGATAATCAGATTAGATTGCCAGAATTTTCACATTACAGTAGTCAAACACCAATGGTGAACATTAATGAACTAATCTTTGACAGCAGCGGTTCTACTCGTAAATTAAATGGACAACAATTGGCGTCGGAACCACAAGCGGTCCAGCGTCAGGCTGTGAGGCGACACAGATCAAGCTGAAGCGCGTGCGCTGGATGCAGTGCGTCAGATTTCGCGCCTAAAAGCGCGTCTCTTCCAAGCGCTTACGGCCTCGCGCTGGACGCATGCACGCACGCCGCGCGCCCGCCCCCTCCTCCTCCGCGCGCCCTGTCACGCCGCTCCGCTCGCCGACCCTGCCCACGCCCCCCGTGCTTCCCCCTCCACTCCCCGTCTCTTCCCCCCCTCCCCTCCACCTACCTCCTCCGCCGCTCCCCCCCCACCCGACAGGACCCATCACCCCGCCCGCTTCACCCCGCCGCGCTTCGCCCCTCCACTCCCCGTCTCGCCTCGCCCCCTCCCGTCCCCGCCGCGCCCAGTCCCACCTCGCTCCACTCCACCCCGGCCCTCCCTCCGTCCGACACGTTCCTTCCCTCCGTCCCCGCGCTTTGCCCCTCCCTCCCGTCCTCCCTCCCCCTCTCCCGCATCTCCCACCACGCCGCGCCCTGCCCCGTTAAGGCCTCCTCCCACCCGACAGGACCCATCACCCTGCCCGCTCCACTCCGCCGCGCTTCGCCCCTCCACTCCCCGTATCGTTCCCTCCCTTCCCTTCCTCTGCCACTCCCTTTCCCACTCCTCCGCGCCCTGCCCAGCCACGCCCCATCCGTCCTATAATGGCCCGTTCGCCCTTGCTGCTTCCATGGCATCACACACCCCGCCGTCACAACTCAAGTCACCCTACAGCCCCCACCGCCCACTCTCATTTTACCCCGACTCCTTCTCTTATCATCCTCAACATGCCTCCCGTTGCTGCCGTCGGCACAGACACACACGCTCCATCCATCCTGTAACCGCTCCAGCCCGTCCCCATTCCCGTCGTCTCCACCCACGGTGACCCAGTTCCACTCTTCCCGCTTCCGTGCCATGCACACACCCCGCCGACGCTAACCTTTGCTCTAGCCCCCACCGCCCTCCGCCTTTTACCCTCACTGCCTTCCCGACGCCCCTGTCTGTCAACCCACATGCGACTTCGGTCGTCCCCGACACCCACTTCCGTCAGAATTCGCTCACCGACTGCTCTTCGACTGTTTCTTGCCCCCTTGTATCTCACCTCCACCCTTGCCGCTTTCAACAACCCACCATTCCTGACCATGGCAAATTCTGTTGCTGCCATTCCCGCCCTCCTCCCCCCCCCGCTCTCCCACGCCCCCCCGCCTTTACCACCTACGCTCCCACCGCCCTCCTACATTCCCGCCGCTTTCCAGCTTCTGACCGGGAGCGGTAGCTCAGTGCATCAACTGATGTCACTGCAGCGCCTCTGACCGAGAGGTCCTAGGTTCCCACTCCCCACGGTGGCAGGATTTTCTACACTAGCTTTTCAGCTAGTCGAATTCAGTCGCTGTCTGGAGAGAATTCTAGCGGCCGGCTGCTCTGATCGGTAGTTTTCCGTGGTTTCTCCGATCAACACCAGGCGAATGTCGGAGCAGTACCCTATCAAACGGGCCACGGACTGCGCGCGATCTGTCCTTCCTCTTCCTTGTCCTATCATCTCCCCTTACTCACACACTTACACGAACATGCACTACACTACCACATATTCCGGGAGACCGGTCGGGAGCTTAGAGCTTGTCCCGGTTGAGGCGGTGCCCCGCTGGTGGGAGAGTCCTGGTTAGGGGGAAACCCCACTAGCTGACGGTAAGTCGGCGCCGGATCTCGCCATCCAGCGGGGAAGATCACCGCCATCTCCCGAGAAGAAACGTGCACTACACTAACGGGTCTAATGACCAAAGCAGTTGACGTGCCCGGAAACACGAAAAAATCAAATCAAATCAATCAATCCAGTTTGGGTCGGCCCACTTATCTCAACTTATTCCTTGCTAGTCTCGTTTCCTCCAGTGTACTCCGCTATGCCTCTAACCTCCCTCCCCTCCTCTCGTCATCCCTTCTACGGCGTCTTCGCCATCCCTCCTCCTCCTCCTGCCTCCGTCCTCTTGCACCCACAACAATTTCTCCCACTTTCCTTCCTCTCGCTGATCCCCTCCCGCACCCTCTCATCATCACCCGTCTCCGCCACCTCGCTTCCCTCATCTGTTTTTCATCACCATGTTGCGTTATTCCTCGAACTACACCAAAATCGTGATTACCTATTTCAGAGATAGCGAACCAAAATATACAGAAATAACAAAGTAATTAATGGAATCCGAGCGCAGGAGTGAATTAAGTTGCTGCGCAAGCAGCGAGCTGGTTTGTGAGACGTCGTTGGACGAAACGCCCTGTTATGCTGTCAACGATTCCAGGAATAATGCGAGTTCATAGAATTCGATAATCACAGGATTTCCTAGTATTAATGTGTTTTCCGGCAGCGCAGTTGTAGTTGTCTTCTGTGACGTCCATAAACAAGTTCATTTATTTATATGGGTTCTATAATTTGTGTTTTTAATATACGTTATCTTTGAAGTATGCAATTAAAATGTTTATTTTATCTCGTTTTTACCCTTTCCTTAATGAAATTCGGACTACACAAGTTTTTACATATGCGGAGCCGTTTCGGTTCTAATTCCCTGGGATAATCGCGAGTCTGCGGTATTCCCTAATCCACTGGATTCAATATCTGTCTCCATAGCAACATTAAATTGTTTCTTTCTTGTTATCTGCAGTATTCGTACTAATTATGGATAACGTTCGAGTAATAGGCAGGTTTACATCTCAACTGAGAGCATTTATTTCATCAACCAGTTATGAGCCCAAAAACAAGTGAAGCCCCTCGTACATAGTTCCACCAGAATGAATATATTTGCTTTTACAATACAAATAAATATCATATCAAGGTGGAAACCCAATGAATTAATATGCAACACTGTTAACATCCCCTGTCTCTGTATCTTCTTTTCTCCCAGCTTTGGCACCTTCTACAGGCTTCCCCTGGCATTATTCATCGTTGGCAACACACCGTTGGCCCTTTTCGATAGACTTGGCGGAGTAACCTCCTCAACCGCACCCAAATGCATTCTGTTTAGATGTATTATTTGAATGCTTTTCTATCCCTAACAACGATCCAATATCGTATATTTTATCCCCCTCTCATAATGGCATTCAGACTGGCTGCCTCATCTTCACCAAAAAATTATATTGGTCAATATTTCTGCGAATAACTGATTAAAAATTTGAATAATGGAGCACACGTGGAATGTGCGTGTTTAGTAGGAAATGCTTTTAGTACTAGTTATGTGACGGAAGAGAGTCGGTTGATTGATTGATTACTAGTGATTCCGTGCACGTCAACGGCTAAGGTCATGCACCCCATAAGTGTAGTCCTTGTTTTTTTGCTCGGGAGGTGGCGGTAATCTTCCTCCGTTGCATGACGAGATCCGGTGTTGACCTACCGTCGGTTAGCGGGACTCTAAGCTCCGGATCGGTCTTTCGGCATGTGAGGGAGTGTAGAGTATGTAAGTTTAGGTGAGTTTGACTCAAGGATTTTTTTATGAAACGTAGAGGCGGAGGGAACTAACCTTGTAGTCGACTTGGAAATGTGTGGTCAAAGTGGTTCGAATTGGTCGTATCAATTTGCGATTGCTTTGTTCGGTAACTTAACCACACTACATTAAGACATAACTTTTACAACCTGCACTCACTATAAATTGCATTAATACATCCGTGTTCAATCTATTCATGCACCATAGTTGTTTCTGAAAATAATTACCTTCCTGTTAGCATAGTCTCCTTCTCCAAGCACATAGACTGTCCAGTAAGCGTCCACTTGCCAATGTTCTGAATCTTGTTTCTGAAGTTCTTTTCCGACAACGAAAATCACTAGCGTGCATTTCCCCAGGTCTTGAACGCTCTCTATATTGTGTTAGGCATTCTCTGTCTAAGGTTCGTCTCCCTTTATCTTCTTCCTTTTATCCTGTCAACCAGCTCATAAGTGTCATCAGTAAGGCCAGAATCAAGTTCATGTCTCGTTAACAGTCTGATATGATGAAAGAAATTTTAGATAGAAAAAGCAAATGGTGACATCCTAATAATTTTCAAGGCACCACTCACCACTTGTGTTAGTATTTTTTTACCCGTACAAATACCCCAATTTACGAAGCAACTGCACTCTGTAACGTTTGCATGCACCAAAGTATTGTACAATTATAGTATTTAAAGAAGGATATGAAGAAAATTTGCAGAATTACTTTTTCGTATCCCATAAACAACACAGTCTCTTCGATATTAGTAGTCACAAACAAATGATATCACTGAACTCTGGCAATCAGATCACTTTTACGCTTTGCGTCGGCTACTACAGCACTGCCATGCGATAACAAACGGAAGTCATTACCGTTGCGGGTATGCAAGGTTATCACGTCTCAGCTGTAGACAGTTTCCTCCCCTCCTACCTCACCAGCCACCACAACGTTTCCTTCCCCAAAAACCTTCCCCCCAAAAACCCCCCAAAACCTTTCCTCCTCCAAACAGACTCCATCCCTCTAACACAAACCCTTCTCACCACCAACACAAACTCCAACTGCCACTCGCATGCTTTCAATCGAATAATGTTTTACTACATACTGAATTGTATGAATTTTAGTTCTCATTATTGCATTACATTATATTATATGTAAAATAAATGTGAAGAATTTGCCACCGGGTTTAATGTCCAAAGCAAATGAAATAAATTATCTATCTATCTATCTATCTATCTATCTATCTATCTATCTCTCTATCTATCTCTCTATCTATCTATCTATCTATCTATCTATCTATCTATCTATCTATCTATCTATCTATCTATCTATCTATCCAATCTATCTATCTATCTATCTATCCATTTTCCTTCCATCATCCACCAACTACACTCACCACTATCTACGCATGACCATCCTCCACCACTTCCATTGCACCCGCTGCTGGGTCACACACGTCAGTCTGTCGTTGACCACAGCTCGTTGTTCATGCAACGCACGCACCGTTGAGCAAATAATGAGATATGACGTCCGTAATGCAGCTTAAGCTCAACCCAGCACGCAGCAGATGATGTTGTGCAACGAACTGGATACGAGAAGACTGAGATCTGACCATTTCAGAGCATTGCCTTTGTGTGAGGGGTTAAAAATATTCGGAGAGAGTGGAATACTAAGTAGAGCCACATCGACAGGGAATTCTTGAATTTGGAAAAGATTGTACGGTTGGTTCAGGAGCTAGTTGTCTTCACAGACGGACGAACAGATAGATGGACGGACGGACGGACGTTAAAAAAAACAAACACTTTTTTGGAATCAGGGGACCGCAAAACCTGTATTTCCGTTGAAATCTCGAAATCGATTTTCCGCAGCATTACATAACTTTCTCTATACTACGTATATTAGTCCGTATATACGTATGTATACGAGAAAGTAAAAATGCAAATAAAACAATACGGAAAACTGCCATTAAGAAAATTGTTTGTGTAAGTAAATTTAACTATACACAAGACATCGCCTCGTTCCACTCTAATGAAAATATAATTTTTAGAGTTCATTTAGAAGTTCAATTAACTGACAATAAGACATTTTATTCTGAAAATTACCCAGCTAGTTGGTCGTACTTTGAAGACTATTCTTCCGAACAAAACTCATTTTTCGGAGGAAAATTACAACCCGATCGGAAATACAGTGTTCGTATTGTATTCCATTATTTTAAGATCTAACTTTAAAGAAAAAAAAATCACAAAAATCTCTATCTTCAATAACTAGTTGTAGAAGAAGGTGGAATCTATTTTAAACCTCACCAATTTTCAAACATTCAGTTTCTAATGAAATCGAATCCTCAATATTATTAAAAACATATTTTTTCTCTATTTGATTAAAAATGGGGTCATTTTTGAGAAAATATAGAAAATGTCGCACGGGATTAATGTAGCTTGAAAAATTCAACAATCCGTTTCAAATACGAGGAATCGTGGCATCAGAAAGATGGATCGAGAAATATCAATTTTGAATCTGCTATATATTTTTAATATCCTGTAGTCGATTTAGCGATAGTGTTGTTCACAGTCTGACTACACTTCGTATTTAAGAATATCTTCTAGAGACACAAAAAAATCACTTTTGTATTTGAACCATAAAGAGTTTTTAAACCAACAGAAAGCTTCAAATTTCGATTTACAGTAATCTTAAAGCCATTTCTTAAAAAGGCCCAAATTTTTCAATGAAAATTTAAGGCTCGTCTATAATATTCTTAAAATAATATTTCGGTTCTATTAGTATGAATCCAAAAAATTGAGAAAATGTCAAAAGAAATATACTTTTGGCGGCGATAGATGGCAGCTGGCAAGAGGCTGGGGCAAGACCGTAAAGCCAGTCCACACGAAGGAAATTAGAAAATTTTACTACGAGAAAGTCAGTGCCATTCTGTAGCACCACTAGGTACAAAAATTAGAGAAGCGGATTCACTAAAACCCGATATAGTGTTCTAAACCCTGAAATTACTTTTCTTATTCAGTATATTGGTTTAGTGGTGAGTTATAGTTGACATTTACATAATTGAAATGATTGAAGCCGTGGTCATTGTAAACAATACTATTTATTTCAATAATACCAGCTTTCGATGGCTTGGCCATCATCATCAGTTTTCTGCTGTCTGGAAGCCAGAAAAACAACTAGTAGTCGAAAGCTGCTATAATTGAAATAAATAGTATTCTTGACAATGACAACGCCTTCAATCATTTCAACTATGTAAATGTCAACTATAACTCACCACTAAACCAATATACTGAATAAGAAAAGTAATTTCAGTGTCTAGAACACTATCCTTTCAATTTCTTATTCAGCTCTATTATACTGACAATTAAATTTAATTTCGCCTATTTCTATCTTTATGAGATTTCAGCGCCTTTGAAAACCCACATCGTACTTCCTGTTTCCTGCTGCCCCAATACCCCGGTAACCCGCCAGAATCCCGGTAAACACTCGCGCCGGGTAAACAAGCGAAGTAATCCGCTAGCGAGCGGATTCGCGGAAACGGGCGATTCCAGAAACTGAATCCTCCACCGGATGTTGAGATCTGCCTCCACCGCGACCATCTATATCCCCCGCTCTCCTACGCACACATTCTTCCTCGGAGAAGCAACGGACCACCAATATATCGAACGAACCACCGATAGAATCGCCGTTAAAGCCAACTAAATAATTATGAAAATATTTATTGATTTTTTATTTGCTTCTATTTTTATTTTTTTATTTATTGATAAAATATCTCAAAGTCCCAAGAACGTTAGCATAGTTGGAATGAACGTGTTTGATGAGAACCGGTGAATATAAGGTTGAACTGATTCTTAATAAAAAGAAACGATTTTGCAGTTGAGTAAGAAATTTCTCCGATGATAAAGAACACTAGAAACATGTTTAGGCCTTTTTCATCAACTGCCTATATGCAGTGTATTAGAATATGTTGACTAGATACAGGTATTTTTCTGTTTTAATTTACTTTTATATACTTTAATTTATTTTTACTTGTGTATTTTTATTATTTGAACTTTTCTCTATTTATGTTGCTTTTCGACAATTTGGTCATACAAATCCAAGATCCAAGAAACGAATATTTACTAGAATTTAAATTACAATTGAAATAACACGTTTTTAATTTGTAGATACTCGTAGCCAGTTGAATACTTTTGTTGTGAATAATTTAAATACTTTTTGATGGAAAGTTGAATACAAAGTGAGGGTCGTAAAATGTTAATTTTATTCTTATGTTCAAGCATTTCCAGATATTGAACAATAAGCTGGAAGAAAATGATGAACGACAATTTGGATCAGGGGCCGATTCTTTTAACAGCTGTGGCTGACTACTGAATGTTTGCATAGTTTCTCCGAGCACATTAGTAAAATGATAACACTTTTATTGCTTTAGTGTAGATATGACCTCCGGGGAATACGGAAGCTTATAATAATTTTGGTTTGTTTTCAATCCATTTAATAATTTGATGTAGTATATTCAACAGAAACACACCACACAAATCATGTTTCGAGATGTCATCTCTTCAGTTGCTGCAAGAAACAGCATTTCCTCCTTTTACACAAAATGCAGATTATTTTTGTAAAGTCTTGCATATTTTAGTAGAAACTTCTGGACGCTTCTGAGAAATATCTATCATTCCGCTAATTGTAGTTTATTAAAACTGTCGCATTGTGCAAATAACACAGGGGAAAGGCTACGGTTCACGGTCACGGTCGACCGTACGGTTAACGGTCACCCGAGTCGACCAGTCAATAAGGTCAGTCTGCTCGCCTTCCACCTCTAGCTACCGTGTGGCAAATCCTAGACGATCTACTCGTACGTGGAGTTAGTGGTGGACAGAGCACAGTGTCTGTGGTTACAGACTTTCTCAAGACCCTCCCAACTCTCGTTCTCTCAGTCCATCATTTTACATCATTATGTCTTATCAAATTCATCAGTCCATAAAGATGTTTAACTACGGCGCACTCACGTCCACTTATTGATAAGCTTCAGAAGGGGAACAATGCTATGAAAATTCATAGCCACCGTTAGAACAACCATAGCGTTCACTTCAGTCAACTCTCACCCTCCTGTAACCACTTTCTCCGTCATCCCACACGCTGTCACCAGTTTGGTCATCATTAGGGGGCGTATTTTAATGAAATGTCATTTTCTCTTTTCACTTTAGAACAATGCCGTTAAATATAGAAATTAATTTATGTATGACAAAAGAAAATTACCCTTTGCTAAACGTCTATTTTTTGCGTTTTTCGTCGATTTCAACTAATAAGTCTTTTTAACTATTTCCGTAATTTTAAAGTATTTTTCCCTGATTTAATCGATTTTAATATCATTTTAATGGTACTTGCTTCAAATAATATTTACAAGATGCAACAAATGTCTTTCACAGAATTCGTGAGTAGCCTATTCGATTTCTTCGCTCAGAAATTGTAATATCAACCGTTGTGTAAGTTCGTCTGTTTTCTGTAACGCCTATCAGCGCCATTTTCGGTTCGGCCGATTTAGGGATAACTAAAGCGAGAGACAAAGAACAGTCGAAACAAAACGTTTGCAAGCTGAGTGCACTTGAATAGAAGAAGCCTCGATTACATCAGTAACCTATCTAGCTTGAGTTCTTCATCCGAACTGATATTGATCATATTCTTACGACATTTTTCTTTGCTTTTAGGGCATTATGAAAACAATCAATAGAATGCTCTTGAAATATTTTCCGTAATTTTTAAAGCATTTCCGTAATTTTTAAATCATTTTTGGCAATGTTTTAAGGTCATTAAAAATCCTCTCCTAGTCATCATCGTCCCAGTGTCAATCTCTTCTTTTCCGCTCCTCCTTTCTGTATTTTGCCTTCTTTCTTCCTACACAACTCTCACATCTTTTATGTCATTTCTAAGTTGATATCATTTCGTCTTTCAAAAGCTTTCTGTCACTGCCTTCAAGACTGCGGCCGTCACCTCTAAGTAAAAAATTCCACCACCCCCACCTATGCCTCAACACCCGTCACACCCATCTCTTCCTCTAATGATTAATTGAGGATTCTGGGGGCTTCAACCCCTAGCGTCGTTAGTCCCGTAGGTGAAGTGCATGTTTTTTCTCGGGAGGTGGCGATGATCTTTCCCCGCTGGATGGTGAAATCCGGTGCCGACTCACCAAGCGTGGGTTTCCCTAACAGTGTATCACCAGCGGGGCACCACCCCAGCCGGGATAAGCTCTTAGCTCCCGACCAGTCACCCGGCATGTGTGGTAGTGTAGCGCTTGTGAGTGTAAGTGTATAGGGCTGAGGATAGGACAAGGAAGAGAAAGGAAAGATCACGCGCATTCTTTGGCCGGTTCGTTGCTGCTCCGGCATTTGCTCCGACATATCGGTCTTCAATTCAAGCATAATCACATCCTTCTCCCTCACCTTCACCCTTCACTTCCATCACCACATCGTCAACATCCACCGCCTTTGCTGCCACGAAAGCGTCTGCACCTGCCGCATGAGACGCGCGGTGGGGGGGCGGCAATTGAAAACCAACGGGGGCGGGGCCGCGTTGTGTGGATGCTGCGCAAACAAGGTCCCACACCACTGCGGTCTCACGCATGTTGACACATCGAAATTATTTTAATCAAACAATAAAAACAATTTAAAACGCATTCGTTGCACTGCTGCCGGGTGTCACTGGAGTTGCATCGTGTGCTGCAGCAACGGGCTGCTCGGTTGGTTTAGAATTTGCTGGCGGTGCTCCTCGGTTTGGATGGACGCTGTCAACTCGAAAGTCAGTTCTTGTGATGAGCAAACTACGACAAGAGTATTTTTGTGGATATCCATTTCAAAGCACCCCTAAGTGCTGCATTGCTCCATTTCAAGGCACAATGTATTATTTCATATAAAAGCACAACATCAAACCAAAACCGTAACCACAACCCTTAAAAATCGTTTCAATCGTGAAATACTTTTCTGTGGGTTGAAAATTCACTGTTTTGGGGGGTTTGCAACAATCATGAATTTTATACTTAATGTTTAAAGTAATGCAAGAAGCTAGGAAGTTGAAATTCTTAACTCACAAATAATGTATTTAGGTATTAGGTCCTATATACGAGTTTTCTTTTTTGAATATTGTGAAACCATTACATCAATATATTTGTCAACATTTTATTATACGTTGGACATTGTATGCGTACGATGGATAATCAAACTAACTTTTTAAAAGCTTTACAACCTACTATTTAAAAGAGGCAGATTTGAAATTACTAGCAGTTTTTTTTCTGTAAAAGAAGTCTGGAAATACCATATTTTAGGGCATTTTGCAAAAATCATCAAATTTAAACTTATGTACGAAGTATTAGTAAGCGCTAGGAGGTTGAAGTTATGCATTAATAAACAATGTAATATTGATATGTTAGGAGGCAAGCTTAACTTTCATTATTCAGTGTTAAGGAAGCTATGTAAATGTTTAAACCTGCAATTTCTTTGAATACTTTTTTCGATGACTTTGCTGCATTGTACCCAAGAATGTCTGTGTGTTAAAAGGAAAATTCATAAGAGAATAGAGCATACAATGTTGTACAAGTAAGCTTAGTTTATTTTCTTTAGATATAACAGAGAAGGAAATATTGTATCCGAAGGTTGCAGAAATATTTCGTTCGTACTGTACACCGACGCCGTTTAGGTAAAACAAACCAATACATCTCAGAAACTACTTTACCTGTGAAGCTATTGCTTCATAAAAGTAATTTTCTTTCTTATTACAACCAGTTCCAATTTAAATTTTTGATTGTGTCATAATATTTCATAAAAGTTTCTTTGAGACATGTGGTACTAAGCCTGTAGAATTTCATCAAAATACGAGATATTCCCGGGGCCCTTTTCCAAAATTACTAATAGAATGACCCTTTCTAACAACACTATGAGCGACTCCTTCAGACGACTCCCTCTCCCTCCAGCTCCATCACACAAGTGATTATCATTTCGAGTTCTCCTACCCACCTAAACAAAACATTTTTACATTTAAACAAATCACATCGTAAAATTCAAGAGAGCATTCATGAAGTCTGAAAGGAGACACCAGTGTTGGAGGCATGGTGGGTTGTTGTTCATTGACTCGACAGCCCTCTACGGACTTTGACCGACCAGCGGTGACCCAGCCTCTCGGCCATGGGATAAGGGCTTCGTGTGGTTAGCGAGAATTCATCCCTTGTCGTACATACTGGCATTCATAACTTTCGAGTGGACTTTCTCATCGTCACACAGCAATAAATACTGAGACATTTAAAGGAAAGTGCACAGGTTTAATATGCCTCGGCCGAGAATCGAACCCGGAGTTGCGCTGTGGAAAACGAGTACGCTAACCAACAAGCCATCAAGGGAGAGGCACGGTGGGTGTACTTACGTAAAAACGTCAGCAGACATACTGCTTCAACGACGAGGTTCCTTCTTCAATTGGTGAATGAAGGAATTTATCTCTATTTATCTCTATTTTTTCGACCAATTACGACGCACATACTTGACCGACGCCATCTATCTCTCTCTCTCTCTCTCTCTCTCTCTCTCTCTCCAAAATGCCTTAAAAATATCTCCCATCGACCGCGCGATGAGTTGAATGCTGAAGGTATGTTCGATTAGCTGACGTTTGTAATACATAACCCACCATCGGAGATGAGTCACCTTCTTACAAAGTTCATGGAAGGATTGCAACTTTTAAACCAATGCCGAAGTGAAATAGGGATACATTATATTGTTTGCATGCACGAATATACTTGATGAATAATATTGATGCTTCAAGAGATCATATACGTGATGATGTGTCAGCATAGACGTCCCTCAAAGCAGCTAATTTAACGACATATGTCTGATTAATTCTAGTGTCCTAGAGATTCCAGTCGGAGCCAATTATAGAACTAAATAGCAAGAAAAAATAAACAAACATGACAAATTAGAATCGCAATTATTTATTCATGTGTTTTGTAGTGAAGGGTATTTTGTTGTTTTCGTACATTTAATATTAAAATGTATAATGTAAGTACGTATTGTCGTGTTTGAGTGTAAATTGGAAAATACATAAAAAAACTGGATTAATTTAAAAAGGCACTAATTTATGTTACGTAGTTTGTAGACAAAATCTGTATGTTACCTGTTTGTAGACAAAGTTCCCATCTCTAAATTTATTTTAATTTAAATGCGTGATTTCGTCCAACTTCAGAGCTTATTTGCTTACACGTTTTTCAAATGTATTTGTAATGTGAAGAGCAGCTTTATTAAATCTTATTAACGATGTTGAATTAATGTCCCTGTATAATTTTACATTAACTGTGTAAAGAGTATTTCTTAATAAATATTGATATTGTTCATCTGCACAGAATTATATACTGTAATTTTCCCCGACAACCTGACAGGGCTGTAGCGCGTTTTCTGATGCCCTTAAAATGTAATCAATCTGTTGGCTAACGTAATACGACTTGTTGAATAACATTATTCGCACAATATTAACGACCACCACAAATAAACGACGAGGCAACCGTGAACTCGCAATGCCACATGTGAGAAGCAATGTCGACGAGAGAAAATGTTTGATTATCTTAAATGAGAACGCTTCAAAAAGTCTTTATCTGAAACTAACATGAAATATAAAAAAATGTATTTAGAGGGACATTTTAATAATACTAAATGAAAATCAACACAACGGAAATTTAAAGGAAGTTTTACAAAGAATGTATATTGGCTGTATGTATGTGTGAATGTGTATTGTAAATGTTGGCTCGAATTCAATTCTTCGTGAATTCGTATATCACGAATTCTCGTCCGAATCTCGTTATTCGTCTTCACTGTCGTAACGTTGGCAACATATCGAAGTCGCGCACACGTCCGTGTTATGTAAGGTTGCAGCTGTTTGTCCGCTAGTTTATAGCTGCTATACGACGTATCTTCTTGACAGTGACATCACGTTCGTGCAACAAAGGGAACCTGAATTGTTCTGCAGCCGTCGCAACACGCAAGACAGTTTACTTGTCTCTACCCTCGTGTTTTGCATGTATAGCAGGATGTCGACGTTTACTTGAGAGCTTATTATTCATTTCAAAACCCTTCAGCTGCCATACATTTAGGTTACTCATCTCACTGAATAAATCATGAAAGATGATAAGGAGTGGTAAAATTAGAATATTCCTGTCAGGTAATTCTATATTAAAGTAAACGAGAAAACATTTTACTCAGATTCACATATTTGCATTTCCAGAGTCTTTTTCCATGTTACACAATCCTCCATGACAATGGTATACACAGAATTTGAGATGTGATACAACATGATATGTACGCAGTTCAGAGATGGAAATGCTCTATATTGTTTAAATATTATACGAGTCATTGCAATACTGCAAGACTGCAATGACTGCAAGAACCAAGATATGTGCAGTGTAAAGTGAAAAGTGTTATTGAATATTAGTGCTATGAAACAAGGAAAAGTTAAAGCTGTCTTGTCATTTAGTTAGGTTTTGACAAACAAAATGACGCTCTGGTGGGGGGGAGTTGTGACATACCAATATGTGAGACATAATATGGTACAATATTTATTATAAACAGCATAAATTATAGGGATAAATATAGGTGAATATGCCAGAATAGCAACGGTAAGCGAGCCGTCGTCAAGATCAACAATCTTCATGCAGTGACAAACGCGGAGACGGCTAGTTCATTTTGTAAGAAATTTAGGGATTGGCTAGCCATGGAAGTACATCAAGTCTTGTCTGTAAAGAAACAATCGAAAAGATGAAGCGAGTTTTGAAGGATTGAAAGAATATGATAGGCATTCATTCTCACTGATGCCGTGGTGTTGAACGGATCGTGGACAATTAAAGTTAGGAGTATTTTTTTGGGACTTGTAAGCATTTACAGGGGAGTAGATATTGGTAGAACTTTGAATTTGAATGCTATGTGTGGACAGTAAAAGTTAAAATATTTAAAGTGAACGAGTTAAAAGGACATTGAGGGCCTAGGCGAATTTATCAGTAACCAGGACTGGAATGGTAACAGCAGATAGTTCGTTGATCGTTGAGTATTTAGCATACGCGTGGGATGAACTTGGAATTCGTAAATTGGCGAACGACTTAGACTTTATTAACTTCGGAAACAGTGATGAACGGTTATTGAAGTGTGCTTCTGCAAGAAAAGAAGAGAGAAGATGGAATCTGGACCTGAGGACAGCGACGTCGGAGAAGAATGAAGATGGTACAACGAGGCACCGTCGTCCAAGAGCACGCGAAGACGAATACTACATTATAAGGTTGGAACAGGTCATGACCAAGATTTTTTTTAATTGTGTAAAATTATTAAGTACCAAAATTGTTTAATAAATTTCCATGTTTTGTGAAATGAATACATGATTCTCATTGAGCCAATTCTAATAACGACGTAGCAAGATAGAAATATATTTGCTTTCCAGATTCCTCGACCACTCCGTGTAGATGGCAGATCGGATAATCATCTATTAGCAGACAATAGTGATTATTTCTATGAAACCCATCGATCCAGGTAGCCGGAAACTAATTTATTTATAATCAGAGTTGAAGGTTGACTTGTATGATAGTATTAGAGTAATCTTTTCCTGGGGCCCATCTATACAAATTCGGAACGGATTACGTTGTAATAACATCAAATAAATCATTAAAATATTCAGTTTATTTCAATATATATATATATATATATATATATATATATATATATATATATATATATATATATATACACACAGAGAGAGAGAGAGAGAGAGAGAGAGAGAGAGAGAGAGAGAGAGAGAGAGAGAGAGAAGAAATATAGGCACACACATAGTCAACTGTATACTATTATATTCTTAATTTATTGATATTTATTTTTATGCATACAGTGGGGTGCTCTAAAGAAGAGGGAAAACGCTATATGGTTTGCCTTAAAATATGCAGAATTAAAATTATTAGCTAAAGAACTTTAAGATTCTCCAATTCACCAAAGATTGAGGTTTTCTTTCGCTGGTGTACATCTATGTGCTTTACTAATGAATCGGGATGCAGTATGCCTTCCCAGGTATCCAGTAGATAAGGGGGATTTTCTGGGAAGCGACGGTTAGGGAAACCTGAGCGCGGGATGGAAGCCGGCTATGCTTTTCCAGGTAGCGCCAACGAACGAGAATACAAAGTGGCAGAAGCTCCTGTATCTTTGAAGCAAATTAAAGCCATGTTTTCTACAGTGAAAGCAGCGCTCTATGGAGAAACAGAGTATTCTAGTGTTCCGTTTGGCTCTGGTGAAGGCTGGTTGGGCACGGGCCGCGCTTAATATAAATCCCCTTACTCATGTTTCAGAACAAAAACCCCAATCATTTCAAACCGAAGTCACAATATGTTTGTTCTCTTTAGAACAATCGAGAAACTAAATACACGTTCTTCTGCATCGGTTATTGTCATAAGAATGGAAGCTGTTGAACTGTTATTGTAGCCTGAATACGCCTGAAAGTGAAGTTTTTGCAATAAGAAGCAAACAAACACATCACAAATAAGGGGTAACTGAAAAATGTTATATTTGTGGTTTGATGACAATATTTTTACAATTATATGCCAAACATACTGAAACATACTGAAGGCATTGTGGATATTATTATTCTAACCACTGTTATAATTTAAATGCATACGCACGAAAAACACAATACAGAAATAATATCTGATACAAACAATACGTTGATTCAGTGCAATAGTTCTACACGCCACCATCAGGCATCTCTCAAGACTGAAAAAAACATGGCGGCCCCTAGTTTTGCGAGCGTCCACTAAGAGCGCTGAAACCCTAGGGTCATCCACTCGATGTAGTATGTTCTAGTTCGTTGGATAACGCAAAGTAAAAAGGGATTATTCGAAGCAGGTTAACGGTGCTTGGTCAGTAGAAATAAAAAGAATCAACTACATGGTTGTTTGCCGACGTTTCGGAAAATATATTTCCATCCTCGGGGCTTTCAACCACCAACAAAGTGTACACATAATTAAATTATGTGCTGCATGCTTCTCATTCTTAGGCACGTCACAGGAAGTGAGAGTCATTCAACCATCTGTTGATATGATACTGTTGATATGATCAATGGTCGTTAAGAATTCTTTATGTAAAAAGGGATTAACTGGAGAGCGAGAGTGAGGGAAACCTGAACGTGGGTTACGCCTTTCCGTGTGCGTCTGTCTGCGTCTCTGTCTGCGTCTCTGTCTGCGTCTCTGTCTGCGTCTCTGTCTGCGTCTCTGTCTGCGTCTCTGTCTGCGTCTCTGTCTGCGTCTCTGTCTGCGTCTCTGTCTGCGTCTCTGTCTGCGTCTCTGTCTGCGTCTCTGTCTGCGTCTCTGTCTGCGTCTCTGTCTGCGTCTCTGTCTGCGTCTCTGTCTGCGTCTCTGTCTGCGTCTCTGTCTGCGTCTCTGTCTGCGTCTCTGTCTGCGTCTCTGTCTGCGTCTCTGTCTGCGTCTCTGTCTGCGTCTCTGTCTGCGTCTCTGTCTGCGTCTCTGTCTGCGTCTCTGTCTGCGTCTCTGTCTGCGTGTCTGTCTGCGTCTCTGTCTGCGTCTCTGTCTGCGTGTCTGTCTGCGTGTCTGTCTGCGTGTCTGTCTGCGTGTCTGTCTGCGTGTCTGTCTGCGTGTCTGTCTGCGTGTCTGTCTGCGTGTCAGTCTGCGGTGCCAGTCTGCGTGTCAGTCTGCGTGTCAGTCTGCGTGGCAGTCTGCGTGGCAGTCTGCGTGGCAGTCTGCGTGGCAGTCTGCGTGTCTGTCTGCGTGTCTGTCTGCGTGTCTGTCTGCGTGTCTGTCTGCGTGTCTGTCTGCGTGTCTGTCTGCGTGTCTGTCTGCGTGTCTGTCTGCGTGTCTGTCTGCGTGCTGTCTGCGTGTCTGTCTGCAGTGTCTGTCTGCGGTCTGTCTGCTGTCGTCTGCGTGCTGTTGCGTGTCTGTCTGCGTGTCTGTCTGCGGTTCGTCTGCGTGTCGGTCTGCGTTCTGTCTGCGTGCTGTCGCGTCTGCGTCGTCTGCGTGTCGTTGCGTGTCTGTCTGCGTGTCTGTCTGCGTCTGTCTGCGTGTCTGTCTGCGTGTCTGTCTGCGTGCTCTGTCTGCGTCTCTGTCGGTGCGTCTGCGTGTCTCGCGTGTCTGTCGCGTGTCTGTCGCGTGTCTGTCTGCGTGTCTGTCTGCGTGTCTGTCTGCGTTCTGTCTGCGTGTCTGTCTGCGTGTCTGTCTGCGTGTCTGTCTGCGTGTCTGTCTGCGTGTCTGTCTGCGTGTCTGTCTGCGTGTCTGTCTGCGTGTCTGTCTGCGTGTCTGTCTGCGTGTCTGTCTGCGTGTCTGTCTGCGTGTCTCGTCTGCGTGTCTGTCTGCGTGTCTGTCTGCGTGTCTGTCTGCGTGTCTGTCTGCGTGTCTGTCTGCGTGTCGTCTGCGTGTCTGTCTGCGTGTCTGTCTGCGTGCTGTCTCGTGTCGTCTGCGTGTCGTCTGCGTGTCTGTCTGCGTGTCTGTCTGCGTGTCTGTCTGCGTGTCTGTCTGCGTGTCTGTCTGCGTGTCTGTCTGCGTGTCTGTCTGCGTGTCTGTCTGCGTGTTGTCTGGTGTCTGTCTGCGTGTCTGTCTGCGTGTCTGTCTGCGTGTCTGTCTGCGTGTCTGTCTGCGTGTCTGTCTGCGTGTCTGTCTGCGTGTCTGTCTGCGTGTCTGTCTGCGTGTCTGTCTGCGTGTCTGTCTGCGTGTCTGTCTGCGTGTCTGTCTGCGTTCTGTCTGCGTGTCTGTCTGCGTGTCTCTGTCTGCGTGTCTGTTGCGTCGTGCGTGTCTGTCTGCGTGTCTGTCTGCGTGTCTGTCTGCGTGTCTGTCTGCGTGTCTGTCTGCGTGTCTGTCGCGTGTCTGTCGCGTGTCTGTCTGCGTGTCTGTCGCCGTGCGTGTCTGTCTGCGTGTCTGTCGCGTGTCTGTCTGCGTGTCTGTCTGCGTGTCTGTCTGCGTCTGTCTGCGTCTGTCTGTGTCTGTCTGTGTCTGTCTGTGTCTCTCAGCCCCATGTCCAGACGGAATTTTCTTTCTGGTAACCGTGCGTAAAAACGGAAAATTGCTCGCCCAGGCAGGTGGAAACATGCCTTCGATGGAACACAGTGTATGTGTGCCTGTAAGTGAGTATTTACTACCACAACGCCAAATTTTCCCATTCACAGCGCCAAACTGACAGCCTCTGGTAGAGCATTTCGAAAATTTTGTCACAAAGGCAAAACTCACTTGCAATTTTGTAAGAACAGAATATCACACACGACTTATAAATATGATACATCAGCTCACTTTCAGAGGTGAGAAGGCAATTCTGTGTAGCATGATATCTCCTGAACGTCCATCAGACCCAGTTCTTCATCTGATTCTTTCAGTTATTAGAATGAATGTTGAGAAGGTTCTCGAATCCTTCAGAATATTAAATATGACATTGTCATTCACAAATAGCGTGAAGTAATCATTTTCCAATTATTTTTAACCGTAAATAAATAAAAAGGTTTGTTTACTTGATTCTCCACCGCCCTCTATGAATTCATTTATTCAAGTGTTTCTGTTAGCGTGTGATCCCGATTTCGAGTCCTTAAAATCAAGGTCTGATTTTGATTATTGAATCGATACAATTTCGAGACTTAGTTATGTCTTTTCCTTTTCAATATAATACGTAATCACGTAATTTAATACGTGATTGCTATTGTATTTACCGGTTCTAAATTAGAAAGACACGCATTGAGATGAAAATATTCCGGTTTCAATGATATACCCGAACCATTAATAAGAAAATTAATATGGGATCACTAATTAAAAAAATGAACTGTTCCAAAACCTCTAGATATTTGAATTAGTTTAAAGTCTAATTTTATTTCAAATAGTTTTCATTAAATGTAGTTTTCAGAGTGATCCTATTGCATAAAATCGCCTGAAAATATCCACATGAAAATATATGCAATGTCCCCTGGCACGAGTAATTGCTTGCGAGTAATCTCGAAAGTCACATAGACGTTTGCTGCCATGACATCGAATAATCAGTTTATGACATAATTCATTTTCAATACCACTGATTTACAATCTATGTGCCACTTGGACATTCCTGTTCTACAGAAACCTTAAGGTAGGGGAGCGCCTAGCGTCGAGACAGATGACAGTCACTTGGAATTAAGAAATCGCATGACGAATCCACGGCGAGTGTCTTATTGGAAAGGATTCGGCAGAGATATGAAATACAAAATAACGAAAAGGGACGAATTCCCTTCGATTCTGAAATGATCAATTTAATTTTATATAATTATCAGGCATGCAATTTTAATATTTCAGCCATATTTAGGCATTCAGTTTTCATATTTTAAAATATGCACAACATGAAAAGGTACAAACAAAATTAAAAAGAAAAAATTTAAAGTGGTGAAACTCAAGCGGAATATTATTATCCCTCAGTTTCTACCAAGAGAACTAAACTATAAAAATGTAATAGTCTCTTAAACGTATTTGCAGTCGTAACAACATCCTGGTTTATAACGACAGTTTCAATAATATATATTGAATTACATTCATGGTTACATTAAAGAAATTACGATATATTTCAACCTACAGAAGTGAGTCTGTTTCAAAATAAAAATTATGAAATGAATGAATTAAAAAGAGCATCTCATTGTAATGACTATAATACGTAACCTCGGGATAATTGAATTTAAATAATCTATTGATTTGGAGTGTAATTTTGAAAATGACCTAAAATTAGAATAAAATATTAAAAAGAAAAAACATATTTTTTCAAATAAAAAATTGATGTGAGATACTTCTACTAATCTACTAATTTTAATATAATATCAAATCAGTACAAATAATACTACATTCAAAAACAAAATTCACAACTGAAAATTTGAGGTTAGATATCAGATGATGTATTGGTGGCTTTATAAATATCATTTATGGTACTATGATCGTATAATGAACCACGTATTTATTCGTTTTATTTCTTGAATAACTGGAAATTACCATTGTTTAGAAAACATATAACACAACTACAGAATTATCATGTGAACGCACGAAATCACCACGTTCTAAAACGAATTCGTATTAGAAAAACATGCCTACTCTTTTACGCTTTTATGCTCTGTCAGCGATGCTGTCATATAGTTTATTGTAAGGATACTTTTAAAGAGGTTTCACGTTAAGCTGAAAGGGCAAAGTTGGAATATGAATTACAAGCGAGAAAGATATGCCACAGCAGTGATGTATAATACGAACACCAAAGAAGATAAGAAGACAGACAAGGAAAGAAAAAGTGTCAGGAGATTTTGCACGCGAAATTCTAATTACGCAGTCGCAAGGAGAAAACACAATGGAGTCATTCTCCGACATTCACTAAAAAATATTTTTAGAAAAACGCTCTCAACGTTGTAAAATAATTACAATATATTAATGCGCGCTGAAATGAAACAAATGATAATATAGTAATAGAAAATAAAGTACATTTTCCGTAAAGTAGAAAGTTTTTAATTGGCATTTTTTGTGAGGAGAAAATAGTGTTGTCACGAAACATAAGTTCATTAATGTTCATGATAAATGAATCATTTAAATATATTATTAATAACTACACAATTAGGATGGGACAATATGATGTATATGACCGTAATTTTAAGAGAAGCGGCACACCTTGAATTCCTTGCCGTTGACTTCGAACTCCGCGAGATAACCATTCAAATGAGCTCCAAGAAATTAGCGCGTTTTAAAAGTCTACTAACACTAACATAACCACTAAGTAACTCACAGCTATCTTAAATGCATTCCACACATAGTAAATTTATCAATTCGTTTCGCCGTTTGTCAAGAGAATACTAGGTCAGTACGACACCGCATTGTAGAAACGGCTACCAACAATTAAGTCGTCACACTATGACCTTGAGAGCTCAAGGTCTAAATCAGTCTTGGAGGCAGTCGTAGTATAAATACCGACTCCTTGACGAGGTATGGAACGTGCATCTAGAATTCGTAAAACGGGGGTTTCACGAAAAGCCAAGATTTCACTGAATTTGTCCGGGGAACTATATGTTTTCCACGACATTAGTGGAAAAGTGCATTAAGCATGTGATAGACGCACGAGTGACGACGAGTGATTGGGAATGTTCATGTTGCCAAAATTACGTATCGCTGCAGTACTTGAGGCATCTCGCAATGGACAACGGCAGTTGAACAGCGTTGTCAATTAGTACTGATCTACCCTTTCCTTCTTGCAAGGACTTGAAGGGCTATGTGGTATAAGTGTCAAAATTCCCGAAGAAAGCAACATTTCATTAATTACCAAAAATTAAAAGCATTTTCCTCTTATACAATAATACATGACATGATATAAAATATTTTTTAACACGCCGATTCTCGTGCTTGTTTTCTATGTGCGAAACAGCTAAATTTTTAATAGTGTGCGAAACATCTCGAAACGTGCGCGAAACATCGCGAAGCGCGTGCAAAACATCTGTAACGATTCGCAATTGTCCAGACGTACTTGTTTATTATTTACAAACAATAGTGTTACGACTGTTCGGAATCCATTTACTTTTGTACAAGTAAGGTATTTGTAGTTGTTTGATATTTAATTTATATTCCTTTTTCTTGACACATTGCGTTTTGCTCACGGCGTGAGCAAAAATAGTTTGTACAACACGGGCGTGAGGTGATTCTCACACTCGTCCCATTTGTTGTCCTCGCGAAGCGGGGACGACAAACTCGACTCGTGCGTGAATCATGTGTTTTGCGCCCTTGTTATAGAGCGATTTTCCTAAGGAGGAGCCAAAGTGACAGCTAGTGCTGGCAACATAACTGAAGGTTCTCTGGTCGTCGTGCCCTGGAGCCCATTAGACTCCCTTCCCGCATTCGTTCGTTTGCAGTTGGCTAACGTGTAAATGGCTTCGACACTTCCTTTTGTGATGTCCTCGCCCGACAAAAATATAGTGCGCCGCGAGAGATAATTGAAATTAGGAAATGCAGTTGTCGAACAAGGATCAATAAATATTATAAAAATAAAAATAAGGAAATGCAGTGTTATGTGCTCTTATTTAAAAATTCTTTTTTCCTTTATATATTACATTGAATTTACTTTTACTGGTTGTGAGAGCATGTTAAGAGATTTTCCTCACACGTAATTAAATTTAATTATTTCCCGGACTCGCTTACGAGCATATACCTCAGCGAAACTCTTAGACTTCTGGATAGTGATGTCTGCTCAGGAGCCATAACCAAACACTTTACGAAGGGGCTGAACAGCTGTTTTGGCGGAGGGATACTTCTCTGAAATACATGAGATGTTCACTTGTTTTCGCGAACTGTCACTTTGGCTCATTCTTAAGAAAATCGTTCTATACGTAAACTACTATTTTACGATTGCAATATTACCACCAAAGAAGTCATTGAACCTGAATACTAATTAATGCCCTGCACCTCTCGCGACTTGTGGCATCGTCAGAAACGATCACAATGGCGCATCGCACAGGGAGCATTCCTCATTCCGGGTTCTCTAAGCAGTCCAGAGTGACTTCATGGAGATTGATTGATTAGTACTTCTGGTGCCTCAACTAATGAGGTCGTTAGTGACGTAAGTGCAGGGCATGCTCTGATTGCCGGAGATGATGGTGATCTTCCCCTGATGAATAGCAAGATTGACCCCGTCGGTTGGCAGGGTTTTCCTCAACCAGGTATCTCCCACCATCGTCGCACCACCCAATCGGGACAAGCTCTAAGCTCCCGACATGTGTTGTAGTGAAGCGCATACAAGTGTAAGTGCGTGTGTAAAGGGTGAAGATAGGTCGAGGAAGGTGGAAATATCGCGTGCGGTTCATTGCCCGTATGTCCTCCGTTGACCTTGTTCCGAGAAACCGCAAAACACCATGAATCGGAAACACCTCGTATCTTTTCTGCTTCTACGCAGATCGCCTGCGACCCATCCCTGCGTGTTTGAGGAGTCCACACACCTTGCTCCCCGTGCAATCTACTTCGCGAGTGGAGGCCGCGCCCAGCAGAGGGAGGGGGGGGAAGGGCCCAGGCTGCCTTTGGAGATCGAACTCTCTCGCGCCGCCTCCTTCCCTCTCTCCCCCTTCCCCCAACCCCACACTCTTCGCCCCTGGGCGGCACGTGTGTGGTGGGAGTGTGTCACAAGCGCCAGCGGTCGATGGCTTCCGGCGACAGGTGAAAGAGGAAAAAGAAATTAAAGGAGAGCTCAAAGAAGAAACTGGCACGGAGGGAATTGAATATATATTTTGGCAAATATTTAATCAAACTGTGTAAAATGCGATGATAATAAATGGTGACTCAACAATTACCCATGTACATGTAACACTTGTACACAAGGCTGTTGGGTTAAGTAAGCTAAGGAAAATAAACGCCGATTTGTCACAACCAACTCACCCTGCTTCCCTCACTGCTTTACACATCCTTCTAATCCAGTCAATACACATTTTTAAAGGCATTTTGCCCCTAAAATATGCGCATAAGCTGGGGAACAGGAGAGGGGCATTGTCTTCCGGTCCCCCTGAAATATTCGAAAGGGTTCTCCAAAGTCCTACGTAACAAAATATTTTATTTCCGTAAATATGATCAATTTCTCATTTTCCCCTTTTTAAGTTGACAATTTGGGGACAGGATTTTCAAACATTATGAATCTGTAAAAGTTTCAACATATCAGTTGTATCAGTTATATCATTGAAGTTAAAATCTCAATGTGTTGTCCTCTTTTCTTAGTAAAATATGAAATAAGAGAGTAAAAAAGTTAATGGAAAAGGAATCTCAAAACAGTTCAGAAATATAGCTGCCTCCTCTTGTTTTAGACCGCTAACGCCTTTATATACACGGCTTATCTGGATTCGCTTCCTTCGCCTAGTAACTAGAACTCATGTATTTCTACGTAAGTAATGGGTTTCATGTGTGTTATATTTATCAAATTACTTTTGCTGTTCCTCAAAAACACCGGGAAAGACACGGAAGCGAGTAGGTTTATAGGCAGATCAGAAATAACAGCGTAGGTCAGGAAGTGTGACATAGTACAATAGTAAGAACCAATCAGCAAGTAATCAAGTTGCGCAAAATGCCAGTTTACTGTCGGATCACGGAAAACATGTCCTTTGCCCACCTACTTCGGGCGGTTTTCTATGCATCATGAACTCAAGTCAGCGCCTCTGACCGGGAGGTCCTAGGTTCGAGTGATGATGGCGGCCAGATTTTCGACACTAGCTTTTCAGCTAAGTTGAATTCAGTCGCTGTCTGGAGGAGAATTCTTGTGGCCGGCTGCTCTGATCGGTAGTTTTCCGTAGTTTATCCGATTAACACCAGGCGAATGCCGGAGCAGTACCCTACAAAACGGGCCACGGACCGCGCGGGATTTTTCCTTCCTTCCTTGTTCTATCCTCTCCCCTTACACACTCACTTTTACTAACATGCACTAGACTATCACATATTCCGGGAGACCGGTCGGGAGCTTAGAGCTTGTCCCGGCTGCGGCGGTACCCCGCTGGTGAGAAAGTCCTGGTTACGGGGAAACCCCACTAGCCGACGGGAGGTCGGCGCCGGATCGCGCCATGCAGCTGGGAAAGATCACCGCGCATATCCCGAGAAAAAACATGCACTTCACTAACGGGACTAATGATCAAAGCAGTTGACGTGCCCGGAAACACGAAAAAATCAAATCAAATCAAATGAACTTTAGTAACACTCGGGCAAATATTTTTGACTTTGCCGCAAGGATGTGTCACAACAACGGTGTCAATAATTCACTCTAGATCCAGCATTTTTAGTTAGTTAGTTAGTTAATGCCTTATTTTACGTGGCGAGACTCGGGCCATCAGTCCCTCTCTTGCGTCTAACCACGCAAATTTCGCTACGCACCTTTCACCACCTAGCGGAGAAAGGAGGTATTATCTTGGGCGAGGAAACAAGCGGAACTCAATTTTGCTCAGAGGCTTCATTTAGACTTGAGGATCTTTTTACATGCAGTAAATCTACTACATGGGACAGCCGTCTTTACTTCCCCTCAGAAGGAAGGCGTACGAAGGGTTTTTTCGCCCTTAAAAATCCACGGCATCGATTGTGTTTGAACCTGCAAACTCAGGTACAACAGTCCGATACGCTAAACGTTATACCACCGAATCCGCATTTAGTCAGAGTACACCACGTCAGGCTAGAGAGGAACGGCGCAAACTGAGCGGAACAGAGCGGAACGATTTTGACGCAGTGTGCGCCGCGCTTAAAGACGCACGTCTTCGCTCTGCGGTGGTTAAGGGCGGCGCGGGGCAGGTGAAGGCTTGAGCGGAAACGACAGGCGTGAAAGCGGCGGGAGCGGCACGCCCCCCCCCAGTGCACCTGTCCCCCCGGGGCGGGGCCGCCGGCAGGAACAGCAGGCGGCGGGACGGTGGCGATAGCACGGGAGGGGAGGCAATGTGGGGCCACGGGTGGGAGGGCGCCGAAAGAGGAATGGGAAACGGGGAGGGGGAGAGGGCGGCGGTGAGGGTGGTAAGAGCATAGAGTAAAGATGTATATATGTTTCTATTTTCACGTTTTATATTCCAATTTTTCTATTTTGCTTAAATTCTAATTGTATTGAATGCATAATAATATTCTGTAGTAGATAAACTTTTATTTTTCAATTTACATATACTGTTATTATTTTCGTAGCACTGAAGATGGCCGCAATGCGACCGAAAAAGCTTTCTGCCAAAATAAAGAGCTTCTGCAAAACAACGCCCAATTGTATTTCTAGAATTATAAGCTATAGTCGAATTGATTCTTTCTCCTATCTAATAGATGGATCTGCTTAATAAATGCTTCAGCAATGCTGAACTCCTCACCACTATGTGATAAATAATTTTGTATGTACAAACTTGCAATGAATGAATTAGAGAAGTGCTCGCATGATTATAATAAATATGGTTACAGGATCACGCCATTTTGGAATGCAGTTAATTGGTTCAGTGAAGAGGTAGGTCCAGCATGCTTATGCGTAGGGCAACACCCCGTCATGTGCTCCCTAGCTGTAAATGCCGTAGAAAGATCTTGCGACAGTAACAGTTTCAATGATTTGAGAATGCCGCCACAGGGTACTGGAGGGGAGAAATCGGTAGTGGGGGCAAATGGGCGACCTGTGCGCACTCTACTCGGACACCACTTTCTGAGGAACTAAAAATTCGACGGTGGCGCCATCTCTGAATGGACACCATTGCTGGGTACCCTCCGGGTGCCCGCAGTGAGCCGTCTATACCACTTTAATCTATGGTAAGAGTGAGGACGCGAGGGGATGTGGTGGGAGTCGGAGAGGAAGAGGGGTGCGGCAAGGGACAACTATGTGGTCTGGGTGAGAATGAGGCAGGAAAGTGAGCAGGAGAAGGTTTGATGGGGCACGGCTAATGGAGTGGGGGCAACAGAGGAACGGGGTCGGGACCGGGAGAGGTAGCCCGGGGTTGAGTGCAGTACGGGGGGGACGAGGCGGGGTTCGAGGAAGCAGAGCAGGGACGGAGGCACCAGAAACGGAAGGGGACAGCACGAGCGCAGCACGGGCGCGGCAGCAGTGCGATGTGAGGGCGAGGGCGCTCGAGGAAGGTGCGGGGACGTTAAGGCGGGCAAGGCAAAGAAGGGAACCGGTAGCGGTAGCTCAGTGCATCAACTGATGTCACTGCAGCGCCTCTGACCGGGAGATCCTAGGTGGTCCTAGGTTCGAATACTAAGGCGGTAGGATTTTCGACACTAGCTTTGCAGCAAGGTCGAATTCAGTCGCTGTCTGGAGGAGAATTCTAGCTGCCGGCTGCTCTGATCGGTAGTTTTCCGTGGTTTCTCCGATCAACACCAGGCGAATGCCGGAGAAGTACCCTAACAAACGGGTCACGGACCGCGCGCGATCTGTCCTTCCTCTTCCTTGTCCTATCCTATCCCTTTACACACACACTTACACTAACATGCACTACACTACCACATATTCCGGGAGACCGGTCGGGAGCTTAGAGCCTGTCCCGGATGGTGCAGTGCCCCGCTGGTGGGAGAGTCCTGGTTAGGGGGAAACCCCACTAGCCGACGGTAGGTCGACGCCGGATCTCGCCATCCAGCAGGCGAGGATCAGCGTCATCTCCCGAGAAAAAACACGCACTACACTAACGGGACCAATGACCAGAGTAGTTGACGCGCCCGAAACACGAAAAAATCAATCATCAAGAAATAGAAGGCCGAGAGGAGGAGGGGCAAGGGAAGGAGAGGGTGCGGGACGGCGGCGGAGCAGGCCGAGTCGGCGCGGGAGCGCGTGCGAAGCGGAGGGGGCCGGGGCTGACGCGTGGACGGGGGCGGGGTCCTGAAGCGCGTCCCGCGGGAGTCGTGGCTGCGGTGGGGGGCGCGCCGAGTGCCCTCTGGCGCCCCAGTGCCAACGAAGACGCCCTCGCCGTTTCACACAGGCGACAGCGGCGTCTGGCGGTGGTAAGACACGACGTGCCTACTAAAGGGGACGAATGTCGTGCTCCCGAAGCGGAGGTTAAAGGCTTCCACAGACCGGTGCGTTTCATCCGCAGCGGGTGCGGCGCGGAAAGTTCCGCGCTAGACGCGGTGACGAACTTGTGGGTCCGTTCACACCAGAATCTCATTATGAGTCTGCGTTTGGTCTCTCGTGCTCAGTGAATATCATGCCTAGGTCGCCTTAAGGCTCCCACAGACCGCGCGATACATCCGCAGCGGGTGCGGCGGAAAGTTCCGCGCTAGACGCGGCCGCGGAATTCGCGGACCCGTTCACACCGACATGTCAATTATGAGCCAGCGTTGGTGACGGTTGGCAAGGTACTCGATCCGGAGGGCAACGAACACTCCCGAACACGGGCGGACTGCCACGAAACTCGAGCTGCAGCGGAAGAAACGCGTCTGACTGCGTTACAAATTTCTCCGCCGATTAATCGCTGCCAATCCGTTGCCGCGACGCTCGCCTGCCGCGCAGGTCTGAACGTGCTCATAAGGCAACACGTGACGCGAAATTTCCGCTGCGGCCAATCCGCGTAGATTGCGGATCTTTCGCGTCGGTCTGTGGGAGCCTTAAAATCTAGGCGCGACCGTCGACACACATATAGTGTATATGAGACTCTTCGTACACTTTATTCGGTGTGTATTAATTTATTTATTGCTTTGTGTTAGTGGGTGCGTGAATTTCTCTGTTCTTTTGGTCCCGTATGTGTCGAAAATGATTTTTATCGAGGGAGGTGGCGGTGTCCCCCTCCCTAGAACGTGAAAACTGGTGGCGTCCTAAACGTCTGCTTGCGGGGGTTTCCCCACTCCAGGCAACTCCCCCAGCGGGCCGCAGCCCTAGCCGAGGTATATTTTAAACTTTCCAATAGTCTCGCGACATAGAATGTGGTAGTGTGAATGTAAAAGTGTGTGTGTGTGTGTGTGTGTGTGGGTGTGTGTGTTTGGGGAGAGTAGGGGACCGAAAGAAAGACAGATGAAGAAAGAAAGATCGCGTGGATCACGTTGCGTCTATTAACCGGCTTTCATATGTCGTGTCCCGTCTGTACTGCACCGGTTTTTGCCTGGTGTTGATCGAAGAATCCCAGGAAAACTTCTAATCAGAGCTGTCAGCCGATAGATCTCCTTCACACAGCGGATGAATTAGACGTAGATACCTAGCGGGCTGGTGTCTAAAATCTGCTATTATGGATATTTGAGTCCAAGGGCCTTCCGATGGGACACTACTGTAGCTGTGAGCCATTTGCCACGTCAATTGTTGCTGTGAGCCATTTGAACCGGTTTATTCGGTTAATTCACTGTAGCGATCCGTACCTAACCACTTCGTGTTTGAGATCGTTGTCATCATGATGCTCTTATCTCGGATTTTAATAAGAACTCTCCTTAATTTACTACACCTGCACTCTTCATATAATATTTCCCTGCCATGTGCACACACATAATCGATTTGGGATAAACCATGTTTAGAGATATCCTTCACTCTTCACTATTTCAACCCCATCGTTTCTAGCAGCATCATCCCTTTTTCACTCAAACATGCTATTGACACTCATACCACTCGATACCCGATCTAACCCTTACTATAAACTTCCATCCATGACCTGCCGCAACGTCTCTTGTTCTGCACTACCATCATCACTTGTGCCTGACACAATGTAACGATACGGCAGGAAATACAAGGTAACATTAGTGTAGGTTCGAAACAATACTGTAGGCCAATGATATCAGTGAAAGTTCTTAACGGGTACGGGCGATAACAGAGAGCGGGAAAGCACAGTTTCAAGTCAAGAGATCCAGGCGCTTGGTGACCGGTTGGGTTCCAGAACTCGTAATATTTAAAAATGTAATGTTTGTAATACTTTACGTCGTGTTGCTGTGTGTGGATTGTATTCATTTTCATTTCCTCAACAAACTTGTGAATAAATTGTAATCTACTAATGTTTTTTCTTGCAACTTTCTTGAACAATATCCACGCATTTATTGTTGCGATATCTAGAATATTGTATAAAATGTGAACTGGCCATCTTCTTGTTCCAGCGCACTGAACACATACGAACCATCTGATCCAATGCATCGACTCCGCCTTTGGTTTTATTATAAAACAAAACCGTCTCCGGCTTCTTTTTCCCAGTGTTCTGGGTACAGATGCTCTCATGTAAGGTGCTCAGGATTCGGACATTTTTATACTTATAGTCATTTGCACTTATAGTCTGTAAGAGTTTGACCAAAGTTGTTATTGTAATATTCTGTGTGATACAACTCCCTTGATTTTTTGAGCGTTTTTGCTTCAGGTGGCAGATCTCGCTGATTCCTTCTCATTGTATCTACGAAGCTTATTTTATTCTTTTTCAGCTTTTCTGACTGTGACTCGGAAGGAAAAAGTTATCGCAGGTCACGTTCAAGCCCTTCCCCCAGTAAGGTTGCATGAGTTTTAGTACCACATTTTCTGAAAGCCACTGGGATTGAGGTCTTGATTCGTCTTTTCCAAGGTATGGAAAGTCATTTAGAAAATACTTAGTTTCTGAATCAACCAGCATCCAAACCTTAATACCAAATTTGTCTGGTTTAGTCGCCATGTATTGCAGAAACCTACATCTACACTTTGTGGGATAGAGTTGTTCATCAATAGTCAAATTCTCCCCTGGATTGAAACAAGCACATGAATTTTGAACAAAGATTTCCCAGTTACTTGATGCAAGTGCGAATTTATCTTTTTTCAGTCGTTCCCTTCTTTGATTCAACAAGGCGAACCTAAGGAATTTCATAATTTCAAGAAATCTGTTTCTTGACATCGACTTCAAAAATATATTTATACCATAATCTTGTGACCAGCAAATTTTTAGAGGTAGGTGTCTGTGACCGAAAACTCCTCGGGCATAAATCAATGCAAGAAATACCAATAATTCATCTTTTGATAACATCCAATGTGGATGAGCAATTTGAGCTTTCTTTATTGTACATTTCAAAATAGTGTTAAAAAATGTATCGTTTATCAGCAATCTCAAGGCGCTGAGGGGAGAATCTTCAGCTATATTTCTCTGTGCGTGTTTAGTAGGTCCCGGTGCAACACGGAGAATATTATGCGACATGTGTTTGCCATGAACATGAGGATCAAGTAAACTCACCCATTGAGTTCCGTCTGCTGCTTTTCCTACATCCTGGAGAATCTGAAAATTTCTTCTTCTTCTTTTCTTCTTCTTCTTTTTTTTTTCTCTACCCGTTATTTCGTCATTCTTGTCATTTTCTTCATCAGAAATGTCTCCATCGCTTTCACTGCCACCTTCACTGTCTACTTCAGGAAGATTTTGAAATTCTCGAAGTATTTCTTTTGCGCTCAGTCCTTTTCCTGTACTCATTTTAAAAAGTATTACTCGCACTCACATCTTCTAAATATGTTCTGAAAACCTCTCTGTAACAACTACTGTTGATTCGAAAAGAACAGGATGTACCCGGCGATATCCAATGGATCGCTATTATCACGCATAGAATTTCAAGAAGGCAAAGAAAGGTCTTATCAGTTTGAAAACAAGAGCTATAATACTTCCTCCTGGAAACAAGAATTTGAGACAAAAACTGTGATAGCAAGAAAACAAAGTATACTGTGTCAATATGGTCCATTACACCCTGCACATTACGGTCCTTCTAGATATATCCAATATTTTTTCCAATTTTATGAAACTCACACAATTGGCTTTACAACACGTGAAGTTCGTGCACTATAGAAAGCACTTACAAATAATCAGTTTTCTAACTTTTAAAACTCTAGCACAATGTTGTAGTATGTTCCGCAAATGCGTCATTTTGACACACCCGGTCCTTCTAGTGCTAGGGTTCCACGCATGTTGGAAAGTGACAGGTGAGTCCGGCACACCAATTGTTGCTCGTTCTGCGCAGCACCATTTTGCATCACGAATCCCGTGATCACAGCACGGGCACTTCGTGTGACAAGCCAGACCAGATGCTGGCAGCTACTTGAAATGGACACCGAGAAGTGTTGAGAAACATTTTAAAAGTGGTATAAAGTGACCATTTTCAACGATGATCGACCAAAAATAACACAATGAAGGCGTAATTGAAGAAAACAAATTCGATGACTAATAGCCATGTCATAATGGTATCTGGCTGCATTTAAAATTCCCGCTAACAATGTGACGCAGACTGGTGCCTGAAGTTCATTGGCTGAAGGCGGATACGGTGGGCAATAGCTCACTCATCTCTTTCCATCATGGGTTCCACGTCACTGAATACCGTTGAAAGTGGGATTAGTCAGCGTATTGTACTCGGTGTTTCGACAACGGAAATCAGAAGTAAATAAGTTTGATTCCAGAATAAAAGAAATGGATTTAGACTACAAGTAATACAAAAAGATATCTGTGGAAATTCATTCCTGAAGTATTTTGACTCTAAAAGAAAACAAAACTGTTGAAGTAACTCCTTGATTTACTTTTTGATGAAGAATACGAGAAAAAGCTCTGAACTTCTAACTGATGAGCACAAATAGATTTTCGTTCGCTTGGTTCCAAATTAGCGAATAAAATTTAATGGCCTCGTAATATTAATTTCTCATACTCGTTCACATACTTATTCCAAGGAGTAGGATGAATACAAAACTGAAAAATCAACGAAATAAGGCAAATGCTGAGCAACTCCTGGAAGCCCACTAATAGGAGAGATATTGTCGAAGGAAAATGCTGAATAATTCGTTTAGTCTAAATGCACAATGATGTTAGAGATCATTTAAAACGAAATATTCATTTTCTCAGCTACAATCCCCGAAAACCACTGTTCGACAGAAAATGCGTGTGAAGAGAGATGGCGGCCAGGAAAAACGAAATAAAGCCTTTTTCCATAATTGCAGATTCCGTAGCTACTGTTCTACTTCTACAATTCTGAAGTGGAATTATTTTACGATTTTCATTGTGTATTGGTACAAAAGACTAGTACTGGTCTCGTAAGAAAAAGAACGCCAGTTTTAACGAAGCGATGACGCATAGCGACTGTTTCAAATTGTTTTGTGAGCCTCATTGGTTTGCGACAATTGACATGCGTTTTTCCGATAACTTTTATTCAAGAGCACGTTTTCAGTCCATTATTCTTTCGTAAACATCCTAAAGCGTTGAAAGGCGAAACTATCACTCAAGATTAGGAAAGAATCTAGAGGTTCTAGACAATGAAACAGTAATTCCTTACCTACCCGAAGATAGAGGAAAAGCCTAGTCTGGGGTCTATCAACGACCCCACTGGTTTGCAACTCTTTTCATGCGTCATTCCGACAACTCTGCGACTGCACCGCTAGCTCCCGCTAGCCAAATTCGTTTATTACTCTCCGTGAAGTCACGGAGGTTAAGCGAATTCGAGACTCGCGGGTTCCTGGTTGGGTGACCGGCTAGGAACCCCGGGATCTAACGGCGTTGAGCCCCTGGCCGAAGGGATAAAAGGCGCTGACTGACTGCGACGTGACGAGACTTGACTAGTATAGTAATTACTATTTCTGAGTAACGGAGGATTACTCTAAAGAATACGCTCAACGCGCAACAATGGATAAAGAGACGCGTGGCAGCAACAACGACGCAACAAATTAAAAAAAAAAAAAAAAACTCGCATCTAAGGGGAGCTTTTTGTCCCACCTCTGGTTTTCGACCCACAGTGCGCATCTCCCTGGCCGCGCGCCGCGCCGCCCCGCGGAATAAAAGTGATTTATCTGCCGGAGAAGAGAAAAGCTCGAGCGTGTCGCGGTCCTGGCGCGGGGGCGGGGGAGGGGGAGGGGCGGGGGGCGAGGGGGGGGCGTGGGACGCCGCAGTTGCCGCGGGCGCCGCCTCTCTCTCCGGAGACAGGTTTTGGGGCCGCCGGCGTTTGATTCCAGCGCCCCCTCTCTGCAAGGCGCAGGGGAGGGGAAGTACTGCACCGAAGAAAAATCAGTGTTTTTTCCCCGCGGCGCAGCGTTTATTTCTCTTGCAGGCACAGGACAGTGCTGCTTCGAAGAAAAGCAGATGCAGTAGAGGAAAAGTACTGGATTGAAGGAAAAGTTAGCGTTTTTCTCGGAAAATGTTTCGGGAAAAAAAAGTTTCCTCGACGGTGTAAGACAGGGAAGGTACTGCACCATACAAAAATCAACTTTGTTTTTTCACAGGCGCAGGACAGGAAAAGTACTACACTGAACAAAAATCAACGTTCTCGGAGCGCAGGTGCGAGAAAGTGGTAGAAGTGCACCGAACAAAATTGTGTTTGTTTCCTTGCAGGTGCAAGACAGGGAAAGTACTGCATCGAACAATCAACGTTTTTCTCTCGCAGCGCGGTATGGAAAGTACTGGATCAAAACAAAAATCAGCGATTTTCTCTCGCAGCACAAAACAGGGAAAGACTGCACTGACAAAACAGTTTGTGTTCTCCCAGGCTCAGGACAGGGAAAGTACTGCAACGAACAATAATGAGGGTTTGTTTTGTTTAAGATACAGGAAAGTGGAAGGAATTTACGGAAGAAAATATGTGTTTTAATTTCTCAAACAAGAATGAGGGAAGTATTCCGGTGAAACAAATCGAATATTTGTTTTTTATGTAGTTGCAGAACAGTGGAAGTACAGGAATTGAAACAAAATCAGCATTTTGTTATCGCAAATGCAAAGGAGGGAAGGAAGTACTTCACCGAATACACTGAGCAATTTTATTCTCGTAGGCGCGAGTAAGAGGGAATGAAATTAAAGGAACCCTGAGTGTGTGCTTTCTTCAGAACTGGAACAAATTAGCGTTTTGTATGATTAGGATCGAGAAAGTACCGGACACAAACATTACTAAACTTATGACTTTTTCATAGAAGCAGGACTGGAGAAGTAAACGCAATAAATGGTGATTTTTTTCTTGACGTTAAGACATGCTCAAATTCTCTTATCCAATTTATATTTTTTATTTAAATAATTTTGTAACTTCGAGAGACTGACTAATTCAGGACTAATAATATCTCAATATTCTCGGTATTCAGAGATGCCTTATTTGTTGATTACTGCTCGATGGATCATTTTGAAAAAAAAAAAACAAAAAAAACGAAATTACGAATTCGAATTTTTCCTAGTAATGTGATGGTTGCCTATCTCGTGTTCTCTTCATTTTCAGTTCCTAATTCGGGTTATTTTTTCTATACTTTATACTATCTTGGTGGCACAGACTTCTTTGGCGTAAATAATTTATTGCATGCCATGTAAAAACTTTTGATTATAATAATAATAATTTTTTGTATACCATCATTATAAACGACCCTTTTCGATACCCCGAATCGTGCATAATCCAGTATTTTATCGCACGCTACATGACGTCATCGCCATTATTAAACGCGACATGACGTCATTACACATTCAGCCAATAGTAGCGAGAGAATCGTGGGTAATCCAGTATAAAAAATAATTTTTTTCAGAGGGCGTTGGATGTCAAGCACTCGAGACGTCAGAAGACAGTTGTTTCGCGAAATTAAGTTTGTTTCTTGTAAATTTATAATGCTTTATAAAAAAATAGCGTATGCAACTCGTTTATAATGTTGCTTTATTGCATTCGTACAAATTTGAAAACTCGCTCCTAACGTCGCTCGTTTTCAAAACATGTACTCGTGCAATAAAGCTTAACATTATAAACTAATTGCATAAACTACTATTATTATTCATTATTACTCGTTTATTGAATTAGACAAATCTTCTATGAACATTTACAGTTCATCTCTTCAAGAACAAAGTTCGAACATATGAACGATCTCTTGAAGAATCTAAGTTTATTACTTACGGTCTTATTTCACATTACGATTTACTCCATGACTAATAAATAATTCGTGAATGATAAATTATCAAACTATCTTTAGAATGATAGCATGAAGTCGAAAATATATAATAAAAGAAGAAAGCATTTACCAATATTTTCAAACCATATTTTTCTCACTGAGTAAAATATGTAATAGTTTAGAAAATAAAATAGAAATGGGTGCTGCGAAACAGCAACACTGATCGAGGAAAGACGCATTGGTCACAAAGTCTTTCTGGGTCGTAGAGAGCTGTCGGAAACGCCTCTGCATTGACCAATGCTACGTGGATGGAAAAGCCGACAGAAGAGCCGAGGAAAGAAGATTAGAGTTTTAGAACCCCACAGAGTGTACTTGCTTCGACTCGAAGCTCTGAAAGATTCACGAAAAGAAGTAGTGAATCTAACAAAAAAGTTCGGAGTGTCTCGAAAAATTGTAGCGAAATTCTTTACCTCTAGGAGTAGATCCTACGTTTTTCAAGATTATGTCAGAAGCAAGAAATAACTCTACAAGCGGTCTGAGATTAACGCTGCAAATGCCTACTTTTAATGTTTTATAGAGAGTTGAGTTTTATTTTCTACTGAACTATATATGACGCTCTACAAGTCAAGAATACTGAGCCTAAAAAATATATATTTACCCTTTAGTTAAGTATCACATGATGTCTAACATTTCATACATTAAAACTAGTGGTGTTAAAACAGCACGTATTTTTCGTCCGTACTTTCACGTACAATTACTCAAAAAGTACTCAAATGTTCTCATTATCTCTCATACTTCTCAAAATATTTCATTCTTCACAATTGTAGTTGTAGGAGGACTCCGAAATTTTTTGAATTTTTGCAGTTTTCCAAAGATCAATTTTCAACAAAAATGAGACCTACTCCGTTTTCTTAAACGTCCTTCACACTATCCAACTATATAATTTAATAAAAAATGGAGCCATTTCTCAATAGGCCGCGACATCAGTCAGATCAATTGGAGAATATCAATTTTAGAGAAAATCGGACGAGCGGTTTAGCCGCTAGCGTTCTTCATTGACGGATGGACAGACGGACGGAGGAACAGACAGACGTTTTGCCGTCATTCTATTTTCCGGTATAAAAGACCCACAAAATATGTATTCTGGCTACACCACGTGTTAGATGATTTTTTTCCTAAATTTAAAAACTGAATTTATCTTTTCTTCGTTACCAGGGCTCTGTAATACGAGTTTTTCTGCCGATAAATTTGTTTTTTTTGCGCAGCATTACATAACTTTTACTTTTCTGCGTAAGCAGTAGCGAGTAAGCAAAAATACAAATAAAATTATTTTATGAAAATATATCTTACTTTCCATACGCTTCTTCTAAAAATATAAACTAATGACACACAAAAATGCAAATCCATCATATATTAAGAAACTTTCCGGCCCTGTATTGAATTAGAAAAAACTCACTCCAAGAGCTTTTAGTTTTTCCATATTCAGATAGCAAACTTTCGAAACTATAATAAAATTCATTTTCATTCTCTTTTAGTTTAAAATGTTTCCAATAGAGCCAAACAAAGTATCAAACTTAAGTGGAATTGTCAACACAAATTACGAAAGATAACACACTGAACGAAGCACGAAGGACAACGGCTCTCGGTTATCCCAACCGCTTCAGATATCAAAGGCTTTCTCCAATTTCCGGGAACTGAATTTTTATTGAAACAACCGAACTGGAAACGCAATCGGAGAAACTCCTCGAGGATGATGGAGGGCTAATAACTCTGGGCAGAGACGCCATCAATTCAGAACTCGCCATATATCGCTGGACGGTTGAATGAAATCCATGAAGTGAAAGACGCAGCCGCCCCCCGTCCCGACGCGGCGGTCGACTGCGCCTGTAACAACTCGAACGCGCCCGCGAAACGATTTGCAACGCACATCCTAAAAGGCCCCGCCCCCCGCGCTTGCGATGGATCATTCCGGCGCGCGAAATGACTAACGACAGCTGATCAGCGGAGAGTTATGGGCACAAAGCACGCTTTGTCACCAGCGCTTTGTGCGCGGAGACTCGGCGCCGATGACGCACGGGCTTCTCTTTTGGAGAAGCTTCTGGTCCCTCGGCGACCTTCTCTTTTGGGGAAGCTTGTGGTCCCTCGGCGACCTTCTCTTTTGGAGAAGCTTCTGGTCCCTCGGATACCTTCTCTTCTGGGGAAGCGTGTGGTCCCTCGGCGACCTTCTCTTTTGGGGAAGCTTCTGGTCCCTCGGATACCTTCTCTTTTGGAGAAGCTTCTGGTCCCTCGGCGACCTTCTCTTTTGGGAAGATTGTGGTCCTCGGCGACCTTCTCTTTTGGAGAAAGCTTATGGGTCCCTCGGCGACCATCTCTTTGGAGAAGATTCTGGTCCTCGGCGACCTCTCTTTGGGAAGATTCTGGTCCCTCGGATACCTTCTCTTTTGGAGAAGCTTCTGGTCCCTCGCGATACCTTCTCTTTTGGGAAGTTTGGTCCCTCGGCGACCTTCTCTTTGGGAAGCTTCTGGTCCTCGGATGACCTTCTCTTTGGGAAGCTGGTCCCTCGGACACCTTCTCTTTTGGGGAAGTGTGGTCCCTCGGCGATCCTTCTCTTTGGAAGACTTATGGTCCCTCGGCGACCATCTCTTTGGGAAGTTGTGGTCCCTCGGCGACCTTCTCTTTGGAGAAGCTTCGAGTCCTCGGGACCTTCTCTTCTGGGGAAGCTTTGGTCCCTCGGCGACCTTCTCTTTTGGAGAAGCTTATGGTCCCTCGGCGACCATCTCTTTCGGAGAAGCGTGTGGTCCCTCGGCGACCTCTTTGGAGAAGCTTCTAGTCCCCCGGCGACCTTCTCTTTGGAGAAGCTTATGGTCTACCGTGGACTCCCCCTTCGAAACCTACGATTACGATTTCCATTAGGGATGTCTGCAAGGATCGAGTGATCGTGCAAGTTTTCTTAATCTCGCTCCTATCTCAATTCTAGGGCACTATTATATATTCTGTTCCTAAATTCCTAGCCTGTTTTGCCTTATCTGTGATGATTACTTTTGATGGTTGTGTGGTGGTTTAATTCGAATGAGAAGTAGAGAGGAAGGGAGGATCCCGGTACTCCTATGTCGTAGTTGTACTGTCGGACTACGGAGCGTCCATACGGACTACAGAAGAAATAAAATCGCAATCAGAACTTCCCTAATTCAAAGAATTTCATTTTAATCAAGGGAGAGAGGGGTTCGATAAACCGGAGGGCATTGCTTTGAGTTACAGCAATTTCATTTTTAAAATCTACTGAAACACGTAGAATACATTCATTTTTTCGTTTTTCCCATTACTAATATCCCTCTCTCACAACTCGATGAAGATGTATCATGGGAAGAATTCTACATAAACGACGCCGATAATTTACTGGGGGTTTGTGGGATGAGGCTGATTCCGATGACAATTTCGGTAAGTCCAACGATAGAATTTTCTGAAGCCGGGGGCTGTGCATTAAATAAATTCCCAGAAGCATCTTATCAGTTATGTTCCGGACATTTTGTTCTCTCTACCTCTCGAGCGATAACTGAGAAAGAAACCTGCAGAAGTGAGCACCAATTAAATTTGCGTATCTTGTCTCATGAAAGAGCAAATGCAAGTAACCACTATTTTCTCATTAAGAATCAATCAGACAAAATGATAACAAAAGTAACATGACTGAATAATGTATAACTAAGTGAATTTGAAATTTGTAATTGGTGAAAGTTATTCTTGTGTGATGTATGGAATATTCAGATGCGATATTTAGCCACCAGAAAGTTACAAAGTTTCGATTCAATCTAACGAAAATGGAAACTTTTATCGAATAATACTCAATGTTAAATTAGGCTAAAAGTACGCTCTGATACTCATTTAAAACTTACACAAATTTATAAGTGATTTATTTACAAATTTTACCGTGCTAATTCTTCAGACGAAACAAATGTCTTGTTTTTTACCTTCATATTTTGCAAAGTGGTCCTATTTAAACAATTCAATATATTCCAGATACGATGGGTAGATAAATATCAAAAGTAAATGGCAAATGATAGAAGTAACTCGGGAGTGCTCGCAATAGATCTGTGAGATCCAAGCCACGACAATTTTATGTTCCTTGATTTTTATGATATTCCTTCATTGTACTTTTATAAGATCACCTGTCCTTTTATTTTTATCATTTCGCTGAATTATTTCTCGTGAGCATATTTAAACTTCATCACTGCATGTGCGATATCTGATTTAATATGTTGAGTGCAATGGCTCCAGTGCATTGTGAGCTCCTGGAAAAAATACAAATACTTCCTGAATACTATTTGAAAAATAAAATATATACATTTGTTTAGAACATGTCAAAATAATTTGAGAAAATTGCATTTAATATTATTTAATAGGATAATAGGATTTTTAATGATTTTTCCGTGTACTTTATCAATTTTTACCTTTCTCATCATAACTATTCAGACAAGAATTCTGCAGTGTAACAGTCATTAACAATTGCATTGAGGGACATATACAAACTGAATAAAAGATATATTTCATTAAATGGACCGTCAGATCAACCGCATTTACGAAAAGTTGCCGGTGTATCTGAGAGATACATTGCGGACCCAGGCGTGAATCTACGTATTGCGGGCACTCCCGGGATAAGTGGGATAATGAGGAAATAAACGGAAGCCGCGCTCGTGGCACATAGCGAAGTCGCTAGCCTTTCACTACTGAGGTACGGGTTCGATTCCCGTCGAATCTCATGTGAAATTTGTTCCAACAAAACGAGTTTGGCTGCTTCACAAGGGCTAGTCAACCCATGTGCCCTATCCTTATTCCTTCCCAATTCTGGCCGCTGGGTAGTGACGCAGGAGCGCGTAGTAAGAGGCGCGTACGCGGAGTTGCTACCTGGCGGTCCCCTTGACAACTGACTGCAACGTGACGTGACATGACTTAAAGGTAATAGAGGATTACTCCCGCGTTAGTTAATGGAGGATGTCTCCTCAGCGCAAAGCGCTCAACGCCCCTTAAGGGGTTTGGAGACGCGTTGCGTCAAGTAGTAAGACTCAACAAATTTTTAAAAAAAGTCAGCGCGAGCATTCTGCCCACCGCCTCCATTTTGTTGCACCCTTTCACCGCTGACGTGAGCAATGCTGTCAGCTTCACCGCGCGCGTCAGCTCTGGCGCCCTCTCCCTGCCTCCCACCCCTCCCCCGCCCCCGCCCCCTTCGCCTCCGCCGGCGCTCCCTCGCGAATAAAAGTGATTTATCCGCCTGCGCCGCGGCCGCGGCGGTGCGGGCAGCGGCGAAAGGGGCGGCGGCGAAGGGGCGGCGGAGCTCGGCTGACGTGGCGGCGACGACGGGGTGGCGTTGATGGTCGTTTGATTGATTGATTGTACACCCTCGGAAATTTCTGCATTACTTGTAAAGTACATATTAGTAGTTATATGTTTGATTAATGAAATTGAAATTTCTTTTTAATTTAATTTAAATTTATAAATTTTATTAAATTTAATGTACACGTACATTAATTTCCCTTTAATGTACAAGGATATATCCTGGGAAGTAGTGGTATTTCCTCCCAGATTGATAGTGAGATACGGCGCCGAACTATACGTCGCCTTGTGGGGTTTATCATTCATGTATCTCCCACCAGTGAGCCACAGTCCCAGCTGGAACAAGCTCTACGCTTCCGACTGACTTCCCGACATGTCAAGTGGTGTACTGCATGTGAGTGACGGTGTATGGGAGTGGGGAAGAAAAAATAAAGATCGCGCGCGGACCTTATCCCTTTCGTAGGGGGCTGCTCTGTAATTTGTCTGGCACTGATGGGAGAAACGAATCAAGGAGGTGCCAAGGTTAATAATGATCATCAGGTTTTTCATCCAGTTTCCCTGATCCATTGAGCAAATGCTGAGATGGCCCCTAGTGTTGCTTCTGGACATAAATGTAACTTCATTTTCTGTGCACGTCTTCTAGAATTCAGTGGGAAATACAATTATTCAAATTATCGTTTCCATGTTGTCGCGGCAGGAAGTAATAAGAGCCAAAATTTATTGCTTATTTATCCTTGAAAATAGAGTTTATTACATGGGCTTTTTTTCCAAAATTCAAGTAGTATATGACTTAGAGTAGGGATCACAGAATTTTGAAAACGTGCACACAATTCACTTTTCCCCATAGCACGTCATTCGCAGTTTTAACTGTTTTTGACGTAAAATAAATAAAAAAGTAAAGTAATGGTCGTGGCGGCTGTGGCGGTGGTGTTTGAAGGTGTGGGTGGTTGCGGTGAAGGTGGAAAGCCTGGAGAAGCGGGTGGAGTTGGCTGTGGAGACGGCTGCGGAAACTGTGATGTTGACAATGATAGAGGCGGGGGCGGTGCTTCTGGCGGAGGTAGTTGTAATGGTGAGGGAGTGGTGGAGAAAAGGGGAATATGATGAGGCGGGGGATGCGGCGGAGGATTGACTGATTATTAAAGATTCAGGGTGCGTCAACTATTATGGTCATTAACCCGTAAATGTAGTGCGTGTTTCAGCTCGGAAGAGAGCGGTGGTCTTTCCCCGCTGGATGGCCAGATTCGGCGCCGACTACCGTCATCTACCGTGTTTTCCCCAACCAGGTATCTCCCACCAGCGGGCCACCGCTCCAGCCAGGACAAGTTCTAAGTGAGTTAGTGTAAGTGTGTGTGTATAAGGTGTAAGGACAGGACAAGGAAGAGGGAGGAAAGATCGCGCGCGGTCCGTGGCCCGTTTGTTACGGTACTGCTCCGGCATTCGTCTGGTGTTGATCGGAGAAACCACGGAAAACTACCGATCAAAGCAACCGGTCGCCTGAATTCTCCAGACAGGTGGGTGGGAGGAGGTGGCAGGAACCTACCAAGGGCAAATCGGAGGCGAGCAAGTGCTAGAAGGTGACGCAGCCCTAAAAGGTTCCTTCCGAACTGGGGATGTAGATTTGGATGTGATATGATTATGCATTGATTTTAAACTATATTACACGAACAACAGAGCGGATAGACCATGAAGTTAAGACACATTAATGTACTGACAGCGCCTGATTTCAAATATAATGCGGAGAATCGTGAGGGTAGGCCAGTAAGAATATGTTGATTTTTTTGCAGTGGGAACGTTTCGGCCATTTCTTTGTCCCGATTCAGAGCTGTAGTAAGATGTGTACAAATTTACATAATTATACATTTTGTGTACAAACATATAGAAAATTGATGCATCCACAAACGAGAACAACAGTTTCTTTCGTCATATCTTTCAAATAAATGACCGAAACGTTGGCACTGTAAATAGAGCAGACTTTTATTGACATAACCTCACAAATCTCCACATGTATTTATTATACGATATCAAGATCAACATAACCTAATTTTAAAGGTAATTTAAATATAGAGGAATTAGATTGGTCACTGTTACGCGAATAAATTATTCAATAAAAGTAAGTCCAATATCATGTGCATTTATTCGCGTACAATAAAATGAGCTAACTTTATACTTCTCGTTTTATATTTTAGTTTTTGACATTTGTACCTTTGGCAAATTATTAATGAAACGTTTCCGGTATTTGATCATAGCTTTGTCATGTTTCAAATACATTAAATTAAAATGCAATTAACCGAGTTTAATTATGCAGATTGCTTTGCGAGCCATCAATCAGATTAATAGACAAAATAAATAAATAAATGAAACATTTACTTAGTTACGTTTTACTCTGAAGTTAATATCCCCTCTTTTTTACTTCACCGCGTCGAAATTATCGATAGACCAAAAAAGTGACTAAAATCAGTTCAATAATGCATTTGTACACAATGTACTGTTTGTCATATGCAAATACGACATAAACACATTCGAGACTCAATCGAAAACACAATACATGTTTTCAGAAGAAAACAGTAAACATTCGTAGATGTAAGCAGCAATACAAAAACATCAAGCTAAAACACAATTTTTGGGTCAAGGGAACGTGTACACGATGTTCATTAAACATACATAAAAGGCAATGGAATTTAATGTTTCATTTCAACACAGATTAACTACTTTTCATAATATGATAATGCACTTTTTAAATCTCTGGTAATGCGAGTTTAAAACAGAATTTTTCTATTTGGTATTTCAAAGCACGTCGTCGAACATGATTAGCAAACCAGTAAAAAATAATACAACATTTCGTGAAATTTTACGACATCCGAGATAACTGAATAATAACAAATTTAAAAAAAAAAGTAAACGATTACTGAGAAGTAAAGCAGATTTTATTGATAAGTTTTGCTCTTTTAAACATCTTGAAATTTTGCAAAATATATTTCTTTTAATAGATTTGTTACATTTACTTTTTACATTTACATTATTTGTTACATTGTTAAACTTTCTGAGAAAGAACGATACATTTAGGAAAAAAAAGGGAAAACCTTAAAAAAGGCGACGGGAGAAAGAAGTGGAGAAACGGCACCAACGAATTTGAAGAGCACCATGAAACTTTTGGAGACAGAACGAGAAAAAATAACGAAATAAATTTGTGAGGGAAAATGAGACGTTGAAAGAAAAGTACTGCTACAGAGGAAACAAGCCACAATTTAGACAGCAAAAACAGAGTTTATAAAATGTTATCAAGTCATGAAGTAATGCAATGAGATAAACAAGAATGACAGTCGGTACTGCATTTTTATGTATAACTAGGTTGAAAATCCAATCATTTTGAATTTTTCATTTCTTGAGCGCTATTCCCTAGTAAATGGAGCTGATGAAGTGCCAAATAGTCCATGCAATAAAAGTAACTAAAACAGGACGAATTTTCTCGCTCCTATTTACACGCAAAATTACGCGTTAAGAATTTTCGAAAAATTGTGCATGACATTATTTCCAAATCTATCTTTAAGGAACAAATTCCATTAAGGGAAAAATCTCTATCTTTAATATTTTAGTTGTAGGAAGACCCCGAAAGAATTTTGAACTTCTGCAGTTTTCGAAAAATTAAGGTTTTCAACGAACATGAGACCTGCACACTTAAATGTTCTTCACACTATCCAACAAAAAAATGAAATAAAAAACGATGGAGCCATTTTTTTGAAAATTTGGAAAGTGTCCCAGAGGATTCAAGTAAATAACTCCCTAAATTAAAATGTCGGTTTCTAATTCAAGATATCGCAACATAAATCAGATCTATTGGGGAATATAAATATTGGAGAAAATCGGATGAATGATTTAGCCGATAGCGTTATTCACAGATGGACAGACAGACGTTTTGCCGTAATTTGATTTTTAGGTATAATGGCCCCACAAAATATGAATTCTTACTACACCATATGTTAGAGGATTTCTTTTCCTAAACTTACCAACTGGATTTATCCGCTTTTTCTTTACCAGAGCCCTATAAGTAGAGTTTTTCTGCCAGAAATTCGTCGTTTTTTCGCGTAGCATTACATAACTTTCTCTCTACTCCGTAGCGAGAAAGTAAAAAGAGGTTACAGCAGTTTTGTTTAGAAAAGTCCTAAGTGTGCTACACTACGCGATAAACAAAACCAAGGCGCTGATAAAAGTGAAGTGGAAATAGATAAATAGTTGAGGCGCACTGTTTATGATACGCGTCTAAATCGAGTCAGCGATGAAACATTTGTTGTTATTTTTGTGTTACTGATTTTTTAGTCAAAGACAGTTGTTTTGTTCACTCCAGTGAAGTACATCTGGTACCTAAACACTAACGCTCTAGCGAGACCTGGAGTTCAGCAGTATTTGAAGCTCCCTGCAACATAACAAACACCCAATACAAGTAATTACACACGCATGGAGAAAGTATAAACGTCCATGTCCAGGATTGAATTTGATTCTGTGGTCATGGGAACCCAATTGTAAGAAATAGGTACGTGCTCTAAGTACATGAATTGGTATTAAGCAATACGATCACACTAGTTGAACCAACTCCACTCTTACCCTTTTTATATAATTCTTTTAAAAATAGCTACATACTGGAAAACGATTTTGAACGATTCTGAGTACCTTTGAGGTGGGGAGGGGTGCCTTCCAAAAATATAACTGAGCCTCCGTCTCATTTTGTTGATGACTGGATACGATACACAACACGTATTCCCTTGTTGACATAGAATCATAGTCTCAAAGGTCTAAGATGTTTTGTTTCCGAGTAATTCACGACAGCAACGAATCTGCAAAGTAACATGGGTTGCTAGTGGCATTTTTGATCTTATTATTTACCTCATATCAGTTTTTAAAAATTTATTGTTATTCATAGATCAGTCATAATGTTACACCTATGATGGTTTCAGAACACAACGCAATACGTACATTTCTTACACTATTTACATTTTAGATTAACACAATTGGGTTCATGTACTTTGTTATTTGGTTGTTTTGATTGGTGATATTCGAGTGGGTTGCAGAAGATGGATTTTATGACATCAGGAGTTTTTTAATTCCTGGAAAACTTGCAAAAGTTCTCCTGGCGGAATGACAGTGACATTTGGATGGAGCCTGTATGGAGGCGTAAGCAAAAGTTGCGGTTTAATTGTTTTATGAATGATATCAGGGATTGAATGCCAAGATCGCGGTGAAATTGAATATTTTGGACAAACCATGGAGCTTAGTGATTTTACGGAGAAATTTATTTTGAAATGTGTGAAGGCGATTGAGATGAGTATAGGATGCTGTAAATCAAATTGAGAGGCGTAAGTTAAAGTTGAGCGAATGATAGTTTTGTAGAATAGAACGGTGTTTGTGGGTTTAATTCATGGTCTATTGAGAAACGGATATAGTCGGGTTGATTTTCCGTAGGTCTCATTTATAAAAAAGTTGATGTAATAGTTTCCTCCTTTAATCTGTTCTAAATATTGCTACTTGAATCAGTTCGATGCACCACTAAGCGTTTCCCTAAACAACAAAAGCACACTTGCGAGGTTTTGTATTCTTGGTTTCTTAAAACGTCGTACAAAACCGCCATATTTTCTTACAGGGAATACTACAATGTATCATTGGGTATCGACTATATCTAACAATGAGAAGCATCTTCGCGACAATTAAACGTGGCATCTTTGCAAGCTGTTCAGAACAAATGAACGAAAATTATTCTGAATTCTAAGGTGAATTTCCTCATTGTGTATTCGTTAACTTTAAAAGCCATATCATTTACTTACTGGCATGTGGTGAAAAAGATATTAACTTTTATGAGCATTCTTCTTTCTAGTTTACCTCAGTATAGTTTATCATAAGAAGACGGGTAAAGTGATATGTTCTTTCCTGCCCGAAAAACAGGTACACATACTAAGACGGTGATTTCAAATATATTTGTAAAGTATTAACAGGATTAAAAAAACGTTCAGGTCATGATAATGTAAAAACATTAGTGTAATTAATACTTAATAATACTAAAAAAAACTGTGATATAAGTAAATGCCCAGAAAACCCTTAATTTCAATTAAACGCCATTCCTTTCGTTTTCATTTGTTTCCGGACTCTTATAGACCTGGACGGATTTGAATTATGATAATTGTAGATCTTTAAAACTGCGAGCACTGGCTAACTAGGCAAGCCAGATTCGTTTCAGGTACTCTAGCAAAGGAAACGCAATTAGGTAAATGCGGATTTTCTTTCCTTCGTAACAAGATGCTGTTATCGGGTGTAATAGACCAATTCCTATACAAACGATGCTGAAGAATACAGCGGTTATTTGACTGCAAGTTGTTAAACCAGAGTTGAAATAAAAGCTCGAGAGGAAAGTAGGGGCAAAAGCAAATTAAGAACAGGATTTAACAATGCGCATTATTTTCGAACACGATTCTTATTCATTGTATGTGATTATTCCTTTGTTCTTCTCTTCTTTTTCTCGCTTTCATTTGGAGTTCTCAACTCGCTGTTGTCTTTTTAGTAGATAATAATGGTCAATTTGATATTCTCTTCTCTTGTTAAATGTTCAGATACCGGAGCCACAGTGAAGAATAAGGTCATAAGTATTGATAACTTTACCTTACCTTAAAAAAATCATTCTTATTGTAAGAAAATTCTTCTATGTGAAGTGTGTATGTTCAATTAACATTGAGGTAAGTATTCCGTAAGATATGTTTCGAGATACATATGAAAACACGTAGTAATATACGTATACAGATATATTTGTACCTACAACAAGATTACCTTTATTTCACAATCTACATTAACATTCAGCAATGCGTATACAGTTGCTTGCACATAAAACATACCACTAGTAACGTATAAATCGACGTTCATCATGTGAGTAAAAAATATTTTACATTATTAGTTGATTGTGGGAATTCTGATTGGATGTTGTTGACGTTCTTATAAGAAGAAAAAAAACAGCAGCGAGACTGACGATGCCGTCGAAAGCCGGCTATCTTAATAAAACTGATATGTTGACGAAGATGACTTCTTTTATTTCTTCTTATTATTAGTTGACATCGTTACATTGTAATTTACGATTGTAAAACGGGTCATGACTAAAGTTCACCCACATTGCAGTGTAAATATGTATTATTTCTCCGCAGCTGTCAACTTAAGATGTAAATTAATATATTATTTATTTAATAGGTAATTATTACAGCCAAATTAGTAAACTTGATGCAATGTGGCTAGGCCGAAGGCCTTTAAGCCATTACAATACCTACATTCTACCGCATTCTAACCTTTCGCCTTCTGGTATTCACCCCAAATGGTCTCTCCATCGCCTCAAAGCCGCGGAAACGAGACCATAAGGTACGGCTGAGGGAAAAACCCCTGAAGGGGGAAAAACCTGCCGTCAGAAGCCGAGTACATGCTACTTTATCCGGTTTTTAGACTATTTATTTATTTGGCGCGGGCGTCAGGCATTCTCCTTCCAGTGTTTGGCCTCCACCGCACCTGAAAACACACCACCAGCACCACAGAAAATCGTCCGCACCAACGCCTCTGCCCTAACATTTCCGATTCCCACTTCCCTTCGCCCCCTAATGTGCTTTATTTTAACCGTTTCCTTTTATTTTATTTTAATTTAATTTATTTTTAATTTATTTTACTTAATTTAATTTTAATTGATTTAACTTATTTTGATTAATTTAATTTTAATTTATTTAACTTATTTTAATTAATTTAATTTTAATTTATATAACTTATTTTAATTTAATTTTAATTTATTTAACTTATTTTAATTATTTTAAGTTAATATATATTTTTTTATTGACTTATTTATCTACTTATACTTAACAGTTGACTACAATTTATAACTTTTATTTTATTTTATTTTATTTTTGTACTGTTTACTAACCTAACATAACTACTGACTAACTTAATTATTGTTAGTTTATTGATTTATTACATATTTCTCTGCAGTCTAGGCTCTGCTCGTACTAACCACTGCTGTTTTCCCACTCCTTAATTTCAGTTTCTCTAGTGGTCCGAACCTTTCCGAGAAATGTTCCTAATTCTTTCATGAAGTTAGCTCTTTTATCCCCTAGAATGTTTTGGGCGAGCGTTACGTTCCTATGTTGGAATTTAATTTCCATTCCCATCCATTTTCTTCTCAAGTTTCGGCCCACTGCAAATTAAAAGGATATGGATCCAGTCTTCCCTATCACCGCAAAGCACACAGATGCCATTACCATTCGAGTCCTTTAATCTACGTTGCATCCACCCCGACCTGAACCAAGCGTATCCCCTCTTGCGTCCTTTGCAGTGTGTTTACGTAACGTTCGCAACCCCATAACGGACTCGCGTGAATTTGCGCAACTAGCGAACGTTTTTCGGCCGTTGCTGCCAGGATCTCTTGCCTTTTAATATCCGCAAGTCTATCCGAAATTAACCGTTCTATGTCACGTGTTCCCTATCTCCCACCATTTCCGGAGAAACGTCTCCCAGACCTGAACGTTCCAGTAGCAGTTTAATTTTATACGACCAGTAGCGTTGGTTGCTTCCTGTAACTGCACCGAAAACATCTATTTATAAGTGAGTCAGCCTGTTCACCTGCTAATTTAATCCAAAGTTTAATGGGTTTCATTTTTAAAAACTTTCCAAATTCCTACACTACCGACCTCTCTTAGGACTCCGGCATTTGCTGCGAATCTAGAGACTCGAGAATTAATTTGAAATAATCTGTTTCGACGCTTTCTAGTCGATCTATCCTATCCACTCCCCAAATTTCTGCCCCATAATTCATTGCTGGGAGAACTAGCGATTTAAACATCGTCTCGCACCCTTAAAGGCAATTCCGGAACCCTGCGCACTGCGCAAACGATTTCTTTGAGCGCAATTCTTCCTTTACCTGTCGCCGCCAATATGTGATTACTCCATCCCCATTCATGGAAAATTTTGCCCCAAGATATGTAAAATGTTTTCCGTCAATCTCCTCCTGAGCGTAAAAACCCTTTCTCCTTATTACCCCAGATAAATCCATTCTTGAAGACAACTACTTTGGTTTTTTGAATATTTACTTTTAATCCCCATGTTTCACTATACGTTTCTAGGATATTTAAACTTTTTTGTAAGCCGTCAATAGTCTCCGAACATAAAACTAAATCATCAGCATATAGTAGTCCGGGAATGTTCAGGCCCTCAATTTCCGGCGCAGATGTATCCGCATCCTGTAACCACGTCAATAAATCGTTTATAAACAAGATAAACAATAGCGGTGAGAGAGGACAGCCCTGTCTTACTCCTACTGTCGATTTTATTTTTCGCGTTGTACTTCCATCACCGCACCTGACACAGAAATTTACGTCTTCGTATATGCTCTGCAACACTTTCAAAACTTTACGTGAGTAAATTAATATAGCTATCCACAAGTTATCGATATAAAAAAATCTTCCTTCATTTAAATACATCACAACATTAGACACACTTGGTATATTGACGTTTAACATTAAATACATAACTAGTGGTGCTTACTCAGCACATATTTCTCGTCCGTACTTTCAAGCAAAATAACGCGAAAAGTTGTCAATGTTTCGAAACATTGTCTTTCTTTCTTTCTTTCTTTCTAGGGATTTTATCCAGCCGAAAGCCGGTTACCCATTACGTCCCGATGGGACGCATATTCGACCGTACACTAGACACCAACACACTTGCGGGTTCCTCTGATCTGGAGTCAGCAGAACGCGAGGCCCTCAAAGGCCATACAAAGACAAGGGACAAACAACCATGTCCAAGGCGGGACTCGAACCCGCGACCCTTCGGACCGAAGCGCTGAGTCGGTACTCGCTCTTAGCCACCTCGGCCATCCAGGTCGGCTCAAAACATTGTACCTGACCTTATTTTGAAATCTATTTTTAAGTAACAGATTTCATGTAGGAAAACAATCTCTATCTTCGTAGTTGTGGTTGTAGAAAGACGCCGAAAAAATTTGGAATATTTGCAATTTTGAAAAGTTAGAGTTTTCAACGAACATGAAACCTGCACAATTTTCTTAAACGTCCTTCACGCTATCGTACAACAAAATTTAATGAAAAACGATGAGCCAATTTTTTAACAATTTCGAAACTGACCCCGGAGTTCACGTACAGTACCCTCAAATTAAAAATATCGGTTTCAAATTCAAGCGGCCGCGACATCAGCCAGGTCGATTGAGGAATTTCAATTTTGGAGAAAATCGGCTGAGCGGTGTAGTCCGACGGACAGATAGTCGTTTTTTCGTCATTCGATTTTTCGAAGACCCACTAGGACTCACAAAACGTGGATTCTGGCTTTGCCACGTGTTAGAGGATTTTTTTTATTTAGCAACTGACTTTATTCACTTATTCGTTACCAGGGCCGACAACTGGAATTTACTGCCGAAAATTGTCCATTTTCTCGCGCAGCATTACATAACTTTCTCTTTACTGCGTAAGCGGTAGGGACAAAGTAAAAATCAAAGTACAGACTTTCAAGTCATCTTAAAACATTGAGTCTCCCTTTTCCAGCTTTGTTTTTCTCTCCCCCTGAGACAGTCGGAAGTGTTCCCTCCCTGTCCCTCTCCTCCACCGCTGTCGCGGCTTGGCGGGCGACTGAGTGCATTCCTGGGGCTGTAACGACGACGTTTAATGATTCGGAAGCTGACGAGCGCGGATGCCAACTTTATATCGCGCGCTCTCTGATTAGGGCGGTCGTTCGTCACGGGGGGGGCGATGGCGCGGGCGATGGGGCGATGACGCGGACGAAGGCGCGGGAGGGCACGCGGAGGGAGGAAAACGATGGGCTCGGGGAGAAAGAATTGCCGGGCAAAAATATTCTCGACATTCAAAATTATTCCCAGGAATACCAAGGTATAAAAATCCCGGGAAATAGCATCGGTTGAGTGCTTCGGATTCCAGGCTTAACTTTTGATTTTACTGATGTTTTTTGACGACGTAGATAAAGTAATCCATTGATGTAACTAATAATATAAATGTGCATTCATTTAAACTAAAACCTTTATTCAACTTCTGAATCTCCAAATGAAAAAAAAATCGACTTCCTTGCATTAACGTTTCTAATTAATGACAAAACCTATTATATTTTTATGTCAACCAGTCCCATGTAACTTAAAATAGAGCGAAAGTGAAGCGGAAGACACCTCTGTCGGAAAATAAAAACTCAATCAACCGTTTGCATGCCTGTGAAAGATCTATTAACATGGCAGAAATATATTATAAGTGCAATCTACTACAGGGACGAATAGAATACAAAACTGAAGTGCCAAAAGTGAAGTACGTAGACTGTTTGGATTTAAGACCGCACTAAAATATTTGGAGTGGGTGGACAACGTAGAATAAAGATCGAAGAAAGCAGGCAGTTATTGTCATTTTCAATTCGCAACGAAACTCCATTATAATTTGGGGTTCTCGAATGTAGTGAATCCACATATTAGTCCCAAGCGTCCCAAGTTCCAATTCATTGATTGTATTTTTCGTATTTCCGGGCGCTCCAACTGCTTTGGTCATTAGTTCCGTAAGTGTAGTGCATGTTTTTTTCGGGAGATGGCGGTGATCTTGCCCCGCTGGATGGCGAGATCCGGCGCCTACCTACCGTCGGCTAGCTCCCACTAACCAGGACTTTCCCACCAGCGGGGCACCGCCCCAGCCAGGACAAGCTCTAAGCTCCCGACCGGTCTCGCGGAATATCTGATAGTGTGGTGCATGTTACTGTAAGTGTGTGTGTAATGGGAGAGAATAGGACAAGGAAGAGGAAGGAAAGATCCCGCTCGGTCTGTGGTCCGTTTGTTAGTATGGTGCTCTGGCATTCGCCTGGTGACGATCGGAGAAACCACGGGCAACTACCGATCAGAGCAGCCGGTCGCCGGGATTCTCCTCCTGACAGCGACTGAATTCGACCTAACTGAAAAGCTAGTGTCGAAAATCCTGCCGCCGTCAGGACTCGAACCCAGAACCTCCCGGTCAGAGGCGCTGCAGTGACGTCAGTTGATGCTCTGAGCTACCGCTCCCGCTCCCACTATAACCGGAGTCGAGTGCTTTTGCCCTGAGAGATGTGCTAGTAGGGCCACCGCGATGTAGGGGACGAGGCTGCCCTGCACACTGGACGACGACGGCGGCGGCGTCGGGCGCCGTCGAGTTGCCGGGCGTCCCTCTGCGGTGCGGCCGGCGATAAACCGCCCTTCCTCCCTCTCCCCGTCCCCGTCCCTCCCCGCCCTAAAGGGGTAGCTGCGGCCGAATGTCTCCGCGGAGAGGACTGCGCCCCCCGCCCCTCGCCCTGGCGCCCCTGCGGGCAGATCGAAGGGGCCTGGAAGGGCCTCGAAGGGCCGCTAGCCGCGCGGATGGGCTGCGGGACGGCGTTGTTTTATGAAGCCCCAAATCATCATAAAAAAAAGAAGTTGCAGTCACAACTGAGCCTCGCAGGCTGACACATGACGCGCGGAAGCGCTAGTCCAGTCACGCGCGGAACGTGGAGAGGGGTGTTGTCAGCGTGTAAGTAAAAACCCTACCCTCATTTGTTGATTTTCTTTGGCGTAGGGTTGATCAAGTGAATGAGTTGTTTACATGCTCGTAACAAAGAGTAGGAACAAACACCTTCCAGCGACTTTTACCCAGCTTGCTATTTGTTTACCGGGCTGCAGGATGGACTTGTTTTTTAAAGCCACAAATTATCATAAAATGTTTTGTCACGCAGCAAAATACACGCAAGCTCAGATGTTGCTCTAATTATTACTAGCTCAATCGCAGCGTGTTGAGTAAATGGTTGGGACTGGGTATCTCTATTAATGTACAGCTCATTGCGATATTGTCGCTGCTGCGCTTATTGTGAAAGAGTAACTACAGTTAATGACTGATAAATGTGAGCGATACGCAGATATGACCCAGAAAAGTAGAGTTGTGTTGTAGATAACCTTGTTGAGTCGCAGGTTTTCTACATGGAATGTACCGCTCATTTTAAATGTAGATTAGGCCAATGTAATCTACGTATTCTAATTAATATTTTAGATCAAGTAGTAAACAAAGAGGTTATAATGAGTAGTAAAGGGGCAAACATTTCCGAAGTGTTTTTGGCGTATGAAAAATCATCCGCTACACAGTAAGTAGAAAAAATGCTAAAACGATTTCATAATTAATAACTTTAAAACTTAATAAATGTAACAATTAATGAAACAATGTAATAATTAAAACTTTACAACGTATTATGAATTGAAAAGACAAAAAAGTTGAACATTTAACTTTAGAACAAGAAAATACATATTTATGCTATAAATACATTAAAATAAAACACATTTCAGTAAACCAACAATTCTTAAGTGTGTCAGGTAAAATGAACAAGAAATCCAGTAGAGTGAATATCATTAAATAATTCTATGTAATACCACGAGTGCTATGTAAATTAGAGGTAAATCCCCAATTCGAGAAGCAAAGAGGGGATTTATATGCGAATTCCCAAACCAAGAGTGGTATTTAATATGGATATTTCTGAAACGAAATTTGTATTTGGAAATATGGTTCATTAATACTCATTACGTAAGGTAATCTGCGATGTTTACATTTTCTTATGATTTCAATTACTTCATTGATATGTTAATTCTTTATTTACTTATGTTAGATCGTCTGCAATGTTAAAATCAAGGAGGTTAAAAATTAAAAGATAGGATTAATACAGTATAAATATGAAAAAATAGAAAATGCACGTAAACAAAAATCGAAACTTACCGGTTTATTTAATGAATTACTTTTTAAATACACATTTATTGAATACACAACCATCAAAATTAATGTTGTAATTTAGATACAACATTATAATATTATATATATATATATATATATATATATATATATATATATATATATATATATATATAAAATGTAGTTTTATATTTATATATATTATTTAAGTTCAAAATCATGTAAATTAAATTGAATACTGTACGTATGGGGAGAAAATCATTTTGCGCACGCTTCCTTGAGTTTCAGAATCTCTTCCCAACAATTTAACTATTAATAGTTGAAAGATGAAATAATAATAATAATAATAATAATAATAATAATAATAATAATAATAATAATAACAAAAATTAAACAGATAACAAAACTAAACCAATTTTAAAAAGCGAGAGATTTTGTTCTAAAAAACTAATATTTTCTGTTTGCTTCCGAGTTATAGAAAACTTCTTTGTAACGATAAATGAATCGCAGATTTGATTTTTCTGTAATGCTAACAAAATAGAAACTCACCCTACGTTCTACTACCACTTCAAGCAAAGGAATGCTCAACAACACGTGCCAATGAAGTTACATTTCGTTCAGAAGCAAATCAAGGGGCCATCTCAGCATTTGCTCAATGGATAGGAAACTGGACAAAAACCCGATCTAGATGGGGGTCATTGACCCGGAAGCTGAAGTACATTACTTGTTACAGGCATATTGTGTTCTTAAAAATTTTTACAATACAAATGTAAACTAATTCATTATACTATATCATTGTTTTGTTCAATTAAACATTTTTTCTTTTAGACGTCAGTATAGTCTCTAAATGTAAAGAAACAGTTATACAGAAGAAAATATTTTACTTTTAACTTAAATTTGTGTAAAATAAATAGGCACGGGAATGGTAAGATTTCAAGCTCAATGAAAAGAGGCTTGCAGGGATCACGTGGATGGCATTTCTTCATTATTCCGATAATTTTATTTTGCAATCTAAATGTCTGGACACTAAAGGATCAGCTTCCCCAGAATAATATGCCATATCTTAGACGGGAATGAACATTTGCAAAATACACACAACGAACTGCATGAAGGCTGACAGAATTTGAAATAATTCTGAATGCATAACATAATGAGCTTAATTTAGTGTTTATTATGTTATATGTTCATTCATTTGAGTTTTGACTAATTGAGAGACCTAGAAATTTTGTTACCTTAACATCAGCTAATTGCATATTGCTCATTTTCAATGGAACATACGATTGCGATTTGAAACGCAAATGGCATTGAGACAGTTTTTCCTTCGTTAACTATTAATTTATTATTACAAAACCAATTTGAAAATTCTGAAATTGTACTATTTTTTTTTGCAAAGAACATTCGTGTAATCGGCAAACAGAACTTTTCTTCCATTTTTAATAGATGAGGGGATATCGTTTACGTACAACAGAAAGAGGATAGGCCTTTGATTGAACCTTGTGGGACCCCATGTTCAACTGGCGAAGAATTTGAACGATAAGTAAATCATGTCCTTTCGTGCCAGCACGGTATTTCCACTCTTTGAGATCGATGTTTAAGGTACGAGGTTATCCAATCTAGGGCAATACCACGAATTCCATAAGAAGGTAATTTTGAGGGCAAGATTTTATGATTAATAACGTCAAAATCTTTCGACTTATTCTTGGTTAATAATAATATATTTAGTTTTGAAATATTATTATGATAAATTTTAAATTCTCGATCGCCAAGTAATTTAATTCGTTTGTAATTTTTCGTGAAGAGACGGTCAACATCAAGATTAAGTTCGCTTGCATAGCGACTGAAATTTATTATTTCTCATAGGGCTGTAGATTGAATTCAAAATATATATTACGTCATTGATAATGCGGTACATAAACAGTACATGAATGAGTAAATATTTTGAAGACAAATGATTTATTGACATAGTATTAAATTAATTCTATTATTTATTGATTACAAAAAGTACCTTGCTATTATTATCTAAATACATTCGGTAAATAATTCAGTCAATAATTCATCCAACAACCTAAAGTATTTAATTAAATATTTTATTGTCTAATTTTGAAAAACGTTACACTTGAAAATCTGTATCAGCAAAATGGAACTAAAGAAACATCTGACGCAAAATGATCTGACCTCGATTCGGTTAGAGCTAAGGCGATGAGAATTACACTGCAGCAACGAAAGACGATTCATTGGGGATTAATAACATATTCGTGCACTAATGCATTCTAATAATCCTGCTATGGATTCTAAAGAACAGAATGAAGCAATGCCATAATTGTCTTGGAATTTACGAAACATGCTCATTAATTCAAGGAGAGAAATGGGCTGATTGGACTTCTAAATTTCTACTTCGAGGAAGAACACGATGAAGTAATCTAAGAATACAGTCGGTCGTCTCGGTTTCTGGAATTATTCTATTTCTTAATAGAATGTGAGTGTAGAATGCTAACAATTTAATAGACGTTCAAACTCAGTTTGGAAACTTCCTGTAACAAATCATTTTAATAGAATATTCAATACATCATCATAATCATCATTACCATCATTACGCATTGGAAATTTAAAAAAAAATAACAGAAACATATTTCTGACGTTTCAATTTTTTATGCGATTTGTTGTATATTAAGAGAGTAATGGATTAATTCATGAAACTTGAAAACTTTTAAGAACCAGTATCTTCACAGATACGAAAGGTTATTTTTGGGGTGTTAATAATAAACATATTACATCTTTTGAACTTTACACACAGTGTCCAGACTTAACCGTACCGAAGTCAAACCGAGTTTTGATCCGAGCTGGATTAGGAGTCACGTGAGTTTTGCAATTGTTCATGAATTGTTCGAAGATATGAACATTCTTTGCAATAAAGAAACAGTAAAAGTACAATATCAGATGCTTCAAATTGGTTCCGAAATAAAAATTAATAGTAATAAAAGAAAACGGTTTAATGTGTTTTCCACTTCAAAAAAAATTCTCATTTAAAATTAACCGTGTACTATTGACTGATGTTAAGAATACACCATTTTTATTCTCTTAATTCAGTCAAACCTCAAATGGAACGTCCATTTAAATAAACTGATCACAAAATGAAGTTCATTATGCTACGCGTTCAGAATTCTTTCAAATACAGTCAGCTTTCATACTGCTTGTTCTGTATATTTCGCGAATGTTCATTCCCGCCTGAGATATGAAATAATATTCTGGGGAAATAATTCTTATAGCTCCCAGACTTTTAGATTACAAAAATAAATAAATAAATAAATAAATAAATAAATAAATAAATAAATAAATAAATAAATAAATAAATAAATAAATAAATAAATAAATAAATAAATAAATAAATAAATAAATAAATAAATAAATAAATAAATAAATAAATAAATAAATAAATAAATAAATAAATAATAATAAATTAATTAATTAATTAATTAATTAATAAAAATGCCTTTGATAGTAAACAATTTTCAAGCGTTCGGAAACTAGAAGCACATTTGTAGCCAGTTTCGCGGGGAGAACATGTTTGCTTTTCGATTGCTGCTGTCTTTACCACCGGGTGTGTGTAGTGATTGCAAATTTTAACACAACATCAATAAATCGATGTTTCGATACATCGCTAAAGGGTTTTCGATGTCGATGAAAACTTCGACGAAAAAACATCGATGTTTAAAAAATCCATGTTTTAACATAACTAATAAATGTGCTATTTCCTATCAATTTTTAATTACAGTATAAAAGGGATATATTTTATTGTTCGGTTACCAGCATATTAGTAGTATGTTAATAAAAATTATTATCGAATGTAAAGAATAAAATTAATAATAAATAATCTCGTGTTTCGCTCCTTTCCCCTCAAGTCACTTCCATTCATACCATTCATACACCATCAAAGTAAAACCACCTAAAATTCCCTCATATTGCACAGGCGAAAGGTGCAGCATGATAAAGACGATGACTCAAAACAACGATATTGCTGTGAATTGCTTCTATACGACGAGATTAAACCCCTTTATTTAAAAAATAAATTGAAAAAACAATGATGTTCTATGAACAAAATATCGATGTGAAGAAAACATCGAAAGCAAAATATCGATGTTAATATATCGATGTTTCTGGTGGAAAACCGATGTTTTTTGCCATCTCTAGGTGTGCACTCTGTTAGTCGTCACTGTTGCGGTAAGACCTAACCCTCTGCCCTCTGCAAGGTCGCCAAAACTGAGTCTGGGCAGGATTTTCATTTCATTTTCTTTTTATTGGCATTGCAAGTTGCATAGATCAGTATATTAGTACATTGACATATGTATTTTGTAGCGGCTTAAATTAACCTCATAAACGGACCTAATTCTAAACTTAACAACTCAGGGTAAGGGAGCTCATAAAGGGCCTTACTTACTCTCCAACTAGGTGTGTATTAAAAAATCTTGAATTGGGAACCTGTTTTTAATTCTTGAACGGGAATCTGGAATGTGAGCGAGGTTGAAATGGGTAGATGGTTCTATTGGTTGATGTACGAGTAGACTGGTGATGAATAGGATATTTAATTCTTTGTGCAACTGTAGATATGAAACGAACCATCAGGCCTGTGTAATTGTTGTAAGGTATTTTTTTTCTTTCAAAATTTAAGTAGTATATGACTTAGTGTAGGGATCACAGAATTTTGAAAATGTGCACACAATTCACTTTTCCCCATAGCACGCATACGCAGTTTAACTGTTTTTTACGTAAAATAAATAAAAATTTATTTCGAACGATGTGATTTTTTAGGTTGTTTCTCGATTATTTGACCAGATACGTCACACATACGTTATGATAGGTCGGATAAGAGATTTGTATATCGCTGTTGCATGTTTAGAGATATTTTACTTTCAAAATGAATTAGTGGTTTCAGTTGGAGGATATTTATTTTGCTTGATGTGTTTTTGCATTTATATGGTATTTCCATTGTAGTTTTTGTATCAAGATTTACTCCCAGATATTTGATGTTTTGATTGAGTGAAGTGCAAGGATCCGTCGGAATTGACCACCACTCAAAAGCACAGGTGAGACTCAATAAGAGCTGTAATGAGAAAGGAGGTCCCAACCCAGACGACTTCTTGCAGCAATTAGCGTAAATCACACCGCCGCGCCGAATGCAAAACGTTCTAACAGCGCTCCAGTGCAATACCGTGCTAAGCAAAGAACGTGGACTCTATTTCTCGGAAGAAATAGTGTTTTTGGGGGTTATGATGAAGATCTTGTACAATCATTTAAGGTTTTCTTGTTCGTTAGCAAGCGGCTCATACAGTGCTGTCTTTTATTGCTGATAAGTGTAGACACTTCTGCAAACTGTTACGAAATATATACAAAAAGAAACGAAAATTTAATTAGTCACTGCGTTATACGAGCTAAAATAGTTATTAATGTATCTAGGGCGTTAAATAGATGTTTTTGCTCCGAGGACGACTTACAAACTCGAGGGCCTTTGGCCAGGGATTGGAAGTCGCCTGAAGGGCAAAAACATCTAGTAACGCCCGTGATGCATACACAACTGACGTAAGTTCACTAGTTCGTTGCTGAATCATACGAGAAGTCTAATATTTTATGTTTTCTTGTGTCTAAGTGAAATGACGCATTGTAATCGTCATTTGTCAATACGATGTCACATAAACAAAACAGAGTGTGTATCTAATTACTATTGCATAATTGTTGTTGGACTGATTTTTTTCGAATAAAATGAAAGAATATTGTGAAATTCTGCGTAAATTCTCGCAAAAGCTAACAAAGATACGAACAGTGGCGTCCAGCACAATTTCGAGAAATGTATGAAAATGTTTATGGTGTATTAGAGAGAGAACAGTGTGAATAGCAGGGTCAATTGCGCTGGCAAAACGATACTTTCAGGTTACTTGCCTTTATTGGCAAACGTTATTTAGAATACTTCCTAACAACAAAAATAACATTTTGAGGATGTTAGCTAAAGTGCCTTATACATCTTATTACCATGAGTTGATATGCTACTCAAGAAGCATATCTAAAAAGAGGTGACAAGTAAGTAAAGATGAGTGACTGATGGCAATTATAAATTTACATGAACATTCCAAAATTGCAATTTACAAATGAATTAAGCCAAATAAGGTTTATAACAAATTATTTTACTTATCTGAGCATTTCACTATTTATTTATGTATTGTATTTGTCGGTATCTTAACTTTAATAAATCCAATTCATAAAAATGTTGTATGTGTTTTATTGATATTAGAGCGTGCCATAAAGGATTCAAAGGACCGGAGGGTATAAAGAATCAGAAATGCCCGCAAGGGTATTAACAATACCTTATGTGTTTTTTTCAGGCCGTAAAACACAGCAATGAACTAGTAAACCATAAAATATTTTTATGTGAATTGTAAGATGCCTAAATGATACAACTACAAGCTTCCAATTTTTTTGGGAAAGATTTGTATAGTCGTATTTCTGTAATCCTCTATTATCAAAACATTTATTCGCTACTAACGAAAACAAAAAAATACCAGGCTAATATTGATATTTTTGTTGGAAATTAAATGCCTCCATACTATTACTTCTTTCTGAGAACTCATTTTTATAGAACCCCGTCTGACTATACTTCTCAGAATCTATGAATACAAAAGCAAAAGTTTTCTTGTCTCAGAGCGAAGACCTAGCTGCCGCGAACTCTTCGTTTTACGAGGAGTCCAATCGTATCTTACGAGTCCTTCTAAAACCTATTTCTTCCCAGAAAGAACCGGAACATCCCAGCTCCATTCGTACTTTGCCATTTGCTTCACCCTCGCATCTCTCTCCTGCAAAAGTACTTGTCACATTTTGTCTTCGGCTGGCGTCTCGTCAATCCAGTTTGAAGGTGAGGCTCGGTTCTGTTCTGCCTTTGTTCTTTGCCCTCTCCTTTGTACCGCGTTCTTCATCCTCTTCTTTCAACCGCGATTCTACATCACTCCCCTCCAGGAGCGTTCTGTGTTGTTGATCTCTGACGGATCCACTTTCACGGCTGAAGTCACGCTTTCAGAGTGGAGGCCTGCCGTGCGTTTTTCTTTCTCTTCTGTGTAAGAAAGATGTGCTCCGAACATCAGAAGAAAGGAGGGATTCAGATGAAGCTCGAAGCAGTTGGGTTATACGCCAAGTGATTCGCGTGCCTGTTGCTGGGTATGTGTTCGCGGTTTGGTTTGATCACCCAATGGAGAAGAAAATCGTGTTCAGCTGGTTTAACTCCCATATGACGATATTTTATGATTTAGTGCGCCTGTGATGTAATCGACACAAAAAAATCTTGATTGTCCTAGTGTGTAAGAGACAGGCAATAACAACTAATTAATTCGCAGTAAGAATTTATTCATTCGGTTGGTGTAGACAGGCTAAATATTTGACAGCATTGGTAAATATATACGTAGATTTACTTCCATTTCTCAATTAATCTTTAAAAATTAACAGGAAATGAACGCACTTTAAAGTAAAACCGGGATCTTCTAACTTTCTAGAGTACCCAAATATGCCAAAAAGGCACACTACGAGCTATGGTATCTTTTACTTATTGAATGCATGTCCTTCAAAAATAATTATTTCTGTTTAAAAAATTGTCAATGTTGAAATGAGTTTCACATATCACCTGGCACAGTTACAAAATTAATAAAGAAAATAATATAGGCCCTGTAACAGAAAATTAATAAGTTGACGCGAATAAAAATATTATCGTCGTAGATTAATCAGTTGCTTGCCAGGAGCACATACATTTACAATTGCTTCATAAGCACGGTTCATTATAAGTTTAAAGAAATTTGTTTAAAGGGCTTCTAACCGGTAGCGGTAGCTCAGTGCGTCAACTGATGTCACTGCAGCGTCTCTGACCGGGAGGTCCTAGGTTCGAGTCCTGACGGCAGCAGGATTTTCGACATTAGATCTTCAGTTAGGTCGAATTCAGTCGCTGCTGGGAGAAATTCTAGCGGCCGGCTGCTCTGATCGGTAGTTTTCCGTGTTTTCTCCGACCAACCAGGCGAATGCCGGAGCAGTACCCTACAAACGGGCCACGACCGCGCGCGATCTATCTTCCTCTTCCTTGACCTATCCTCCCTCTTACACACACACACACACACCAATGCATACACTACCACATATTCCGGGAGACCGGTCGGGAGCTTAGAGCTTGTTCCGACTGGGGTGGTGCCCCGCTGGTGGGAGAGTCCTGGTTACGGGGAAACCCCACTAGCCGACGGTAGGTCGACGCCGGATCTCGCCATCCGGCGCGGGAAGATCACCGCCATTCCCAAGAAAAACATGCACTACACGAACGGGACTAATGACCGAAGCAGTTGACGCGCCCGGGAACCCGAAGAAATCAATAAATCAAAGGACTTCCAGGTGACTCTACTTTAATTAAACTTACATGTTAATATGTTGTTCTTTGAGATGAAACGAGTGGCAAGCAGGGCAGCTAGGCGTAATAAACTTATCAGCACGCACATACAGTCCATACAGCGCCGCTCCCGCTATCACAAGCTCGATGCATTTTCCCTCGCTTCCCTTCAGCCAGACCACAAACTTCCTCCTTTTCACCTCGCTTATTCCCGCGGCCTCCTTCATTGCTCTTTTTCGCCTCGTTAATATCACTCGAAATTCACGCCTCCCTCCCCGCTCCAGTCGCCCCGCGGTCTACCTCTTGCACCCCGATGAGTTTTTCAGATATCTGCTAAAATTTTTAGTTCCAATCTGCGCTTCCCCTGCTACCGCGTCTACAGCGCCCGCCCGCCCTGCTCCCCCGTCCCCCCGCACTGCCACCCACGGGCAACTGCGAGCCGCCAGGTAAGTACAAACTGCAAACAAAAAACTTTGCGGATACGCGGAAGTTGGAGAGGAGAGCAAAACTTGGGCCGCAGCGCATCCGCCACGGCGCCCCACCCCTTCCGCCCGCACCCCTCGCTCGCCACGGCTCCGTCCCGACTCATCCGCCCGCCCCGCCCCCCTCGCTCCTTCCCTCACCTGTGCTTCGGTCTGTTCGTCGACTCGCGCCTAACACACGGGCCACGGACCGCGCGTGATCTTTCCTTCCTCTTCCTTGTCCTATCCTCTCCCCTTACACACACACTTACACTAACATGCACTACACTACCACATATTCCGGGAGACCGGTCGGGAGCTTAGAGCTTGTCCCTGCTGGGGCGGTGCCCCGCTGGTGGGAGAGTCCTGGTTAGGGGGAAACCCCACTAGTCGACGGTAGGTCGGCGCCGGATCTCGCCAACCAGTGGGGGAAGATCACCGCCATCTCCCGATGATGAAAAAAAATACAACTACGCTTACAGGACTTCTGACTTCTATAGTTGACGTAATTTAATTCCTTTCGATCCAGTCTATTCGTCTCTTATTTTATAACAATAATTTGATTTTCATTTTATGTCACCCTTCTGACACAGTCCCTTACTCACTCCAAAATTCCATTCTGTACTATCTCACTTTACCAAACAGGGTTGTCTTCTACTCCTTAAAAAACTGTTCACATCGGGATACACGAGATTCCCTTCCCACTTATTCACATCCCACTTCCAATCCTTCTTTGCCAACCGATTCCCTTCTGTATTCCACCGCCACCGCGTTCTCTTCCACCAGCTCCCGCCGGCAGCCGCCTGCCCGCCCCTGCCGCCCGCCCCACGCCACGCCACGCCACGCCACGCCACGCCACGCCACGCCACGCCACGCCACGCCACGCCACGCCACGCCACGCCACGCCACGCCACGCCACGCCACGCCACGCCACGCCACGCCACGCACGCCAGCCACGCCACGCCACGCCACGCCACGCCACGCCACGCCACGCCACGCCACGCCACGCCACGCCACGCCACGCCACGCCACGCCACGCCCACGCCACGCCAGCACGCCACGCCAGCCGCCAGCCGCCACGCCACGCCAGCCGCCACCAGCACGCCACGCCAGCCACGCCACGCCAAGCCGCACCGTGCCGTCCCGCCGAGTGGAGTGGCGTGTGGAGCAGAGTAGCGAGGAGCGCTTCTTGTCAGCAAACTGCAGCTCTTGCGGTGAGAACAAGCGCCCGCCCCCGCCGTCCGTCATCTCCGGGCGGATCTCCATTGCCAGGAGGCGCGCGCGCCGCTCGACGCTTCTGCCTCGGCCCATTCGTTATTTACAACAGTAATTTTATTTGGACAAGGAAAGCAATGTTAAAATTATGCTGTTTCGATGTTGGTAGTTCGTTTCGATTCTCACGATTCTTATTTTTTTAATTTAAAATCTTGAATATTTTGCTTGTTGGTACCCAGCGTAATGATTCCGAAGTTACTGTATTTAGTCGATATCACACGGACGCTAAAATATGTATTTCATTCTTTGATTAGGAACAAAGATCTCATTCGAAATTGTTTTTAAAATTTGATAAAAATTTGTACAGCGTGGGAAAACTATATTGAACTGGCCTAAAATTATGGTATTTATTACAAAGATAAATCAGTCGCAACTCATTCTGATACCATTTATCGTAAAGCTTCAAATATTATAAATATGATGTGTAATGAAGGGAGAATAAAAAGAGCTCGAGAGCTTCCAAGGACACACTTGAGGCAGTCCAAGAGGTTTCAGAGACTGACGTTTCTAGAGCGAGGGAGAAACTGAGGCGGGGAGGAGGGGGAAAGAGAGTTGGATGGTGAGGGCGGCGCTTGCATTGCGCGTCCAGCGATTTATGATTCTCCGATAACTTTCAATTAGAGCAGCAACCGCCCGCCCGAGACGGGCCTGCGCGAGTTGAAGCTGGCGGGTGGCAGAGAGGATAGGACGCAATTGGAAATGCCAAAGGACAGTGCAAGGATGAAGGGAGGGGGATGAAGAGAGGGAGACAAGAGAGTCATCAACTGATGTCACTGAGCACCTCTGACCGGGAGGTCTAGGTTCAGTCCTGACGGCGGCAATATTTTCGACCGCTTTTCGGCTAGGTCAATTCAGTCACTGTCTGGAGAGAATTCTAGCGGCCGGCTGCTCTGATCGTAGTTTCCGTGGTTCTCCGATCCACCAGGCGAATGCCGGGCATGCCCTACCAAACGGGCCACGGACCGCGCGATCTATCCTTCCTCTTACTTGTCCTATCCTCTCCTTTACACACACTAATATGCACTACTACCACGTATCCGGGAGACCGGTCGGAGCTAGAACTTGTCGGCTGGTGGGAGAGTCTGGTTAGGAATCCACTGCGACGATAGTTCGGCGGCGGATCTCACCATCCAGCGGCGAAGACGACTCGAGGAGTAAGTGGCGGGCATGACATGAAGCAAGGACATAATAGGAATAAGAGAGTGAGAGCGGAATGAAGAAGGAAAGAAGGAGCAAAAGAGGGGTAAAGAGTGAGATAAGAGTAGATGAATGAGTGGAGATGAAGAGAGTGAGAGAAGGAGATGGTTGGGGATGGATGAAGGGGTTGTGTTTGGGACGAGGATGTTCAAGTCGACGAGGTCAGGAAAGGCGAAAGTGAAATACAGAGGCAAAAAGAGCCAAGTGAATTGGGAGAAATATGTTGCCATGGAAGAAGTTGCTGTGGAGGAGGGAAGGAAGTGAGGCTGTGAATGAAGTCTTTGGAACGTATTAAAGATAACATACACGGGCAGAGTTGGATGGCACACACATTTAAAAAAAAGTTTCGATACCAGGCTTTCCAAAAACATATTTGATTTCCATGATTATTTACTCATCTTTAACGCAATTTCTTTGCATTTTATTGAAATTCATGTTGTATGTAATATTATTCTTCACGAACTAAATGGTATGGAACACAATGAACTTTTGAAGTAACCAATGAAGTACGTTATTATTTGAAATGAAATTTCAACTCCTCGCTTACAGAGAACACACTCTGCCCTATTATTTTCCCGGTTTATTTTCGGGAAGAGACTAATGGAATTTAAAAATAACACTTTTGTAAAGAATAATTAACAAGGAAGTAATTGTCAGATATGTCAATGAGATTTCACTAATTAGGTTAGACAAAAATATAACTTATTATATCATTTCGCAATATTGAAAGATAAAACAAATTACAAAAAATAAAAATAGTTTTCTACGCTGCCAAAACCAGTTTGAATTTTTCCTTTGAATCTGAAATTGATTTAAAATCAGTGACGGCTCGTGGTCGTACTATGAGGTGTGCAATGCCTCTCTTCCCTCTCCTTTTCTTCCTCCCTATCCCTCTACCCTCTCTTTCTCTTTTCTCTCTTCTCTCTTTCTCTTTTCTCTCTCTTCTCCTCTTTCTCTCCCTTCTCTCTCTTCTCTCTCTTCTCCCTCTCTCTCCTCTCTCCTCTCTCTCCTCTCTCCTCTCTCTCCTCTCTCAAAAAAGTTAAAAGTACAAATTTCTATACCAAATACTCAAAAAAAAATCTGGATAGTTTGCAGTCTACACGGTGTGACGAAACACATTCTGTGTCGCTTCAGTAAACGCTGTTCCTTTTCAGCAATTGTTTCTGTAACTTTTTCATTGATGTCATTTTAATGTTCTTGACGCTATTCGTTGTCAGTTGCACAAACACACTTGACATAAAAACGAACACTCTCACTTCGGTTTTTCAAAACGATTAAAAAGTAGATTACTTCTACGTTGACACAAACATCCGGGTTTTCACATGCTTTGGAAGGATTGGTAATTGCAACTCGCTTTAAAACACAAGAAAATGTCAAATAACATTCGATTAGCACAATACTTACGAATGCAACACTGCACAGCAATGCGTTTGCGTTTCCCGCGCTAGCAAAGAATTTCTTTGGAAGGGATGAGAACTTATTTAAGTGGATAGATATCTCACACTTATTGGTTCAGTGTCACACTTACATCTCTTAAAAACTTATGCTAGCCGAGTGTTGTATCTTCATGACTTGTCAAGGCACTTACAGAGATCGCCACTGCGTCTGCGCAGGAAAATTTGCATGATCCGCAAAGTGCTCCAACCGTCTAAAAGCCACCTTTGTTTCCCCTCTTTCTCCTCCAGCCCCTGGACCGACGCCAGGCTGGCTGTCACGAAAGGCATTGGTGGCGAACTGTCAATCGCAGCTTCGGAACGGCGCGTGCTTTCAAATACCACGGAAACTCTCTGAGAGGACTTGTATTCCTCTCTTGTTAAGAAATGTTTAAGAAAAATTGCACCGCAATTATTTGGATATGCACATACGAACGTTCGAATACCACAGCAACGTTCCACTGTTTAAAATAAAATATAAAAATTAGAATTACAAGAAAATAATTAAAATTGTATTTAATATAAAGAGTTATATTCTACTAATATTCCAAAAGGTTTCTTTTATCATATTTTTAGAAAGAATTGAGCCAGAAGTTGTTTTAAATTTTCAAACATCAATACTTTCCCCTTAGTATTATAACAAATATTTCAACTCGTATGATATATAATAATTATAATTATATGTCGGTGATGCTAAAATTTAATACAAGCTACATAAATATTGGCTAAATTTATTGTTTTTAATTCATTGATCGCGTTCACTACAATTAACTGCACGACACTGCACTGCACAACATACACTACACTACACTACACTACACTACACTACACTACACTACACTGTTTTTGCTTTGAGTTACACTGACCAGCACTACATCGCACTTCACCGCACTTCACAGCACTTCACCGCACTTCACCGCACTTCACAGCACTTACTCATTTAATGTCTATTACTATCATATTGTTCTAACTTATTTCTAAAACTTCGGACACTTAGAGGAAAGGCTTTGAAAATTGCTGCGGTAAACTGTTCCAATCTTTAATTGTTCTGTTACAAAGGAAAATTTCCCAAGATCTGAATTTTGTTTCCTTGTTCGAATTTTGTGAGTGTGATCGCTTCGGCCGAAATAATTTGGTTTTTCTAGTCTAACCTGAATTTCCTTCCAAGCTGTTTGACCTACGTATGATTTATAAAGAGCGCAAAGCCTCGCCCTTGTTCTTTTCATTTCTAGAGGTTCCCATGCCTTTTTTATCGCGTTAGTTCTGTAGGTAAACTTATTCGCTTTTCTCTGTATTCTATCTAGATTTTTCCGGTGCGACTTTCTGTATGGATCCCAACATGCCACTCCGTATTCCATGAGAGGGCGAACCAGCGAAAAATATGCTAATTCTTTCGCGTTTGCAGAGCTTTTCTTTAAA